>JAWNNE010000535.1:2548145-3822218 GCA_035043205.1 Drosophila trichaetosa | reverse complement strand
ATGCATGCAGCCTTCTGTGCTGTGATATATGTATATTTACTCTGATGTCTCACAGAATTTACTTGCCTTTGATTAGCATCTGTATGCGTGCTGGTGCGTGTGCGTGTGTGCGTGCGTGATGCATTACATTCAAAGGGCTCATTTAACTGACAAACGAATATCGAGCATACGCCGCGTTGACCCCATTTTCAACAGCGAATTCTTTTCACTGCATTGCTTTGCTTTTTGTGTGGCTGCTTCTGTTGTCCTCTACTATTCTTTCTTTTTTTTTTTGTTTTTGCTATTAGCCATTGCAACTTGTATCGTTGTCCTTTTTATTGTCCTGTGTGTGCTTTTTGGCGCTTTTGCGATACCTTTCGGTCATGCTTTGCAATGCAACCTAATATTCCTTCCAAACTGTGCGTGCGTGTGTGTTAGCATGTGCGTTTGTGTGTGTTAGCATATGCAGGCTACTTAGCTGTCTGTCGCTTCTTGTTTATGTTCGAAAATGAACGCTTTGTGTGCTCTCTTAAGCTTACTCTTAGCAGCCGACTGGAAGTTTCCAGTCTAGCTAAGAGCTTTACTTGTGGTTTCTCTTTCAATTTAATGTTTACGATTGGTAGACCAGGATTACCATCAAGAGTTATTTCTATATATAAGTTAACTTGATTATATTTTTGAAAGTTGTTTAGATTTTTGACTATATCAAGCACAATTTTCTTATCTTTTCTTAACGCTTCTGTGCTGGGTGCATATAATGCATGATGATGTCCTTTTACTGAGTATGTCAAAGAAAATTTCATTTATCATATTATTATTATTTAATCTGCTTTAAATTTCTTAAGGAAAAAATGTTGCTTAAAATTTATTTCAGCTTAAGTTTAAAAATATTTATTTCAACATATATTTCTCCACTCTGAGCAGCATTTCAAATTTGATGAATATTCGTTGTGAAAAGCAAAAGTTAATGAAAATCTGGCAGCTGTAATTTGAAAAAGTGTCGCACAAACTTTGAGAAAAAACCCATCAAAAATGCACTTAAAAGCTTAAATGAATTTATTGACACACTTAAACAAGCACTGGCCAGCGATCACAATTAAGAGGCTTTGGCGACAAGTCTGGCACTGTTTTTAAAAATAATTTCAAGTTCTGACATTTTTTAGAGCTTTTGTTTTGGTTATCCATCAAAAATAGTAGTGCAACATCTGCGGGCGGCAGCTCAGTTGTTGACAAGCTGCAGCTGCAGTTGAAACAAGTGAGATACCGCTGCTTTATAGAGTATATGCTTAGAGCCAAGCATGGCTCACAAGATAATTGCCGAAAGTTGTTTAAAAAAGAGAAACTTTTTGCCTAAACATTTTGCTGCTAGTCAAAAAGTTTGACCGTTTGGACCGTTGGGTCAAGCTGTGTCCTGCCCCCAAAAAAAGTTGGCTTAACATTTTATTCTATCTAATTGAGTGTGTTTAAAGTTTAAAGTATGCCAAAGTTTGTTCAAAAAGTTGGCGATTTAAGCCAAGTGAGCGATTCTAGCCCAATATAGCCAATAACACGCTGCCACAAACTGTTGCATACTCACAGCCGCCAACATTGCCCATTGCCGTTAATATTATTATTTTTTTATTGTTGCTTGCAAAAAAAAAAAAAATCCGAGATTTCGGACACATTGGCGTTGTTATTGTTATTCTGACTTACGCATTTTGATTGAGTTCAGAGAATTTTTTAATTTATTTTTCACGTCCACGGGTTGGCCGGAAATGAACGCGGTGCATAACTGGCGGCCACTTGCAAATGCTTCGGACGTTTCCGCTGCGTCAATAAAATATTCCACTGCAGCGCAGACATGTTGGTGTGCATGTAAGTGGACAATAATAAAGTAACACAAATCCCAATTTCCGCCAATGCATATGGCGAATATTTCATGATGCACTCGCCATATACGCAATATGCATATCAGCATTTTTGTTGTTGCTGGTAAAAAAACAGCCTTTTCAGATTTACCACTTACCCACTCTCTAAAGAAGAGTATCATAAACAAGTGCAGAAATTTTCAGTTATGCTAATAATGAAAGTATTATTTGACTTTCTGCTTATCTGTTTAGCTTTTATAAAAATAAACTCATCACACATGAAATATGTTAAAATTGTACAGAACTAACTTCACAAAAAATATTATATGTTTTTTGTAGCTTATTTCGCTTGTTTTTGTTACAAGTTTGATATAATTAGTAAAATGAGGATACATTTTCTAATATTTATTTATTTAGTCAAAATTATTATATTATTTGTGAATGTGGTTTAGTTTAAATTTGAAATTTTTATGTAATTTACTTAATAATTGGATAAGCACATAATAAAACCCAAAATTTAAATGAATTTGTTTAGTATATAAGTATGAAGTATATAAATTGATACCTTCAGATTTTTCGTAAGCGCGCAAAACTGCGTTCATTTTATATAATTTCATATTTGATAAGTTTTAATTTTTGACTTGGGTCACACACCCACATTGATAACAATAAGAAGTAATCCCTGGCAAACTTTGCATATGATTTTAAGCTTAACTGCAATTAAAGCTTCCTGGAAACAGCAAGACAACAACAAATAACAACATGAAAAAACACCAAACTGTATGCATAAACTTTGCCAGCAACTCATAACTTTTACTTTGAGAAGAAGCAAAGTGCAAGCGAAGAGTGCAGGGGAGGTGGGATGCAGTAGCGGGAGCAGGATTTGGCAGCAAAGCAACAATAACCCAAAAGAGAAAACTTTACAACACTCTACAACGTGTGTGTGTGTGTGTGTGTGTGAGTGCATGTGAGTTAATAATAAAATATGTGCGAATTGTATTTTATTCGAGAGTGCTGGACTTTTAGAATAACTGTGATTAAAACAATACCAATTTAGTTTATCCTTAATAAAATTATATAAATATTAGTTTCAGTTTTGCCAAATGAATTATTTATTATTATTTTTTATACATGCTATTGCGAGACTGAAAATTATATTTTATTTTTTATTTCTTTTACATTTTTGAAGTAATTTTTCATTATGCTGATGCAAATAGTTTATGCATTTGCAATATACCTTCTTTGTCATTTATAGAGGGTGTGCAGTACAGGAAACTTTGCCAAAGGAAAATACATTTTTGTTGCGGTTGTTGCTATTGTTGCTGTAGTTTCTTTTTTGCTGCAGCTGGTAGGAATACCAAAAGTGCTAAGTGCGCGGTTTTTGGGGCTGATGGCATATGTTCCGTTTCTTGTACTTCAACTGCCACTTCTGCTTCTGCATCTTCCACTGTTTTGGGTGGCAAGTTTTAAGAGCAAACTTTATGCTCTAATTTCCGAAATGGAAAAATTAGCAAAGTATTTGCGCCATTGCCATATCATAAACTGGCAAATGCACAAACTGCTGCAGCTATATAGGCCCCAGTAAGGTCTCTCTGCGTATATGTGTGGGTGGGTGTGCGCTTGTGTGTGTGTGTGTGTCTAAGTGTGTTTGTATGAGAGTTGCTCACAAAAGTCACATAAATTTGAAATGACAGCAGCGTTTTACAGTTTTTCGAGGTCGTGTGGTAATAAAGTTTTCCACATCGAGAATATGAACGAAGAAGAGAGCCAGAATGAAAGAGGCAAAGCGAAGATAGATAGAGGGAGAGAGGGAAAGAGTGATAGAGAGAGAGAGCAACAGCTGTTCAAAGCGACGCATGATGACAGTCCAAAGTGCCAGCTAGTTAGACTCTGGGGCAGCAGCTGGGCGGGACCAACACCAACACAATATAATACCACCACCCACAAACCCACCCCACTTCAGTGCCATAGCATAGGACTCGTAAAATATGTTTATGTCTGTGTAGAGTCGCCCATAGGCTGGCCAACTCTATATGCACTTGGAATTGCTGTGTTGAGCTGCTCTATGAAATTATGCAATGGGGATTATTTTAGTTAAATTGCCCGACTGCGTCGAGGGTCACATCGGACATTCAGACAGATTCTGACTGACGGCTATGGAATGAGTGCGACTGCTGAGTTTCGACTTGACCAACTTTAAGCTGTGATCAAATTTAGCTTCTTGCCATGCACATATTTATATATATACGAATAAAGTAATAATTTCAACAAACATATTTTCAATCCATAAGATTACAAATATGTATGAACAAAAATGTTCAACAAAATATTTAATTGTAACGTAATTTATTATTTCTTTGGAATTAAACTTATTTTATTAAATATTAAATATAAATGTATATTCAATTTATGATATATGTTATTTAACTGCTATGTAAAATTCAAACGAGAAATATTTCAATTAGATTACACACTAAGCTGTACTACAAAAATCTGACAGTTGGTTAACTTGTTTTGTTGTGGAAAATCCAATGACCAAAAGTTCTCATCTCATTTGTACTACGACCCATTTTTATTCATTAAAAATTGAGGAATCGGCTTAGCCAAAACCGAAAGCCACAACACAAAGCAACGCCATTTAGGTCAGAGGTCAAAGTGTTTGAGAGCTAAACTGTGGCCAATTTGACACAATTTTTGTATATTATTGAATCGCTGCAGCTGAAAAAGGCATTGCTCTAATGGCCAAGGGACCACAATTCGCGGCACGCTGTCATTGATTTCTGCCATTTGAATTTTGTCAATGAGCGGCCAATGGCCAATAACTGACGGCATTCTGCTGTTTTGCCCATTTGCCATAATTAACGCGCAAATCATTTTGTGGCAGGCAGCAATGCGAAAGAGCAGCAGAGCAGGGAGGGAAGGAAGCGCTGACGATTGTCAATTTAATTGCAATTTGTTTTGCACGTTTTTGGACATTGTTGCATTGCCGACAGACAATTCGCATGCTCTGCGGTCGACATTTTGGCACATTGTTTAATTTATTTTAAACTTGGTTGGTTTTGCGGAAATTATTTGGGGTTTGTTTCGCTTTTTGAATGTTGTTTGATTTGTGTTGCGGTCTCCCGCCTGGGGCTTTACTTTTTTTTTCAGTGTGGGTATTTAACGGTGATGAATTGAAAATAGTTATGCTTGAGTGCATTTTGATTTGAACTGGTTACAAAGCCTAATCGAATTTAGGTTAAGACTCTGGTGCATACAAAAATATATTCGGTTACGCATTGGTACCTTGGTTTTCAGGGTACGCAACGATTTGCAATCGATTTGTAATAGTCCCATACAATAATATGAAAAAATAATTGAGCTCCTTCTGGTCAGGCGCAACTGACTTCGGATTACTGAGCAAAAAAAAGATCAGCATTTGACATATGTATCATATAGGTTCGCACGGATCTACATTCTGCGTTCCTAAAATAACCGTTCTTCCTTCTAATACCCTGAACCCAATTAAATTATTTTTATTCATGATCAGGATCAAAAGCCGAGTTCTGATTTTCAATCGATAAATGCACGGTTCCGAATTCCATTCCAATTCCCCTAGACATCCTGATTACCAATGATATGCGTTATAATTAAAAGAACAAAATTAAATTAAATATTTAATTGAAAATTAATTAAATTTTCTTTTTAATTACCTTTGAAATTACTGAAATACACAGATCTTGAATTATTATGGATTCGTTGGAAAGCAAACTCGAAATAATTACATTATTGTTTTCATTCATTTTGGTAAGCTTTAAATTCGTTTAATTTTGAACGTTTTAAACTGACCCACTTCAGCTAATCCGGCTACAAGTCAAATTAATGTAAATTAAGAAGAGCTGCGCCTTTCCGCCCCCCGTTTCTAAAACCCACAAATAAGAATCGCACCGCACCACCCCGCGCTTCACCGCTGCAACTCTCCATTAAATTAGGTTTTGAACAGAACAACCCTGACGACAACTCGTACAACATAATTAGGCTTATGGCAGTGACTTTTACAGTCAAGTGCCGTTACAAGCGTCTACATCCCCCCACCTGCCGCCCATTATCAGACCCCCAAAACAGCGCCCATTTGCGTGCGTCGCTAATTAGTGTAAAATGTTTCCTGTTATTTACCTTTTCGGTTTTTTGCAACAACAAAACAAACGACAACGAGGCTTAATTGTAAATGGGCAACACAGCCACTGTGAGGCACTGGACATGGAACGAGAAAGTGGGGCGTACATTTTAGTGGATTCCTGTATCACTAACCGTTTCGGTTACGGTGTCGATTTTTATTTGTGCGCTTTGTGACGTGACCTGTTTTGGTAATAAATAAATAGTCGTATTTATTTTGCAGTAGTAATCAACGCAATCCGAATACAAAGACAAAATCAGCGCTAATTAACTCAAGGCCCCCTTCACGGCTATAAACAGTCAGCAACTGTTCATGGCTCAAATGTCCTGCTGCTTAGCATGCAGAACATCAACTCATTCAACTCGTTCAACTCGACACAGCGTCGACGCGGTGTCGCGTAAATTGCATTTTAAAATAAATTATAATGATTATTATGTTGCAAACAACAGATGTCAGATTTTCCAAAGAGCCACGTCTGTCAGCTCGCAAAACGTAGGCAAAACTCACTCTGTCTCTATTTCTGTCTCTCTCTCTCTCTATCTCTCTATCTCTATTTCTCTCCCTTCGTCTCTCTAGTGGCTCGTTGGCAGCAATTTTGCCATTGTGCCACTTTAGTCTTATGGGCCAAGCATAAAAATGTTAACTGAACAACATTAACGCAAGCATTTTATGACGTTGAACTTAATATTATTAAATCAGCGACGAGTTTATGAAGCATAAGTCTAACACTCAGAAAAAATCGCCCTAAAATGAAAATCGCTCTGAAAACTAAATAAATTCTGGTATTCTTGGAAATAATTTGTAAATTAACAATAATTTTTTTATTTTTTTTCTGTATATATTAAGAAAATTCAATACCAGAAAATGGTCTTAAAAAGAAGAAATACAAACACTTATTTTTGATGAAAATACTAAGTAAGGCAGAACTTTGCGAAATATATGTGCATTATAATTATAATTAGTTGCACTCGGTATAAAAAGTAGGAATACCAATTATTAAAATCAAAATTAGAAACAAGTTAGGCGCCAAACCAATAAAATCAACCACATTCGAATTCACGGTATAAAATATTTAGTGACACATCGTTAATTTTGTAACTTAAAGGCTGACAACTTTTCTGGCTCTCTTGTTTCCATAGTGAACCAATTAAACTCATCCTTGTGAGAGATTGATCATGTTTATACCATTCTTGATAAATTTAAATAAAGAGAGGTTGGTATATAGATTAAATTTCGAAGAGGATTTTAGTACTTCAACGCTTTGTTGGGCAATATTACTTAGTAATTTAAAGTGAAAAGATTTTTATAAAAACGTAACTTGAATGTAAATTCAAAAGCGATTTAAATAAATTTAGTATTTAATAAATTAAAATAAACTATAATGGCATATAATGACAAAAATTGTACAAAGTGAATGTGACAATGGTGTTTGATATAGGAATTTTTGTTTTACCATGTTGACAAATGATTAAGAGAGAAGAAGAGAAATTCAGTTAAAGCTTAACCTTAAACCCAAACAGGTGACGTTCTGGCCGCAGGTCACTGGGCTTGACATTTCGAAGACATTAAACCGATGCTGTTGGCATGATGCACAGTCTGCAAGCCACAGTCCAGACAACCATCATCCACCCACTAAAGTCAGTAGCAGCAGCAGCAGCAAATTTCCCCAAAGACAAAGACAATGTCATGGAAATGGAGACATCAAGCAAGCAGGCCTCAGACACAGCCTCAGCCCCCAGTTCTAACCAGAGGCAACTAGGCGAGCGAAACACAGTTCAAGTTATGAATAATTAATGTCTGTCTACCGTTCTCTGTGTGTGTGTGTGCGTGTGTGTGTGTCGGTTTCTAAACAGAGGCTGTGTGTGTGTCTGTGCGACGCCATTCGCGTGAGCGAGTTGATAATTTGCTATAATTGCCGGGGGACGACCACAGGTCAATCTTGTGGGCATTTATATAAATTTGCCAAGACAGCAACTCAACGCGAGGCAAAAAGTCCAAACCAAACTTGAGCAACTAATCCAATTACAGCAAATGCTCAAGAAGTATCGGAATATGTAATTATTCATTTGCCATTCTTTTATGTTGACTGTTAATTAAGCATAATGACTACTCCTACGATAAAAAATACGTATATATTAATTTTAATCTGTTACAATTGGCTATTATTTAAATGTAATTAAGCAATTCAAACATTTAAAACTTGTACGCCGTGAATAAATAATTGCATTATTTCGATTTACATATCTTACTATTATTTATTTTTATGAATCCAAGCATTTTCCTTGTTCGCAAATAAAAAAAATAAAAAAAACAAAATATATTGAACGCATTATTTAGTTTTTGATATATAAATAGGAATATATGTAGAAAAATCTACAGTAAGTATAAATAAACAAAGGCTTCATTCATTCGCTTATCGATTGTTTGAGCTCGATGTCATCTTGCATCCGAAACTAGCTGAGATTTCATTGCCCAAACTCTTGGCTCATCTTGTCTGAGACCGTCAACTGCCGTTTCATTTATCGTCTGTGTAGCAACTAAAGTTGTGCTAAGCGCACATTGGCAAACAACTGGAAACTATCACAACTCCAAACTGTAAACATCAACAGTGGAAGGCAGCAAGGGCCCCAGGTTGTGTTTCAGCCAGAAAAGACATAATAACTCGACGTGGCCGGATCTTGGCACGCCTTGCCCTGGCACGCTCACGCTGGCCATAAATACCTTAACAGCTTTTGCGTAACTTAAGTCACCTTAGCACTTAACAAGAGAGCTCGACAACAGTCGGGGCGGCGAGTGTGGGTGTTGTGAGTGCCTCGTGTAAGCGCATTAAACCCATTCGCAGGTGGGCAGTTTAAGACTCGCATTACGTTTAAACGCGCACCAAATGCAACTTTTTGCAGTTGCAATGAGTTAACTCAATAATGCACTTGGCCAGACACACACATACAGTTGTCCACACACACACACTCACTCAACTACTTGGGCTGGCTTTTTCATATGGCCTTAAGCCCATTCATCGAACAGTGTGGCCCACTCGTCCGTTCTGGCCATATAAATGTGCACTTATTTCAGGCTTTTATTGTTATTGTCTGCCGCTGTTATTGTTGAGCTGAAAAAGTGCTCGGTAATTTTCATGTTTCCTTTATTTTAAAGTTTCTGCCGTGTAAGTACAAATCGGACCAACTGAAAGTCATTGCGTCCATTTAACGACGGCTGCTCAAAGCTGACAATGACAGTTCAAATGTACAGATGTAAATAGTCCTGTGACGACAAAACACAAACAATCAGTTGCTGTTTAATCATTGAAATCAAGCTACTTGTATAAAAATTAGTATTTTTTTATTGACTGTTAAATCAGTTATTTGCCATAATTCAACAGAGAAATGTACAGCAGAACTAAGGCTCAAATTTGCTATCTGCAAAAGTATTCGAAGTATAGATATATATAGTCGAAAATAAACTACAAGTCCTAACAGCTCACTTGTCTACAGCATTCTTACTTGTTTAGTTTACCATATGTTGGAGTGATTTTATATAAGTCACTTTTACAAATATCTATTTTCAAGTGTAATGACGTTATCAAATATCTGTTTAAAATATCAAAAGCAAGTTCTGGTTTAATTTGCAGTCGATCTAAAATTGTTTGTTATTCCGAATCAACTTTAAATTAATATTTCATGCACAAACTAAAATAAATCAAAAATTCGCACATATTTTATTCCCTTGTTATTCGCGCTGGATGATTGCGATTGTCGAAGTCATTTTTAAAGCTACAACCTCAACTATAATTTTGACTTGTTTTACGGTCACAAAAATGTCCTAGCCAAATGCTCGGTGGCTCAAACTGCCACACATAAGAACATGGCTCACATAATAATGCCAGCCAGCTTTGGTTGCTCTGTTGCAGTTCCCTTGACCAAATGCCGCAAAAGATATCAATGAACAATCGATGGGGCTTGCGGCACCATTCCTCTGACCGGCTGCCCTGCTGCCTACTGCTCCATTTTTGTTCATTCGTGTGTGGGGCAACTAAAGTTACAGATACATATGCACGTCTTACGGTTATATAGTTACGGATACAAGCTACAAAGACACGGTTGTCGTCGCAGTGAATTTGTAAAATACGTGACAAGCATTTGCAATTTGGTCAAAGTCGCTGTCGTTATCGTTCTCTCTAGCCCTGTCACAGTTTTTCCATCTCTTTACTCTGCGCTCTGATATTTACAATTCAATTGTTCTAATTTCGTTTCGGACGGTTCTCATTTTCCTGCCCAAAACAAAGACTAAGAAGCAAAAAAAAAAAAAGTAAAAGGAAAATTGAATTGACAGTCTGTGAAAATTAAACGGTCCAACTATTTTATCGACTAGTTCTCGTATGCTTTTTTTCTGCTTTTATGTCTAAATTGATTTATTTATGTTCCCTCTCTGAAACAAGTTTTTTTCGCACTCAACTCGTATCTGCCGCATTTTTATTGTCCGGCTGACCACATTTTGTGGTTGCGTGGGTTATAAATTTATAGTAATTTTTTATACAGTTTTAAATGGCAACATAAATTTAAATTTATTACACGTCGATTTCCGTTGTGGCCAGCCCGATGCTTGCTCCTCTTCCTCCTCCTTCTTCAGTATCATTCATTGGTTGCTCCGCCAGTCCGAGTTGCAGTTTAAGCACTGAAAAATTGTCTGTCTCCACTCCACAGGAGCTGCGATGATGCTGACTTGCTGTGATTTTCATGCACTCTTTGCGGTCCTCTTAACTTCTCTGCGTATATATCAGTTATGAGTTGATATTAATATTCAGTCAATTAAACATTTTATATTTTACATATAGCAGTTTTAAAATTGTAAGCTATATTGTTGTTTTTATGCATTACAAATCAATTAAATACAATTAAAAATAAAGTGTCATGTATAATATGTTTATATATTTACATATATACCCTAACCTATACACTAATATACTGACCCATACTATTCTTTTCGACATTCTTTCAGTGTGGCCGTGAAAATGCATTAATTATGGCTGCAATTTAGCCAATTGGTTTCCAACAGTCTCTTTTTTTAACAAGTTTGTGGTGAGCAGCAAAAATGTTGCTCTAATAGACCAACACTTTAGATCAAGACAACTAGTTGAAGGGGAGGAAACAAAATGCTTTGCATACCGCGTAGCTGGGAGAGAAATTTAATTAATTTGGTGGCTTGTCGTTTTCTTACATTCTCCCTATATCGCTCTCTCTATCGCTCCTTTGTGAGTTGCTTCTACTTCATTCGCATCCTGTGTAGTCGACGTAATGCGCAAACAAGTCATAAACTCGAAAGTTGCCAAGTTACCAGAATTTTTCACCAGCTGCAACTTCATTATGTGACTGATGATGTACAGCAGCAGAAAATAAGTAATCATATTTTTCGTCATATTTTTATTTTTGCTTGCACTCTTTGTTTTTGTCATAAGGAATAAGACAAAATAAAATGAAAAGGGAACTATGTCGCAGGAGTGGCAGATCGAGGAGCTGCTTGAAAGTTTGAGCGTAACTGCGTAGTGGCAAGAGAACAGCAAAAATTGGCATATAAAAAGTTTTTAATGAATGGAATTAGTGTCTGGGCTGCACTGACTTTGTTAAATCGTGCAGGCAGCTCCTCCGAAGTCCAGCGGCTTCTCAAAGGCTGGCCATCAGTCCAACCGTCCATCAGGCCATCAGTTAGCCAAGTCAACGAATTTGGCATGCCGGAGATGTCTGATGTTTCCGCTCTGGGCTAACAAAATTAGCGCTTATTAGTGCCAGTTGGGCAAACTTTTGCTGCGTTTTTCATTTTTGACTTGTACTCGCCATAATTTCCCCCGAGTGCGCCACTGAGAGATCTCTAATTGTTTTAAACGAACTGCCATCAAAGTTGATGTACCGCAAAATGCTTGCAACGCCGCTCCCAAATTAATATGTTCTTTAATGAGTATTGTTGAACAAGTTTCCGGGCGTGAGACTCAAGTAAAAATCCAAGCGGGATGTAATTTATTTTTGTTTTTGTTTCGCTTCTCGACAACTTACACTTCAAACTGACTTGTGTTATGGAAAGTTTTGCGGTTTTTGTTTAGGCTAACTTTTCTTTTTTCTTGTGAGATGTTGAGCTTTGCTATTTCAGAAATTGTGCAAACTTAACATAACCTCTTATCCTTATGTTTGTTCATTCCTGACAAAAAGTTGGCAGCATGATGAATCGGTCATCACCTTCAATAGGCCGATAAGAAAACACATATTGAATCTAAGGATTAATAAGAAGCGAATTAGTGTAAACTACTGGAATTTACAAAAAAAAACCTGACGCGCTTCTATTAATGGCAACATTTTACGCTTCCGTGTTTAAATAAAATCTTCCGTTCCCGTCAAGCGCACAATTTTGTTAAATGAATAATTATATAATAAATATTCTAATTCCAATCACACTGTTTTAAGGCGTGGAGCACAACACTATATAATCTAAATTATTTTTGTGATTTGTTATTATTCGAAAATTAAAATGGAAAGATTTGTTTTTTTGATAATAATTTTTCATATTCAATTCATAATATTGCTTCATTTTGTAATCCAATTGTGTGATTTAAACAATTTTTATAATGAATCCATTAGAAATCTGTAAGAAGCGACAGTAAAGTATATATATTCTTGATCAGGATCAACAGCCGAGTCGATATAGCCATTTCCTACCATCTGTCCGTCCGCCCGGTCTGTATGAACACGCGGATTTCAGATACTATAAGAGCTAGAGACTACAAATTTGGAATATAGGTTCTCGTATATCCCGCGCTTTTAAGTAGCGAAGTATTAATTAATTAACAATAGTAATATTTAATTATAGCACATATTGTATACCAATATAAAAAGTTATTCATTTTTTGCACAAAATTTCTAATAGCTATGAATTTATATAGTCGAGATTTTTTAAAGGAATTTTGTAAGCTTTTGCTCAAGTGCCTTACTAGAAGGTTGCATTGTCCGTATGAAATGTGAAAATGTTTATTCGTTAATGGGAATTATACACAAGTACGCGATTGTATGTGTTCACATCGAGGCCAAAGGAGTGTAACATATAATCCAGCTAACTCGACATAATCAAGAAACGACTGCATTGCACCAAATATCAATTTATACACTTAATTAAGCGCGTATGTGACTGCACCATTTTATGACCAGGGAAAGAGAGGGGAATGGGATGAGGAAAGAGCAGTTCAAGCACACACATATGCATACATATAAATACAAGCACATACTTATAATACGTAAGTACGTACAGCTCAAAGTCAATTGCAATTTTATGAGCTGTTGGAAATGAAGTGTGTAACCGGAAAATAGAGAGCCACGGAGTGATGGAGGGTTGGCGGGCAGAGAAGACTCTTCACATCACAAGCCATTACGCTGATTGGCTTTTAATGTTTATCAATACATAACGCAGTCAGTTAAAATTGCTCCTATACAGAGCCAAATATAAGTGACGTTGAGGGGAAGGCCCCATTTGACTTTGCTGATGTTAAGGTTGAGGCGTCTGTTTTAAAATGCATGTCCTGTACTTAAGTTCGTGATTCCATTTTGTTTTGGTTTTTTTGTCATGTCTGTGGCACATAAATTTCCATTAGCACATGCTAACATTTAGCCAGCTATTATTCATATATAGAGAATTATAAGATGCAGGCGCACAAAGAGCCCAAAGCTGGCAGTGGAGCCTAGGCAGAAGCTGGCCCAGTGTTTCAGTTACTCGCCTGCTGACTCGACCTGCATTTTTTCTGTCTTATGTGCATAATTTATCTGTCAGTGAAAGTAGCAAATGCACTAAATGAAAGGCAACAAAGAGAAAAAGAGAGAGAAAAAATATCAAAAAGCAGAAACAGCCGGTTTACAGCCGCAGCAGGACTTACGGAAGACATGTGGCGTATGGACCCATTCAAGTAAGTAGAGCAAAGGTGGTACAGTGGAACTAGCTACATTCGGTACAAACCTTGGTTCCTTAGTGTTCATTATTCCAAATTTAAATACTATATATAAGATAAGATACTATATATAAGATTTCTGCATACCTTAAGATATGGAAGTTGCTTTTATTATGCGTATTTAGAAAATTTCCTAGCACATCGAAAACAAATTTTCAAATTTGTACCACTGTAACACCAGCAGCAGCAGGACAATTACACCAACAGCGACAACAACAACAAGAGCATCTGGTATGGCATATGCATCATCATCATGATGAGAAACAACGAGCTACACTAACTAAATCCTATTATGAACTTTGAGCTTATGAAAAGACTTCAAGCGGAGCATTGTCTGCCAGCTGCACAGAGCGACAGAGAAAGATAAAGAGAGAGAGAGAGGGAGAGAGAGAGAGAAGGGAGAGAGAAGGGAGAAAGTTGACTACTAGGATGAAATAAGGACCCCTATGTGTGTCCTATGCTGTTGGCAACGCTTACACTTCTGCATAATTAAGTTATGCGCACAATACACACACCACACACACACACACACACACACTCAGTCACATATATAACTACACCGTTTGCCATTAGCCACAGTTTTTTCCATTGCGCATACGCCGCGTGTGTCGCAGTTGGTTACTGCTGCTGCTTAGGTTTCTTTAATTGATATAAATAGTGGATAAATTAAGGTTGTGCAACTTAAAGCTGCATATAGCTACAGCGGCTGTTGTCTATGCAGCTTTCGACCAATTTGAAATTTCTTGCTTGGCTTTGCACAATTTCCGCTTGCAATTTATCAACGCAAAGTTGTTGGCGGTATTGAAAACAATTGGCAGCTAATTTTGCGCAAAATTCGCAATTTTTTTTTTATGTTGGGTTGTGCAGTTTGCGCTGCATTGAGGATTTCAACAGCATTTGCTGGATCCTTGCCAGGCTGCCCACAGCCCCGCGCAATCCGAACCCTTATAATCCCCCCACCAAGCTTTAGCTCGTGCACATCCTGAGCTAGTGCTGAGTCTGCAATTGAATTGAAAGTCTTACATTCCATCAGCAGTGCTGTCGTGAAAAGTGAAATAAATTTCTAATGAATATTGAAGTGTGAAATTTGAATTGATTGCATTTGACTTGCGGTTTTATAGCTGAATATTTACATTGAGGCGAATCCTGTGGCTTGCCTTAGCTTCAATGTATCCACATCCACCTCAGCAGCTCGTGAATTCAATTTAAATAATGCTTTGTGTAATCAGCTTTGCAGCTATTGTCTCACTAAAGCATCCTTTTGCTTTGATTTAATTTGCCATAATATCGATTAGTTTGACTTTTTATTTTGTGGATTGAATAGACAAGAAGTTATCCCTGCAAAGAATCGATCTTATTCAGTCATAATGCTCCTTTTCTGCAAATAAATAAACAAATAAAAAATCAAATCTAAATAAATTTTTCTTAGAATTAAAAAACTTAGCTAGGAATATTTTTTTTTATTTTATTTGGACTTCTGCCAGACCGGCACACTCCACTTGTTTTTGTTATTTCACTCCTCATCAGGTTATAAATGAATTTTCAAAGATTATTTAGAGCACTTCTGTAAAGATAAACTTATCTCATGCCACATTGCATCAACTCAATTCTACCACTATGTGGTATAATTTCAATTAGCGGTGCGGCTTGCACAGACCGAAACTGAAAGCTCGGAGTAATGCCATAATCGAAGAATTTGCAATTTGCCGCATAATCGTGAAACTATTACAATTTGCCGCATTTCCAACTGTAGAGAATCTTGTGGCAAAGAATTTAATTGAATTATGTATGCGGCTGGGTAGAAACTTGGCACCGCCACAGGCGAAGGTGTTGCCAACAACCCGAAAACCCAACCGAGCCCGGCCAATCCCGTGCCATTTTTAATAATTGTACAACAATCTAACGGCGCAAATTCAATTTCATTCAATATTGTTAGCTGCTGGCTGGCCGGCTTCACAGTTGCCGTAGCCAAGTTCTTGTCTGTTTGGCCCACAACCGCAGCGCGGCGGGTGGCCAAGAGTCGAGAGCAGAGAGTTGGGATTTGGGATCCGCTATCTGGAATCTGTAGGTGTAGTTATGTCCCTATGTGGTCTCTAGCTAGCTTTCGTTTGTTTGACTTGCTGTTATGCCAACTTGGCACGCAAACTTCTCACAAGTTTGGCTAGTTAAGCCGAAAACCGACAACTGCCGCATATGGAAATTGGGGCACAGCATCATCATCATCCCTATCAACCCCATCATCATCATCATCATCATATAAAGCCGTGGCTTTCAAACTGGGCAAGGCCAAGACGACGGCAACCAACTACAATAGCAACTATGCAGTCCTTGTTTGGTTAGCAATCTACTTGGGTCTTCCAGCTATGTTAACCACACACACATTACCCCACATCCACACACATTCACACAAACACCTTCATACGCGTCGACCCTTTTGTTGATATTGTGCCACAGCTGGTGCGAACTTTTCGCATATATACCCCAAAGGTTAAATTTGTTAATTTGTTAAAGCTTTGGCATTGTGCCCTGAGTTCATGATACGACCCGTGATAGAAAACCCCAATTATACATATATAAACGATCTGAACCTGGCATAATCTGATCAAATTTGCAGGTGATTATTGTAACAAAAAGACAATAATGTGATCATTTCGAATCTAGCATATTCTGAAGTTGTAATTCATTTAAATTATTTGTTATTATATACGAACATTTTTAAATACCTTCCTTACATATTCTGAAATATTTAAATTATATTTATACTTTGATACCGAACAAAATTTAAGAGCTACAGCTACCAAACTTCGAAGTAAGGTAACTTGCTTATATCTACCTCAATTTGAAATGCAAACTTGGCTGAATTTCTTGGCTACCCACCCGGCTACGTGTTATCGGCTGGCATTACGTATGGTATCAACGTATTTCGCAACGTTCTCTCTTGTTCTAATTGTTGTTTTCTATTGCTATTTGCAAGCTTTGGGTATTGCTTACCAATTCTAAATATAAAAGACATTTAACCTTATAAAGCCATTAAGTAAAAGTAAAAAATAGAACAGTAAAAAATATAACAACTAGTTGGTTTAATCAATCAACCCATCATCGTCAAGTATATATATTCTTGATCAGCATTATAAGACGATTGTAGTTAGCCCAGTGTCTGTCTGTCTGTTTATAACTGAGATACTTAACTTAACTTAACTTAACTATACTTAACATACGCAGATCAAGCTTATTTCATTTCATCGACAACACTTCTATGCATGTGTGAGAAGTGAGCAGCATGATAAGCGAAGCGATGAAAAACATTTGTATGCCTGTTTTAAGTATTCTGCAGTGCCCTGAGATCCATAAAAAGGTGTCTGAATTCAGTGCCGGCAGAAATGCTGTTATTAAAGTGATTCGTGTGATTAAGACAATGTGATCCTTTTTTTTTAATGTAACCTACGTTTAGCATGAGTGCTTTAAAACTCAACTGAGTTTCCTTAGCAACTATTTAAACAGTCATTTTGAGACCAGCAGCTGCCTTTACATAATGGTGCCGCTGCTGTGAAATTCGAGAGGCACACAAATGATATGTTAATGCAATTGTAATTGATACAAATTTGATTTCGGCAGAGGCAGAAAAATATGTTTGTGCTGGGCCTGGCATTGAAAATGAGAAATCATTTGGAATGGCAGCGAGTGTGGCACGCATATGCTGGCATAATGTGCCACACGTGGCAGTCGTGCCCTGCTGCCAGCTGCCAGTTGGTTGGCACGAGAAACCGATGGAAATGGGGGAAACTGGGAAACTCCACTTTCGTTGCGTTTGCCGAGCGAACGCTCGAGATAACGTAATAATTTATATGAACTTTACAGGGTCATTAATTTAAAGCTTATTCAGTTGTTCAAGATTTATTAAATTAACTCAAGTTGTGGCAGGGGAAGCGAATCAACTCGTTGGAAGCGAGAGGAGTGGGACTTGGCAGTGAAACACGCACGCAATAAGTTACGCGTTCCCGGTTGGGATCAAAGGGGGCCTGAAATTTGGCAAACATTTGACTTTGTTGCTCTCTATTGCTAACGAGTAATAACGATGAGATTATGTGGCAAACCTCAATCCAAATAATGTTGAGGTAGAACACAAACAGTCTATTTAAATTATGCCACTGAGCTCCGATGTATTAACTTTAATTTAAGTTGGCTCCTTACTAAGCTTCACAAGACTACTAAAAAGTTTACTTTCGAAGCAAACTAGCTGTAAGCATTACTCATGATTAAAATGTACATATCACTTGGTTTAAATAAATATCTTTGCTTTTGGGTATACATTATTTAGATTTTAAGCAATTTTAGTTTAGTATATTAAAAATCGTAGAATGACTGAGTAATTCAGATTGATTTATAGGGGACGAGTTATAGTGCATTAATTTATATTTGCAATATTTATATTTAGTTATACAGTCAAATGAAATATTTCAAATATTCTAAATTCTGTGTATATAATTAAAATTTATGGACCAGTGATGTTTTTTTTATAACACAAAGTGATATTTAAAACAATTGTTGCATAATTGGACAATGTTTTGTTAAATTTATCTGTTGTCTGTCCGTTTCTGTCTTGCCAAACCCAATTAACATTAATTAGCCGAAATTTGGTATGCAACCAAACCGCTTTAAATATTATATTTGTGTGTTTGGAGCTCGTCTGAGCGTCGGTCAAATCAATGGCAATACGTAGCTTGTTAGCCAAATGTCTGCTGCCAAAAACCAAATACAGCATTCAATCGAAATCTGAGTATCAAATTTATGTTTTACTCTGAAATGGGGCGAGGCAGGGGCATTGTCAAAAGGAAGCGAAATCAAGTGCTTCAATCAAGTCAAACTTGCAATATAAATTCAAATTCAAACATTTTCAATTCAATGCATTTTTGTGGTTGTTGCCAGTCAAGCGTTGGTAATACTACGAATATTCCTGAAACTTCCGTCCATTTATACAAACATGCGCCACTATCAAGTAACCTTTTCTCTCCAGACTCTCTCTCTCTCTCCGCCAAATTGCAGTCTTCCAATCAAATGTTGCCTGGCACGGACTTACCTTGGCGCTTATTGCTGTGGTTGTTGTTTTTGTGTTTGTTGTAACATTTACGTAGCACGTAAATTGCATTCTGGAGTAGCAGCAACAAGAGTGCCCTAACAACAGCAGCCAACAAGCCAAATCCTAGTCGCGGCCAAAAGCAATAAATTGGATTTTGGTTGGTCCGGTATGAGGCTGCCCCACACAAAATAAATCTATTATTATTGCTCTTGACTGCAGACAATTACAATGCAGTTAATTTAATTGTGTTTAAGCCGTATTAAGTTACATATGCATTAATGCCACTTTGCTTTGCCGTCCAGCTAAATTTACTCTTGTTTATGCTGCTCCTAAGTAATAGTCAAACATATAAAATGTGTGCAAGAAGTCAATCGATCCAAAATCTGAATCGGTCTGTGTGTATATATTTTTATATATGTTATATATTTACACAACTTTACAGTACTTGAAAAATAATAATTAGCTGACCATTTCAGAGCACATAGTTCTCAAACCAAGTAAGTTGACTGTATTGGTACAAAATACGAAAGTGGTTATAAATAAACTACATTGACATTTGGAAAGCCAGCTTAAGGCATGATTTAACTTATCTTGTCTTGAATATACATATGCTTACGGTGCTCATTTGGTCCATTTAATAGTATATTGTGAAAACATGTCAGGACTTGAAATAGAATCATTTTTATTATGCTCAGTTTGTGATGTGCTGCATAGCCACTGAATAATAGAAGTCGCAATTTAAACATTAATTAGAGCCATCGAAGCGTAGCCGTGAAATAGTTTGCTACTGACAGACAGAGAGCTTGAGCCGGACCTACGTACTACACGCCAAGGACAAGGTGTCCTGCAAATGCTAATGCGAATGCAGGGCACGTAAGCTTCGAATCGAATGACGACGGAATGCGGTTGAATGCGATGGATTTTTGCCCAAGGCTAGAAATCGCAATACTAAACCGCACGACAAAGTCCGGCGTAGAAGTTTTACAGTTCGAGTCGCACATTTAACGGCATTTGGGATGCGTGGCCTGCGTTGATTTTAACGACATTTTAGCTGCGATTTCCATGCGCAACTTCTCGTTTGGGCCAACTTCATAAAACTACAAGATGCGCGTGTTACCTGCGGAAACTTTTCGACTACGAATTCCAATAAACTGGCAGGCACAATATTAGTTTTATGTGGCAGCGTTGCCAAAAAAAAGAAGAAAAAAATAAAGTAGCAAAAGTTTTCCCCAACAAAAGCGGAGCAAATAAAAAACTGGGAAAATCATTTAAGTAAACAGTGACTGACTTTTACAGACTTTTTACCCAGCCCCTAGCATATCGCTCAGATACACAATCCAGCTGCCAGTGCTGCGCTGTAGCAAGCTAGTTATAAGCGGCACCAACAGTGTGACAAATGTATTTTATTATTTATTATTTTTCAGTTTAAATTTAAATTGAATTATTCACTTTATTTTTTTGATGTTAAATTTGTAAATTTAATTTTAATTTTTTTATTTTTAAAAATTATTCAATTAATTGTGAAATGATTTTAGCTCACATAAAATAAAATAAAAATACGTAACCTTAAGGATATTAAGGATTCATGTAATTTCCGAAATATATGCATAGTATAACATTTAACTTGGTAATATTTGCCAACTGCTGTTTAGAAATGCTTTAACCAGAATTTAACTGAAAAAAAAGAGTGCATTACACAACACTATCCTGATAGCTGCTCACCTATCTTCCTACCTGTATGCATGAGAAACTTTGTGCTATGTGACTTTCAGAATTTTTAGTTTTGATTTCAAGTTTGCCGTGGCCTGTTGTCAGCTCATAGCGCAGCTTAGCTGAAAATATTGCAACTTGCAGCAAAGTCACGTGCAAGTTTGCAGACATGTCGGCATTACCTGGCAACCCTGCCCAGGTGCAAATGTATGCAACTGACAAACTAACTGCGAACGCTTCACCCAACTTAAAGCTGAGCCAAATATCTAGACTATGTGTGCGTCTGTCTTCGGCATTGTGCCAATTGCCAGGAGCGCAATTAAATAAATTTCCATTTAATTGCAATGGCACTCATCGCACTCACTACTCGCTTCGCACTCATGTTAGATTTAACTTGCTGACTAAATCTGTCACGTGCACATAACAATGTCTGGGCTTTCGGTTCGAGTTTGGGTTACGTTCCGACCGAATCTGCTGTTCCCCTAATTGTCATTATTCCTTTTTGCAAATGAGTTAAGCATGCGCTAACCATTTGTACACATTGTTTGGTGGCCACAAACTTCCGTAGCGTACTCGTGCCACATGCGACTGCACACGTATGCGTTTGCTAAACTGTGTGTCAACTAAGAAAGAGCTGAAACTAATTGAACCGTATATAATATATCAACCTATTTATACTTCGAACCCATAATAATGGGTAAAATATTATGGGGAATCCATATTAATGATCAGAAAAAGCATGTAACACACATTATGAAGCATATCTTCACCATGAGGTATATATAAATTATGATAAGTGGTATTCCGATCCGAAAATCGCTTTCACTATCTAAATTGAACTTTGACCTTTTGCATCAATACAAAATGATTAACTCTGAATTCTTGGACTCGGGAACCGAGC
The DNA here is from genome assembly GCA_035043205.1 of Drosophila trichaetosa. NCBI lineage: Eukaryota > Metazoa > Arthropoda > Insecta > Diptera > Drosophilidae > Drosophila > Drosophila trichaetosa. The sequence goes on along the minus strand of JAWNNE010000535.1, from coordinate 3,800,570 downwards.
TCCAAGTACACTTTTTCTTACGACTAAACCTTGACCTATTCTCCAGATGTGATGACAAATCTAGCATCACATGACAATGCCCACAACATTAGCGCATTATTATGCAGTCTGAGCATTAGCATAACTTCACTCTACTTAACTTTAATAAACTGTAAATATTATTCAAATATGAATGAAATACAATTGCTTTGAATATGTTATCACGACTACTACATAGTATATATATATCCTGGGAATAAAGTGCAAATTAAATTAGAAAAACATGAAACGTAGTCAAGATGCAGAGTTATTTTACTTATCACAGAATCTCAGCTTATCTATATATTGAAATGACACCCCATAAAACTACCGCTTTGTATCCGCATCCACATCCGCAGCAACATCCGGTCCCAACTAAACGATGCTCAACACCTTTCGCGGCGAATGGGGCATAAGAAATCATATCAAGCGCTCCATCGTACGGATATAATATATATAACAATTTTCACACAATTTTCCTAACACGTTATTTGCGCGTATTTCATATATCCTTACTGTCAAGACGCTTGCTTGGTGGTGGTGTATGTGTATGTGTGTGTGTGTGTGTGTGTGTGTGTGTGTGTGGCGTGTTGTGTATGTTTGTGTGTTTGAATTAGCGGCAAACGGATGTTGAATTGGTTTGCCTTTGGCTCTGCTTGCCAGTCAAGTGTGTAGCAACTGTGTGGAGGAACATCTTGTGGAAGGTTCTTGCTTGCCCCATTTTGACTGCTTGTTTTTATTTCCTTTTTGGTGTTCAGCGAGCGTGTGTGTGTGTGTGCGTGGGTGGATGGGTGTTAGCCGAAGTCCTGGCACGTTGGCACGTTTAAATCAAAGCAATTTGCAGCGCAACATCGGGTTGTAAATTATCGCCGCAGGATTTTGTTTTATTAAAGTCGAGTGTTCATCTGTGTGCGCCCCTACTCCTGCATCAGCTTTCTTGAGCTTTGGCAAATTTTTTACATTTTGTTAACACATTAACAAGGCAGCCCTGTTAAAACACACCGCTAAATTCTTGTTGGCAAAAGTGCTTTACTTATGTAGTAAACTATAATGTTTAAATATTTTTGAAACCTTTACGTTATGATTTTAATGAATTTAAATGGAAACTTAAATAGTTGTCATTAAATATTTAATATTTAATTAAAATTTAACTTTACTAAATTATACGTGTTCTCTAAATTGTACTGTGTCACTTACATACTAGATTAATTATTTGAATATTCTTAAACATTTCACATTTTTAAATTGTTGTTAAAGATTTAAAAATCTCCCATTCAAGTAGGTCATACAATGCGATACTTTAAGAAACTCGCCCTTGTATCAACTACTTAAGTGTTAAATTTTCACCACAATGAGTATAATTATTTACAGTTTTCACTTTGTTGCAAATATTTGTTGACTTGCAATGAATTTACTTTAGGTAGTACACTAAAAGGTGGATATCATTTAAAAAACAACCTTTTAATGGTTACTACTTAAGGCACAGACAATATATTTACAATTATAATTGCAGCTATTTAATAATAATATTTATTTTTTAATGACATGATCTCTGAATGTCAATTCTTACACTGAGTGCAGCTTGTAATAGACACGAGTAATTTATACCCTCATTTGTAACCCCACCTTCTATGAGACATGTTATCAGTCTATTCTATTTTGGAACAGAATCTTTAATCTGCACTGACCCACACCATGATTGTTTTCGCACCCCGCTTGCTGAGCAGCAAAACTGTAATCGAACTAATATTTGTCTATGATATGAACGAGCTACAGATATGATGATTGCTCGAAAACTATGATTGTATACAATTTACTGCAGTCTTTGAAAATATATACCAAATATTTGGTTAATATTTTAAATGTAATTGAAGTATTATTTTATATAATATACAAATATTTGATATACTTGTAAGCTGATGCACTTATTGACAGCTCTGATATTGTCATTCATACATACATATGTAAGTTCTTATGTATTAAACCAATGCCATTAGTCAATTTTCAGTATAGCTTTTGTGGCTCTTCATCGGCGAGTCAGACCCACAAAAATGAAGCAAAAGAAAAAGTGTATATACATAAATCAAGTTTACGATAAGGTTAATACAATTGCAGGCAAGGCAATAACACAAGTGTGCCTACACCTGCACCCTCCCCTCTATGCGGGACACACACTCCCCTTTTCCCACCAGCCCCTAAGCTGTTCCTCTTACTTAACACGTCGTTTGTGTTGGTAAATCGCAGAATGAAGGCAAAAGAGACAGTCAGACGATTTCACCGACACACGTAACAATGTTGCCAAAATAGCATGACAACCCAACAGCAACAGCAACAGAAACAGCAACAACAAAAAATGCCATTAATGCTGCCAGGCTTGCCATTTTTCCACGTGTGCGCGCTTTGACAATGAAATGTTTGCGTGCCATTTATGGCAGTATGCAAGTGTGTGTGTGGGTGCGTCTGTGTATTTGTGTTAGTGTGATGGTGCGACTGTGTCGCTTATGTGTATGATTTTTCACTTGCTCGAATTATTATATATGTACATATATTTGAAAGCACATTTTTTGCTGCTGTTGTTCGATTTTGTATTCAAAATTGATAAGGAAACATATTTTCCTTACAGCCAAGACAGCATAAATCCTGATTCTTTTTGGCAAAGTTCTCATGAATTCTATTCATAAAACCGTTAGGCCGGTTTGCTTTGCGTTAACATACTAATCAGTACATAAGTTTAAGAGCCTTGAGTGCTCATAAACAGCAATGTGTTTCTCTTTGATCTTATGATTTTGTGAATTTAATTTCAAATCAAAACCAATTTTAACAAAATATTGTATATAAACTATCTGTAATTTATTTGAGCAAGATTGCGCTCAAAAACACTGAACTATAAAAAATTAAATTGGACATTTTACGCATAACAATGTCAAGTCAAGAAAGAAACTTTTCATTTACTAGGCCAAACATTATCAACGATTCATTACCCTTCTAGATTATATGCGTTTCTATTATGAACATTATTCAGTGTTATTATATACATATATAAGCAAAATGTTGACAAAATATTCGGACTAAGAAAGAACCTATATTTTAGCCTTTGTGGTATTGTTACACATTATGTCTCAAAGTTAGAATACCCTGAGCAAGGGCATAAATAATGAGCTGTCAGCAGATCTTGAAGCGAGACAATAAGCACAACTGGCGGCATAATAAACTAAATAAATATTAGAACTTCATCAAGTGTCCAAGATCCGATGGAACCCCACAAAATTGTGCGGCAAGTGTTGAAGCGCAAAGATTGATGATAGAAATGAAAATGAAAATGAAAATGTCTTTCATAATAACTTTTTGCTCATTTTGTGCTCGCTGCTGCTTGACATACTCATAATGCGTAGCTAATGTTCATATTTTGGTAACAGTTCAATGGGCATCCGAATGTCAATGTGTTGCTGCTTATCTATGCACTCAGAAAAATATTCGGTCTGAAATTTAGAAAATCGTCCAAAAATGTATAAATTTTTTCTTTTTTCTGAATATGTGACAAAATATATGCTAAAAAAAAGAAAGGGATTTTTTGAAAAATGTTTTCTATTATTAAGAAATATATTTCCAACAAGGATATAAAGTGCGAACATGCAACTAAATAAATATAATAGATAAAATTCACTCTTATATAATAATATGAAATTTTAAAATAATTATGTAATATTAATCAATAATAATATTAGTAAAATTATGTGGGAATTCTGTGAACACATGTAAATTAACACATACGAATTTCGAAATCTTTTTCTAAACTTTAGAAAAATTAACTCTTACGAGAATGGCACTTGGCATCAAGAGTATCAAGATTTTTTAAATTTTAATCATATCTTTTTCCTGAGTGTAGACGCTGGTACACGCCCACCCGCAGGCTGAGAAATGTTAAGACTGTTGTTGTTGTTGTTGCTGCTGTTCTTGTTCAATGTTTGATTGACTCATCTTGGCCTTTGTTTCAATGAGTCGACACATCTTCATTAGAACTGTCAAAACAGTCAGTGCAAACAGCGATAAGGACAGGCAAAGAGATAAAGATATAAGATAGAAAGACAGACAGAGAGAGCGAGAGAGAGAAAGAGAGACAGACAGAGAGAGATAGAAAGCAAAAGATGAGTAGAAGTCGCTCTATGACATCGTTACGTGCTGTTTGATTTGTTGTTTTGTCCTTGTTTTTATTTATTTATTGGTTGGCAGCACGGGAAGTGGTTCAATATTTTCAAACGTCATTTGCTTGTCATTATACACGAATTTTGTACCAAAATTCTATTGCCAGTCTGCCCATTTGGTGTTCTTATCGCCGTCACATCATTAGTCAACACCCCGCATTCCACCATGCTAAAATTAACTAGCATTGGGTGGGAAATGAAGAAGAAAAGGCAGTGGAAAAATCTAAAGTACGTACGATATATATATATACTTTTTTTTTGCCTGTCTTTGGATTTATTTGCCTAGCAATTATTATCCTTATCATTGACACAAATCACCACTTAATTAGACCAATGCATTGGTGTCTTGTTTGTGCTTCTCATTGATTTGGTGACATTGTCCCAGTTCCTGTTTTCTATTCCTCTCTCTCTCTCTCTCCCTCTCTCTCTTTCTCTTTCTCTCTCTCTATCCTCTTTTACACTGTCACACTCTCTCTGCGCTTTTTTCAGCTCTTGCTAATGCCAGTTCAATAGTACACAGTGTTCTAATAGATTATTCACTCGACTGTATCCGATAGTTCCTACGTATACAGTTAAGTTGGTTGATAAGTGGTAAATGAAATAAAATATTAAAATTTTAACGGTCTTTCTTTAAATTAAACTATTTGGCTTTATTTTACGATTCCATTATGAGAATCCGTTCACTTACACGCTAGAGTGGCAAAAATAATTATTAAAAATTAGTATTTTTTTTAAAGGAATTTAATATTGGAATATGGAATTTATATTAATCTATAATTCATCTCAAAATATATATGTATACATATATATTTATAGGTATAAGTAACATTAACAACTCAAATTAATTGTATCTCGATAGCAGAATATGCATAAATAGTTTCCCATCCAAAATGATACGTTTTATACCCTGTTTGAAATACAGTCGACCAGACAATATATCACCACAGCCTGCAGCAACAACATAAATTACAATTTAAACCAAAGAATATATAATTAAACTATGTGTTATCTCCCAGACGCACCAAAAATATTTACCACACAATTGGGCATTTAGGAATGTGTGTACGTAACCTTTTTGTCTCACCTTTTGAAACTATTAATTATGATTGTGTGTCTCTCGGCATTAATGCGACATTAGATGCCCCAACAACAACAATTGAATTGCCGTCGAGTAGCAAAAGTTTTGTTGTAGTTGCAGTCGCCCTTTGGCGACTCCATAAATCTGCTTTAAACATGCCAAAGCTAAGCCAAAAGTCCAACTGGTTGCGGCCCGTTGCTGTGGTATTCTACTTAATTAACATGTGGCACCAATATTTCATACCTTACTTACACACTCAAAGAAAAGGTAGAGTTAATTTAATTATCTGCTCTTTTTCCATTCAGTTTCAGAGAGTTCTCTAGCTCTTTATTATCTATCTCCTTTTCATTCACACTTCTTATCTATCTCTCTGTCTCATTTCTTTTTTAACGTTTTACTTTTATGAATAATAAGGTGCTAACGTTTAACAATTTTTCGTCTAATGGGTTACCTAAATTATTGCAATAAATGTTGACACATTTTATTACGCCCAGATATATTATGCACTTTATATTAAAAATGAATTAAACGAAAAATATCTTTCAGTGCACCGTGTGTCCCGTGTGTTAAACACACAATTGTGTATCTTTAAGATACAAGTATGGTACAGTAAATATTCTTTATGTATGTTCATATGTATGTATCTAAGCCGATTAACTGGGCGCCAATGCGATTAGCTGACAGCGTCGACTTTTAGCACTTAAAATGCAGTTGCTATAAGCACTGGGACAAGTCAAGCGGCCAGCACATGGTCAACGTTCACAGTTGGAGTCGGACTTGCTTCCATATCCGTATCCGTATCCGTATCTGAAGTGTTGTGTTTCCGTATATTTTATAGTTAGACTTTCGCCTAGGCACGCCCAGCTCAAGTGTGCTCTTCTTGTTGCTGTTCTGCTATCTGCTTTGACATCCTCTGCCCCAGTTCATTTTGTTTTCACTGCAATTTCTTCCATGTTGTACACAATTAACAGATATTGTTGCTACCATATACTAAACACTCCCCATCTCTCTCCACCCACTCGTGTGTGTTTCCATGCTTGTTGTGGGTGCGTGTGTTTGTGTGCTTTTCAGCCCTTCTCTCCCACCTTTATTTGCCCTGTGAGCAGAAGCGGGCGTGGTCCATTGTAATATGCGTTTGCGTTGGTGACCAGTTGCCCAGCATTGTCGTCCGCATGGTAAGTTTTGATCCTTGCTATTACTTGCATAATGAGTTACATGTTTGTTGTGGTCTCTGTTGTTATTAGCCCCTCTGCTGGACTGTAGCATGCCACAAGACCGTTTACCCACGGACACACTTTAAGTCAAATCAATTTGAATTCATTTGAAATTCATTTTATTAACAACATTTTATATAACATTTTTAAAAGAAGAGCGATTTGCTTATACAATTATTTATATTCATTTTGTTCAGTACCGTTTGTCTAGGCGAATGAGGGCGTGGCATTGCTAAGAACCCACCAATTAAATTTGCTGACTACTGCTTTAAAATGTTAGCTTTATCGATTTAAGAGCATCTAAGTGGACATAGCAATTTTGACACTGTGTCTGACGACTACACAGACCAGTATATGCTCCAAGTTTCAAGGTTCTTGCCTTAAGGGTGCGTTTATTCGGACGGACAAACAGCATGAGGGACATTGCACAGATCCGAAATACTCGTGTACAACCGGTAACGGAGTAAAAAAAATGGCAACCAAACATAAATTCAATCAAAAATGTCCACATTCAGAATACAAGTGAACAATGGGCTATCGTAGGCAGAACTGGGGCTATCAAGAGCCAATGCAACTGGCAACTGGTAACTAGCAACAAATGAATTAGAAAATGATTTATGGCACATTCATCTAATTACCACAACGCCCGCAGAGCAGAGAATAGGAGAACAGCTCCAATGTGTGGTGGCTTCACTGACCAGGAAACATTCACAGGCAGCCGGCAAAAAGCCAGAGCAATGCTGATGACAATTCTGTATGTGTTTTGTAGTGCGTGTGTTTATGTGCGAGTGTGTGTGTGTGCGGCAGGGTGTGTACAACACCATTGCTGACATTAATGACGTATGCCATCAGTCAGTTGGGGCAGCTAGCACCAAAGTGGCAAGCCGGGCTGCTAAGCCTTTTTCCGCGAATGCGTCGCATCAATCCCAACATCAGCTGTCTGTTTGGTGAAATAGGGGTGTTGATGCAGGATGGGTGGTTGTGTCACGAGTATTAATATCGCATCAATTATAATTTTTCATTTGGCAGTCAGCCAAATGCGTTTTAGTTGTGTGATTTGTTGCAATTTTGGTTACGCCCTTACCCTGTCTGTGTTGTTCTTATTCAATGGTTCTCAAATTTGCATTGAGAATTTAGTCCCTGTTTTTATGTAACTTTGGTAACAGTTGAAAATAAAGTAGCATTACGTTCATTAATATTGATTTATCATTATGGCCATGTTTGTTTGACATTTGTGGTGGGCGAATGTTATTGACAGTTTTGGCTAATGACTGTTTGACAGCAACAGCCAATTTGTTGCCTTGTCCTGTAATTGTTTAGATCTGTGATTGAAGTGCTGTCAATGTTTAATGGCCTCCAAATCAGATCTGTTGTAAATTGTTTTTAACAATTTATATAAGCAAGCTTTAATCGAATTTAAATCTCTATTATCTTGTTATTAATTATTCTAGAGGAATGAATCACCCATTTGTTTCATTTGGAATTCAATTTTCAAAGAATGCTAACTAAGTGAACTTTAGACAATTCGAGAATTTTTACACTTTAAGCAGCACAAAATTATGTGTTTTTTGTATGTGTATAGATTTATTTTGAATTTAAGATTACTTTTAAGTTTAAATTAGATTTTCGTATAGTGCACACAATACAGCTATTCTGATAACTAAAATGCGAGCTGCGCATGACAATTGCTTTAAGCGTATCGCAGACACAGATACAAATCGTAAATTTAATTCAAATCAAAACTTCGCATTGCAGAGGAAGCGTTTCAGAGCTGCTGCTGCTTTTCACCCAGCATCTGTCAGAAAAATAAACAAAACTGCAAATTTTTATCGTGCTGAACGCTTATGCGCAAATTGCTTCCAGGTTTTAGCGTTGTCTCTCCGTCTGTGCGTCGCCTTATCGAATTTCAGACAACGATGACATTGAGGATGATGCCAGGATAAGAGGACAACAGGACTCCAGGACTCCGCGTCGTCAGTTGACAATTTGCTTGGTATGCTGCGCGGCATAGTAAAGTTTCTTTGCTCAAGGCGTGAAATGAAATCGACAGTAATTTGTGTTTATTACACTCAATATACACAAATACACATACACACATCTATAGATATATATTTGTCTGTTAAAACAACAATTGACACAAGTTTTGCGAAAAGTTCGACAACAGGAAATTACTTTAATTTGTGAACTTGACTCTATCAAACCACACGATCTAATGACTTGTGTGTGATTGCAACCCACAAATTGGTTGTAAGTATTTCATCTCTGGCTTAAAGTCAATAAGCCAACTTCATAATATTGCCATATGTCTACTCGGGATCCGCAGATGGATATGGAAATGGAGCAACCTAAGTCGCTTTGATGGCGCATAAGTAAGTGCCCATGAATAATTCATATCCTATTTATACAAAATCGAAATGATAATCATGCACTTTAGCATTTAAATCAGATATAGAGAGATGGAGAGAGAGAGACAGCGAGAGAGACAGAGAGAGAGAGAGAGACAGACAGAGAGAGGAAGAGAGATAGGGAGAGATGGATAGATGCTGTCTGGGTACAAGTCAAGTGACTGCCGGAAGGGGTAAACGCAGGGAAGGCAACTGACATAGCAAACAAATTTACATAGAATCGGAGTGAGTGACGTTCTAGATGGTTAAATTATTGCGCAAAGAGATGTCGAATAGGTAAACGAAAAACAAAGCCTTTTCAAGAGTTACTCGACTTTCATATAAAGGGATCTCTGCTGCATTTAGCTAATAGATTCTAATATCCAATTCTACAATAAACACAGCCAGACAGTGACTATATTAATATATTACTATATAGTATATGTTTATGTAGTATATAAACATTTACATATACATATTAATGATTTCATTAATCAAACTTGTGATTGATAAAAGTTTAAGTCTGTTAAATATATATTAAATTTCAAATATTAACAAATATTGAGAATATGTTTGTAAAATAGTACAAAAGACAGGAATATGACCATTTCCCCTAGTTACTTGATTACTTCTTATATAATATAAAATGTACACATATTTCGTACTTTAAGTGAAATGCGTATAATGGTTTTGGACGAGTACATATATTTGAATCTAAATTGAATTTCAAACACCGATTTCCAGCACAGGTTTTAATTTTAATAATATTTAATTGTATGAGGTTATGTTTGGTTTTCTATGATTAATATTTGATCAGTATTTAATATGACCGAATTTTTGAAAAATGCGTCATTCTTGCGGGTGCTATGGATATCACAGAAATGAAGCGATAACCATTAAAAATTATGACAGTATGAGCAGATGGAGCTGGTATTCATTTGCTGTCTATTACCGTTACGCAAACTTGTTGCCGCATGCCAGTCTGCCACTTGCCACTTTGCCACTTGCGAGGCCAATTGACATTTATGGCTTGTGCGGGCATGCAAGGCCGTCGATAACACGCCTTAGTAAGCGCCAATTGAATACGCAACTCAAACTCGAACTCGAAGTCGCCTGCAGCTCCAACGAGTATTCAATATGTTCAAGAGTCAAGTTCGTATAAGGTACTAGTGCTTATTCATAACTATGCTGAGGCTTAACCCGTCACACCTAACCCATTTTCATCCTCCCTTCCACAATTGGGATCCGTTCACGCGTTGACCGTGCTGCCAAGCATGCATTTTTGCATTAAATTGTCCTCGTTGAAAGGAAATCGCATACACTTAAAACCGATTTGCATGAGCAGCAGCAGAAGTATCAGCAGCTGGGATTGGAGCAGGAGTTGTAGGAAGATAAGCAACTCGTTTCACATTGTTGTCAGCAGCTGCTGAAATGCATTTCGCCTGACAGTTGATAAACGACATGAGTGCCGAGTAACAAGTACCAAGTACGAAGTACCAAGCACTGAATACTGAGTGCTTAGACAGTCGAGTTTACTTTTGGTTCACACATGGAAGTGTGACAGATAACACTGCGAATCCAACAATAGTCATAGATTCCCCCTCATTCTTCAAATCGCGAAATCTTCAAGTGCTGACTTGACTGATGAATGTCTGACGTTGCTTCTATTTCCCTTTTCCCATTTCCCATTTTCTATTTTTTTATATTTTTATTATCGCTCACTTGTTGCTGAGGCTTTGCATAATTTATGATCTTTACTGTAATTGCCCTATTTTATGTCTGCACCCTGCAAAGATTTAACGACATAGCAATTCCGCCGCCTCTTCCTGTCCTCTGTGCCCAGCCTCGAAGGCGTTGTCGCCTTCTTATCATGTGGCGCATTACGTGGACCAGGCGGGGCTGTGCTACTAAAGCCCTTTAAAATTTATGTCAAATGCATTTGTAAAATATGCCAAACGTACGAGTGGTAAAACCGATTTCTGCGCCACTTAAACTAACATAGTGCCACAGTGGTGCAAGTAAGAAAAAGCATTAATATATATGATGTACTTCAAATGTTTTCAAATTATCTTTAATTTGTGAAAATTAAACAGAAATAAATTATAAACTATTAAAAACAATAATAATAAAATAATTATGATATATAAACATAATGTAAATAAAAAAGAAATTATTCATTATTCAGTTATTATTCGTTAATTAATTATAATTAAATAAGTAATTATAAATGTAACTAAAATATAAATCTTAAGCAATAACATAATTAAATGAAAAATATTACTAAATTTATTTTAATAATTAGTTTACAAATATCGATGTAGATCTTTGAGTTAATTATTTACGTCAAAGAAAATCTCCCACGTTTGCCATAGTATTAATCACTGTACAAGAAAATCGCTCGACCGCCAATGCTGCTGCCAATGGAAAACGCTTTTGGCCATCGTTCGAGTAAAAACAAAGTATGACCAGCCAAAAAGAAAGAAAAACCAGCAAAAAAACAAAAATCGGTGTGCATTTTAGAGCAGTTGGTTGTGGCAAATGTTCGTGCAAGGAAAATGTAATTTTTACTGCACGTTTGAGTCTGGGAGCCACACATATGAGCATATACATTCTATGTACATATACATAGATATGGATGTGTGTGCGTATGCATATAAGTCGCAAATGCAACAAAATGGCGACAGGCGGCCACGTTCCTTGTCTCTCAGTGTGTGTTGTCTTTATCAGCATCGTTCTCATCGTCGACGTCTATGTTTTTACTTGGCTTTTATAGAAAATACATTTTCACATTTTTGCCTGTAAGCAGTCAACAGCGTCTTGTATGCCCTGCTACAAAATTACCAAAAGGGCATATACAAAAGATCTATATGTATAAAAATTTATGCCAAGAAGCACTCAATTCTTTTGCTAAATAAGTATAAATAAACATTTTATTATATCAGCAGATCAATTACTACATAGCATGGCATGCAATAGTGTTTTAAGTCTGCTTGACTTTACTTCATACAACACATATCTAGGGTCATTTATAGAGTCTGGCTATATGTTGAGCATGGAATCCATAAAAACTTTATTAGTGTTAAGCTGGGCGAGAATAATGAATTCGATGCTCAAGAAAAGCTATTAATATAATATATCACGAGGCCTTATCAAGTTTGCGCTATAGCTACTAATTTTAGAGTAAAGATTCAGCTTTTAAAGCAATGGCGGAACGTGAATAGACGGGTAAGCTATAACTGTATTTACAAGCACGATAAAATATATTATGGAAATAAATCTTTTATTAATTATTGATAATATAATAGAAATGATCATAAATATAACAAAAATAATAATATGCAAATCTGAACTTTATCACGAAATATTTAGTTGTTTCAGCTGCTGTTAATGGGTATTTCATATTCCAGCATTGACTCTTTTGGCATTTACAGTTATTTTCATCCTTTATCTTATGCAAAAAATGCATGCTGCATGCAAAAATTTCTTACCGTAGCTGACAGCATAGGCAGGTGAGTGCGATTGTGTGTGCTGTCTATATATGTGTGTGTATGCCATTCACACACACGTGATAGTGCTCTAAATTTGGGCACGAAATATCAAAAATGTTTTTGGCATTAAACAAGTGAAAAATGGCAGAAACAGTGACAAAAACTTCTGCCTTTAATTTTATTTTTAAGTGCAAAAAATACACAAAAAGAAAATATATATATAAATATTTAAATATATACTATAAATCAATACGTACTTCTGTATCCATATATTTGTGCGTGCATGCACAATATATATTGAACAAATAAAATGGCACCAACAAGCACGCACCATATTGTATTTATGTAAATTTATTTCCGTTACATTTCCGCCATTCAATTGAAAATCGTCGTGTGATTTTCTTTCTTTACCCTTGCTGTTCTGTTTGTTCTGCTGATGGCCACCCCCCAAAAAAAAAGATGAAAAAGTCGGCACAAATTCGGAGCAGGCTGGTAAAAAAAAGAAAAGACTTCAGAAAAACTGCCAATATGCATCATTTGTATATAATATATTCGTTCGGCTGGTCTTTTTGCGAAGGTTTTGCTCCAAGGCTGTTCGCTGTCCGAGTAAATTGTGGCAAGTCAATCTATACATTGTTTTCAAACAAAAGCTGCGAATTATTGTTTCAATTTATATGTCTGAAACATAAATATGCAAGCGAAAACACTCAATTGAGCGTATCAATAAAAATAAATGCACGAAATTTAAATTAAGTCTATTAAAAAAAGTAAATAAGAACTTGAACTTATATTAATATGAAAAAGTAGAGTACAACTGACGGAAAATTAAAGTTGAAGTTTGTAAAATAAAAAAAAAATGATATGATACGTACACTACAATTACTAGTCAGTTAGTACAAATTGTTGATTTATCAGTACCTTCATTTACTAGATGAAATCAACCAGTAAATGAGGGATGTTAATTGCAGAATTCAAAAATGATTTATGACCCAAAAACTTTTATTTTTTCAATTTCGACACAAAGTTATTACGCAGTTTTTACATATACCCAGGTGCCTTGACTTAAGCCGGGTTTTAAATTTAAGCTCCTTGAACTAAGTATTGATTCAGCTGCTGTTAAATTGTAATATTTCGCTTGCTCTATATTCTTCGCAGTTGTACTTTGTATAAATAATAGTGAGTAGGTCATTATTGAGAACTGCATGGGGCTGTTATTAGATTTGTATTGAACAACAGCTTTCTTTGCATATGTAATGAACGATATGTTTGCATAGTCGGTTATGTTGGTTATGTCGGTTATGTACACCAGTTAAATTTCATTTGACTTATTGTCATATCTAAATTGTTTGGCCCTTGTCGCTTTTGTTGTTACTCAAGAAAACAAACAATGGGATAGCTTATTGTTTCTTAAACAGATGCACACAGAGTCAAATTTTAGTCATACATACAAGCACAAACACATACATGAGCGCACCCACAAAATACACACACTCAAACACACTCACACACACACACTGCTTATGTGCTTGTCTATTCATCAGAGCAAAAAGACCGATAAGACCGAATGTGGAGCTTGATGAATAGGAAATTACAAAATTCTCGAATGCACATTGTTCGCTTAATTAAACGCTAACAAAACCGACGAGTAGCAAAAGCCGAGCAGCGAACAACGAATAGTGAATAACGAACAACGAATAGCGAATAGCTCAGGTGCAGCTCATTATTGTTATTTTGATTATTTTCGGCCATGGACCTATGTCAAGCTGATGCTGCATCTGCTGCTCCAGCAATAACAATAGCAAATGCTCATCAATGCGGTTGGCCGCCCGTCAAAATGTGTCTGTTGACATTGCAGGCAGTTTTCGCAAACACATGCATTTAATTTCCTGCTGTACCTCACAGCCCAACACCCGCAAAACTATTTAAGGTTTAATGCGTGTGCGGCCTGACAAACTCATTTACCATTTACCATTTGCGTTGTTACACTACGAGAAACTTTTGTTGAGTTGGTAAACTGGCAACGTTATGAGGCTGCACCAAGTGTTGCCTAATAATCCAAACAAAACCAAACAAACAAAAAATCAACCAACTTGACGGCCACACAACTTTTGAACCAACTGCGTGTACACACTGGCTAAGAAGTTTTGGCGTAGTGTAACCGGGATAAGTTGAGACAACGGGTGGACTGCAGCTGCAGGCCAGAAACATTGGCACATTCATCATTTTTGAAGCTGAGCACAAGGCACAACAAAGGCAATCACAACAACAACGAGAACAGCAGCAGATGTTACTGGCAGCCGCGGCAAGTTCTTGTCACATGTCACGTTGCCTGCCTCAGTTCTTGGCCATTCCAGGACCGAAGAGGCGGTGCTGGAGTAGGGGCAGCACCCACAGCAGAAGCTGCTGCTGCTACTGCTGGTGCTGGTGCTGCTGTTGACGAGAAACAGGCCTGTGGAATTTTTGCCACAAGCAGTTTTCGCATACTGTTGAAAAGTTTTCTCTGCAATCCAAAGAATTTAGACGAGCGCTGTATTAAACTAACGCTTTAAAATTGCATCGATGTTAGCTTTAATGCGGCAAATGCCCCAAAAGCTTTAAAAGTGAATTAAGTAAATTAAATTTGTTTGATAAATATTTGTTAGTATTTATGCGGCATAGTCTTAAAAAACAGATTTGTCGAAACTGAGAAATAAGGATTTTGTTTGAAGGCTTAAGCCAGAAATATTTTAATGAATAAATAAACTAACACAATAAATAAAGAAGGTTTTGGTTTTGAAAAACTTTTAAAACTGCAGCTATAACCAATTTATTAAATTCTTGGTGCGTTATAATGAAAATACACTGCACGTCCCGCAATACACCAAAAATTTAGGCAGATTACATAGTATGTATTGGTTTTGTGCCTTAGAGATAGAGACTTGAAACTGAGAACATATACTAGTCTGTGCCCACGTAAGACAAAGTGTAGAAATTGGAGTGCTACGTTCACTAGGTGGCTTAGAAATCTGTATCGATAAATCCACATATCGCCCACAATTTTAAAGCTACAGTCACCAAATGTGGTTTGTAGGTTGTTGGCAATGTCGTTCAAAGATCAGCATTTGTCACGCCCACCTCCTCCACCTCAAGGTAGCTCGTCCTTAAAAATTTGAATTTGAGTTAGAGGCGTCATATTTGGTGGGTATGTTGTTGGTAGTCGCCTTTAAGAACTATAAATCCACATATCTTCCAGAATATTGAAGATAGAGACACTTGGAAGGTAACTTGACTTCTTACCAAAAAAAAAAATTATTGGGCCACCCCAAAAACAAAAAAGACTAAAGCTCCCACTCCTCTAATTCCTCTAACATTTTATTCAGCCACCCCCATTTACGGCCACCAAAATTCTCAAAATCCGTCCGACTGCATCGTTATTTCTTGTCTTATGTTACATGCATATATTAATTTATTCCAGCGCACGTAAATTTAAAGTTAATGAGCTAGTCACAGGTCTGTTAAATAAATTTAAATAAATTGGCAAATGAAGTGACAATAGAAGTATAATTGACCTCGCATATGGTTTGATATTTATGTATATTTGAATAATATTTATATATATTTTCCAAGCAATCAATTAACCTAATGCTAAAAAATATGAAGCTTATATAACATTCAAATTGTTGCGAAAAATAAATTTTAAAATGTTTTCAAGAAAAAATAAAAGTGGAACAGAAATGTTTGTTAAAATGTGAAAATATGTATTTTAAATAGAGTTCGAATGGTACATTAAATAAGTACAGCACATAAGTCAGTAAGGTGATGTTTGTGTGTGTGGGTGTCTTCATCAGTTCGTCAACTGCTTAACCGCGTCTTCTATTCGCACGACGACCGCCACGACGACCGCGACGACGACCACCGCGGCGACGTCTGTTCTTCCTGTTGCCGCGACGACGACCACCACGTCGGACCATACGCCTGGCACGGGCATCCTCACTGTTGGATTGGTCGATTACCTCTATGTTGGGCTTTTCGCTGTCGACGGTGTTGCTGTTCTCGTTCACCTGCGTCTGACGCTTGCCAGCCTGTCCTTGCTCCTGCTCCAACTCTTGATCCTGCTTCTGCCTGTCTTCGACCTCAAGCGAATTCTTACCATCTTCGCCATTAACCTCGTCACGGGCAACGGATTGGCGACGCTGCGTGGCTGCTTCAGTGGCCACCAGACAGCAAAGCGCTGCCAGGGTAAAGATCAGTGCGTACTTGGGTGACATGCTCGATAGAAGTCCGATGAATTGTTTGTGATACTCTCGCTGCACCATCAACTCCGTTTTATAGTGGTGCGATGATGATAAAATGGTGGCAACTGTTTAAATGTTTACCCATTGTAAGTGAGTGGGTGGGTGGTGCTTGCCACCAGCTGTGTTTGCTGTTGCTGCTGAAAGCTGCTCGAAACTTGCTGTTGGCCATGCTATTAATTTGATCTTTTGTTTGCTGTTTGCTGTTTGCCTCTCAGCTGCCAGATATTTATTTGCCAGTCTCTTGCATTTGGCCTGGATTGTAGCTTCCTCTGTATCTAGCTGCCTTGGTTATTCGCTTCATTTCCTTGCTCCTTGCTCCTTGCTACAGATAATTGGTTCCTCCATCCCCGGCTCCAATTCCATTGCAATCCAAGCACGCTAACCCGTTTGCCAGCGGAAAATATCATTTAAAAAGAATAACGTAAATAATCGAATTGTGCACAAAAGCGTTTTAAGTTGCGCATTTGCGCATCCTTTTCTATTTTCCCCTCTGTGTCCTTATTTTAGTGGTGCTTTGCCCTCTTCTCCTATCTTCCCTTTGAACGAGCAAAGGTCTTACGTTTACAGGCTGTTCTCTGGCATTTGTCAGCATCCCAGATAGAGCGTGGAGTGGTGCAAGGAGTCTTAGAGAACACTGCAAAAAATATCTGTACTGGATTTGTTTGATTAATCTAAATTTCCGCGATACTATTCCTATAATGAAATTATCTACACTAAAATTGAATTATGAGTTGTTAATTTTTTTTTTTTCCAAAAACTTCAAAATAATGTTGTTAATCTGTTGATAACACTTTAAGTTATCACAAGTTTGAATATCATTATTCATATGTCAAATACTACTTTGTTTGTGCTCACTGCCTTGCTTTTATGTGCAAACCTTTTTGCTTTGTTGGCGTTTGCATCGGAATCAGCAACTATTAAAAACTGCAGAGAAAACCGCTAGCAGCGATTTGCTTGTATCTTGGAATGAATTACAAATTCGCAGCACATTCGCAGTAGCACAGTAACTGTTACAATAAGAGAGTATAGTACAGTCGGATACCAGTTTTATGCCAGCTGATAAAATATGGCAAATAATCTTATTTTGTGTGTGGGGCCTGTGTGTGCCTCGACCATTGAATTCCAAGTAATGTGCCATTCAAATTTGGTAACTCAATGTTCGGAGGAATCTTCTGTGGATGTTGCCAGATATATATATTTTCCAACTTTGACAAATCTATCTCAAAATTATAAGGAATGCAGAGATTTCGATTTATTTATTTATTATTAAGTTTATATCTTAGAAGGAGTTTTCGAGTAATCTACAAGCCAAGTTTGGGAAATCATGGTGTAAGTCCTGGTCAACGATGGATAATTTTTGGAAGCGGGAGTAATCGTGGTGTTTCAAATGTGTTGGCTCTAGTATTTAAATTGTGTGAGATAAATGGTTGATTTCCACCTTCACGTAATTGACGAGTATATGTACAAAGTTTCAAGTCTGTAGCTAAGAGCATACGAGAAAATTGCGGTCACACTAACCGACAGACAGCATGACACCAATCTACATAACTTTTCAGTTATAGCTTCCGTATCAAGCTATTAAATCTATGAAAGCTAAGCGCATTTTCGATTATAGGCTTTTGCTTTAACGATTTCTGAACGTAACACCTTAAATTTAACACTTTGTCTAACATGGGTACAGTGAATGAAAAGAGCATTTTTTAAGGTCCACACTGAATGTTAGTAGACTCGATCTCGTATATTGTATTTTGGTCGGATGCGAGAAATCAACCATATTTATTGCGCTCATGCGCGTTGCTTATAATTTCTGTTTTGGCAACTAACAGACTGAAAGTGGCGGTGATGTGGGCGGGTGTCCAGCAGGACAAATATTACCGTCAGCTGAAGCACGTGCAGCAAGTGGAAATCACGTGGCTGACATTTGTTGAAATGATTTAGAGCTACCAATGGATTTTTTCCCCTGTCCGTAGCTAAACATTTTATTTATTTTTGATTTGGTCAAGAGGACAGCTCCAATAACAGCTCACCGTAATCCACATCTCGGAGCGATCTGGTTATTTGTCAAACAATTGGAGCCAACTCTTATGCCGTGCTGGTGAGTGTCAATCAATATGCTGCTATCAATGTGCAACGTCCTCCTTTTCGCCTTTTAAGACTATCACCGTCAAAAACTAATTAAAACCCGCTTCATTTTTCACAAAAGCTTCAGCAATATCCAGTCAACAAAGGAGCTCGCATGTTGCTCCATCAATCTGGATGAGCTCTGTTCGGGCTTGAAATTTTTTAATTGGCAAACGCCAAATATGTAATAATTTTCCTGCTCAAGCATCGATGCTTACAAAAGAAAGTATGTTTCTTGTTATAAATGTATAATGCAATAAATAACGAAAATTAAAAGAGAGTATATTTGAGTACTTTAATTACATTTATATATCAGCTCATGTACCATTATCTCCAAAGAATTAATTATTAATATGTTTTTCAATTTTATTTAGAACATGCTCACACTTTTCATTTAGGTCTGTGTAATAAAAAAGTTTTATGAATTGCTTTCTTAACTGATCAGTGTATAGTAGATATGTTTGTGAATTATTATATTTATAATGATATAGTAGACATATATTTGTATATCTCATTTTCCGCATATTTATATAAATATATTATATTTATTTTGGCCACACCTTTTAAAAAACCAGTTCGTAGCAACATTTCAGTGCGGACTTCGAAAGCTGCAGCTGCAACCGCAACATGGGCATATTTTTAATAGACTCAATAGTGAATATGCTGTTGACCCAACAGCAGAACGGAATTCATACTAAATTATGCAGAACATGGCACATAATCAGCGACCGAGCACATACCTGTGCATTTTGGTAACCACATCGTGTAATTAAGGAAATATTTTTGAAAATGTTTGCACAACGTATCTGTAGCCGACACAACAAAGATAGCGAGAGAGAGAGAGAGACACACACGGAGAGAGTGAGAGATGAAGAGAAACAGAGAGTGATAGTCGGGTGAACTGAATTTCACAGATGCATATTTGAGGCAAGTGGAATGTGTTTTGGCTGTTGGATGCACAGGATGCCCGCCATTTCCAGATTTGCAATATAATTAAGTAGCGATCGAATTATGAGCAGTGGCTGCGGACAAATGATTAACATCGGCTAGTAAAGCCAAGCAGCGCAGATGCTGGAGTGAGTATTATGTTGTCGTAATTGGATTACAGAAACAACAAGTGCAGTTCAAATAAGTAAGAATGGTCTGACACTAGCTGGTTACCGGATTAAATCGATTGAAACTAGTACGGAAAAGACTGAATCGGTATCAAAAATGTATATACCAATGAATGTGACTCTTCTCTTCTTGTTCTCAATCTAATTTCAATCAATTCAAGTCAAATTTATTACTTATATACTGTTCTCATAAAATTACAATTATATCCTACTAAATTGGATACCAAAACTAACCTAACTTATAATAATCTGAAAAATAAATGACATTTCTACAAAGAATAAAATATTTATTGCCTTGCTTGTGAATATACCTAAATGGGTTTTCTAACAATGTGATCGTAAAAAATGATAGTGCCAATTAGTGGAGAATGTATCATAGTACGTTTGACGCAGGAAGTATCATGACTTGCATTCAAACGAATTAACTTATGATCACCCTTGTGCATGAATACCAGTGACCGTCCGATATGAAACGTTTCATAATGTTCACTATCGTTGTATGTTAGGACTTTCTGATGGAGATCATAGTAGCTCAAATGACTAGGCCTGGGGCGCAATTGAGTCGTACCTTCAAAGACGCCCTTCCAGTTTGTCGATCCACGCTTATTCATGGCGAAGCTACGCAAACTACTCGCATAGTCCATATAGCCCGATATATCAAAGCCACTCGGTCTGCGCACCACCAGAAAAATAATGGTCTGTAAGTAAATTCACAAACATATACTTATGAAAATATATTTTGCACATTTTTCCTAACCGAAAGCTTTTGCAATACATTGGGCATTTCGCGTTCCGCCAATGCAAGTAAACCAGGATCGTTGTTCTTTAAATATTTGCCGTACTGCAAACTCAATTGTTTCTTCGGGTTAATCTTTTCCATAGCCTTTGCTCGAATTTTCATGAATTCCTCTATGCCATAGATTTTGTCCGTGGTCCGATAGCCAAGTTTAATATATTTGTCAATGACAGTCGAATTCTGCAAATAACGACGATCCTCGGCGGTGACGAATGATCGAATATAATCAGTATATGTGTCAAACGCGAGTAACGCGTTGTCTGCCCGGACCGCATCCATTCTCTGTCTTTTATGTTTCTTTTTTAAAAAACTTGTGTTTCTTTTTTAAATGTGTGTATATCTAGTGTATACTATATATGTATGTATTTGTGTCGTATTTGTGTCGAATTTGTGTCGTATTTTATTGTATGAATTCACGAATGACAAACTGACATTTCAGGCTAATGGACTGAACACTTTTGCGAAAAACATTTGAACACAGTATTCCATATTAAAAAGCTTTTGACAATGGTTTTAAATATAAAAGAAAAAGATCTCAATTTGATCTCTCCTGCTTACGAAATATGAAATCGTCTGCGCCAAGGATTGCTACATAGATTTTTTATTGATATTCAACTATCGGTGCATTTAGCAGCTACATATAAGGTACAGCAGACCGACAAGACATGAAAAGTGTTGAGTAGAATTCATAAAGCAAGTTTTCAATCGATATTTCTGACGACAGATGTATTGTCATAACATAAATTCTAATAAATAGAAAATGCCATTTATTTTAATTTGAATATGTAAGTATATTATCCATTTGTTTAATTTGCAACTTATGATGCCTTTCTCACAATGTGATCGTATAAAACTATACAATTATACATCGGTGAACGGATGAATGTGCGCTTCACATTATCCTTGTGACAACTATTTGCGTTCGTAACTGGGATGAGCTTGTGATCGCCAAGATGCTTAAACATCAGCGAAGCACCGTAATGCATGATTTCGTAGTTGTTGCTTGGATTGTAGCAAACGGTGCCACTGTGCCAGTCAAAGAAGCTCAAATGAGTGCGTTTCGGTCGCAGCATAATGCGACCCTCGAAGACAGCCTTCCAATTGGTCGCACCTAGCATGTGGAGGCTGGCGGCTAGCAAGCCATCCGCGTAGTCTATATAACCTGATATGTCGAAGCCACTGCGCTGCCGCACTTGCAAAAAGATAATGGTCTATGGCAGGCAACAGTTTCAAATTAGTCGCGTTATGGATTGGTTACTTTTAAACTTCTATCACTTACCGATAACTTCTTTTGCAAATTGGGCTCCTCGCGTTCAGCTAGCGCCACTAGCGCTGGATCATCGCTCTTCAGATAACTGCCAAAGAGTTGAATGGAAATTTTTGTTGGGTTGAGTAATTCCGCCAGATGCTTTTTAAGCCGGTAGAATTCGTCCTCCTCATGAACGGTGCCATTAGTACGATAGCCGAGTTTCACGAACGACTTTATGACTTTCTTGTTTCCCAAGTAACGGTATTCCTCTGGTCTGGTAAACGATTCCAGATATTCCGCATATGTCTCGAAATTGAGCAGATTAAAGTCGCCGCGCATTCTGCTTAATTGTAGTATATTTCACACAATTTCAATGAGTGTTTTCCGGTTTTCTGTGTGCCTTTTATTAGTGTTTGTGGATCTGCTGTGAGTTTCTGAACGAAACAGCAGATTTTGCTTGCTCCAGAAAAGCTAAGCTTACTTAATATTTAATTTTTTTATATTTATATTATTTTTGTGCTTAAGCCGGCAAATAATACCTGTCATTTATCAAAACTTAATAAGCGAGCCCAAAATGTCCTACAAATGATTTAAAAGTTCTCATAAAATTTACACTTTGACCTTGAAAATTACATAGTTACTTAATTGGATGAACTATAACATTTTATGAATTTCGAAATGGATTTTCTAAAATACGTAAGTCATGTATTTGATAACTATTACATAGTGTTTTGAAAATATGAATGAATGTTCCCGACTGATAAGTAAAACCTTATCTGCTGAAATTTCAAGTAACATTTAAGTGTTAATATCAGTTAGATTCGCGTAGAAATACATACAGTTTATTTAATCAAAATAAATAAATATTAATTTCAACTTAATGCCCAGCAGCTGTTCACACACATACACACCCACAACAAACACAATTTGCAGAGTCACACATCGTTATACGACCTGATGGGGAGCAATACCTGCTAAAAGTGAGTCTATGCCAGAGTACAAATGATGCTCACGCATTGCTCAGATGTTTTTGCCTGGCAGCGTAAATTACGCGCATAAAATGAACATTAGATTCTTATTTTAATGTGGCAGAGCAACACACACACACACACACACACCACACATGCCATAAATAATTGGAGGATAACTGCACACACACTCATACAGTGCCAGCGACAGCTACAAAAAAGGTTATGCCAAATAACCTGCAGCTATTACAAACACAAACAGTCTTCCGCACATTCCTATGAGTGTGTGTGTATGTGTGTGTGTGTGTGTGTGCGTGTGTGTACTTATTTCCATTACAAATGAGCTTATTATGCGCCTGAGTCACAAAGTCATTGGGACTTAAAAGGATTTGCATGTGATTAGCAGCACGAAATGTAAACAAAATTCTTGCGCCAAAAGACAAAAACCAACAGTAAATAAAAACATTTTATTTTATATAGCACGCAACCCAGATACTCTTATCATTATTTATACTGATGCTTTACTTAATATCCCGATTGAAATCCATTTAGAAAGCCCATTATAATATTATAAAATATATTGAGATTCTTGTTAATTTTTATAATTTTTAATGGAAACTTTCATTCTTACAACTCCACAGCTGACTAGACGAACACTTGCACTGAAATCGGCGAAAGATGTACTTAATATATTGTCACTTATAATTATTTTATTTATACTTTTATTTTGATTTTTAGTAAATGCGCAGATTAGATGACACAGGCAAAACTTTTGTAAAGACTAATACTGATTGTTTCCCATTAAGCGTTACCAAAGTCTTCGTAATGACGATATATCCATTTATTTGGGTATTTCCTTGCAAAAGGCTATTTGTAAGCACTTGAAAAGTTGAGCAGCCGAAAAAGTTACACACACTTTGTGCGGGAATGTGTGCGTGTGTTTTTGTATGTTTTGTAGGTACTTGATCTTTGTGTTTGTGTTGCATATTTGGCAAATTGCCTTTGGCAACGAGACGCATTAAGACAATGAACACATCATAATCATAATTTTTGTTGCCTAATTTTAGGAGTACCGCTCGAATGCTGTGTGCCTGAGTGAATGTGGCATGGGTGTGTGTGTGTGTTTGTGCGCGAATGTCTGCTCAAATACAATGCATAATTTATGTTTGGCTGCGTAGATTTTGGTCTTGGGTGGGCTTAACTTGACATTGGGAAATCGAAATCGAAATCCTTAAAATCAACTGACTGACAGATAGATGCCTTCAAGTGGCGCCTTGCGCTTCAATTGTCCTGCATAATGGATCTTTCTTTTGCATAAGCCTTGAGCTCTTGTACAAAAGCCTCTCAGCAGCAAACAAAAAAGCGATTTTGCATTTTAGCCAGACTGCTGACATTTAATTGAAGTTGACTTAAAAGTGTTGCCGATGGACAGGTAAAAAGGCAAGAAAGAAACCCATCGATTTTTTGTATGAAAGCCAGTCTAGAGAGTCAGTATATGTACTCAAGTACTTAGAGCTATATGGAGATTATTTGCAATGTAATATATTCTGTAATACTAATCAATCACATCTAGTTAAAATTCACTTCTAAAAAAAAATTTAATTTACACATATTTTGTTTCAATAGTCACTTAAATAAAAAATTAGGTGAAAATAAATAACTTATTAAATTAACTTAATAAAATTCGTATAATAAAACTATTACGTAAATACATTTCAATTTTTCTATTACTTTATACTCAAACTTTTGTGGCATCTACATAAAGTCTGGATATGCGATGAATTTTCTATAAAGAATTGGTAATGCTCCTTTTTAAACTTTAATCAAGTATCTCTTAAGCGAGCTTTACCTATGCTGCTATACAAATACTTATGTGTGTGGGTAAATATGCTTATTCATATAATAACGTCAACTACGCTGTGATATAACAGCAATGACTTGCTTTTTATACTCACACAGTCATACACACATACACTCGCATGCATGAAGTGAGCATTCGCTCAGCCTTTGGGCAGACTTCCATGAAAAAGTAAACAAGTCAAAAGCGAGAGACCAAATAAATAAATAAAAAAAGTAATAAAGTAAAAAATAAAACTCAGACAGCTCATGAATGGAGCCCATTGAATTGGTAGTTGGCACAAAAGACTAGACTTCAAGTTTAGCTAAAAGCCAAATAAAAATATAAACACATATATATACATATATAGATATATATATATATATATATATATATACATACATCTAAATGTATGTGTAAAAAAATTTCGAAAATTGTTGTGCTTTTGAATAAATAAATCGCAGCGCAAATAAAGGTAAACGGGAAAATAAAGAAGGAGATAACAGCAACAGCACATATGACAACGATGACGTCAAAGTTCATGTTGACTCAGCACTTGGCCAAGTTTAAGCTGCTACCGTCTCATCTGTGGAGCACACTTTTCACAATATAAAATATAGAAAGACGTAATTTAAGGCCAAAGACTTGAACATCAAAAGGTTCACTGCTTATCTGCTTATCGTTGGCGTCACTTAAATTAAGCATGTGTGCCACGTGGCTGAGCGCCCATGGCTATTAAGCAACACAGGCGAAAGCAAACTGTGCATAAGACCCAATCAAGTCGAGAGAAGGCAACAAGCAACAACAACACACAGTACAAGCAGTACACACATCAATACCCTTTACATACCTCAACGCTCTGGCACTCTGGTAGCATTGTCCCTGCAGGCATGTCAGGCTCTAATGCCAACACTGACACGCTCCGTACTCCCATGGCTCTGGCTTCGGCTCTGCTTATAAAATAGGAATCAGCGTGCAAGACAACAGCATACCCAAAATTCCACTGTTTTGCCAATACCAAAAAAAAAAAAAAAGGGAAGCCCAAACATAATGTATCATGTGTGTTGCATCTTTGGCCCTCTTTCTGCTCGGGGCCTCTGCGACAGACAAAGAAGAAAACAACAAAATACAAGTCAAATAACTTAAGTAAATGTGCGAAAGGCCTTAAGAGCTGAACTCGAGTGTCGCAGCACCCTGGAGCGTTCTCTCCTGCTTAAATAAACATGTGATATGCAGCGACTTTCTTATGTTAATTTCATTTAGCTTAGCTGCTGTCAGAACTAACACTAGAAAATGTACCCTTTACTTATACCTGAGTCCGAATTACGGATTCCTTAAAGTCGTATAAATGTGTATGTCTGTAAAAAGATATTCTAATAATTAGGTTAACGACTCGTGAGCATTTCAATGATTTATTCATGTTAAGGACAAATAAATAACTATTTTTTAACACTCTACAAGAGAATTGAAATTAGTATTGAGTATTTCATAAAAATTAACATTAAATTTATTATTTTATATTATGTGAATCATATAGAAATATATGTATGTATATATATAAATAAACTATTTCAAAATTTTTCATTTTTTTTATTTTTTTCGCTGTCTCAATTGATCATTTCATTTATTGAAACCCTCTTGAATCACATGACTGGCGTGAATGATTTATTTGTGCACATGGTGTGTCCTCCATGCTGGCTGGCATTCACATACATACATAGATACACACATACATACAGTACATACCTCCATATGTTTGTATTTTTCCCATGGCAATTTCCCATTTTAAATGCGAGCTAATTTATTAGCAAGCATGCCGAACAATCGAAGGCGGTACCTTAACAATTTTTAATAAATGTCGCACATGCCGTGGCAGACCAAAATTATTGCAATGCATTTGTCACACGCGTTTCGCAGCAGCTGAGAGAATAAGCAACAAAAATCATATAAATTCACAAACGTACAAATAAATTCAATAAATAATAATATTTTTAATTAAATTTGAGCTCTGTGCAAAATCCATTTGTAGTTTTGAGCTACATATAATGAAATAAATAAAAAGAACACATTTCTTATTGGATATTTTTGTTGTAAAGAGCATACATAGTTTCATTAAGATATCTTATTAATTAACAAACTTTTTGGTAGAAGTCTTATTTGTTTGATAGGAACGTTTCTATTAAGCACAAGAAAACTAAGGATTCGCTCAAAATTTGAAAAAGTTATTATATTTATCATACAATATTTATGAATGAATTTTCTTCAACCCAATCTTTCTTTAATTTAACTTTATCTTCTAATATGCAACTTTCAATTACCTTCTCACAATGTGAGCGATTTACCAACAATTTTAAACTCTTTGTCATCATAAATATGTTACACTACAGATCTCGAAATGAATACAGAAACTAAATGAAATCGATTTATTGTAATGTTTGGAAATCTTTAGTTACATACCTCGGATATAACGCTTTTATTTGATACGATAAGAGTATCAGAAGTCGGTTCCCTCAAAGTAGTCATTGAAAGAAAAGTCGTGTCCCTTCAGGGTCAAATGTATATAAAAATAACTTTTCGATGATGATCTAATGTGCCAGCTGCAGCTTTGTGTGCTGCAGCGAGAGCGATTACAGCGATAACTCTGACTACAAGCATAAGAAGCGCAAGACTTGCCACATACCCAGATGCAGATTCAAGCGAAATCCCAATTTCAGACGCAGGAAAGTGAATTGGGTTGCATTGCATCCTACTTCAATTTTCAACATTGACATTGGAAATTAAAACGGCTGATCTAAATTCAGTCACAAAATAACCAAGGACAATGCGTACTATGATCACATCGGTTTTCACTCCTTATGCCGCACAGAACCAATCCTTTGATATAGTCAATGATTCCGAGCATATCTGGCTTGAGCAGCTGAGGCTTGACATCTTACATAACACTGTTCATCAGTTGAGTGGTCAACACATATTTGCAATTGGGTTTTCTCAGTAAATAACTAATTGAAAAATAAAACAGCAGCTCCTTAATTTATTAAATTAAAATGTATTTTTGTGGTGATTCAAGGAACTGAATTACTAAACATTAAGTAATATTTTTTTTCATTATTTTATCCATCTTTAAAACAAATAATAAACTTTAGTTATAAGTGTGAAATGGAATTTAATATAAGGATCTTTTGTTTAGATGCCATTAAATAAATGGCAATTTCTTTGTCACGTTTCAATTACATAACGTAGCTGGATTGAAATATGTTTTTCCGTTTTTCTTCGATTGTTGCAGCAGCTGTTGCATTTTTAACGCTGATTATATAGTTTTCATTTTACGTCCACTACGGACCGTTGTCATAAAAGTCAATATGGCAAACGGCTTGACCTTTTTTTTGTTGGGCTCGCATGTGACATTCTATATATATACATATATAAAAGGGCATATATATACAACTTAATCGGAGCATTTTCATAAAATTTTATTGAATTTAAAACCGTAGCCCAGCTACTTGAGCAAATATCATTTATTTTATTGTTCAATTCTGGACCGTAACGGACGGTTGCCGATTTCAGTCGCAATCCCACAGCGGCTCCTGGTTACACGACTCTCAAGATATTTTCCATGTGTATGTAAGTGTGCGTGTTTGTATTGCTCTGATTTCCTAGCCGTCTGCCCTCTACTGCCTGCCAAGTGGCAGCTGCTCCATAAAAACTAAGGCATCCTCAATGTGCAGAATGTGTTGTTCTTGTTGTTGTTGCCAGGCTCTGTTTGTGGCCATACGTAATGAATGTTTATTGCACCGGACATGGACATGTTTTGCTCGGTACTCCCACAGTCTTCTGTTGGCCAACAAGGCTGCATAATTGCTTTTGCTTTTTGGATAGACGTTTGCAATCTTAACGTTTGTGAGCACAATGAGTAGTAAGGCCGGCAAAGTTGCAAGCATTCATGTTAAGAAGTGTCTTAAATCATGGATATTTTTAATTTTTCTTAGCATATATATAGTCATTTATATTTATACATATTTGAACTACTACTATTATGTACATAGGCCTACATATATGTATATTGATATGACTACCTTCCAAGTTTGGTAACAGTATCTTGGTCGATAAGTCATTGGATGGCCAGGCTCTGTCCGCGTTTTTGACAACCGACATACCTGCTGGCGTAAGTCGATAAAACTTTATATCTTACTCAATGTAAAAGCTAGAGTTACCAAATTAGAAAGGAATATTGCTAGTAACACCCTTCAAAAAACCTGAGAACATTTTGGACCACGCAACTTAAGGGTTACCAAACTTCGAAGGCAGGTTACAAGGAAAGTCTTCCAATTTTTTTTTTCAGAAACGCCTAAATGAAGGACAAATTCGACTCTTTTTCAAATGCTGAGAATGTTGCTTCCAAGGTCTTTGTCTGCTGCAACTAATACGCTCATATTAAACAAAGAATCGTAACCAAGCACATAATCGTTGGCAAAACAAAAAACCAGGAGCGATACAAATAACCGAAAAACTACATACACATACGCATACACAAGCACAGTGGACGACTGAAAAGCAACAACTTGCAACCGTCTCGTCTTTATTTAAGGCAAGGCCAAAAGATTTCCCATGCTTACCTCTGGGCCAGCCTCACGTCATATTCTCGAACGCAAACATTTTGCAGTTTTTACAGCCGACGCTGTGTTGAAATTGTTGCAGCTGCATGCGGAAGTGTGTGACTGTGGATGTGAGCATATTTTCCAAGCAATTAGTGGTAGGAAAAGCGCAAATGGACAACAAAAGCGAAGACTGGGCCAAGTGGGCTACACGCCAGCCACACAAACACACACACATCCCATACATACATACATACATATATGTATGTGTGTACTTATGCGTAAGTACAATCCTTGTGAACGTGGGCAATCAGTGTGGCATTGAAAATGTGTGCGACATTTTAAATTTAAGGCATGACAACCAAATGCAAAAAGAGGCAAAAGGCAAATTCAAACGTATATGACATCGACTAAAAATCATTTAGGAATTGAGCCTAACTCGGTTATTTCTTTAGATAATAAGAAGTATCCATTAAAAATTAGAAAAAAGGGCAGAAAGAAGCATCTTCATCACCATAAGTATATATAATTGCCATATTTATAAAGAAGCCGATCTCAGGGGCCAAAAAAGGCAAGAGACAAATTTAAAATGTAAGCTCTCGATTACTATACCGCATATCACGCTTATTTCATTTGATTTTATTTTCAAATTGAACAATCTAATATCAGTAAGCCTTCTTAGAAAGTGGGTTTGGAGTAT
The DNA here is from genome assembly GCA_035043205.1 of Drosophila trichaetosa. Classification (NCBI taxonomy): domain Eukaryota; kingdom Metazoa; phylum Arthropoda; class Insecta; order Diptera; family Drosophilidae; genus Drosophila; species Drosophila trichaetosa. Next base: position 3,770,534 of record JAWNNE010000535.1, on the reverse strand, counting down.
TTCGTAGAGCATTGGAAATATTTACCATTAAATACACATTTTTGCGAATAACTAAAGTTAGACGCTTATAAGTGATATAAATATATATATATATATATATAATTTAATTGTGTTATATTAACCTAAAAGTACTGGGGGTAATATTGTATTCACATATAAAACTCAGCGCACTTGACGCGTAAGAGATACACCGGAAACATTTGCAATATTTTAATAATCAGGAAAGCAAACAGCTTAGAAACCAAAATGCCAGCAAAGGAAGCAGCATACCGAATCTAAAAATCTAGTTAGATGTGCGAAAGAAAAGCCAAACGTTTACACATACTGGTAGCGAGTATTAAAATGACACAAACTTGAAACTTGAGTAAACGTAGCCAAACTTGCCTCCACTCAAGTCATTGTTATGCATGGCGCCGACTGGCAAAGCCAAAGCCAAGGCGAAAGCCAAATTCAAGTTGGTTGGCTGCTGCCTCGACTGCCACAGTCATTTCCATAAACATGCAACAAAAACAAGAAGAGGCATAACAAGAACAGCAATTGGCTGGCAAACAAGTGGTGGGCGCTGTCCTGGCAACAAGAAAAATATTAAAGATTCTCAAAACCATAATCTTATTGACGTGATAGGATTACACTTTGCTAAGTGAATTAATAAAGTATGCGTTGTTGACGCCGCATCGGTGGCCAACTACTTAGGGAGACCACTCAATATGAGATGCACACAATATTATGGTTGAAAATGAGCTGACAGCGGGAGGAAGAGTGCTGAACGGGGACGGAGGCGGGTCTAGAACGTGGCATGATTCTTGACAAGCGTTTTTTTGGGTAAGCGGGCGGGTGGGCGAATGGGAATGGGGATGAGCTGTAAGCGAAAAGTTTTGCAATGCTCAACTTTCTGGCAAGTTGCTTGGGAAACATTATTAACATAATTTATCACGACAGCGACAAAGTCCGCTAAGCAGCTCAATAAGGTAACACTTTTGCCAAAAGTTTGCCGTACAAAAACTTTTCACAGCCTCAAAACAGAAACATATTCATTACACAATCATTACATATGGCATTTCTTTACTGGCCCGTCAATGGATTCATTACTTTCGATCGCTACTTCAAAAACTTGTTGCTGTTGTTGTTGATGTTGTGGCTAACTAAATAATTATGTCATGCAGGACATGATTAATCATCATTGTTCGATTTGCATGCCTCGCAAATAAGTTGGCCTTTATAGAGACGTCACGACCAATAAAAACGTAATTCCCATGGATTAAAATGTCCGGCAATCGATTAGCTTGAATAGCACCCCAGGGAGCAGTTCAAGTTGCTTTTTATTGTGGAGAATAATGCTTAGAATATAATAAAAATGTACGTGTAAAGAGGCAAATGCAAAAAGGACACCCATGTTAAATTGACACAAAAAAATACAATTTTTTAATTGCAGGCAGGAGTGTAAGTCTTTTGTCTTTCGATGAATTTTCTAGATGAGTATATTTGGTTTGCTAGCAGTGTAAAACAACCACGGAAGATAAGCATCACAGGCTTAACAAAGATTAAATACCCTTGCAAAGCGAAGGAAGTTGGCGATTGTGGGACAACGGAGACCCCGTAGTCAAGGAATCATAGTGCGCATTAGAACAAGAGCAAAACTATTAAATACAAATAATGCAAGCAAAGTAATTATTTTAATTGTGTGCTAATGAGTGTTTGCGTTCATGTTACTAGACACTAACAAAAATCAATCTGCAATTTATTATTTATTTACTTAAAAGTCGGGCGTAACCGACTGCGAAATACTTTGATACCATATGGATACCATGGCAAAGAACAAGGTGGATGTAGTCAAGAAATACTCTCCAAGTTTGCTTTTCAAACTGAGGTAGATATAAGCTGGTTAACTTCCTTTGAAGTTTGGTAACTGTAGCTATTAAACTGCGGGAGTTATGGGCTTCTAGCGTGGCTTTATCGATTTACTTTCCGAAAAATCGGCTTTGGCGATTATGGGCACAGTTATGGGAGGAGCTTTTCTTATATGTTCGTATATGTTCTTAAAAAGTCTGCCAGTGCTTACCAAATTCGGCGGCTCTAGCTCACAAACTGCGGAAGATATAGCCATTTAAAATTTGAGAGGGCGAGGGCCTGGGGCCGGCGGAGAAAGGCGCTGCATATGCCGATCTTTGAGACACATCGCAACCTATCAACCAAATTTAGTGACTGTAGCCGTAAAATTGTGGGAGATATGTTGATTTATTGACTGAGAAAATTTGACTGATTATATTTTTTTGGAATTAAATCACTCCAGTTTCCTCCATAATATTTTTTTCCTTTAATTGTGAATATGCTATTTGTTAGTTATCTTTGACCTTTACCATTATTTCACTATTAAAAGAATCTACATATTTGCTTATTTTATTTCTTCAAAGCGACCTTAAAGAATTTCCAGCGACCTTGAAACCAAAGTAGAAAAACTCAATAAAAGCAGTTAGAGAACTTCGCACTTCCATTGCAACAGTCATCATCTGAAAAGTTTTTTTTTGGACTGGCCAAGAAATCCTGAAAATTGAGGAGCTCCACTCAAGTTGTGGCTATTAAAAAGTTACGCCTTTCATTTCAATTGCGACGCCGGCCCAAGTTGCAGCTGAGCAAATTACAAAACTACTTGCACAAATTTTGCAGTTAGCCAACAAATGCCAAAGCCAAAATCGACATTGGCCCCCAAACATGGCATTAAAAGTGTTGCACCAATTTCTGCGATTGTTGCACCAAAAGTTTCGCAAGAAGTTAGCTGCCAATAAATCTGAATGCAAATTGCCTGCCAATTAGTTGCAATTATGAATGCCAATGATTTTTATTAATTGGCCAGAGTTGTTGCGTTTTAAGAGCAGTTCCGCCAATCCTACGCCATTTACTTAAATATATGCAAGCATGAAGAATATTTTGCGGCTTTTTCTTTTGCTACTCGGATGCCGAAGGTTATGTGCAATGAAACTTGTTTAATATCTCCCACAATTTGAGGATAGAGTCACAATACTTTGAAGATAGTTTGCTTTAAGACCACGCCCACTACGCCTGCCCAAACCGATATACCTGACGAATATTTGAATTTAAGAGTTACAGCTACCAAACTTGGAAGGTAGATTACTAAGAGCGTCCATTTAAATTTTGTTAGGTCACGCCCCCTCCCGTCCATAAGCCTATCAATTAGACTATTTGTGCATACATAATTCCAATTCATATATTTCAGAAATCCATAGTCAATATAACATATATGGAGCATATAGTCCACAGATCATTCAACGCACGTGTCCTTACATAAATCCGGGTTGCTAAAACTGTTTCTATTGCCTCCACAGCCTCCATGGATGAACATTACGCATTCATTAGTCTCCCTATTGTAGGACCATTTTTCGATATAGGCATAACACACGGCAACTCCATTGCCGTGCTGCGAATGGGGCAGACCACACCAATCTAACAAAAATAGCATTAGCAACTTGAAACAATATTTCGCATTTTAGTACACACCATGTTTGAGCGCAAAGCAATTGGCCCACATAGCAGATATAACCACAAGCAAAAGGAAAATATTCATTTTTGAAGTGAGCTTTGTTATTTTTTACTGGATCGTCAAGTTTGTATGGTGAAAGAGAAATTGGGACTGAGGCGAAAATAAGTCAAACTCGCATTTTATATAAAAAATGTTCGCCTCACAATAATATGATAATATGCTTATTCAAGCATACAAGAAAAATACTATTTCAAATTTCAAATTAAATATTATGATTGTTGCAATTCCTAGCTAAAATCAATTGGATTCACTTTAGCTGGAAATATAACAAGAGGTTCCGTCTCAATCATGTCAATAATGAGGCAAATTCCCGCGGCGAATTTCATTGTTAACAATTTCAATAATTAATTCGCTTTGCAGACCGATTTGACTTATGGAAATGAGGTCATTCCAACTTTTTTCTTGTATTATCTAACTTATTAATTCGCCCACTTTGGCTGGTTCGCAATCATTTGAAATGGAGACTTATCTTGTTGAGTTGTTTCTCAATAAGATACTTTTTTACTTTGATACCGAAGGTATCATAGTATATTGGTTTTTTCAATTTCGGTCCGTCCGTCCGTCGGTTTGAACGCAACGTTTTTGAGACTCTAGATATGGTGACTTGAAACTTGGAACATATTCTGGTATGTGCCTGCGTCAAGCAAAGTGTAAATTGGAGTGATACGTCTATTAGGAGGCTAGAAAATCGATAAAGTGGATAATCGCTAATCGATTAAGCAAATATATATCTCACAATTTTAAGGTAGTTTGCAGGAAACCTTCTTCAAGAACGGCATATACATTTTCAGACCCCGGCCACACCCTCCGTCGCATGTCTGCAAGCTATAGTCATCAAATTTTGAAAGTATGTTACTGCTAACTCCCTTGAAAGATCGATAAAGCATGGGATGACCACGCCTCCCCAAACCGATATACCTGATGGTGTAAGTTGATTCAACCTAGTTTCTCTCAATTGGAAAGCTTGAGCCTCTAAATTTGATAAGTATATTTCTAGTAACACCCTCCAAAAGGCGGGCAAGTTTTGGACCTATATCTCCCGTAACTTAAAAGGTAAGGGTACCAAACTTGAAAGGCAGATTAATTACTATTGTAATTGAAATCTTCTTCAAAGATCGGTATTGCTTTACCCACTCTGCTCTGTGGCACCTGATTTCAGATGGTATCAGAGTATTTCGCAGTCGGTTACGCCCGTCTGCGACGTTCTCACTTGTTCTCCCTTTTGATTTCATACATATATACAGCCCAAGCTAAGGAAATCAGTCAAAGCGTATCGCTTGACTGGAACGTTCTCACTTGTTTTTTATACTGTTTTTTTTTTTGTGGACGCTGCCTGCTCTTAATTAATGCAAATTAGATATGCAGCGGAATTTGGTTGGCTGCTGCCAGCGGCCCCAAATGAGTTTTTCATCAAGTCTAACAACTTAATTAGCTCATAAAAATGACGCCCCGAAGCTGTTAACCCGGCCAACAACAGGACACACACCACCTCCCCATTCTGCGTGTTGCGGTCACTTAAGCGCAGCACAGATTGGCACCGAATCCGGACGGAAATGGCGGGTCGCCAGGTCGTAGGTCACGGCGTAGGCGCAAAGCAAATTAGTATTAAGTGCTCTTTCGGCACTTGAAACCACCCTCAACATATTTTGTGATGTTGCTGTTGCTTTCGCATTGTGGTTGTCGCTCTTGTTGCGAGCCGCGCGTCGCCTCGGGTGTGGCCAAATATTTTCCCGTGTGCGGTCACTTGTAAAATACCAGCAAAACGGTCGGCTCAAAATGTAAAAAAAAGGGAAAAATAAAAGACAGAAAAACAAAGCAACCAAAACGAAATTGCCATACGCTTTAAAAACAATTTCTTAACAAACTTTAACGAAATACAGAGCTCAACGTCATCTGTTAAATATTATTAAGTAATTTATGTTTTTATAATAATTTACATTTTTTCTATTCAATTAATTGATAGATATTATATTATTCAATAATATTTTGACTTAAGTTTTTATCATTAATGCTTGCCCTTTAATTTAGTAGTTAATACTGTGCTGAATGTGCACCAAAATTGACTAATATATGACTAATATAATATTTGTATATACAATTTGATAATATGAAAATTGTTTATTTAAATATGCTTCTGACCTTGACTTTGCCATTCCTTTACATAGATTGAAAAATCTCAATAGTATTCTGTTACAAACGTCGCAATTAATTCATAATGCCCTTTCCAAGTAGGCAAAATAAAAAAATCGTGCAAAAAGTTCATTTGCATAGCATACTTATAAATACAATCGATTTAGTGCCGCTTGAGTGCGTAATGATCCAGTGCCAAGTGCTCTTGGCGTTTTGCCTAATTTGTTCCCTGCTCAGGTAATAATTATTTGTTTCATTTATTTTGTGTAGTTCTTATTGGTAAGTAGGCAGGTGGTTCAGCAGGTAGGTGCACGGATGGTGAATGGCTTGCTGGCCGGCGGGTTCGGAAGGTCAGTCAAATAATGTTTGATGTTCTTAAAGGCCAATTGGTTTGTGGTGCTGATACATATTAAGGCCCATGCAGAAAACAAATTATGAAAGAAACCCATAATTTTGATGGTCAATTACTAAAGATTATTGTTATGAGTTTGACTCAAAGGAAGATACGCAATCAAGTATGGACTCCAATTTGGGATCTCATGGAAAAGCTTCACTTTGTTGGCCACATCGGTGGGCAAGGTAAGCGTATACAGCTCCGAAGTACTGGTAAGAATCGCACAAATAATCGGCCGTTTTCTCTTTACAGGAGAATCCCATTTATATTTAAGCGGCAGCTATCGAAAGGCTGGATCATTGGCATCGTGGAGAAGGGCAATAAGACTGCCCGCATCATTGTCAAACCGCGCTTCATCGAGGTTTGCCAAGGATTAGCTGCTGATTTTCTTTCTATTTCACATAAAAACACTCGCTAAGCGGTTTGGCCTTCGTCCATGGCATCTCCCTAATACTGCTCCTCTATGATACGATGCGCAGCCTGAGTGATGATCGGGATAGTGCCACGGACAGGGTTAAGGATATGTCGCTGGTGCTTAACATTCTGTCCGGAACATATCTGGGCATTCTGGAGCAGAAATATTTCCATGTGGCTTCTGCAGCATCAGCTGGTATTGCGCGCTTTGGATGACAATCCATTGCTGGCGCGAAAAAAGATAAAAAAGAGACACAGGAAAAGGATGAGGTCAAAGAGAAGGGAGGAGGAGAACTATGATGACTACGGCAACAACTTTCACAACAGTCGGATGAAAAAAAAGTATTAAATAAAATCAAAATTTGTCCTTTAAAGATCAGCGTTGGCTGCACCTACATTCGCCTAAACTAGGCACCCTCCGATAAGATCGCATATTTCCCACAATTTCCCACACTTGGAGCGTAGTTTGCTGGTAACCTTCTCCAAAGCATTGGCATGTTGATCTTGAACTCTGGTTCATTTGAATTCTGAGCGTTTCCGAGAGTAGTATTTTTTAAATAGTTTGCTGTATTTCCACCTCTCTTACACCTGTCATTTTTTAAAATTATTTTTCCTTGCCGCAATAGTGCAGAATAAGCTAGTTTAAGCTTAGTCTCAGCTTAACAAGCAATTAAGTCAATTCGCAAACAAGTCAATTATCTTATTAGAATTCATTTGCACTTCCTCTCACCCGCACTTATTGGGCAACTTTTGGCCACCCGCTCATGCTGGTGGTCACGAATACGCTGCGGCTGTGTGGCACGTAACGTTTTACTTTAGTTCAACTCATTTCCGCAGCTCACATGACTTTATGCAATAACAGCCAAATAAAATTATCTTATCAGCCAGTGCAGAAGTAACTGCTTTCTGCGTGTCCTGTTCTTGTTTTTGTGCGTTCCGTTTGGGCTAATTTTATTGCATGAAAGTTGTGCTTATTGCGCTACCAAGTGCCGTCGGTCCTTCGCCCTTGGTCCTTGGTCCTTGTTCCACTGTTCACGGCTTGTGTCCAGCTAAAAATTGCACGTACCGGTCATACAACTCGAACGTGACCGCTTGGCAATGTACCGTTGCCAACTGACATGTTTCTCCGCACCCCTCTTAAGCTCTCGCTTTCTCCCCTTGTGATGATGTCCTGCGGTGCACATTCACACACACGTGCCCATGTAATGTGTATAACTTGGAACACACAACAACGCGCCAGTGACAGCAGCCAAATGACAGTTATTCATGGTAATTTTTGTATAATTTTTGTAGTGGGAGTAAAATATAGTTACAGCTTCGGTATTTAAGTTCATTCGGTGCGCTACGATCGGAATATTTAAGTTAAGCTATATCTAGAGGGATGTGCTGTTGTTAACTCTGCAATTGACATTCGATTTTCAATATCTTTCGAAATTTAAAAAAAAAAAAAAAACCAAAAAATAATTAAATTAAAAAACAATTTCCAAAACAGATTTTTGCTTTTTTAATCCCCTTTATATGATCGGCCTTCATAATAAATAAAAGTAATAAGATTATAAAAATCAAAATTAAAGTATCTGAGTATTACAAGTAATATTATAATTCTCTTTTCTCCTTTCGATATTCCCCCTAATATTAGTAATACTTAAAATTGCTTTCAAGTATTCAGCTTACCGAACATACTCCATAGAGGCGATCAGGGTGTGGTAATCAATATGAAATACAGGGAGGATACACTTGGTAAGGGGAATGTGGGAAATTGAGGCTTGTTGGCAACTTGAGGCGAATGTGTCACGTTCGCTTTTTGCAATGAAATGACAACACGACGAGTACAACAAATATAAATGCAAATATACATTTTGCGGTAAACATTTGTAGCTCGTTACACACTCATACCCCACCACCCCACACACACACACACACACACACACACACATAGACACGTTATTAGTTGTAGTCGATGTTGTAACATGTCCTTCACTCGTACTCGCTTATGTCTAGAAAAGCGGAACTGTTGATTTTCATTAAACTGCGTTAGTTCAATTGGAAAAATATTGTTGCTGGCGTACTATCCACATGTGGGTGTGTGTGTGTGTATTTGTGTAATGATGTTTGTTGGATGCTTGACTTATTAAATTAGCCTGGTTCAGTGCATTCGATTTTTTCAGTTCATTCAGTTTTTGTTTTAACGAAACGAAGCCAAATGAAAATGCTTGATAAATGATATTATGATGACGATTATAAAATCAAATAAATTATTTAATGTCGAATAATATTAAACTAATTTAAAAATATACGAATATTTTTGATGATTTCTGTGGGTATTTTAATGCAAAATTAGTCCAATATTTATATCTTGGTTTAAGGACATCCCAGTTAAACCTGTTCACATCAAAGAAAAAAGAAGGAAGAATGCTGTAGTCGAGTGAGCTCGGACAAGGCTATATCGTCTCGGCTGTTGACTCTGTTGCGTAAAAAATGGCATAGATTAATTATTATTTAATTATTATTATATTTATTTAGTCTGTGTAGAGATGAATCATATTATTAAGTACATCTTAAAAAATCGGTAATTTAGCTAATAATGTTTATTTACTTAAGTCTATTTAATCATTTCAATATAATGAAACGATTGTTGTTAGTCTTGTTTTCAGTAATAATTGTCATAGCTCCAAAGTGAATTTTGAATGTGCAAATTAACCCCAATGTTAGGCCCAAGAGTAGCTGCTTTCACAGGTAAGCAACTTTATGGAGCTCACTTGCTAAATTATGCACACAAAACTGAAATTGTAGTTCAACGAAGCTAAAATGTTTGACTCAGAAGTCCGAGGAATAACACAAGATAGTTATGTACAGTTGTCACAAAAAGTCTCCGCACAATGGCAAATGCCAAGTGAGGATAAACATGAAAATTTATATCCCAAAGGATGGACAAAACGAAATTTGAAATTTAAAACTAAATTCAGAGAGTCACATAAGCACACATTGTCAGTGTTCATCCAAATGTCTGTTTGAATATTTATATATATGTATATATATATATATGCACATTCATGTATATATGTGTGTGTGTGTGTCTTATATAGTGCACATATTTTGACACACATGACAATATGCTATTGCCTGACTGTTTGTGAGTGTGTGCGTGAGTTAGTGTGTGCCTTGAGTGTCTGAACAACATTTACTATTTCTCTGACATGCTACGTTCAATGAACAAAATTTGAGATTGGTTGTAGTAAAGATCAGGAAAAGGGAAAACAGTGGCAATTACGCTGGTTTATTTGTTTGTTTTTGTGACATTCCATTCGCAGTTAATTTGTTACAATTTCACTTTATAAATAAAATTTGCCATATTTGTTTGGCAACAGCAACAGCAACAACAATAACTAGAACATCAACAGCAACACAAAGCTGAATGATGACAACAGTTGGCAACGCTTTAGCTTATGGCACAAGTTTTCCAATTTTCATAACTTCCGCTGCAGTTGTAGCCATAAATATGCAAAGCCTTTTTTGCCACTTGTCTATGGAAATGATTTAAGCAAATTTGAATGTTCTCCATCTTCATCTTGTTCATTCTCTTAGTTGGTTTCAAATGAATTAAATATACTTGTGCTGCAGTTTTGAAATTTCATAAGCCACTTTCGAGTAATTTTTTCATTTCATTTATTTATTCTCTCTTACAATAAATATAACTATTTATTGGCAAACACTATTGTTAATAATATAGTGTCATCTTAATTATTTAATTACCATTTACAGAAAGTACTTTTTACAAAAGAGTTGGAAGTTCTACTTATAGAAATATAGTACTGAAAAATAAAATCGATGACTTTAAATTTAAAATAAATGTATTTCTAAAATCTAGAAAGGTTTTCAGATCGAATTCACTTGTTTGTTAAATTCTAAAATTACTAAAATTGCAATTAATCGGATCTGAAAATTCTTCTTGGATTCGTGAATAGTACGTGTTTTCAACATAATAGAAGTATTCTTTCCTGAAATATATATGTGTATACAAAACAGAGCAAGTCATAATGCAAGATTCTGACTAGAAAATTTGAATAATAATCTGTTTGGAATCCATCAAGTTGTAAATGTGGAAATTATAATCTTATGCTCAATGTAGGAGAACAAGATTACAATTTGGTTACCTTTTTACTTAACCAAAGTGAGTATTACGAATCGCATGAATTCCACCCAATTATGTGACAATTAGCGCAATATACTCAGCGTCTGCATAATTTAATACGTGCATTTTTGTGCAAATTAAGTTAAGGCATAAGCTTGAATTGAGAGTACTTTGTCTGACAGCGAATGGAGGAAAACTTGTAATGAAAATGCGAAAGTTGCAGTTTCAGTTAGTGGCAGTTGGCGACACCATTTGGCAAAGTTTTACAAATTGCAATTGAAATAATTTTTATAGCACACCATAAAAGTAGCAAGTTTCCAAAATTGTAATACAGCTCTTAAGTCGCATGAATATTTTATATAAGCGCAAGTTGAAATAAAGTTGTTATTATCTGAGAAATTATGGTAAGATAATTGTGTAAAGTTTAAAGTTTAATTATTTAACCTTTTGCGTTGGAGTAACTAAATGCCAAGTCTTCAAGCTAAGGTTGAAATTTAAGTAACATTGTTAATGCAACATTAATCAAAGTTGTTGAATTTTAAATTTTTAAAAATAATACCTGTGCATAGCTAAATAAATTGCTTGCAACAATAATATTTAATGGAAATTTATTTTAATTGAATTACAAATTGTAGCAAACATGTTGGAGTTTTTAGCAATCAGGCGGTCGCTGCCTACGGCTAGAGTGCTTTACTACGTGTCATGAGCCGTGCCGAAAAAAATATTATTGTAAAAATATTAACTTTGCAAAATGTATATCAAGTGCAAATAAATATACACACAAAAATTATAGCTTAATTTAATTTTCCATTAACTTGTAATGCTCAATTTATCTGTTTTACTTGAGTAAACCATTTGTAGCTGTCGCCAAAGATTCAAAGAGAATCAGCTCATATTATCAGATACATTGTGCTTAAAATGGAATAGATCCAAGCTTGACCAACTCGGAACACACAACAGGCTTTCCCTAATATGGGACTCGGGGCAGAGAGGCCCCGAAAAGGACCAGAAGCATATTGTGGCATGGCAAGACACACAATACGGTTGCAACTTAGAAACGAAGAAAGACAGAGGCGACAACTGAGCTGGACACAGACACCAGGACTCCGACAAGCCAAGTGTCTTTTGGGTGGCTATAATCATAAATCGATTTAAGCAAGTAATATCCATGAATACTCACCGGCATACTGACAAAACATTGTATATTAGGACGCCAACAACTATTCGTTAATAACAGATAGAATCATAGTTAGCTGTGAATAGCCTTATAGAAAATTCGAAATAATAATTCAAGTACGTCAATAGCGAGATACTCTCACATTTTGAATCGAAATTTATAAGAAATACTAAGCATATTTGGCAGATAAATATAAATATAATTAGCACTACGAAGCATTAAATATTGCGATCACAATACTACAATAAAGATGGGCTTTGATCAAGCATTAATTGTCGGTCACGTTGACGAGGAGCTGCTTTGTCCCATTTGCGCCGATGTCTTGGAGGACCCGTTGCAGTCATCCGGCTGTGAGCACGCCTTCTGTCGCTTCTGCATCGAAACTTGGATGAATGAGAAGCACATCTGTCCAGTGGATCGATCTGATCTACTGCCTATCCATCTGGTGCCCGTTCCGCGGTTCATGCGTAATATTCTGGGAAGGCTGAAGATCAAGTGTTGCTTCTCAGAGAACGGATGCTCGGCTCTTATGCCGTTGAAGCAGTATCGCAACCATGTGGAGAGCTGCGAGAGCAATCCCAAAGTGGAGATCCTCTGCACTGAGGGCTGTGGCATGAAGGTGCCCAAGGATGAGATGTTCAGGCACAACTGCGTCCTCGAGCTACCTCTGCAGCTCCAGCATCAACAAAGTGATATTTCCCAGCTTCAGCAAATTCAGTCCCGACAGGAGCAACGTCTGCTCCAACAAAGACATGAGCTGGAGATGCTCCAGCATTATATTGCCACGCTACGTGCAACAAATCCCGTTATACGCAGTGTTGGCGATCAGTTTGATCGATACTGGCTAATGCGCTGGGGCCGCAGTCTGCCCTTGGCATCGGTGCGCAGCTGGGGCAACCTGATCTCCACGCCGGACTCAACCTTGGTGCTGACGGTGCGCGAGGGCCTACGGGCCAGTGCATGCACCATGCGCTTGATGTATATGCTGTTAGACAATATCTACGAGGAAAGCTGGCCAGAAGGCTTGAGCACGCTTGAGATGCGTCAAATGAACCACCACAGGTTAGCTCAGTTTGTGACGCGAATGCTGCCCATTGGCATCACTGGCAGGCCATGTGTCATCCTCTTGGGCGGCGATAATGCTCACATGCCTGACAATCTGCGTCCTGATCTGGGTATTATGCTTATTTTTATTGATGGCGTCGATGAGACACATGCGGAGTTGTCACCACCTCCAATGTCAGATGGCGATTACCCATAAGTGCGAAGTTTGGAACGAAGCATATGTAATAACGTTAAAGTTTCATTTATATCTAAATTGGAAAATATTTATTGGGAATCAAGTTGGAAATGTGGTTTTTATACTTTGATACCTTCGGTATCATTATATTAGTTTTGTGCAATAGCCGTCATGCTGTCTGTCCGTCTGACCGGCCGTCCGTCCGTTCTCTCCGTCTGCAATTTTTTTCGACAGTCTTAGAGATAGAGACTTACAACTTGGAACATATACGCGTCAGAAAAAGTGTAAAAATTGGAGCGCTACGTCCACTAAGTGCCCAGGAAGTCGATAAATATCGGTAAAGCCACATATCTCCTACAATTTTAGGGCAACAGTCCCCAAATTTGCTAGGTATTTTACCGATATTTGCCTTTAAGAACCGATAACAAATTTGTATGGCCACGCCTACACATGCGCCCATAATCAAATTCCTATACTTCGGAAAGTGTAAATCGATAAGTCCGCATATCTCTCACAACTTTAAAGGTAGAGTCATCAAACCTAGAAGGTAACTTGGTGGCAACTTTCTCCAAGGATCGGCTTATGTATTTTTGGACCACGCCCACACCCGCCGGCCCCCAGGAGCCCCAGTCACAGAAATTTTGTAAATCGATAAAACCATATATCTCACACAATTTGATAGCTAGAGTTATTAAATTTTAAGGGTATATTGCTAATAACACGATTCGAAAGTCGAGAAAAACAAATTTTGGACCACGCCTACTCCCGCGCCCTAAAATGATAAAAGCCTATATATCCCTCGTTTTAAGAGCTACAGTTACCAAAGTTGAAGAGTAGATTACTAAGATCGTAATCCAGAAAAAATTTTGGCCACGCTCACTCTCGCCTCTAAAATTCCCTCAAGCCCATATTGCCATAATTTAAGAGCTACAGTTACCAAACTTCGATGGAAGGTAACTAGCTTATATCTGCCTCAATTTGAAAGGCAAACTTTAAGGGCATTTCTACACCCACCGTGTTCTTTGCTACCTGTTATCAGTTGGCATTCCAAATGCTATCAAAGTATTTCGCAGTCTGCAACGTTCTCTCTTGTTATTCTTTTGCTTGAGGATAACTAAATGCAAGGGAAACTGAGATTAATATTTATGTAATTGTAATATTGTAATTGTAATTGTAATACAAAATGAATACCAATTATTGAGTATAGTATTTGGAACTTAATTTATGTTGCAACGGATGCGTTAAATAACTTAATAAATTAGTAATATAGGTATCTCGAGCAATTTATATTAAAATGCAATTGTAATTGAATTTTTGTAAGTGTAAGTTTAACTTAATTATATTTGTATCAGTTCTACCCAAAAGTTACCAGATAGATTCTATCATATGCGGCTACATTCAGATAAATTAATTTATTTATTTCAATTTATTTATTTGCATTCCGTAGACTGCCGCATGCAACAATCATTGTCGTTAGTGAATAAATTCAGAGGAGTACAAGCAACCACAACAATAACAAGCAAGTGTATTGCAAATGACTGCCAAATCTAATGAAATTCTTTGTGAACTAATTAAGTGCAATGCCAGAAGAGTTGAGCTGCACACTAGTTGCTTAAACAATTGTCAATGACAGCAAGCTAACTAAGTCACTAATTTTGCTGATAGCACAGGTCGCTCACACACCTTGTGTCGCTTATATTTGCATGCATGCAGTCAGAAAAATAAATTTTCCTGCATTTTTGGAAAGCAGAAGTTAACTTCATTTTAAAAAATCATTTTTCCAAAACGGAAGTTTGTGTCTATCTAAAAACCAAGGATTTTCATTTTAATTTACATGGTGAACAGATGTGTATTATTTGCTTGGTTTTACTGAATATTTTATTAGCTGTCTTCTTAGTTAATTCTAATTATTCTTTAATTTGAACATTATTTACTACCGCTACTAGAACTCTAAGGCAGACACCAAAAACAGTCTAAAATATGAGTAAAATATCGAATTTTGTAGAATATGTGAAAACTTATTTCTTATTAGAAAAAATAAAGAAAATAAACCTTAAAAATTTAATGACATTTTTTTTCTTTCTCTCTAAAAGTGCAGTCGAGCTCTGCATTTTATAGCAAAAATGCAAAAAAAATTTACAAAAGTAAAGAAAACTTAGTGCGAATATTTGGGAACTATTTCGCAAGATCAGAAAAACTTTATAGTTTTCAGGGTTTCTTTTCGTTTTTTTTTCTGAGTGTACATCCATGCCCTGCATATTCTGTCAAGGATAATGCTACAAAAGCCAAAACTTAATTAATATTTACATGAACACTTGAGAGACAAAAGTCAAGTGAGTCGAGACAGCCAATTGTCTCTGTTGTTGTTGTTGTTGTTATAGTTGGACTGTCATGTTTGCGCATGGTCGTGCCAGACTGCATTCAGTGCAACCTTCCCATAAGTGGCATGCTTGCTAGAAATCAATTCGCATTGTTAACCCATGATTGGATATTATTGATTCAATTTGCTGCCACAGTGCGGATACATGTTTTATGCATGCTCCTCACTCTCTTTCTCTGTGTACCTCTCTCTCTCTCTCTCTCCATATGTCGCTCTCTCTATCTCTGTGTTGATAATGTCTGAGTGTATCGATAATAGGAAACATGTACGCTTGGTTGTTGGGCAAACACTGGCTGCTATCTCAGCACCTGAAACTGCAACACACAAGAAAGCCCACTTTGTGGGCTGCATTTGAACATCCAGTGGTGTTTAATTTATGCAAGTGTTGCACTTGACTGCCACGCACAGTGGTGGCCTCTTAAAATTACATTTGCACCATCCATTTTATTTTATGTTTATTGAGCTCTGTTTTTCTGGAAATAACAAACAATGCTTAGAATGGCTTCGACTTTTAAGTCGGTTCTCATTGAGATTTCTAAAATTATTATTAGCAAATAAATATATCACTAATTTTAATCATTCCACAACTCTTTGACTATCCCAACAGGCTGACCATTAATCTGTTAGACAACACTACTGTCACCAGTTTACTTGAGAGACTCCATCCATAAAAAGGGGATGTTAATGGTTATTCCCATATAGATAGATTTTAAATGAAGAATAATTAAATATATTTTAAAAAAGAAAGATTAATATTCTTAGAAACAATATCCGCTCGCAAATGGGGATTATATTTTATAACAAGAGGTGAAAAAACATCGAATTTTTGTTTGAAAATAACCCATGTGAAGTGTTAATTTTTAAATGGTGAAGCAAAAAACCAAGTTTAAGAATTGGAGCTACAAAATAAATAACATTGTTGAGCACTGTCAACGCCTTAAGAACGCTTCATAAATCCAGAAAGTTCAATAGTTGGGAATATCTCAAATGTGCCTGTGGCGACAGCAACAACTTGATGATGAGTGTTGGGGCTCATTAATTTGGCCAGATGGCAACGAAGCATTGTTATTGCTCCTGTTCGTGCTATTGTTGTTGGTGTTGGTATTGTCAGTGTTGTTTGTGCATCATCTACTCTTGTTGTTATTATCGTAGGCAATGGACATGATAACAATGGCAGCAGCACATGTTGCTAATAGTACCATGTGGAACGCCCACATGTCTGCAACATGCCACATGCCACATGTCGCATGCCACTTGAGCACATTGTTTTTGCAGTCTGAAGTGTTTGACGCTTCCTGTTGCTTGCGGTCATAGAGAATACAATTGATTTGGCCAAACGTACCACATTTATTGTGTGCCTTCACTGATTTGTGCCACTAATTACCGTTGCATAACTCACGTAGCGGCATATCAAACGATTGGCATGCCACAGTGTCCTGTGGATTCAGTTGATGTGGTCAGGAAAGAGCATGGGAAGCTAGCGCTATGGAATTATGAAATAAATGAAGTCGACTGACTTTTGAAAACATTTCTGATTATTATCGAAATTCAGAAGAATTTTATTCCGTTAAGATTGACCTAATGTATAATAATGTATTCATAATTGGGTAAATATTTGTTTCGATTTTATCGATTAAAACGATTTTTTTCTACATGGGCAAATTCGGGAGAGGAAAAGCTAAATTATTTCTGTGTATGTTGTTCGAGAACATAAATAGTAAATTTTTTAACTTTAACTCTCATAACCTTATTATCGATTGTGTTGATCTGTGGAAAAATGTGGATGAAATAAATCTTAAGTCTGCTTATGGGACACGAGTGAGTTTCTAACTCTCAAAGCTACAAAGATCGTCGCGTTCATACATAAAAATGAGCTGATTTTTGTTGGGTACAGAGGTACAACTTTAACATTAATTGAAATGATGTACAATAAATCTTTAAACGGTTCAATTTGCTCTGTTGCATTTCTCATGCTAACACTCTTCAAACTCGAATAAAAATAAATTTCAGGAACGTTTTGTGTGTGGACACAAACCACACTTGAATAAATCAGTTTAATGTGTACTTAATATTTGCCATTAAGTTTTTATTACTTTTGCCGCCCACAAGGATTGTTCAAAGCTGCTGCTGAACAGGTACATAAATCGGTAGAATAAAACCGTTACACCATTTCGCCACACACTCCCACAAACACACACACACACACAGAGACACAGACACACCCATAATATATGTCAATTGGTCACGATGGAATAAACGATTTGGGTGTGCGCATAATTTGTGGCTCTTCTTTTTTCCTTTTTTTTTTTTTTTGCTGGTAGAAAATGGGAAAAATCCAATTGAAATTTACATAAAAGATTTTTATGTATACTTAATATATTTGTTTTTAATATTTCGAATTTATAAAATGAAAAAATAAATTGATTCGAGAAGTATGAATTTGTATAAATCTCAATAAAATGGTAACAAATAATAACAATAAAATTGTCACCAGTGGTAAGAAATGTGGCTTCAAAAATAAATAATTAAACATTTCAAAGATGGGTAAATATAATTTGTATTATTTAGTTCGAATTCCGAACATTTTGTATTCCAAGTGATTACGGATTGTCTGTATTTAAATATTTAGTATTTTAAAATAGTTTCAAAGAAAAATGAAATCGATATTTTTGTATTTGAAAATCATTTACTTATTAAATAGATTTTATTTATTTGAATTTGTATATATGTATACGCAGATTTTAGAGAGCTAAGGCTATAGACTTCGGATCAAGATTGTTTCATTTGATCAATAATCCCGATTGCAATAAAAGCAACAATCTTAAAAGCAAAGGCTACTAGAAAAATGTAATTGAGATCGATTAAGAAACATCTGATTACTATCAGCAGGCACATTATCATGAACTTCTGTTAAAGATTGTAAAAAAAACAGTTTCTTGGCAACTACCATTCAGTTCTTTATCATCTGTTATAAGGGGAATCACATTCTTATCACAGTGTCATCTTTCTTATTTGCTTATTGTATTGTTGTAAATAGAAAAATATGAATCTTGACTTCTTAAAGATTCGCTTTTGCTACACTTGAAGCCATAATTGTGCTTGAAGCTGCACTTGGCATAGACCATTAAAAGGCAGAAATGGTCGCATTAATATGCATCCATTGAAGCCTTTCCTAATACCCGTATTTTGACTTTGACTGCAGTTCGGATCAATTTGTGTCCTTTCAAGCGGTTGGCAATACGAGGCTAAAAGCAGGAAAGCATCCATAAGCAGTGAGTACAAAAGGCAAATGTAACAAAAGCCTCGGCAAAGTGTTTGCATCTGGACTGTCATTAAAGGGCTAAATAGAAAACAGAAAGATACTTTGGGAAAGAGAGAGAGAGAGAGAGAGAGAGATTGAGAGAAGAAGAGAGTTGGTCAAGCTGCTGTTCTGGCCTAAGTGCGTTGCCAGACTTCTGAGTTGTTTTTGGCCAAACAAATGAGTGCAGTGCTTGTTTCACTTTTTGGTAAGCAGCTTGGCTTACAGAATTTTAATGGTATTTTTTTTTTGCTCATATTTGCTGAGCTTTTGAATTTTAGCAGCCATTTCCGCTTTTAATGCAATCAGCTTTGTTGATGTTTCTGCTGCTAATGCGCTTTAAGCACACACACACACACGCACGCCAACATGCCCAGAAATCAATTGGCACTTGGGCGACAACAATTGCAGCTGAAAGGATTGTGCCCCGAAAAGCGCCAACTCCCTGCTAAAATCACCCCCTACTTATCACTTTTTTATGCGCTCGCAATTTACGCCAATTGGAAAAGCAAAAAACAAAAATAAACAAGAAATGAGAGCAGAATTGAAAAACAAAATGAATGCAGAAGCAAAGGAAAAGTGCAACTTTCATTTAATGCCGGCACTTTGGGGTGTCGTTTCTTACACAACACCGTTCAAATTCGGCTAAATGACGCTCCACAGGGTGCTCTTAAAGGTTGTCGAAGGAATAACGCTAAGCGGAGTGGGTTGCAAGGGAAAAGGATAGGATAAGGGATAACGGATAACGGAGTCATACAGCTTTGCAGCCAAAGAGGATTTGCACTTTGCTGTTTTTCGTTTTAGTGTGTTTTTTTTTCTTGCTTCGAACTTGTTGTGCAACTTGGCAATTGGCTCACAATAATAGGATTGACAGTTTGGCAGCAGTTCCAGAAGCTTGCCTTGTATTTGGCTTGAAGGGTTAGAAATTGGCACGTGCTTATCTAATTATCGATTGCGCTTTGCTTCGGCACATTATTATTTCATTGTCATCATAGTTATAAACAACAAGTTCTACAAATAAATATGCACATAAAACAATTAATTCTAACAAAGGATGTCTAACATTTATGGATTTATTGAAAATCTTAAGAAAGTTTCCAAAAGTCGAATTTTATATTTAATAATTAAACAATAATATCAATGCTATTTGCTGTGTTGTGCTTATACCCTAGTCTTAAAACCTCTGTACATTTAATTTTCTAAAGAGTTCCTTTAGTTCATGCTTCCTCTTTTATAAACGGGCTCATTTTGTGCTAAACTGCTAAGCACATTTTAATGCGCTTTGAAATGGATTTGATAAACACACACACACAGGCACACATACACACGGAAACAGCCGACGTCAGTCCCAAAAAATTTCAGAGGGTCTGAAGCTATACAGATGACCTCCAGTTACCAACCTCCCCTGCCCACATCGACTTGGCCTCTCGACCCTCACAAGTTGTGACGTTGCCGTTTGTCAACGTTATTGTTGCTTGGGTGGCCATCATCATTGTCGTCATCAGAGCGGCTCGCTGCCTGTTCTTCGTCCCTTTTTATACCCTTGCGTTGAGGCTATTATTATTTTGTCGACAAGACTGCATCGTATTAAAGGAGTCAAGTTCGTTCCCATAAGGAACCAACAATTATCATGATATACAGAAAGTACATATTATAAAATTAAAATTATAAAAAAATGTAATTTTGTTTGTTGTTTTTAATATGCGTGCATAGAATTGTTAAAACAGCTTTTCTGTTACTTATATTATTATTAAGAATTAATATTTTAAGATTTAACATAAACAAACATTTTAAATAGCTTAGCTTAACTAAATTTAAAAAGAATATTCTTCTCTTATAGTAAGAGTTTGAATTTCTACTTTTCATGACACTTGGAATATATCATTCCTTTTGCAGGCTGTAAATAATTTAAATAAGAGCAGAAGGACTAAAGTCCGCAAGAGTATTTAATCTTCGACTAGTCTTGGACTGCTGCTCGTCTAGTTTTTTCATTGCTGTTTTTATTGTTGGTATTGTTTCGTTTTGAAAAATGATGAAAAGGCGGGTAAAACGTGTTGCTGCCGTCTGATATGAAATGTTGGTCAAGATTTAGGCAACAGCCGTTGCTTTAAATATTTTGGCTGAAGATTTGCGCATACTTACAAACTTATCTATATGTGTATAAATTATAATGTTTTTGTTGACATTTTGTTTTAGTTTCTGTTTGGTCAGTTTGTGACTTTGCTAGCTTTTAAGTTTGTATAGTTGTGTTTATCTAAATGCTGGCAGCAGCCAGCGTTGCGTATGTGGAATAATTTTATTGTGGTTGCCACTTCACTTTGCCGCCAGTTGTTGTTGTTGCCGTTGCTGCTGGTTTTGACAACAAATTTTTGTGTGCTTTCACAGATAACCCAATTTGTGCAGTTATTTTATGTATTTCTTTTTGTGAAAGTGCGTATTAATTTGGCTACATGAAGAGTGGCTTAGTTGACAAAGAGCAGTTGAGCAGAGTGGTTGGGCTTGGGGTAGGTGTTTGGGGCTTGACTGGGCTTTGTGCAGATTGTCAGATTGCTGAGCAGAACTATTTAAATGTGGATCTGATTTGTAGCTGAGGAAGTTTTGCTTTAATTGTGATGAAGGTATTTAAAATTAAATAAAGGTATCTATAAAATAATGATTATACAAAATGAGACTATAATAAATTTTGTTTTGCTTAAATACCTGAAATGAATTTAATATTGTCCATAACCATAATTATACAGAACTAAGCCACTTTTACTAAATTAAGTACCTTAGCCATAGCTTAAAATGCTTAACTAATTAATAATAATGACATAAGTATAATATTTAAAATTTAATTATGTATTGTGCACTGAGTTAGACTTAAATTCTAATAAAAGTAAAAGTGCCGTTCATCTAATACTCTAATGATGATAATATTTTGTTCTAAATTGACAAAGGCTCATTTATATTTAGTGTTAAATTGATCCGCCTATATTCATAATAATTGCATAAATTCCATTGAGGTTTGAGTGTTTCAAAAATCTCTCATATACTCTGCTTAATGATATCAAAATCGGAATTTTTAAAATATATGTATGGTATTGCTTAAATCATCTATTGTATTTCACTTACTATTGCCCACATAATTAAATATTATTAATTAAGAGCTCCAATCTTATTTGCTGAAAAAATAACAGAATACGATACGAACAGCATTTCATTCGCGAATCACTTGGAATCACCATTTATTTGCATACTTTTATTTCTTCGCAGCTCTTCATTACTCTTAAGCTTTAACGGAGCGTGGAACTTAGCAAAGGTAACCAATCAACAGCGCGCCTATCAACGCACTAAGCAACTAAATCAACTCCACAGCCTTACGCGTCCTTCACCCCTCCACCCTTCCACCCATCCAGCCACTCACTCACTCTCACACAAATCATATCAAAATGAACGCTTTGGCTATTTCCAGTGGCGCTCTTCAGTGCGCTCTCTTTGTTGCTGGAGCAGTTTCGAAATTCGAAAAACCGAACGAGTGACGAACAGCGTAACGAGCTAGAAACGAAACGAACGAAGTTCGTCCGCTGCCTTTCCACCAATCGAGTCAACGCCATTGGCATTTAGTCCTGCATCGGTTATCGCTCTGTGCGGACGGCTATGCGTTCGGTGTGCTCCCAGTTCAACCAACATACTCCATTTGTGTAACTGTAACGCTTATAGCGCGAGTGTTTACGTGTTTCCGTGCTTACCATTTGCCGTTCTCAAACGATTTGACACGAAATGTTGTTCGTCGCGTTGTGTTCGTCGTTGCCAGTGTTTTTGTCATTCATTCATTCACCAGACAGCTTCTGGAAGCCCTCGCAAAAGATCTGAACGCATCAAGTGAAAGTTTTCCCCGACCGCCACGTTTCACTGCAATTGTCGCGCACCACTTCAAATCCCGTTACTCAACTTCACTAGCATCGCAAGCGTGTGTGCTTAATTTGATGTAATTAGAAATAGTTTATCTCTCTCCCTCTCTCTTATTCTCACTCTGTGGCTCTGTCCCCTTCCATCTTTTGGCAAAACATTCTTTGTTTGTTTATTTTCTGTGAAACTTTGGCTTGAATGCTTGGCTTTAATAAAGATTTGAAATTTGAGGAAATAATAGACGTTTAAGTACAAATTGCAATTATTTTGCAAGGGGACATCGACTTTAATAAGCAAAAAAAATTTCTGTAAAAATCCGAATACTTAAACTTGCGCAGTTCACCTAATTACCCTTTATAAGAAGTACTTTTAATTAATAAGTGGGTTAATTGATAAAGGCACTTAATTTTTGGTTGATAGTTCATTCCAATATTTGAGATCGTTATTTACATCTATCCTTCAATAGAAACAAATTCATAGGTAAACAAAAACCTGAAGTACGATGCCCAAAATAAAAAAGATCACAAAAATAAAGCAAAAAACAGAAAAAATGGTTTATTTGTATTCGATTTGCACCCTTCATAATGATTCCAAATTCTATCATTTTTATGATGTTAAGGCATATTTTCTAATACTTTTGCTTCTTTTTCATACAAATATTTGTCGTAATACTTTTACCAATTGATATATTTTTTAATATTTTAGCAATATAAGCTGGGTTCTGAATCGTTAATCGTTAAGCCCGCTCTTAAAAATATTTTAAGCGAGCCAAATTGCCATATGCATGATATTTCATGTTTATTCTTTTACACCAAATGCAAGGCACATATATTCACATAAAATCCTAATTTGTTGCCAATTGTGCAAAAAGCCACATAGATGAAAAACTCGAGTTAAAATCCAGGCAATGCAACGAAACCAACCAAATGGTCATAAAAACCACTTTTAAAACAGCAGCAGTAGGAATGGGGAAATGTGTGGGGCTAAGAGGGCAAGAGACATTTAACCAGCAAAATAATTTGTTGCAATAAATATTTGAAAATCCAGTTAAGCGAAACAATTTCGTCACGAAGAGCAAAACGGCAACAACAACAACAGGGGGCAACTGGCCAACAGGAGACTGCAGCTGGCGTCGGAGGAACTGCATGGAGTCTCCTTTTAGTCCTCGTCCGGAGGCACCGTGGCCCTGGACTTTGTTTTTCTTCATTTTTCTTTGGCGTGGCATTTTCATGCAGTCGCGGCTTTTTGCCTGGGACCGCATATTGTTGTTGTTGCATTTGTTGCAGCCGTGTTGCATTTTGTTGTTTGTTTCACCTCCGGCGCTGAGCCCTCTGCCTTGTGTCTTTACCCACTGCCTCCTGTCCCACACCATGTGTTGCTTTGCTTGACTCTATCCCAACGCTTTAATATTAAAAGCGTTTAAAATTGTTGTACGTTTCGTCGCCATTGTTCATGTCTGGAATATCCTTCTCATCCTGCCCTCTCAGCCCATAAAGGCTTTTGTTTTTATACTCTGCACTGCCAAAGGATAGCTCGGGATTTTGTTTTTTGGTTTATTTTAAGACATTTTAAAGCTCATATGGTTAATAGAGGCAACTAATTAAAGTATTGTTTTTTTTTATTTTAGCTGGGGCTATTTTCAAATTTTCTATTTGCCCCTCAAACTTAATTACTTACCAATGTAAAATTACAAGTTGTAGCTTTTAATCAATGCCAGATTTTTATTTTCGAATACAGTTTAATTTCTCTATCCGGAATATTTGACAATATAAAAAAAAAATATTTTTCCTATCGTTTTAATCAGTTGGTTCAGATTTGTTGAATGCAATTTTGATTTCATTAATTTACTTTAATAAGGATTTTTTAATGATAATTTATATTTTGCAGCTTTTGGCAGCATTTCTGAGTTTTTAAAAAATCAAATCTAAAAAATAATTTCCTATATTTTTTTCATATTTTCGGGAATCTAAATATGAATAGATCAGATTATGCATTTTTTATATTCCCATAAAAAAATTATTGTTTAAGACTGTCAGCTTAGAGGAAAAACGTTAAAGGAATAAATTGAGGCAATTGAGAGAATCAACTTTTAGCAGGATTTTAGAAATTTATCTAACCATGACTTCTATGAATAAATATATTTATAAAAATGTTGAAATTTCTGGGGCGTATATATATTGTGAATAGGCCTACAAATTGTTGCAAGAAATCACACAATAATATTATATTTTTAGGGTATTAGCCAGTATGTCAATTATTACCAATAGCATTCCGAAAATAGTTTTGCTATTGTTGTTGTTAGTGTTTTTTTGTTGCAGTTCTTTTTGACAGCGCTGCGGGGAGCAACACAAACAAGCTTTCTGTTGTTTCGGCACTGCTCGGGTCTGCTGTTGTTGAGCTCAGTGTTACTCAACGCTCAACGCCCAACGCTCGACGCTCAACGTTTTGCTCGATGTCTGTGCGACTACGCCTGCAGCGCCGGAAGCGGAAGTGTTGCCATTGCCATTTTGCAGCCATGCATTTTCAGTGCGGTGGCATTCGTTTTGGGTTTGCCATTTTGGTCGTCTGTTCTTGTTTTGCTTATAATATTCCTTTGGCTTTCCGCTTGTAAAATGTTGCCATGTTGCTGCCCGCTGGCACTTTCCGCTTCTCCGCTTGGGAAAGTATTTTTTGTTTGGCAAATTTGTGTGTGTGCTGGCAGCTGTCTGTCTGACAGGTGGTTCGTTCAAAGTGTTTTGTGTTTACTTTGTGTAATCATTTCATTTGTCAAAGTTGATTTGCTTGCAAACAACACACAGCGACGACAGTTTGACATCGCACATTGAAGTAAAACGGAAATTTATCTGCGGGCTTCTTTTCCCTTTGATGGCTTTTAATTCAACTGCAAACAGTTAAGCCCACAGTTCATAACGTTTGTCTTTGATCTGTAATGCTTCAAAAATTGTGTCCTTATTTCACAATTTCGCATTTTCGGAACAACACATTTTCAAACAGTCTT
Organism: Drosophila trichaetosa; assembly: GCA_035043205.1. Classification (NCBI taxonomy): domain Eukaryota; kingdom Metazoa; phylum Arthropoda; class Insecta; order Diptera; family Drosophilidae; genus Drosophila; species Drosophila trichaetosa. The sequence goes on along the minus strand of JAWNNE010000535.1, from coordinate 3,744,924 downwards.
AAAACTAAGTCTTTTTCTAGCAGTGAACAAAAGTTTGAAATTAATTACTAATATCAAAAATCGATAGATTTTTAAAACATTTAGGATATTAATGATATAAATTCAACTTTTTTGTTATTGTTGTCAATATCAGCAATAGTGTTATTTTTAAATTTCTGCGTTCAGATAGGAACTTAATAAAAATGTCCTTAGATATTTTGAATTTATAGTTAAACTCTAATTTAACTATTAAACCATATTAAAGCTTTGGCAAATAATACATTAGACAAGTAAAGACAATTTATTAAAAGTTATTTATGTTATTTATTACAAAGCAGTGTTAAGTATTATATTAAAAGTCACGAAACGGCCAAGATAAAAAGACTTCGACTAAACGTTTGCTGTGCAGAAAATAAATCAACTTTCTATAAATTCGCTCAGAATGTGCCACAATAACTTAAATAGCTGTAGGCCGTGACACGTAGTTGTTAAGCGAAACAATCAAAGGCAACGCACAAAATCAAATTACTGTCTAAATGCTGTCTAAGCATATTTCATTTAATTGTCTCAACTTAATCTAGACGGCAACAACAAAGAACCGACGCTTCCCACCCCCACAAACGCGTCAAAACAACGCCTCAAAATGTACTTGTCTAACAGCTCAACGAAACTCGCACAGACTCCCCCCTTTGGCCCACCTCTTGAGCCCCCCTCTGGGTACGTTCCACACAAGCAAACAAACAAACGTTAGCGAAGTCAACAAGCTACAGCCAAACTATGCAGCAACAACAACAGTCAACAACCAACAACATCAACAACGAGGAATAAAATGAACTTTGGTTGTCGAATTTTCAATACCCTTGCCGGCATATTAATAAACGTGGGCTTTTGGTATTATTTTCTTATTTGTTGTGGACTAACTACAAAAAGGACATACAGCAAAATCACCTAAACTTAAAATATAATAAAAATATAGATATTTTAATTTTCGGAAAAATATAAGTTAAAGATTTTTTAATAATTAAATTACCAATATTTGTTCAAGCAATTAGAAAATATTCAGAACACTTGCACTAAAAAACTAACATGTGATTTTGATGAATTATCTTATTTTACCGAATTATGATTTATTTTTTCTATTTAAATTTATTATAATAGGTAGCTAGAGTCGAAATATTTTGCAAAAAGTTTAATAAAAAATTAGATTCATAGAAATTGCCTACTTACTTACTTAATTTAACAGAATATTTAAAATAAAAGTAACTCCCCTGAAAGACGTATTTGTTTTTAAGATTTATTTATCTGTCTTTTAAAATTACGTTGTTAAAGAAATTTTGAAGGAACAACCAGTTTTTCAGGCAAAAGCGCAATCTGTATTTATGTGTAAGCCCTTTGTTAGGGTGTACAATGTTTTTGGCTTTGCCTTGAAAACGCCACGCATCCGGATCCGGTGTGTAGAGTAAAAGGAGGTGGGTGATTGTCGCCTCCATTTTACCGTTAAGTGCCGGCAAACCCGCACGTCATCAGCCTCGCCATCATGACGCTCAATTTCAATGCTTTCGACGCTGGTGTGGATTGCAATGTTGTTGTTGTTGTTGATGTTGCTGTTGCTGTTGCTATTGTTGTTGTTATTGTTGTTGATTACGCGCCATTTAAGTGATTAAAGGTGAAAACGCGTTAGAGATCCTGTAGTAGCTGCGCACCTAATGCCTCCCGCAACACACCGAGCCCGTCGCAAATTTGTTGCGTGACCCACTATGTTTCCCGCTCTCTCACACTCTCTCTTTTTCTCTGTATGCCGAAGTGACTCTCTCCTTCTCTGTCTCTGGAGAAGTGTACCTCGCATTCGCATCGTGAGTTCAATTTTGCCTATTGCCAATTGCAGAGATTTGTCGAAAATGTTTGCGCTTAAGCCACGACCACGACGAGGACTTGAGCGAGGGCGACGACGAGGGCCACGCCTCCATGCATGTGGGCGCTTAGCCAGGATTGCGCTCATTATTAACACCGTGTCCGTGGTGCTTCTAATGATGAATGCCACGCCCATTTCAGCGGAGATACCTTCAAAGGGTAAGTGCTTTGATAATTTAATGAGCTCTTTTTATTCAAGGGCTTCACAGTAATGTATAATTGATTGAAACTCGTGGTGCTGTCGTCGGGTAAGGGGCAAGGGGTTTACTGAAGTAGTACAAGTGCTCTTATTAATGACACGCAAGTATAACCATAAATATTTAAGCCGCGTCGACCATAAGCGCATTTTAAAGTGCAGACTATGTGCAATTGAATATATCACTCGTCTTATTCTGTAAAGTGGCATTTAGTTGGCATTTAAATCACATTGAATAAAAAGAATAATTAGGCATTAATTTTATACCTGTTCGTATTTGAATTCCCAATTGATTATGAGCAGGAGTTACGACTAATTAAACAAAGTGTAATAAAACAGAAATTAAAGAAAAGTGAAATTAAATTTATAATATATAAGAGAGAGAATTTCTACTTAAATTATTCCCATTTAAATACAAAAATAAATGACCAACATTAAAATTTAATTATTATAAATAATAAGCTAATTAATTAACTATTAAATTAATACAATTTACTGATGGGAAGCCCATTTACAACTCAAAATTGCTCTACGAATTTCCTGACTGCTCCATGAGTGCGAAACAATTTTGGTTTAATCGGCTTAAGCTCACTTTCAAATTAATTAATTCGTTGTTTATATAAAACTCATGAAAATATGTAAGAACCTCACAAATATCAGATTATGCGAATATTTTCACAATTTACACATATTTTCAGCCTATCTTCGCATTAATCGATATTTTAAAGTCTTAGCCGTACTTGTCTAAAGCATCCTTTAAAATAGTTATGCTGCAATTTTATCAATATATATGAAAACAATGTGCATGCTGCATAATATTTGCATATGGATAGAAAAACATTTACTTTTGCCATTAGTAGCAATCAGGATATACAATTTGTTGGAGGCTCTGGCAATTTCAATTGCCTTTATCTATGTGGACACACAGAATGCACACACACACATTTAGTAAATATGAAACAGAACACATATATTAAAAAATGTATGATTATAATTTTCAACATGGCTTTGAGGCTTGGAAGAGTTTCTTGTGGCATGGGGCGGGGGCAATATTTGCATATTTCTTAAATTTATCTTTGGCTTGGCAAACACAGCGCCTAGATCCTTGAGCATATTTCATGACATAATCAAATATGCTTAAAGCCATGGCCAACAACAACCCTTTTGATGTCGTTTACCACACAAAAACAAAATGAAGTGTATATAAAGGATGTTCCTTTTGCCAATGGTGTGTCTCTTTTCTTGCATAGTTAGTTATTTATTTTCAGCAAATTTATTTTTATCATGCAAGAGCTTGAGTATCTTTATATTCTATATAAACATATATATTTTCTTTTCATTTTTTTTGCTTGTGTATAAATGCAAATGCTTACAAGACGTTTAACTTGTCACCTGCGGGCCAAACTGCTCTCCGTACTTATCTGACAGTTGTGCATCTCCTTTTGCCAAGTACTCCGTGCCGTCCCCGCTCCTCCATACCAAACCAAATTCCCCACAACATGTCATGTATAAAATATACATTTGTTTGCCTTACATGTTTGTCACTTATCGTTTTGGCCCAATGTTCCTTAGCTGAGTGCCTGAGTCCTTGGTTCTGTCTAGCTGTTTTACTACGCTTCTAGTTAGATACATTTTCCTGTAATATTTGAAGATATATTATGATTTTATGCATGTTAGAGCAAAAAATACTATATCATCATGTGACACTGCGCATGCAGAAGTGTGAATAGTTCAACACTCAGTTCAAGCGATTTTCTAAATTTCAGCATGATTTTTGTTCTGAGTAGAGAAACTCATTGTTGGACATTATTTTGCATTTTTGTAAGTCAGTAAGTTGTCAGTAAGTGAGGATGTAGATAATATAGCATTAAATATAGTGGCTAGAACCCCTAAAAAATTACTCACACTTCAAAGCCATTAAAAACTGTGCAGCAGAGAGACTGGTTGGAGTTCCGCACTTTCTACTAATGCTGTTGTCATTGCCACTTTTAATATATTATTGGTGATCAACACAAGTCTTACATTTACTTACACAGGTTGCAGCATACACCTAAGATTCATAAACACAACTGAAATACACCACAATGTGAGCCACATATGTATGAATGAAGACGACTTCGTGCCGCTCACATTAAATCATTTTTTATTACATACTACTTTCGCATAATTTCCGCTTGACATTTATACTCGTATATATATTTTTTGGTCATATTTTAAAGAAACTTCCGCTTATGCATTTTTTCGTACTGGAATGTGTCTATCATACTCTGTTAGAGAAGATAGCAGAGTATATTCGTTTTGTGCGATGTCTCTCACGTATGTTTGCCAGGCTCAACTTTTTTAGAAATATATATTGGTCTATAGGTCCGCTTCAAATGAGTTTGAAGTATTGGGTGGTTCGCCGAGTCGATATCACCAATAAGCGAAATTCGAGAGCTACATACCTTAACAATTGCAAATCGAAACACAGTCACCCAATTTGGAGATTAGATAAATACTTTTAAGTTCGACGAATTTTGTATCTGTATTATCTATAGTTAACAAATTTACCGACAACTCCCAGAAAATTGATAATTGCTAGGAACCTTCTCGTAAAATTATATTTTGATCTCCAACGATTTTCGAGTTAGATTCGAAATGTAGATTTGGCGAGCCTAAACTTACCATCCCAAGAAGGGTTTTTTCCGCCTGTTATCAGCTGATATTAGAGTATTCACCAGTTGGCTATGTCTAACTGTAGTGTTCTCACTTATTTTGTGACAGTTGTGTCGCGTTGAAAGCATTTTTTTACTTCCTACCTCTCTTAAATGTCCCTGACTGCATTATAACAAGTTTGTGTCTGTGTGTGTGTGTGTGTGTGTGCGTGGTTTTCATTGCAAGAGTTTTCTTAATATTCCGAAGTCGCGTGTGCCTCATGCATTTCTCCTACTATGAGTACTTCCTTAGACTCCGCATGACGAAGTTTATTAAATATTTTCACTGACTTCGGGCGTTTACCAACACCAGCGTGTGGCACGTCTGGCCTCTGGCCTCCGATATATGCAGCAAGTTTTCGCCGCTTCAAATTGTTGAAATAGTTTCGCGTGCAGCAAATTGTTAACGTTGCTAATCAGCATAAAAATACGAACCAATTGCAGTACCCGATAGAAAGTCCAAGGAGACTGAGACTGGGTCTGGGAAATTGAAAGAGAAACTGTTTTGCACTGGACTAGCTCCTACTCCAAACTGAGAGCCGTTGAAAATTTGTTTGAAAATTGAATGCGTGCCAGAGCTAAATTTTATATGAATTGAAAAATTTTCTGTAATCGTTTGTAATTAAAAAATCATTTTACATTTTAACACTCAACGAAAGACTAGAAATTATTATAAAAGTGGCATATAATGATGTATTAAATATTTAAAACTTAAGCCTATTTAAATTTGATACTTGATAAATAAACATTATAGCTTTAAGAATATACAAAAATTTTAAATTTATAAACCAAAAATAATTAATTAATTGGCTGCTGTGCATGCCCGTCTTCCAACTTAAAAACAAAAATGGCCATAAAAAACTCATTTACATAGCTAACGAGCGACCATTAGTCAAAATGGATGCCACATTAAATGCAGAAGCATTTGCGCAAGGAATGTGTGAGCAGAAAGATACCACCAATACAGCCAATAAATAAAGCAATCTATGAACGATAAGCATATGCAAGAAATGTCTACCCGGCATCCATAACAATTATTCAAAATAGGCTGAAAATAAATAAAAAAAAAAAAACTCAAAAAACGCCCCAAGCACATTAGACAAGAAAATTGAGCTAATTTATTAAAAAAAACAAACAACGAGAGTAGACAAAAATTGTGAATTGAGGAGGGCAAACAATTTAGGACAAACAACAAATGTTTAATGACTTTCAATTGAAAATCAATACCTTAAATGGAAAGGTAAATTGTAATATTTGTTGTTGTTGTTGTGACGATGTCAAGCACATAAATTGTCAATTAAATTGCCAGACAACATTTGGCTAAGGATGCGAAACACAATTATAAATATCAATAAATATTCTTCTGCGCATATGAACGGGCCACATGTACTTATTTTTTAAGCTGAAGCAAGAGTTCGTACATTTCAATTTATTAAAATCACTTCAATTTAAATATGCAATCAATCCCAATTTATAAAATTGTAGAATTGGACATAGTTTACATGAATCTACAAAACACATCCTACAAACTAAGTGCTAAACTCAAAACAAAATGCGAAGTGAGATTTTCAAAACACACACTTCTAAAAATTGGAAAAAAAAATATTTTTTCTTAATAGGTTTCAAAAATAAAAATAAAAAACGAATAAGATTGGCTTAAACATAAATATAGCTTAAAAAATATGAAATAGAAGCGAATAGGGATAGATGCCGCAAAATTCCAATATCGTTGCACCTGCAACACACACTGGCAGCTTCTACAGCCGTACACTCCACTTGCATGTTCTCTTCTTTTCGATCTTATAAAATATGCCAGTTATTTATTTAAACTTGACCTTTATTTTTAATGTTTTTAAGTTGGCTTCTTTATATCCAAGCACTCAACACAAACACGCACACTCCCTCATCGGGCACCAATGAGGTTAGTGTGCCTGTCTAGGAGTGCACGCATATATAAAAAGTTTCAACCAACAAGTTTTGTAACATATTCAATGCGGCAACCTTACCTTTTTGTTTCAGAAGTGCTCGGATTGCTCTTGCCTTTTGAATCAGTACATTTGCTGCTACAGAATGGATCTGAAGCATAAGAATTAGAGTCGCTAGTTTGATGTCCTTGGAGTTTCGAGGTCAGGCTTGCAGTTTCTTTTCAGCTACCCGCTGTTCCTTTGGGACCGGTCCCAGCAATAACATATGGACTAAAGCTGATGGCCTGTGTCTGCTGTGGGTTTAGCTGCTTGCCTGCTAGGGTTGTGGCCACACCAACCTGGTTGGGTCGGCATGGCTCTGAGCCAGTTGTGGACATCATTGCAGTTTGGGTCCCAGGTGAGCTGACTTGGGGCCGCATTAAGTTATTTTCACACCCACTGCTGAGGAATGCTGCAATGGGTTTACTACTAGCTCCAGTTTGGCTTTGTCCGAACACTTGGCTGAGGCACTGGGTGATTGTGGTGCCATCCGTCGATAAATCCAATTGAGTAGCTTTATTATTCACGGTAATTCGTCGTCTGCGATTGCCGGATTCTTCCTTATGCACTATACAGCCCAGACCCATTTGCTCCTTGAGAAATCGTCGGGCTGAGTTCAGCTCACGCTTCATCTCGATGGGGCTCCAGCCGAGCTGTGTGGCCATAACGCTCTGTATATGCGGCAGCATCGCTGCAGCAGCCTTGGCATTCACAAATGCAACACGCAGCCGTCGGGCAACCACATCCACCATATGGCAGGCATACTCACGCTGACAGGCATACACCACCTCTGCCAAAATATAAGGGAAGTTCGGATGCAGTCGACGTCTGTGGCAAGGATTGCACTGGGATAGCATCTCGTACGTGTTGGTGCCATACGAGTCAGCCAGATGCTCCGCCACATCCATAGGCAGATCGTATGACTGGACGAGATCAAGTGGTAGCATGCAACAGTAACCATCTGCACCATCTAGCAACAGATCCTGTGTGATGCTCGTGTCTGAATGCGGCTCCAGCTGGCAGGATTTGATGGCCACTTCAATGGCATCCACAGCCATAATGCGATATGTGTACCAATTTCCACCTGCCAGTGTGATCATCTGATTACTGCTAATCTCGGGCAGGCAAATGGATACCCCTTTCGAGTCCTTCTTAATATCTGGCTTAGCTGCCGTCCAGGCACTCAGCACATGACTTTGATGTAGTTGCACAGAGGTGGCCAAAATACCGCGAGTCTTCTGCAACAGATTTTGCACCTCTTGCGCATTGGGCTTTGCCGGCTCATGCGACCGATTCGCAGTTATGCTGCCCACCAGCGTGCCCCTCTCAAAGGGCATCAGTGTCAATGCCTGCTGGGGGAATAATAGCCCGTAACTGGAGGAGCCGTAATATCGGGGTAGTGCAATGTGTGTCTCCATTCTGGGTACAGTTATGGGATGAACATTATAGTCATCCAAATATCGTAACGCGTCAATGTCCGATCCCGTTGCATTTATAATGACTCTGCTGTAGATGAAAAGGCTGTCATTTGTCACCATATCCTTGACACGGATTTTGCGGCATTCTTTGTGACAATCCCGTGGCAACAGATCCCTCACACACACATAGTTGGCCACAGTGGCGTCATGCTTGGCTGCCGACATGGCCAGGGACAAGCACATCCTTGCGTCGTCCAGCTGCACATCATAGTAGACCAGGGAGCCGAGCAGTCCATCTCGTTGCAGCAACGGAAACTCGCGCAAAGTTGACTCTTTGGACATGAAGTGCGATCCACGCACGTTCGCCATCCCTGCCATTGCATCATATACCTTCAGACCCAACCAGTAGACTGGTAGACGGAGTGGACTGTATATGGGCATCAGCATCGGTTGCACGCGACACAGATGTGGCGCCATCGATAGAATTTTAGCTCGTTCGCTAAGCATCTGCTGCAGCATGAACATCTGCTCGATATCGCCACTCTGCATCGCTGAATGCATATACGAGTTGGTGCCCTCGATCAATTTGCTTGACTTGCTGCTGGCGCCGTTGCCAAAGTCCCCAGCCTCGATTAGCGCCGTCTTGAAGCCACGCGTAGTCGCCTCCAAGGCGCAGCCACAGCCAACGGCACCCCCTCCAATTACCAGCACATCGAAAGTCTCTTGCTGCAATCTGGCGACCTGATCAACGCGTTTTGGCAGCCGCTGCTCCGTTTCATTCGATTTTCCCTTATTGTTGTAGCCCCTCCACATAATCAAGCTGATGCCACGGCGCAGCTGTTGCTGTTGCCAGCTTAATACCTTCAGATCCTTGCATAGCCTCTGCAGCATCCTGATTTAACTGACCTTTCAAACAGTCATTGGAATCGAACGAAACAATTTGTTTGGAGATAGCCGAAATCATTTACAAAATTTTGGGATTTAAGGCACATACGTTTTTTTTTAAAAACACATAAGTGGATCTTTGACAGGTATGCCAAAGGTAAGCCATAAATCATAGGATTGACTGTATCTCTAGCTTATCTTTCGTTGTGATTAGTTACTCTCATTGTTATATTATATTAAAGAATAATTAATACGTCACATCTTGAAGTTAATATCAGATATAATGATAAATTCGAATACATGCATTTGTATATGTACTCAACGATTATTAAGAGTATAAATATGTCAGAGAAATTGAGTGTCTCACAGGACAATGACAAAAGAACACAAATGGTCAACTGCTGCGATATTTAGAGGCACGCAAGTTACGAGGGCAAACAAAGGGTCTGGCTGAAAGAATGACAGAATGGCCAAGTGATGGAATGACAGCCGCATTAATAGAGTCAATAGACGGACAATAGTTGAAAATTAACAAATGAATTGAAATTACTTAAACAAACTCATTAGCGTGTGAAAGTCAAGGCGTCCATCAAACTGTGCACGCACATTGTTGACACCAATTGTTTTCGATTGGGGAAACACACAAAGGAACGGCACAGGCATTATAATAAAGCCCCTGGGGCGACACTAGGTGACAGGTCAGAGTTTTTGCGCTCTGAAATGATTACCCCGTCTAAACATTCAGGCAACGCCCCGCCAATTGTACCCTGCCGTGCCCGGACACGCCTACCTTTTCCCTCAAATCAAATGGCTATTGAATAGCGAAAGTTTTATTTATTTAATTTTTTTTTTGCCCACGTCGAACACTGCCTCCAATTTGAGGCCCGTTGCATGTAATTAAATTTTCCAACCTTTTTGAGTTAAGCATAGTAATTTAATGTCGCTTTCCCGCTAGTTTAAATTGTCATCAGTTGACATCAATGGAGATTGAGCTCCAGCTGATAGAAACTGGCGACGGGTGGAGTTGAATATTTTTATTTGATTTTCAAAATAAATCGAAGGGATAAAATGAATTCCTTAATTTAATTTTTATTAATTTATATAGATGTAGTGAAAGTGAAACGATCTAGCGGAACTATCGCTTAAACTTATTTAGGCATAAGCCATATACTACTTCTTCTTACAACACATCTGCTCTCTTTTCTTTATTCACAGCGAACAAACTCTTCTTCTTAATTTTTTTAGTGATCACATCGATCGACATCGATATTAATGTAAAGTATTTAGTTGCACCTTAGATTACTACATAACTGATAAGTAGCCTGCTACATATGGTAATTAATTCGACTCTAAATTAAAAACATATGTCATATTCCAAACTTTGAAGGACATCTCCAACAACCTACCAACCAAATTTGGCGACTGTATCCCTAAAATTGTGGGAGATATGTGGCTATATCAATTTGCGATTGTCGGTTTTATCGATTTCCTGGCCACCTAGTAGACGCAGCACTCCAAATGTTTCAAGTTTCAAGTCTCTATCTTTTAGGGTGTCGAAAAAAAGTTGCGTTCTTACTGACAGACAGACGGACGGACAGACAGCATGACGGCTATTGCACAAAACTAATATAATGATACCGAAGGTATCAAAGTATAAAAACCACATTTCCAACTTGATTCCCAATAAATATTTTCCAATTTAGATATAAATGAAACTTTAACGTTATTACATATGCTTCGTTCCAAACTTCGCACTTATGGGTAATCGCCTTCCGACATTGGAGGTGGTGACAACTCCGCATGTGTCTCATCGACGCCATCAATAAAAATAAGCATAATACCCAGATCAGGACGCAGATTGTCGGGCATGTGAGCATTATCGCCGCCCAAGAGGATGACACATGGCCTGCCAGTGATGCCAATGGGCAGCATTCGCGTCACAAACTGAGCCAACCTGTGGTGGTTCATTTGACGCATCTCAAGCGTGCTCAAGCCTTCTGGCCAGCTTTCCTCGTAGATATTGTCTAACAGCATATACATCAAGCGCATGGGACATGCACTGGCCCGTAGGCCCTCGCGCACCGTCAGCACCAATGTTGAGTCCGGCGTGGAGATCAGGCTGCCCCAGATGCGCACCGATGCCAAGGGCAGACTGCGTCCCCAGCGCATTAGCCAGTATCGATCAAGCTGATCGCCAACACTGCGTATAACGGGATTTGTTGCACGTAGCGTGGCAATATAATGCTGGAGCATCTCCAGCTCATGTCTTTGTTGGAGCAGACGTTGCTCCTGTCGGGACTGAATTTGCTGAAGCTGGGAAAATTCACTGTGTTGACGCTGGAGCTGCAGACGTAGCTCGAGGACGCAGTTGTGCCTGAACATCTCATCCTTGGGCACCTTCATGCCACAGCCCTTAGTGCAGAGGATCTCCACTTTGGGATTGCTCTCGCAGTTCTCCACATGGCTGCGATACTGCTCCAACGACATAAGAGCCGAGCATCCGTTCTCTGAGAAGCAACACTTGATCTTCAGCCTTCCCAGCATATTACGCATGAACCGCGGAACGGGCACCAGATGGATAGGCAGTAGATCAGATCGATCCACTGGGCAGATGTGCTTCTCATTCATCCAAGTTTCGATGCAGAAGCGACAGAAGGCGTGCTCACAGCCGGATGACTGCAACGGGTCCTCCAAGACATCGGCGCAAATGGGACAAAGCAGCTCCTCGTCAACGTGACCGACAATTAGTGCTTGATCAAAGCCCATCTTTATTGCAGTATTGTGATCGCAATATTTAATGCTTCGTAGTGCTAATTATATTTATATTTATCTGCCAAATATGCTTAGTATTTCTTATAAATTTCGATTCAAAATGTGAGAGTATCTCGCTATTGACGTACTTGAATTATTATTTCGAATTTTCTATAAGGCTATTCACAGCTAACTATGATTCTATCTGTTATTAACGAATAGTTGTTGGCGTCCTAATATACAATGTTTTGTCAGTATGCCGGTGAGTAATCTCAGCCTGCTCTTCATCATGGATCTTACTTGCTTAAATCGATTTATGATTATAGTCACTCGAAAGACACTTGGCTTGTCGGAGTCCTGGTGTCTGTGTCCAGCTCAGTTGTCGCCTCTGTCTTTCTTCGTCTCTAAGATGCAACCGTATTGTGTGTCTTCCCATGCCACAATATGCTTCTGGTCCTGTTCGGGGGCCGTCTGCCCTTAGGGAAAGCCTATTGGGTGTTCCGAGTTGGTGCACCTTGGATCGATTCCATTTTAAGCACAATGTAGCTCATAATATGAGCTGATTCTCTTTGAATCTTTGGCGACAGCTAAAAATGGTTTACTCAAGTAAAACAGATAAATTGAACATTATAAATTAATGGAAAATTAAATTAAGCTATAGTTATTGTGTGTATATTTATTTGCACTTGATATACATTTTGCAAAGTTAATATTTTTATAATAATATTTTTTCCGGCACGGCAGCTCACTTTAGGCAGCGACCGCCTCTTGATTGCTGAAAACTTCAACATGTTTGCTATAATTTGTAATCAAATTAAATTAAATTTCCTTTGAATATTATTGTTGCAAGCAATTTATTAAGTTATGCACAGGTGACAGACGGACGGACAGACAGCATGATGGAAATTGCACAAAATCAATATACAAAGATACCTTCGGTATCAAAATATAAAAATTAAAATTAAAAAAAATGTAAAGTTTTTTGGTCAGCGCTTTATTTTATTTTTTCATTTATTTACGCTGTATTAATTAGCAATTTGTGAAATTCAACAATATTATATATAACACAAGGGAAACATCTCCGACCCAATAAAGTATATATGTTCTTGATCAGGATCAACAGCCGAGTCGATAAGGCCTTGTCCGTCCGTCCGTAAGTCTGTATGAACACATGGATCTGAGAGACTATAAGAGCAAGAGACTTCAAATTTGGAATATAAGTTCTCGCATACACAGATCTAGTTTGCTTTATTTTATCGATAACTGGCTCCGTGACTCGAATATCGATACATTTCGACTTCCGATAGCAATGATTGCCACAATTTCGAAGACAGAGTTTTCTAAGTAATAGACAATACCATATATGTAACAGCTGGGTTCAGGGTATATCGAAGCCGAGCTCTCTCGACTACAGCTTTCTTACTTGTTTTTTCTAAAATTATCGATTTTATTAAAATTACCTTTTGTAATATTTTTATTATTGGTGCTTTTGCTTTCAGGTATTTAGTTTATTAAATAAATAATTTGATTTCTTTTTGAATTTCCTGTAATTTAATTTTTGTCACGAGTAAATTGTTTACTCGGTTAGTAACATTTTTGTTAATTCACAACATGTTGTGTCTTGATAAAACTGACCCACAAAGGGGCGCAGAAGGGCCAATGACAAAAGCCATGTAGTGGGTGTAAAAAAGGTGGATAAAACTAAAACAACAAAGCTGGCGCCTAAATACAAATTTCCGGCATAAGCCACATAACATACCAGGCCCGTTAGCGACGCGGACGTGGGCACGGACACGGACAGAAATAGGGACGCGGACAGCCAACTGTGACGGACAATGGACCCAGACCCAGACCCAGACCAGACAAAACCAAAACCGGCACTTTGTTACATTTCGTTAGCTCAACAAAGTGCCTCAACACGTTACCACCACCCGTCCTTTTGAGTCTGTCATGCTGCAACTCGGCGGCTTCGCTTTGTTTTTTGGGGCGTGTGCCTCACCTTTCCTCGGCCCCTATTTTCCCAACGATCCCTTACAGGCATTATTGCAGCTATAAAGTCAGTACCTTGAACTTTTTGCCAGTTGTTCTTTTACTTTGTTTTTCTTGTTGTTGTTGTTGTTTATTCCTTCCATTTTTTGTCGCCTTATTGCTATTGAAGTTGGTTTTTTATGGCCTGGCCGAGCTTGACAATAAGCACGTTGGCGGCAAAACTTTTCCACTTCTCATTTATTATTACGCGTTGATTTTTTGTAGATTTTTTCAGCGAGTTGTTTTATATTTTTCCGTTGTTGTCCTGACAACACGGCGACACAAAATTATCGTCCAGCTGGACTAAGAAGCAAAAACAACAAATCGCAAAATGCAAACAAGCACATGAAATTCATCTAAAATGGTTTGTTTTTTTTTTTCTGTTTTCGAGAGCAAAAACGGGAAAATTAATATAATTCAAATAAACGATTTACTGCGCTTCGTCGGGCAATCAGCGAGGTGTTAAGTTTAAATGGCATAAATTGTTGTTGCCACTGGCAAACAGCAACAACAACAACAACAACAATATCTCTGCAGAGATTTGGGAATATTCGTGCTAGGATAGCAACTCATTTGAGTAAACAAATTTCTAACAAATTCTGTTTTGCTTATTGCCAAAAGTTGTGATTTATTGTTGTGGCACAAGGTCTGCGCTTTGAATGGCGGAGGAAGTTTTCTTTTTGCTGCTGCACTAAATGTGATCTTAACGATTTTTTTGTATAATTATGGCAGTTTATAATGGTTTCGAAAATTATTATTGTATATATAATTATACAATATTATTATTATATATAATAATATTAATAATTTATATATTAAATGTGTTTTCCAAATACTCGAAACTAGATTAAGAGTGGCTCATAGAATAAATGTAGTTCCTATATTTAGTAATTTATTTTTTAGTACTTAAAATAAAAATAAAATAAATGTTGTTTAGATGGTTTTTTGTTTTGTGACGTCTTTTTCTAAATTTATAGTTCTTATAATTGTTCATTTTCTTTTTAGCACTTACAAATGGGCAAAAAGGGTAGAATCGTTTTGAGCAAATGTATGTAACAGGCAGAAGGAATCATCTCTGACCCCAGAAAGTATATATATTCTTGATAAGGGTCCACAGCCGAGTCGATACAGCCATGTCCGTCTGTCTGTATGAACAGTCGAATCTCAGAGGCTATAAAAGCTAGAGCTAGAGCTAAAGACAAATTTGGAATATAGAATCTCGAATAAAAATAAAAAAATCTAATTGCTTGTGTCTATTTAAGTCATATATTTAACCACAGATTAAAAACAAGTGAGCAAATATATAATTACTTGAAGCCTTCGTAGTTTTAGATATTTATTTGGGAACAAGTTTGAAGAATTTCAAGCCGAGTATTAATAGCACTGCAATCGACATTGAAATATTTGTAAATATTTTTATAAACACTTGCTGGCACGCAAAAGCGATTTCAACAGTTGGTAATCGAATTCGAATGTCCTCACCACAAATTCCTGTGCCATATTTTGTAAAGTGTAGGCGCGCATGCCATAATTATTCTACACACGCAACTCCCAGTGTAGACAACAGATCGAGTCCGAGACCGAGTCAATGGTCAGGCAATGCCCAGTTGGCCATGGCCAAGGCACAGCCAGCTTGTCTGAGCATGAGGGCGCTAATTTGAAGCAATTAGGATAGCACCCGGTGATATATTGTGTCTGTGTGGAAGAAAGAGAGATAGAGTGAAACTAAATGATAAACAAACCACAATGACACTGCGCAACGCATTCTGAAAGACGCCATATACTCGACCAAAAAATACAATTATATATATATTTTTATACATACATTATATATGTATGTATAAGCAATATGTAGCAATTAATAATTTTATTTATTTATATGCTAGATCAGCATCACTAGCCAACTCTTTATAGCCAAGTCCCGCCTATCCGTATATTAATGCAATTCGAACATATATTTCAGTAAATTTCAGTAAATTTCTGACATTCGTTTCAACTTTTTAGTTTGCCAGAATAGCTGAACTAAAAATGACTAGTTATGAGCTTTAGAACGATCCTGACAAGCTATCAAAAATAACCAACTTCGGACGAGGAATAATGTGTCAAATTGTTAATTTAGATGTCAGCCGGCGGACTCTAGTCCTGGGCATGATACGATATCTCTTTTTCCCTTCTATATAATAAGCCACAGTTTATAAAATCCTTAAATTTCTTTAATAAGTAAAGTTTGCAGTAAAAGATTTTTAAATCCAACTATGCGCTTTCGCTGTCTCCCACTGGGTTTCAGTTTAAGAAACTGTAAAGCTTAAAGGTTTACACAAGACGATCTACTTTTAATAACTAGAAACTCGCTGATTAAAGTTTTACACTTGGACATGTTTTGAAGCTCGGCATACCCCCTAAGCCGACGTCATATGACTTTGCTCGCCAAAGGTTATTTGATAACAATTATATAAATGAAGTAATGGCAATGTTACCGCACGTTTTACGACCTGACATCAATTAAATTTTTACCTCTTCGCAGTTTCTTGTGCTTTACTATTTCCACTTCTACATGCTGGCTACGACAAACTGTTGGGAAGTGCCAGCAAATTTTATTTTTTATTATGCTCGTTGTTTTTTGTTGTTGTTTTTTTTTGTTGCTTTTGCTGTTGTCGTTGGCCAACACTATTTGTGTCATGCAACAATGTAATTGCCACTGTCGTTGTCATTTCCGCTGGACACACGGTCCGCCAGCGCGACACATTAAAGATATAGCGCTGGTAAGGTATGGAGGACTTCGAGCAAGGGAAGGAGGAGGAGGCATGAGCAGCCCTAAACAAAGGGTCGCCAGTCTTGCACAGGCTATACGACAGGAAGGAAGCAACTTGTAGGTCGGCATTTGTGCAGTTTTTACGCCTTGTGTCGCCCATTTTCTGTTTAAGTTGTGGGCGTGGCCATGTCCTGACCAATTGTTAAGTTGAAAATAATAGACGTGGACACGACTGTCAGCCTGTCAGTGGCGCACATTGCGCCCCGGACACTAATCGATGTGGATGTGAATGTGGATGTGGATATGGATTTGGACAACCTGGCTAGCAACCTTCAACTGACACTGCAATTAATGACTCAATGGGCCAAGGGCTCAAAAAACTGAAGCACTCAGCTCACTGAGCTCCTTTACTTTCCACTCTTGACTATTTAATTGTGGCCTCGCTTTGCTATTTCGCGGCTAGCCATTGTTTGTATTATCCACTAGTCAATTGTTACACACATTTATAACACAATATTAAAGGACTCTTTGCCTTCGTCCTGCCCGAATACCCTTGTGGTCCTCCTTAACTGCATTCTTATCCCAGGTGCACATCAATCATTTAACTTTCTAATGTGCAATCAAATTAAGTCGGTGTTTTAAATAAATATTTTAATTTCTTAAATAAAATCCATTTGAATGAGATATTAATAATTAAAATTATAAATTGATTGGAATTTAATATTATAAATCTTTCAATAGAAACTAAATTGATTGTTAATTTTTAAATAAATGTTTATTGAGATATGTTATTATAAATTACAGTTTGTTAGTCAAATCCCTAAGCTCATTATAATCATATTTCAGCTGTTCTAAATTTTTGATCAGAGGATTACGCTGTTAAGGTCTCACTTGTTGAATTTCGTCTATACTTAATAATAGTAAATATTTAAATAAATGTATCGACACTATATGTCGTATAAATGATATTGTAAAACTTATAATTCTCTTTACTTTCTCATTATAGGTAAGTCCTGGCCCAGCTTTAAATCAACAGATTATTAAGAGTAAACATATTGGCTGCCCGTAAGTGATATGTAATTTAATTTTCAATTTAAGTTTTAAGCTCAGACCTCAGCTACTCGTTTCTTTGAATGTTCGAAGACAACTTTGACATCTATTTACACATCGGTTTTTGTCGTTCAACCGAAAACTCCGCAAGTAATGTTGCATGAAAAAACTTTAGGCTAGTTGCGGCTGCTTGGGCTCAGCCAGCGTGGTATCGGTCTGGTCATTTTGCTGCCACGCCACATTCGAGACTTTATCACCTGGTTGGCCATTGGCAGCCAAGGACCATGTTTTCCAACCCGGCCATAACATTTAATAGAGACCCGCTTAACGCTTGTAAGCACGTGGGTGTTCGCCCCAACGAGCTGCCACAGTAATCAGTGTGTGTGTGTGTGTGTGTGTGTGTGTGTGTTTCTGTCTATGATTGTGCTAAGCCCTCCCAGGCACGCCCCCTGCGACATGTGTGTTTTTGTTGTTGTTCGTCGTCGTTGCGTTCTTTACGAAAATTATGCCCAGCGGGCATACTAATTTCACTCAACTGAATCGCTTTTGAAAAAAGTCTACAATTACCGCTAATAGCTAGCAAACTGAAATCAAATGCTGTTTGTTGTTGCTTTCTGCTGCCCGTCATTCATTAGAGTTAATTGCCGCACGGTGCACGAGGCGTATGCGCAACTTTTTCCGTATTATTATTACAAATTAACAAATCACTTAAGCAACTCAAAATCACAGCTAAGAAAAACCCCATTGAACCAAGCAAATTAATTAACTAACTTGTTAAACTTTAACGATTTAGCCCTAAGAATTTTTGGCGCAAATTATTCGAATTTATGCCAATAAAACTGGTAAGGAAAAGATGTGACCGAATATTGGATACCCTAGCAGATGTTTGATATCCATATATCTACTTGCAACTGGTCAGACCGGTTAATATATCTACATGATATTGTAAATCACTGATTTGAATAAAAATGGGAATCTTTATTTTTTGAAAAAGATTGCACATTTAATGGGCTTGTAAAAGTCTCCGCTTATGCGTCAGACATATCGTGTGAAAATTGTAATACCCTTTTCCAGGGGTATGAAAAGTCCCATTGGCATTAGGCCTTAACGCTTCGCTTAGCTCGTTATTGAAGCCGAAGTTTATTGTTGAAAGTTTTGAGCGGACGGCGTTCGCTTTGTGAAAGCAATTATCCTCAAGGAAGTATTCGACTTAATTGATTTTGTACACAGGGCCCAAAAGCCAAGGGCATGGCCTGGAATGGGCGAAGGACTCGGCATGGAGCGGCAGTTGTAACAGTTTTAAAAGGATTCTAATAAGCGCATTGAGCGTGTGCCTTTTGTCTTTTGGGCTTCGTCTCAGCATCCTTGTATTATCCTTTGGGCTTACAAGTTCCTTGCGCATTTAGATAACAAAATTTCATCGGCTTTTTTCACACTTTACAGCCGGACATGTTGGCCGGGTTCGGGGCCAGAGTTGACGGTTGAAGTGTGTATGAATGTTTGACCGGAAGTTAAGCACCCACGCTCTCCCTAGGGGCAGTTTTGACAGTCACTCGCAGGCAGCGTGTAGTTTAAATATAATTTGAAAATTGTGTTGATTTAATTGCCCGGAAAGCAAGCGCTTGAACCTTTTCTTTTATTTTTCATTGTGTGCCAGCTTTAATTTATACAGCTGATTGAGTTTTAGTGAAATGCGCCCCGCAAAATGGGCTATTGAATTTTATTATTTTCCTATTATTATAAGCATTTACAGCTTAATATTTATTTTTGTTATTGTATTTTGGCATAATAGGAATTGGCAACTTGTGAAAAAAATAGAAATTAAATTTTACAAAAAAATGGTTTTGCAATAGTAAAATAAACTGTTGCTCAAATTATTTTAATCTATGCCTCAATATTTTGCGAACAAAAAAATGTTTATAATATGTAAAAAATGTTAATTATTCTCTGATTGTTTAATATAATTCCGTTAATAGATAAAATATAATTAGTAAGAATTAATTAAGATGCCCGACCGGTATATAAAAATTGAGAGGGAACTGAGAACTCTTATATCATACATACACACTAGCCCACATGCACTGATGAACTTTTGTGTTTTGTGTTTCAGTTCCGTAATACCTTCATTTATATTATATATATATATATCATTTGTTCAACGATTTCAGAAAAAATCGAATTTACAAATTAAATGCTTTGCTGTACTTCTTCCCATTGTCGCGGCTAGATGTTGCTACCCGAATCGGCGATGTGACAGCGTTTGCATTAATTTGGCTGCACAGCTGAGACACGCCCACCGTCAGGCAACACCACAACGCCCACCCGATTCACACTCTATGTTAATTTCACAGCGCTCTCATGTTTTTGATGATGAAGAGGTTTTGGCCTCGTGCCAAATAACATAAAAAAAAAACTTACCAACTAAATTTTTTCTTTTTTTGCGACTTGTTTTCCAAGTTCGGAATTGGTTGCTGCTCCGGCAATGCTCGAAATGAAACGCATCCTGCTGCTCCATGGGCTTTTCGTAGGCGTTTCTGGACAAATGCAATAACAATAACGCGCACATGTACCCACTCTATTTGTGTGTGTGTGTGTGTATGTGTGTGCTACATTGGCGCACATACTCCTAGTAGAACCTAGTTCCCCTCTTTACTTGATTTCATTTTTTTTTTTTTTTTGGGATCAGTTTGATGAACTCAGAGGGCAACTGCCGGCAACCCGGCAATTGCCGCTGCCTGGTTTTGATTGTTTTTATAGATGATGCGCCGATTCCCACACCCGGCTCCACCCCTTACCTAACTTTTCCATCAAAATCCTGCTGCTGCTTCCGCTGCTTGTTTGATTTGGACGATGATGATGGGGTTGGCGCTGGTTTGGCCACGGCCATCACAATCATGATGTTGTTGTTTTGCAGCTTGCCTGCATTTTTTGGGGTTCTCGCATTGTTGTTTTTACCGAGGAGGCCTCGCTTCACCCTCGTTCACCGCATTTGCCACAGTTGATTTCGTTAATAGAAAATTTAATTGCTTTTATTGATATATTCCGCAGTGAGCGGGGCTCCAGCGTCAGCCAGTGATTGTAATTGAGATTACATGAATGAAAATGCACCGAGCAGTGAATATTATTGATTGCCAGTGAATGGTTGTTGGCAAGCAAGAAATCTACAAATATTAAAGTCCGAGTTGAAATGATTTTGCTGAACGTACTTAAAGAAACATATGTACATAAAAGATTTGAGGGAGTCTGGATACATTATGAATATTTGCGTAGCGAATTATTTATTAGTTTTTTAATACATTTTAGTTAATTGTTTTGTGTAAGGTGACCTTTTCTTATATTTATTTATTTATTTATTTTGGAGTATAGTATTATTATACTCCTGGAGGATGAGAAACATATTTAGTTTTAGTTGACTAAATTATTTTGAGTTGGTTAAATAAATATTTTAGTATTACTTCTATTATTTAATTTCAAAATGTACAAATTTAGTTTATTGTTAATAAAACTTTCTACGGAGACTTGTATTTATTATAATTAAGTTTGCCATTTTATGCATTGAAAGCTCGGACTCTCGCTCCTTACTAGGTTTTATTCAATTCTACATTCAGGAAAGCAACAACAGAAAACACATTCGAATCGCTTAAGTGCCACACATTTTTCATGCCACATCGTTGAACTGTTTTCAACTTCAAAGTTTGCACAATAACCATATCCAACAACTCAACCAACCATTCACTCATCCAATCATTTATCCAAGCCAACATTGCCAACCACACTCACACATGTTTAACTTTAACCTGGCTAAAAAATAAACGCAGCACGACTTCAAGGATGAACAATATTTACTTACTTAAGGTTAAAAGCTGAAAAACTCACGTTTAAAAGGATTGAATTCCTTCAAAAACACACATAAAAAAACACACACATACATTTGGGGGCGCCACAGTACCCCCAAAATGGATCGAAATAAAACATCAACTGCAATTAGTTGAGCAATCGATGGAAGTAAGTAATAAACTTCTGGCCTGCCAACAACATTTGCCACTGATTGACTAGCAACAACAACAACAAGTAGAAGAGTGGTGCAAAAATCAAAAACAACAACGACACAACAATTTTCTAATGTGGCCCTAACAAGAATGCCGCCAAGTGCTTGCCTTGTTTTGTGTGGGTAGCAAACAGACTTCACTCTCAATATGTGCGAGGCACTTTAGCGATAGAGAACTGAAATCGTAATTAAGATTGATATGTTTACGTGTATGGGTGTGTGTATGCCAAGCTGACTACCTGGCTGACTGACCGACTATCTCCCAACTCCCTCCCTTCACTGACTTGACTGACACTCGTCTGAATGTCTAGTTGCCTTACCTGGCTGGGTACTCTTCCTGCCGCTGCTCCACCCCCTCTCAATCCTATTCCACTTCGTGTGTTGTGCCTGTTCGATTTTCGTTTCCATTTCATCCTCTCGAAAAAGTTACCTTGTTGTTGTTCTGTACTTGTGCTTACGTTTTGGCGGTCCGTCAGCGTTTCACTCGAACTGCAGCACAAATTATTTATAAAATTCGATTTCTTTCTTTCTCGCTGTTGTCGGTGTCGCTAATTAGCGTAATTAGAGCTCCGAAATGACATAATTCAAAATCAGAAATTCCATCGAAATCGTTAAGCATTTGATCTTCGACAGGTTCAACCAAATGCAACTTTTATTCTGTAGAGCACCCTAAGCATTCAAACGAACTGATTGACGTGCACCCTTAAACAGTGTTGACAACTTTCAATTCGCTGCTCGAAAGCAAATTGTAATTACTGTCGACGCTGTGCGTGTGTAATTTCTTGGTTGCATTAGTCAACTACAACAATAATTTGAGTTGAGTGCAGGGTACTCGAGCTGAAAGTTAGGATTGCCAGAGTTATATAACATTTAAAAATTCGTAAAGTTTATAAAATTAACATTAATATTCACAGAGTATTTCTTGCCACAATTCTATTTAAAATATGTGTCGGTTTTAAAAGCCAGTTAAAGAGAGCTAAAGCATATAGGACTATTTACTTCAAACTATATAAAACTTTATCCAAAAACTATACACAAGGAAACATTTTAATTCGCCCAGATGTATAATATCCTTTATTCTTTAAATTCTTCTTCTAATTTACTTTTATATCATTTAATTTGTAAATAAACAAAATAACAAACCTGTAGTTAAAATATAAAAAAGTCTCCGAGCAGTTATCAAATTTACATTAAAATTTGCAGTATACATTTTTTTTTTTTGAGATTGTGGTCTATATATATATATACATATATATAAGTATATATATTAAAAATGTAGCATGACTTTCCAAATGTTTCTGAATTTAATCAAAAGCAAATGCATAAGCCCTAAAAGACGTTGAACAAAAAAGTTTGCAGCCATCAAAACTGGTTATGGAAAATGTTTGCTAACATGCAGCATCGTTTGAGGGGTGCCAATGCTGCCACAGCAGAACATGGCGCATGTTGTGCACAGCAAATTAAGTGCAACCACAACACACACTCTCTCATACACACTCATACACATACACACACACACACACAATCATACATACAATTGTTTAACGGAACGAACAAATTGCAAGACTTTTAACACTCCTGGGATAAAGTTTCATTAAGAGCAGCCTAACATGACCGGGACGCAGTCCAAAACTAAGTAAAGCCACAAGGCGGCGCAGCAAAAGTGACAGAGCAGCAGAAGTGTCTGGGTTAGTGGGATGGGCTATACATATATGCATGTATGTATGTATGAATGTATGTGCACAACTCAAACTATCATAGTTCATACTACGACGAGGCTTCACTTCACTTCAAATTGCACTTGAAGCTTATGAAGCACACGCCGCCACGCCCAAGTTGAGGCAACCAGCCGCCCACTTTACTTCAAGTGCATGTGAAACCGCAGTTGAAAGGCATTTATTGTACTTGTCATTGTTGTTGGGGAGTTGAACTGGTTAGTGGGTGTTTTGGGTGGTGAAGCTGTGCAGAGAGCTCGATCCGTGTGGTTGGCAACCCCCACTTTATATTCCTTGTGCGCCCCTCGTTGAAAGTTCGCATAGAAAAATGCTTTTCTCACTCTTATGAATTCCAATTCGGAGCGCTCATAAAAACTCTCGTAGGTCTGTGTCGGTTGTTCTTGGTCTTTTTGTGTATTAGGCATTTGCTAAACGACCCTAGTTAACCTCCAGGCCAAATAATTTGCATCAAGCACTTGCACTCTCTGCCAACTTTTGCTCAGAATCTGTTACGCCCTTTAGGGCATTTTGGGGTATGCACTCTGCCTCCCTGCTTCATTCTGAGCTGTCTGCTAGGCGCTTTGTCTATTGCCGCCTGCTTATTTTAGTTATGGCATTTGAAGCATTTTTGCCAAGTTTACAAGATTATGCGCTTAGTGTTTCGGCTGGCAGTTCTAGTGCTAGTTTCCGCTGCAACTACTTCCTTGGCAAAACTTCATCACAGGTATTCAAAAGTTTTTTGTTCAAGGTGCAAATGAATGTGTGCATGTGTGTGTAGTCGTATCTGTGTCCATGTGTGGCCCAGGGTGTAATTAAATTGGTGCCATTTTGAGTGCTGTGTCTGTCTTTCATATAAACTGGCATTAAAGCCATTCTTCAATGTTATAGATTGTGCAGCATTTCTCTCAATTTTGTACAGCTATAAATTGCGATAAATTGGGGGATTTGCAGAAAATCATAAGATATCTAAACGATTTGCTTAAGCCACGGAACATATATGTTGCCAACTATTTAGTAAGACTGGAATAAATTACAACTTAGGTATTCAAATTAAACAAAAGAAATTATAATAAAAATAATAAAAATGATTCGATTTAATTCTCTTTAACATTTTCAAGGCTTGTTGGTCATCACTCTGTCTGCTCTTTAACTGAGCAGGCTATATAATTGAATCTCCAACACAAGCAAGATATGCAACACTTTTTGAAACTTTAACCAGCAGCAACAGCAGAACTCAACAGTTGTTGCCATTGCCCACTTTGTTGCTGTTGCTGTTGCTG
Organism: Drosophila trichaetosa; assembly: GCA_035043205.1. Classification (NCBI taxonomy): domain Eukaryota; kingdom Metazoa; phylum Arthropoda; class Insecta; order Diptera; family Drosophilidae; genus Drosophila; species Drosophila trichaetosa. The sequence continues at coordinate 3,720,254 of JAWNNE010000535.1, read as the reverse complement.
TTGTTGTTATGTGAGTTGATGTTGTTATCACATAAGGTGCTTTGAGGACACTTTTCTGACTTTGAGTGTAAGCTCGAGCACCAAAGGGAGCCAACAACTAAATCCTCAAAAATGCCCGTCAGCACGCACTTTCACACACATACCATGGCCACACTTGCAGTCAAGGCAAAACATAAACAATTTATGGAATTTATTAAATTGGCTTGGAGCCGCTTATTTTTGTTATTCTGAATGCTCTTGAGCCGCTGGCAAAAAAACAAGGCAAAATAAATTTCAACACACGGCCGAGAAAATCTTTTGCTCTTCAGTGAATATGTGTGGTGTATTTTTTCTTTTTTTTGTTGTTTTTGTCTTGTTTTGTTGCTTTAACACTTGAGAAAATTTATGACAATGAGCCAACAACTCTGAGTGCTCATAATATAAATAACAAGTAGGGCAGTGTGCAAATGGGCGGCCCAACGGGCGTGGCCGGAGTAGCCTCAACTGCGTAGGCTAACTGACCATGGTTAAGTGTGCTTTATGCCCAGCATCTGTGTGCCACCCATTGTGCCTGATTGAAGCGGGCGTGCCACATTGAGTGAGGAACAAAACGAGACTGCGCCACATGTGCCGGCAATTGCGGAATTATTCCCAACGACTCCCTAAGGCAGCAAGTCGACTTTTCGGCCTCAGACGCTTAGCCCTTGTACCGAAGGAAATACCAACCACCCCTTTCCTCAGCAAATCCGTCGATCCGATCCACAGCTCAACTCCGCCACTTGGCGGCCTGCCAGGCGGCATTATTTTTTTTATGTCTACGGCTTGTCGACTGCCACCTTGAGCAGACCCCAGCTGAAATTTACGACAATTTAACTTAAACGTTTTCAGAACACGTTTCGAAAGGGAAAAGGAAAACCGAACCAATAATACCTCCAAATCTCTTAGCTGCCAATTGTTGATTTGAGAGATTTTTGCAGAATTTTTTAATATTTAATGAATTTAGAATTAGTATTTAAACATTTTCTTAAAACATTTGAATAAAAAAATACTATGTGCGGATATTCATCATTCATTTGAAAATATTCAAAAATAAATATATATTTTCATACCATAATTTAATAAAATTAATTGAAATCCATAGCTATTTTAAACTGCATACAAAATGATGAAATATTTTTTAAACAGCATTATAAATAATATTTTACTTTTCGTGGAAAGTCAGGAAATTGTTGATCTTTGTCGAAGGCCAAGTTTTACCTGCTGTAAGATGGATAAAAATCATATATAATTATTGAACCTATTATTGGCTCTTGGCTTTGTGGATAATTAAATTATGACTTGTGAGGCAGTTGATATATGTATAATTGAAATTGTTTTAGCTGCAAATGCGAGCACTCAAAAAGTATTTATGTACACTTACATTTCATAAAGTTAACCAAATGTGAATTGTGGTCTTAAGGCAGTTCTCGACATTCAATAGGTGATATTGATATTGGTACATCATTATTTATAGCAAAATAGTTAATTTGTTTTTGAAGGTGCTAAGCCTAAGCTATTAATAATTGAAAGTATAACGATATTCTTTACTGCGTTTGTCATGAAAGTAAATTGTCAATAAATCGTTCGATAAATATAAAACCAACAAACTGAAACTTATTCATGAAAAACATTCACGTGCCGTGGAAAACCCTTTCGACAGCGAAATGTCATCAACAAATAAAAAGGATACTTGACGCTGTTTGTTGATTTTTAATTACTATAGGCCACCTAGAACCCAGAAAAAGACATTGAGACCGCCGACTTCGTTTCCTTCATTGTCCTGGGACTGGCCAAAAGCGAGAGAGCCAAGAAATTTACATTTGTTGGCCACAAAACAGAAAGGAGCAAGGAAATAAAAGAGTTGCCGGCAGTTGGTAAAAGTTACTGAATAATTCAACGAATGTCCTGCCAACATTTTAATTTAAGTTTGCGCTTCGTTGGTCGCTTAGATAAGAAACTCTCGGCCGTATTTATTTACACTTTGCCGCTGCCAAATGACAAGCAGCCCAAATTATTAGAAAACTTTTCTCCGACGACATTGTGCAAACACAAATAAAATAAAATAACAAAAAAAAAGAGGAAATGCGGAAAGTACAAATTATGCAGCAATTTCATTTTGATATTTTGGCCAAAACTGGATGAAAGGCTGTTAATGTAAATGGCGGTCACAAAAGTAGCCATCGAAAAAACCAAAAAAAAAAAAAAACTTTTAATAACGTCTCAAAAGACACATTTTTTGCGGTCCTTTGTCTTGTTCCGCACACCCACATAGAGATAGGAGACTAGAGATGCAGACAGATAAGAAGAGAGACAGAGACAGAGAGGGACAGAGAGAGAGAGAGAGAGAGAGAGAGGAAGAGAGATAGAAAGTGAAAGAGAGAAAGAGAGAGATAGTAAGAACTCTTGTTCACACTTAATTTGCAATTCTGAGTGCGGCCTCCTTTGTTGTTGGCTTTTGGGAGGGTCGCTGCTCGACTGCGCCTAATTATTATTTTCACGAATTCAAGTTGTGATTTGCGCCAAGGACTTTCAGCTTGTCCTTGCTTTGATGGCCACCACTTGATGTAAATTATGTTTATGCTGGCTCAACCACCCAACCACCACCCAAACCACCGACAATGCAGCACCATTAAGTTTTATGTACAGTCCTCTCACTATATTCTGCTTCTGGCTCCGGTTCTGGCTTATGGTCCGGCTTTATGGTCCAGTTAAGTCAGTTACTTTCGAAACTTTTCGACAATATTTCCGCTGTGATGTGCTGCAATTTGTCCGAATTACTTGGACTTGGTTATAGGATTGAGAACTATATCTTCCCGGAAAGAATGCATTGCAATTAGCAAAAGTCTTACACGCAAGTAACAAGCAATATGCGACTTAGCCAATAAAAGTGCGACAACCAAAATTAATTTGTATTTACAGGATGAAACTATTATTATTAGCCCCATTCAGTCGTCATTTTATGCTCAGAAATCTATTTTTATATCCAAACTGGGAAAATTTTCAGTAATTTCATAGAATGGTCACCAAAGATCATTTGCAGAAGACGAGTTTTTCATATTTAAGTGTATGTGAGTATATGTGAGTATCGTTCAAGAGCTCTATCTGCACATTAAACTTCTTGTCTCTATAAGACATACGAAAATTAATCAAAGTTGACATTCAACTGAAACTGCTTCAAATTTCGAACCAACCTCAATAACGAAAATAAACCAAATATTTCACAACCGTTTTAAAAAACGAAAAATAAATTTTGAAATACAAAGAGTCAGCCGCAAACGAAAATGGGCCAATTGTGTTTGCGCTTCTTACTTAAAATAAGTTACCGAGCACACACACACTTGCATACATCAAATATTTATTTTAACCAGGCTTATGTTCTCGTAGCTGAAAACGACGCGTTCTCATATTCGTATGTTAGGGCCTGTCCGGACATGTCCGGGCATGTCTGAGCCTGTCTGGCTGTCTGACTGTCTGGCTGTCGACATATCTTAATTCCCATAACCAGCTAAAGTCTGCATGAATTTCAAATTCAATTTGGCGCATTTTACATTATTTATTAAACAAAAGGCTCGACAACAGCACAAAACGTTTTATTGCCTCGCTGGTTGGCATGTGTGTCTGTGAGTGTGTGTGTGTGTGCTTGTGTGTGTGTGTGCTTGTGTGTGTGTGTGCGCGCTCTGTCTTTTTATATATAAATAATTTAGGTGTGAAGATTATATGGTCGCGATATGGTTAAAATTGTTGACAACTTAATTTGTGAAGTGGTCTCCGTGGCCGGAAATGGTGGCATGAAATGGCCAAAGTGAGTGTAGGTGCCGTGCCACACACTCGTGCCACAGTCGCCACAGGCCACTTGCTGACGCCTACAAAAGATAGGCAGAGAGATAGAGAGAGGAAGGTGCGATGAACGAGATAGCATTACAAATTGTAATTTAAATGCGCGTTGGAAATAATTTATGAGGCACTGCTACGTTGAAGTAGCAATATGGCAACATGTCCAACGCGGCGCACATGGCGCTTACTTAATCTGCAAGGCAGGTACGAAATCAGGCAAAAGGGAAACGCCAATGACAACAGACAGACGGCGGCCAATTTGGCGCCAATTGCATTATTGAAAAAAAAATGCTTTAAAGTGCAACCATTTTCGCTCCCCTAGCATAACCAATAGCCTTGCGCTGCGCGTAAGTTTGTGAAATATTGCCTGAATAATACACGGGCTGCAGTGCAAATTGGCCAATGTCCCAAATTGCCACGCCCAGCTGTAATTGCCGGCATCGGTTTGTTAATTGCTACATAATTGTTTGAAATAAATTTACTTACCATACGCTGCACCTGGCAAAAGACCGCTCGCCGACTGCTGACATGGCGTATGAGTAATGTGCTGTTTAATATCAGTCCACTGTCCGACGCCCTCCTCTTCCTCCACTCAATTTGCATTGTGCATTTTAAGCAATCGAGCATTAAATGGAGATTGAGCATTGCTCATTGTTTCGCCTGAATGTATGTGTGTGTGTCTGTGTGGGGTGGTGTGTGGGGTGGTGTGTGGGGTGGTGTGTGGGTGTGTAAATTGAGTAAGTGACTCTTGCATGATTAATTCATTGCCCAATGGATTGGGCATTGTGTGCATCTTGGTGCGCTGAAGTCGACTCATGTGCGACAAATTACAAATTAAGACTTTGTGCGGAAAATGGGGACTTGACAGTTTTCACTTTATGCGCGGGAGCTTATCGCACATTAACTGTAACTTTACATAATTAATATGGAAATATTAAGTAGGTGGCATCATGCTCATATGCTGGCCCATTAACTTCTTAACTTAAACTTTCAAATTGCATAATTTTATTTTTTTGATGACTAGAAAAGGTTTGCAATTTAAATAACGTTCTTAAGGGATAAAAATTTAATAATATATATAAAGTTAAAATTTAATTTGAATAATTAATTGAAATATATATATACTCGTATATATTTATTAAAATATAAATATCTATAATTATGCAAAAATGCAGTCTAGTTTTTGTTTACCAGCTACTGGCAATTTGTAAGTGTGCTTACTTTTGTACCGAACATTTACAGAGTCGTCTCGGCATGCACTATCAGATAATAGATAATAGTAATTACCTTGGCAATTCTCATGACCCGTTCGAGGTCAAATATTGTACAATAACCAATCGGTCGGCATTTACAACGTGACAACTGAAAATAACTGAAAATTCCATGAAATCATGACAGGGTCGGGTAGAGCAAGTCTTCAAGTCTTCGTTCAATAATAAGGCGTATAAAGCCTTCACCCAGTTTCGGATGCTTGCAGAAGAATTGAATTCATGGCCAGATCGGAAGCGTTGTAGTCTTAAAAGTTAAAGGACTTGAGAGAGAAAATCCTTGATGAGCGCAAGCTTAAGTTAGCTGCACCAGTTGATTTGATTTTGCTGCTAGCATGCAGGCTAAGTTTACAGACAGAAGTTTTACACTCAATGCCAAAATAAAGTGTACATGCCATTGAATAGTTAGCTAGATTCTTCCCTTAACGTCATAAAACACTATGCCGTTGCGCAACACTAAAGTCTTAAAGTCCTTTAGAGCATTCCTTGAACACTGAAAACTGGCTGACCAGAATCATATTTGTAGCATCTGAGACATGCAGCAGGCGTTGGCTGTGCATTTGTCACAATCATTTATTAATATGTTAAACACATTCTAAACGAAGCCGCAGCAACAGCTGCCACCTGCTACATGCCACCTAACAGTTACCAGTTGGCAGTTGCACCTTAGTGGTCCCTCAGCCACTGCACAAGTGCTGAACAGGAGCTAACGTTGGCTAGGACTTCAAACTGAAGCTGAAAGCTGACAAGCACGTGGCATAATTTATGAAAGTGAGGAAGTGTCGAGGAGCAGTTTGCCCCAACTCCCCAATTCCCACTCTACAACCCCCTTTGACTACCATATTTTATGTTTCGCTCGCTTTCTTGTCAAATTTTTGCACATTTTTTATGTTGATATCCTGTAATATACAACTGAATGGGACTTACAAATATTTGCAGTGATCAAAGCAGGGTGTTTCTATGGATTGTAAACTTTATCTTTATTAGAATGCACTTAAGAAATTGTTTAAAAATCAAAGTTATATAAAAACTTAACAACGTTATCTAAATTAAAAATTAAACATACTCAAATGGCAAAACTAGGTCAAACAAGAAAAGCAGAATTGAAATACAATTGAAATATTTAAATACTATTAAAAAACCAATTATAAGGAATATATTTTAAGCTGCATCTGCAGCAAAATGGTTTTCTCTTGTTTAAGATTATTTATTATGAATAATAAGCTTTTGTTTTATTTTTCTGTTTTCTTTGTTTTTATTTCTTGCTTTGTTTGCTCGCTGTTGCATTTCGGGTGGCTCAATTTAATTAAAGTTCTTAATGAGTTTTCCATCGCAGCTCAATCAATCAAGATGCTTGAATTGAGCCATTAAATGCAAGCTGGCTTTGTCTTACAAGCGATTACATTGTCAGTGGCAGCCAGAAACCGTCCAAAACCAGCTGGGCAACTTGCCAGCAAATTCTTCGCCAATGAAGTTCGAAATACTTGAAGCGAATAAAAAAGGCAGCCACAGTTGCTCAACTGCTGAGATTGCAGCTGCTTGTAAAACAAAAAGCAACACATACATACACATATGCATACATATGTGCAGCTGTGGGGCTAAATCGAGAACTGGATCCGACCAGTTCGAGTTCATTTGTTTGCCAAGTTGCCAAGTTGGCAAAGTGCATTTTGCCGCAGCTAAAATTTGTTTTGCGGTTTTGCATATAAATATCTGAGCATCCACACGCGATGGCGACGTCTCCTTGGCTTGGCTTAGCTCTTGCTTGCATTTAATATTATCTGGTAAGCATTTGCTTTAGTCCTTCGTCCTTGCCACATTTTTATGTTGCTTGCAACACGTGTGCATGCTGTGAAAAAAATCCATTGCATTCTTTTGGGCTTGTGTTCCTACTGCCTCTGTTCTCTATGCCTTCATTCGCCATTCCTTGTGTTGTTATTGTGGCTGCTGCTGCTTCTGCTGCTGTTGCTGCTAATGTTGCTGCTGCTGTTGCTGCTGCTGCAGTGAGTTGGGTTAAAGTAAACAATTTGCATAAAGCATTTCATATGCTGTATCCTTCTTTTTATGACTGCATTGTAAATTATGGTAATAGTTTCCGCGTGGATAGCTGCCGGAATTACAACTTAAGTAAATGTTGCAACTTGTTTGTTGTCGCCATTTTTTTGTGCAAACCTCACGCAATTAAAGGAGTGTAACTTTCTGATATTTTTTCAATTTTTATTTTACATTTTCCTAAAAGTTAAAGCATGGTTGCAAAATTATATTATTTACAATATTTAAAAACTAAAAGCATTTCATAAGTTTCATAAATTGGATAATCCAACTAAGTGAATATCTAATGTAACAATTTTTTGCCAATACATTTATTATTATTTTAACTATATAAAAGTCAAATTATGTCTCTTATTAATAAATTCTTTAAGAAATCTGAATTTAACAAATAAATTAATACGAAATAATTATTTTTTCTAACATAATTAACTTATGTACTAATATATTGTTTCTGTCACACAGTCTTATGACTAAATTAAATTGTAATTACAACTTTGATGTAATTTTACACCAGCAATTAAATAGCCATCATCTTTCAGCTCTTATGTAAATAGGCATTAGCGTTAATGCGCTAAATGTGAACATGTCTGGACTTGTCTGCAAATGAAGCAGTGCACACAAAGCCCGAAGTCATTTAATTGCATAATGAGCCAGAGCTGGCATTTAATCAGCTCGTTTGTCAACAAAGTGCATATATAATGCGACCACAGAGAGAGAGAGAGGCCGAGAGAGATGGGAAATGGATGAGAGAGATAGAGAGATAGAGAGATAGAGAGACAGAGAGAGGGTGTGTAGGAGGGCAAAGTTGCTGAAGAGGTAGAGATAGAGAGAGCGGTGTGAGATGGATATGGAGAGGGAGGGGGAAGGACATACAGCTTGTCAACACTAAACTAATTACGTATACGCAGTATGATTAGGAGCTGTAGCTGATTAGGTAACTGTCAAACGTCAATGGCGTGTGATTGGATTCGCCATATTGGTTGCCTCCGCTCTGCCCTTCCTTCCCGCAGCCACTCGACTCTTATTTATATTTATTTTTTTTGTTTGTCGTCTCGAGTTTTAAGGATAATGGCAACACCATAAGCCATAACGAGCTGAGCATTTGGCAAATGAAACCCGAAAAGTCGGGGTCCAAATATTTGTTGACATATTGCGGATTTGAAATGATTTGTGAACGCCCAGCGGACCAGCGGCCAATGGCCAATCCCCTAGAATTAAACAAATACATTTGAATAATGGCAAGCAATGAGCAAACAAAACAGAAGACTGATTGCTGGCAATAAAAATGGACCATAAAAAGCGATAACATCATATTTATACGCGGCAAACACTCAACAAGCAGCCGCAAGCCGAAAGCCCTATAACAAAAATAAAAGACGCACAAGTCTGGGACAACAATTCCAACATGAACAATCCAACCAATACTTATCCCGATATACCTAAAGCTGCCCAAGGCGGCGAGCGTTGAAAGCGATTATATGCGTAAATATAAAAATGGCGAAAAGACAAATAAACGACGATAAACGGGCAGGCGTGGCGGGTGAGTAAACCATAAGTATCCACATTCATATAACCTCCCCCACCACCCCACTCCCACCAAGCCAGCAAACGAAAACATTGCGAGCAAAAAAAGATGGGCACATAAAAAAGAAAACCAACAAAAAGGGCAACAAGGGTCAAGACGCCTGTACAGTGGGTCAGTCAGTCAAAAGTGATGTGGGTTCGGTTCAAACAATAAAGGCAAACGGAAATATTTTATTTTATATGTGTATTTGAAACAACGACGAGCAACCGAACTTACCTCAAAAGCTAATGTACATATAGCTAGATTTTGTAAAATCTTAATCGAAGGCTAGTGCTATTTAATTATGATCAATAGTTTAATAAGCTACTAGATAAAATGTTTTAAAATATGTTTCAGTTATTTAAAAAAAAAAATTAGAAACACATTTATAATTGTAAGCTTTTATTTGAAAGTAATAATAAGGCTTTGACCGAATAAAAAAATAATATTGCATCGCTGGGTTGTTACCTGCTTCATAATTCTGCAGCCTTTTTTATTTTTGCTCAAGCTCATTAATAAACGTGTTAGATTGATAATGGCTATTACCTTTACCTTGTACTCCTTGCCTAAAAATCAATTGTTTTAATATTATATAGTAAGGATAACGCACATTTGAATTAGTTTCAGTTCCACAATCGAAATTTATATTTTATTATTCTGTGCCACTGTATATTCCCTGAGCCAACCTGAAAACGAGCAGGAAAGTGAAGTAGGCGGCACGTTTACAGCAGTTTTTCTCATTCTTTTTATTTTATTATTTGTTTTTTTTTTCTGCACGTTTTGTTTATGACGTCCATTTGGATGTTGCGAGTAGCCGAGATTAGATTCAGGTCTCACAAAGGTGGACACACAGGATACAGCTGTGCATTTCTACTTGCTGCTGGACGCTCTTGGTCGTCCTGCCTCAATGATTTGTCCATTTCGGGTGCAGTCGCGTAAAGGTTGACGACTCATTTTAGTACCGGCAAAGACGTGCAGATTTGCGATTTGCATTTACAGTTGATGTACACAGCGGTATTCAAATGTTAAGCGTCCCATAAATTTCCAATAAAACTGAGCTGCGCTTTAAATTGCCTGGCTATGCGTCTGAAAGTATGCCGACAATTTGTGTTTGCTCGCTTCAAATAAGTATAAAAAAAAGCGCAGTCAAATTGGCTTTGGCGTCGAATTTTGCAGCTGCTTTTTGCCAGAAAAATACAACTCGCCCGAAAAGGCGGCTCATTGAAACTGGCTGCCACTTTTCAGCGCGTTTTTGTTTGCGCAAAGTCCAAAAGCCAAAACCAAAGCGAAACAGTACAAAACGAAAGGAAAGGTAGCCATCGTCGAGCCTGATAAATTGAATGGTGAGCTGCGTTTCCATAAAAGAGCCAATTCAGTCCCTGCCTCTTCGCTTAGGTGAGCCAAACAACATTTGCGCTCCAGATCATAGAAGAGTGTAGTGGACATTTACGCCCACTGGTTGCCAGTCCATGCCGCGACACGTGTGCCCGCTGTTTGGGCAGGCGGGTTGGCTATTGAATACTGCCAGGCTTGAAAACAAAAATTGACACGTGCTTCTAATTGACAAAGTTCTTCTGGTTGAAGTGGCCTGCAAATTGACAAATATATAGATTTATTTGACAATCAGTTACTAAAACACAAGCTTAAGCAGACTATCTTACTTTATAAATATATATATAATATATCTTCGATCTCTTACTTTTGTTTCAAATAAGAACAGTTTAATAAATAAAAACAACATATTCAAATTTGTTTGTCCACTACAAATAGTAACTTTAGTCAGATGTTTTTTTTACATAAAATCCTTATATTAATTATTGTAAAAATTATCAGGCTTTATTACTCATTTTTGTATATTATTTAATTACTAGCTTTAATTCAATTATAATAATTTATCAACTATATTTTACAAACATTTTTTACAAATTGCGAGCTTTTTTACGTCAGCATTAAGTAAATAAAAGAAATTAATTAATTTATCGCTGATAATTTGAGAAATTTCTCAAAGGAGGTCAAAAGTTATTTACTGATTATACATTTGTTATATTTATGAGTTAATCATGAGGATGATTCATGAGTTGATTGTAGAGTTCTGGATTAGGCTCTAGATCAAAATTGTGTGCATATGAATCTCTCAATTTTGTTAGGGATTCTGAAAGAGCATATCTCCACCAAATATACGGATGGATGTTAAAAGTCAGCTGCTGTCGTTGCATTACGCAAATTATGTCGCAAACAAATCGGCAGCGAAAGCAAAGGAAAAAGCTCGTAAAAAACTGCTCATTAAATTGCAACTCGATGCTCGCGAAAACTTCTTTTGAATGGTACAAAAAGCTGCAAATGCAACCGTGACAGGTGAAATTGAATGAGGGGACATTTCGACATTTACCCCCTCTCCACAAATGCCAAAAATACTGACTTCCAAACTATACGAAAAACGTGATAAAACGTAAATCAACAGCGAAAATCGTGTTAAGCATTTTTTCTTGTCACAAAAAACAAAAAAAACACAATGCAGAGAAGGGCAACGAAAACAGAGGCAAAGAGAAAAGAAGTATAAACAGTTGTTGCTGAGCAGTAGAAGGGCTTAACATGCGGGGTGAGCTCCAAAGTTGAAAAGTGGCAAAAGTCCATGGGGAATTGGAGAATGGACATGGCTTTGGCTATGACCAGCAGCAAGTGATGGAGGGGCAAATGGTGCTGGCGACTTTTAAGCGCCATTTTCAGTTGTCCTTCTCCTCCCTGGCTCCTCTCTCCTCTCTCCCCGTCTTCCGTGTCCCGTCTCCTGAGTTGGCAACGTAATTCAATATGCAATGCCGTGTTGAAAGCTGTAAAAATGCTTAAGCGTTTTTCAATTTAGCAGTTTTATTTTACGAGCAGCGTCGCTGAACACATTGACCGAAATGAGATTTTCTGCTAACTCAAATTTCTTAAATGCTTGCGGAACATTTGCAAGTGCCACTGGAAGCAGGAATAATCGAGACACTTTTTGGGATGAAACGAATGAAATTCGACATGCGGCATGTTGTTCACCTGAAATCTGAGTGATAACTTAGTCAGAAATTTCGTAAGCTATATTAAAAAACTTTTCTAAAATTCCATAAGGAACAAAATATAATAATGAAATTAAACATTTTGTGCTAAAATACAATTTATTTATATTCGCAGTGTCACATATACATATGTTATATTTTTAGATTTATATTACTTCATCTAGTGCAGTAAGTATAATATTATAAGTTTAGTTCTCTATGAAATAGGCTAAATAAAATTATATATGTGTGGAAGGCCTTTATAGCTAGTACTCTAATATTGAAGTTTAATATTGAAATATATAGTTTTTATATATGTATATATATATTCAGTTATTATATTTATTGCTGGAATTTAACATGTCCTTTCACTTATTTCAAAAGTCAAAAGTCTTCACAAAATGCAATATGAAATTTAATAAATGCAATTTTAAATCGAAATCAATTAAAAAATTTAATTACACATTTCAGCAGTTTGATTGTAAAAATACATATATCCATGTTCATGTTGTTCAAAATGCTACAATAAAATGAAACTTTTTGTGATTTCGCAAGGGAAAACCTGCAAACGTTGCAATTTGCTATGAAAAACAATTAAACTTGAACTTTTGTCATAAAAAGTAAGAAAAAACTAAAAGCGCTGTGTGAAAATGTACGTATCAGCCAAATAAGGCGACAGCAACAGAGTGCACAGGACGCGATGGCAGAGCTGGACACATTGGCAAAAAGTTTTTGCCAAAGTTGGCGCTAATTAATTTTTATTTATTACGTATAAGTACAGGAAGAGGCAGCCAAAATGTTTTCCCAATGAAATTATTTGACCAAAAATATAATTAAATTGTCTAACTCCTCCGTTTTGTGCACTTTCTCTTTTCTGCAGGCAAACACACACGAGTGGATACCCAACAAACAGCAGTGGAAGGTAATTAATATGGCGACTTTTAAGTCAACTTTTTGGTTTTTGCTTTGTTTTGTTTTACTTTATTTTTGTGGTTTTTGCCTGCGACTCGCTGCACTTTCACTGCCTCGCGGAACGTATGCGCACTGCGCCGCAGCCCCATCGAGATCCAGCAAAAGTGCGACAAAAGTCCTGTCAAAGCAATGTGTGCAACATTTCCCTTTGCCACATTGCTTTTGCTTTTACGAGCTCTCGTTGAAAGAGGGAGCCACAGACTCAAATGTGGGCCAAGCAAACTTTTAAACTAATGAACTCGGCCCCAAGCGAATTGGGACATTCTTTTGATTAACTGGGCGTATCTCATTCTGCTACTGATCCCACTTCCACAGATGCGGACATGCCACGCTTCGCCGAACCCATTGCCAATGTCACAGTCTCCATTGGCCGCGACGCCCTGCTCGCCTGTGTCGTGGAGAACCTCAAGGGTTACAAAGTAGCCTGGGTGCGTGTGGACACACAGACGATACTCTCTATACACCACAATGTCATATCGCAGAATAATCGGATTAGTTTGACTTACAACGATCATCGATCGGTAAGATTTTATGAACCTATCATTATTAATAAAAAAATTTCATGTTAATGTTAGAAATTTAATTCCTTTTTTATTTAACGTGAATTTAAAATAACTAACTTTTGTAGAACAAAATAAAGTTTAAAAAATATATTTTCAAATTTAATAAGTGCATTTAATCGAATTTCGCAATGTGTTAATACCTTAATATTCATTTCGTTATTGTGTTTATCTTCTAGTGGTATTTGCATATCAAGGAAGTGGAGGAAACAGATCGTGGCTGGTATATGTGTCAGGTCAATACGGTATGTACCGCACTCCAAGAAACAGTCAAAGTAATGTAAACCTTTAACATTTTTGCATATTCTTCTTTAAGGATCCAATGCGGTCGAGGAAGGGCTACCTGCAGGTGGTGGGTAAGTAAGCGACTTCAGCGATTCGCTGTCAATTGAACCGCAGGGCACACAACACATTGTTTGAACCCGCTTCGTTGCAGTTCCTCCAATGATTGTCGAGGGCATGACCAGCAATGATATGGTCGTGCGAGAGGGCCAGAATGTATCGTTGATGTGTAAGGCGCGCGGATATCCCGAGCCCTACGTCATGTGGCGCCGTGAGGACGGCGAGGAAATGCTAATTGGCGGGGAGCATGGTGAGTAATCAGCTTCACATTTACAATCTGCACACAGCGCAATTGGTCAATGTGGTGTCTTTAATTTCTTGCCATCCAAACACACAACCCACTCGCATCCAGTCAATGTCGTTGATGGCGAGCTGCTGCACATCACCAAAGTAAGCCGACTCCACATGGCGGCATACCTGTGCGTGGCATCAAACGGAGTACCGCCATCGATTAGCAAGCGAGTGCATCTGCGAGTTCAGTGTGAGTATACAACCAACATTAAATTTTCCACAATGAGCGAGTGCATCAGCGATTGCTTGAAATGATAGGCGAATGCATAAATGCCCAAATGAGTTTAAGACGATAATCGTAAAAGTTACGAAACTTGGAAGGTAGATTACTAAGATTGTACATCAAAAAATTGTTTGGCGACGTTTAAAAGCTACAGTTACCAAAGTTAAAAGGAAGGTTACCAGCTTGTACCTACCGCAATTTGAAATGCAAACTTGGTCAGTATTTCTTGGCTACACCCACCCTATTCTTTGATACCTGTTATCAGCTGGCATTACGTATGGTATCGAAGTCGGTTACGCCCGACTCTCTTGTTTGGAAGTGTTTTTAAAGAAAACCGCCAACCGGAAGGTTTCCCCCAGCAGTTGTTAATTCGCCTAGTTTTAAGGACATCAATTTAAAGAATTTCACTTAAAATAGGAGAACTATAAGAATTTCTGCCGTTTGAGTACACATCATTGAAAATTTATCAGAAATCAATATAAGAGCAAAATTAGCTTTAGCCGTGAGTGAATTTGCCATTGATTTGAAATTGAATTAAAACAGACTTTGCACAGATTCAAAGCATAAGATTTATATAACAAACTCATAGCGAATTCAACGTGCAAATGCGTCAAATCCATTTTGGGACACAACTGTTATGCAACATTTATGTGCCGTTTGGTCGATGTGGCCTCCCAGAGTCGGACGGGCAGTTAAATGCGTAAAACACACAAGGCAGAACAGAAGGGCTGCGCCTGCTACCCCCCTCTCCCACTTGTAACTTACTAGCTTTAACCATCCGCCCCAACATTGCCTTTTAACTGTTGCAGTTTCAGGGCAATAACCGCTGCGTGTCCTCAACAAAAGCCGACCGAGCGGAGGATGGGCAGACGTTTTCGAAGAAGGGAGGGTCCACGCACTTGGCCAAAAATCGACCAAAGCTCCAGTCACGTTAAATTAATTTACCTGTGCGTGTACGCGTGTGTATGGTGTGTGTGTGTGTGTATGTGTTGTGTGTGTTTTTGTTGTGTGCATGCGCTCATTTTGCCATGTTTGTGGGTGTTGTGTTTGTTTGTTTGTCAGCAAGTGTTATTTTGTGCTCCAGCGCTGGGTACGTGGCGAAAATGCGTTGCCATTGCCACACACAAACACACACACCATACACACACGGCACTTGAGCTGATGCAGTAACAAAAGCTATTTACACACAGCCAGACACAATCTCACGCGCACAGGCGCACTTTTAATGACCGAATGCATTTTAATCCAAACCCCGCTTGACAACTCACGTAAAATGCATCCGAAAATTGCTTTAAAAATCTCAGTTACAAACTGATGCGATTATAAACTGCAGTTGAGGATTGCACTTGAAATAAATTTTGATCACCTTAATTAGAATACAAAGACCTCAGTTTAGTCTCAATTTATATTTATAAATATATACTTTTTTTTTTATTCATTATATATATTATAAATATATAAGTTTAAATTGTAAATTGTCATTGATAAACAAAAAAGATCTTTGCAGTCGGGAGTAAATGACTCCGAAATACTTTTCAAGGCATTCTTTAATTTTGTTCTTCGTAGTTATGACACCTACACATCAATTAACTCTATTTTATTCACCTTACTCCAAAGTCGTGTTATATTATATGTCATGCATGGTTAAATTATATTTGTGTTCCCTATATACCGATACTCCTTTGCACTTTCGTAATTAATTTAGAGTTGTCTAATTCTGACATCAAGAACTGAATTTTAAATTTCTGTGGTCGCATTCATGGTTGCGCACTTAAACTTATTCATACCAATCCTTTTTTGTAACTGACTGACGGGTAGGCAATTTAATACCACAGAAAGCATATAAATTGATTTCGTATAGTATTAAGTTAAAGAAGTTAAGAATCATTATTAATTATTCTTAATACAATTTTTGTATTATTTTAATTTATATCTTACTCTTTGTATTTTTGTATCGAGTGACATTTGTCGACGGTGAATAAATTAATGTAAGGCAATGATATTTTAATTATGCTTGTACACATATATATTTCCAGTTCCACCCATGCTCTCCATACCAAATCAGCTGGAAGGTGCATATCTGGGGCAGGATGTTATGCTCGAGTGCCATACAGAGGCCTACCCAGCCTCAATCAACTATTGGACCACTGAGCGCGGCGACATGATAATATCAGGTAATGTCCACTGTTCAAGCAACTTAAACATAAGCTTTACTTATGGACACTTTAATGCAAATGCTGCATACTCGAGGAAAATATGTGTTGCTGCTGTTCACTGTGCCGCGAAATCCAGTCCAGAGGCACGCATTGTAGCCAGGTTTATTATCTGAAAAGCGTTTGTAAATGAGCTTACAATACAATCAGCATGCCTTCTTGCCATGGTCAGAGTGAATTAAAACTCGCATCACTGCATAACAGTAAAAATAAGTTAAGCTGCTGCAGTTGCAATCACAGCTTCTGTCAACAACAACAGCACGAATTAACGAATATTGCATACCCTTATAGACCGGAGTTATCCCTCCGACATCTCACCGTCCCTATAAATTTAAATGAAACCGACAAACAAGAACTCATGTTTATAATTACAATATGATAAGTTCGATAATAATTATTTTTATATAAAAATATAACAACCCGCATATTGGGAAAGTTCAGATCGGATATCTTGGTAAAAAAAAAACTAGTTCACTCGACCGATCGTATGATATGATATACTAACCCGATCCGACCGATACCGAAATGAGTACTGCCTGCAGAAAAAAATACGGATATATGCAAAGTCTCTCATCGGACATGTCTATGTCGACTCGATTAGTGATACTAATCAAATATATATATACCTAAAGGGGTCTGAGATATACATATATTTCAATGTGTTACAAGCTCTATGACAAACGAATAATATCCTCTATAAAAGTATAAAAATGCGTTTGTCGAAAATTAAGTGGTCGCTGAAGCTGCTGCTTATTTTGCTGTTGCGTTGTCATTTAATTTCTTTTTGTATTAATCATACGCACTGAGTGACTGGCATTCAAAAAAACAAAATAATTGTCTTTATTGAGCAGCGCCGAACAATTACTTTCGACAATGCATTTAATGGCAACATACAAAAATATACAGTATAAAATCAGTTTAAATATAAAAAACATTTTTATCTGTTCCTTTCTTGAAGTTTTAATTCAGATAAATATTTAATGTGTATATAGTGAATAATTGAGCAAATAAATACAGATTGATGATATTTATTTGCTTAATTATTCACTCATTTTATTTTGATTACTTAATTTTACTTGATTTTTTAATTTTTTCGTGTTTTATTATATGTATTAATATTAATACTCAATTTATTGATGCAAAAATGTTTACATGGCTTCTTTTAGTGTTCATTTAATTAAACTGACAAACAAATTCAAATAATTCAATTTCAATTTAGATATGTATAAAATGCTCCACTTAGAGTTGTTGTCAAAGATTTGTGCTGCATATTTGTGGCTTTTATTCCAATGTGAAATTCCTTTTAAAATGGAAATCCAATAATTGGCAACTGATTAAATTACATAAAATCTCGTTCATACAATGGGTTTAATTAAGCACTGAACTCAGAATGCAACAGAAATTTACTATAACCAAACGGAAAATGATCAAAACCAGCAAATAAATAAAATGTTGATATACTGGGAAAACTGACAAATCGCAAATAAAATAAACACGAAAAGTGCAACTACAATGTGGCACATTCTAACAAATTCCTGTGTGTCTGCGCAACGATAGAAATGTCAGAAAATTATATTTGCAGTGGAAATTATTTTAACATAATCACACAGATTTGCGGACAGGCGGTGGAAAAGCGAAAAGCCCCTAAAAGCATTCAATAACATGCGCCAAAACCAGAACTGGGTGACACTCAAAAATCTACACATTGTGACAAAGGGAGAGCGGAAAATAATTATCATAAAAGCGAGAATTTAATCAATACAATGCATGTAGTGTGGCTAAAAGTATAATTTTAAGCAAACAGATGAATATATTTGAGACAATTCATGTAGCTAAGACACCTCTCTAAGTATCAGTTAAACAGGAATCACAATTTACATGCATTTTTATCCCATGATTATTTTGGAATGTCCAAAAATGAGTCATCAGCATATGAGACGCATGAGCATAGAAATTATAACAAATACTTTCGACGTTTGTTTGTTCGATAAGGGAGCACACACATTCAACAAGAAATAGCCGTGTGTATAGGTACCCGTATATTTTTGTACAAAAAAAACTCCAAATTATGGCCGAGGTATCAGCCAGTAGTAGCGACATTTCATATGCACACACGCATAGGCAGCAAGCAAACAAAATGCGAACTGAGATATGAATTCGGCACCGAACATGATGCATTGCAACCAGACACCAAAAGTTTTGGGTAATAAATTTTAAGCGATTTCGTAGCGAAACGCATGAAATATTTATATATATGGAGGTTTGAGGGTGGGCAGAAAAGAAGGCAAATAATATAATAAAAATAAAGTTATAAATAAAGAAATAGAGGCATGTAGATATAGATACAGATATAGAAATAAATATAAGAATAGGTATAGATATAGATATAGATATAGATATAGATATAGATATAGATATAGATATAGAAATAGATATAGATATAGATATAGATATAGATATAGATATAGATATAGATATAGATATAGATATAGATATAGATATAGATATAGGTATAGATATAGATATAGATATAGATATAGATAGAGATATAGATATAGACATAGATATAGATATAGATACAGATATAGATATAGATATAGATATAGATATAGATATAGATATAGATATAGATATAGATATAGATGTAGATATAGATATTGACTTAATATGCAGTAGACTTTAAGTTTTGACAAAAGTCTAACCCGTATCCATCGGGTACATCTGTGTGGTATTACGTATTTTTCCTTTTATCTTTATAACTCGTTCACTTAAGCCACTAATTAACCCAAATCTGTCTAATATAACGGACGAGTTTGCCACATCAACTTGTCGCACAGCCCTCGTTGACCTGTCGCTAGCACATGCCATTTATCACGAGCATAGTTAGAGGACAGAACAAGCAAGTCTCTCTCAGACTGCCAGTGATGCATGCCACATATAACACACAAAAGAAAAGAGTATAGAACCTGGAAAAAACTTCTGTTTTATGTCCCAATATTGGATGGCGGCATATTAAAAGTATAGACTCACTGCCATCAGTCGTAGAAATCGCATATGTCGAGGTTGCCGCCAGTGCTGTAGATTATGAGTTAAATTATATATTTGCGTGTCAGAGGGGCTTTCAATGTGGCATGGAAAGTATCTGAGAAACTGGCGCGTCACAAAAGGTGACTGACTATAAAAAAAGAGAAGCGGTACCTCACATGCATGCTAAGCGCCACAGGGTAAATTGTTTTTGCCGAAAACGAAATGCAGAAACCAAAGACATTTGTCACAGGCACACAAACAATTGAACCACACAACAACATGGCGTATGGGAAACATGCGATATCGCATTATACTGCGCCAAACAATCAAAGTGAAATTAAGTTTATATGTTTAATGCTACTTATACCAGCTATTTGTGAGCCTAGTCTGGGCCCCGAAAAGTGGGCAGAACATAGCGAAATTAAAGCCGCAAGAGTGGAAAAAAGTGAACTAAAGCATTGAACAAAAGTTTTTCTTTTAGATTTTCACTGATTAATGAGAAAAGTTTTATTTAGTTCTTCTTGGGTAGAAATCACCCTTAATATCGAACTGCGGCAGTTTTAATTACGTACACACGCAGTCACCTAAAGTTAATGAATGAAGAAAGAGGATGAGGGAGTGTAATTAGTTTGAGTCGCCATTGAAAACGCATTTCGCCTCAATGCTCTCAACTAGTACAAAAACATACACAAAGTGCAGGTGACATTAATTAATTGGTTTACTTTTTTCAGTTGCTGTGGCCAGCTCAACTGCCGCCATTTACGTATAGAGTACAAATTTAAGGCAGCCTTAAATTTTACAAAAAAAAAAAAAGTGAAAACAAATATGAAGGTTCATTTTGCGATCTGTCGCTCTCCGTTTTGCAGATACTTCACGGGCTGGTGATAAATACGAGACCACATCAACCGTCAGCGGTTATACGAAATATATGAAGTTAAAAATTCGCGCCGTTGGACCAAATGATTTTGGCACCTATCGCTGCGTGGCAAAAAATTCACTGGGCGAAACCGATGGCAACATTAAACTCGACGGTGAGTGACATTGCGACACATTCATTTATTTTCACTGTTTTTAATTTCACTTTTTTCTTGTTTAATTTATTGCAATTTATTTGATTGCATTTTGAGCAGCAGCTGTAAAAAACGACTTCTCATTTTTCATTTGCAGCGCGCCATTTTTCCTACCGATTATATATATATTTTTTTTAATAGTTTTACTTAATATGTAAATTGATCGTTATCAAACGAAATTAAAAATCTGTGATTTGGTTTGATTTTCATAAATGAATATGATTTTTTGTAAATTATTATGATATTTCGTTATATATGTGTATCACCAGTGAGACCTTAGTTAATTTTGCCTAAGAACCGATTTTTAAATAAAAATATGTTTAATTTTTCGCAGAAATGCCAACACCCACGACTGCCATTATATCAGAGATGGCCATGTTAAATCGCAGCTATGGTAAGCATTACTATTAAAATATTAATCATGTAAATCATATTTTTCTACTTTCATTAAAGTCAGTTAAAGTTTACATCAAGTCAACTTCTTAAAACTTTAATTTACTTTAAATATCTTCAGCACTAACTAACTTACTCAACCCCGTATAAACTGGATTCATAAATTCTGCATAATTATTTTATAACTTTATGCACCGCATATCATCAGTAAAAAAAGCACCCCAAAGATCATAATTAAAGTGGTAATTTTCTAAAAAGAAGAAGCTCGATATCTAATTTTTATATAATTTGTTTTAACAACACACATTTAATTCCACACATTTAATTCAATAAAATCATTTTTATAGTTTTTGTTCAAATGAATAAACTCTAAACTTAAAATTACTTGGCAACAGCTGAAGGTATGTTTTAATTTGCTCGTTTCTAAGGAGTCCCGACTGCCAACTCTCTATGCTCATTGCAAATAACTGCAAATTCTTGTTAAATTTTTGGTCGACCGACTTAAAGTTCTGGCGGCTAGCCAAAGTCCCCTTTCTAAGTGAACCCTACCTACCCCGATCATTCCCTCTCACTCCCTCATCCCATGTAAGAGCTTGCATGCAATTTTCTGTGTACATTTTGCCTGTTTTACCATATTTTCTTTTTGTTCGGCTTGCCACGCTTTTCCCTTTGTTTGTTGCTTCTCAGCTCGTCTATTAAATGCAAATAAATGCAAAAATTAAATAAAAATACTTGGAATACCATTACTTGTATATGTATATTCATTTTTATTTGTGTGTTCATTTATCCCAAACTTCTCAACTTATTTTGTGAGTATTTTTTTCATGTTCAAAATATTCAAAATAATAATAAACAAAACGTCAACAGCAACAACCCATCATTATTCGTATACCTTCGACCAAATTAAAAAAACACGTCCAATTCTCTTTTTCTCTATCTTTTTTTATTTTCTCTCTCTCTCTCTCTCTCTGTCTCTCCCTACTTCGACTGATTCTTGCTGCATAAAATTATATGTATTAAAAAAAAATAAATAAAACAACTTAAACAAACTTTACATTGCAAAAGATGGCAAGAGACGTCATAGAAATAAATTTGAGTCGGCTAACGCTTTGCCTGATTACGGGGTTGAGGAGTGGCGTGACGGTGCTCAAGGTAAGTACCCGCAACGAGTGTTTCCCCTATCCAAACCCTTACCACCCACTTTTGTGTAAGCCTAAGTCCTGAATCTTTTGGTGCCTTTTAGATAGCCATCGCTGCACATTTTCATCATTTGCACATAGTTCCTCTGCTCCTCTCCCTTATCTCTCTCTCTCTCTCTCTCTTTCTCTTTTTCTGGCTATCTCACTCAGTCTATATTTCTCTCGCATTGCTGTTGCATTTGCTTTTCTTTCATTTTGTATATGTTTTTTAAATTTCAAGTGCGTCGCATTTGGCTTCTCCCGTGTTGCCAGTTGTTATAATGCAAAACTTATTATAGCGAAATTCGCTTGGCGCGTTTCGTCCTTTTTGGCCTTTTGTCTGGGCCATGGCCAAGTGTTTAGCACCAATGTTAAAAATTAATTAAATTTCCCTTTAGTAAAATGACGCTTGCATCGCATTGCTTTCAACTGCGCACTTTTCATTTCGCATTCGGCGGCAAAATGAAATGTATTGTATTTCCCTTCCTGCCACCCAAAGAGACAGCAATAGACAACATCGCGTCGCATCTCGGATTTATGAAGTATCATAAGCATAAAGCGTGCATAGCAATCGAATATAAGAGAGTAAAAGAGAAGCAAATAAATAGTTTTCGGTGGAAACCATACTTTTGATTAAAAAAATGTATTTTTTAAATATTTTGTATCTTTATATATTTTACCTTTTTTTCAAATAAAAGTAAAGGCAAGTTACAATGCTCTAGTCGAGACTGCAAATTAAACAATACGTTTTGCTTCGGTATTTGTGAAACGGGGACAGATATCGATAAAGGTAAAAATCTTGCTTTGCGCGTTGTATACGATAACTTTATTCAACAGTTTATGTCTCTAGTTCACATAATCGCAGAGATGTATCCATCGTCACATGGCAGTTGACATTTTTAAATCGATCTTTCTACACCTTAAAAATTGTGGAAGATACAGACATTGCCGATTTTTGCGCCCGGCGGGGCAGTTAGCGTGGAGTGTGGGCGTGGTGTGAATATGTACATGCCTATCCTTGAAGGAGGTTGCCAGCTAGCTACCGGTAATATGCATTTTAGATTTTACCGATTTCCTGGCCTCCCAGTGAACGTAGCATTGCGTTTTTTTCCAAGATTTTTGCAAACGTGTGTTTTTTAAGCTAGTTTGGGTGTGAAATTCGATTAAAGGCATTCACTAGCGTTCGGAAAAGTGAGTAGGGCGTTATTTGGAATTTATTTGAAAGGGATAATTAAGTGAACATAGTTTTCAATAATTATACAAAGTTTAATTCTAAAATCTCATAAGTGAAGAGAAAATTTAATTGTTTTACACTTGACTTCCCGTAAACTCTCAATAATAAAACAAAAAATCAATTTGCCGCCATTCCAATAAAAATGATCGTTCAAATGCGTATAAATTTGACAAAAGCATTATTCGCCTAAATGGTGCAATAACAAGAAACATGAAAAACGAAAAGTGGAAAGACAATGTAGGAATGCAGAAATGCAGCCCGCAGGATTCACATCATACCGACCACAAAAGCTAACCAACATTTGTGGGGCGGCGTAAGAGAAGCGGTGAGCCTGGCGGGTCTGGGCGGGTCTGGGCGCTGCAAAAGCAAGTAAGCCACAAAATGCAGCCACAAAACACAACCTATCTACAATTTATTTTGTATTTTATTCCATTTTCGTTTCGAATGCACATCAGACTAGGGAACCAAGCTTGTGGATGGTTCACACCCAAAACTTGCCAGTGTTAGGGTGTGTGTGTTTTTACTTTGCTTTTCCTGTCCAAATAAATCTGCTGCAATAAAAATTCAATCAATCGCAACAGCAACATCATTTGCAACAAACAACAGCTTAACTGCTGATTGACACTGACATTGTGCCGCTGTCAATGCCATTACCCACGTCTTTCCAGCCGCTGAACGCGCTTGTCGTCTGTAATATTTTCAAAAATATGTCAGAGATTAGTCTAAAAAAATAATTGCAAAATTAGCCATAACCAATGTGTGCTTACAGTGTGGTTCCAGCCAATAATTGTCAGCTGCCTGCTTTTTGAGTACTTTTAATCCTTGGCAGCAAATCGCTGGATGGCCGAAAATATTTACTATCAACAATGTTGATTGCATTTAAAATGCAATTATTTTGAGCACGCGTCCGTAAAATGCCGCTCAACCGACTGAACTAATGAACTGCATCTCAATTGTGCGGGCGGTCGCCAAAGCATTGGCTTGCCAGAGGGATGAGGAAAGGAATGGGCAGGGGCATGGCATATTGTTTGTCTGAGCAAAAGCTACGGATAAAACAGGCGTGGCTGCCTGCCAGTCGCAGTCATTGCAGTGCATTGCAGGTGCTTTAAAAATTAAAGGAAAATGAAACAGAAAAGAAAAGAAAGGTTTACCTCGAGATTATTTTTGAACAAATATCTTGAAAAATTAAATTCCCTTTAAAGCAAAATAAAATTCAAATAAACAAATAGAAAATTCCATTATTGTTATGCAAGGGGAAGGCAGCAATGGTCTTGGAAGGGTCAATCCTATTTCATTTTACTGTAAAAATATAGAATAAATCAAAACTACTAGTTTTAATTTCCTAATTTGTAAAAGAGCATTTTGAAATATTTAGTTTATAAGATTCCTAAAGATTTTCATGAATTTCAAAGTTATTTATTAAGCAAATGGATTCTTCACAGATTGTTCTATTCACATAATCTATCCAATTAATTAAGCATAAAAATGACTTACCTGACAGATTCAAAAGGGTGTAAAGAATAAATATACCCTATCTGGCCGAAAATGTTATTATTATTTAATAATATTAGATAGCAAATTATAGCGAAACTAACGTTTCTTTGTTGATTCAACCTCGCTATTAAAGTTCCTAGTTTTTGTTAAACGTTGGCTAAGTGGCGCCATCACAGGAAATGCTGGAAAATAGAGAAAACTTAAGCAAACGTTAAGAATAAAAGCTGAGAGACTTCATCAAAATTCTTAAGATATTGATTTTTTCGACATACACACACATCTATTTTCAAGAAAAAAGCGAGAAAAATACATTTAAAAAAAACGTAGACAAATTTAGCTACAAAATGCCTTTTTGATTGATTTGCTGTTGACAGTTTTGACGTAGAGTTTTCATCGTTTTGTTTTGGCATTGTGGCAACTTATAAATAAAATATCATATGGGGTGAAGCGAAATTGCTGAAGCTGAAAAATCAGAGCAAAGATGCCTTGCATAAAAATGAGAATATTTATTGCCCCGAATTGGCATCGAATGAAATATGCTATCAAAATTGTCTGCTTGTGTCGCTCTGACACCTTTTCAATATGCTCTCAATCAAGCGGAAACTCAGGCATTCGCAAAGCCACCCACATATACGCCCAAAAATATACACACACTCTTTCCTGATATTTATGTCTTTGACATCAATCAAAGGGCAATTCGAATTTCCGCCTCAATTTCGGTCAGAGCCTAAAACAAACACACAAAAGGAGATCGTAAGCAGCAGGACATACTTAAATGATAATGTGTGTAAGTGGTGGGTGGGTGTGAGGGTGGTAGGGGTGTGTATTTGTTTGGGTTTCACTTGATGCTCTTGAAATGCCTTTAAGATTGGCTTATTTGAAGTGTGTTTATTTGTGCCCTGGAGCGCAGCTATCACTTTATATTTATGACTTTGATTGTAGTCAAAAAATAAATAAATAAAATAAAAAAAACAATTGGCCAACACTGACAGAATCCAAAAACAACAACTACCATACCCATCATAGAGCAAACACCAGCAGGAAAATCAACGCAATGTACGCTTAAATACCACTTTGTTGTTATTTATGACGCCAGTTGATGAAAAGCCAAATGCCAAAAGATTAAAAGCAGATAAAATATATATAATAGCCCTCATATGTATGTGTCTACTTTTACCAGCAAACAATATGAACTCCGTCGATGTATGCCTGGGCACAGTGGTGCGCATATGATTTCTAAGTAATGGATCAACATGAAATACTCAAAAAAGTTATCAATTAAAATTAAAATGACATCTTTGAAAATTATCTTGAATTACAAAAACCAGGTTTTGTAGAAACCAGAAATTAGAGTTGGTTTAGTGGAAAGTGGAAAAAAATATTCAAAGGCTTAAATTATTCTTCGTTTAAGTATAATAAAATATATTGCAATACATACATATCAGCCAATAATCGAAATCTTCAATTCCCGAAATATTTAAATCAAAATTTAAGTAAAAATAAATTCCAATTGTTTTGAATTTTTCCCAACTTTTTAAACGAATCTGATTCCACTGTACCGGCCATATATCAAACATTGACATGCGGTCAACAAAGTGCGTCCAATGACGTGCATAAAAACCAAAAGCACCAAGCATAAGGAGGGTGAGGGGACAGCACTCAATCAGCCAGAGACAGCGGCCAACGCTGTCCAAGCTCGGGTACATTGACTGCCAGTTCTATAAAGACGCACAGAAGCATCCAGTACGGGAAAAATATTGTCGAGTAATCGCTGTCGCAACGCTCGTCGAATGCATTGACGATATAAAGACACACAATGACGTTGTAAAAAGAAGACAAGAAATATGGAAAGAGGAAATGAAATGGGTGGCAAGTACATATATATATAAAAATGTAGGGAGGACACAATATGGGGCAGATGTCAACAAGCAGCACCAAAACAGAAGCCATTCAGCTAAGTGAGCAGCATAAATATAGTTGTTGACCAGAGAGTCATTGTGGTCAAAGTTAAATTATAGCACAAATGGGTGAATATATACTGAATCTTTTCTTTTAATTAATCAATTTAAATTAATAAATTATTTAATTCAAGTAATTCAATTCAAATTAAGTTCAATTTGTAATTAGAGACTGGAAAAAAATCAATGGTAGACTTTCTCGTACTAAAAAATTGTTCAACTTATTTATATTTCTGATTAAGTATTAAAAAAAACTTTCAGAAATATTTAATATTTAATTTTAATTAATAATGATAATAATTAAACTAATTTTAAGAAATCCTGTTTAAAAAAAAGCTAAAATTTATACAGAAATTCGAAAATATATCAAATTTGATTTTAAAGTTAATTCATTATTTACTTTCAGTCTAGATTTGAATTATCATTTATCTGCATTTAAATCTAATTTTATTAAGTAATAATAAAAGAAATCCAGCAGAAACTATTAACCATAATTAATAATAGTTCGTTGCCAGATATTCGCTCAAAAAATAATCAAAATAGCAACCTCAAGGAGATGTATAATTTAATCCTGCGGACAATTTCGAGGTTTATGGGGCAAATGAGCCAATCCATTTCCCCCACGAGTCATTTGACAGGCCAAACATCAATTGACCCAAACGCTTAATGCAAAATCAATAAATCAACTAGCAATACTTATTTGGCCGGTCAGGCATATGGAACTGTTAAGTGCACACCACAATTTTCTTGTATGTCCCTACCGAAAATACATTCCCTCCCCCCACCATGATGTATCCATTTATCCAGTGCTATTTTGGCTTTGGTAACGCGCAAAATAAATGAAAATATAAACTCGACTAACCAAAAACTTATTACAAGAAGAGCTCATACAATTCCCAACATCCCTTTTTCTCTTCCAAATTCTTATGTCGATTCGCAGGCAACCATGGTGGTAACACTGGCGATAACAATCAAACGCCCTTGCGTAATCCGCCCGGAGCATTTCACAACTCTGCAGGCTCACTGGCACAGCATAATCTACTTGGTAAAATAATGCGCGGCATTAAAACGCAATCATTTGGGATTTTCAAACGTTTATCGAGTTATTTGCTGGCGGCACTGCGAACGACGACTCTGCCAAGTCGGCGGCGTATGAGTAATATGAAAAACCAGGCTCAGACCCAGCAAACCGCTGTCAGCGCGCAGTCAAGCATAAACAGCAGCAACATCAGCAGCATCTGCCAAAGGACAGCCAAAATCAGCGACCGCAGCCGCAGCAGCCTCAGCAGCAGGAGTAGTACCAGTAAATGGGTGTGGAACATTGCTCATACGCCGCGTGTGACGCACCGCCATTGGCCAATGCTCATTTGCATAGTAATATTAGCTGGCAGTTGCCTGGTTGCTGTTGTTATGCATTTTATCGGCAGCCGCATCGCATTTTCTATTAGTGTGGCGCATAGGCAACATTTAATACTAACATTTTGGGTCGTTGGTAATAAGGTTGCCGCATTGTTGCAAATTTATACAGCAACAACACAAAAAACAACATCTATAACAGCAACCAAGTCAAACACATTTGCTGTGCTTTGCCTGCGCAAGTATTCAAGATGAAATCAAATAATTGCAAAAAACTCATTTAGGGCACAACAACATGAGCGTGAAAAATAGAATCAAACTTAGACAAGTAAGAAACAGAATAAAGTTGTGCGAAACAGCTAATGGAAGAAAAATAGAATCACATATTCCATACTCTATATACTCGATATATATATACATACATATACGTATATATATAAAGCTATTAATCGTATATATGTTTATGATGAAAAGCAAATGATTATCATGTTGAATGGCATTCCCCTCAGCGACTGTGGATTAAATAAATTATCAGCAATGCAAATGGCATTACGAGCCTTTCAACCAGTTTTTAATTAAATCCCC
This sequence comes from Drosophila trichaetosa, assembly GCA_035043205.1. NCBI lineage: Eukaryota > Metazoa > Arthropoda > Insecta > Diptera > Drosophilidae > Drosophila > Drosophila trichaetosa. The sequence continues at coordinate 3,691,590 of JAWNNE010000535.1, read as the reverse complement.
ATTTTGCTAATGTTAGCCAACTACTTTAAATATGTTTCACATTTCCATACGCATAAGGAGAAAGTTAAAAAGTAGTCTCAACGTTAAATGGAACAAATTTGTGCAATTATTGGCAATATTTCTGTTTAATTTGTTGCGATTTTAATTAAATTTACATTTAAATTTCTCTTTGTGAAAGCTTCGACGGAATTCAATATAATATCAAAAATAAATTATTTATATGAATCGCAACATAAAATGAAGATGTCGATTACATTCAACCAATTTGGACTTTTACAACATTTAACTTGCAAAGAAATTTTAAAATTGTATTAAAATATTTTGTGTGTGTTGTGTGTTATGAACACATTTTTCGGCCTTTTGTTTAATTTGTTAACCATTTTACAAATGCAAACTGCCAGATGCCAATTGCAACTGAAATATTTACCACATCACTATGAACCTTTATTATTTGCCCTGCACGCAAATAATTTCAATATCAATACAAATATTCGCAAAATTGAAATGTTTATAAGCAAATAAATTTATGAAATATGCATGACGATAACCAAAATCTGTTAGTGCTTCAGCATACCAAATTCGAACAAAGGCAAAGTAAATGAACACAATTTAGTTATAGTAAGCACATTAAAAACACTGTTAATCAAATTTGCATTTAGACGAGCGTATTTACAAACAGATAAAAACATACATTGCGAATTTACATAGTAAATTTAGCGCCATTACTAAAAAAAAGAAAGAAGTTAATCACACAAAAAAAGATACAGCAAAAATATATGTTAAGTCTAGTCATATATTAGCTAGTGATACGGTTTATATAAGCATATATAAAATATACATATATCAAAATTATTGTTAACGTACATATTATCACGCAAATTAATTGTTATTGATAATCTAATTACATTCATTTAATTTTAAAATGCATTTAATTGAACAATTGTTATTATTATTAATATTATTATTATTATTAATAATTGCATAAACGTTTTAGTTTCTACTGTAAATATTCATTATTAGGAAAAGATCACTTCCCACATTTATTTGTAAGCACTGTAAATAGGGGAGTCAATACACAAACTCCATTAAATTATGCGTATCATTAAAAAAATTTATTAAAAAATGTAAGATCTTAATTCAAAATTTTGAAGAATGCTTTAAGAATATGTAAATATAACTATGTGTATTGGCATAAAACAGTTACAATGTATGTTAAAAAATTGAAGAATTAATTATTGATAGACAAACTATTTAAATAATAATTTAATAGTTTAAAGCCCAGCATTTAGTACTTACATAACCTAATCGATAACAATTGCTGTTGAGTATAAAAAATATGTATATTAATATTTTATACATTAAGCGTACGTACGTAAAAAGCATAAAGAAGCTCAGCTAAATGTGTGTCTAGCAATACACATACATATAACTATATGCATTAAGTACATACATACGTATATAGCTAGTTATTATTATTTCATACAAATATTTATTATGGAGGTCTATGTGAATAAGTTGTGACATATCTATGTAACATATATTTGTTTGTAATTGTATGCAAAAATTTACAATAAAATAAAAATGAAAATAAAAAACAAAATAAACAAGTACAAATTCTGTAGTGGAGTACTATATATTCAGCTGTTAAATATATTCCAGTATGACAGCACAGGCACTGAAGAGTAAAATCAACGAAAGCAGCACTTATACTATTACTAGTATTTATTCACAAGCCCCAACTGAAATCACCGGCATCTGGCAAATGTGCCATCACTATCGGAAAAAGATAAGTATGTACTTGAGATACCAAGATCCGAGTGCTCCTGCAGACTGAAAAACGGACTGAAAAAAAAACTATTTTACTCATTTTCAACAGGTTCATATAAATATAAATATGAAAACTTTTCAGTTTATTTGCCAGGATAAAAAATCAGTGAATTTCTTGGCTAGTCCCCGGCAGGTATTCTTAAAGCTAGTGCAAAAATTATGTCGGTCTGAGCAGTGGAAATGTCATTCGCCTGTATCACTTGGCACTTCCCTTCTTTGTTGCAAGTTCCCTACGTATGCGAGTGGAAAATTCAATTTGCAAAGTGCATAAGAGTAACAGACAACAAAGTTGCCGATGAGAGGATGCAACGTGTGAGATTTTCACTCCCCGCATTGCTTGTTTGTTGATAAACAAAAGCGAAAGCTACTCTACCCCAGCTAGGAATGCTACATACATATATACATATGCTCAGATGTAATAACACAGCAAAAGCCAGGAACAGAGCCAGAACTAGAAACATAGGCAGAAGTTGAGATTGGCTGTGCAGCTGCTTACATATGCTGCAGCGACGACAAAGCTCTGTGGCATCCTGAGAAGAATCGTGGTAGGGGGCAACGCGCACAAGCGCATGCAACAAACAAGTGGCATAAACGTTAACGTAAACGTAAAGGCAGCACCCGAGTGTCGCAAACATTGTAATTAAATCTACGTCAACATGAACGACGTGAGCGCATGGTGATGGCAACGGGAATAGCACTAGTCAAAGGAATTGAAATGAAACTATATTTACATGTATATGTTTGCTTCTATACCCTGTATATGTTCACATCTTCTTCGATCTAACAGATTCGCCATATAATTAAAGGTGTGTCGTGCTTTAATGGATATATTAAAAATGTAACAATATTCTGGTAATTACAAATAATTTCTAAGAAAAAATGTCTTAAAATTAGAATTGCAATTTTTTATATTTTTCACAAATATATTTCTTATCTTATTTAATAATTGAAAATATTTCTAAAGAGTAGAAACACTCGACTGCTTTGTCTTAAAGGGTAATATACTCATCAAGTCGATTAGATGAGATCAAGTACATGTGAAACAGTTTGTCCATTGATTACAGAGTATGTTCAAGTTGATACCTTTAACATTTGCTTCTAATTGCTACTTCTGTTAGCTATTGACTTTTGAGCCATATAGCTGGCTGCACACATTGCACAAGACGACCAGAAAAGTGACGCTATCTTTGCCAGCTATATCAATGTGTATGTGTGTGAGTGAGTGTTCCTTTTGTTCTTTTTGCGACAGCCGCAAAATAAGCTGCACTCTTTTTTGCTCATAGATCCCATACACTGTTGTTCACAACTCAAAATTCTATTCAAATTTACTGTACTCTCGGCATAAAATATAAAATAATTAAGAAAACACTGTAATTGATAAATATTTGAGTAAGAAACGCCGCCGCCGACGCCGCCGACGCCGCCGACGCCGCCACCACCGCCGCAGCTGCCACCCCGATGAAAATCACAGTGACGACCACCGACGATAAAATTTTCTTTATAGATGTCGACGAAGACTTAGAGCTAGAATTGCTAAAGGCACTGTGTGCCATCGAAATTGGCGCCGAGGTTGGCCAAATAATGGTGGTCTTCAATGGTCGCGAGCTGACCAACGATAAGCAACCGTTGAAGGAGTTCGGTGTCCGCGATGGGGACTGCATTGTGCTGGAGTGGTGCTGTCCAATCGGACAGGTGGCAACAATCTACCGATTCGTCATCTGGACTTCAGTAGCATCGCTGTGCCCGGTGCGAGCACATCGGGCGGCAGTCCGTCAACACAACAAAGCGCTGGCAGTGGCAGTGGCACGCCTGGTTCCGTGAATATGCATCAGCAGTTGCAACCGCTCGCCGACATACCCATGGCAGATGAGTTCAATGTGAACTTGAATGATGATCCGGCGCTGGTGCGTCAAATGTTATTGTCCAGCCCGGAGACGTTGGCACTGCTCCGACAAAACAATACCCGGCTAGCCGAAGCCCTCGACTCGGGCGATACGGAGTCATTTGCGAGGAGTCTGCGCGAGGAGATTGGCGAACGGAAGCGTCGTAACGAGCAGCATCAGCGTATACTCAATGCGGATCCGTTCGATGAGGCCACACAGCGACTAATTGCCGAGCAGATCAGGGAAAATAACGTCCAGGACAATATGGCAGTGGCCATTGAATACAATCCAGAAATCTTCGGCATTGTCACAATGCTCTACATCAACTGCAAGGTGAATGGGACACCGGTGAAGGCGTTCGTCGACGCTGGTGCACAGAAGACAATCATGAGCAAGGAGTGCGCGGAACGATGCAATGTAAGCCGACTTATCGATACGCGCTGGAACGGCATTGCCAAGGGTGTTGGCACACAGCCAATTCTTGGTCGCGTCCACATGGTCCAGCTGCAGATTGACAATGATTATTTGACGTCCAGTTTTACGGTGTTGGGCCAACAGCCCATGGACATGCTATTGGGCCTGGACATGCTCAAGCGACACCAGTGCCTTATTGACTTGCAACGAAATCTGTTGATCGTTGGCACCACAGGCACCACAACGCCATTTTTACCGGAAAGCGAACTGCCGCCATGCGCCCGCCTCCCCCGCGATGCGGAGGACAACGAACGCCAGGCAAGTGCCCAGGCAATTGACCAGGGCAAACGGGAAAGCGGCGGAGCCGGCAGCAGCAGCGCCAGCTCCAGCAATGTAAATAATATAAACGCTACACAGCCGCTGGATCGTTTCACGGAACAGGATGTGAATGACCTGATGGAATTGGGCTATCCGCGCAGCGATGTGCTCACTGTACTGAGACAGTGCAATGGCAACAAGGCGATCGCCAGCTCAATGCTATTTAGGCGCAAAGCAGCCGCTGGCAGCGGCGAGCTCAGCTGAATGCTGGAACGCTCCGTGCTGCTGCTACTGCTGCTGCTGCTTCGTCACTGCTTTGGGATCAATGAAATCATCAGCAAATATTTATACACTAATTATACACATTATATACACACATCTATATATATAAATGTATATTTGTATATATGGCTATATGTATGTTCATTTATACAATTTAAGCTAGTATTAAAACTTAGCACTATGTAATTATGTACGAAGTGAAATGCTTAAATAAAACGAGTATTGTTTTTGGATTTGAATTGAATATAGGTTCTCGTATACCCGGTGCGGATCAAGTTTGCCTTATTCTATCCATAACTGCCTCCGTTTCTCGAATATCGATTTCGATTTCCGATAAAGGCAGGGACTTAATGCATAATATGCATATGCATATTATTGTTCAATTGCCCAAAATGCATCAAGATTGGATAAGAAACACCCAAGTTATGGTCGCAAATATATTTTCATATTGATCTCATTTCTCACAGCAGAGATGGCATGATAATCGACGCGAGCGTCAATATGTTTGTGTGTATTCCGCAGAGTCTTACTTACGATTTCCTGGCCGTATGTATTGTGTGCATATGTATATGAATTAGAATATGCGCTGCCTCAGTTTTTTTTTGGCTGTAGTCCCTGTGCCTGCCATAAGAAAAGAGTGCACTTGCAGATGCAAAGTGATTGAATGCAAAACTTTTTCAAAATCAATTGGCCAATAAATCTAGAATATATTTAAAAACTGTGTTCAGGGTGGTCGGTCTTAGTCTTACTAGTTGACTGGCATGTTTCGCTTGACGCTGCTAGGGTAAGCGAAAGATGACATCTCGTCACCGATTGTTTTGTAGTTATGGCTTTAAGAGCATAATTGCAGATCTCTGTTTATTCGCTCACTAACTAAAATTCTAGTAGCTCATTAAACGTTTGAAGATCGAAAAATAAGTCTAAAAGCCAATAATTAGAATCACTCAGTTCATCACTTACCATTTTGGCAATACAATTCGTTTAAACGTTTGAAGATCTCAAAATAGCCTGATAGTCTGTATTCTTCGAGTCATATGCAGTATTTATTACTCGACAGCACTTAAAATGCTGGCAAAGCCCATAAATCACGCATTCGGCCCATTGAGCAGTTGTGCCATAAAAAATATACGCAAAACAACATTTTTGCCTGCCATCAAATCTATCCGTTTGACCTAATTTGTAACCATTAGACAGACGATAAACATTCATAGGAGGTGAGAGGAGTAGGAGTCGTGATAAATGTTACCCAGTCGATAGGCTCTTCGCATATTTCATGCCCTGAAGTCCACAAATTGCCCGACAAGTGGTTATTGTGCTGGAAGGGTTGAGCATCACCGTATATTAAGTTGCAGCTGAGCTTTGATAAAGGTCAAAAGCGGCCGGCAATTATAAGACCAAGTAATATGATGCCAAAGCCAACATGCGAAGACAGCGCCACTTTTTCCTAATAGCCCAGTTCAAGCAGAGCGAAAGATGTTTAGTACCAATAAGGCAATAACTTAATACGTGTTGACGCTGATATCCTTTGCCGGCCACTTATCATAACGCTCACGTGCTGATGGCTATCCGCAATGAGCTGTTTGGCTCCTCTTATGTCCTACGCCACACGCACATGCTTCTGCAATTATGCTAAAACCGTTAAATTTATAGTTTTCCCACACTCGAGCAGAGCCTGGCATTTTTAACAAGGCTCCGCTTGTCGGCGTCTAAATAAATGGCTTTTAGAGCAGGCGTTAATGATGTTGATTGTGTACCTGTTCCCATACTTCGCCCGGCAACGGCAACCTCAACCCGAGCACCGAGAGTTGCCCACCTTTTTATGTTTAATGCTTTTGTCTAATGTTTTGTAGTTGCGTTGCCGCCGTAGACGCACCTCTTCTGTTCCTTTTGGTCACTGGCCTGTTTATTTTTATGATGATATATGGTCAGTGTTTTGGATTTTATCCTGTACATTCGCCTGCGCCTCTTGTTAGGGATTTAAGAGCCATATTTATTACGGCGGTGCTACCTGATTATGATCGTGCAAACAGTTTCTGTTGGCACCTTGTGCTTGTTTCCAACGTTGTAAAGTTAATACACATTATTCTGAACCATCAATATTTTACACATGTACATGATATCCTCTTATTGCTTAGTTTAATCTTGGTGAAGCACTTAAATTAGTATGGCATAATAATTATTGAAAATTGATTTACAGTCTAAAACATAAAGTCAATTTATGGCCAGAATATCAATATATCGATATATGGGCATAGGTCGAAACTTCAAAATGCCATAACTTCGTCAAAACTCGACTAATTTTAATAAGCGAGGGCTTTTTGATCATAGTTTTGCCCCTAAATTAAATATTATTACTTATAAATAAATGAACTATAAGCACGCTTGGAAGCTTGGAAAGCCCTAACTTTCATTACACTATTTCGCTTAAGGCTCAAGCATAAGCTGCCGGTAAATTAAAAAAGTTATCAACATCCGCCCTGTTGCCAGCAATAACCCAACAAAAGCGCCGAAATGCGTTTAGTATGCAACTTTCAGCAGCAACGCCCCAAATAACATTAGCGAAAATCACTTAAATGGCTGTAATTTGTTTGGCGCATGGGGCGTATGCATTACCTACGAGCCCTCAGAACAGCAGCAGCAACAGTCGCTTAGTTAAGCAAACCAGCAGCAACAAACATAATACAAAACCATTTTAGCAATTTGGGCGTAAAACAAAACACATTGCGAATTTTGGAAGTGCAAGCAATTCGGATACGCCAAGCTCTTCAGAGAATCCCTTGGGAAAGAAGTGAGCCAAAACCAATTCGAACAAAACCTCATCACTCAAGCGCAGCGCACGGCATAAGTGCAGCTGGAGCGGGAGCAACAACAGATCCCATCAAGCAATGTAGTTTTTTTTTCACAAAAACCTACACACATATCCCAAATAAACACATGTACTATAAGCCATGCCAGCAAAATGGTTTAAAACTCAATTAAAGTTTTAGCCGCAAAATAAATGCAAAAACGGCGTCGGCGGCGTCGACAACAGCTACAGACAAAATAATACTGCTCCCAAAAAAAGGTGGCAAAAGTTGAAAAATTAAAATGAAGCACAACGAACAGTGTGTACTCTGATTAGCAGAAATCTAAATAATCGTTCAGAACTTAAATCAGTAATAAAAAATGTTTACAGGAGTTCTTTCAAAAGAGAAAACTTTCCCTATCCCGAATAAAAACGGAAATCTATTCGTTATTTATTATTATTTTATTATTATTTCAATAACACACAATCTTATATACATATATTGCTCAATTTCACATTTCCCAATTCATTTTCCCGTTGTTCTCCTTTTCCATTCAAATAATGGATTTGCAGCGTGCATCAATGGTCTTTGGCAAATAAAAACTAATTGAATTTAGTTGGTAAAAAATCAAATTATTTTTACTTGAATTTTTGGGTTAAATTAATTTTTTCATTTTTCTTTTGCATGTAATTCAAATGAAAATCTCACAATTCAATCGAATTTCGCCAAAACTTTGATGAGCCTTCAGCTTGGCAGTCAATGTGTGTGTGTGTGTGTGTAAGTATTTGTGTGTGGTTGTTTGTGTTTGTTTTTGATTAGTTTACATGCCGTGGTATTGGTGTCGAGATTCCCTTGTATTATTTGGTGGTGTGCAACGATTTCTAGTCCATTTTTTGTTGTTTCTTGGTGCCTCGCTATTTGAAGTGCAGTTTGAAAACAAATCGTTTCAAGCTTTGCCCAAGCTTAATGAAGTTTAACAACATTTAATGGTGCATTCTTTTTACATGCTTCTACAAAAGTTGGAATTTATTTTATTAGAGCGTAAAATCGCATTTTGGAAATCGTTAGAGCAACAAATACACCACAATACTCAAATAGCCTTTTGGCTTGTTTATTGTGTTGATGCCGTTACAGCGAGGCATCTGCATCTGCCACGAATTAGTAGCCTGTTTCCACTATCAACAATTACCGTCTTAGCCTTTGCTGTGATCGTTTGTAGTTTTGCTGTGATCTTTTCAGTTCGTGATGTTAATTGATTTTATGTCGTGTATTTTAATTCATTTATTGAAACATTTCCGTATACATCACAAATTGAAGTTACATCTTAAATACGTTTTAATTTTTATCATTTAGATAAAATAACATTCAATTAAATAATGTCATAACAATTCATAATAAACTTTCATACATTTTAATTATTTTTATGGTAACATTGTCTTAAGGATTCACATCTGTTTTTAATGCTAGATTTTTACATAATAGGTCAACAATTACTCACCGCTGAAAGAGACACACACTTCATAATATTTTTATAATTACTGGTTATGGCCAAATTTTGGTGGAGGAAAATCAACATAAATAAAACCGCCTGGCACCTAATATGAATACAAAACAATAATAAAACGAAATTAAAGTATTTTATTTATGAAAAGTTCTCTGCACCATGTTAATGACTCATTACACATGCAACCTAAAATGAGGCAACTTCGAAACAGTAGCGACAACAACAACTGCAACACCAACACTTGTTCACAAATTGTTACCATCATGAACGTGGCTTAAATGCGGCAAACATAAAGTTGAATTATGCAGTAAAAAATAATGCATTAATTTTGGTAAAATGTGAGAACTGTGCACAGGGTACATACGTTGCATAATACTACTCTGACATACCGAGGCTGCCCCAACAATCCGAACTGTCCTTTTCAGAGAGCACACAGCTTTTAGCCAAACTGTGCAACATTGAACACTTGTGGTTTGGCCAAATGAACGAAAACAGTTCCTAATTGCTTATGCACGTTGTATTGTCATTTGGCAAACGGGTATTATTAGTAAAGCTAAACGAGATAATTATTTTCTAAAATATTAACTCTTTGTTCTTATTTATATAATCTTGAAAGCGAAAAAGACCTACTTAATTTATCAAATTTGTCTTTGCATATAAGCGAAGAATTATTAAAAATTCATATCAAAAATTTAATTTAAAATATATATAAAAAATAAGAATTGGAGTTTTCTGTAACAAAATACTCTGTCACAATTATCAAAGATGAAGGTGGGCGTAGTCACTCTTTCAAATTCTATAAATCTAGTTTTCAAGCTTGGAAAATTTAGATCTAAATTTGTGGGAAATACAGACTTTTAAGCAATGTGAAATTAAAATTTTTGTTCCTTGAAAATTCGAAAAGAATTCGATTCTGAAAATTCGTTTAAATAAACAAAGTACTCTTTGACCTTTGAATATAGACAACTTAGCTAGAAATAATCCACTTGCAAAAATGAGAGAATATAAATTTTATTTGATAGTAAATATAAACACGTTTAAATACAGGAAACACTAAATTGCTCAATTCTAGCACATATATTATATAATTCTGATTTTGCTATATGGTCGGCAAAATGATGATAGGCCAATTTGATCAGTGTACAAATACAGATATGATGTATACATAATCGGAACTAGTAACGATATTGGAAACTGGGATCCGAACCATAGACAATGCAAGCACACGGATAATCTGTAAAAGGCGTTCGTTGCAAAACACCCAAAATAGAAACAATAAAACAAGTAAAGAAAATGAAACATTTAGTACAACAACAATAACAACAACAAATACATGAACGTTAATATATATAATATTTATTTAAAATTATCCCAGAATTAACGCCTAAAGTTAAAGTTCACAATTGACAAAATAAACAAAACGAATTGTACTGCCCAAGACGTTGAAATTGAGTTAAAATATAAAAAAAATACTAAATTATAATTGTATAATATCAAAATGGCTAAGTATTAAAAGTGTTTGTCTTTCTCAAATTCCACGATTTAAATGTTTTGCGTTTTTAATAGCCACCAAATGGAGTATAATGTGCCCAAACTACCTGGCCTATGCTGTTTATGGTAACTGTTTTAGTGTAGGTAGTTTGTGTTGAGGATTGCCATAAAAAGAAATATAATTTTGAAAGAAATATTTAGATTAACCAATTGAAAGGTTATTTTATAAAATTATTAAATTAATTGTAAAGCTGAAGTGAAGTAAAGCCGAATGAGTTAAGACACAATATCAAAAAGAATCAATATTATTACCTTGACTATGGGCTAACATCTGAAACGAAATAAAATTTATAGTTTCTTTTTCTGTATATATTTAAAAAACCACAAAGCTGGTATTTTTTGATATTTGAGAATATAGAGCAAATTTTGCACAATCAATGATGAAAGACAACAAAAGCGGCTGTTTTGGTAATAATTAGCTAAGGAGCCCGTATCGGCCAAAATTCATTTAGTTACAGTAAAGCATGCTTAGTATGTACACATGTCAATAAATATAATATTTATGGATAGATATTTGTTTAGTAATTGTAGCGCTCACATGCCAACACCCAATGCACAAAATTGCAACACTTGAACTTGCCTCGTGGTTTGCACTGCACATGATCCTTAATGTACTGGCATGGACACTGAAATTGGCCACAATGCCGGCCCGGCTCTATGGGCGTCACATCGACCAAGCCGCGCAACGCCTCCATGCCCCAGCGGGAGCCGTAGCGCAGAAACAGCTGCAGGCCGCGCTCCTAAGTTGGAGATACATATACAGGATAATATTAATTATTACAAGTTAATGGGTAACAAGTGGTAGGTAGTCACAGGTTTATAGAAATGATATGAAAATTAGTGTGCTGGTTAAACAGTGCATATGAGCAATATGTATAAGTTGATACACAAAAATGCGCAGCATACTTTTTGGCTGAAACAATTATTAGCAATAATAAAATGCGAAACAAATTTGCTGCAAACTAAACTGTGGTAAATTAAAAATTGTTCTGATTGGTTTTCAACAGTATTTAATTGTACAATTTACAAATGCACGCACACAAAAAAGTCAAGAAAAAAAATACAGTTAATATTACAAAGAAAGGAGCAAAAGAAAATAATAAGAGGAAGAACTCGATTAAGTCGTTGTTTCATTAATGTTGATCTGCCACAGCAGCAGTCTAGAGTCGCCTAGAGCCTACAGCCAACAGCCCATGCAATTGATGCCACAGCATTGGCGATGTTGCTGGCTTATCTTGATTTTGTTACGAAACAGCTCCTCCTCATACTGGCACGGGCAAATGGAGGACTGCAGATGTCGTGGCGTCTCATGGACTCCCGCCTCCTGTACGGTCCAGTCGAGGCGGCGGCGCAAGAAGTCCTTGCCCCAGCGCTGCAGATAGCTGAGAAACAGCTCCTGGGCAACGGCCTAAACACGAGTTGTGATCATTTTTGTGCGTGAGAGTAAAAAAAGAGAATGTGTGAGCATGATGTATGACAGAGATGACGAAAGCACGCGAGAGAGAGAGGAGAGAGAGAAATAGAGAATATCGAAGGTGCGAGTGTGATGAGCAACTACAAATTTCAACGGCAAATACACTTTTTTCAGTGAGCTTTTGAAAGCTTAAGCAAAGCTATGCATCAGTTATATGATAGATGAAAGCTTAAGACTCGCTTCTTACCTGCTTGCGGGACCGACGCACCGGCTGGCTGCCCTGTATGACAATATCATTCAGATCAATATCCAGCTTGGCCTCCCAGCCGGCCTTGATGGCCTCGCCGCCATTCTGTTCGGTGTGCTCGAGGAACTCATTCAAAAAGCTCACACACTGTGCGGCATCGAAGTACATGAAACACAAGCTGACCTTGTGACAGGAGATGCGACCCCGATCGTCCAAAACGAGTAGAATCTTGTGACGCATCAGTTGCTTATTTACACGCGCCAGACACTTCTCCAGGCCGCGCGACAGTCGTAACTTCAGCCACATGCACAGAAATATGGCTGCCGCATTGAGAAAGAGCCAGCCCACGCCCAATGCGAACAGTGCCACGCCCTGCAGGCCAGAGAAGAGCAATGCCAGCAAGACGGTAAATGCAAACAGAATCCAGCAGACGAGGATGCGCTTATAGCAAATGTTGTACACGGTGAACCGGTAGTCGTTGACCAGCGTCTCCATTGCATTCACATAGTCCTCCACAGTGAGCTGTGTTAGGCAGAAAAGGCATATATTAGTTCAAAGTTCAAAGATAGCAAGATCAGCAGAATTGTTTAATTGACTCAACGCCTACCGTCAAGCCCTGAGCCATTAGCTCTTCGGGCACCAGCTCCGGTCGAAATATGGCCGGAGTGATCCAAGGCCATTTCGTATTGCAAGGCAGCAGTGTGACAATAACATCGCCATTAGCTGTGGTTATAAGCGAAATCCATAAGCGATATTAATAAAACTTAGTTCAATTGTATTGTACTTATGGCTTAAAATAAATCGTTACAATAGTATAATTTTTGGTAGACAGATTTAGATAAAGCTCATGAACATCTTGTCCGCTTTTGGGGCATACTTACCAAAACCTTCTCGTATGCGGCCCGTTGACAATTCAATTGTGCGCATGCCAGAGCCCTGATCTACTGGAATTGATATGCTTTTGTTGCTGTTGTTATTGTTGTTCGTGGCGGTGGAAGTGCCACTGCCATTGGGATGAGTAATCGCCGCTCCTGCTGATGCAGCTGTCGAGGACGAAGCCGATGTTGTTGGGGCAAAGGCTGCACTTGCTTTTTGGTTTACTAGCTGGTGTTGGCGGCGGGGCGGACTTGTACCGCTGTTGCTGTTGCCATTGCTGCCACTGCCGGATGCATGCAGATTAACGTGGGTGCTCTCAGTTGTCAAAACAGCCGGCGTCACATCCGGCAACGATGTGGCAGCTGTTGTCGAGGAAACTGTTGCACGCTGCAAAATAAATGCAAACCACAATCTATGTTACCACAGAGCGCACAATTTTAAAGAAGAATGAAAGAATTATACAAATGTACGCCACAAAATCAATACTATTGATTTGCCTTCGACAACGCAGAGGGAATCATAAGAAAATTTCAGATTGAGTAACAGTCGAGACTTGACAATGACAATGATTTCTCACATTGAACATGAACACCTGAGCAACGAATTGGGATTGGGATTTGCGTACTACGCCTTTTAAGGGGTACGCAAATAATTTATTTAATTGAACTATAGCGTGCTATAAAATATTTATTACTGTCATAACTATATAATTTCAAGGTCGCTTGGCCAAAGCTATACACTTTTTTAAGCAGTCCAGAAATTGTATACTGCTTTTACGCTCAAGCTAATAGCTTGTGGAATTTCAACCATTTATGTCGGTTTTGCCAAAAACGAATTATGAAACCTATGTTAAATATTTATTATATGTTGAACATTTCGGTCTGATAAGTAAATAAAATTAAAAATTAAATACTTATTTCGACCATATTAAACGATCATTCATTATTTTTGTATATCCTATGAACATGTCTTTTTAGTTTGAATTGGTTTTACACTTTTAAATTGTTATTTTGATTAATATGTTTTGAAGAACTTTCTTAATAGTAGTGTACACTGACGATCGTAGATAATTCAGATGCAACATTGTGTAACGAATATATTCCATTGCTTTTATATCGGGCGTGTGCTCACATCAGCATATCAGCCTCTCAACTTCAAAATATTACACCTTGATGCAAATTCAAATTGCTAATTGCCTTGCTAAATAATCATATATTGTTACAGTAAATCAAATTTGCTTCAATAAGTAATGGAAATAAAATGATGCATATAAAAATGTATCCAGAGCATTAAGAATATTCATTAAATAGAAAAAGATTCCAATCGACTGGAAGTCTTCTTGATCTCCCTATGTGTTTCTTTTTTTCGTACCTTATGTCAATGTCAGCGCTATAAGCCAGTATCTGGGTTTATTTTGATAACTAAGCCAGTCTAATAAGCTGGAGGCAACAAATAAATATTGACTTTATTATAACCATAATAAAAAGGCTGGCGAAATATTTAAACAAATGCCGCTCGCGATAAAGAAATTCTGTTTGTTATTTTTATCTCACTTTCCGCTTATATGACAAGGGCGCAAAAACAAAAAGCGAAGAAAAAACGGAAAACAACAGCAAGCAGAAACGTGGAAGATAGCTGATGTGATGAAAACCAATAAGCGAGAAACGTTTTCAAGATATTTTATATACATATTTATGTGCAACAAATAAACTTTTTCATATACCTGCTATCTAGTCGCCTGTGTCGGAATTTATTAGTCTACAACTGCACATGAATGGAACTATTACAAATGCATATATCCGACAACAATTAAAACATTGCAGTAAAAACTAAGAACAGAATTCAAAAATCTTTAAGATCATCACATTTTTAATTTTATTGTATAAAAAGATTTATATAAAGTTTCATGCAAATATATTTGAGAAAAAAATCTCATGAAATTGCATTAGAAATGTATCCAAAATATCTTCAATCTATTTGCCATCACTGAAGCTATTTCTATTGTCAGTTAGATGATCAGAACTCTGCTGCATAATTGATCAAATTCACAAACTGCATTGGGATTAATAGAAATTAGAATATCAATTTGTCGCAAGTAGCAGATTTAAGATTTAAAATAAAAAAATTATTCTTTTATTGTACACGTGTTAAATTTCATAAGTGGAATTCGTATGAGCGAATTAATGTCTAACCTTGTTAGCTGCAGATTATTGTACACAAATGTATTCTTGCAACAATGGTCGATTTCAAATAATCTCTCAAAGACAATGTGCAGCAATGACGTGTCTCTCTCCAGTCGATGAGTAATCAACACAACTGTTGCAGGCGGCATTTAAAAACCTTACTTCATTAGTCATGCGTGCAACGTGACAAATGCAATAACAACCAAAAGGTAAGGTAAGGCGAAGCAGCGGCAGAGGCAAGGAACGCGCAGCTGCCAACAACTCCATTAGGCAGGGGAAACACAAACAAGGGCAAAGCAATGCACCGATAAGGCAACAAACAGAGATGGCAGTACAAAAAGAGAGAGAGGGCACGCACTAAAGGCGTGTATTGGAATGCGTTGCGTTGGGTCAGACGAAAACGGTACGTGAGAGAACAAGTAGAGAAAGAGAGAGCGAGAGAGCCACTAACCTGCACAGGTGCTGGAACTGCTGCTGCTGTGGACTGGTCATTGGGACTGCGCGAGCGCGCGCGTCTTTTGTTGTTGCTGCTCACCACTGACGGCGGCGGTGGCGGCAGCGCTAACTTGTTTTGCTGCTGTTGGTTTTGTTGTTGTTTTTGTTGATTGGGTTGCTGTGTGGCATTGCCGTCGCCACTGTTACTGTTATTATTTTTTTCACTGCTGCTGCCTGCTGCTTCGTCGTCGAATTTAACCCAATTTTTTGGGGTCTGTTGTGCGTCCAAATCATTCTCATTGCTCTCATTCAGCGGCACATCCTGCAGCGGATGCGTCGACGCCTGCGCATTGCCCTCGTGATCCATTTGTTTCTCTTTTTTTTTCTTTCTCTCTCTATTATAATGTGAGAGGCAGACACGTGCCTGGAATTGTTGTCGAAATCGGAATTGGAACGTGTTTTGGCTCGAGAAGCGACGATGTCGTTTTGCTTCTACGCTTTTTTTTATACTACTTGCGTAGTTCGCTTTTGCCGCTTACATAACCTCAATAATTACAATTCACACTTGAGTTGCTGCTGCTGCTGTTGCTTGTGTATTTTTAACTGATTTCAGCTTTAGCGCAGCGCACAACGCGTCGTTTACGTGTTGGCCGCTCACGCGTTCTCGTCACACTGCGCGCGGCACACCCAAAACATACACAGAAAAAAAAGCGCAGCTTAGCTTGGCTCAAAGGCGTGCTTCGCTCAGCTTGCGCTCAGCAATAAAGCCCTTTTACCGTTTCGTTCTCACCCGTTACGTCGAGTGAGCGTCGCTCTGTTATTTTTAGCTTTTCCCTGCGCTCACCTGTTGGCCGCTTTGTCTTTGGCTATCTCTCTCTCCCTCTCTCTTCTCTTTATCTTATCGCTCTCTCTCTCTCTCTCTCTCTCGTGTTGTCTCTCACACTTCTCTTGAATCTCATTCATTAATGTGTTTTGGCTTTTCGTTTTGTTGCTGTTTAATCTTTCTCACATGACAAGTTTCTTCCTAAAGTTAACGTTTTTTCTTTGTGTTTTTCTTTTTTTGTTAATGACAAACAAGCTGTGCTCTCGCTCTCTCTCTGCTGTTCCTCGTCTTTGAGATTTGTGGCTGTGACTCACAATTTGTAGTTAGCTGCGCTAGTAGTCTCTCTTCCTCTCTTCCTCCCACGATGCCACTCAGCACGCTAAATAATCATTTTTATCTTTTTATTCAGTTGTTTGCTTGCTTACAGATCGCTGTTGTAGACAATTTCGCAAAATGAGCAGTGTGTAAGTGTGCGAGTGTGTATGAGTGTGCGTGCGTGCGTAGAATGAGAATTGTGATTTCCCCCGTATTTGGCAGTGCACTGAAGTGAACCGTTGAACTGTATTGCATAATTTGCTAATGCATATGCAAATCCAAATAAAAAAAGTATATATATGTATATATAAAGAAACAAACAGCAACTCTTTTGTTTTCAGCTGAGAATGCTGCAATCAGCTGACTTGTATCTACGTTGTTTGTCAGGAAATTAAACGATTATTTTCAATGTTAGTCAAAAGTTTATTGACTCTTCACATATTTTCACTTCAATGAGATACTTTTTAAACCTTTGTTTGACACCAAAACAATGCAAGCAAAATATTATTAATACTACCTATATTATTAATAATACCTATTAATACCTAGCAACGATTTCTGATTTTAACTAATTTTCTCAGAAGACAATAACTTTGTCACACATATTTATGCTCTCTTTGATTATCAATTGTTTGTAATCCGATATTGATAATTATTCTACAGCTGATCAATATTATGCCAGGTATACTTTCATTAGGAAAACTTTTCCTTTAAAAATGCCGCACTTATTGCTATCGAAAATATAAATGTGTCGATATTCCCGAAACTTGCACAGTTGTCAATAAAATGAAATAAGCTTGATCTGCTCGAGGTAAACGAGAACTTATATTCCAAATTGTTAGGATCTAAGCTCTATGAGATCGACTCGACTTGAACCTGACCAAGAATATATGTATATACTTAATGAGGTCGAAGATGCTTTCATCTGTCTTTTTTCATGGGCTTATTAATAACATATGTCGGAAATTGTTTCACTTGAAATACGTTTCAACTATATATAATTGTATACAATAAATTATGTAATCAAATTATTCCACGGCCATTGGCTTAAGAGAGATTGCTAAGATAATTGATTACATACGCACACATATGTATAATTAATTATTGTATTTGACAGAAGTATGCTTATATTTAAGCTTTGATGCTGAAAAAAAGAGTATACAATGTTGACTCCGTCTTCCTTCACGAACGAGAGTCTCTCTCTCATGTATTTTACGTATTTTTGAAATCTTTTTTTTTTTTTTGTAAAGTACCAAAAACTGCAATTTAAAATCAATTTGACGTTTGTTATGGCACCCAGTTAAGAGGCGGTACAGTTTGTATGTCCTTTCGATAAGCGGACCAACATTTAATAACAAATTTATGGTGCTATGGTGAATAGTTTTCGCCAGGCCGACAACATTTTTTGGCAAGCGGTCGCTCTGGAAAAATGCTAAATGGCTGGGACGACATTATAGTGGCAATTGTGCGGCTGGGCAGCCACAGAAAACTTTTGCCGTCCATAAATTATGCCACAAAATTATTATATAAGCGGCGAGTGTCGAACGGCTGCAAAAGAATTGGCCAAGTGCCAAAGCGAAGCGGCCAAGCTGCCAGCCAAGCATTTGCCAAAAGTTGTTAAGCAAATTATGGCCTGGCACACGCAAATATATCTAGAAACTCTTTACAACGTTCTGAGCGACTGCAGACTTGGTCTAAATAGTAATTGCAGTTGGCTAACAATTATCAACGGCCATGTTATTGCATCAAAAGCTTGCAAGAATTTCAAACGTTTATATTTGTTAAAATTCAAATAATAAATGGCTTCAAGTTAAGCTTCAAGAGTTAAATATAGGAGAAATTCTCGGCATTCAAATATTAAATAAAGGGCAACTTTAAATGGCAGCCTTTTTAATCTGTTTATGAGCATCGGTACCGTAGTTTGTAGTTTTTTTTATCATGTAATCAAATCAATTTTCATTCTCTGCTTTTATAGACAGAAAATGTTTAACCATTGAATCCTTACCTTTTACTTTGTAACTGCATTTTAGATCTTAACTTATGGAGATGTTCATTGTCACTCATAATATAAATTGTCTAGCAGAAATTTATAAGAAATTTATAAAAATACCCTAGATAGGTTAGGGTAGGTTAGGTTAGACGCAAGAAGTGTTCAGGAGACTAATTTTCTTTCCCTTCTTTTCAGCTTCTGCAAAAGTCATTATATAGCTGAGCAGCTTATTCATCTGATGGTACACGTGACTCTACTGAATCTGTTGCATGTAACCAGGGGCTTACGTATTCTTTTATTATCTGAGAGAAGGGCCTTTCCTGGGTAGCGCGTCAAGTATACAATTGCCTTAATGTCCTGATCCAGTCTAATCGCATTCTGCTTTGCTATCTCGTCCAGAGATTTACGACAGTTTGTCACCGATATCGATTTTTTTGATATCGCGCTAATCGATTTGATTGCCACTGTGCTATCAGTATAGGCATTGCATGATTCTTTTATTTTTGTTGATTCAATTTATATTGAAATTTAACATAAATATATTTTTATGTTAGTTTTTAGTAAACCGAAATTTTTAATTTTGTTTTTATGTCATCTGTTCCTTCATAAAGCTAACTTACAAAGATCTTTTTTGTCGTATCGAACAACGACTCCGGCTTATAAGATTAGATCGTAATAGGCAATTTTTTGTGGCTTGATTTTTTATTTATACTATTTATAATAGTTTAAAATGTGATATCTGAAAGTTAGTAATATTTAAGTTACTTTCTCATATCCCCAACTTATATATTTAGTTTTAAGAGCATCCAGCTCCCCATGAAATTCATAAAAATGTTGGCAATTAAGGACTTGCGGATCATAAATTAAGAAAAGTAACTTAGTGAGCCAAGTTTGCTCTTGGCCACCAAAATCTTTTGTAAATTTGCCCAGCTTAATAAACTTGGTAAGCCATAAATCGCTCAACATGCAGAAATCCATTGTTCGTGGCCACTTTTCAACTTGGCTAAGGCTTTGACAAGCCACAAAAATTGCACTCTCAGCCGCAAGGCATTCAACCAAATGTCTAATTAGGCCAAATTAATTGCCTGCGCTTTTGACACTTTCAATGACTGTTGACCCCCGTCCCCGCCCCCGTCTCTTAGTCCGACCATCCTCCCTTCCTTGCTTAGCAAAGTCAACAAGACAGGCAAGCCAAGTATACAACGCTCAAAAGTCTATTTGCAGGCATCTTTTCTGTACACACCCACTCTCCCTTTTCTGCCATCTTGCCGCTGCAAGAGTAATGTTGGCAATTTGTTGGCCACCATCTTCATAGCCGCCGTCGCCGTCGTCGTCGTCGTCTTATTAACCCGCAACAGGAATCGGAGACGCGCCTCGCCGACTTGGCAAAACTTGCGGCAACTTTTTGGCCGACTCGAGAATGTCCAACGGGCGTATAAATTAGCCCAAGTCAAGACGCAAGCAAGCATCTGTTTCCACACAACTCCCCTTCCACTTTCCCCTTCCCCCAGACGCCGCCTCCGCCTCCCACCCCAGCCGTTGTCTTTGTGTTGTTTGTCTCATGCAAGTGCCAAACTTTTGGCATCAAAAAATGTTTTCAAATTAAGCTAATTTATATTATATAAACACACTAAAGACGCTTAATGAGCGGCCCATTGAGGCTGTGTGCGTGGCTCCATAATTTGTAAGCAACCATCATATACAGATATACCCTGTTATTTATGTAATACACACATTGGCCCAATGTACATTAGTTTTCATTTGATTACTTAGTTATATCGAAATATCGGTTTCACAGTATTTAATTAAAATACGTTAAGTAAAATTAAAATTGATGAATATCCTGATACAGATATTTTAATAATATTTATTATTTTTTAAGGTAAGTTTATTTTTAATTTAATTTACATTATTTTTCTCTTTTTTTTCTATGTTGACTTGAATTATTATTAACGAATCATTATTTTTATTTTTAATGAATTTAATTACTAATATTAGTAAGAAATTGTAATTGTTGGGAATGTTAGAGTTATAAAGGCTTAGTTTCTATATATATATATATATATATATATACATATATAACTAGAGCTTATATATAAGATTTGATTGAGAGCTTTGATTAACGTTTGTCAAATTCACAAAGCGACTTGCGATACAAATTGTGATCTCTGCTGTTGCATTTGATAAAGTTGAGAGATGCAACATTTTTTGATTTGCCTAGAGGACGGCAAAAGCTGAATGTAAGTCCACCTTTAAGCTCTTTGAAAATGGCCAAAGTTGTGCAACAACAACAAAAACATCAAAAACAACATGTTGCTGTTGTTGCTTCACAGTTCGCCCGCGAAATTAACGTGACTTGCATGACGCCCCAAAAGTATGCAGCGCGACTCTAAAGTGTCGCCATCAGCATCAGCTTTCCACTCACCCCTCCATCCACATGCTGCCGGCAACTTTTTCTGCCTTTGGACAAAAAAAAGGCACAACAACAACAAACTGCAACTGTGGAAACGTGTCACAAACTTTATGCGCCCGCCACGCGTCACGCACGCGATTTTCGCTTAGTTGTTTGTCACTTTGCCCGAGGGGAAGGCGACAAGGCACAAGGCGAGTAGGGATATATGGCAAAGGGAACTCCTAAGTGTTGTTGGCAGTGTTGTTGTTCCTGCCACCGCCTGGGCAAGAAAAATGACTGAGCAAATTAAGTGAGTTGCCATTGCCAGCAGCATGGCATAAATTAGCGAAACGTTAGCGCAGAACTCAGATTTTCAGAGCTATAGGAATATATATACATATACTATAAGAATGGTGTGGAGCTTAAGCGGCTGTTGTCGACGATAGCAGGAAAATGCAATTAAGCGTACTGATGCAATTTGAGGCAAAAATTATGTATCTCATTGCAAATGCTGCGAAATTGGCTCTTACTAATTACAAATTCAAATCTACTCAAAATAAAAATAAAATTGTATGTGTTCGGACTTAATTGATAAAAGATATGTATGTGGGATCGCGTTAGCCATAGACATACTTCTCTTATATTGATAAGTTTATGCAGACTGTGATATTAAAAATAATATTAAAAATAAATATTGCATAAAGAGTTCGTAGCAAATCTCCAACTGAAAATATTTAAAATATATATTTGAAAACCTTGAAAATATTACATAATCTGGAAAGAAGGACTAAACTAGTACTTATTTTCCAAGCAAAGCGTTAAACATGTCACAACATGTGGTGCACTTTCCTTGCTCCACGTATTCACAGATTTGTTTATGTCTTCATTATTTTCTCATTCGCTCTTTATCCCTCTATTTCTGATCCTAACTTACACAATTTGTTCTGAATGGGTTTCCCCAATCAATATATTTTAATACCCCCAGATTTAATATGTGCTTTATTTTGCGATTGTTTTTTTTTTCCTTTTAAATATTAATTCAATTATTTGCATTTAATTTTATTTCATTTCATTTTTTACTCTAATTTACATTTAAATATAATTGAAAAAGTTGGATTTTAATTTTAAAAACAATAAACTATTTTTAGTTTATATAAAATTAACTAAATAAAAAAAGGCATAATAATTAATTGGCTTGACAATGAAAGCAATTGGCTCAGAAGTACTGTATCAAATTTCCGACAACGCTTTGGAAATCATAAAACAAATTTGCAATTTTGAATGCAGTGAGGAACACGTTTAATGAGACATATAAACTGTTTTATACAAATTCAAAAGTATGTACGTAATATTAAATTACAAATGTCTAATTTTGTCAGCAATTCGATTGAACGCTCAGGGAACAGGAAAGTTCTTATCATTTTACATAATATTACAGCAATATACATTTAATTGGAGTTTATTGGGTTTCTTGAATGATGTTTAATTATGTTGGGGCATTCATTTCAATTGTGAAGTCATTCAGTTCATTTGCAGTCGATCTGCAGAGTGTCGGCACAAACGGAGCTGCCACTTCAAAACCACTTGAGCATATAATAATTTACAACATGTTGCAGCAGCAACCGCACGCACAACAGATGATGTGGCAGTCGACAATGAAACTGACTGAAACGAGGCACACCTTTTCCATATGCTGTTGTAGTTTTGTGTGTGTGTGTGGTTGTATCTGTGTATGGGTGTGTGTGTGTGTGTGTGTGTGTCGGTTTGTGGAAATTGCTTGAGTGTGGCTGTGACTGCTGTCAGCTCTCATAAAACATAAAATCACTTTGGGTTTCCTGGACAGCCTGGCAGCAGCAGCAGGTGTCATGCGCCAGGTGCAGTTATTCGAGGACTCGAACACTCGAGAACTTCGAGTTACTCACAATGGCATCTGAATGTAGCAACAATCTAAAGTGTCGCCATGTCTTCAAGAAATCAGCAAGCAGCTCTTTCGGTTGACCAGCCCACAACTTCCAACTGCCGCAGAGTATTTTGTTTTTGACACGGGTTACAAATATCCTTTTCCTAAGAGTTAATTGAAAATTGGCTTTTGTATCAAAGAACTGGAGTTCTGATAAGTAATGCAGATATAGAAACTTGAAATATTCATACATTGAAATTTGTACATTTTTGACAAGTGCCACATGGATTTTACAAAGATTTGGGTTCCTAACCAGCACTAACAGTTGAGTGGATTTAGCCAAGTTTGTCAGATTTAATCAAGGTTTGTTTTAATGTTAATGAGTTAATTAAAGCACACCTTCATAAAATTAAATGTAAAATTAATTTTTAAAATTAATCAGTATCACTTATTTAGTCGATACCTTTACAAAATTAGTCTTTATGCTGTTGTTGCATTTTCAATGTTTTACCAATACAATTACATATCTTAAAATTCGCATACTTTTAAACCAATATTGCCCGTCATGCTGTCTGTCTGTCTGTCCGATTTAATAGATTACGAGGCCGTAGTCATAGAGCAGTATATGTTCCAAGTTTCAAGTCCATCTTCGGTTTCAAAGTATAATTAATCCAACATTATTAATTTTCTAACGCCTCAAATGTTCCGCGTTCACTTAATAGTATATCTTATCGTTATTATTATTTGCAGTAAATAATATTACTTTACGACACCATCTTTATTTTTAAGAAGCCTTAAATTCAAGGTGTCGTCGTAAAATCGCCGCATTTGCATTTAAGTATCGGACAGGAACCCCTTGGAAGCTATGAAGCCAAGCAGTGATCAGCATAATGGGCAGTCAAGTGCGAGGCCGCGGGGATGCGAGAACCAAGTGCCAGACAATGTGCCATCAGACACGCAACTCTCAACTCAACGCAAGCGCAGCTCATTACCTTTTCGCGTCTTGTGGAAACTATAGCCCAAAATGTTGCTGCAGCCACTTCAGTGTAAATCATTACAATAATTCAAATAGAGCGCCGCCAGGACGATAGCGAGCGGGAGCAGGAGCAAAGTTAACGGTGAAAGTTTGCGAGACCAGACACAGAATGAGATTGTACGAGTATAGTAGTAGGGACAGCCAGGCAGGACAGTAGACGGGAGACAACAGGCAGGGCACCCACTTGAGACTGGGAGGTCGAGGAGGAGGCAAATGCATTTAAGCAGAAAATGTGACAGGAAAAGAAAGGGAATTGCGAATAGAATATGCCATGATTTAGTGTTGCCTAAACGCTTATACACTTTGACATTAAACACGTTTGACTTACACCAAAAAAAAATACGTTTTCAGCTTCTTGTGAAAAATGAAAAAAATGTCAGTAATATTTCGACTGTCATGCCTTTAACGATCTAAATGGGCAGACGACTTGGAAATTTCATCTGAAAAGTTCACAGCTAAAAACTACATTACATTATTTCATTTCTTTCTTTTTGTGGCCTTTCCTTGTGGCATATCAAATCAGCTGCAAGCTGGTCAAATATCTTAAAAAAAAGGAGCAACTTGCAGCACAAATAAAATCATATTTAAAACTTTCTGGCCATAACAAAAAGGGCCGTAACAAGAAGAAGGAGAAAAAGTGTTGCTGCTGTATACAACCAACAAAACTTTCGTGTTAAAATATAATAAAAAAAGAAAGAAGAAAATGCTTTAGAAAATAGATTCCGACGAATAGATACCCTAAACCCAAATGTTAACCTTCACAGCTGATCAATATTAGGTAAAGGTATATAAATTCTCGATAAGGGAGATATATCCTTAAAATAATTTGATTATATTGGTATTTGAAATACATTTGTATAAATTTCATTAGCGAAATGTTTCGATAAATTGAAATAAAATTAACCTGCTTGTGGTATCCGAGAACTTGTATACCAGATCCACACATACATACAGACGGAAATGGCTAGCTCGACACGGTTCCTGATCAAGGACATATATACATTATGGAGTCGGACATGCTCCGTTCTGCCTGTTACATTAGTATTGCACAACTTGGTTACACTCTTTTGCATATTTTCAAAGGGCTTAGGGTATGAAAATAAAGAAGTGTGTTCTGTTGCACAACAAGCGAAACAAGCCAAACAAAATGCCGAACAAACTGAACTTTTAAATTGGTAATTGTAAATATTTAGCAACATTCATAAACTGCTACCGCAAACAACAAGTAAAATGAAATTTTGTTTTGCCTTTTGGGAAAGTTTTTTAGTTTTTAACCATGTGAAATACAGATTTGACAACACTCTTAATACGACATCTTATTTAAGAAAATTGGAAAATTTATTTTGCATGTTTCAGAACCAGTTCTAGACAAAAAATAAGTGCGAACGAAATCATCAACAATAATAATATTAACACGCACTGAGCAAATTTCTTAATTGCTTACTTAACTTTGCTTACTACTAGAGGTAACTCCCTCATTTTATCAGCTGCTAAAAACATAGAATAAGTTGTTAATTTTTCCCACAGTTATTCGTACTATATAAATTTTAAAAACGTAGCTCATGGCAGTAAATATGTTAATATGTAATTATATTAAGCACATACATATGTGTGCATCTTTTTGGCGTATCTTAGCTCAACCCAATTTACAAATAATGCCTTGAGGCACAGAAAAAATAAAAGTTAAAAATATTGCATAAATTAAGGCAAACAAAGTGAAAATGTTAAACATGGTATATAATTTTGCAAACAGACAGCAAAGGAAAAAAAAGAAAAGACGCGAAAAACGAGTGTGGGCCATATTAATGCAATTTAACGGGGCGTATGCATAATATTTAGCTAAGCTGAAGCCAAAACGGGCAACGGGCAACGGGCCCAGTGCAAAACTTAATTAAAAATGTGTGCGCATAATTATAACTATATTTAGCATGCTGCATTTTTACACAGCACACACACACACACACACACACACACACACAAACGCATATGCATATGTGCATTAATTTCATATGCAGCTGCACACAAAGAAGATCGACAAAATATATATATATATATATATATATGCCACAGTTTTTGTAAGCGGCATTTTGGGGCCGCCGCTGATGATCCAGCGCCAGGTTTTGTCAACACGGCGACCCAGTCACCAGCATTGCTTTTGGCCTGATGAGCGGCAGCAGTTACCGTAAATTATTTTATTTATACCGTTAGTCGGAAGGGCTGCCGCATCCCAAGAGCTGTCTATGTGCTTGACTTAATAAAATAAATTTAGAAGTTGCCACAGCTCCCCTGTCCACCCTCTCAATTCACGCCTCAGTTGGGCGCGCCAGCAAAACGGCAAAATGTGCATAATTCCTGTGTGTGTGTGTGTGTGGGTGTGTATGTGTGTGGGTGCACAAGCTTGTTGTTTATTATTTATGCATGCTGTGCAACATTTACGCCCAGCAGCTGCACAACAAACGAGAAATCGTTGCACGGCTGCTTGCCACACAGATTTTTTTGTTCCTTTTGTTGTTTCCAGCACACTTGCACAGTGGTAAAAAATGCTGATTTTGAAATGCGATACTTAGCACACACATATGAATAAAAATATGTGTTTTAGTCACAATCTGAACAGTAAAATCTGTGAGAAGATGGTAATTTATGAGTTTTCAAAATCAATTTTAATTATCGTGTTAAAAATACAATGTATTAAATGTAAAAAAAAAATGATTAATTAATACACGGAGGCTCTGGCTTAAGATAGTGTACATTTAAAAATTATAATGTCAAATTGAACTGGGAAATATTTGAGTGTTGGATAAAATGAAGAAAAATTTAATTTATCAATTGAATTTATTTGCAAAAGGTAAGAGATGAATTTGATTCAATAACTTAACTGAATTGGCATAATTTCCTCAACTGAACCCTCCACGAGGGTGCCGACTGGTAATATCATCATAGTGGTCCGCAATGAACTGATGTTAGCTCAGATCTGTTCCCTGAACATGACCTCCTTGTATGCATGTTCTTGGCAATGGTATCAAGATTCGAGTTAGGGCCGGACTAAAGTGTAAAGCTACCCGTGCCGATAGTCAGCCTTCTGAGGGCCCGTAAATAGCCCAGTCGCTCACGGAGCCTCCATAGTGAGGATCTGTGTGCAAGCGGACATTGTTTCTACGCTTTTCTTCACAACTCGTGGAATTCAAATGGATAAAAAAAGTAAGCTCTGACTTTTGTGGATTTTGATCGACTATATTTTTTCTTAGTATCGTTACTAAAGTTATTTATTTTTGATTCATTTCTTTAGAGAATGTTGATCCATTTTCTTGCACCCTCTAAGCCATGCCAGTCCTTCTTAGCCAATGCAAAGATTTCCCCATCTGTACATTTTGCAAAGGAACTTTCCGACTAACTAACTTTGCACCGTCTAACAGCTCGTGAGCATACAAGATTCCCAATTTCCTAATATATAGTATATACATAATATATATAAATATAATATGTAATTTTGTTAAAATCTATAATAAGAGAAAAGTTGCATTCGCCCATAAAGAAATAATTGAATTGTCAACTAATTTGCCATTGGCTGTCAAATGGATGCAAATTTTAAAATCGTAGCGCAAATTGATTTTGCTACTTTTGTGGCTTCGATTTAGGTTTGGTTCGTTTTGTGCATGATTAGTTAATTTTCGTTTACTCTTCATGTGTTGCTGTGCTAGTTGTCATTTTGATCGATGGATTTTTTCACCACTTTTTTTTATGCATTTTAATTGCTTATCTAAAATACAACCACACGCCAAGAACTTGAATTGGTAAATTTGTTTTAAATGGAATTGGAAAATCAAAATAGCCAGTACGTCGGAGAATTTACAAAAATCTAGTTAAAGGTTGGTCAGTAAATTATGTTGATTAATACAGCTGACGTAAATTACATGTTAAACACGACATTATATTTAATATGCGTATAATGAATGCATTCTTTAAAGCGCCAATTATTTCACATATTTAAATTGAATTTTAATTTGTTTGATTAATACTTAATTTATTGTGTTAAATTGTGAAACAAACTATGTTCTAGTGGATTTAAAATTGCGGACAAATAATTTAGTAACGCAATACAAATTATATAAAGTGGCACCACAAGCATGAAAAAAATATGAATTGTTTATTTATTTTCCCTTATGACATCACTAATAAGGACTCAGAAAAAGTTGTGCTGAGCGCCAATTAAGCGCATTTGTTGCTGCTCCTTAAAAGGTTTCAATACTTGACAATTTATTGGCATAGGATTTCAGCGTTTGAAAGGCGTAATGACATTCTGAGGCCACAACAAAAGGACGACAATGCAGCAAACATAACAATGGGCCGAAACAGGAGCAAATAATGGCAAAATAAATATATCGGAAATTCTTAAAAGTATCCTTCTTTTGGGAGTGTGTGTGTTTGTGCATTGTTAAAAAAAAAATATGAAGTGGATTTAATAAATGTGGCAGGATGCCAGGCCACGAAATATACTTGGAAACTACATTTACGCAAGATTATGAAAAGTTTACTGAACAAGCGTTGCAGTTCTTTAAAGAACTTTAAAGTCAAGACTCCATTTTTTGCGTTTGCGCCTATTTTTGCTACTTTAGACTGCCAAAAGCAATTTACAAAAGTTTTTCCATCAAAAATCCGCTGTCAGTATAAATACCCTTAAAATAGCCGGCACTGCTTCTGCTGGTAAACATACACAGGACACTAGCACACATACACACGCACACATACCAGCAGACAGACGGCTACTGTTGCTGGCCGCTTCCTGAACTGCCTGTTTGCCTCGCTGGCTGCACTCTCCAGCTGCAGAAAATGATTTATGAATGCATGTGCTGATATATGCCATGTGTCCTGCCCCAAACTGCTCACACGACCACCCGCCCGCTCGCTCAGTCAGCCACTCGCCAGCCACCTTCTTTGCTTGCATTGTTAGTGCCCAAAATTATGCTACAATATTTTTTTATTTTCCTACACATTGCGCTAGTGTTGGAAAACTTTGTGCATTGTTGCCTCATCTATTCCCAGACCAAACAAAGAGAACGTGTTAGCCACACAAACACTCACACTTCCGCTAAATCAGAGCACTTTAAATTGAGCACGCTATGTATTAGATGTGGACGCCAGCTTATGGCACAGAGCACCCTAAAGTCGTCTGATCAGCTCTCTGGCCTGCTTATCATTTGCTGCTTTAACTCTAACCACTTAAATTAATTTGTATCATTAAGAACTCAATTTTAAAGGTCGTACGTTGTAAATCTTAACTAAACTATCATTATTATTAATTCAAACTATATCCATTTTATTTTCTTTTACTAATATTATGATTTACAGATCTATTTTCCATATTCCTTATTCTTTTTAGAATAATTCCAAACATAAAATTTATTATTTGTGAAGAAAGTAACATTTAAAGAAAATAATAGGAAATTACAATATGCGAAAATACAGGAACATTAACAGTCATTTATTAATAGTAAAGGTTGTAAAAAATGTTTATAAAAAATGCAATTACTTGGCATACAAATATAAATCAAGCCCGCAAGTTAACATTTCAGCTTATGGAAAATGCAATAAAAACAAGTGATGTAATATAATTTAATTAGTGCACATGTAATACGAAAAACTAATCCATATTAATTAAAGTAATTACAATTAAATTTCAAAGAGAATGGGCATCAGTACACAAAGGGAATTATGGCGTGCAGAAAAATAAATAAATAATAATAAAAGCGCAGACAAATGAAAATATTAAGTGGAAAATCTGTCGGAAGAGTTAGATGAACGGATTTAAATGCGCATTAATCGTAAATATACACACAATATACATAAATAAATAAAATGTTATATTAATTTGTTGACAATTATGATATTATTAGCTAGACAAAAGCGAAAACCACAACAAAATGAGTT
This sequence comes from Drosophila trichaetosa, assembly GCA_035043205.1. Classification (NCBI taxonomy): domain Eukaryota; kingdom Metazoa; phylum Arthropoda; class Insecta; order Diptera; family Drosophilidae; genus Drosophila; species Drosophila trichaetosa. Next base: position 3,661,489 of record JAWNNE010000535.1, on the reverse strand, counting down.
TTAGCGGCTTTCAAAGCGATTAATTAGCGTTAAGTCAGCAGTTTTGCTGTCAACACAAATGTAACTGCTCATTAGTTGCTTTAGGCTCAGTCTGGACAGTCACTGTAGCGCAGTGTCAATGCGATATTCCTGGGGGCAAAATCAGCGTTACGTAAACGCCCAATGCAACCGCAAAGCACCTGCCTAATTTGGATTCAGTGTGTGTCTCGTTTCGTCTCAAGTTAACTACCTCTCTCACTATGCCTCGAACTTGGCGTATGTGTATGTGAAAGTGTGTGCGGAAAAACTACTTGTTATTCAGTGCGTTTAACTTCGTTTAGCTGGGCGAAATGTTTTAGAACTCGTTAGAGCGTTCACCACGCCACAGCAACGGCTTCAATAAAGTGCGCCAGAGATTGACAGTCTTCGTCCGTCAGCCATACTCCTGACTGGCGACCTAATCAATGTTCTGCTAGATTGACTAGCCGCCTTACGCCACCCACATTAGTTTGTAATTTATTTAGCATTAACTGTTGCATGACTCTCAGGACAAGTTGTCAGCTGAAACAGAGCAGATAATCATCATCCCAAATCGAATATTAAGATTATTATACAAACATACTTCTCTACCTTTTTTGCAGAAATTATTTAAAGAATTGTTTATTGTTATATTTATTAATATTGTTGTATAAGTGATTTTAATTCTTCTTTCCTTATCTTTCCATGTGTTAATTTTTTATTTTTTTTGCCTCGCTCAGGGTGTTGTTAAGGATACTTGAGAAATACCCTAAGACAGTCACCTCAGCGCTTCATCCTTGATCCTTGGAGCTTTATTCTCGATCTGCATCACTACCCGAGTCGACATTCCAGTGGCCTTTCTATCTGTCTGTTTCTATACCAGCTATTCACTCAGTTGGAAAATATCCGAATATTGGTTGCAGCCATTACATTTAATCCCATAATTTAAGAGTCAAAACTAACCAAAAATTTAAAGCACAAAAATATCTGAATTTGTCCACCAAAATCAAGAAACCACAATTTTGCACAATTTTTAACGTTGATTCTGATAATCAACTCCGTTCGGCGATACACTACATCGCTCCACCACGCCTACTCTGAAGCTTGAAGTGTGCTTTCTGTCAACTGTTAGCTCTAGCTAGCAGAGTATTCCATAGTAGGTTACAGCGAATTGCAACGTTCTCACTTTTTTTATCTTTATCACATTTCAAATAAGTACTGCTAACAACTCAATGTCAGCACATCGACTGATTGCTCAAGCATACCCAATGTTTGTGCAATCATGCGAAAAAACGACATAGACACTAACATTTCTTCATGATTAAACCGATGGCTTGTCCTTCAAATCATGCCCCTGCTCTTGTTCCAGCTGCTAGTGTTCCTTTGCCCATACCAATTATCATTTGTCTGGCACCTGGCCAAAACAAAAATCATTGTCCACTGTCAAAATCAGAGTACTGAAAGTATTAAGGTAGACAAAACACATCTACCTGTCGCTCAATTCACGAACATTTGTCCCATCCCACAGCACAAAGAAAGAAAAACTTTTACAAATGGGGACAATGACTATTACTTGGCATGCACATGCCACACACAAGACACAAACACACGGACACAAAGAGACATGACAACATGAGCAAGCAACTATTTCATTGCCTGCTTTTTTGGGCGCTTCGTCCTTTGATTTGACAGGCACAGTTGACAGGCTACAACATGTCGCATAATTCATAATTACATACCAAAGAAGCCCATCTCACAAATCATCAAATAATCATTAGAAATTATCACGTGCAAGCTGAGCAAAATGTTAACAACTATCTTATTTATTTTTGCTTATTTAATGTGCACTAAAAACAAAGAATGTGACAAATTAAATTAAATAAATTAAAAATTAACTTATAATAAAAAATAAATAAATTAAGCGATATAATTAACCTGGTGGTATTAACAAATTTAGAAAACAATATCACTTATTTACAGGGTATTTCTTTATAAGAGCAACATTCTTAAATACATTTTTTAAGCTCATATTCTTAATAAATATTGGTATTATAAGATCTTATATATATGTATATATATATAAAAAACTTTATAAATTCAAATAATTCAATTTGAAAAAGGATATGTTGAAATTGCAAACAGGTTTGTTCAAAGTGGAATCGATTGTGCACAAAGGTAATAGAAAGGCGGCAACAATAAATCCAATTAACTCATGAATAGGCGAAGAAAATGTAAAAACAAAAAAAGAAAATTCATTGGGTGAATTTTCCTAGTTGCGCCACCCAGATAACAGTTTAAAAAGCTGAATGATGCATTTTTTATGCTGGCAGCAGACGAAAAAAACATTTGCCACCAAAAAGAAAAGAATCAAAATCGAACAACAAGAAAAAAAGCAGTTTGAATTTTATTGGCGAAATTGATAAAGTGGCTGTAGGAAAATCGAACTGAATTGCAAATGCAAGTCCATCGATCGAAAAGGGGGGCGGCGCAGGGCTACCAAGCAATCAACGTGCACAAGTACAAGGATTTTAAGATTTACATTTTCGATGTTTTCTTATCTTTTCTTTTTTCCTTTTGCGATTTGTGTCTGTGTCTTGTCTTTGGCATGCATAAAAATATGAGCAATTGCTTCGCAAAAGAGAAATGGATGATAAGGGAGGCTGCCGAGACTTTGACTTCTAAGATAAAGTTTTACCTCGGCCACGTTTTCGTCTTAAAAATCAATTTTAATTTACCAAACTTGCAAAATAGGTAAATCTTGCAGACAATCTGGCCATGTTTTAAATTTCAATTTCAATACCGGAGAAATAAAAAGACGGTTGACATAAAATACATATGTATATAATACAAGTTTGTTGATTGATTAATGTGAAATAATAATATCTAATATCTAGTGCTTGCAAAATCAATATTAGTTTAGTCCCACTTTCAATGTTATACAATATTTATAATGTTTCGGTTCGGAGACGTGCTTAAAACATATATTGGGTAAATTATAGTTTTAAGTAACCTTGAATTTTAATTTCAGAAATCGGTTTTAATTTTAATCATAGAAAATATTTCGAAAAGTTAAACGTATTTTCGCATGGTCCACCTATTATGTTTCTATGTTCTTTAATTTTATGTACTTATACATAACACTAATAAAAATATACTGAACTGATCTGGAGTTTTCAATCCTACTACTATTTAGCTCTCAAATACATAGAAACATATTACTACGCATATGTATTTTTTGAGACATTGGGGACTGTCATAATGCCAAATTAACCATGTCAGTCGTGATGTCTACACGAATGTTGCCTGTACAACATGGAAAAGTTGCATAAGCGGCATCTGTAAGATTTCGATTTGAAGAGCAAAGCGCAAAGCAGTTTGATTAAATGATTTGGGTATTGAAGAGACTACACAAAAGTTGAGAGAAGCAATGCTCGCTTTGCATAGAGATGTGCGAAATAACCAGAAAATCAAAATAAAAGAAAAGCGAACCGAACTCGTTGATGTATGATGTTGCCAATTGTTTGAAGTAAATCAATCGGCTTTGGGCCAGGCCTGGCACAGGACGAAGGCTTTTAGTATAAGCAAGTCCAGGCAGCAAAAGGCAGGCAGCATCCCCTGCCCCTCGCCACGACCACTTCAAATGTTACTGATTGGTGCCGCCTGCCGCCTGCTGCCTGCCTCTAGGAGGTATTAGTGTGCTCATCCTGATGCTGCTGGTGTTGCTTCTGCTGCCTTCGTTGCTGTTGTTGTTGTTGTTGTTGCTGCTGCTGGTCTTTGGCCAATGTAAACAAAGCGCACTGAAAAATGGCCAGATATAAAGCAGCCAGCGCCTGCCAGAGAGATGTACCCCCTATCTGTCCCAATGCTGACAGTTGGTTAAGGGTCGCCGCTGTCATTTATGTTTGAGTTCCATTCGAGTTATTCAATCAGCCCATTTCTCGAGCTAAGCTGAAACGACATACCAAACCAATTCCTTTGCTGTGGTCAGCTCTTTTGGTCAGCACAGGCAAATGGCCAAAAATTACAGAGCACTAAGCGGAGACATAAATCACATTAAACTGCAGGGACTTTCGTTTTGTTTTTTGGTTCCTTCACACTTATGCAACTGATAGCACTATATTCACTATATTCAGACATTGTTAATGATGCAAATTATTTTACAACTTAATGATAATTTATGGCTGCAGTCGTATCGTTCTACAAAATTAACCTGCATATTTTACAGCACATTTGAATTGTGACCACAAAACGTTTCGACACCGAATAATTTATGGTAATACCAATCACAAACGTAATACAAAATGAATTATACTTTACAAACACATACATATATGCAAACACACGCATTAACACCCACACGTATACAGGTGTGAGCACATTAGCATACAAATCGGCTCACTTAATAGATACTTAAGCCCAAGCCAGACATTTTAAAAGCATTTCATTCAGATAAATAATGCCGAGGTAATAAATTCTCATAAATTTTAGGGTTGCTGTTTTACCAAACGAGTTGGCAGCTCTGCAAAAATGGAGTATTTAGGAAATCATGTGCCTTGGAAACATTAAAAACTAAACTATATAAAATATAGCTATATGTTAATCTAAAAAATGGAATCTAAAAAAAATATATCAGTTATGTTTTGCGTCTCAGATGTTGCCACATTTCGTACACAATGTTTTTGTTATAATAATTTAAAATACACACAAACGAAAAACTTAAACAAATATTTAAATGGAAAAGTTGGTAATTATTAGCTTTGATGTAGCTTAACAATGTAATCAATTATTTTCAATTGTGGCACATGGAGTCTGGCAGCCCACAGAGATGGTTTGTTGTATGCCGGAGAATGTTTTAATAAATATTTCGTTGCATTTGAAAATTAGCACAATTGGGCAACGCTGGAAACGGTGCGCAAATAAATAGAACAAAAAACAAAACAAAAAAAAGTTAATTAAAACAAAAACTATTGCCAGTGGGAGGCAGAGCCAGTGTTGCCACAATATTAGTAGCCAGAAATTGGCGCTCGAAATTCCACATCTAAAACAAAATTAATTTTTCCGGCCAAGCTAAAGTTTGGTTTTAATTTTTTGTTGTTTTTGTTTCTGGCCAAGAGAGTTTGCATTGTTTTGCATATTTTATACAGCGGAAATGAAGCGCTCAGCACACGGTCACATGCACACACACACACACGCACACTCTCAATTATTGTCCCACTGTGCACTAAAGGAAAAAAGCAAGATTTTCTGCAAAAAACTATCAAAAAAATACAAATTTACGTGTCTTCTAATATTTCATATATTTTGAGATCTTATCTTCAAATTGGGCTGTAAATTTTTTGAGCAGCATTAACCAGTCGACTAATCCCAACAATTTTTTGGCAGAAAAAGTGGGTACTTTGTCCATTGTGAGGTGCGAACTTTTGCAGTAGCGAGCCCCAAAACAATGCAACACGCAACTTATAAAACACAAGGCACAGAAGACAAACTTTCATTGGCTTTGGCTGATTCGACAGGCGAACTGAAAATGAATACGAAAACAAAAATATAACTAACAATGCATTTCAGAGATGCAACTAACACACAGTCAGAGCTCCAACGGCCGCAACAACAATAAACTAATTAAAAATGCAGCTGACTGCCTAATCGGAAAGTTGCCATGGATAATGCACATTTGTGATGCATGCATAAAATATTGATTAACCATGTTCGCATACAACGACCGCCATAAATAATGAATGCTCGGCGAAATTTAACAGTATACTTCCAGATATAGGTATATAATATAAATAGAACACCAATACTGAAATCTTGCTGGTGATGCTCTTTAGATTTTACACATATTTGCAAGAAATTTAATCCGAATGGTGTGATATTTTCCCAAGCACATACAATGAACAAGAATACATTTACACTGAAATAAATACATACGAAATATGCAGATGCAACCATTATGAAATGTTGTATTATTAAAAATGTTTTTTACTTAAATTTGCAACGCGTTGTCAACATTTCCGTAAGACTACAAGTATCATTTATGATATTTTCACTATTCTCAATTGTAGACGATCGCGATATATATTTGGCGGCAAATTTGACTCATCTTTTTATTGAGAAAGTTAATTGTTGATACTTTTTAAAATCAAAGGTTTTTCTTTCTTTTAACCCCAAGGAGCATATCTAAAAAATTTAGAAAAAATATGTAGAATTTTTAGGTTTGTTTCGTGTGTATTAAGCAATAGTATTTTGGAAAGGATTTTATCTAAAAATAGGACTGTTCATTTATATTTCTTACAATTATTTTCAATTATATTTCTAAGAAATAGAAAACAAATACTTTCTAAAATAAAGAAATGTTTTTCGTATATTTAAAAATTATTTTTAAGAAATATGAAATTTATCCAATTTTCAAGGCGATTTTGATTAATACTTTTTTGAAGGACTCGTATATTCAGGTAATCAATTATAATTAATTAAAAATATTATACCCTGATTCTCGATCGAAAATGTTGACCAATCTGTTTCTAGACCGCCGCTTTTCTATATAATCACTTACAAAATCGTATGTATAAACACCCATTTCCATTCGCAATTTCACTTCAGTGCATAATAGACGTCATGAACCTGTGTGAATACATTTTTCTCTTCTATCTGATTTTGTTGCAATTGCTTAGGCACATAGAGGTAAATTGTAAGTCGTGAATATCCAGAAAACAACTAATATCGATATTTAGTTGTATTTGAATGTGAATTTGATTACGAGTCAACAGAGTGTGGACCTGGTGAAACCTGTTGCAGTTTCTACACCCATCGAAATGTTTTTTGTAAAAAACTTTCTACTTTTATTTTCAACAATATTTCAATGCCTGCATATTCCCAAACAAACAAAAAATTATAATAATAATGCAAAAATGATCTGATGTCATATTGTAAGAATCTTGGTTTGTGATTGGTATCCCATTTGGTTAATTAGTAATTGGTTAGTAAACTGGTAGCCTCTAGCTTTTAAAAATATCAAAATATTCTCATAAAATTATATACACACATGAATATTTAACGAAATCCATGGGTCAACAGGAGAAGCCCTAACTACTATTAAAATAAACAAAACATAGTCAAAACCAATCTCGCAACAAGTTTAACCGATTTTTTATTATATGTATATATATATATATATATATGTTATTTTTTTCTGTTTTTCTGGCCCATTTGTTGTATCAGTCACTTAATACAGAGACACCAGTCCTAACTAAAACTAACCCTGCCAAAAGCAAGCTCGCAACAAGCTTTGTCGATTTAATGTATCTGTTGCAACTTGGACCGGATCAGGTGGTGCATTTATATTACAATCAAACTATTCAGGTTTATTTATTTCTCTATCATATATAGCTTTCGTAGAAACAATTAAGATTTCGGATATCAAATTTCAAATACACAAGTAAATTTATATGTATATTTTTATGTACAAATTAATGAAAAATCTAGTTTAGCTCTGATAAAATTATGAACAGCTGTCTACTAAATCAAATACCTATCTCAGAACCAATTGAAAATCTAGTTTAGCATATTATTTGTTATATTATAAATGTCTGTTTACTATTTAAAAAATGCAACTTATTCAATTTATATCGCTTTTAAATTCTGGTTTAGTTATGGGGCTCCTTGCACTCTGTAAGATGTATGTCATCTTCAGAGAGCTGCTGCAACATGGCTCTTCTGTCTTCGTTGTTTTTGTTGCCTAACAAAAAAGGCAAAAACCAGCTCCATTAGCAGCAACAGCAACAACAGCAGCACAGATCGATCGATCAGAGTATTGATCTGGTGCACGCTGTGAGCGATATTCTCAGTTGATCGGAAGAGCGCGTGGCGAAAGAAGGTGACGCATTTTGTGACTTTTGGCTATTTTCGTTATTGGGCCACAATAAATTAAAAAATTGTAACGAGCCGCGCAAATGCTCAGTTGGCGGCAACAGTGCAAGACGCTACACGCCAAGGTGCAACAACAACAAAAAATAATATAGCAAAAAAAATATATATGTATATATATAACCTTATTTAAAAATGCAAACATAAAGTAGGAAAAAAATAATAATACAAATTATTATTTGCAAAGTGAATCGTGTCAAGTGTGTTGTTTCTGTGGCACATGGAGCGAAGAAATTATGAAACTCAATGTCAAGTGCTGGAAAGCAAGTGAAAATTGCCAGATGAGAAACAGATGCAGCTGAAAAGGCAAAAAGTGGCAGCTGCAGCAACAACAGTTTGAGTAGCTCTGTGTGCCCACAGCAACAATGCGCACATACCTTAGCACACACCTAAATAGCATACGAAGAATACACATGTCAACATATTTCAAACGCAGTTCATTTGCAACTTTTTATAAAGAAAATAAATAAAATAAACATATTTTATATGCAGTTCATTAATAACCTTAAAACTTTAAATCAAATAAGTCAATAATAGTTTGAATCTCACTGTGCATAGCTAAAAGGTGCGAAACTCGGCTAACCGTTGTGGAGCTGCTGCATCACATTTTAAGTAGCGCAATATGCACATATTTTAAAAATTTGTACATGAGGACATTAATGAATCGCATATCACAACATTATTATCATTATCATTGAATTTAAAGTGCAGCTGACGCTTAAATTAAATAAATTCTTGTCGACAGCTTAGCAACCATTCGGCCTTTTTAACAGCAAGTGGCAACGCCGCACGCCCAACAGAATCTGCCGTTAACAGTGCGCTTAACAGCGAATAACACCAACAAAAATGAACCAATGCCTGCCTGTTAATGCAAAAATGTCGAAGGCGAAGAAGGTTTTAGATGAGGCGCGTGAGACGCAAAATCGTGAATTGGACCTCGTCGACAAAGGCCTGGTGTCCTTTGAGGAGCTGCCAGGACTCTGTAAGTACCATACATTTAATGGGCCCGCAAACTAAGTGAAAATCGATCAATTTAATATAAGAAACAACATTTTCATGACGCCGTCGTCAGCCCGTTAACATAATTCTGTTTGATGACGCCACCATCTAAAAACAAAATTGCTAAGAGTTGTTCGCAGAAACATCTAATTTGAGATAATCGTGCTGGCTGGTGACTTCAACAAACGTTTTAAACAACATTTCGTGTAACTTCTGCACTTAAATTGTTTGCAGAAACGACCAAAATATTTATTTGGTTTCTTTAAATAGTAACGCATTAGCGTTGTCTCGCTCACACTTATGCAATAGATGCACGCCTATTGCACGCAAAGCAGCAAACAGCTGCTGATTTTTAGCTTTGCGACATGTAGCAAATCTGTTGCTTCGGATGTTTTTAAAAATTGTTCGAGAAATTCGAAATACATTTACAAATTGAAAAAAAAAAAAACCGAAATCGTTTAGGTAGAAGATAATTTGTAAATTCAATACATCTGGTAATGAATAGTTGTTTTTATTGTCAAAACAGTTGAAAATTGAGTTTTTATGGTTTTTATGTCTCTCTGTAGTTAACATGTCGAACATTACACGGCTGACGCTGTCGCACAATAAGATCAGCGTCATTAGTCCTGGGATTGCCAATTTGCTGAATCTGGAGATACTCAACCTGTCCAACAATCAACTCAGCGAACTGCCCGTTTCCCTCTCCTCGATGCCCAAGCTGCGCATTCTGAATGTGTCGATCAATCGATTGGGAAATCTGCCGCGCGGCTTTGGCGCCTTTCCCGTGCTCGAAGTTCTCGATTTGTCGTACAACAACTTGAACGAGCAGCTGCTGCCGGGCAATTTCTTTGGCATGGAAACGCTGCGCGCTTTGTATTTGGGCGACAACGACTTCGAGTACATACCCAAGGAGCTGGGCCAGCTGAAGAATCTACAGATATTAGGCCTGAGAGACAATGATCTGTTGGAGCTGCCACGCGAGGTTGGCGATCTGCTGCGGCTGCGTGAGCTGCACATTCAAAACAACCGACTGCAAGTGCTACCGCCCGAGGTGGCACAGCTCGATCTGCTCAGCAACAAGTCGGTGATGAAAATGGAGGAGAATCCCTGGGTGAATCCCATTGCCGAGCAATATCTGTTGGGCATCAGTCATGTAATTGAGTACCTCAAAACTGACACCTACAAAATGTGAGTATTTGACTAAGTTCGACCAAATTCTAATCCCATGTGCAAATAAATTTAATACTCACTTGAAAATTCGCATGTAGATGTGGATCTAAGCCTAAAAAATAGAATATAAAAAATTAAAATTATTAGAATAAATTGTGCCTTTAAATCGCAGATCGACCGCAGTATCTATCACCTATCATTATAGTTATTACTAATAGCTTGGTTTCTTCCCGAACAGCATCTATAACCGCCACATGCAGGCCGGAAGGAGCGGGCCACCACCGCCCAAGACCGATAAGAGCAAGAAAGCATCTCGAGTACGTGCATAGTGGACCAAAACGGAGGATTTATTATTTGTGGTCGTGTTGTTGGGCTGCCGGAGCAGCCATTTATGTGTGTGTTCTTTCTTAACCAAATAAAATAAAAATGTTTTTGAATACTAATTTTTAAGTATTTGTACTTTAATATTTAATTTTTGTAATGTGCCTTCAATGTTTGCTAACAAATGCGAATAAATAAAATAAATTTTTTAACTTAAAAATTTGCATTATTCACTTGACTTTAACAGAAGCAGCAATTGTTAATGGGTATTTTATTATTTTCATTATTTAAATTAATAAATAACAAGTTAATTGAAATATTTTGACTTACCAAAGTTTCCGATATTTAAAGATCATATTTGATATTTGTATTTTATAAAATAGTAGTTTCTTGTTTTTATTATCGTTTCTTATGTTCATCCTTTTTTTTGTTTCTGTTTTTTGTAGCAGTGTTTTTAGCCTTAAGTTGAATTAATTAATTCGTTACATTATATAATTAAATTAATAGTTTAATGTTTTTTGTTTTTGTATTTCTTCTCCATTTTTGTCTTGCGATAAACTAATAACATAGTTTTAATTTGTTGTGTTTGTTGTCAATTTAAATTTAATACATATTTTATATATCGATTTAATTAATTATTTTTAAACTTATTTTTGTTTTTGTTCTTCTGTATATTCAGTTAAATTTTAATTTATTTTACTTAATTAATGCTTTGTTTTCGTTTATTACTTGGAGAACTTTTTCTATGTACACGTTTCTTTTTTTTAGTTTAGCAAGAATTAAATAGGTAAAATTTTGAAAATGACAAGAATATTCAAAAAATATATAATTTTATTTTGAACTTTAGCAAGAAATCATTTAAAATATCCAACTAAAATTCAGTTTCAAATTAAAATGTGTGAAAATAAAATCGCATTCACTATTGTTGCCATAAAACAGAAGAAAAAAAGAATGTTTTAAATAATATTTACTCACTAAAATAAAAGACAAAAGTGATTTATATACTCTACGATCCAAGTAACAAAATTTTAATACATAAATAAAGGGGAGTAGAATAGTTTTGAGAACTATGCACCGCTTAATCAAATGCTGGATGCACCTATGTGGTGTAGTGTGATGTTGTGTAGACTTTAAGATTCTTTAAGATTTGGCATGCCGATACGAAAATATAGACAAAAACAAAAAACATAAACTAGAAACCTTAATCAAATACAACAAATACAATAGTGTATATGGATAATTGTTTACTTAAAAATAATGGTGGATATAGATCGCATATAAAGATGAGTAACATTTAACATAATCAGTTGCTGGTTCCAGAAAAACCGCTCATTAAACATTAAAAGTAAAGCTTTAAACCTAATACAAAATGACAATAGAAAATCAATACAAAAATTAAAAATATATATGTGTATGTGTATGTTCGTATGTGTGGCAATTGAAGAATTGCTTTTATTTTTGCTTTATTCGATACTCGCGTTTTTCCTGCTGGAAATATCTGGATATAAATGTTTAAAGAAAGACTCTGGCAACACATATTTTCGATTCTCTTTCAATAAATTCAAAATGGAAATTTCTTGTTAAAGGTGTTTTTTTTTTTTTTTGTTTGTTTGTGATTCTTTTTTTACATTAGTTTACAAATGCAATTTTGACGGCTTGAATTCAAGTTTGGCCTTTATTACAGTTAAATACAATTTAAATGCGTTGCTTTTGCCAGTGATAGCCGCTAAACTCATTTGCAGCTTATTTTTACAAAAACAAATTTAGCGTTTTGAAAATTTGAATTAATTGCATTCTTGCCTTACTTTTTTTCTCGTAAATGTTCGACATTTATGTAAGTTTATAAATTTTAATTTTTGTGGTTTGGGTTTTTGTGTTGCATACATTTAAATTTTATTATTTTTATTCATGTTGTTGCTGCTTTGTAAATAAGTACGCACAATCATTTATATATATATATATATACATGCATATATATATATATATATATATATATTTGTAAGTATATATATTTCTGTTTATTTAATATGTAAATTTAATGCAATCTGCTTTTTTAATTATTTATAATAATAATGATTTGCATTTCCATATCAATTATTTAATCAAAAATATCGTTCATTTTTTTAGCGTTACTTTGTTGTTGGTACATATGCAATTTTTTCTTTGCTCTCCCGTTTTTTTGTTTGTTTTTTTTTTTGTTTTTTGCATGCTTTGTTTAAATAAAAATAATTAGCATAAAAATTACATTTACATTTAATTTGAGTTCATTTGATTTTTGTTCTTGTTGTGGTTGTTGTGGCAGCGCAAGCTGAAGTTGTTTTTGTTGTTGTTTCTGTTGCTGCTTTTGCTTTTGCCGCTTTGCTTTTGGTTCCTTATGGCGCTCCGACATCAATTTTGGCTGTCAAACTTTGCTGTTGTTGGGCGCTCGCGTTGTCGACTCATAGTGGCCACGCCCCAATGCCGCATAGGCGTCGGCATAGGCGTGCTGTTGCAGTTGTTGTTGTTGCAGCTGCTCCGACTCCTGTTGCTGGTGCTGCTGCTGCTGTTGTTGTTGTGGTTGTTGCTCATGCAGCGATGTCGGTCGACTAAAGCTTACTTGTAGCGGCGGCGGGGGCGTGACGCCTTTACAAGATTAAACGCAATGGAAGAGATACATAGAGAGAGAGATAGTGGGAAGTATAAAAATAGTTGAATTAGTTTCTTGACTCGGTTTGATTGCTGGGTGACACCAATTCAAGTATGCCGGTCTTCAGGGCGGCTACTTGATTTGGGCCATGTGCAGCTTATCGATTTATATTAAAAACCACATGCACACAGATTAATTTTTTAGTAGTCATTGATAACCATGCAAATCAAATGCATTTAAGATGTGTAAAATCCATGATTTTTAAGTGGGTAAAAATATGTAATAGGAATCAATCATTGATAATAATATTCAAAAAAATATTTGAACAAAAGTTGCGCTTTTAGACATTATCATTGACAAAGTTATAAAATTGAAGCAATCACAGAATCAAAAGTTAATTAACAGTAAAACCATTTAAATATTATATTAGTTCTTTTGTGCAAAACATGCTTTTGCAATCCACTTGGGAAATATAGGCAAGAGTATTATTGAACAAAACATAGAAAAAAAGCAAAAGCTTTTGTTTTTGTAAGTTTGTTTTTCACATACCAAAAACTTGACAGCTTTAATAATTCCAATTTTTTTTAGGTCAACATTAATGTTAATGTTTTAATAGTTAAATAATCAGTTATAATCAGTAATAAGTGTGCAGGCAATAACAAAAACAACAACAATACAAGAAGAAAGGTCTTAAGAAGGTTACAAAAAATATTAATAATAAATATCCAACAAATTGAAACAGACGAAAAGACTACAAAATAGCTAAAACAAAACATTACGAGTTGGGTTAGTAGAAACAAGGAAGAAAAAAGGTGGACGAGCAACAAACTGGAAACACAAAAGATAAAACGCTTCATGGAAGAAAAATGATCATACCAATTGCTTATCAAATTCGGTTTTTGGTAGGGGAAAAGCGTTGTTTGGAATGATGGAATAGGCACGCGTGCGCTTTGGGCGAATACTCGGATGTTCTGGGTTCATTGTGTCTTCAATATGGCATGTGTAGGCGTTCCAATTCCACGCATTTCACGTTGTCTTTTCTGATTTCTCTTACTTATTTAATAGACAATATTGCGACGCGTTTTGGCAGCGCCGCCAACTGATTTATCTTTGCTGCTGCTGCGACTGCGGCCGCTGTTGTTGTGTTTGTTGTTTTTGTGTTGCTGTTGTTGTTGTTGGCTTGTGTCTTTGGCTTTGGCACTTTTGGCATTCTTACTACTGCTACTGCTGCTAGCAGCCGAGTGGGTGGCTGTGGTAGTGTTGTTGGTGGTAGTGTTGTTGTTGGTACGTGATGAGCGGGACTTATTGCGTGGTGGTAATTCTGAATTTTTAGCGTATCGATGGATGGAGAATAATGTAAGTTCAAACACAACAAACGATAACCAAAAAAGAAAAAATGCCAAAATTGTAAATTGTAAATGTGTTTGCAACAATATAAAATCAGTTGAAACAATTGGATACAAAGAGCAGCTAGCTATGAGGTACTAGAAGGACGGGTCTAGAGGAACACGCACCTTTCGGCGCATAAAACGCTTGCGATTGTTGTTGTTGCTGTTGTTGTTGTTGTTGCGGTGAGAGTGCTTGTTGCTGTTGCTGCTGTTGTGCGTTGGCCGGCGGCAATGGCAGCGGCAGTTGAGCACGTGCCACAACACCACCGCTGCTGATGGCAGCCTGGACAGCAGCAGCCGCAGCAGCAGCACCACCAGCACCACCACCCGTGGCACCCAGCTCAGCTCCATACCCTGAACGAGCTGCTCCTCCGCTGGCCTGCGGTCGTCCACTGCTGCTGGGCCGAGCCCCACGTCCATCGCTCCGTCGCGCCTGATTCGCCGCCGAGCTGCGATGAGCGTGACTGCCGCCAGTAGGCAGCGGCACTATCGAATGCCCGCCCTGATGCCGATTCCATTCGTGCGGATGCGCCTGATTATGATTACCACGTCCTCCAGCACCTCGTCCTCCTCCGGCCCCACCACCGGCACCACCAGTCCCTCCGCCTCGCGGATAATGCTGCGCATCGTGCGCCGGTGGTGGAATGCTTCGTGGTCCGGCGCCGCGCTGGTGCGGATGACGCTGCTGCATTGACGGGGGGAGAGAGAAAGAGAGACACAGAGATAGAGATAGTGAGAAAGATATTTAAGTAATTAGAAAGAGTGTAAATCACCTAGCTGAATCTTTATAAGTGCATTTTTTTTTAGTAAGTTTCGAAACCATTGTTTTAAAAAAGACACTACCTAATTAATATTTTTCAAACTTCTACATCTCAGTCAAAAAAACCAAAATGCCAAGTTGAATTTGTATATGGAAAAATAATATTAATACCTAATTACAACTTCTTTATTCATTCAGAAAAATTATGAAATTGTTTATTTTTGTTTGTGTAAAAAGTGCAAAATATCACTTAAAGTAAATGTTATCCCGCATTTTGTTCTCATGAAAATTATTTAATAAAATTTATGTCAAAAATATTTCGAGAGCTGTTTGTAATTGGAGCGTTGGTTAAGACCCAGATGGGAACATAAAAATAAACTATAAAATTGGGAGAATTGAATATCTCTCGCATCATATTCAGGGTGGAAGCAGTTGCAGTTGCCTTACCATTCTGCGTAGTGTATTCATTGGGGCACGAAGAGTTTCGCTGATGCGTCGAGCGCGACGCTTCTTGGGATTGGAGCTGGGCGTGTGGACGGCGCAGCATTTGATGAAGGCGCCAAGAACAACGATGCATCCGACTCCAATTAGCACCACCAGATACCAGTTACCGGTTACCCACTCGGCGACGGTGAGTAGAGTCTCACGATTGAGTAGGAGATTCTTGAGACGCACAAGGGGACCGTCGGCGTCGACGGCGCGACACTTGAGGAATACATCGCAGTAGCCCTGGAAATTGTCACAGGGTGAGCCGGGCTGGAGACTAATGCCACCCGGTTGTATATTATATTCGGCGGCAAATTCGCTGGTGCTGCGACAGGTGTTGGTATCGTTGCCATCCTGGCAAGCTAGTTCGCACAGCTTGCGCTTGTCGATGTGCGGCACCATGTTTGATGTGAGGAAACATTTCGTCATGTTCCATAGCAGACAGGGTGAGCCACTGCACTCGCCGCGTATGCACAGGGCGGTGCCATTGTTGCACATCGTCTTGTCATCTCGATGCTGCGGTTCCGGGCACTCGGCGGTAGTGCCATTACAGGTGCTCGACCAGCTACACTCGGTTTCCTCCTTGCACTTCTGCGAATAGGTCATCGGCACAAAGGTGCAATTGTTGGACAGACAGCAGGGTCCCTGCGAAGGTGAGCATTGCGTCATGGCGCGTCGCTTGCAGCCCTTGGCACTCGAATTGGCCGACTGATCGTCCTCGCTGATGAGGCGCGGATAGCAGCATTTGTCCTTGCATTCATCCATGTTGAAGCCACAGTCGCATTCTTCGCCAGACTCCACGATCTTGTTGCCACAGAAGGCACCCTCCGAGGCCTTGAAGCAGTCACGCTTCGTGTTGCCAACCAGCACGTCGAGCACATTGGAAATGTTGCGTATGGAACAGGGTGAAAATTTGGAATTGTTAGGACGATCACCAGATGTGGCACTGGCGAACATTATGAAATTGCCATTCAGTCCACCAGGACGACATTCTTGCGGATAATCGTGCTGCAAGAAGAGGGAGCAGAAAATAGTTTAAAATATATATCTAATTTTATATTCTTTTACTCACCGGTGATCCAAAGTTATGGCCAATCTCATGGGCCAGTGTCAGCTGAGATACTTTCGGTGGCACGCGACTATTGTAGTTGACGAATGTTATTATGCCAGTGTTCAATGAGCGCTTTGTGCTCTGGTATTGTCCGCCCACCGTCTCCGTGTAGGTCTTGTACTTCTCGCAAATGCCGCCAGAAGCGCCCGAGGCACTGGCGACCCAGGCCAAGCCCAAAGTGCCACCCGTAAAATCTCTGCAAGAGGAGTGGAGAGTGTTTTAATTAAAGCCGAATAAACATGTAACGATTTGGATTACTACCAACCTATAGGTAAATACGTATGCTAGACAAAAGTCTGAGTGGTCCTCCAAGGAGTGGAGATTCAAAAAATTAGACACATCCATATGCTCATTGCAAAAAGCATTATGTGGACCGTCATACGAATGGCGACACGCACTATCGTCGTCAATCTTAATGCGTTGCACCTGGATAAGATATAGAAATTAATAGTAAAATAGAAAAATTGTTCACAGTCAACCTTAAACTTATTTTTAAACTAATTAATTACTTAAAAATAGTTAAGTAATAAATATTTAACTCCTTTTACTTTGATTTCACAGATTAATAGAAAAAAAACGCAAATATGCTACAAATATTATTGGGCGCTGCTTGTTTCTATTCCTAATGTGATGCAGGTCCAGATTCATGTATATTTGTATGGACACGGTCTGCGTTGCCTGTTGGCTGTTGGCAATTGCAAACCACCCATGGGAGGCGCCACTGTGCACTCACCTCGAAGCGTATGTTGCGATGCTCGGTGCGTCCGTCGAACTTTGTGTTGCGGTAAATGTAATTAACTGCCGTCACATGATGTGCAATCAGCGATGTGATTTCCTCACGGGTCTTCACATCCACCTCGTACTTGCCGCCGCGATCGTGCTGCAAGTGAGCCGAAAGAGAAATCAAATTGGCGAATTAATTTAAACAAAACCTTAAAAAAAAAGAAGAAAACCCAGTCGACTTTTGGGCAATGTGCGTAATAATAATCTCAACCGCAGGAGCGCTGCGCTTGACACTTGGAGCAAACAACCTGCTGCCGCAGGATGGGTGTGGCAAACAAAGCAGCCAGAAAAACAAACGGCCTCCAGACCCCATGCCAAATTATAACACACCACACAAAAAAAGAAAAAAAGAAAAGAGAAACCATAAACATTCACCCAACCCCACACACAACAAGCACTCTCCAAATATATTTGTATAAAAATGCAAATTCAGCTAAAAACGCGTCGAATATTTTGGGAAAAGTTTTTTTTTCCCATTTTATAAACGCGATGAGCGGGTGGCTTTGCGGGCAAAGAAGAGAAGAGTCCATCATTGTGCCGCTAACGGCAGCTTTTGGCTCCAAAATCAAAACACCGCTGGGCTCAGTGACAAATAGAATTGGAGCAAAGAAGGCAACAATTTAAAAAGGACAAACGTTAAAATACCCCGTAAAAGAGAGGCAAGGCTAAAGATGGAATATTTATACATTTTATTATTTAAATGAGAAGTCGCTTTTTAAAAACATTTGGAATATACTAGACAGATTTTTAGAAAAAATATTGATTGTAGATTAAAAGAAAGAAAAATGGGTTGCAAATTAGAAAAAAAGAGATGCTTTAGAGAGTGTTGTGGAAATACTTGAAAAGATATTTTTTAGAATTTACAAAAATATACAAATATAAAATATATCAAAAACGCAACCAAAAGTTGGAAGTTACTGAAATAGTTTTGCAAATGCATTTTCTGATTAACAGGGTATCAACAAACAAGGCACGAACGCAGCGACGAACGAAACAAATGCGCGAATTATGCAAAACTCATTGCAAATAAACATACAAAAAAAGGAGCGCGAAGGGGGAAGGAGAACTAGGGTCGAGCATATCGCGTCGGGCTGAAGGACGACCCTTACGAGGATGTTGATGTCGACAACGTCGAGTACAATGCGAAAAAATGAACGTAAACATAAAGTGCGGCAAAAGAATTGCTTGCAAACGAAAAGGGATAGAGAACTAGATGGATATGGAGAGTCAGATTGAGATAGACAGAGAGGAGAAGGGGAAGCAGGCGAGCTGTAACGGTTGATTGCATGCGCTGCAGGAAGCGAAGCAGGTCAGCTGATTGGTTGATTGCTTTGAAGACGCCACAAAGCAGACAACATTCCACAAAATTGCTAGCTAAAAAAACCAAACTCACCAACAAAAAAAAGGATAATAGTTGATCGACCCATTTGAGATTTGAGTTTGGGGATTTATGCTGCAGTGACCAATGATTAAGGGAGCCTTAATTACACACCAAATGATTTGATGGCAGTTTGTATGATGAATTCTTGGCTTCATCTAAAAATTAATTAATTTTGATAGCTCGAATATTGTTTACAACTTCATACAACGTTTTTAGCATACAAATAATCTAAACATTTTCAAATATTTTCTGCATTATGAAAGACTATATATATTTTTTTTAATAATTATCGATTCTTGAAACTGATATTGTATCGTTCGCTTTTCGTAAGTTTGAGATTCTCTTGAAAAATTATAGCAAGTCTAGCCTGGAAATTATAGTAGGAAAGTTAATCTTTTTAATCACGTTCTAACATTGTTGATTAGTCCAATATTTCAATTCATTGCACGTTAAGTTTCACAAAGTTCGGTCAATATGCTTAAATTTAGTGATATTTTCTTTTTTTCCAATATTAAGATTGTTAAAGCTTTCCAA
Organism: Drosophila trichaetosa; assembly: GCA_035043205.1. Lineage (NCBI taxonomy): Eukaryota > Metazoa > Arthropoda > Insecta > Diptera > Drosophilidae > Drosophila > Drosophila trichaetosa. Next base: position 3,642,010 of record JAWNNE010000535.1, on the reverse strand, counting down.
TCTACTTCAACTGTAGTGTCTACAAGCCACAGCTAACTTTCAGCTTACTGAACAACAATTTTCACTCAACGTTGCTCATCATTCAATTCTATGCATAACCTTCCAAAAAAAATAGAAAAAATGGCGTCTGGCTGACACTGTTGGCCCCAATCCCGCCTGTTATAGCCCGCTTCATGAAAGAGCAAATGCCTTTGTTTTATGCGCAGCTCCAAAAGTGAAGCGTTCGTTCGTAAAAAATTGAAAAATTCACGGATGTTGTTTTGTGTTTGCTTGTGTGTGTGTGTGTGTCTGTGTGTGTGCGTGTGACTGTGTGGGTGAGTGGGTGTGCATGTTTTTTAAGCCACAATCCTCGCTACTGCTTCGATTTTAATTTGGCGCATGAGCTGCCAAGAGCCATTTCCCCAGCACAACCACTCTCTCAATCAACTGAAAAACCTGAGTCAAACTTACATCAGCAATGCCTTCGCGTATGTGACGCCAAATCAATGGATCTGTTTGTATATACAGCGAGCAGGTATTTTTGTTATCCTCACGGCCACGTCCGGAGCTTGCTGAGCTCGTCGCACCGTTGGCTGAGGAGCCGCTGCCTCCGTTGTTGTTGTAGTTGCCGCCTGTGGAGCGACGGACGCGCTCGTGAACGAGCTGATGCCAATCTGCAACATTGGCCGTTGTGCCCAGTCGTCGACCGGTTGTGGGATCATAGAATGCACCATCGGCAAAGTTGGCCTCCTTCGTATATTTCTGATGTGGGAATTTGAAGTCATCATCGCCGCTGGCGTATTTCTTTGGTGGATGCTGCTGCTGTTGTTGCTGCTGGCTTTTGTGCTGCTGTTTCCGGTGCAGCTTTTGGACATCCTTTGACATGGGCAACGGTAGCTCCTCGACGGCTGAATTTTGTATATTCTCCATCCATTGTGAGACCTCCTCCGTAATTCCGCACCCACCCACGTGACCTGCAATTATCCAAAATGAAGAGAAAATATAATATTCTGAATGCGCTGATGTTGAGTTGAAATCGAGTTGTAAATAGAGAAAAAATATAAAAATGAAATTTGTAGCTCGCTTTCATTTTAAGTAAATTAATGCTGATGCAGCAGCAACAGCAGCAGCAGCAGTAAGTGCAACATTCAGTTTTACCCTTTTTGGTCCGGAGCCAAATAATTGTATGCATAAAGGAAAATAAAAAAAGGTGCGCCTTGCATGGTGAAATTATTTATGGTGCATAAAATGAAAACCACGAAAATGTAATTAAAGCGCAAAACAGACAGAGCAGTAGGGGGAGAAAAATGGTGGGAGCAAAAATTGTAACGCAAAGTCAAATGTTTGAAAACAGTTGAACAAAGAAAGTATAAATTAAATAAAAACAAAGTAAATATAAATTGTTGCATACTTTTTGCGGCGGCTGCACTTTATGGCTTAAATGGAAAATTGGAATTTATATGAACAATTATATTTTATTTATTTTATATTCAACTGTTGCGAGCGACCGAGCGAGCAGTTGCGCGAGTGCAACCTCTTAAATTCATTTTCTTTAGGGCAGCGGAAACCGTTAATAGCCCTGAGTCCGGTAATGAAAATTTATTGTTTTATTGTTTAAGCACTTTGCGATTCCTTTGCTATTTTTGTAGCATTATTTTTTATCTTGACGCTTCTGCACACAGTGCACAGGATTTTTTAAAAACTGCCCGCATTTTTATGGTCTCGACAATTTACATTCATCTGGGCACTTCTCTGTTCGCTCTGGGCCACTGAGGCAATGTTTAAAGCTGCTTTTAGTGAATACACATTCGAAAAATAAGCTGTTTTATTTAAACAAATCGGAAATATTGCCACCCACACCATGACGACAGTGGACTCATAAAGGAATCGCGAAATGTAAAGTATGTACGAAATGTTGGGCATACTGGAATTCGGCTACAAATATATAGTAATATTGTAACTTGAACAATACTTTCGGTATATAGCTTAAGCTGATAAGTTTTTAACGGAAAAAATAATTGGCAATGAAAAGCAGCAATGCATAAGCTTGTTATATTGAAACAGCTCAGTCAATAATTCCCTCTGACTTACTCATTTCCATGCATACTTATGTATTTATCATACTCCATGTGTAAAGTGTATAGTTAAAAGCGCGCCGTATAAATACGAATTCTGCGCACTTTTCATTAAAAAGTTTTCATTCTTTTCTGGTTTATGGTTTAAATCCTTCCCCAGTGTTGACCAGTTTCAACGAACGGTTAAAACTCATAACGACCAGTTGTTCATTCTCGTCTCCCGATTCACATGCGTTTTGGGAGAGATCCTTGGTACACAGTGTGTACACACTGGCAACAGCAACAATTGCAACAGCAGCCAGCTTTCAGTTTTCAGCTTTCAACTGTGCCATAAATTTTTATTTGGCTACCTGCTATTGTGTCAAGTTGTACAGGCGCTGGGGGAGGTGAGAGTTAAAGCTGCTGTCATTATCATTATGCTTTTGCACTGTTATTCCCATAACTACCCTCCCTTTCGCTCTTCATTTGCCCCAACAAACCAACGCACAATGCACTGTTTGTCTCTATTATTTCTTTGCGTAGAGTCCACACAGTGTTGCCAAACTTCAGCAGAGTCGCTCGCTGTGTGTGCCAAACAACAAGACGCGACCTATGCCAAAGCGCAAATTGTACAGCAGCTGCATGAGGTGCCACAGCGGAGGTGGGGCGTAACAGCTGAAGCAGCCACTAAATACATAACACTCGACAGACAAGCCAAGAATCCGACAGGACGCAGCTTCCGCATTTTCTTTTCCGCTGCATCTATAAAGCCCCACAGCTGCGCAAGGCCTTGTCCCTACACCACACCCCTCCCTCCCTCCCACCCTACCTCCCGTGAGTGTAATTTGCATTTCAAAGGCATCCTTCCATCCCCTGATTCTCTATCTTGCCTTATGCCCTATAAGCAAACTGATAAAGGGTATAAGAAGCTAATCATTTCTCAATTTCAATTTCCGAATATTATGGATGGCCGAATGATGATTTAATATATGTATATTTGTTGTAATGCCTAATTTTAGAAAATTATTAGACACAAGTGAAGCTCTTGATACGTAAGAAAATAAGATGGAAATCTTGACTAGTTGTTGGAGATGATTATACTAAATCCCATACAAAATGTATATCATATATATAAACGGTTTAACCGTTACGCGCATCACTTAAAAGGTATCGTTTTTGTTTTAAACAGGGCATCCATGAGTAAAATACAATACTGTTTGATTCGATCCACGGCTGTGCCTGCTTTAAGGCTCTTTGTGTGCTGCGGCAGCTTATATTTGATGAAGGGGTATGCAGCTTTGGTTTAGAAGCTAGCTGCTCATCTTACTCCAATGACCCGTTTTTATACCTTGAGCCTGAAGAGACTAGAGTATATGCGGAAAGAGACTTGAAAAGTGGAATATAAACTTCTATAAGCACATCGGTTTCCAAATTTATTAATTTATTTTTTATATTTATTTATTTCATTTAGCAGTCCTCAATTTTTGACAAATATCAAAAAACAAAAATTAATTTTTTAATATAATATATAATAATATAATATATCATATATGTCCAGCTCTTCTAAAGCTTAGAAGAAATGATTTCCATAAGGATCAAGTCGAAATCTGAGCTTTATAAGTTTACTAAACTTGCAATCAGCAAAATATTCGATGGTAATATTAAGAATAATATTTTGCCATAATAATGTTAAGAATAATATTTTGCTGATTGCATGCTATTATAATAATATAACTAATAATAATAATAATCATAAAAATTATAATTTTTATTAGTTTTATTATTATTTGATAATTAATTAATTTTATTAGAGTATTAAAAAGTTGGGTATGTACGACTGCTTTTTTTACTTGTTAAAATTAAAAAAAAAAAAATGTTCTTTTCATTTTATTTTCACTTTATTTTATTTATTCTTTTTGCTGCAGCGCCTTTACTTTCTTTTGGTTGGTTTTTAGGACAGCTTTGTTGTTGTGTTCTCCGCTTCCACTCTTTCACTCTTTAGAGACTCTCAACTCGCGTTGCTCTATGGTTAGGGGCTTGCATTCAATCGTGCTTATCTGATGTGTTTGCCAGGACCAAGATGTTGTCTGATTTTCGGTCTTTATGCTGTGCGCTGCTTTGAGAGTGCCACTCGACGAGGAAGCTCACTGCCTCTCCACCCCTCTCTCTATCTCTATCTCCATCTCCATCTCTCTCTGTTTGGCTGAGGGACATTTCTGTATTTGAAGTTATTTGTGGGGGTCTTCAGAAGTCGCGCCTTTTCAATCAACAGCTGTGGGCGCAGTTTTCTGCACATTTCATTTTGTTCAATTTTATTTCGCTCTCTCGCTTTTTTTGCCACTCGAACACATGTGCTTGGTGCTGTCCCTGCCATCCCCTCTGCCCCCATTTCAACCATCGAACAGTATTTTTTCTTCCTTTTTCAAGCTACACTTGAATCATATTTTTGCTGCAGCGCCGTCGCGAAGCTCTGAGATTTCTTCACATAGATTAAAGTGCACTTTGGTGTTATCTTCTTTGCCTGCAGTCAGTTCGACACCCAATTCAATCCAACAATCGCACACCACCCAGCCCCCGCACATCAAACTCAAGCTACTTGCACTTGTACAAGATTTTTTTATGCTCTGCCTTTGGCTTTCGTTTCGTGTTGCTCCAATTGCACAAAAGCCACGCGCTCGACTTATGAATTTTACAACTTCCACATTTGACAGCCCGGGCCAGCTTAGGGGATTTCCAGCACAACAGCAAGAGCAACAGCAATAACAGTCAGAGACAAACGGCGCTCAGACATGCAAGCGGCTTTTGTAAAGGGGGCAACTTATGTAGCACTCCCCCTCCTTTCTATTCAGCGCCATTCAAGCCACTTGTGACCTCTGCAAGATGCGCAGCAAAAATGAAAAATAATTCCAAATTCAATTGCAAATGAAATTGAGGGCGAAAAGGACCCACAAAGCGAAAAAATTATTTATAAAAGAAGCCCGCATATCTCAAAGGGGCCAAAAACAGCCGGTTTCGCAATTTAAGCGCTTTAACCATAAGCAACGATTTTGATGCAACAAAAAGTTGCTTTCGAAGCAATAATCACGCCACAGATATCAAAGTTAATTACATTTATACAGTTGCTAAAGTTGAGATACATGATTTATTATTCTATTCTCATGCCTCTAATTTGTTTGTTTTCTAAAGAGAGGCTTAATTTTGGAAATCTTCTTGGCGTCCTATTCGAAAATTTTAAACTGGTCGCTCCGCCATGCTTCACATTTTTATCTTCTGCTTCAATTGTAGTCAGAACTTGTACTCTGTTCTGCTTTTCTTTTTCAAATCTTCAATATTCTGCTGGCTTGGCAAGCATGTCATTTGGATTTCCTGGAATCCGTGCAAGTACACAATCAAAATTAAATGGCCACAAAACGGCGTCACATGCTGCTAATGCCGCAGGCAAACTACGTGGCACGTTAGGACGTACAGCGCTTACACGCATTTGCAAATGCTCCATCAGAGTGTGGGTGTATCTGGGTGTGTGCGTGTGTGTGTGTAAACACATTACACATAATTTTTAGTAATTTGCTTTTATTTTGCGAATGATTTGATTATTTCCATGTTGTTGCTCCTCTTGTTTTTGCTTACTTTGCCTTTGTCGTCATTCTTAGCTCAATCTCCATTTTCATTTTCATTTCCATTTCCATCTTAGTCGTCATCGTCATCGTCAACTTTGCCGTCTTTTGCCAGTCGTAATTTGTTTACTTTGCAACTGTTGTTATTTGTTTGCATTTATGTTATTATTTGCTTTAATTAAAAAAATGTTTTAATTTATCCAGGCAATGTTGTTTTTGTGTGCGTAAGGAATTGAGCCTTAAATTCCTCAGAGGATAATGCATAAGAAGATTATGATGCACGAATCAATATATACGGAAATTCGCGTAAGTTTAAAAACTTTCTTGCTAATTACAATGCTAATCCTGGGATGTTTCACAACTCATTTACCCAATTTTTGAAGAGAATTTAATTCCGTAATAGCTATTTGATTTCATGTATTTATCGAAACCTTTTCGTATTTTTTCTACACATTTAATTAATAAATAATAATTTTCAGTGTTACATATAATTTAAGCCAATAAATATGCACAATATAAAATATTTTGTTTTAATTTTAGAATTAATTTATTAAATGACTAGTTTATCGAAACTACTTACATATGAATTAGAATATTATTTGTCGAATTATGCTCAATAATTCATCTCTAATTTATTCCTATTTATCATATACAACATTCAAGTCTTAAAACTACATCAAACATTTCTTCGCAAATGCCAAGAATAGACCAAAACTTATGGCATTGGCTGATGCCGCAAAACAAAAAGCTGTTCCATCAAAACCAATATTTAATTCATTTAGACAACACTGCCATCTGTATGCGCCATACTCAAATTATAATCTATATATATGCAAGTAGCGCGCTATATGTTTGTAAGTATTTTAGGTTTTGGCAATACAAATGGCCAAGAGCTTTAGCTCTTCCTGTTCGCCGTCACCTGCGCTTCAACACTTGCGTACAAGGCTAGTCCGAAACAGGAAAATAACTTGCCCCAGAGGGGCGAAATTACGCATTTTGGCAGCGTCCGGTGCGGGTGTAGACCAACAAATATACGATGGACACATGGTCAGTTAGACAGTCGGTTCTGGCGACAGTGCCGCCACCGCTGCCCGCATACAAATTAGTTTTTGCGGCTCAGACTGTTGTTGACTGGCCGCTCCTCTTACTTCTCCTCCCCCAAAGCCCTCTTAGAGCGTTGGCATCTGTGTTTTTGTATGTATATGTTTTTCTCTGAGTTTTTCTTCCTGATTTGATTTTTCTAGCTTAAGCACATTAATATAAATGTATTTAAAACATTGAGATATAAAGCTCGTACATATGCATTAGTTTTTATGCAAATGTGGTAAACCAAATTAAGCCTTGCAAATATTTATAACAGTGTTTGAATTCAGCCGCTCAATATTTGAGATTACTTAGCATTTACACATATTACTTTTTCTATGAAATAAATTTGAAACAATTAAGAAGGATAAATGACAGTTGCTTCTTTTTTTTCGTATCGATCTCTCAGTGAAGTTACCAGTAACATACTTTCAAAATTTGGTGCCTCTAGCTTTCAAATTGTGAAAGATATGATATCCTGATCTTTGAAGGACATCGCCAACAACCTGCCTTAAAACTGGGGGAGATATGTGGCTCTTTCGATTTGCGAATATATATTTTATCGATAGTTTCCTAGTGGACGTAACACTCCAATTCTTACACTTTTCTGACGCGGGCACAGACCAGTAAATGTTTAAATTTTCAAGTCTCTATTTCTAAGGGTATTAAAGTATAAAAAAAAATGTCCAACATTTTCTATATAAATGCTAATTACCAGAGTGTGATATGAAAGCGTAAGCCCCCATTGACAAGTTGTTGCTCTGGACGCCTACTCACTGTCTAATTTTTGCAGCTTTGAAATACTTGTTCAAGTCCCCTTGTGCGAAACAAGAATATTGCTATTGCTGTTCGTCACTCAACACGACTGCCCAGCCAAAGATAAACAATTTATGGGCAAAACGAGCAAAATGCTTCGAGCTGAGGCTAAAACCAAATCAAATTGGTAGTCATGAATCTGGTGGTCAAGACGGGTTGGGGGGAAGGTAAGAGAGTGTTCACAGTACAGCGAGTAAATGGGCGGACATCAGTTCGAAGTTTTCGATACACAACTTTCAGTGCGTGCAAATGATGGAGAAATAATCCAAGTCCTTTGACATGTATGTGTGTGCGTGTGTGCATCGTTCACTAATTAACGACAGAATAATTTGTTATGCCATGAATGAACATGAGGCACAAAAGTACTGGCAACATACACGTGAAGAGTTTGGGCGCTGTGGGTTCATGGCATTAGGAAAGTTCATTTGACTTAGACCTGAAGCTACCAACAGGCATCTACCAACAAGCAGGATGAGTGTCTGCTCGTCTGCCAAATTTTGCATGCAAGGCAAAGTGCAATATCAACAAACGAACAGGCTGACGTAGGAATTGCCGACCTGTCACACAAAGCACAAAGTTCCAATAGAATAAGTTGTGGCATCGGACATATTGAACATACATAGACACACATGAATTTGTATGAACATACATGATTGGATAGAAGAGGCGGCAACTCTGAGCCATAGCAAATGCAGGTGCTGCTAATGCCCTGAAATAAGAAAGCAATGCGAATATGGGCAGAGAGCTGGTGGCAAGTGAACTATGCTCGGGAGAGCTAGAGCCCACACATGCTTAGAAATTCACATGTGTGTCTTTGGGTTGGATTAGAAATTTCATTGCATGCAATTGGACCATAAAACAAATGAAACATTGCGGTTTTATTTCCGGCTTGCCCACGCACACCTTAACATCCAGCAGAGCAGGCCTATGAATAGTGAATAATACTATACTACTTGTTTTGGAAGAGAGGGAGAGCACAAACCTCACATTGATAAATACGCAGAGATTACTCGCAGAGATCCTGAGAAAAAGCATACAACAGCAACAGGAAATTTGTGGCAATCTGACCTATACAAATTTACGAATATAACAGTAAGAAATTCAGATAGTTTAAAGTTGTTTAAGCAATAATAATGATAATAAAAACACACAAATTTTTAACAAATGAACATATGCAAACATTTTATGGCATGCAACAATGAAATGAATCAAGGTATTCTACATTTTTATTTATTTTATGTCGGAAGTATTTATTAAATTTCATATAAATAACTCCTAACTCTTCAAATAAATTGTGGTAAATGAAAAAATTCAACAAAATAGGTCAAACTTTCTTTGTAATTACTAACGAAAAACGCAAAAAATGCTAATTCTCTGTCTGTCCAAGATTTGAAGAGCAGCTTGTTGCAGTGTACAACAACTAAAACAGCAAGAACAATATTGGAATCAGTATAAGCATCATTTCCTCTGCTGCAAGCCGAAACGGAAGTAACAAATATCATCAAGCCCAATTGCATTTGTGGCTGAAAAGTGGAAATATTTACTTGCCACCGGGTTCTGAGGAAGGATGCGAAGTGGCTACAGTGCGTCTTCTGTTGACGCTGGTGCCAGTTTGATGGAAGATACTAAGTGGACTCCTGCGCAGGCACTCCAAGGCACAAGTACCAGTAGACAAGCACATTTGATAAAAGCCAGATAGGTAGACAGACGGACAGCTTGCAGGACAGGATATCAAATGAAGTGAACTGCATGACTTTGTACTCGGAAATGATAAATCTGGTTTGCGACTCAGTTTTCGCTTGGGTTGTCTGTCTGCCAGTGCTCAAGCATAATCTAGCTGTTAACGAACATATGACGAAATATGCACAGTGTAAGCCACACTTGAATTTTCCTTCAAATTTGGCCAACATTCAAAATCCTCAAAACTTCTTTCCATAATCGTGGGTAGCATTGACAATTTGTCATAGCTGGTTTTAGTTTCCAAAATTACTCAAATTTATGAATAACATTATCATCAAAATATATTTAAAACACAAGCAATATGACAAGGCTTATATTGTTAACAGTAGAGTTGGACTGTTTTTGTGTGATAATAGAGAAATTCCTTCTTTTTTCTCCCTTCAAGACCTCAGTTTTCGACGTATACAAATCGGTTACAAAGTTTTGTTTTTCTTAAAATGTCTTCATTTCTAAACAAATTTTGAAAACATTTTGCTTTTCATAAGGCTCAGTCCACATTTTGGAATCAATTGTTTTTCTGTTGCTGTGGCTGTTGGTTGTGCAACACCACAGCAGCTCCAATCGTGTCGAGTCCTGTCTGTGTCCTCGTATCGACTTGTATGACAATGTCGCCAACGCTTTTGATGCTGTTGTCATCGTAATCATTATCAAGTGCCCGACAATGAACACACAGCAATGCCCGAAAATAACCAGTGAAGCACTTAAAACCGACCACATGACAGTCGCCAGCGGGTGTCTAACCAATACAGTAAACTGCACCCTCACCCCTTCTACCCCTTCTACCACTTGTCCTGCTCTTAGATCGCCTGCCATAATCGATGGCAGTCTCCGTTAGTCGAAGAGTGTCTGTTCTGTTCGAGTGTGCGTGTCTGTGTGTGTTTTATCTCTGGGCTTGAAGTGCCAGCAAAACCGCAATTTTCAGTTCAATTTAAACTTGCTGAATGGTGTGTTCATTGCTGTTGTTCTTGTTTTGTTTATTCTGCTTCTTCTCACTCTTGTTGCTCCTTTGGAGAGCCATTCATACTGCTGCCAGGCAATATCCAAAATGTTTGTTAGTTTTTGACGGGCTTCTTTTTTTTTTAAGGAACCTGCTTGTGGTGATATGTGGAAACAATTGCAATAGCATTTTACTTAGCTGCTTTATTTTCTATTTTGTACGTTTTTTTAAAATTTATTTCTATTATTATTTTGTAAATATTTATTTTACTATTATTTATTTTTTTATATACCCATCTTTTTCATTTAAATCAACTATCCAGCTATACATTTTAAATATTGATTTTAGCCTGTTATGTGTTTTTGTGGGCTTATTATTTTATTGCATTATTTATTTATTAACTTACATTTTTTTCTTAAATCATTTTGGACTTCAAAAATAAAATAAAAAGAAAAACCGAATTAATTTTGTTTCTTAATATTAATTGCAATACACACGAGCAATAATTTATTATTTTTAATTAATTAATTTTACAATTCTGTTAATTTCTGTTGATTGATCGAAATTAAATGAAGAAAATTGCTTAAAATTTATAAAATTCAGCTTAAGCATAAGCAAACTAATACACATGGCATACATCGCACGAACTGCGTTCATTGGCAAGGCAAGACCTGCTGTATAAATCATTTAGAAATGAGAATGAATATGGGCACGTCCATATGAACATACATATATATATATATAGAAGTTTCTATCCTAATTCCCCTTTTTAATTAAACTCAAACATATGACCCGTTGATTCCCCAAACACACATTCAGTTGCCACACCAACCATATATGAACGCGTATATATATATAAATATATATATATATCTGTATCGAGGGGAGGGATGGGGAGTTAGGTGGCGAACAATTTATGGCTACTGCCAGAGGCTGCACTCACACACACACACACGCATACACACACAGAGACTGGGATCCACAAGGACACTGACGACAATTCAAACAGAAATTTAATATTTTAGCCGTTAAATTATTTGGCACTTGTAATAAAACAAACAACTCACAGCTGCCGTCGTCGTCTCGCCCTACTTCAGTCTGCCCCACTCCAAAAACTGCAAGGATTAACTGCAAAATGGTAAAATGCAAAACTTTTTGAAACCGCATAACGGCGACGTCGAGCATTTTTGTAGAGGAGGTGAGTGGGACGTATGGGTCTGGAAACGACGCCGAGTGGTTGCAGTGAACATCAAAATATTCAACAGCTTACACTCAAGGATCCGCCTCGACTGGCTTGGCTGACCAAATGTTGTTAAATAGCACGAACAAAATGTAAATATAAATTTGTTGCACAAGATTTATGCATATTTTGAGGCTCGTAAATGCACAAGAAAAGCAACATTTCTGAGTTGTGTTTTGTTGCACACAACCACACTACCAAATACCACAACATGCCCCACCGTTTGCCTCCACGCTGCACATGCAGTAAAGTGGCATGTGTGCTCTAAATTTTAAAATTGTTGGAAATTTTCCTTGGACTGCTGCTGCAGCTGTCACAAGGACATGAACTGCATTCGTCTGAATTATGGTGCAAGACATTAGCTAAAACCTTCAGTGGAACGTGTGTCAGTTCAGTCTGTCTTGCCTGTCTATATGCTGTATGTGCGTGTGTGGTAAGCAGGGTCTGTAAGTATAGTTATTCCACTTGGACACATTACGCACACGCCATGTGGCAAATGTCTTTGTTGACGGCTGCTTGTCTATTCTTATTCAATATATATACATAATATATATATATATTTTATATGTATATGTATATATGTATGTGTGTGTGTGTCTGATGTGTGTATATGCGCGTGTGCAATGGGAATATTGCAAACATGTCATAATTAAGTGCACGCATTTGAAGAGATAGTTTTACAATTTCTAGTTGTATCCCTAAGTATTTTGTTAGTTGCAAAACTGATATTGCAATTATAAAATAACTTTATTAAAAACATATTTTAGATTAAATAAGAATGAACACGATTTTAAAACAAGAGAGAACGTTCCAGTCGGGTGTTAGCGACTTATTTTGGATTTTGTTCCAGGAAGCTCTAAAAATTCTATTTTTTCTAGCAGCCCCAAAAAAAAGTATGAACCATTCGTAGGCCAATAATAACAGTCGGCTGAAATGAAATTGATGGTCATCATAATTTCAATGTTCCATCAGAGTGAAGGTGGGTAGAGCATGCTAAAGGCTGGACAGCACACATCAATAAATATTTGAAGCCGGTCTCGCCGTCAAAATGGAGGGCTAGACGCTCCAAATGCGCCCAACTGCAAAGGGTCGCAGCGTTTGACCCGTTGGAAATGCAAACCACAACCGCAGCGAGAAGCGAACAAAACCATTTTTGGTGTGGAATGTTCAGCAATTCAATTTACCGCAAAACTCGTTATTACGGGTGCCTGCAACGGGTCATCATGCGCACGTCCCGCCCCCTTATTCCCACACACACACACACACTCCTCTAAAAAAATGGTTGGAAACAGTGCCGAAGCTGTTGCCGTATGTTGCTTTTGTTCATTGCCAAGTGCAAAATGTGTTTAAACCTGTCGCCGACCACCCAACATACCCACGACCTGGCTAACATTTGTTGTGGCTCTCACGTGACGGTATGTGTGTGTGTGTGTGGACATTAAAATGTATGCAAATGCTTTAATGTGCATGTGTGTGTGTTGTCTAGGTGCCAAAAATGCAAATGGGGGAATTGGGCTGCTTAGGAGGGACTATGCAGAGTGGAGCCTGGGCAGTGCGTGCTTCTCTATGTTTTAAACATTTAAATATTTCAAATGACAGACTGTGGTTTACGAGCTTTTAGGCATGAGCATTTGCAAAATGAGATATCATTAGATTTTACTAAAAAAAAAATGCAAACTAATTATTAATGTTAAAAAATTCAAATCAAATTTAAACTCTATATATTTTTGTAGTATTTAAAATTATAGTATGTTTATAGTTGATAAAAAACAGACACATGAGTCAACATACACTTCTCGAATTACGATTAAAGGCTGATAACTAAAAAAATTCGATTTGACAACCACTTTTTGAACTCAGATAGTGGGATTTTGAAACATTCCTTAACGACAGCCTTCGTAGGTGCCCAACTGTCTCAAACTGTCGATTACCTACTCGACGGCACAGGTTTTCTCACATGTTTAAGGCCACAGGATTCAGGTATCCTTAAATACTTATGCCGAATCGACCCACGACAGGTCCGTGACTCATGTATTGGAGCATTATCTTATTGGAATATGGCATTTGGGTCTGGTTTAAAAACCAAAACTTCGTTCAACAGGTTTAAATAATCCTCCGAGCTTAAAAGGCTTGAAATTTTACAAATCAGGGTCCTGTTGCGATGACTGAATGCAGTTCAGATCATGAGTGAAGCACCGCCACAGATTTGAGTAGGGAAAAATCTCTGACTTCTTTAAATCATGCCAGTAATCATTTAAACCGTTTGAAGAATCAATATTACATTTTTTCACTCATTTTGCCACTTCTGAGTCCATTTGGTGCACCTTCCGTAAATCCGGCTTTGACTTCATTTTCTTCCAAACCAATCGAACACTACTAGATAAAACACGATGTTTCGATATTTGAATAGAATTTTAGATATCGTGGCATTTTATCCAGTCCAGTCCGTAATATTTCAAATTTTTACCTGTGTTGTTGTTCATTCCTGTATCCTTGCAGGTAAGGATCTTAGCTATCTCCTCAGGTTATCAGACAACTAAATTATACATAAAGCGAATATGGTTCCCAACTAAAGATATATGAATCATGAAGCATAAATCCGGTTTACCGTTACTCAACCTGTGACTGCAAAGACTAGACAAAAAAGTGACTTGGAGTTTTAGTGTTTTTTCACGCTGTGCAGCACTCAGTTCATTTCAGTTGTTCAGAGTTCAGCTGACTTGAGTGGAGGTGTTGGGGGAACAGATGCTTTTGCCACGTTTTAATTTGCACAAACATTTATTAAATTTTAAAATCTAATTTGCATTTTTACTCCACATGGAGAGGTAGACGAGGATGACGACGACTACGATGCTGACGATGACAACAAAAAGCTGTTGTAAAACTACGCCAAGTGTAACACAAAACAAGTCAGAATGTATTCCTAAAAAAAAAAAAATGGACGGTAGTATACCCTGTAACAAGTCTTACGGTAATAAATGGAGTCTATAAAACCATTTCACTGTGCATTTGATTGAAAATTAAAAAATAGTATTTAATTATCAAAGATTTCAAATATAGTCTGTATACAAAAAATTTGCTAGAAATAGCTCCAATATTTTCTCAGCGTTTGTTTGTTGTAAGGAACAAACAAAAAAATACACTTTTTATCATTAATTAAAGGGTATAGGGTAAAAAAGAAGACGACCAAGCGTTGTGACAGCAACAACGTTGTGGAGAAGTCAACGCCAACAGGATGCAACCGAAAGGCAACAGCATGGAATTGATTATTGAGTGAGTTCTGGTGATTTGTTCTTTTCGATGGAGCGACAAAATAGACTAGTGGGTGTACTGAACAAAATAAAACACTTCACACATACACCACCTACACACACACACACACACACACATGGGAACTTAGATGTTCAGTCTGACGCAAAAGTTGTGGCACATTGGTGAGTTGTTAATATTCTAGGCCTTGTCACAGTAATTCATTTTGTATGCTGCACATCTGCAGACTGTCAGCACTGTGAAATTGCAACTGCAAGTTGCATTTATAAATAGCCAAATGCCATGTGCGAAACGAGCCCAGCCCTTTGGGTGTTCTGTTGCTTTCTGTGTTCGGGGTGAGTGAAGAAATAGAATTTCGGCAAATGGACATTAATTCAGGCCATTCTTATTTGCGATGAATCTACAATCAGAGAACCAAAACTGTACAGCTATGCTCAAAATTGTAGTGATGGATTGTAGTGGTGTATACAGATCTGTTTTTTTTTTGTGCAAACTTATGTAACAGACAGAAGGACCCCATAAAGTATATTTATTCTTGATCAGGATCAACAGCCGAGTGGATATGGCCATGTCCGTCTGTCCATCTAGAGACGTCAAATTTGGCATATAGATTCTGGCGCAGATCAAGTTTGCTTTATTTGATCGATAACAGCCTCCGTTTCATGAATATCGATACTTTTAGATTGCCGATAGCAATAAAAAGGCAGAATCTTATAAACTTATATAGAGATTATGGATATATCTCTTTATTTATATCATTAAGAATTTAATTTTCAACTTCTTAACTAATGCATATTACCACGTTTTTTTCTGGGCTTCCCCCAATCAATTAAATACCCGTAGAAATATTAAAAACAAAATATTCTAATTGAAAATTGAAGATAGTAAATATTAAATTTTTTTTTGTCGATTGATATTGGTGGACATTAAATAAATATATCAAACATTTGGTAAAGCTAGATCTGAGTGTAATAAACTAGTTAATAATTATACATTGAGTCTGTTAAATGTCATGCCAGAAATTTCCTACTTCCTTTAAATACAAGTAAAGAGAGAAATGCCATTTGATACACTCCCATTACGGACTTTTATTGATGTTGTCAGTTTGAGAGCAGCTGGAAACATAAAACAACAACATCAACTGCGAGTGATAGATGAGTGCAGCTGCCACAAAACATCATGCGTCGTGCAACATGGAATAGCAACTATAAACTTTTGCAGCTGACAATGAACATGAAAACCATATGGCCATGACGGATATGATGATATGAAAGACAAAAGGAATTGTCAATTTGGCATTTGACACACACTCAGATCAGCATTTTATTATCATCGTACAAATGTCAATTAAAGTTGAAACATTGTATTCAACGGTGGCTGTTCTCGCATGAATATATATAGTGCCCATACCTTACCATTGTAGAATTATGTTTTACTTCTCTTCTTCTTTTTTTGATAGAGCAACAAAAACGTGACATAGAAAATTAGTCGTGTGTGAGTTTGTTGTGTCGGTCAACCCATTAGAGTGCAAAGCTTCAATTAATGCTCACCATATATCGCTGGGGGACAAACAACACCAACATGGACAACAAGACCAACAGCTGCAAACCGTGCTCAGCGATTTCAATTAACCGCAATTTCGCATGGTGTTCACTCTGGCATGCTTTTCAGCTTATCACTTTTGGACAACAACTAAACAAATTATATTGCTGGGTTGCTGGTGAATAAAATGTTACAGTCAACTGCAAAAAATGCACCAACTATACTGAAAACAATGCTAATAAATAATTAAAAAAGTTTTACGACCTACAGACTGTGTCCAGTTGACTACATATGCATTTAAGCGGGTTTTATTTAATTGTACAATTTTTCGTTTCAAACTAAGTACTTTGTCGCTTCTAATTAATTTGATTTTGTTGACTTTTGCATTTATTTTAGGGGAAATGAAATGTAATTTTTGGATTGTTCCCTGGCTTGATTTACGAATTACATTTATTTCCATTTAATAATAGAAAATTTGTACTATGACAAATTGACCATTGCGTAGATTGTATGATATTAAAATAATTATTTACTCGTGCAAGCAATTTTTATGCCAATTTATATAATAGTATTTAAATTGTCCTACGATTTGTCTAAATTTTAATATAATAAAAAAAGTATTTATTATTATGATATAAACTTGATGGAATCTCTAAAAATGTATATTTTTGATTAGGGAGATATAGTTTGAACTTTTGATATTATTTTCCAATTTGAAATAATATACCAAGAGTAGCTTAAATAAACAAGTCTTCAAATGCATTTTTTGCTGCAATTTCCTTAGCTGTAAATTATATTTCTAGTAAATTAAATTTAATTTAGCATTGTAGATGAAATGCGCTTAACAAGGATTAACTTGGTGCCATTTTCAGCGCATGTTTATTTAAGAGCGCTTTTTTTAATCGCTTGACAAGTATCAGCTCTCGACTAGTAGTTGTGCTAGACGTACACCCTCCCCCACCCCCACCCCCTTCACCTAACCCCACAAACTTCTTCGTAACCGCCTCGTGGCAAGTCACACTTAAAACATTGTCCGCACCAGTTGGCAAATGCAAACTGCTGACCACATGGCGTCCAGCAGCAACGTGTGGCAGAGGGTACAATAAAAGAGACAGAGGCAGGGCACTGGATACGGTCGGGGAGAGGGGAAGGAGAGGTGAATGCGAGTTGAATGACCAGCGTTAACTTAATAGAAGTTAACACATGTCGCCACGCATGCAAAATGTATTCATCCAACCGCAGCGCAAACGTTGACCGCTTCACGTCACACAAACACACACACAAACACACACACACACACACACACACACACACACACACACATACACACTTCTGGCACGCCACATTTAACATACAAATTTACGTAAACACACATATAAAAATTTGTACACTTAGTATTAGCGCATTGAACAATGAATTCATTTTTTTGTGATTTCTTTTTTTTAAATAAATATTTTCAATATGAGACTTAAATTAATTTCGAACTAGTTAGCTGTCCCTAAATTTATGGTCAGCACTGTATGTGTGTGCAAAATACATACACTGCTTATTCAAGGGTTATTGTGCTGCTGAACGAACTTAATTTCAATTAAGTGCGTGCCCCATGTCTGCCAATTAACGTGGTCAATGCCTGGTTGCCTGATTTCAATTCGTTTTAATAACACACAAAAACAAGTGGACAGTGGAGCTAAAAAATAAATAAATAAATACAACTGTAGAAGCAACAAAAAACACAATAGAGAGTGTATATCCGGCCTTTATTGTCGCTTGTCAATTTGGTTTTTGCCTGCTTCTTCTTGGCAAAAGTCACCCCACAATTCGGCTTTGAACTTTCTGGTGAAACGTAGCATGAAATTTGTTTGTTTACAATCGCCAAACTCCCCTCAAACTGTTTGTGCCCCTGTTGTTATTGCTGCCGCTGGTATTGTTATTGTTGTTATCAAATACCGGAAATTATTGTAAGCCATGACATCGTCGTCCTCATCATCGACAAACATCGCGGCAATCGCAGCAACTTGTGTGTAAATCCTGTTTATATAAACGTGCAATGTTGTTTTCTGTCCGCTGATTTCATGCATCGCCGACCAATATCGAAAATATCGCACAACAGCAAATTTGCTGATGGCAGCAAACAAGGCTAAGAACAATAACTTTAAGACAGCAAACAGAAAATCAGTCCTGGAACATAGCATCGTATAGATGGTCTTTCTTTGAGATATTAACATTTAAATATGCACTTATGCTCAAAATAATATGGTTTGGTCTATAATGATTTGGTCGACTTTCGCATGCTATGGCGATTGGATGGCTGGCACAATCTCCAAATCTCAATCCGATTGAAAATTTGGTTTTTGGGTTTGAAGTAATAAACATTGTTCTTAACGTTAATCCTACGTAAAATGTATAGCTTTGGGAGACTGTAAATATTCGAAAATTTAGTTAGCCTTATGCACCATCGCCATGTGATGGTTATTTCTAATAAGGGTTACTCAACCAATTACTAAACATGGAATCATATATCCACGCGCCATATCTCTTTAGAAACATTTTTTAAATATACCAATTTTTAATTTGTGGGTATTCTTATAGCCACTCTTTCAGTACTGGTTGCTGTATTCTGAACTATACTTGTATATATCTATATACATATATATAGATATATATAAATATATTATTTAAAGTTCAGAAGAAAATCACATTTGGAAAAAATTTATCGCAATTAATAATAATAACATATTTCACCAAATTAAAATTTAATAAAAAATTAACCAATTGGTAACCAACTGCTGAGCTTTGCACGCAAAATAGTTGCGCAGTTGGACAGGAGAGTGTTCTCTGAAGAGCCTCTCTATATAAATAACCATTCATAGCGTTAAAGAAGTACAATAAAACAAAGTGTCATAAATAAAATGAGCCGTATTGCATTAATGGCAGTTGCAGGCAACTGCATATAGCTGCCACGGCCAATGCACTCGTGTAATAACCGAGGGAGACCAAAGCGTCTTTGGGGCGGCTGCAACGTGGTGGCCAAACAAAGTGGCAAAAAAATAAACAAAAAGGAGGGGAAATAAAAGTTGCCACTTGAGCTGCATTCTGTTTTACTGAACAAAAAAAATATAAAAATATATGTATATATTTTACAACAATGCTTATAAATTGTGATTTCCAAGCAGTATTCAAGTGGCAAGTGCAGTCTGCCGTCGCGTAATGGAGTCACTGTGTGAATTATGTGCGTGCGTGTGTGCTTCAACCCCTACTGAGTGTGTGGGGTTAGTCTTGTACACGCTTCGCTACTTGCCAACTGACTGACTGGCAGTGTGTCAAGCCAGAGAAAAAGAACACCCAAGTCCTGTGGCGCCGTCCACAAGTGTGGGGTGTGGCAACATGCGTGTCCTCGCTTGGTCGATTTTAACATACTCACACGCATTCAGTATAAAAACCGACATTGTAATCAAAATGAGGGTCTATCCAGTCAGCCCCTCTGAGAGCAACTGTTCATTTCAGGAGCCACCTTTAATTTGTTGCTAAATGGCATTAAGGGAGGGGACTGCAAATTATAGCGCACTGCACTACATTTTTGATAGGCGTGAAGGAGTAGGCACCTTCAAAGAAGTTTTCACCATTTTAGACCGTTCAAAGTGGCTATTACAATTTTTCTGCAAAGTATGTAACGTATAGAAAGGGAGATCAATTCTATAAATGTATATTAAAATAATAGTCCAGTTTTTTTTTACAGTTAGTCTAATTTTGAAGGATTACTGTTGACTAGTTGATCGGAAAGTGTTTTGTTGGAAGAGCTTATTGAACAGCATGTTGTCTGAATAATTGTTTCACGGTATCACAAACCGTCAAACCTTATCTAAGCTAATTGTATCAAAGAGTTTTCAGTGACCTGAGTGTTAAGGGTAGTCGTTTAGGAACAGCCACAGGACGAGAAGAGAGTTAGTTTCGGTGAAATCCTTCAAGTCTTTTTCGATATACCGATTTTATGTGTGCAATGTTTCGGACAAGTGATTTGTAATGGTGTTGAGTGAGATTAACAAGCTGTTTGCTTGACACTGAATTAGTTAAGTCAACTCAGGGTGTATATAAATACTTATCTTCTTTACTGATGGAGGCATTCACACCATTAATCCATTGACTACGTTAATGCGCTCAAATCAAAAACCGTTTACACATTTTAATTTATTAATGTCTCTTTTCTGTGCATGGTATCTTTCAGTCAGGTTAACTCTCAATTATGGCACACCTCTGTTTTTTTTCATACTGCGTTGCGTGCGTACCTGCCGAGAGTAGCTAATAAAGCTAGACAGTTTAAGACGTTGGCTGAAATGGCTGGGCAGCAATTAAGCCATAAAAGGCACCGAAAACTGGGGGAGAAGAGTGAGTTACGATGGCAAAAAGTTGCGTTTCCTTTTGGTCTGTGTCAACAAGTGAAGCATGGCAACAGCGCACTTTGCACTAATCGAACTTTATGTCCTGCTCTTTGGCCAAGTTCCATGAACTTTCTTGCTTACTTGGGGTTTACTCGAGTTGCACTCCTTTGCCTGCTGCTACAGTGCAAGGGACAAGTTTTTTGATAATAAATTAGAAACCTTTAAAGTGAACTTCCCCCACCTACATATATGGCACAAAGTTGAAAAGTGCAGACAATGTAAGTTTATTTGGCGAAATTATTTATTGGTGGATTTCATTTGTGGTTTGCGCTAAGATAAACATTATTAAAAACTTGAACAACAGATGCTTGATATCGGTTGTTAGTAAAGTACTTTAAATGTGCAGTAATGCGAGGGGCCTCTACGACTTTGGAGTTACCATACCTATTTTAAAGAATTTACCATATTTTAATAGTTGTTAACAAAGCCAACAATCTAAAGAAAACAATAAAGTTGTTAAATCAATGCTAAATACATAGCTTTCCATTACAGTTATAGAGAAAAGAGAGAAAGAGCAATAAATTGAATAATTTAACTGACAAAACAAGTCTTTTAATTAGCTTGATTTAAATTTGTCCTTTCAAATGATTCAACATTTGCTGTTGTCTAAACATAAAAAATTTGCTAATTAAACGCACTCTAAACGGGGCTAATTAAATGCAACACATTTCTCCCACGCTAAAATCGTCAGACATACACACAAATATTCACACACTTTACATAGAGGGAGAGAGAGAGAACGAAGCCAAACAATCAGTTGGAATCAGTGTAAAGCACATTTATCAAATGCAACAAACGACAACAAATGTCGTCAAACTAACAACAATTTAAGACCGACTAAAATGTAAGTGGCTTCTGTGTAAACTCATTAAAATGATTATACCCGAATGTATACACAACACACCCCAAATTCACATACACTCTCACACACACACACGCAGATAACGTTGCCAAATGCGCGAGCAACTATTATCGCCTGTTGCTGTTGTTGTTTTTGTTGCTCTTGTCTATTCGTCAAATTGCATGCAAGCTTTGCACCAAATCCCAATGGCCTCCCCTAAAGCTTTGTATACACTACACCCATTGAAAATATCGAAGGGCTATAGCTTTTATTGTAAAGTATAATCTTGATCAATATCAAAAGTCGTGTTAATGTAATCATATGGATGTCAAATTGGTTATCAAAATCTGATTACATCTGAATATTAATCGAAAAATACGTTAAGAGCTTGGTGCTCTATATATATTAGAGGAAATACCACAACTTCGCTCCAGGTACACAAGACAACTCCCTGACCAACTCAACAACTTGGTTAAGCTGCTAGAAGCAGACTACTGATGCTCCATCCTTTAAATCTTACTTTTGGAGTCTAGTCTAGCTTAAATTTAACCTCTCAATTTCATTATATCACATTAAATCTGAATCCTTTAAATTTCCAAAGAACCACGCACTATACATATAACTAAATCATGGAGAGATTTTAAGTAAAAAATAATGAAATACCAAATAATAAATCTATATACAGCCTGAAAGAATAGTTTTGTTTTCACAATATATATTGAGCACTCAAATAAGGACTTTTTAAATTTTAGTCAGGCAAAATAACAGTTCTTTTTACAGAACAAATAATAAATAAATAATTTGATAATAATTTGAAAACGAAAGTGTATTTAATCTTCGGCGTACCAAAGTAACTTTCATTTTGTTTATCTATCTATTTACTGTTGTCGGCAGCCTATTTTTTTATTTAAGTATTTAGTTTTATTTTTTTGTTGAGTCTTTTGTTATGGTTGGTAGCTGATGCTTGCACAATAATAACTACAACAATGTTGCATTCACAATACGGACATGTTGCTGCAACTTTCATTGCCAGTGGTCATTAGCTCCGTTGTATCGTTTGTGTGTCTGTGAGTCATATGTGGCTCTGTTTCTTGCTGAGTTGCATACAAAACAGACCATTCAACTGGCAACAGATTTTCCTGTTTTTGCTGCTGCAACTGACAATTTCCCAACAGTGTGTGGAAGGATATGTAAATTGCAACGTTGCCAAATTTGCACAAGAACTTGAGATAAAAATAACAGACTTTGTCAACAAAAAATAAAACTGTATATATATATTTGGCTGGAACAGGAATTCCATTTATTTTACCAAAAAAAAAAAAAAATTGAGACAACAGAATACAACTCATTTATCCTTACTTTCAGAATCAGTGTTGTCAAATGTCAAATACCTTTTTAAGGGCTAACAAATGCAAACCACAATACGCAATTTATACTAAAAGCCCAACGCCATAAAAATTTGACAAGTAAAGGTTTTGCCGGAGCACGATGAATATACAATAATTATTAACAACCAAAAGCACTTGTGACAAACACATCTCAAGTGTCAGAACCGTAGTGAAATGTTATCAAACATTTGGATGGTTGACTTCAATTGAGACTGGCGCCAGAAAAATAAAAGAATGAAGTCAGTCTTCAACTTTGCCATCATAAATAAATCATACATATTTGTGTGCTCTGCTTGCCTCTGTTCTCCATAATAAACGCGAAAATTTTGTACTTGTGAAAGTTGCTTTGTGACTTGGGGTTTGCTTACCTTCGCGCACATTCTCGTAGGCATCCTCAACATGCGACTCCTTATAGATAATGGAGTGAAAATCAAGTTCGTCCTGTGCGCCAGCAGAGCTCTCATCCGTTGTCGGCGGCACAGTGGTAGACGACTCTAACTGCTCGGAATTGTTCGAGTACGTTGGGAATGTGTTTCTAGATGTTGTTGTTGTGGATGTGCTTTCACCATTTTTATTTATGAACTTTTCTGTCTTATTATCAATGGCAGTTTTGTTGTGGTAGTTGTTGTTGTTGCTTGGTGTATCCTTTGTGTTGATGGACCCCGTTGTCGTCGTGGACGTTGTTGTCGCGGTGGTCGTTGTCGTCGTGCGATTTGTGGGAAAATAATGTTTGGCATGTTCAACATAATAGGCATCACGTTCCGTTATAATTTTACCCTCGAAAACCCCATTGTGTATGGAACCAAATACATAGCTATTACGATCCCCTATCACTTCGCCCTCATAGATATGATCCGTTGAGACATCAATGGGGCCGTTGCTATCATAAAACTGCAAAAATAAATATTCATATTTTAGTATGTATATTAAGTTGAGTGAAGCTAATAAATACTCACGTCTAACTTATCACTAAATGTATTTAAATCACGTTTTAATCTAAGATGGAAGTCTCTTCCATGTGCTTCAAACTTTAAATGTACAAACTGATCTTTGGTCACCGATCGTCGGGCTCTACTGTGACTAGCTCTAATGTGCTCATGATCATAGTTGAGTGTTTCATAGTGGGATATGTATTCGTTGAGCCGCTCACGACCTGCAAAGCAAACGAAATCAATTATATTTCATTAGTTATCATATTTCAAATGTACCTAAAAATAATATATAATAATAAAGAACCATACAATAGGAATATATAAATTATAAAATATATAAAGAGACTTATAAGTTATGCATTTATGGATGTAATTACTGATTTATTATACCCGATATTTTCTTAAAGTCATTTATTCGGGGTATTGGAAAGAATTTGTTTGAGTTCTCATAATTAACAAGAGAGAACGTTGCAACCGTAAAATGTCTAGGGGCGTCTGAGGTGTGCGTGAAATATCCCCATTGAAGGACATCGCCAAACAACCTTCTTACCGAATTCGAGGACTGTAGACTTAAAATTGTGGGAGATATGTGGCTTTATCGATTTGCGAATATCGATTTTATCGATTTCCCAGCCACCTAGAGGTCGTAGCACTCCAAATTTTACGCTTTGTCTGATAACTGCTAGGCATAGTGGAATCAGGGTACTAATTGCATTATTTTAATTAAATCACGAAAGAGTTATCCAAAAGTGGATTTTGATTGATTTTAAAGTATCATTAAATTAAACTTGTTGTCAAACTAAGGATTTCAAAAACTCGGGTAGTTACACTTAAGCGCTTGTTGGAAAAATTTTCTACCTAAAAAAAACATAAGATCTAGAGAACATTGCCCTATTTTGGACAACTGATATATAAAATGGTTCTTTTTGGTTGCATGTACATTAATTTTGATAGCTTTTTCTTTACCAATCAGCAGTTTATATGCTTTCAGATTGGTTGTTGCCACAGTCACGTATATGCAGTAGTTATGTATGTATGTGTTTATTTATGTATGTTTGCGTGCATAGCTGGGCATAACACTCCATTAAGCAATCGGCCACGCCCCAACCATAAGCCAGACATCGAGCGACTACCGACAGGCAGAACCCAAATGCACACAAGTAATGCATTTATGAGCAAGTATGTGTAAGTGTGTGCTTGTGTAGGTTGTGTGTGTGTGTGCCTGAGTGTTTGTTAATGCATTAAAAATGTTGCACAAGTTGCTGCCGACGTAGAAATAAGCTTGAATGTGTGCGTTCTGTGACGTCTGCCATTTCTGGTTCGGTTTCCAGTCCATCTGCCAAAATAAATATGTTTGTTTCACTTTGGCACTTTTACACTTGCACTTCAATTCGACAGGCCATGCTCTGAACGAGAAAAGTAAAATGCAGTACAAGAGAATGCGTTGCATACACACAGGCGGCAAAGCACACACAGAGACACACCAGTGCCGCTAGAGTTAGTAACGACAAAGGGGGGAGGGAGGCTTGTGGGCCGGGAAGGAGCCGGCGGCCGTTGGCCCACTTTGCATCCATTAAATGATATGAAACGTTAAAAGTATTGAGCGAATCAGCAAACGAAGCGCACGAAACATCAACTCAAATGGCAATGAAATGCATCAACGAGAGGTTTTTCCAGATTGCTTCTGTTGCTGCTGTTGTTGTTGCTGTTGTTGCTGCTGTTGTTGTTGCTGTTGTTGTTATTGTTCTTGTTCAGTGTTACGCAACTGAAACTGGGCTTCTGTATTTTAAAATGTGTGGGCAGAGATTGCAGCATCCAACAGAGAAGTTGCCTTTCAATTTCCGGCCTTCAATTAATTTGAAATTGCGGCTAGCCGATTTCAGTTTGGATTGTGGGCCTCAAATTGGTTTTACAAGATTTATTGTTAAATGACGATGTATGTTAAATGATTCTTATAGCCTAGTCATTGTTTTTGGTTGTATTAAACCCTGAAACCTTTCTAAATAGAAAATGGCTACAATGGTTATTTATTCTAGTGAGTAATTAGAGATACCGGATTTTGCAATTTTTTAAATGTTAATATTATATTGCTTTTAAATAAAGTTATTTAAATGACCTGCTGACCTACACGATTCATATTTCGGAAAGTGTAAATCAACAAATGTGCATATCTTCCAGAATTCTAAAGATAAAGTCACCAAATGTGGCAGGTAACCTTGCTGGTAACCTTCAATTGGTAACCGCAATTTTGTACCTTTCGTATTTCTTTCTTTTTCGACTTACTTTAGTTGACATTAAATAAATAAATAAACAAAATGGCTGTATGCCAAAGGCCACGTAATCTTCCATGAATTTATGCTAAGACGATTTTTACGGATTCTAATTAAAGTCACAAATTCACAATAAATTACAGCTGGATCGCAAATTTACGACCCAGCCACATGACACAAATATTTACAACTAAACAGCTCCACGACTAGGCAACGGATTCACGAACGACGTCAAATTATCGACTATAGGATTGGTAAAGTAAATACAAATGAAAAATTGACAGCGACCGATAGCTGGCAATAAACTGAGTGAGCAGACGAAAATCATTAGGAAAACTCACAGGTAGCGCAACATTCTCAACAGCTACAACAACAAAAAATACTGCAATCATCAGGCCAAAAAGTTTTGGGTATATTGAAAACAAAGCAGCCACGGAGGAGAAAGGTTAAAAAACGGCAAAAATCGATGGTTACATAAAAATAAAGTCAGAAGAGCTGCGGTCAACACAGACACAAAATACAACTATAGATACAGATACGCAGATAGCGATCCAAATACACAGTCTATCGACAGTAAATACAAATGGATAAATACGAAGGATTTTCGACAGCATTTGGGATGAGTGAGAAATTACTTAAAGTGCGGAAAAATAATTAAAACTGTCGAAAAAGACAGACAGGAAGTGGACGTTAACGGAGCACATGAAATGCGGTCGCCACGCTTAAAAAAATTCATATAAACAAAAATGAACAACTACTTTCGGCAAACTGGAGTTTACGAAGTTTCAATCGGATAGCTGCTAAACAGAGAGGCATATATAATAATAAAGAACCAATAATAGTTGGTGTCTTAAAATTATAATTGTAATACTCTTTACAAGAGCATAAATCTAAAGTAAATTACAGAATTGTCTAGAAATATATATGGTATGAAAATATTATGCCATAATAATTTATAATAACAAACAAAAAAATTATAGAATAGCCATGCGAGTGTTTTTTAAAGTTAATGACATTTATATTTTTAAATATGTTTAGAAATTATTTATAATGTGGAAGTAAACTTATTGCATACAGTAAAAAAAATATTTGTTTTTTACATTCAACAAAAGCTGTTTGAGAATGAAAAATATTTTAATAACTTGGCATTAATCTAAATTAAGGTACTCGAGCCAAAGCAAGTGAAACCATTTATCAAAAAGGCATTGGAGCTGGCCAAAAACAAATCTCTCTTCTCAGAATTGGCTCTTGCAGCTTGTTGCCTTGTTGCCGGGCGAATCAGACCATTAGTTTTGCCTAGCCCAAGCAGCTGCACATTTGGCCCACATCAGAAACGAGCTGAAAACGACTTTCGCTATCTGCTGCGGCGAGTAAAGAAATTGAATATGGCCAAGCGTTTGACTAACACTGGAGGCAAGCAGATAAAAAAAGACAACTGCAAATAGCAGTGGACCGACAATTGACCGACTTTTACGGCAAACAACTTTTCTTTTTCATTTTTCTTTTATCCGTCGATTTTCTTTACTCGTTTTCATTTGGTTTGTCGCTACCTCTTTGGCGACGTTTTTACTCATCGATAACAGAGAAAAACTATAAAGAAGCTGCCACCAGTCTGGGAAGCATTTGTTCTGATGGTCATATACCTGTGGCTCGGAGGTTATTTAGTGTCCTCATTTCACTCAACTGGGCTCAAATTAGTCGCTCTGGGCGCCGGCTGCTGCATAGTTGATTGAAATATGTTCAATCAGCTGCCGCCTTCGCCAAAAAAAAAACAGTTTTAGTTTGATGCGTGTTGAGAGATGCATCGGCTCCATATTCTCAACTATTTTCTTGTTCTGTTTAGAGACTGCGCGTTTTTTAGTGGTAGAGAGTAGCGCCAAGTCGCCATGAAATGAGCGTTTAATGTCACCATATCGTATCAGGCAGGCTTATTCATTTTTAACTGCATGTGTCACATACTCAGCTTCCACAGCATCTCACTGGTCCACTCACAAAGACACTTGCTCAATGATGATTCAATTTGGTTACAATATCTCGTCACAAAATGGGCTTAAGTGCGCTCAATTCGAATATTTTGAACATTTGGTCAGCGAGTTTTAGATGGTTTATATGCACATTTTGATTGATAGTGTCAGTATGTGTGTGTGTCTGTCAATGTGTGTGTGTGTGTGTGAAATATCGTTAAGCTGATTTCACTTTGAGCGCTGCCGGTTTTTCTGGAGCAATTTTCCAGTACGCCACGTTTTAGATAAGACATCCCCAAAAATTTAGCAGCCCCTCCGATGGCAAGCATTGAAATTCACTTATGCTTGGGTTTTTGGTCCTGAAGTTGATGGATGATGTGGCCATTGGGATTGAATTGGTGCACCATTATTGCCTTTTGGCAATTTGAAGAATTTTGTGTTGTTTTTCATTTTTAACGTATTAACTCAAATTTTGCAAATTTGGTTATTTAATTTTAAAGTTTGAATGGTTGATTTTGAATAAGCAGATATAAGATATTATAAAATTGTACTCGAAAAAACTTTTAATAAACTCGTTTAGTTGTAGCTCTAAGCCAAAACAGCCCAAACCAGAAGATAAACAAAAGGAGTAGGTAAAATACCAAACCGGGATGTGATCGAAGAATAAATGATAAAAAGAATCAAAGGGAAAAGAGCTATGAGGCAGCACTGGTATTATTTTCACCATAACCTGTATTCATATATTGTACATATATAAATTATATTAAAAGCACTTGATTTTTTCCTTATAAAATTGCAAATAACTTTTTTAAACATTTTTTATTCCACAAAAGTTAGCTGTTTAAATACACGTCAAATAAAAAAAGAATTAAAATTCTTTCATTAACATACCATTTTTAATTAATTTTTTTTAAGTGACGTTAATGTGCGAATTTCGATTACACGCCGCACTAATTAAATTAATTCAATATGTGGAAATGACATGAAAATACTAAATTAATAACGTGTTCAGCCTCCAGATTTGAATAAAACTAAAAAAAAAATTTGATTGCACATCGATTCAAAAACTTTTTAGAACTCAGATACATACATATTTCAAGACAGAAATGCATAAGCAAAAGATAAACATTATTTATTTAAAAATAAAAGCAACAGCTACATTAAAACAAATGCAGTGATTATTTTAGCTTCACTTTTCGCTGCAGAGCTGCAAAACTTTCCTCAAAGCAAAGCGAAAATCATTTTTCTTTATATTGTTTCAGTATTCCAAGGATTATAAAATAAATGTCAGTTGGGCTGACAGGCCCCTAACTTAAGTAGGGAACAGTTTAAACCGACTAGAAAAAAAGAAAACAAAAACAAAACTTTAACACCAACAAAGTGGGAAAGAAGGGCGAACGGACTGACCGCAGCCGCAGAGAAGTTCGCGAGAAGCGTTGCAGTTACGCAGAAAACCGCACGAAAGGTTGTCAAATAAAATCCAAGAAAAGTGCAATAAATCACGTTTCAATGCCATCATTTTATCAACGAGCAGCTTCAAAAAGTAAACACAAAAAAAATAAAACTCGACTTACAAAAACAACAGAAACAAGCAACCGCCAAATATAAACGGGTAGCTAAAAGTGTTCGAAACAACATCAACGTAAATTAAATAAAAACATTTATTCTATGCGCAATCAATTTAATAATTTAAAAACGCTGAAAACTTTCCGAAATTTTTCTTTAATCAAATTCATTTCTTGTTGGCTGTGTGAGTTTTTCATTTCTTTCTTTTCAATTCAATTCCAATTGCGGTTTATTTTCGATTTCGTTTTGGGGATGCGCAACGACTTAACTTTTAGTTGTTGGTATTTGTATTCCGTTTCCGGGAAAAGCCAATGAAATATTCAATCAGATGGAAATATTCCTTAAAGTTCAGCATTTCGGGGAATGAAAATGAATCAATTGATTGGTCTACTTCCATCTCATTCTCAAATTCATTTTGGTTGTCCTTATATTTCCGCGTGCGGCTATTTACATGTAAATTGTTGGGGCTGTTCAACTTACGCACGTGCTCAGTAATTGAAGTTAGACTTGAAGGGGTACATTAAATTGGAAAGAAAACCTTTTTTTTTTGTATGAATGAAGGCTCCCAAAAGTTATATACCTACTCACCCAACAATTGTCAGCAAACTTTAGCATATAAATTAAAAGTAAATAAGCTACACAATTTATACTGGTTCTTGTTTGCAACAGTTTTTATTTATTTTGAACACCAAAAATTAATTAAAGACAAATTTTCCTTATTAATTATTTGAAAATAAAAAAAAAACAATATTTTGGTGAAAAGAATTTCAGTATTTGCAGAATTGACAATCTTAAATTCATCGAGTATGTATTAGTTACATAATTCTAGTAACAGTAAACATAGATATATGTTGCAGATTTTGCAGTTTTTAAATGGCCTTGCGCTAAGCTAACAAATTGTGTGCAAGAAAATTACATGTTGACATTGTTTGCACTTCAGAGTGTGCTGCACATAAAAGTTTACAGTCACAATAGCAACACAAGCCCAGCACACCTCTATGGAGTTGAAGTTTCTATGTGTGTGGAGTGCATAATTTGGAAAAACCCTCGCTGCAATGCGTGGAGCAAGCAAAATGTAAAAGTTGGCAGGGAGAAAGGACTAACAAAAGATTTGCATGTACATATTGGCAAAATGTGCTTTTATATACTATAGAGCAGACGAGCACCCATATGTATATGTATATGTATACATAAGTATATGTATATGTTTATATATTCGGGAGCTTTTACATGAACATTTTTCTACTTTCGCAGAATTGCTTTCAAGCTCATCATACAACTGGCACTGAATTAACTTTTATTTTCGCTTTTTGTGCATAATTTTTGTGCAAGTGTGTATGAATGGTACTTTACTCCCTATACTATTCATTACACCTACATCCTCTATCTCTGTCTCTCTCTTTGCTTATCTCTCCCTCTCACTCAGGCAACGCGTGTTGGGCAAGCAAAGCACATTAAGTCTTTAGCTTAAGAGCAACAGTAACAATACATACAGGCAAACAAACAAACAAACAGACATCTGAAATTGCAGCAATTACAATAGCAAAGCATTACACATACATGCACACTAAAATATCTAGGTGTTTCATATAAGTCTTTTAGTAAAATACATGAAGTACATTTGAAGAAAATTTCGATTGCCAATTCCATTACAAAGTTTTTTTTTTAAGTGTATAGTTTTTGGTGAAGTATAAACTTTAAATAAACGCAGTCAAAAATGAAATATCAACACCCAAGGAAATATTTTACGTATTATTTTATTGAACGTAACATTTTTTTTTACAGTGTAGAAACACACACATTTACACAACACATGAACACTTGCTCAGTGTGCACAATTTTGGAGACAAAGACACATTAGCAGCTGCTGTTGTATTTGTGGCAAGTCCCCAATTTGTTGTTGGTAGTCCAACAGCCTGGAATGGCGCTCGTGCTAAGGGAGATGACAGAATTAACCCTAAACTAATGCAGCATCAAATAGACACACATGTGTCGTAGCTGCCAGTGTGTTTGGTGGAAGCTTTTAGCTACCCAATTTGTACAAAGCTTAAATGTAAAATTCAATGGCAAAAACCTAAGCGGACCTAAAATTGATATGACAGCACAGCTGAACTGACCCAAGTCAGGGGCACCGTTTACTTGACCAAATTGTTTAAACACAAAATTATAACAGTAAAATTATCGGCAATACCATTGGCCACTTGCTTAGTGGCAACACTTACTTGGCTTGTCAAATAAGCTAAAATAAATATTTCAAAATTACTATATTTAGTTTTTTCTCTTTATTTAACTATTCCAACAATATTATTGTTAAACAACATTCATTTTCTTTTTTTTCGCATTTTCTTTTACATTGAAATATTGATAAAGCAATGATATACAAAAAATATTTATTATTGTCATTTTTAATTTAATTTTTAACACAAAATTTATTGATATAATTTGTAATTGCTGATTCCTTAATTAATTGCCGTTCGCTATTAATTTGATATGAATATTCAACCATTAAAATAAATTACCAGAAAATAAATTGTGAATCGTTGAGGCGCAGGCATTGCAGGCTTAAAACATTTTCCTTAACAAAGAAAAAACAAACGTGAGAGGTAAATCAGCTTAAACAAAAATTAAAACAACAAACCAAATTTAAAGCCACGTGAGAAAAGCGAATTAAAAAGTAAAGATTCACATAACTAAAACACCTGACTGCAAGATACTCTGTTACTCTCTGCCTAGCACTGGCAAACTCTATTTATCAAATATGGAAATCATAAATAGTCCAAACACAATTTTGTGCAACTTGCTTTAAGATGGAGTCAAATAAAACGTTATACTTGATATGAATTGATGCCCACCAAAATAGTATTGGAACATATGCCCAGTTTTCCATTTGCAAATATGGATAAACAGAAACTTTGCTTAACCAAATCGAAGTTTTTTTTTTTATGTTAACCGCATTGAAATTAAAGTCGAAAAATACTTGTACAGCATGTGTGTAATCCTTTTTGAGGTCTTATCTGTGTGTAGATGTGTGTGTGTGTGGCTACCCACAGACTTATATATATTCACCACTACCCGTGTGTGTGTGTGTCTGCCTGTCAGACAACATATTTCTAGTATTTATGGCAACTGAAAGGGGGCCCCACAGGGTGCCAGAGGAGTACGAGCATGTTGTGGCACCCTTCCGTCGACTGTGTTTAAGACTTGTTTATGCTTGTTGTTTTGACTGCTGTTGCTGCTATTTCTGCTGCTGATGTTTTAGCCAAAAATTCATTTCGATAATGTGTTTTGCAGAGAACGCTACAAGCAGCCCTGCAACTGCTATTGCCAACTGATGCTATAATTTTCTTATTTTTTTTATAATTCTGGTTGCCACAGCGCAATTTATGCTAACAAAATTAGATATCAGCATACGAAAAACTTTACCAAAGTGCATAAAAAATGAACCGAGCAATCAGCGGATTATGTGGGGTAAGAATAATGAGTGCTGGCTGTCAGGATGTATGCGTTATATGGCCTACATCCCATCACGTATGCGTCAAGCATTTAAAAACATTTTTCGGCGTAACGTTGGTTTAGTTAATAAGCCGCGCAAGTGTTGCGTGACTGAGTGCATGAAATTGGAAATTGGGCTTGCCAGATGGAGTGGAGTGGCAAGTGGGCGTGGTAGCGGTTTGAGGCGCGCAATTACAGGAAGAGCAGCAGCAGCAGTAGTAGCATGTGAATTAGTCGGCTGTATTTGAAGTGCAAAAGTCTTTATGGAATTTTTGGGTGATGAGTTGAGAGCATTTCGCCATTAGACACTGGCTGTCAATTTGCATAAACATTGCTGACGCTCTTTCAGCTTTGTCAATTTTCTTATTAACAAACTGACACGAGGAGCATAGCTCAGCTCAAATAACTTCTCAAAATGTACAGAATTTTATTGATTAATCGCTGGCAGCAAAAGTGACGTGCTTCAGATCAGAAAGTGTACCACATCAAATGGAGTTTTAGAATTTAAAGATTTTAAGATTTCCAAATGTGTTTTGTTGTCCAATTTTGAGTTTACCAAAAAAAGTCACATTTTTGCGATTACGATTTCACAAGACTATTATTATGATACATAAACTGGACAATAAAATTTACAACAATGCCCTTTACTTATTAGTGCTTTATTCTTTCAATTTAAATTGAATTTCTCTATTTTCATTTACATAGTTTAATTTGTAATTAAATTTTAAATTGTAATTATTTAAAATGTAGTCCACATTAAATAAATAATAAAAAGGTTAGGTTAGGTTAGGTTTCAACGGTTGCCGACCAAAGTCGCCACACACCACCAATAAATGTGTCACGCGCCTGTCGCTTTTAGAGTGGCCAGCAAGATCATCCGACCTAAACCCCATAGAGAACATGTGGACCACCTGTTCAGTCGAGTTTAAGTAGGTGTACTCGACAGTTTGAGACAGTTGAGCTGCTACGAAGGAATGGTGCAAAATCCCATGTCCAAATCCCCGATGTCCATTCCAATTTTTTTTTAGTTATAAACAAATTTGTTATTTTCAGGTAATGTCTGTATAACTAATATATTAAGTTTTATTAGCACTGCCTTTAATCGAATTTCGCAACTTAACCTCACTTTAAAAACAAAAAGATTAATAAAAAATGTTAAGTTAATGTTAGAGATTTAATTCCTTTTTTATTTGACATTTATTTAAAATAACTAACTTTTGCAGAACAAAATCAAATGTTAAAAATATTATTTTAAACGCAAAATCAAGTGCCTTTAATAGAGTTTCGCAGAGTGTAGGTGCTATTCGCCAAAGAGGCATTGATTACTTAATACCCAATCGATTTAAAGCCAACAAATTGCAGTATTAGTGCAGGTGCAACACACAGTTAGACGTTTGCTTTCTTCACAAATAATTACCAATATTAAACTCACTCGAGTTTCGCAAAACTTTGTCCGGAATTGCCTGCAAAAATAACCAAGACAAAGTTGACCGCCTGGCCCCAAAAAAGCTGCAAATCGAGAGATAACGCCACAGGGCGGACAGACAGGGCGTGTCACCCCGCAAGCGAGTGCGAGTGGCATAAAGCAGCCAATAATCTGACAGAAACTAAACTCTAACCAAAACCCATACTCAAGGCACCAGTTGGTCTGGGGTGAAGAGTGAGGGGAGCAGCAAATGCAGGCAAGTTGGCGACAAAGCCAAGGCAATATAAGTAAACCGACACAAGACAGACAGCTCGGGGCCGGGCCAAAGTCTGTGCCACAAAACGGGGCGCCTCAAAGCAGGCAATAGAAAAGTTTTTAGCCTTGTAATGCATTACACGCAATTTCACTTGCTACTTGCCACTCAGCTCTTGCTCAACTGTGGTCCGAAACTTTAATATAATGCGAAGTGAAACTCAACTTAAAATATGGCATCGACACATTCATCAGTTAACTGTGTAAACCAAATAAGCCAAGAAAATACCAGTCTGCCTAGTGGGCGTTTCACAACTGGGTCAGCAGTGACACACAGGGCCACATACACATACCCAAAATGTTAATTAAATTAAATAACTCTTTTTATTTACATACCAATAAGAGACTAATTTGCATGCAAGCAGAACATATCGACTAGTCTTGCAGACTTTAATCTGTTGGATAAGTAATTGCCAACAATATTATAATACCCTGGGCAGAAAGTAAACAAAATCAAACGTACAAATTTGTTTCAAATAAATAATCTATAAATAAGTGATTTATGTCGAAAGGATAAAATCTTAATTGGCGTCTAATATTTTTTGAAGTTGAATTCCTACACGACTCGAAATACATTAGAATACATAAAACATAATCAAATAAACATCAACTGGATACAGCAAAAAATTTAATTATAAGAAGAGGTTAGTATAATGAATTTCCATGGCTTGCAGCCATGTTGCTATTTAGACAATTGCAATTGTTTTCAAGAGATGTGGCAGTGGTTTCGGGGTGAGTGGAACACTCCACATGTTTATTATATTGAATTTATGCTGTGCTTTGTATGCAAGCGACGTTTCAGTATGCTAAATGACAAGCGCACCACACCCCTAAACGAATTTCATCAACCAGTTCATGTAGCACATAATATTGAAATGGTTGCGGTTGCAACTTGCCCTTTTTGCGGCTTGTCTGTGCGTATCTTGTAAGCGGCAGTTGGAACGCATTTGGGTCACGGAATTGGGGCGATAAGCAACTCCTTCTGCTACGCTGCTCATTGACCGAAATTTCGCCATTTGCATAATAAACATGAAAAACAGTTATTAAAACAAAAACAAAAATGACTACAAAAGCTATGGAAAAACTGAAAGCAAACAGCTGCAGAAAATGAGATAACAAATTGTATGCAGAGCTCGATTTTTAGTTGAGTTTTTTAAGGCTATGTCAGACTGTTACTTACTTTGTAATTTTAAGTAGTTTCCAATTTTCTTAGTAAATCAATTGCATCAGAAACGTAATCGCCCTACATTTTAGACACTAGGAAGTTTCTGTTGTTTTTTAATTCATTTCAACAAACAAAATAAATATGTCATCATATAATTTATTTATTATAACAAAAGCTGTGAATATTTAAATGTTTGCTGTATAAATAGAACTGAATATAAGACGAGATTCTATAGTTCAAAAACACAAATCCCATTTAGATGAAAATCACACAGCTTAGTCCGACCATCAGCAAGGAGAAGCTGAAGATGCCGTGCGCTGAATGCATTTCAAATGAAATTCATACACACATTCATTTGCGCAAATCACAAGCAAACAAACCAAAATAATATCAATTTATTTAATTTAGCCCAAAATTTACAATTTACAATTCATCTAACGAGTAATTGACACGATCTTAGCAGCACAATAAGCAAATAGCCTGAAAGCATTAGTCAAGGAAACAGTAGTTGCAGCTGTGAGAAAACGGCAAAATCAAGTTTGACAAGGACAGTAACTAAGTAAAAGGAAATGCAAGGACGATAAATAAACTTTGATGTAAAATTTTGATATGCCAAGTCTTAAATTGCAATTAACAGAAGCGTTAAGCAGCGATATGAAGTAAGTATGCATGATATAATTTCTTCGTATTTGTATAATTTGCCCAGCAGCCTAGAAAATACAAACTCTGTCATTGTATATCTGTAATCAATATTAAATGAAGTTCTGCTGGACATCAATTAAAAATTAATTACAAATTATTAGACATAATCAGCTGTGAGACAAACACCAACCAAATTAGTGCAGAGCTAAATCCTTTCAGCTTCATTGATTTAAATAATTTTCAAATTTAAATTCCTTTATTAGGTCTAAAAATATAAATAACATTTCCAATTACAGCATGTAATTATCAACCAGTTGACTTCACTGTAAAATGGTACTTAATCTTCCCTTAGCCTGGCCTGGACTGCAGTTCATTCTTGTTTAAATTGATAGTTAAATTTAATTGTTGTTGCTAAGATGTGTTTTGGGCATTTCCATTTCGTGACCGAAATTTTAAGCTGCTATAAGCAATTGAATGTTTTAATATTAAATGAAAGCAATTGTTAAATTTTAAATTTTTGCAATTGTATTCTTGCATCTTAAATATACTATTAGTAACATAAAACTCTTAAGTCATACATACAACGCCTGTAGCGTATCGAGTATTAAGTTTGTAATTAAACTTAAACAAATAAACAAAACCAAATGCCAATGCATATTTTTTAAAACGAGAGGGGTCAATGGAAACCGTCAGTATTCCATTACTGTACATTAGTTGAACAAATCTCAAGAGGTTGTAAGCCATGCAGATTAATAATAAAAAAAACATCATTCAGATCACATTTCTTAGGCTTATTTATATTCCCCCCCGTCGTTGCTAAAAAGTGAGCCTTTTAAATAAATAGAACCGAAATGATTATGTCGCTGTGGCGTCCACTGCTTCTGCTTGCCTCTCCGTTTTCCTCACTCTTGCCACAAACGCACATACTCTTTGTATGCGGCCAATGTAGCGTATATGAAACTCTGGTACGTCAGGATTAGCACATCATCAGCGGTAATCTGGAGAGTGCGGCACACCCAAAATATCTATTTATGCAAACTATATATATATATTTTACAACATTCAGCTGGAAGGAGCTTTAACCTTTCTTCATTCCTGTGCAAATGCGGGTCAGTAGTTTGCAGTTCAAACCAATGGGGTTGGAAACAGAAGAATGCGAGCTAAAAGTAAGATAAAAAAGAGCAGCAAAAGCGAGTATAAATAATCATAAATTGTTAACAAAATATACGCCTCCTGTTTGCCATGGAAACAGCTCACTTCAGTACGCTTTACGCCCCCACGTCGTCCAAACAGTACGCAACGCCATGTTTAAAGCCACTTTAACCCTTTCGACTGAAGCGTGCGATTTGGGTTTTTTGGTTCTGGCTCTGGTTCGTTCTGGCGGTTCTCGGTTTTCAGTTTTTTGTTTATTTGCTGGCAATTCCAGCCGCAGCGAGGTATGGTATGGGGATGGGGAGCTATTAGCTGTTAGACACAGTTAGCGACCACACACACCCATCTAAGCTGCGAGTTTAACTTATGGATTATGGGCGTGACCCGTGCAAAATGTTCAGAAGCAAAAATGTTGCCTACATTTGGGCGTCACACACAGCACACAATATAAAAGCACTAGACAAATGACATTAGCATACATGTGTGTATGGGTGTGGGTGCATGTGTTTGTTTGTGTGTTTCTGTCAGCGTGTGTGTTGTTTAGGTCAGCTGCTTTTCAACGTTTTCCGTGTAAATAAATTCTGCCCTTTTAATTGTTGGACACGTACGAAACAAATTTAGTTCTTTCATCTAAGCATCAAGCCGTCAAGTCGCGCATTGGACAAACCCAAAATAATCTATAATATATCAAAGTGTGCAATCATTTAAAACTAACCAGAACTCTAAAAAAAACACAACCAAACATGGCGTGTAATTAACGTCCATCATCTTCAAATTGCCACCAATTAAAAGCGAAAGAAAATTGTGCCTATAAAAAAAAATAGAAAACACAAAAAAGAGCAGTTGAAAAGTGCCCGAGAAAATCGGCGTATTATAAACTAAGTGAAGCCGGCCATAAAGTAATTTGAATGTCGATGAGAGCAGCGGCTCCAAAAGGACGGTTTACACACATTTAATGAGCGCTCGGGCTGCGAAAAAAACTCGTTAGCGGCACTGGTCACAAAAGAACTTAACGGCAGCCGGGGTCCAGAATAGCGCAGCATAAAAGAAAAGGTAGTCAAGTTGGATGAAAGCACAACAAGGGGCATAAAAGCCATAGAG
Organism: Drosophila trichaetosa; assembly: GCA_035043205.1. Lineage (NCBI taxonomy): Eukaryota > Metazoa > Arthropoda > Insecta > Diptera > Drosophilidae > Drosophila > Drosophila trichaetosa. The sequence goes on along the minus strand of JAWNNE010000535.1, from coordinate 3,603,048 downwards.
AGGGAGAGGGGAAAAACGAGAATTTCATTTGAATGAAGCTGCAGGCAGGGAACTGGTGAGGAGTCAGTTGAGATTGGATTTGGATTTGGGTTTGGGTTTGGGTTTTAGACGATCGATGTTGCGCTATTGTGTGCGCTGTCAACGTGGCTACTGGACAAGAGGCAATCATTGAAGTGATTAGTTTGATTTTGGCGTTACGCTATTTTCGTACTCAACGGAGCCGTAATGGAAGCGACCAATCGAATGGACAACGTATTTGATCTATCCTATATACAAATATGTATGTAAGCGTGCATATAGATAGCTGAATAATCTCCGTATATGTAAAAGAAACAGTAGTAATTGGGCAACTTCCGGATGTGGGCGAGCGTAATAATTATAGACACAATGACTGACTCCAACGAAACGTAACCAGCACTAATTCCGAGTTGTCATTTGGCTGGTGAACTATCCCAATTCATGTTATCCCTTTTTTATGTGGCAAGCAGTCAAACTAAAATATTGATTAAGTTATTTATGCAACATTTTTAAATGAAAAAGTACTGCAACTACAAGCTAAATAGTTGTCACCTCCAAGTTTTTGGCGGTATTCTTATAAAACAAAACTGAACTGAAATCACCGACTTGCGACAAACGCTTGGCTATATATATACATATGTACATGCAAATTGCATATTACAATCGGCTCTTAAAAACATTTATACCTTACGGGGTCGGAGATGCTTCCTTCTGTCTGTTGCATACATTTGCACAAAACCAATATACCCTTTTTACCCATTTTCAATTGGATTAGGGTATAAAAAGAGTTGTTAAATAATAGAAACTGAAAGTTAGCAAGCAAAATTTCAACTCAAAACTCCAATTATATCATTAAATATATATGTATGTATGTTTATAAATCATAATAATATGCACTCCTCAAGAGGTGAGCTAGGCAACATGAATAAGCTGCAAGCCAAAACAAAGGACATCATCCTTAGTCCGTGCTAATGTAGACAATAAATTTAACTCGAGAGTTGAGCAAACGAAGACTTTGAGTATGAAAATAATTATCTTGTTTGATAATTTCAGCGATATGCTTTTTCTTTAATATGTATATTAAGACAAGACTGACAGGCACTAAATCGATCAAAGACAGTAAAACAACTTCTACAGCCAAACATGCTCGATGGTTATCTTGTTTATTATTTATTAATGGCGTCTAAATATCAAGATAGGTCTGCGAAATACTCTAATTGGCAAATAATATACAATTGATTGCTTTCCCCAAACCGAATAGGTTGGGACATCTGAGACTAGTACCGGTTGTGGGGCAGGTGTTGGGGCAGCATTCGGTTGCGCAAATCAATAGGCAATAAATAGATTTTGATACCCCAACTCAGATATAGAAGGGGCGAAATGAATGTATACTCGAAGAACAGAATTTATTTTGATTTACTACTCGCTGCATGAGCATGCGATTGAGGACATTAAATCAAAAAATTTTAGAATCTAATAATATCATTAATAATTTAATAAATGCCTGCGTATATATTCCATGTAATGCTTGTATTTATCGACATGTGTTTATATTTATGTGGCAACAATTGTAACTTGAAGTGTTGTCTCTTTTCCGAAGCGTATAACCACTAAACAACTTAGTTCAGTAATTGACAATTAACTTTAAGGTTAGGACGGACATGCATGGATTATTTATTTTAGCTATATTTTACATATATTGTACCTGAAAACTCGTTTACACTGTGCATTTAAAAATGATTAATATGTAAAGCACATTAAACAACTGAACAAGCAAAATTTAAGCAGTGTGTTTATCTTATATATCTAAGCATTGACATATTTGCATAATCGTTGAGCTAACAAAACTGTAAATAGTTTTAATAGTGCCAAGAAAATGCAAATTAACATTTCTGGATACTTCCGATTAGTTTCCACTGTTCGGAGCGTAAGGCAAATCAACATCAAACAACTGGCTTTTTGTTTACGAGGTCAAAACAGCGACAGGATAAAAGTTTTAGGTCTTTGCAATTTTTGGTTTACATTTAAGTGGCACAAAAGCACAAAGTTTTTGTGGCAGCATCATTGGGTAGAAGTGGCAGCTGCTGCAAAACTATTTAATAGTTGCACGTTGCAACATTTGTAAGCCACGCCGAACAAAAACCCAAAAGGCAGCAGCTCCAACTACTCGCACAACTATGTTACACTCAGCAAGCAGCAGCAACAATGTGACATGCAACAAATGTTGAGAGCGAAAATCACATCTCCGAAAAAGCCAGAAATGCCTTTCAATCACAGAGTCTCATGGCATACAAACTTTACCAAAAAGGATCTGCATCTGCATCTGGCATCTGATTCCAGTCAGGCAAATTCTTTTGCAATTGGAACCGGCAAAAAACGGCGAGCAGCAATATTAAAAATGACTGAAATATTCACTCAGCAGTAAACAGGGAACTAAAATTGAGCTAGAAACATAAAAATAGCTGAAAACAGTCCAAATTTTATTTTCTTTCCTTTCGTTCTTACATTTTTCATTGTAGTCTGAGATAAAAAACAAAATGAAAAAATAATAGCTGCAAAAACAACAAAGATAAACGAACAACGATGCACATGAAAAAAGTTTCAAATGTATCCGCCGAGCAGGCGGAAAGTTTTGTTTATTTCACTCAACTAATGCGAGCAATGTTTGAATTTTTATTTCTTTTACCCCGAATAGTTGTAGCTGGACAGTGTTGAGCAACGCCAGTCATACATAATAGCTACAAGTACACAAAAAAGTTGCTTTACTATGATTTAAAATCGTGTAATGCAATGATTTCGGCATCGTACTAAGACATTTGTTCATCGGCTAATGTTTATTCTGTCGTTATTCTTTTGAAATGCTGAAAATTCCCTTTAAATATTATATCTATTTGTCCTATGTAAAAAGTATGTGGAAATTTATTATTTAATTTAATTTCTTTGCAATGAGACCACTCAAAAAGTAGCAACAATGGTTCAGTAAAAGTTAATTTATTTGTTGCTATTGCTGTTGCCCAGGCGACAGTTCTGATGACATTTCATTGGCGTCACCAACTGTCAAAACGGTAACAAAATTGAGTCGCAGAATTGAACTCTAGAGCTTTGCTAATTGGTTGGCCGACTTGTAGCATGTGGAAATATTGTATAAAAAAAAGTTCATTTAAACATTTAAAAAGAGATGGGACAGTTATTTTTAATATGCACTCTCCGCGCATCAACTCTATCTCTATCTCTCTCTTTCTCTCACACTATCTGTCACTTTCTTTTATGATGAACATACATATTAAATAAACATGACAAATTCATGGCACACTTTTTTGTATTCAATACAATACAACGTGTGCGGAAGGGTTATAAATATTTTAAATGTACAGACAGCAACATAAGTAATTAAGTGACATTTTTCCAGCAAATGTAAAAAAATTAACACATTTTAAAGAGTGAATGAAAATGTATAGATAAAAAGAACAGTTTCAGCATACCTCTCCGTATATATTTTACAAACAAGTATCAAAATCTTACCTAGAAATCAGAAATTCATCAATAAAAGCAAAATTCATATATTAATAATTCTTAGCACGTTTTCGAATAAGAGCACATAAATATGTAAACTGAATTTTTCAGTTTAAAATCGAATCGTGGAGTATTAAAAATAAATATTTACTAATGCTAAAAGGCTGCTTACTTATTTTGTAACTGAAAAAGTGTTGCACATGAAAATGTGTTGCACACTAATACGCGCATATTTGTACATGTACATATGACTGCCCATAAATTCATGTCAGAATCGATGCACAGGCAACAACAAAAGCGCGTCGAAATTTAACAAACAAATTTATAATTTATAGTTAAAATATTTTAGCTTATGCTTTGGGAATGCTATGAATAAAATTCAATCGCAGATAAAACAAACATTTATATTTATATATTTATACATTTATACATTTATATATTTATTTTTTATATTTATATATTTATATATATTTATGCATACAGAAAAGATTGCGCCTGCTGAGGCGCTATAGGCTCTAAAAGTGTGACTTTGGCATTCCGAATTCTAGCACTTATATTGTCTGAGATCCAGACGGATCTGCCAGAAAGATAATATACAGATAAATATATCAATAAATAGCATTTTCCCAAATATTCTTGTATGGCGCATAAGTTAATTTTGTAACATCACAGCTACAATATATAATCAGGTAATCCGCACTGAAGAGTATAACAAATTCCATCAATAATATTTTTGTCTAGGGTATTTTTAGTGTAAATTAGTGCGGAATAGATTTGACAGACGCCCAGTACTTACTTCCGATGTACGCTTTATGTGAACCTCGGGACACTTTAAGAACATTTTTAAACGTATGCATTAAGCATCTTTTGTCTGACAACACATAAAGCATACATGTAAATAAATACCAAACATACTATGGAAACGGAAGCCGTCTCCCAAACCAGAAACAGATTTGGACTCAGTCCGTCCCTCACTCTTTCCCTTTGTATTAAACGGAAAAATTATATGAATTATTTATGCATTCATTTTGTAGATATTTTATTGATTTAAATGCCACACACAGCATCTGCTATAGTTGGTGGGGTGAGTAATTAATAAATAAGTTTTGCTTGTATGTAATATTTGTATTCCCTGACAAATTGCTGTTTGCTCATCCGTTTGTCCCTTGCGACTTGATTATGATGTCCTTTATAGTGGGGCCTTCGGCAATCGATCAGACTGCAGCAACTTCCTTAAGCATTTATGAAAGCTTATTCATGTAGATGAATTATAAGAATTGAAAAGGTGCGTATCTGTTCCGATACCAATTAATTTAATAATGACACAATTTTGGAAACAAAGGCTACTTAATATTTAACATGCACATGCATATTATTGATCAACTGAACAAATTTCAAAAAGATACAATAAGGAATATCCATGTTATAGTCGAAAAGTTATTGTCATATTGACTTCATTACTATTAGCAGATGTCAGCCTTTCCTGTATGCATAAATATACGAGTGCATAATTCATTAGACTTCAAAGCAAATATAAATTTAAAAATGGTTTTGTTGTACCCGATAAAGATAAGCATATGCTATATTAAGTAAATTATATAGCAGATTTATTTATCTGACTACTGTCTGTCTGTCTATGCATAGTCTTCGGGATCATTGGATTCGATGCTCTATACTGGGGGTCAGTTTTCTTGATAACTTTACATTAAAAAAAAATTGTTTTTTTCTATGCGAGCTTTTCAATTATTACGCATAATATGTAAATTGATCTGATCTAATCTTTCTCCTCTTCGTCACCCACTCTAGAGGACTTGTAAAATTTATTGGACTTTGTGGTTTTTACATACAAAGCAAAAAACGGTAATTGGAGTCAGGTGTTAATTCTGATCGAGAACGTGTATACTATATGAGGTCTTGAATGCTTACTCCTGCATGTTACATACTTTTGTACAACTTATCGTTCGTAGCCCATTTTCAATGAAATTTGTAATATATGCTAACGAAGCGATCATATTCATTTTTTTAAATTCAGAAAACATTGCTTTGGAATGCTTTGAACCAATTACAGTTGCAGCCAAGACAGACAGTTTTGCTTAATGGAAAAGTGTTTGCATAGCAAAACAATAATGCCGAGTCAAACCAACGATTGTTGTTAGTTTCAAAACGAATTTACATCAGACATTTGAGCCCAAAGCCATAAAGTTAATATAAAACTTCACAGCACTGACCTGCATTTCAGCAAAATGTATAAAGTAAGTCGAAACTCCAAAGAAGTCGCAACATAAATGAACAAAATTGGAAGTAGCAAAAGGGAAAATTGAGAAAAAGGCAGGCTAGGGTAAGTGGCAGTGAAGGCAGCCATAGGCCAAAGCGTATAGTTCAAGAAAAGAAGTGTGTTTTTTCACAAAAGTAAGCAATCAAAACCAAGGAAGAAGTTTTGGGCAATATATGTACCCACATGCATAGGTAAACAAAGGCACAAGTTGAAAAACAGTTGGCAACGTACGAGAAGCGCTCACATTGAGACGAGGCAATAAGAACAAAAATTCGGCTTGCGAATATGTAATACCTTGACCTTTTAATCTAAGTAATTAACAATTTCATTATTTTTCCTTTCAAACTTTGAACATAAAATATAAAACGATCCTGGTTAATATAATCATACAGTTGAACTTCCCAGACAATCAATCAATAACTGCATTATTCAGAAATGATACTTCTACCTTAATACAGTTTAGTAAAAATTGGTCAGTAGCCATTATTCAAATTAAATCAAATAAATTTTTATTTTGAGTTTTGTGTTATGTGTTAATGGTTTTGTGCAAAAAGTATGTACATTCTTGATCAGGATCAACAGACGAGTCGATATAGCCATTTTTAATGGGTTCACTGTATAAAAAACAAACAAATACAAATACCCCACAAAAAAATGCCATAAATAAACAGTAGGTATAAGACGGACTTAAGAACGCCAAAGCAGAGCCGGGCTATAAAAATGCCATTCTGCGAACGGTTCATATGCAAGCCCATGAATGTGTGTGCTGCTGAGTTGGTGTATAATAAATATGTGTGTAAGGCAGCATAAATATTGCTTTAGTCAGGTAACAAATGGTTATGCAATTTGTTTAAAGGCCAGGTAATATATAAACACTTTCCACTAAATGCACCACAAAGGAACGCGCAGAGGGGCTGCCCCACCTCCCCACCACCAAAAGGAGAGCTGTGCAATTTTCCTGCATTTCTTTTTTTTTCTTTTGTTCAAGGATGGGCGCGCAAATTGCACAGTTGCCTCAAAAATGAACAAGAGGACAAAAAAGGACGAAGCACAAAGAAAACAAAAAACAAGACTGCTTGACTTAAAGATACCCCGTACTCAGACTTAACAAAATTACGTTACATGTAAACCTTTTCTACACTCACTATTTTAAATTAATGGATGGCATTTTTATGTTTTATGGTTTATTTTGAGATCGCCATATAAAATGTGGTTAAGTGCAAACAAAATTATATACAACGAAGTGAAAATCCTTTCACCCCGACATCGGTTATATAGATATAGATATGGATTTTTAAAAGTATAAAGCTACCGTTTTTTCAATTTTGAATTGCTGCAGGGTATAGAAACGAATTGAGAACATGTGAAAACAATTGCAAACTGTCGTCATGGCAGTGCCCCATGCCATTGGCAATTGCCATTGGTCATCCTTCTTTTTTCTTATTGCCAATTGTATGCCATGCAAAAATAAAGGCAGTGCTCTTGTGTGGGCGTGGTCCGCTCTCGCTCCTTTTGAGAACAAGCATTTTATTCCCAACTTTTGGGCGTGAATGTGTGCAGAATTGAGAAAGTGCCAGTTGCCAATTGTGAAAAGAATTATGCATGATGTTGCCCAACGAAGTGAATAGAAATCTGACTCCACCCACCAGCTCTCAAACCAGCTGCCATTGCTACCAAATATGTCAATGGCGTAAATGATTGAAGTACAGACAAATTGACAGAGTACCGAACGACAGAGGGCAAATGTAAACTGAAAGCACTTTGGTATTAGCCAAATCAATGATTTAGTTACAATGTCTGGTCTTTTCATTTATTTCAAATCAATTTGCAAAACAAATTTATATTTTCTCAATCTCATTTAAATTGAATATCACATTTGCAGTTGGATGGCATTTAAGTGCATTCATTTAAAAATAAATAAATAAATAAATAAATAAATACATAAATCTTAGTTTTTAAACATTTTGTCAAGCAGCACACAAAATTATCTAATCATTCGATTCAAACACCATAATTCCACTGAGAAGAGAAAACCTTTTAATTGCCACACCTACATAAGCACACACACACACACACGGACGCACACACACACACGCTAGCCAATGAAGCTGCTTTGTCAACAATTTGCTTTAGCTCCATTTGCAGTGAAACTATTGCCCCATCTCTTGCCAGAAGTCAACATGAGGCGTGCTGCTGCTTTAGCTTCGTCTTCTTTTTCTTCTTGGCCCCCTTTTGTAGGCAGTCTTTTGGCTTTTGGCCAGGCAGGCGTTGGCCTTTATCTGCCTTGCATATCAAATGACCACACGCTGAAGCTGAACATGCCGACGACAGCCGCTTCACAACAAGGAGCAGGACAGCACTTGATGGCATTTCTTTTGCAACATCTTGATAATGACCAGTGACCTCAATACGAGCACCAAGAAGCAACACATGCGCGTCGTCTAACACACTTTCACTTCCTGCCTGCCTGAAATGTGTACAAAAAAAACAATATGAAAACAAAAACCAAATACACACACACACACACACACCGTCTCTCTTGGCAACACTTTCCCTTTGAGTTGGAGTCGAGGCAGATTTTGTTTTAATGTGCATTTTTCACACTTAACATGTGCATAAATCATGAGACTCTTGCTCTCAACTTTTGCTCAAGGCTAAGTCCCAGCATCGCCAGCAGCTCCAGCTTCTGCTTTTTTTCTGCACCCGGTATGTAATGTCACCTGCACATTGGGGGCAGCAGCTCGGCTTTGCCTGCTATGCAAAATGTATCAAATAATAATACATAATGCAGCTAGCAAGGTGTAGGCAGCAGGCAGCAGGCAGCTGCAGGACACTTGTCCTGATTATGGCCTGCGCCACAGTGTAAAGTGTCAACCAAAAGCAACAACCACCAACAAGGAGACTATGGCAAACCATAGCAGCAGCAGCAGCTGTTTCAACGTTGCAACGTTGCAACGCTGCAGTTGCACTTGCATTTGTTCTATCACATTCTGCTGTCTGCTTCTTGTCTGCTTGTCGTGGCAAACATTTGTTTTGACTGCTAACTCGACACGAAATGGGGTAGCTCCGTTTTGTTCTGTACTGTTATGCATATATGTATGTCGACGCTGTCCTGGATATTGTCATCGTCTCCCTGTATACATACCTATATCTGTCTTTCTCTAACTCTATCTAACTTCTCTCTAGTCGATAATGTTGGCTGCTGTTGATGTGCTAATCATCATATTTATGTGAAAATGTTGTTGTTAATTAGCTCACAGTTTATGTGACTGCATTGCGCCTCCAGCTGATAAGCGTGTCAGGAGCAGCAGGGGAATTAAATGAGATTTACGAAATGCTCGTGATGATAAAATAAGTACCGCCTACGGCTATTAAATATTATGGTAGAGCCGTAAGATGCATAATAATAATACTAATATGTGTGTTTGTATGTATGTATATGTATATATACACAACTTATGAAAATGCCTTAGCAAAATTGCATCACAATTTTATTTTAAACAAATCGAAAGGTAATTTAATTTTTTTTATAATTTTTAAAGTTATGTAGTCAAGTTTTCACCCACTTTGAATTACGGCAGTTAGAAAAAAATTTAATTATATAACTGTGAAACTGCTAAATTTTTGGGTGAATAGAATTTTTTTTCGCATGTTGACAACTCCTAAGAGAAAACCTTGAGCATTTTTATTTTCTTTATGTTCACGCAAAGAAAAACCTAATTAGTTAGAATGTTAAGCAAACACACGCGCTGCCTGCTCTTAAGAGCTAAATTTCTGTGCTTGAACGGTAAAAATAATGACCAAACAGCTGTCGTGCCAGCATGGCTAAGCTCTTAAAACTTTAATTAGCCACCCTGTTGGATGTGGACAAAACCAAAAAGAGGGCACAAATGTGAGAGAGGGAGAAAGAGAAGGAGAGAGAGAGAGGGAGATAAAGAGGGGGAAAATAGGAGCGCAATAAACTTTAGTTTAGGGAGGCTCTTTGCTACACTTTGATATAATTAGCGGTATTAGCCATTAAGTAATTTTAAAAATTAATCAGCAGCTAGACACAAACTGACAGACCAAGCACAATGTAGTGGCAATTATTGGCCAAATCAACTGCAGACACAACACAAGAGGCGGTTGTTGGGTTGTTAGAAATAAAAGCAGCGTATTGCTAACCCAATTAGCACTTAACACATGGCAGCAGCCTAGGTAAATAAATGCCAAGCAACAGATCAATTGATGGTTGGAGCACGTGTGCTGAAGCTTTAACGTTACGTTAAATGTTTCCGCAAAATCCAAAGAAACCACTACCGCACACAAACATACACACACACACACACACACTCATGCACTCTTTAGCCCCTCCGAACAATCCATCCCTGGCGGCACAGAGCGACTTTCAATTTCGAGGCAGCCAGCCAAAAACGCAGTCCTCAGCGAAAAAGGCAACCAGAAGCAGAGCAACAGCAGCGGGAAACTAGCACAAGGACGTGTGCCACACGACACACACACACACCCAACCCACACACACATGTACATACGTATAAACATCTATTTTAGCTGAAGCTCTCCAACTTCGTAGAGAATCTCACACTCTAGCATTCTTTAGTTCACCTCTTTTTCTCTCTTCGATTCCAGCGCAGAAATCTTAGCGCTCAAGTAGCGTACGTGATATGCGCGTAATCAATATTTACACACAACTTTGTTGAGCGAGAATATGTGCAGAAAATAAAAATGTAAGGCAAAAGTTTTTGCAATTGCCAGGCAATACTTACATATATATATTTATATCTATATAGATCTACATATCTATATGGATGGTTGCGACTTCTGTAATATCATGCATATGAGTTTAAAGAAACATATTTTATAGCCACCAAATTTAATTAGTTTATGGGAGCCATTAATTTTGCCATTCAATTCTTTTAGAAATTGAAATATTGAGAATGGATTTAAATATATATATATATATTTTTTTGTTTCCAATATTTAATGTATGTATTTTTAACAATCATTTAAATCATTTAATAAGAAAGCAATTTTGACAAATTTCGAAAATTTATTTCAAATTCATAATGACTTATTCAACTACAATACATTTTTATTTGATACTTCAATAGTTTCAGGTTTTGCATTGAAAGGTAATGAATAGTGGATAAATAATAGAGACAAATACAGAAAAATACAACAAACATGAAACATCAAACATAAAAGTGGCCAAACATGTGATAGAAGTTAAGTTATCTGCGAACTTTAACTATCAATGATATTAATTGCTTTAAGGGCTGTAATGATTGGCTAGCCAAGAATGCTTGCTTCCATCAAGTAAATGCAGTTTGCACTTTGGCACACATTAAATTTGGTTTGATTTTTGGGGCAGCCAAGAAGCCAAGGATCCAAAGGACTCCGACTCAAATTGTTCAAAAGAGTCAGACAGAGAAACAGACGGCCAGACAAGTGTGATGTGAAAATAGAGAGCGGGAAAAGATTTTTTTTGTAAAAAGGGACGCCACTTGTGCTCTCAAGACTTTTCTTGTGCAACAGAATTTGAACTAACCAAGGGGAAAATCAAGTGGAAAAAGTATATTGTGAAAATCAACTATTGGCAGGCAGCTGTCAGCCGCATGCCGAAACGCTGCTCAAACAATGAAAACAATGGTCGATAGCGGCTCGAAGACGCCAGCGACTGCTTCGAGCCAAGTCGGTTGCATAAATATATTTTGACAGTACATATACATATATGAAGGAGAGGGCGCTTTTTAGATGAAAACATTACATCATAAGCAGTCGTCTATACATAGCCAATTTTCTGGCTTATCTCACAGTTTCTGACACTGAAACGCTGCTGGCAGAATATTTTCTCAAATCTAATAAATTACATAAAAGTCAAACAAGGAAGAATGCTCTGGTCGAAAGCGCTTGACTAGCAGATACACTAATTCCAAGTGTTATGATGCTTGAGAAAGTGAAATTTCTTACAGACGGACAGACAGTGACTGCAAAACTAAATCGGATGGGTTATTGATGCTGATCAGGAATATATATATACAGATATATACATACTTTTGCCCAAGACCATTATACCCCTCTTACGCATTTTCAATGGGTTATGGATAAAATAGGATAAATTACAAATTGAGAAAATCCTTGTTACTTACATTTAATGGCTAATTGGAACTTTTGCGAATACTTTTCACAAAATGTGCAGCTGTCAAAATTTCTTAATTGAAAAATACTTGTAGAGTGCCCAGCTGACATTTTTCAATTGAAAAAATTTATGGATTTGAGTTTCAGTTTGCTTCAATTTCGTTTTTGATATATGCTAATAGGATGTATCACAAATATCATTATGATATTAGTAACTCATCTGCCAACTTGGGTCATGAACTCGATTCATTATTGGAAAACTTCTATCAACTTGCCCAGAAAACTAACAACAGGCTTGGAAAACTATTGTGTTTGCCTTTCCCACTCTGTGGTGCAGGTTGGGTGTTTTCCGTTTGAGGTTTAACGAGGTTGAATGAATGATGATAAAAAAAAAAAACTTTTCCGCGCTGTATACTGACAACACAGTTTCAACATATTGCCAACGTCGTCATTCCCACTTATTGCCACAAGAAGCAACAACAAAAACGGCAAACAAACTCTGCGCGCCACGAAACACAAAACAATTTGAATGAATATACGACAGGGGGATCAAAACTTTGTCCTTTTGCCAACAAGGCGACTGATGACGAGACAACAATGATGATTACTGACTCCTCGATGGCTGTTGGTCATATAAATATACATATAATTGTGTACATACACTACTACATAACATGGTCAATTGAAGGATAGTGCAAGCCAGGCTATAGCAAACAAAACTTTTGCTCGAAACTAATAAGCTTTGGAAGTATCATCAAGTCTTCGCAGACCATCGCCCATGTAAAGCAGAGCCTAATGGCCCAAACTTCCAACAATAACATCAGCAACTCTGGCAGCAACTGGCATTAAGTTTGCAAAATAGTTGCAATAAATGTATTTACTAACATAAATTCAATAAAATATAGTTTATCTTACCTAGATATGGCTGCATTTATTAATGACTTGCGTAGCTGTAATTTACATTTTAGATAAATTTCTCTGGCAGAAAGTTTTCTGTAGATTCAGATCCAGATTCATCTGACAGAACACAGAATTAATACAAGCTCTATGGCAAAATTCATTTCGTTTTCACATAGAGCAAGGCAAGGGAAAAAAAGAAACGCAGTTAAATTGCTAAAAAATGTAATTAAATTCATTCAAGTTGTTTGCGCATCAGCATTTAGTCAATATAAATCAAATTTATTGACATCATTTAATTGCTTGTTATCCTCGGATAAACATTATAATATTAAACTAATATTTTCTTTTGATGTTACCTTTGATTTTTTTTAATGTTGTGTCCTAATTTAATATGCAAATAAGTTGCGGAAAATTCTCCAATTGAACTTATTTTTTCATTAAAAAAGTAAATTTGAATTTAATGCACAAATATTTCACAATAACTAAAAATTAACTTTAATTAAATGAACTGAATAATAATTTTCTCATTTTGAACGTGGCAATCAATGTTTAAACAATGCCAGCCCGTCATGAGGCACACCAGACACCACACGGCATTGCCATCAAAGGACCACAGATGTAGCCAAGTGCGAAATTGGCTTGCAGCACTTGAAAAGTTTATGCAGTGCTCAAGTGCAACATAAATTGCCGGCAGTTGAGGCGAGATTTGTAATTAAAAGTAGTTAGGATACCCCCTCCCCTCCACCAAAGAAAAAAAATCATTATAAACTTTTGTTGAAGGAGCCGCTTGTCTGATTTAAGGGGGAATTGCAATCAGAAGCTGCAAGGCCACTTGAGCTAATCACACAATAATTTTCTCCAGCAACTTTTCTTGTTGATGGGCCACAAAAAGTGGCAACATTCTTATGACTGCGAGCAAATGCAATCTGCTCCCCAAAGGCGCAGCATACAACGCTACTTCGGTTACAAATCAGGTCAACAGCTACGATTTACAACTCAAAGTTGCTGTGGGGCAGCACGAGGTTTACCTACTCCGCCAACACAATACACAAATTAGTTTTTCGTTAATGAAAAAAAAAAATATATATATATTTTACACAGCCAGATAATCAGAGGGCTACTACGTGCCACCACTAACAATATATACAATAAATTCAAGCTGCCGTTGCGACGACTTTACAGCCCGATGTTGATCTGATAAATGATTATGATAATCCTCCTTTTCACAGTTAGAAAATAATAAATAATAATACAAATATTATTATTTCTAAACTTTAAACTGTTATCTTTCGTACAAGATATAACTTCACATGGAAATAATTTTAATAGTGAGTAAAACCTTCGCTGCATTACCAAAACGTATCTTAACAACCGTGATTTTATTAAACAAAAAAAAAAAAAAACACTACACAAACGATGCAAAATTTAATCTACTTTTCAACTGATATCTAAATATTTAGCAGCAAAAAATTATATGTATTAATGTATAAGCAGCAAAATATTATCAAAATTATATTTTGTATATTGTCTTAGTCATCTCTTAAAATTAATAATTTATTTGTCAGCAAGCAATCTGTGTGGCATAAGATTTCAATTCGTTTGCCGTCAGCTGCAGAGTAATCATTCTCTTTGTGTTATAATGATTATAATTTGTCACAGTTGGACGGATACGCCAGTGTCAGATAATCATATACTAAAAATAAACCATTGCTCAAATTAAATTGAAATGAACCTACTAAAAAGGTGATAGGGCAAAACTGAAAGCTATCGAAAAGAAGTGAGTTACAATTTTTTAATATATACTTCTAGTGTAAAATACTCTGGACTTTAAAACCAACAAGAGAGAAAGAGAGAGAGATAGAGAGAGAGAGAGAAAGAGAGAGAGCAGCTTGTTATTTTAATCAGGCAATGTTCGTTGCTTTGTTATGGCTGTTTTGCCGTGTAGCCCGTATTTCTCTTAGTCGCTCACTTATGTATACACAATTCAAGGCACTGGCACAGAAGTAACCAGGAGCATAGTTTCGCAACTTATAATTGGATTTATGAGAAGGCGGGGCAAAGACAACAAGATGTGCAGCGCACTAACCTAACTGAACCGAACTCAACTCTGGAGCCCATCCATCCATCTACATAAGCCGCCATCTCTGGCGTGAGTATCGTAAGTAGCCGCGTAACGATACTCAGAGCTCTCATTTAATGGTTGCCGGGGCAGCAGAGAAACTGTCGTCGTCAGTGCAGCCGAAGCGGAATGAAATGCCGCAGCGTAAAAGGGAAAAACTGCATGCGATGCGAGCGTAAGAAATAACAAGTGGAATAGTGAAGAAAGGTGAGGGTACGATGGGAGATGGAGTAAGGAGGAATGGCTAACTTACTCAAAAACAGTGGCCAGTTTTTTTTGCAAATTAATCACTGGGGTTTACTTTATTTATTTAATAAAGCTTGACATAGTTCGAGCAATGAAAGTTGCAAGGGATCTAATGAGAACAGACTTTTAACTGACTTGCCCTGAAAGGAACCATTATTCTCACAATATATCTTACTATAAATAGCGTATAAATGTGAAATAGATAAACAACAACACCAAGCTTTGCGGCTGCACGAATAACTACAAAAATAGACAAAAATCTGAATAGTTAAAAAGTCGAGAGAGAGCACAAAAAAACCTCAATGACAACAACAATACAGCGGGATCAAGCGTGCAATGTATGTGCGCAAGTAGCTTTGTCTATTACAACGCTCAACAAAAGAAAACACAGCTGTATGTTTATGTAAACAAAGATTTTTACGATTTGCTAATCAGAAAGCAAAGCATCTACAAAAATAAAAATTAACAAAAACCTGACCTGATTCTTATCAGTCATGGTTATAATACTGCCCGCCTCGCTCAGCAGGTTGGTAACACAATTTTTATCAGACAAGAACAGCAAATTCCGCTGTATAAACAATGCGTAAAATTAGGCAAATTTCTGTGTTCTTATGCGGGGAGGGGGGGGAGTGTATAGTTGAGTGTACATAAAAACTTGTACAATATTTATATTTATTCCACGTCAGTTGCTTCTCATCTTTTTGCTGCAGAGTTATGTTTTATTTTTACAGTGTCTTCTAATTTCTCTATTTTTGTGTTATTTAAATTTTTTATTTTTATTTTTTTGATAATGATGACTATGACGCAAGGCGTTGACTGCTGAAGTGGTTTGAAGCAGTATTCTGTTGAGTTGAGGGGTGTGTTTTCCACTTAGGTGGGTTGTTAAACTGCTGCTGTTGTTGGCAGCTTAACCAAGCAACACAACTGCAACCAACAACGAGCAGCAGCATAATAAGAAGCATGTAAGGCGAAACACAAACAACTTAAGATCGCACAAGCAACTGCTTTTGTGATACACTTTCTTTTAGAGTACATCAAATAGCCGACTAATCTTAATTTACATTTATTATGAAAATAAACTTACAAATTTGAAAGGTTACATTTTCCCAACAGACACGAATTAGGTTAAGATTAAGTTTTGATCTCAGTTTTAATTATTTTCAATTTTGATAGCACAACAAAAAAAAGTTTATACACAGATTGACAACTCAAACCAAGTTTTGCAAAAAGATACCATCGCTAAAGTGTAATCGATAAATGATAATGCAGCTTACACTTCAATCAGGAACAACAAAAAATGTTAATGGTTTTTGAATAAATACTTTTATTAATATTATATTACTTTTGTATTGAGAGCCATTTATTCAGAAAATCCATAAAACCCAACAAAAAAAATATACAGCCGATGATATTATTTTTATATTTTTTTAATTAAGTGTGTTTTTATATTGAAAAGGAAATATTTTTCGTTAAATATGTATTCTTGTCATATATATATTATATTATATATATATATATATAAATATATATATATATATATATAAATATATATATATAAAGAGTATTTGCATTTGGTGGCTTAGAAATGGAGTTTGAAGATTTTGTTGTGTTAGATTTCAATGTGGGTGTCAAAGAGCAACATGGTTGAGTAAGAGGCGTGGCAAAGGCTCTGTATGTGTGTGTGTGTGTGTGTGTGTCTATGGGTGCTCCAAGTTTAAAGTAGTGAAAACTAGGTTAATAATGTCATTTACTGCACTGGAGGGCGTGAGGCAACAACCGTGAGCTTGCCAACATGAGCCCAGCGCGTTGGTCATTCGAAACTGAAACTATGTATTCAAATGTCCGTCACGTAAATAAATTCATGAAATTCAAATTGCAGGATGCAGTTCAATGACAAGGAGCGGCAATTGATGACTGACATTTTCGTATCTCTGACTAGTACCACACTGCTAAGTGCTAGTACATACATACATATTTATAAATATATATTAAGATTTAGTTGCCTGCATTCACATAAGACATCCAATTTGTAGTCTGTCTAAGCACATGCATTGCCAACAATTTATGGCCAAAGTGATTAAACACAAAATGAACTTATTGTATTCAGTCAATGTTAAAATTTTTGGGTTACATTATTCAATCTTATTTAACTAACCCACTATTTAATGACAATATAGCTCTCATAAAAAAAAGAACAAATTTACACACTACTCAGCGACAAGCTAGTTCATAAATATTAATAAATTCTGAAAATTCATATCAAGAAAAAAAACCTAAGGTAAATTTAAATATTTGTCATATTTGTTATGTTTATTTAGTAACTTTTATTAGCTAAGTCCCTGTTTAAAAATATAAATAGCTTTACTTTTGAACGTGCCATTATTTTACTACAAGATAATAAAGCTATTTGCATTATAAACATTGTCGCTTATCAGTTAAGCTTTTTTGTTTGATGCTGCAAAATTAAATGGTTTTAAAATGCCAAGCAGTACAACTCAATTCTCATTTAGATCAACTTGTTTACAGGCATATCATCATCTAGATTTATTTATAGAAGAGCTAGAGGAAGAGAGATTAATAAATAATAACAATAAATAACAAAAGTACTTTGATACCGAAGGTATCATAGGTGGCTGGGAAATCGATAAAATCCACAGCCGCATACCTCCCAAATCCCATAGAAACCATGTGGAGAACGCTGTGCAGTCGAGTTAATGCGGGTAATCGACAGTTTGAGACAGTTGAGCAGCTACGAAGGCTGCCGTTAAGGAGTGGCCCAAAATCACACTATCTCAGTTCAAAATAGTTGTATCGATGTGAAATCGATTTTTTTTCGAGCTATAAACAAATCTGAATTTTATATTTTCATGTCATTTCCACATATTATATTAAACCGACTGCGAAATACTTTGATACCATACGTAATGCCAGCTGATAACAGACGAGAAATACTGTCCAAGTTTGCCTTTCAAACACGAGCACTGCTCCATGACGCTGTCGAAAAGCTGCGAACTATGAGAAAGCCGTTGGAATTGTCGTCTTTGTCGTTACCTTTTGCAAGTTAGCAAGTTTGGAAAGGTAAAACGTTGGTGACGATGCCAGCGTTGACGACTCTACCAATTAAGAATTTGTTCATCATCATATATATATATATACATTTTTATATATATTTATAATTACATTTTGGCTGTGAGAAGGCGAGCAGTGAGGCTTATTAATTTCACAATTACAAAATAAATTGAGAGTGCACCAATTAATTTGCGGTAAGCAAAGATACACAATATTCCACAACCACAACCCATCGAAGCGGCAGCATTATTTTTGCGCTTGTATTACTTTCTCTTAACATTAATTGGGAAACAAGCGAGCAGAGGAACCGGAAAACACTGACCAGCGCAGCCTGGGTGCAAGAGAACCCAGCCTGCCACAAGAGCTGGCAATAAAAAATAAAAATGAATACAAAGTAAGAATACTAACTATTAAACGACCAACAGAATACCCTTGCAATCAAGTATAAGATCTCATGCTCCTACGGATACTATTCTTAAATGTAACTAGTATCCTCAAATATATTAAGACTGACCTTTGATTCCAAAACCGATCGTCAACGTTATATTAAAAAGAATCGAATATGAAATATTCATTTCAAATTTAATAAATTATTGATTTAAGAAAAATATTAAATGCAAATAAATCATGTTTTACAATTTTGGACCTTTATATGATTGGTCAGCAAAATTCACTATTTTTCCAAAGCGTTCATATGTTCCGAAAAAAATAAAAGCCAAAACTGCGCTTTTTTAAGTGTGTGCAATCATCTGGTTATAATTTTTTTTAAAGTTGAAATTGAGCTGCACATATTTTTATAATACTTATGTAGTGATTACCAGTGAATTTGGCAACCAATTAAACGAAAATATAAAGCCATAAAAAAATTATTGTAAATGATATAAAAATATTTTAGTTATGAAAAAGTCAAGGTAAATTACAGTTCAGTCTGCAAATGAGTAAAATTGTTGAATAATTATAACAGAAATACCAGCAGCAAAATATTAATTAATTAAAAACAAAAAAAAAATTATTTGCAACCTTAATAAATTTTGCTATAAAAAAAAGAAAATTTAATAAATCAGCAAGTAGTAACGCCAGCTTTGTATTATTATTAATTTTTATTCGATGTCCTTTTCTTTTTGCCTAGCTTTTGCAGTTGTTCGTTAAATTTTTTGGCAGTCATCTCATGCACTTACTACTTGCACTTCCAGCGCATAAATCCACATGGTATATTAAATGCACATATTTATGGTGGAACGATGGCATTCTAAAGTCTCATCAAGTTAATTGGCAAGCAGTCAAGTTGATGTACCGAATTTTTACGTTTCAACCCCAAAGCGATTGCCAAAAGAATCCCATTAGAAAGGGAGACAGTGAGAGAGATAGAGATAGAGAGAGAGAGAGAGAGAGAGAGAGAGCCGACGGCAATTGTAACTACTGAGGAGAGCAACGGCAAACGAGCATTAACATCAAATTACAAAAATATATAGGGGAAAATCTTGCTCTCTTTTGTGGGGTGTGGTTCTGGGTGCTGGTGGGTTGAGTCGCAAATTTATAGGTGGCATAAAATGGGCACAGACAATGCCAATAACAATAAACGCAAATAATGTTTATGGCAGCGCTAAACAGGCACCAGAGCTGACATCCACAAGCCGAGCAGCCGAGCAGCCAGCACTATAGATTATATAGCCCATTTTAGCCAACAGCAACTACAACAGAGTAGCCGGGTTGTAAACTGTCCAATCGTATGGCTGCCGGACAATGTGTACATCCATTGTCGAAACACTTTAAAAGAACCCTAATAACAAAAACAACAGGTTCACTCAACCTCATTGTCCGCCCGGCTTTTCCTGTTTCTGACAAGCTGCAAATACCGCAGTCCTTTCCAAGCCAATACGACACAAATAACTATGGTTTGTCGTCGTTATGGCAAACGACTATCAAATACCCCGTAAGGCAAGCAAACATCAAACATATTTAGGGGATTACCTAGCTTGCAGAGAACTGAGAATTTCCAATATCGATATGATTAATAAATAATTTTAAATCAGTTGTAACGTAACAAGTGCTGATTGGTTATACATATTACGCAAATACATTTAATATTTTGTAAACAAAATAAAATCAAATTAATATAACTTTTGACATTCTTGGTAAAAAGCAAAAAAAATCTTGATATTCGCTAATTAAAAAACCAATAAAAGTAGGGCTTTAATGGCAAATTAATTAATCCATTATTTATTTGATTGTTATAATTGGAAAATTATACATGAAATGCAAAATCCTCATTTTAAAAAAAATAATGCGAAGCAATTTACAGTATATATATATGCACTCGTCATTTTGATTTTAAAGTTGTATATATGTGGGCGACAAGCAAAGAAACAATGGCGAATCTGCTCAAAGAAGACAACAACGGCGAAGAGGATGAGGAACGTGCGATGTCGACGAAGTGGAGGAGGAACGTGCGATGACGACGAAGAGGCAGCTGCAGTTCGGCCTTTGAGTGCATAGATTGAGTGAGCTGTGCCTCAAGACGAGAAACGACGAGAGATTTCAAATACGCCGATGTAAAGCATTATAAACGATTAATTATATTGTATTCACATTATCTTCACTCTTATATTATTGCTTACAGATACAATAATAATCAAAATGACCACAAGGCTTACCACTGATACGACGATGAAAACGAGGCAAGGAGCCAAGGCAAAATATGGTTTTAAAATGAAGAACACTGATGTACGTGCAATGAACGTAAATGTGTATGTGTATGCATTATGTGAAATTATATGAAATATGGATGTATGTATGCGGGCATCTGGCCCTGTCAGTAGGGGCCAGATAAGAAGCTCACATAGCATCCGCTAACAGGACCGGATATAAGAGCCGTTGACGGTTTCAATTCGATTCGTTTAGCGCCTCAATATTATTTACGTTTCACTAGCTACATTTATGGATTGTCAATAGAGGAAAGTCAAGTACAAAGAGAAGGAATGACAGAGAGGAAGTTATTTCTTTTGCGTTTCTTAACGCCCAGCGACAATAGTTGTTGGTAGCTAGAGCTTGGCCAGCTTTGGCATGAAACACGTAACGACATTTCGAATTAACGAAGCATGAGATTTGATTATATAAACTGTGACAACCAACAATGACATCGACAATATGTTCAGTCAACGACAACAAACACAGCCGCAACAACACGCACAATGAAAACATGTAGAACATAGACACACACACGCCCACACACACACACACGCCCACACTCGAACACACACACGCTGCTCTCCCTCTTTTCATATACATGATCCTTTATTATTGTTTCGAGATTGTCAACGCCGCCATCCTCATCGCCATCACCATAGTCATCCCCATTCTCATAATCGTCGCCTGTGTTGTCCTCCTGGGCTTGGACCATTTCCCGTCCTCCAAGTTGTTGTTGTATTCTCTAGTGCCTGGTTGTCTGTTTATTATTATTGTCATTATAAGCATCATGACAACGGCTAAGTTATGTGAGGTGTTGGGCGGTTATGTTATCCCAACTACAACTGCCACAGGAGTCGCACAGCGAACGGAGTTATAATGATTCTGGATATCAACCAAGACTTATGCATAGCTTACAAGCAGCTTCAAACAGCTAAGCATCTATACAAAAAATGAAGACAAAACTTATAAGCTGACCTGTAATTATTTTGTTGGCATATTAACTGGCAAAGAAACACATTGCGTAAATAAATTGCTAGACAAAACGTGAACAATTTTTAATAAATTAAAGAAAATATTTTGTCATACATAAAAAACAATTATATTCATCAAAAAATTATTATACATTTAATCATATTATTTTAAAAATTAAACGGTTTTTTGTAATGGCAGGCGTTGTTCGGCGAATTATTCGAGATTCTGACTGAGCATGATTAATGAATTGCAATTTATATTTTAATTAAGAAATAAAATGGGCCATTAAATAAAAAAAAAATGGCTCAGAAGACAAACAAATATGAGAATCACGTTTAAAATGAAAACCAGCAAAACGTACAACAAAAGTGGCAAAAACAATAGAAAACAAAGACGCAAAGTACTTGCCCCAGAAAAGCCATAAAAAAGGGCAGGACAAGCAGAGTACTGGGCTGTCATAAGAAAAAAACAAATTTTCGGCATGTTGCCATAATTTAGGCGAAAGCGCAAATAACGCAGACACAAAGAACACAGATATATATACATACATATATCTTTATAGACAATAGGTTATGTCTCTTTGTTGTTGTTGTTATTGTTATTGTGTGTTGTTTGCTAGCCAACCCAAATAAAAGTCATTTGGAATTGGGAATAAAAGAATGGTGCACAATATATTGACAATCGTTGGCCATTAAAATGTCAAAGCATTAGGCCCTTTCAGCATTTTTTATGGCCCGGCCAAGACATGCGTCAAGTTCAAGGTAACAAATTTTGGTAAAAAAAAAAAACAAAAGCGATATGTGAGTGAATGAGAACAAGGTATTTGAAAGATATCTATTCAGTACGGTATGCATGTATACAATATGGATGTGACGTGGGTGGCTTGCTTGTCTCGGCCAATTACCAGCGCTGAAGCTCAATTCAATTCTCAAATGTCACATAACTAAAGTTAACATTTGTTTGTTGCCGTTGGCGATGGCTCATCAAGGTAGCTTTTTGTAAGGCAATTGGCCCAAGGGTCGAAGGTCAAGTGATGAACGTGTGTTGCCGAGTGTTTATCAATTTGCCAAGTTACGATTACATGACTCTGCAGTTGCACAAACGTTGCCAACTAAATAAATAAACAATAAACTCAAACCTCTTTACAGGCCGACAAAAAAAAACTTGTGAAATCTATTTGGAAGCGCGCAAAAACAGGTCACTTCTGAAATTAGCTGCTAAATTAGATTCCCAACTGTCAATTGAAAAAAAGTTTAGCAATTTCCTTTTTTTAAATATAACATTGCAAAAAAAAGCCGACTATTTAAGTGAAAATGGAATTATATTAATAAAAAGAATTATTATTTTAGCAAAAACCAATGTATATGACCAATCAGGATATTAACTTAAATACAATATCCTTGGTATCTTATTGAAATGATTACCTGATTTTTTCTTTACGATAATAAATAGTAGCCAATTAGCTTTTGCCTCACCATTCACAATACAATTTGTAAAACCACAAAAAAGGACCAAAGTAGGCTAGAAAATAAATGTGTGTGTTGTGTGTGTGTGTGTGTGTGTAATTTAATTGAAATATGGTGCTATTTTCAGTTGGATTAAAGCTGCGCTCACTCTCGTTACTAATGAGTAGCGAAACTCGGTCGCATTATGCTCGTAATAAGGCTCTCTGCTTGTCTATTGCCTGTGTCGGTTGCCAAATTAATTGCATACAAATTATTTAATAGTAATAAACATAATGAACAGGAGTGTGTGCCGCGCCAGTAACGAGTTGGAAAAAAGGCATTCGAGTTGATTGTATGGAGTGTGGTGTGGCGGCGTGTGCATCTGTAATGCCCATGGCAACGGCAACGGCAACAAAAATGCATAATGAGCATTAAAATGCTGCAGGAAAAACAGTATGCGGAAAATGAAAATATGCAATGGCAGTGCCACAGTGCCAGTGCCAGGGACGTGTCCCTGCCGGCTTGTGTATGTGTGTGTTTTCTGGATAGCTTGCTATAGTCATATATAACAGGATTATACAGAACACGCATACATTACTGAATGACTCGAACGACCCAACGCAACGCAGGCTTTCAACTATTGCTGCTACTCACGTTCTATTTGCTTAACATTCTAAACGAGTTCTTTTCATTAGGAGAGCAACAAAAATTGAACAGAGTATAATATGGAATTGGGTATGTCAATTATTGTATTCATCCAAAATTCTTATTATATCACAAATGTCGCTCTTAATCATATGCCAAAAGACATCTATGCCGATTGCAAGATATGATTTATCCCCTTTATTCATCTAAGCAGTGCACAGTTTAATTGATATCAATGCAAGCCTTCTTGATTCATTAATATACTGAAAATATATATTTATTTTTAAGATTGGTGTAATTGGGGCTTTTCTTGGTTGATGGTCCCAATCCATGCAACAAATGTTTCGCCAATATTGAATTTAAATACATTTTACTGTTTCGACAGATTTTAATAAACAGGTTTACTTAAAATAAGTCATGTGTTAATATGGTAGTCAAGCAACTTGATAAGGTTTAACTACTATAAACTAATAATACATTTATCAATTTTAATATTAATAATTTTAACAAAATAAATAAGCAGTAAATCATAATCAAATAAAAGTTTGCTACTTCTATCAAAAAAAAAATCCGTATTTACAAATGCAACATGACAAACCAGGTGCAATAGTTAATACGTCCTAACTGGGGAATTATAATGCTCAAATATGGGCAAAGGGCGTTTAGAGCTGTATAAAAAGGAAAGAAAAAAAACTAAAAGAATTGGCGCATATCAAATTGAAAATAAAAAGCATAGAGTGCAGCAGGAAGGCACATGAAATAAAATGCAATTGCACTTTGCACAAAAGTTCAACGCATTCTCGACTACCACGATATACCAGCACCTGCCACCCCACCACACCCCCCGTCCGGAATACATTCTGTATACACAGTATAGTCGTACATACCGTATACGGGATGCAGACTATTCGCAAAACTGAAAATCAAAGCGCAAACGGCAGCGGCACTTGCAAACTCAACTCACAACTCAATGGCGGAAGTTTGCATTTTCGCAACGAATTCATAATCATGGGCAAATCGTACAGGCAGGCAGCGCATAGTCCAAAATCCCTCAGACCAACTACCCCACAGATACAGATACAGATGCAGACACAGAGGCTATGCCATTTGCAATGTTAGCTAAAGCACAGTTTATCCTTTTTGATTTGCAGCCAACCAGCCTGTGTGACTGACTGGCAGTAGTCATGTTTTGGCCGCTACCGTTCTACTTCACTCTTCAGTGACTGAGTAGTAAATATTATATCGTTTCAATTCAAATAACATACACACACATACATAACATACGAACAGCGGAACACAGAAACAGGCACGTATGGCTGAGAGTCGCTTGTGTTTGCATTTGTCTGAAAAAGGGGAAAAAATACAGATAGAGGGGCTACAAAAAAAACTCAGTAAAAACTGCACAAGCAAAAAAAAAAAAAATCTTCAACAAGCCATCCGCTACTCGTTGATATTTCAAATGAGCGGAAATTACACGTTGCAAAAATATGAATTATTAAATTTTCGCTATGAAACTGGCAATAATAAAAGAAGTAACATCCACAGAGACGCGAATTAACTTAGCACTTTTTTGTATGCCCTGCAGCTTTATAAAAGTGAAAAGGGGTTTTAGATACGCTACTGAATACGTATATGGGAAACAAGTAAGTTCTCTAAAGTTTAGATGACGTTTTATTTATACGTTCAGAATGATGTTAAAGTTGTACGAAAAAAAATAAAAATAAAAAAAATAATAAAGAAAGTTATATGATAATAAAAAATATGTTGACTTATTATTATTATAATATCGTTTTGGATCATTATAAATAATTATGCTAACTTACTATTGGATTAATAAAACTATTTCACACTTATGTGATGGAATCTCTCAGGGTATTTTCTAGTCACACAATCGCAACCAACGCTTTATAGCGAGTGTTTTTTTTTTCTCGATTTCCTTGCATGGTCGCAAAACTTCGAAATCTTCATTATTAACAAACACTGAAGCGCTGAACTTTTTGCTTATTGGCATTCTATACGAGAAAGTTTTAATATATGGGATTAATACCAAACGCGTGTAAATAACGGACACGTAAACCTATTTCGTGTTTAATATTTAATGAAAATGTGTTAAGCATTTAAGTTATATATTTTAAAAAATAAATAAAGTTAGATTTCAATACGAATTTCAAAGTCCAACAAAACTTTAGAATTATGTTAATTGCTGTGAGACGAGTTATAAACTAAAGATTATAAACCAAAATTAGCGTGGCACTAAAACTATAAACAGAGCTCACAAGAAATTAATTAAAATAATGAACAAACTAACTGTTAAGGCAGAGCAAGCAGTATATTATTTAAGCCAGTTATATTTTGGGTATATGCAGGTGATATTTCCAGTTACAGGAAATGCTGCAAAAACTGAAAAGGCACCCAATATTAATAACAGACTTATTTTATGGTACCAAACAAGAAAAACAAATTATTTAATTCACAGAATAGATTTTCTTATCCAAAAGTTGTATCCAGAAATGGTTAAAAATCAATTAAATTTAACTAAAATACTAATTTTATAGGTTAAAAATTTAAACAAATGTAAATTAACACAGTGAATTCGATTAGTGTCAAGAGAAATTCATCAAAGAAACATAAAAATTAAATTAAATTTTCCTAATACCCTCAACAAAATTAGGGACCTAATTCAAATATTTTTTTGTTTGGTTCTCAACAATTTGGGTTCTTCATTCTTTTAATATTCTATCAAGACAACACCTTCAAGTGTGCAAATATATTTTTAGACTTATGATAATTGCTCATTAAATGAAATAAAACCTAACCGAAAAAGACCCCTATAAAAAGTTAACAGTTATCCTTTGAGGTCGCTAAATGAATGCTAATTTTCTGAAAACAAGAAAATAAAATCCATTAGGAAAGGTCAAGGGGGAAATGGCTAATATGGGAGAAACAACAAAATTTCGTGAGATTATTCAAATTGTATAATTTATGTGGCCGTGGCTGTGTCTGTGGGCGCATTCCATAAATTGCACATCATCATAATGTCAAATTCATCATTTAATTTGAAATGATAAAAGACAATTTAAATCGGATTGATAGAGAGATCGCCACAAAACACATGCGCGATATGGACAAAAAGAGTGAGACAGAATGATTGATTGGCAGTTGTCTTCCTTATCACAGATAATAAAAGCAAAGTTTCAGCATCGAGTCTCCAAACTCCAACATCATAATTCTCGTTTGTTTTGTCTCTGGCTGCATTTTTATGATATACGAGCTCATTTTTACCCTAAGCCGTCGGATTGTGGCATCAACTCACCTGTAAAGAGAAAATATAGCAGAAACAAACATAAGAATAGGCAGTAAAGTATATTTGATTAAGGTTTTATGTCTGCGCCCCATTGTCTGGCTAGTGACCCAGGATGTGGCAATTAACATTAAATAAAAATAATAAAAAACTATTTGCATAAGATGACGACGAATGTTTTTAAGAAGTTAACTTAAAGTTCGAAATACCTTAAATTATACAAAGTTCTGTAAATTGTGAGTTCAATTACAAATTAACTCTGTATATTTACATTGTCTTTAGAGTTGCTTTTAGCTATTTTATGAAACTTATCCCTGTTAACCAGTCAAATTTTACATACTCTCCTAGTTAGCTTAACTTAATAGCCGCTGTTATGACGCGATGCTTCTAATACCCATTGTTTTAAACATATTACAAGTAGATTTAGTTCAGATTACAACAAGAGAGGGTGAGTATTTTGGGGAGTTGAAGGGCGTAGACATAATGTCTTGAGGGGCACTAATTTATGCGGCAAACAAAAACAACGGAACAATAACCACATAATCCTGCTAGCTGTGTGGCTAATTGGTTTATAATTTTCATAATTCAACTTGTGCGAGGGGCGTTAGTTCCTTGCCTTCGTTCTGCAGCCAAGTATTACTGCCTTTACGTGTATGCATGAGTCCAAAACTCGTACACGGTTAACCATTTGGCAGTATGACCCAAAATATATGAACATTCAGACAATCCGCGAAATTACATAAATTACATTACATAACATAAATAACTAAGTCTCTCCCTGAACTAAATTTCTAAATATTTCATAGCTTAGGGGTCTTGTCAAGACTTTTTTTTTCATTATTATGCGATTATTGGACAGCATCATATGCGTCATTTATCTGCCGATCCAGTTGCAATCAGTGCGTATCCATGACCATTAAGCAGAATGTTGCACCAACCTGATACTTAAAGGTGCCCTTCGCAAATGCCAGTTAGCTGTCAGTGGTAACAGGAGCTTCTAGAAAACCATAGAAACAGGACGAGGACTCGTTAGTTTTTCCTGATCCCAACGGTTCTGCCAGGCATTCCCTCAACTTAATTGATACTGTGTATAGTGCTGCGAATTTCGCTTTTTCTCGTCAAATATAGATTTTTTGAATGTGGGGGAAAATATGAAAACGGATGTATTACACTATTAGCGCTGTTAAATTAGTAATGAAGGTTAACATTCTTTTGACGGGGGACTTACCGATTATATGCAATTTAGTATGCGTCTTTAAAGTTTATTTTATGTTATCGACTTATTATATTTCAAAGCCACATTTATTCGATACATGAAAATAACTTTGTTTGTGTGTGTAAAGTATATATTTTGTAATCGATAATTCTAATTCTAAATATGTAAATAAAAAAATATATTCCACAATATGGAGACTTTCTACAACATGAAAACAGCTAAATTATAAAAATCAATCTTACTTCATTATTTGTTTTTAGCATTTAAAAAAAATTCAACATTTTGGTTTTTGTTTCATTGGTCGTGAAATGTTAGCGATCAGGACCGGTGAGACCGAGGTTGGAATACTACTTAACGCAGTGGATGCTGCTCGGCTGTGGGAATCGCGTTTGCTGATTGTCATAAGCGCAATGGGCGCTACGTGGTCATAGGCGTACCGCATAATGCAGCTACATCAGCAACAGCAACAAAAACAGAAGCAGCAGCTACTGAAATGGCCATGGCAATGGCGATTTTCAACTGCATTCCGCATTGTGCATTATGAATTGTGAATTGCGCACGTGCATTGTGAATTATGCATTGTGCGTGTGCATTAGGCGAGCAACACATCTGAAAAATTCACGGAGCGCACACTAGAGCAGAAAATGTTTCCGTACAACTTATCCAATTGTAATGTTTATAAGCTTAACTCCAGTTGGAAATTCTTTGAGTTTGCTCCAAAATTTGCAGACTTGATCAAAATTTGATTAAAGAATACAATAAATTAATCATCAATAGACGATGGGTATATTTTCCGAATGTATTTGAAACTTGAGCACGAGAAAGAGTAGAGTGCTTTATTTGAAATACAGCATTTCAAATAAAATAGAACACAATGCAATTATATATAAATATATATATAAATAAAGATCTTTGGTATGTATGTTTACCTTGAACCACTGTGCTTAGGCACTCAACTTCAGTATTTACTGAGCAATCCGACAACCTGCTCAACATGTTAATGTGGCTGACGTTCAGCAATGGTGGTTCTGCAGCCGCTTAACTGCTGTTAGTGGGTTGTGTAGGATGTTTGGCATTAGGAATGGGGCTTAAAAGTTGGGATTTCGGGAGTTGGCTACGTGCAGCGGCGCAAATTGTTTGGTCAGTCCCACAGTTCACAGTCGGCACCCGCACACAAACACACTCATAGTTTCAGTAGCTTTTACGGATTCTGCTTTATTCGCTTTTCTCAAAAGCTCATTTTGCATTTCTCGCTATCAGCATCACTTTGCTTTCTTTTTTTTCTGCTGTTGTATTTTATTTCCTTTTCTGATGCTGTTTTTATTTGATTTTATTTCTTGAATATTGCATGTGTTTTTTTACTATCTATCACTCTCTCAGTGTTGTCTGCATGGGTTTTTTCTTGGCTTTTATGACTTTTGTGTTTCTCGATATTCCACTTTGTTTCTGTGCTGGGCCAGGCAGATAATACCGCTGGACTCGAGCTAGAGTATTAATAAAAAAAATAAGGTCGACTTTATAAACCTTGAGATACTTAAAGAGCATGACCACAAGGGACAAACTTTTTTTATATTTATGTAAAATATATATTTAATTTAATCATTGTTATTGGTTTTGTTTGAATTCTCAATTTTTTATATTAGCTACAGACTAAATTACATTGAATCAAATATTAAATTTCAAATTATATAATGGATATAATAAATTATTTTAATATTTTTAAATAAAAGTGTTATTGATATTTATTATTAATTTATTAATTATTATAATTACTAAAAGAATTCCATAAATTATCAAAAATAATTTTATAATTTAAAAAAATGTAAATTTGATAAATATATAAAATCGAAACAGAACAATTCAATTTAAATTTAAAATTACAAAAAAATTGTAAACAATATCATTTTTTGAATAGCAGACTGACTAATAAAGTTCAATAAAACTTTGTACACAATTGAAATATTATTAAATTATTATTATTTTATATGCTACTGCATTCGCTGTATTCCGCTAAGTTCATAAGTTTATCATCGTTCCGCGCTCTGGGGACTGAGAAATGTGAGATTAAATATATGTATGTGTTCGTGCCTACAAATATTCCTCATACGCTTTTAAATTGAATATTAATTTTTTTCACACAATATCTTGGAATATATATGCATGCTTACTATACCATATATAGCTGACAAAAGAACAATCGGTCGAAAGATGACGTCTCGTATGCGAATTTAATTTTTGCTAATTTTGCCACTCAAATATTAACGATAATTGAGACTTCTAATCGAATCGCGAAATTTCAAATACATATATAAAAGTGGGTAATGTTGAGCTTAGTGGAATTGGATTGTCAGAAATTCTATTATTTTATCATTATCAAATCTAATGAGAAACAGGCAGAAGAAAAATTATTAATCGTATTAAGAAATTGAAACGTAATTAAATGACATAACTTTGATTTCTTTGCGTCTATCTTTACATACATATATCAGTAGTTGACTTATGTTAGATAAGCGCGCATTCAGTATAAGACCTTCAAATATATGCAGTGTCTGAGTTAAAGCTGGATTCAATGTCTAAATCTGCGTGATAGCTAAATTTATTTTTTTACAGCCTTAGCAAGGCTGTACTTACGGTCCATCACATTTAAATGCATAAGTTTTCACCTTTATATACAATACACAAATACACAATTATATAATATAATGTATGTACGTATGTATTTCACTTTCTATGTATAATATATGACTACCAAATTCCCAGTAAAACCGTGTTTGCAATTCGATTCTAGAAATGCCATCTAACTTGACACTTGAACTGCAATTGCAAATAAACACAGCAGAGAGAAAACTAAAAAAAAATTGCCAGCCATACATATGGCACAGGGCCTTAATTAATTGAGTTCATTGCCTGGCCATAGCACAAAAAACTTGTCAAGCATTAGTAAAAAAAATTGAGTAAAAATAAAAAACAACAAAACATTAAAAAAAAAAAAAACGTCGAAATGAAGTGGACGTTGATGACCTTCGCTTAAGGTTCAGAGCCGGCAACGATTTGTGCAACGCCAGAGAATGAAAGAGTACCTTGCAAAAAAACGAGGAACACAAACCTGGTAACTGACACCTTCTGCTTCTGCAAAGCCACCCACTCGCGCTACCTAGTTCCAGGCAGCAGCCTGTTCCCCTGTCATTCATGCAAATGACAGGTAATTGACCTCATAAAGCATGTGTGTAAGCATGTGTCTGTGTGGGTGTGTGTTTACGTGTGTGGAGACACAGAGCAGCAGGCTAAGTGTGCGATAGATGCAACAATTTTTACTTTCATGTCTTATTTGATGTACTATGCTACAATGTATTCAGTCCGAGTTGGGTACTCGCTCAATGCCTACATATGCATGTGTGTATATATATACATATGTGTGCATGTGTATATATATATACATATGTGTGCATGTATATATATATATACATATGTGTGCATGTGTATATATATATACATAAGTGTGCATGTGTATATATATATATACATGCGTATGTATGTGTGCCCCCTGCCACCCTCAGGCAAACACTTAAATGTGAGTTGTGTGTTGTTTTTTTGTAGGTGCTTTACATTTTGTATTTGCATACCCTGGGCAATGAAAAAGAGCGCATTCCAGTTTTGACTTAAGCTTCAACACTTTGATATAAACTCATCAAAAATAGAAGCTAACGGAAAGTATTGGTATTCTGCTAAATCGAAACTTAATCACAGTAACTGGCATCGCTTGCGATTTATGTTTCCTTTGTTTCGAGATTTAGTAATCTACAACTAACTTCTGGTTTCCAGGGTATTCAATCTTCGGCAAGCTGAAGAGTGAGCTGTTCTTTCTTGTATTTTTCGTTTTCCGTTCGTTTTCCTTTCTACCATTTAAATATAATTTTGTCATTTTTTTTCTAGCCATTTCTCACGATGCATTGCTGCTTTGTGCGACAAATTCTAAAATGTTAATGTGCCAGAAGAGCGGCAACTTATTCTGATTCCGCTCGATATGAATGAGACGAGACGTGGAACGAAGGACGTAGCAGGGAGCAGGGCGCTAATGTGTAGCACTCACATTGTACATTTTGTGGCTGGATATGTGCAACTTCTGTTCACGTTTCCATATGTGCGAATTTCTTTGTGTGGATAAGCATGCAATTACGACAAATAGCATTTGATAAAATGACATTAAAAGCAATGTAAAGCAGAAAGTTGCATTTCATTGAGTTTTATTAACATTTAAGAATACACTTCAATCTTAACATGTACAAATACATTTACAATTGATCGATAGTACAGCATTTTCCATCCATGGTATCGAAATCTGGCGTATGTGAGTGTAAACTAAAATAAGTATTTGAAATTAATTTAAATCGGAGCAGAAAAGACGCTGTTTTTATGTATGCACCAAAAATTAAATGAAATATTTTGTTGGAAATTATTTCAGTACCTAATCGAAAGCTTAAAATTTAAAACACTATCGAGTGCCATTTGTATTTAATCGTTTATTTAATTTTAAATTTTTTTTAAATTTTGATTTGTTTAAGGCCCTTTTAAAAGCTGTGGAGTTTTTAAATTAAATAATTAAATATATAAATAAAAGACAAACAAATAGTTGCAGTCCAAATCGTAGTAGTGCTGCTTTCCAAAGTATTTAATAAAAAAAATATTCATTATGGTCATAAAATCAAGATCCCTTCAAAATTAAGAAAGATTTCATTCGGCAAAACTAACAAAAATGGTTGTTTTGGCTTCTGGGAAAACTTACTACAATATAACCATCCATCATATCTAGTTGTTAGAAATATTATTCAGCTGTTTGGAAAGCTGAGAAAACTTCAGTATTATTCCACTACTATTATAATGATATATTTTCATAATAGTGGCAGAAAAATGTTGGAAGAGTTTCCTAGTCACCTTCCATGTTTGGTAACTGTAGCTATTCAATTACAGGAGATAAGGGTTTTTGTGAATTTTGGGGTTGGTAATGTGCATGGGCGAAACAAATTACACAGAAGGTTTCTAGTGCTTAAATTAGGGGAGATATGTGGCTTTATCAATATGTAGTAATCGAATTTAGCAGTTTCCTAACCTGCTAGTACACGTATCACGCGGGCACATACATATATATGTTCCAAGTTTCAAGTCTTTATCTCTAAGGGTGTCGAAGAGTTGCGTTTACAGACGGACAGACAGCATGGCAGACATTGAACAAAACAATATACTGTGATAAATTGGTATAAAATATAATTATTTTATGTGCAAATATTAACAAATGTCACATTTAACGTGCGCTCAACCCTATCACAGTATTTATTAAATTCCGATTACCTTGGAATTCAACAAATGTGCCCAGAAATTGTGATAAGTTCAGCCTAAAATGGTTGACAAAGAGGAAGAAAACGAAGAAGAATGCAAACTAAATACAAGAACCATGAATTTATGAATTTTATGCGTGTTTATCAGCAAAACATGCCGTTGGGCCTCGTCCGAGTTACAACAACAATAATAGCAGCAACAATAAGAACAGCATTAGCAACAACAAACGGAGACCCCAATAAGCGACAATGGCAGAAGAGCGCCACGCATACAAAGAATAAAAAAGGAAGAGGGAGAGAGAGAGAGAGAGAGCGTGTGAGTGGGAGCGTAAGCTTCAGATAAGAACATGCACATACGATGCTAAGCCAGTGTGAAAGTGTGCGTACGTGTGTATCTGTGCGTCTGTGTGAAGTGAAGCCCAAAAGCGAAACAAGCACAAACTAAACGAAACGAGGCGTGAAAATCACAAACAAATCACGAAAAGCGCAACAAGAAGAGAGACAAAGGGCAAAGAGTAGTGTAGCACACATACACACATTTATATACACACATACATATGCAAATCAGGCGAAACAAAAACGGGGGAAATGATTCATGGTCGTGTTTATCAACAAACACGTTTCATGAGTTGCCTCAGCTGCGCTCAGCTGCCAAGGAAGCCAAACTTTAGCTAGGCAACTCACAGAAGCCAAATCCATGTTAGCAATTTCACTACAAATACACGGACATACATACGCATACGGTATACACACACACAATATACATACATACAATATACATACACATGCATGTAGGCCTCGAGTGAAGCAGCTCGGACAAGGCTGCAGGCAAGTGCAATGGAACTTGACACATGTTTCAAATGTCATTTCGTTTTGCCATACATATATATGACACATTCTCCTATATACATGAGTGCATTCCCAGAAATACATCCAAGTGTATGTACATATATAACAGTCGCTAATCAAATGCAGCTGACGTTGTTGGAGCCCATTGCATTTTCAGCTTGTTCGCTGTCATCATTTATTGGGCTTGGTTTTTAGAGTGGACCTTAACCATTCACAACACAACACCAAAAAACTGGTGTTTTATTAAGAAAAATAATAATAATAAAATTAATTTTGTTGTGATATTACAACAGAAAAAAACTACTTTCAAACGTTTACCATCACTGAAACTTAGAACTGTATTTACCAGAAAAAATGATTTAAGTCAGTGCTACATATATTATTTAGATTGATAGAAAAAATCATGTATCAGAAACTAGTTTTCAAGTTCTCGTTATTTTAGACTCAGTGGCTGGACTTGCACCGTGCTTATGAGTCATTTGGGTAAAGTTCCAACCGAACGACACAAAACTGGATAGTTAATGAAAATGCAAATAGCGCAGGTGTCTGAGTCTCAAGTAATTCATTCGAATTTTATTTGCTATTGCTATTGCTATCCATCTCAATTACAGAGAGATCGAGGGCGGGCCTGGAATATTAATAATCGTCTTTATTTAAGTGAACTTGTCTCTTTACATATTTACATATAGTTGTTTGTCATTGGCATCCTTGACTTGAACACACACATTGTCAAACACTTGAAGGGCACAAGTCAAAGTTCAATGGCCACTATCTGTCAGTCAAGCTGAAGGCAAGATTGGGTCAATACATACAAAAAAAAAAGGTTAGAAAACAAAGAACGAAAATATAGATAAGATATTTTAGGAAAATTGCCAGCAGATACGTTTCATATAGGTGATGCTGTGTGGGCAAGAATAAATTGGCCAGCTGCAGCAGTCGGTAGTCTGAAATTCATCAATTAAAAGAACGCTAAAGATGTGCACAGATAGCCAGCCAGGCACAATGGGTGTCAGTTGATTGGAAGGTTGAGCAATGTCAGTGACAAGAAAAATCAATTTAAATGACTGCGTATTGAAAGAGACAAATAGTCAGCAGCAGCTGCAGTAGGCAGACTAAAGACAATGACTCGGCAGGAGAAAGTCATAAAAATGACTTGCAGTGAAAGAAGTTGATGATGCTCAAACCATTTCGATTTGAAATGTTTATAAGATTATACCGAATGATAAGATAAAAATATATCAAACAAAAATTTAAATAACAAAAATGTTGAGGTTTTTAGGTCAACTAGTTATTGATATTTCTTTGTATTCACTATTTTATTATATATTGCATACAATATTTATTTCTATGAAAGTACCTACCCACATTTATAGATGCATATATTTATTAAATATATAAATATATATATAAAAATATATAAATATATATAAATATATATAAACATATATAAATATATATATATTATATATATATATATGTTATTGATGCTTACTAGTTCGTGATAAGAATTTTCCATTTAAAAAATCTATTTAACAATTTATATACGTAGAAACAAATTACATTTTTTACTGTGTAATTGCTTTCTGTAGCGCTCAGTAAATACAAAAAAAAATGGCCATATAAAGTCCCCCATTCAAGAAACAACCTCAAATTTTAATTTCTTCAACAAGCTTAGCCAAAATCAACCCAACGCCCACGTCTCAATTCTCGTGGTGACTAACTCAACTGTCCGACACTCGCTTCGTGTTTTTATTACAAGTTTTCTATTTTTTCCATTTTTTTCTAATCATGTTCAGTTCTTGTCACAATTGGCAGCAGGTGATTTGTACCTCGTCAAACAACGACAGACAGCAAATTCAACATGAACTCAGTTTCAAGCTTCACGTCTCTATATCTAAGGGTGTTGAAAAAAGATGCGTGCAGACTGACAGACAGACGGTCAAACGAACAGTTAACAAGACGGACATTGCAGAAAACCAATATACTGATACCTTCGGTAACAAAGTACAATAACTAAGTTGCATACATATTTACTTAATTACAAATAAGTCTACAGTTAAAATACATTGTCCACTAATAAATAATGAGTTTATATTTTGTAATTGCATTTCATTTGTAATATTTTTCACTATATTTTTAAGTTCATTGAATATTCTTCAGCGCATGCCCAAGGGCATAATGTAAAAGACTTTAAATATGAATTATAAATTTATTTGATAAATTTCGACGCGCATTTGTCATTGCCTAGGGCATAATTTCTGACATCATGAATTTAAATGCAGTCTTAATTAAAAAAAAAATATTACTTTACGTGTACAACACAAACACAGTTAGTGTGTTTGTCTTTCTGACTTATATTGCAAATAGGAATATGCAACGAAATGTGATATGAAATATATTCGAACTATACATTCATAAAAGCACACAAAGGACTGAGAGTGGCTATCACAGGGTCTGTTTGATGATTTGATATCATAATTTGAGCTAATCCACATAATTCCATCTTAATTCATATCTGTTCTATACATGGTTAAAGTCCGCTTGAAACGAAATGTTAATTTGAATTTCTAGCAATACAAATCACTTTTAAAAGTAATTATTTTTTCTCTATCAATGGTTAAGTGCTCAAGAATCTGGAGCCTACATTATCGAAAAGAGCGAAGCAGTGTGAAGAATGACTAGTATATCTTCAGGGATATTTAAAGCAAGTCGATGTGCAAACAAAATGGTTTAAGTTGTCAGCTCTTTTCGCAGTCAAAGTAGTGTACTCAGCTAAAAGACAACAGATAGGAATAACCCTGAGGGTATCAGACAGTTTAAGTGAGCGTCTATTCTAATAAGAAATTTATACAAATATGTGCGTATGCAACAAACACACATACACATAAACATACACAAAAACAAACAAAGTATCAGAAAGAAGCGCACAAAACAAACTAAATGGCAGTGATAGCCACAGAGGCTGCTTTGCTGCTGATAGGTGCAAATCTGTTTACGTGTGGCACACAAAAGGAAAGTTTGCCACATAACTGTTACTTGGCATTTGTGCTGCATCATGTTGAGAAGTATGGGGATGCAATGATGATGTTCCTACTTTGCACAGTCTAAAACCTCAATATGATTATAGATCGATTTTAACAATGAACACCTAAATATATTACCTTTTGTACATGTAGAAGTACAATCGAAGTTGTAAAAACTTTTAGTTAATAAATTGAATGAATCAATTCCCCATTAAACAAAAACATTTTTACAAAATCAGTTATTGAATAGGTTACAAAGGTATGCAACCAAATAAAAGTGAGATGTTGCAGTCGACTTCTATGAAACACCAAACGAAACACTTTAAGCACGTTCCGTTACAGATTTGGTTTTACCGACTGCTAAATGAGCAGATAGTCTTCAAGAATTTTAGGTATTTAATGACTTCAAATGTAAATAAATTTGTTCCCCTTTGAACGAACACATTGAAAATGGTTAAACACGGTATAATGTTTCCCTATGTTTCTTCATATGTTTTATCAATGATTTTTTCTTGTTTCATATATTGTAATTTAAATGTTGAAAGAAGTTGCTGTAAATGGGAAATAAATGATGATTAGGCCAAAGTTCAAGTTAAGTATTAAATACGTATAAATACGAACTGAAGAACCGACATGGAGCTCGTAATTAATACGCCTCTAAATGTTGGCTAAAAGACCTTACAAATCAATCGCTTTGGCAATCAAGTCGCAATGATTTTCATTTATTTATTTAGGGGTAGGCAGAAAGGATGGGAAACGGTTATATCCACTTCTTCTACAGTTGATGCGATTATAGCCAGCAAAAATGAAGAACTGAAGTGAAACCGTGTGCCCTCAAGCGTACTAGTACTGATAAAGCAGTATAAAGCAGAATATGTAAAAAAAAAAAAAAAATAGTGCAGACGATTGGCACTTGGACGGGTATGACCAGTTAATGGCAATGCCCACTTACGCCCACGCAATCAGTGGAAGCATTTTTTACGTTTGCCGATATACTTTTAACCCATGCGCAAGAAAAAACAAAAACAAACATCAAGCCCATAAAGTTGGCCAACTTGTTGTTGTTGTGATGTTGCCAAAGTGCAAAAACAAATTTCCACATAGTACCAAACTCTGAGTTTTTGAACAGAGCAATTGAAATGGTTCAGATGGTTTTGTGGTTCGCTGCTCGCTTACTATTATGTGCCAAAATTACGCAAGTGAATTGGCGAAAGTGCTTATGTAAGGTCTTACTTAACAAATTGTTTATTATGTCTTATTAGAAGTACAAATAATACACAAATAATACAATAATACAATAGTTTGAATAAGAAAAGTTTGGCTTTAAGACAAAAAACAACAGAATTAATAATGAAAACAAATTACAAAAATAATCACAACTTTACGTTTATCATATTTAAATGTTCATATTAAGCTAACGTGAGCAAATGAAGGCAATTTTGGGCCAATACTCACATAGCTTTAAAGTTGATGCGTCGGAAAACAAGTGGGCGGCAAAAAGTTTACCCATTTAACCAAATTTGAGCAGCCCACAAAAACCGCAACGGGGCAAGAACAAGCGGCAAACACAGCTGCTGACTGTGAATTGTGTCTGGAGGCGTGGACCATTGTTAAGCCGGTTCAATGTACAGAGCCGCCCGCACCACTCGCTGGCCAAGTAAAAACTCATCAAACTATATTTTCGATAAATAATGACAATGAACTGATGGCCAAGTTGGAAGAGCGGCTGAGGGAAGGCTGTTTTGCAAGAGTGTGCCTGATTGCCGCCCATTTTGCTTGTCTTTCTGCTGCTGCAAACAACTTCATTGATTTTGTGCCATTCCAGGCAGCCAGCCACTGCCTGCGAACAGGCGCGGCAGCGAAATATAAAAAAAAAAACTATGAGCACAAACACAAGCAAAAACAAATACTTAGTCGTCTTCAGTGTGTGTGTGTTGTCACGCCCAGTTAGAGCGCCTAGCCGTATGCAGCAAGCATTTGCATTTGTGGCAGCAACGTTGGCACTGCCTGCTTTGCCTACATATGTATATATGTATGTATTCCTTCAGCCTCCTCCAGCAGCGATGTCCACCTCCTTTTCTCCATATATTTAAGCCAATTCGGACAACAGACGGACAAGTCAACAACGCAAACTGCACACGGCTAGTCGATAGTCCGAAGAGCACCGTGGAACAAATTGTGTAGTTATCAAAATATATTTGTTTGTTTATTATATTGTATTTGCCCTTATTATAGTCATTTACAATTATTAAATAATTTATTAATAAATATTATGTTGAATTATTGAATATGAAAGAGTATTTAGATACTTTTTTTTAACTTGACAAAATGTACATATCTCACATGAATAGGTACAGTTTTTTGAAATATTGACTTTCCACAGTGTCTCTTTTTTCGAATTTGAGTCGGCACAAACGCACAATAAATTGCACTGTGGGGAACATTCGCTGTATGGTCAGCGAAGTGACAGCGTGTAAATGGTCGAAGAGCGCCGCAAAAACTGGACACGCAAATTTCCCGGGACCACATTTAGCGGTCTTTGGGATTATTGGCTGATTTATGGGGCTTCAGACCGAAACCAAATGGCTGATTGTTGTTGCCGTAACAAAACTTTTCACTTGTACTAATTTCCAATATTTTCAAAACTATTTAAATATTTTGATTTGTTGTAATTCATACAAATTTAAAGAGATACAAAGTCTATTCTTTATTCTTATGTGCACATAAGTATAATTATCTCCATCTTCCCCTGAGCGTACTTAATCTCAAAGTTACGAAATTCGGTTTCAATTATAAAATTCAGTAAACGCTTAAATACCCATTTTGAGTCTTGAATATGTTTGCTTGGGAATTTTATGACTAAGTAGGATGAATGGCCAAAACAAATGGGGCATGTGAACTTGCCACACATTTGCCATTAAATTGTATTGTAGGGGTGAAGCTTACCTCTTTCAACTCCAGAAATATCTTTTGCGTAGCCTGCAAATAGAAGAAATAATAAAACATTCTGTTAATTTCACAAGTACTTCTATTTATAAACAAAATTTATGGTATTTCTAATATTTCTTTCAAGAATGCAAGTAAAAAAAAAATATATATATATATATATATATATATATATATAAATAAAAAAAATTCGAAACGTGACGCAGGCTCATGAAAAAAAAAGGTTGCACGACCTTACCTTGTGCACCCCAAAGGGTTCAAGAGTTTTGGGCGCACAAAACGCAAAGTATTCAAATTAAAAACTACTTGAGTGAGTGAAGTACAGCCCGGAAAAATGTTTCCTTCCTGTCAGAAGAAAAAAACTTGTGTGTGCCACAAAGTTAAGAATTTAGAGAACTCACTGCCAGCTCTCAAATGTAAAACGCACAGTCGACTGTCAAGAACTTCTAGTCCCTTTCATGGGTAGCCATGAAAGTAAACGATGTTTACAAAATAACCTGCGCAAAATTTGGCACGGAAGAAATCAATGGATTATTAATTTAGAATTTGTCCATATTTATCGATATAAATTCATATTTTATTATGGCAACAATTTAATCTATTTTTATTTTTTCAGTATACTCTTATTTCTGGAACTTTTAGATATATCGCAGGCAGACCAATATTTACTCGTACATTCTTGCCATAAGTGTTTTCTGCACATTGATATTTCCAATTTTCTTAGTCATGCATTCGCCTTATATTGAGAGAGTCATCCTGAGTCTAAATAAAACAAGCAAGAATGCTGTAGCCGAATGAGCTCGACTACGATATACCCTAAACCGAGTTGTTAAATATATTCTAGTTTTATTGGGAAATTTCCCTTTAAAGAGTCTTGCCTCCAAATGTGAGAAGGTCTTCAAGTGCACTCTTTTCTTATGACAGGCACAGGGATTGCAGAGTAACAAAAAACTAAGGCAGCGCATATTCTTACAAGCCCGAACTGACCCGAACTGGCTGGCTACAAATCAGTGCATACACATACATTAATATATATATATATATATATATATAAACATATATATACACGCAATCTTAGGTAACGGGGCTCTTCAGAATACACACAAAAACATATTGACGCTCGCGGCGATTATCATGCCATCTCTTTCTCACACATGCACTCGCATATTTATGCATACAGAAAATGCTTGCGGCTGCTGATAGAAAGGAGTACAATATGAGAATCCACTTTCGACTATAACTTCGGTGTTTCTTATCCGATATTGATGATTTGTGCAGTTGTCCAATAATAATATGCAGATGCATATTATGTACTAATGAGAATATTCTGTCTTTAAAATTGTAGCATTAATCGCTATCGGAAATCGAAATGTATTGATAACAAACGGGTTCAGGGTATTTCATAGTCGATCTCACTCGACTACAGCATTCTTACTTGCTTTTATTTGCTTCTGTTTAGGTTTTGTGTTTTGTGTTTTTTGCACATCTAATTAACGCTAATTTCGCATTTGCATATAACAAAATAGAGAAAATCATTATGAGATTTCGCTTAAATTGCATAAAGCCAAATTGTGAACACTAATTCGCAAATGGGGAGTGGGTAAGGAAAAGGCGCGGTGTGTTTTTCAAATCGCAGCGAACTAAATTATTGTTAGCTGTGCGTTTTGTTGTTTCTCTTAGTTTGTGTTTGTAGATTGCAACATTGCCAAAATTAGCACTAAATAATTATTGCAATTATAAGTTATTTCTACATATATATGCATTGTCCAATTTACTAGTGTGAAAATCGGCAAACCGACGTTGCTCCAATTATACATATTATTATTGCTAATTACTGTAGATTTGGGTTGTGTTAACACATTCAAACAGTTTCACAAGATGGGAAATATCGATTGTAAGCTGTGCGTGTAATCTCTTAAGTCTGTTAACTTTTTCTTTTTTTTGTAAAATATTTTGTGTGCATATACATTATCGCAAGTAAAATATTTTGCGATATATTATTTTCAGAATCATACACACAATACATATTACACACTAAACAATTGGTATTCTTAGACAAACATATGTATAAATATCAATTGAAATTTTCTTCGATCTTCAGCATTGCCATTCACAAACCCGATTTCCTTTTGCTCCTTTCAACACGTACAGCACAAAATGATATTGCCAGTGAAAAACTAATTCACATCAGATTTTAATTCATTTGATTTTTGGTAAATTCTTTTGATTTTGTTTTTGTCTTGCCTTGCACTTTTAGCTGTGGGTGCATTAAGTCCCAACCCGCACTCATCAACCCCAACAGCGCTCAACCCCTACTGCATACAGGAGCTGCATAAAAATGTCAAAGTGGTAAGCTGAAAAAATAAAACCAAAAACATTATGGTGTGCGAGTGTGTGTGCTTGTGTGAACGGTAAATTACTAGTAAATCCAGTGTGTGCACTCAAGCCACAATTTATTTCA
The DNA here is from genome assembly GCA_035043205.1 of Drosophila trichaetosa. Lineage (NCBI taxonomy): Eukaryota > Metazoa > Arthropoda > Insecta > Diptera > Drosophilidae > Drosophila > Drosophila trichaetosa. The sequence continues at coordinate 3,559,894 of JAWNNE010000535.1, read as the reverse complement.
ACTGACGCTTCTGGCGGTCGCTAAGTAATTGAATCAAGCTTCTCCATTTCTCTTTCAGAGAGTATGCAAGTGTGAAATTACAACTTTAAATAACTTTGCACAACTTGCTAATGCACTTTTTGCTTCGGCTAGATGACACAAAACCTGAATCGATCGCATTTTTTTATGCAGATCTTCGATTTGAAAATTGTAAAAATATTTTTGCATTTTGTATTCAGTATTCAATTCAATAAACGATTTGGCAAAAACAAATTTACTTTGTGTGCACAAAGTTGAACAACACAATGTGAAACTTGCATTTACAGCGCATTGAATAATTCGACTTAACGCTTGTCAACAGGCAAACAATTTCGTACATAATTTTACTTCTTTACTCCGCCGATTCAGACTTGAATAAGCACATTTAAATTAGAAGAGGACAAGACGACAAGTTGAGCAGCTGCCAACTTAATTTCCAATGCAATCGACTAATCGTGCATGGCGAGCGAACAGTTAGTGCAAATATATTTGAACTTATATACATAAGTGCATGAACAAAGCGGATCAAACTGTAAGTACTGGTGCATGTATATGCATCAGATCAATATGAGAATAAGTTTTCGGCTATATCTTGGGTGTGTCTTATGCGATAACGATAAAATGAGTGCAGTTTATCAATAATTTGTTAAGGTATGTCATAACATGTCATAGTTCGTTGAAAACCGTTGCCTTTCAAATTTTGGCTTCAATTGTTATCAAAAATCTATATATATCGATAATAACGACATAGACTTGATCTGGGCATACAAGAACTTATATTCAAAATTGACTTCTAGTTTTTATAATACCTGAGATTAGGGGCACTTCAATATTGATTTTAAAAACAAACTTATTGTTTTTATAGAATCTCTCTGATTTAGTATTCCGATGTTTTTTATTGGCAGTCTAAATGTAGGGTATATTTAGTCACTGCTCGTGAAATCTTTAATAAGATAAACTACACTCTCGGTTACATTGAATTGAGTGACCATTTGCAGGGGTATAAATAAAAGTGCCCTCGGTTCTGTCGCTGTGCTGTGGGCTTGTGTGTATTGCCTCTGATCTTCTGTGTCTGTTGTATCTACAATAGCTGTTGTTACATGTCGTGTTGTTGTTTTTTGCTTGTTGTTGTCACCGTTGCCACAGTGGCTACCGACTGCACATTGTACAAATGGCGTGGAAATTAAATTGTATTAAGTAATAAATGTGTAAACCTTGTGCATTATGCAATGCTAATATTTATTGGGTATTGTAAAGGCAGGGTAGGGTATGAAGTTGCCTTTGTCGGCCTATGTTGATTCTATACCACACAGTGTGCTAAACACATATGCGGTGTCACAATAAATCTAATGCATAAACCTATATTCATAAAATCAAAATAATTAAAGTTATCACAAATCCGTTAACTGACTAAGCACAAATATTTATATGTATATATATTTATATGTACATATATATTATATATATATATATATATTTATATATATAGCAAAGCATTTTTGAATCTCTATTTTTCTTTGTCCACGAAGCTTTTCAAATATCTGTTGCATTGGTGGTAATCTGAAACCACACAAAAATGTATAATAAATCAATTGCAAACCCTTTGGCAGTACGTCCGACGTTAGCAAGAGGGTAACCTACCCTACAATTTAACCCCTAAATAGCTCACATAAATGTATATTAATATCAGCTACTTGAAATGGTTGTGCCAACGAAAAAAAGCGAAAAGCAGCAATCTAAGCATGACTGGCTAGCGACTAAGAGAGCTCCTCTTCTTCTTGCAGACAACAGGAACATAATTGAATTAAGTATATCCATGATGTGTTCACAGCCACGGCAAAGCCGCAGACACAGATACACAGACACATAATTGCTTTATAATGCAGGGGAACATAAATAAAGAACGACTATCTTAGGCACGCTGAAGGTTACATGCCCTTGCAGACTGAAGTCACCTGCTCATTTAAAAAGTTCATTATAAACTAAAAAACAATGCGAATGTATTTCCGACGTTAACTTAAAAGCTGAGCGACAAGGTTGCATAGAAACAGACTGACGGACGGACTGGACAAGATAGTGAGACGGTAGCCGACGTCTCTAGCAGACATTTTTTTTATAAATCATAGTGATCAACAATAAGATTCATAATTAAAATGGGATTTGTCTAACATTTTAGATCATAAAGTCAATAACAAAAAATTTTAAAATGTGTTGACCGGAACCTGAAAAAGTTAGTAAACAGAAAACTACAACGAAAAATGACAAAACAAAACTATTTTAAAATTTGTAAATAATATGTAATCCAAAATACAAATTAAAAACCTGAACTTATTTTATTTTATTTTTCTCCGGAAATTTTGGAACTAAAGTTACCAGAAAAAAGTTGCGCTTATACAAACGGACAGACGTACAGACAGAAAGACGGACATTGCACAAAATACCTTTGCAAGAAACCTTCGGTATCAAAGTATCACAATTTGCATAATTACACAATAAAACACGCTATTGTGGAAAATTTAAAGGAAACCATTAATAAAACCGAAATTAAAATTAAACAAGAAAAAGAATTGATCGAATCCTGGTCAAATGAGACCGAAAAAAAACTGCAATATGAACTGAAATCAACGGACTTCCAAATTGACGAAATATATATATATATATATATATATATAGACATATGTAGACAGACACAAAACAGATCAAAATTTAGAGTCATTGGAAGGAATGCACTGTTAAAAATGCTAAGTACAGTTTCCAACATTTAATGTGTTTCAAATAACAAGAACTTACTTTCATTTTTTATTCGAAGATATAAAATCAAACTTTCTAAATTTGTCAAGCATAACCACGACCATTAATCATAAGTTTCAGGCAGCTCAATGTTTCGTGCTTACCCATTTGAAACCGACAGATAACTGAAATTTACTATATTCACTATAAAGTACCTTATTCGACTCATACGATATGACACATATCAATTTCAATTCTGTATAGGGCTCATTCAAATCCAAATTTGAGCTTTCCCCAGTCTGATTGTTGTGTTATTTAGTTGCCTATAGGATCTTCTAACTAGATACAGAAATAGAGACAGGAACAGATATGCTGATGATTATGGAAGTGAAGAATATGTCAGCCAGTGAGTCAGAGATGGCTTCGGATTCGGTTCGTTTGTTGTGCTTTTTTTGGTGTGGTTTTTCGTGCATGGCATAAATCACATTTAAATGAACTGAAGTGTGTGCCTGGCTGACTTTATGGCACTGCCCCCACAATTGTTTGGTAATCGTTTTGACCAAATGTTTAACGTACCAAATCTCTCAAATAGAATCGTATGGTACCAAAAACAAGAGAAAAAAAACAGTAAGAATGCTGTAGCCTAGTGAGCTTGACTACGATATACCCTGAACCCAGCCAAATTTCACAACCCCAACCTATATTCCAAATTTGAAGTCTCTATAGTCTCTGATCCGCGAGTTCATCCAAATTGACGGACCGACGGACGGACGGACAAATAAACATGGCTGTATATACTTGGCTCTTGATTCTGATTAAGAATATACATACTTTATGAGGACGGAGATGCCTTCTTCTGTCTGTTACATACATTTGCACAAAATCACTATACTCGTTTAAACCATTTTCAATGGACTTAGGGTATAAAAAGGGCATGAAATAAAAAGTAAAATGCTGCAATTGAGCGAGTGCCGGCTTTTTATGGTATTGTTTGCATGGGTTTCTTTTTCCTGTGCCTATTTAATTCAATTTTTTTTTTTTTGGTTTTTTTTTCAAACGACTGATTTGACGCAGTCTGAAAAGTTCAAATCGAAAAGACCTATTGAGAGAAAAAGACAACGAGAGGGAGAGTGTGAGTCAGAGAGAGATAGAGATATGGGATTTGAGATTGAATACAAAAAGCTAAAGTCCGATTTAACCGGATATACATTTAAACTAAACTTAACCTAAGCCCAAAATCGAAATAAAGTTTAGAAAAGGAGCATTACGGAGTTGGCTTTATTAAATAAAACCTGTTATTACTCTATTAACTTTAAGTTATCCTGTCAGAAGTTGCACGCCGATAAAAATGTCATGCAATTCAGAAAATCACCTGGTTTCAGTGCGGTTTTCATTTTAGCAATACATACAACAAAAAAATGGATTATGAAATAGTTTAAACATTGTTGATGTATTTTATTTTAGTCCGCATGCAAATGCCCCAACAAAAAAAGAGTACTAAAAGTACTGAAAATATATCGGCAAATAACTGACTGAACCTTTCTCGGTAATTGAAAATAAATATCAAATACATTGGAATATTTAACATATGCAAATATAAATGGCAATATACATACAAATAAACATAGATACATAGATACATGCACACATACATACACAGACAAATATACTTACATGCATAGTTGCATACATACATATATGCATATTTCAATAAAAACCAATGTGCTCAAAACTGTGTGTATATATCTCCCAGCAACTGAGCGATGGCACTACTAATAAGTTGCATCCACGACGGCTTTTGCTTCTGCTGCTGTCATTGACGTGGATTTTCCACAAAAACCGGAAATTCGAAAACCGAAGCAGCAAAGCGTAAATGCCTTGCCGAGAAGGGTAGTAAATTGCCAAGAACTGCGTTGGCCTTGCCACCACCATGGTGAGGTGAACATGTGCGTTCTCTATGTGGCAAGCATAAAAGCCAAACACGAATGCTTCACAACACATGCGACCCGCTGGCTCACAATCTCGCTGTCTCGCTCGCTCGCATTTCGATTATCAACACTCGACACTCGAGCCCAACAATTTTATAACCTGGTCAAATGTGCTAGCCAAGCACAATTTCATAAGAATGAAATTTCAGTCGCTGTGGCTTACGTGTTCAATTTGCTGGAAGAGCTGATTTAATCAGTGAGCCAATAAAATAAGCGAAAAACAAATAGAAAAAATACTTTGCAATGGTGAGGACGATTATAATATGTTTTCTATCCGTTATACTACAAAACAATGTTACACAACAAATATTTATTAACAAACTCGATCCAAAATGACTAATTATTGACGAACATACATACATACATACCTACATACAAACATACATAAATACATACATACAAACATATATACAAACATACATACAAACATAAATACATACATATAGAAACATACATACAAAAATACATACACACAAACATATATACACACATACATACAAACAATACATACATACTACATAAATACATACATTCTACATAAATACATATATACAAACATACATTCATACATACTACATAAATGCATATAAAAACATACATACATTCATTAAAACGTGCATACATACAAATAAAAATTATCCTCCCGTTCCTATCCCAGTCGAGTCAGCTTCACTATGATATACCCTGAACCCAGCTGTTAAATATATTCCAGTTTTATTAACATTTCAAAATTAAAGAAACTTCATCTGCATTTGGTATACGAAAATCTATATTCTAAATTTGAAGTCTCTAGCTTTATAGTCTGTGAGATATGTTCATACAGATAGACGGCCAGATATTACGACGTCGACTCAGCAGTTGATACTGGTACAGAACATATATTATACATAATTTATGAGCGTGTTACGTAAATTCAAACAAAGCAAATATGTAAAATTTGTTTTTTTTATCTGCAAAAGAAATCGAAATTTAAAAAAGGAAAAACGCGAAAATCTGAAACTTATTCAAGTTCCCGCACCCTTATCCCTTTTTATTGTTTGAACTCTGTTTTGTTAATCAATTTAAATCAAATCAAATGAACATTTTCCGTGATGTTTTCTGTTAATGAAGGGAGGGAGTGCTTGGGGCGGCTTGAAGCTAATGGAAAATTATTTAGCTGAGCTGAATGCCAGCACTTGGCAAAGCTAATCAAAAGAATGAGATTAAGAACTGATTGATTTATGTGGACATTAAAGATGATTTGAACATTTAAGGAACATTATTAACTTGTGAGAGGATAGAGGCACAGTCACTTAAAGAACTTGGCTCGATTCACGCATTGGAAAATCGTAAGCTTAAGTACATACATTTCTTTATGTGAAGAAGTTTTACTTTATCTACAGCGAAAAAACCAAGATTAAGATCTAAACTTATATACAGGTGCAGTCAAAATAGCAGTAGTGCTTTCATAATCCTCATAATAAAAATTTATAAAGATTGTTTCTAATGTTAATCTAAAATAACCTTTACAGCTTTGGGAGTCTTTGAAGACGTTTTGGACATGGATTTCTCTAGAAATAAGCCAAAATAAGCTCCTGGAAAAATTATGAAAGCATCATTATTATTTAACTACTATTAATATTTTTTTTTGTTAACAACGACCAAAGACAGACAGAGGTGGAGATACAAATACAGTCACATACACCGATTCAGATACAGATACAACTCTAGTTACAGACACCGCCGCATCTGTAGATCTCCGAGCAACATTAAAACTAATAAAAATAAGCTTTGGCACACAGCTGCAGACAAAGTCCACTAAAAAAAAAATATGCCCCAATCTTTAGAAAATCACAAAACTTTTGAGACTACAAAAACCAAATTCGGAGTGTATGTTACCTCTTTATAATTACTTGAAAAAATAATTTAAAAAAAAAAAATAACTTTTTATTTATGTTTAGAAAATCTCCTTCTGAAAAAAAGTGAACGAACTTGAAACCATAAGCTCATTCTGTCAACTAATGTTCAATTATTCACATGTACATGTGAAGAAAGTTTTTGTGTTTTTTATAAACAGCTTACCATTGAGCAATACACATTCGCAATATTTATCGAGGTGTGTTTTTGCTGGCCATATTTTTTCGTCATATTTTCTGCCGAGTGTAGGAGCAGAAGAAGCAGCAGCAACACTATGCCCAAAAAAGCGCGCAGCACATAAGTATAGCAAACACAATACAAATAAAAGCAAAATCTCATATCTCTTTCTTTCACTCTTTCCTATATCTCTCTCTCTCTCTCTCTCTCCCTCCACCTCTCTTTATCACTATCTCTTTATCACTATCTCTCTCTCTCTACCTCTCTTTATCACTATCTCTCTCTCTCTACCTCTCTTTATCACTATCTCTCTCTCTACCTCTCTTTATCACTATCTCTCTCTCTACCTCTCTTTATGACTATCTCTCTATCTACCTCAGTTTATCACTATCTCTCTCTCTACCTCTCTTTATCACTATCTCTCTCTCTACCTGTCTTTATCACTATCTCTCTCTCTCTCTCTCTCTCTCTATCTCTCTTTATCACTCTCTCTCACGCACTTCGCATTTAAAGTTGAAAACGTGATTTTAAGCCGGAAGACGTAAAAATTATACGCTGAAAATCGATATATGGGCATAGGTCGAAACTTCAAAATGTCATAACTTCGTCAAAACTCGACTTATTTTGATAAGCGAGGGCTTTTTGATCATAGTTTTGCCCCTAAATCAATCGTACATTTAAAGTTGAAAACGTGATTTTGGGTCGGAAGACAAGTAAAAATTATAGCCTGAAAATCGATAGATCGATATATGGGCATAGATCGAAACTTCAAAATGCCATAACTTCGTCAAATCAATCGTACATTTAAAGTTGAAAACGTGATTTGAGGTCGGAAGACAAGTACAAATTATAGCCTGAAAATCGATAGATCGATATGTGGGCATAGGTCGAAACTTCAAAATGCCATAACTTCGTCAAAACTTAACGTAGATTAAAAAGCGAGGACTTTTTGATCATAGTTTTGCCCCTAAATCAATCGTACATTTAAAGTTAAAAACATGATTTGAGGTCGGAAGACAAGTAAAAATTATAGGCCGAAAATCGATAGATCGATATATGGGCATGGGTCTAAACTTCAAAATGCCATAACTTCGTCAAAACTGAACGTAGATTAAAAAGCGAGGACTTTTTGATCATAGTTTTGCCCCTAAATCAATCGTACATTTAAAGTTAAAAACGTGATTTGAGGTCGGAAGACAAGTAAAAGTCATAGCCCGAAAATCGATAGATCGATATGTGGGCATAGGTCGAAACTTCAAAATGCCATAACTTCGTCAAAACTGAACGTAGATTAAAAAGCGAGGGCTTTTTGATCATAGTTTTGCCCCTAAATCAATCGTACATTTAAAGTTAAAAACGTGATTTGAGGTCGGAAGACAAGTAAAAATTATAGGCCGAAAATCGATAGATCGATATGTGGGCATAGGTCGAAACTTCAAAATGCCATAACTTCGTCAAAACTGAACGTAGATTAAAAAGCGATGGCTTTTTGATCATAGTTTTGCCCCTAAATCGATCGTACATTTAAAGTTAAAAACGTGATTTGAGGTCGGAAGACAAGTAAAAATTATAGGCCAAAAATCGATAGATCGATATGTGGGCATAGGTCGAAACTTCAAAATGCCATAATTTCGTCAAAACTTAACGTAGATTAAAAAGCGAGGACTTTTTGATCATAGTTTTGCCCCTAAATCAATCGTACATTTAAAGTTAAAAACGTGATTTGAGGTCGGAAGACAAGTAAAAGTCGTAGCCCGAAAATCGATAGATCGATATGTGGGCATGGGTCGAAACTTCAAAATGCCATAACTTCGTCAAGACTGAACGTAGATTAAAAAGCGAGGGCTTTTTGATCATAGTTTTGCCCCTAAATCAATCGTACATTTAAAGTTCAAAACGTGATTTGAGGTCGGAAGACAAGTACAAATTATAGCCTGAAAATCGATAGATCGATATGTGGGCATAGGTCGAAACTTCAAAATGCCATAACTTCGTCAAAACTTAACGTAGATTAAAAAGCGAGGACTTTTTGATCATAGTTTTGCCCCTAAATCAATCGTACATTTAAAGTTAAAAACGTGATTTGAGGTCGGAAGACAAGTAAAAATTATAGGCCGAAAATCGATAGATCGATATGTGGGCATAGGTCGAAACTTCAAAATGCCATAACTTCGTCAAAACTTAACGTAGATTAAAAAGCGAGGACTTTTTGATCATAGTTTTGCCCCTAAATCAATCGTACATTTAAAGTTAAAAACGTGATTTGAGGTCGGAAGACAAGTAAAAATTATAGGCCGAAAATCGATAGATCGATATGTGGGCATAGGTCGGAACTTCAAAATACCATAACTTCGTCAAAACTGAACGTAGATTAAAAAGCGAGGACTTTTTGATCATAGTTTTGCCCCTAAATCAATCGTACATTTAAAGTTAAAAACGTGATTTGAGGTCGGAAGACAAGTAAAAGTCATAGCCCGAAAATCGATAGATCGATATGTGGGCATAGGTCGAAACTTCAAAATACCATAACTTCGTCAAAACTTAACGTAGATTAAAAAGCGAGGACTTTTGATCATAGTTTTGCCCCTAAATCAATCGTACATTTAAAGTTAAAAACGTGATTTGAGGTCGGAAGACAAGTAAAAATTATAGGCCGAAAATCGATAGATCGATATGTGGGCATAGGTCGGAACTTCAAAATACCATAACTTCGTCAAAACTGAACGTAGATTAAAAAGCGAGGACTTTTTGATCATAGTTTTGCCCCTAAATCAATCGTACATTTAAAGTTAAAAACGTGATTTGAGGTCGGAAGACAAGTAAAAGTCGTAGCCCAAAAATCGATAGATCGATATGTGGGCATGGGTCGAAACTTCAAAATGCCATAACTTCGTCAAAACTAAACGTAGATTAAAAAGCGAGGACTTTTTGAACATAGTTTTGCCCCTAAATCGTACATTTAAAGTTGAAAACGTGAAACTTGGCAAAAAGAATAAGAAATTTTCGAGACAGACACAAAAGTGGAAAAGCGCATAAGGACGAAGCCATCAGGCAGAACAATGAAGTGGCAGGCAGCTTAGAATATTGTGTGCAAAGAGCACAGTAATAGCAAATAAATCTAAACACATAGATGCCATGTTAATGCCCTTACAGAGCAGCTGAAAATTTAATACGAGTTCTGCGCATAAAAATATTATTTTAAAAAAAAAAAAAAAACATTGTAAAACTATTTTGTGGCTTTCTCAGCATTATTACTCAGCAATCCAATAATGGCATATTTTTCAGAGAGTATATACAGCTAAAAGCCTTGGCGCAAAGTTAAAGATTCACGGAATAAGCCAAGAAGCTACATTGAAAAGCAACTTTTTTGTTTGTTTTTGTTGATGAAGCTAAAGTTTTGCTGACTGCACGTGAAACTATTTGGCGCCAGTTTACTTAAAATGAAAATGAAATACTTTTATTAATGTGCTGCCATTCCAGCGAAAACAACCAGGAAACAAACAAACAGACAGACTTAGAAGAAAAACTTGAGAGCGCACCTTGTCGTTTCTTTGGGGCAGCAAAATGTATCTGCGTGCGGCAATACCGTGTGTTAAATAAAAATGTTTGAAAAGCTGTCTATACTTGACAGTGCCCGGTTTATTTTAGTACTCTGTTATCGGGGTGAATGGAATCATTAATTTGTTGTATTTATTTCCCCTTTAAATATTATTATTTTGGATTATGATTTTTTATTTTATATTATGTCTGATATGGTTCTCGTGGGTTACACCCATCCTTGCTATTATTGTTGAACCATTACACATTTTATGATTTTGTATATCCTTTGTTAATGTTATTATTATTTCCTTTTTTGTTATTTCCTTTTAATTTTAAATACAATGTATTTTTTTTTTTTAAATAAATGTAGCGTATCGTCTAGTCGCACACACTTAACAAAAGAACATTTGCTTTTTTTTGGGAGAGGGTTTTTCATTCATTCTTTTCGCAATTGTATCTTTGGCTGGGAGTCTGTGCATAATGTATTTCTATCTATAGCTGCGTTATGTCCATTGTGCTTTTCGCTCGTAACTTGACTTGACTTTCATTATTTACTCCCTTAGGCCCTCTCCCGCTTTCTCAATGTGCTGGGAGGGGTTTATGCCATTATCTGCCCGACTTTGCTTGGTCTGTTTATATGTTTATCTGCCTGTCTGTGGCTTACCGAGTTGCTTTAATATTTTAATTAAATTTTTTTCTTTTGGCACTTTGATTGTTATTATGGCCATTTGGCATAATGAGGCGGCATAATTTGCACATAAAACCTAATTTAGGCGCATTTTTAGTTGGCAGCTTCCTTATTGAATTACATAGCGTTGACACACATGCACACCCGCAAGCACACACTCGTAAAAACATACATCAGATTCTGTGTGTGAGTGTGTGTTTGTTATATGATCGAAGTGTAAACCTTTGCAACATTCTTTACCCATGACATAATGGCAAACACAGCCACTGGCAGGAAATCGGTTCACAGATAATATGCGCCAACGGCAACAGAGCAGCGCCACCTGGCGTTCCATGCACGAGTCATCGGTGTACTGTGAAAATAATTCATTTTGCGTTTTCGGCTTATGAAATGCCAAACTCAAAATGGAAAATTAAAATGGGGATACAAAATCGATTACCGATTGATATGTTTCGATCTGATACCGAAGGATAAATATCGTGAACTAAAATCCATTCCTTTAAAAATCTGCATGGAAGAAAACCGATCATAATTCAAATTTTCGATCTACGATGGTCGATTATACGAAATAAAGTCTTTTTTTGTTTAATGATAGTCATTTTATCTATTTATATGTTCACCTCGTTATACCAAAACGATCTGAACTTATTGAAATAGAAGATAAGAAATAAATGAAATCAGAACAAATTTTATTGGTAATTTTTATTATAATATTTAATTGAAGAATGGCGTTCGCGCCGTCCCGACATTTAATAATACAATACTCAACTCGAATTAAATTTTCGTCAAATGCACCATTTACTATATTAATAACATTTTTCGGCTATACTTTTGTGCCACATCTTTGCCAGCGCCAGCAGCAGCAGACAAGCCAGCATTTTTGTGTTATGTCCCCAGCACGAATGATGCTGATTAAATAAAATAAAAAACACACTACTGTTACATATTTTGGCAATCTTCTAGATTTGATTTCGAATGAAATCATATATATACCGCATTTACGCTCTGGCTGACACTTAATTCAAATCCAATTGCCAGGATAACCAAGCAACGCAGTTGCCATTTTTTATTTGCGCTGTTTCCTCTTCTCAGCGCACTCAAAATAATAATAATAATAATATAAAAGAGCAGAAATAAATATCACATTTCGCATTTGAAGAGATTCGCAGTTCCCATCGCATGCTGTTACCTGTCACAGTTAACGACACACAAATGTATGTTGCTGCTACACGCCACCACACCCCCACTGCAGTTGCTACCCTTTGAGCTTTTCGGTTTTCGGCTTGTCGCTATTTACAGCAAGTCACGCCCTTTTATTAAAGCCACTCATCAATTTTGGAGAAGCAACCAAGCGCTTGACAAATGCAGCCAGATTAAAGGATTTATCACCAAAGTATTCATGAGATAAATGAAAGATATACATAGACATAAATATATATACACTCAGAAAAATAGTCGTCCTTAATTTAGGTTTTTCTATTATCTTATTGCCATGGCTCATTTTTAGAGAAAAAAGTTATATTTATAATAAGTTTTATACATGTGTTTACTGTTACTTAATTTAGTATTAAACATTACCATTGAGATATAAAGAGATATAATGCATATAAACTAAATAGTTTATTAATTCTTTGTTCTCTGGAAATAAGGGTTTTCATTTCCACTTCTTAGAAATTTACTTCGTAACAATAGAAAACGTTTAGAACAAATAGAAAAAATAGAAAAAAACTTTATATTTAAGGTCGAATTTCTAAAATATAATTTTTTTTTCTGAGTGTATATGGATGGTAAATATAGATGTAAATGTACATGTACATGTATATACATTTAGATGTCAACTGGCATTGCAATTCAAGTGCTGTCACATTTGCAGCATAGCGGACGCATGTATCTGCCAGATACAAAACAAGTAGCTGTAGCAGATACTATTTGGCCAGTCGCAGTCAATCATACATTGAAATCGAAACAAAACCCAAAAAAGGGGGCCAGCACAGAAGCTAGAAATGTGTGTGACAGTGGGTGTGCTTATTTATGACACTCACTCCAAATAAAACAACAGAAAAAGAGACATCAACTGTGGCTTGTCAAAAAATAAATACCTTGCCACAATTCGAAATTATTTGAAGCATAAATATAAATGCATATCAACAAAAGCATAATAATAAGATAATTTGCCAAGCAAAATAGATTTTTATAATATTATTTTAATCTAATGAACTTGTATTATAGAGCTTGTTTAATTATTGTACGTGTGTGCCAAGCAATAATTGTGTAACTCAATTTTTTGAACTAATGCCGAAATACATAAAATGTCTAAATGCCAAATGCGGGTTTGATGACAAATTAGCACCACATTTGCATGACCGGAAGTTATGCATAATACATGTACATATGTATGAACAAGCTTTCGAACGGCAATCTTCAGCTGATTATAATAAATGAATTTTTATACCCGTATATATAGAGAAGTATGTGCGAGTTAGTCATCCATACATTACGAATTGTTGATTCTCTGTAATTCGAAACTTCAGAACCCTAAGTTTACTTAATTCGCTATAATTCGAAACCGCAGACGAGATTACATTTGATTTATTAATATCGACTATTCAAGTAAAAAATAATGTGTATCAACTATATGATTGAATATGGAATACTTGTTTTTGCTCTACATAATTTATGCATATACATAAGTGACTTTTTTGTGTGTGTACTTAATATACACTATATTTTAAAAATAATGCATTCCTTTTCATGTGAATTTCTGTTGTTGTTAATAAATTGTGTTACGAGTGCAAATAAACCTAACAACTACCACTAAGCCTCTATGTATGGCCTGCTAAGTGCTACACAATTCTGATTAGCCCTATGCATAAGAGCATAAATTATAAATTAAATAAACAAAGAACATAATTTCTATTCTCTATGATCTTTTGTTGTGCTCTTCTATGGTCACTTTTATTGTACTCATATCAGGTTTACAAAATTCTTTCTTATTCCCCCTCTTTTAATGGTGTGACAAAAAGTTGGAGCTTTGTCAGTTTGCATAATTCTTGATTTATTCTTGTTTTCACATTATGTCTTGGAGACGCTTACTGACTCATAAATGAATACAAAAATCTCGATGGGTTTTTTTTTAGTTTTTGTTACTTTTATTTCAAGATCTAGTGAAATATGTGATTGTTGTCTAAAATGGCAAAGACAAAAGGCATAAAAAACAAGAGAGAACGTTACAGTCGGGCGTAATCGACTCTGAAATACTTTGATACCATACCTAATGCCAGCTAATAACAGGTAACAAAGAACTGGGTGGGTGTAGCTAAGAAATACTGTCCAAGTTTGCCTTTCAAATTGCGGTAGATGTAAGCTAGTAACCTTCCTTCGAAGTTTGGTAACTGTAGCTCTTAAATCATGGGAGATATGGGAATTTGGAGATTTTGGATGCCAAAAAAATTATTAGAGACGGTTTCTAGTAATCTTCCTTCCAAGTTTGATAACTGTAGTTATTAGACTGCGGAAAATATACGATTCTGGGAATTTTAGCGGCGGTTGTGGGCGTGACCAACATTAATTACAAATACGGCAAAAAATATATAAACTTATTTTTGGTCACAGCGAAAGCATATTAAGAAATTCTATAAGAAATTGATTTATTTATGATCAGTAATCAACAAATACACAATCACTCTTATTGCATTCGAGTGACTCACGATTCATGAAGAGTTGAACTCGGAAAAGACAGACAAAAACAAAAACTGGAAAAAACGAGAATAAAACGATAAAGCAAAAAGTGCGAGCAATGAAGAAGTGGAACCAGGCGGATTGACGATGATGATGACTAAAACGAGTATTTGTAGTTTGTATGAGTTGTCGTCTGTTTCTGTATCTGTATCAATAAATGTGTCTGTCTCAGTAAATGTATCTGTATATGTCTCTGAATCTGTATGTGAAACTGTTGCTTCCGTCTCTGTGGCCGGTCACTTGGTCAAGATTGAGTCACACAAGCGCCGTTGCCAGCAGATAAGCTAAAATAGATGTACAGACGCTGTGTACACATTGAAAAAATTAGATAGTGCTTATTGGAAACTATTGATTCGAAACTTGATTCCCCTTAAGTTAAAAATTTGGACAAAAACAAATGTTATTCAACAAAAATAAATTTTTCGCACTATAGATTCATATTTTTGACCTCGTTCCCAATAAAAAGGATTCATACCAAGTATTCATGTCGTTGGAAATATTCGTTAGTTTTTCAACAATTAAACTTAAAATAATTTACTTCATTATCGAATTTTACACTTGATTGTTGTACGACTGTATTATTTTTCTCGGTGTAGCTGTTGCTCAGCGTGTTGTGATTATTGCACATATATGTGGTTGAATTTGTATATTTTAGTCGATATTCAAGACGTTGACCCTTCGTTCGTTTGATCGGAATTACGATACGAATGCGAAGTTTTCTTTTAGTCTTATTTCCTTTCGCCTTTTTTTTTAGATTAGGGAGCAACAACAACGACGAGTGGATTAACCGGTTTCCATTTGGCTTATTGCGTTTGTTTTGTTGGTTGCTTCACACTGCTAATTAGCTGAGTAGTTTTTGTTGTTTGTTATTTAGCTTGGCGCTAACGCCCCATAGCCCAAACCCCGCCAGCCCATATTTTGTAAAGCTTGACCAGCAAATTAAGGCAAGTGGCTTTTAATTGTCATACTACATCATTTATGTATTGCGTATTTCCCTTGCGGGAAACGCCGGAGTAGGATGTATTTGAGATATTTTTATATGCAAGAGCAAGTAGTTGTGTTGTTAAAAAATTTAAGCTTTTATAAATATTTACAAAATATTAAAAACGAAAATACCTTTATTTCAAATATTTATCAAGCACCAACTGAAAATATTTCTAAAATGCTGGCCTATTTATTTTTAGGTGGACATGCACATTCTATATATAAATGTCAACAGGCATTAATAAATGTTTTGAAAATACAAAAAAAAAAATTATTCTACTATATCTCTCTGATCGTATTAACTCTGCTTAACTTATCTTACTCCACACGTTCAAAGATTTGCTTAACTTTTCCAAATTTTCTCTCTTACTCATTACAACTCTCTCTTTATTTCACACACAGATGACCCTTTGTATATTATTGTACATGTATTTGTATTATCACCCCCCCCCCCCCCCACCCACTCACTCACACGATAAAAAAAACCCCGAGCACTCAACTGTGCAACAACAACAATACAAGGGCACAATTACAATACACAGACAGAATTGTAGCTACCCGAAAATAGAGACCCGAGACCCATAGACAATAACATTGAAATAAATGCTCAATCATGCAGAAATTAAGTTAACATTTTCATAAAAGCAACGCTAGTACCACAAAAATAATTAATCTGTATGCAAGTGTGGGAGAGAGGATGACAGGATGGTTGGGATGTAGATACGTATTCATATAATTTTAGTACCCACTTTCCTAATTATTTGGCATTGTTCCATGTGCCCCTTTCGCAGTTGGCCACTGCATTTAATCGCTATACTAATTTCTACTCTAAGCGATTTATTGGGTGGATATTCTATGCGAACTTGAGAGAGGAGTGAGGGGGCTAGAAGTGCACCCACTCATGTGGGTTGTTTCAGGGTAGTTCAATGAGCGAATCTCTCTATGTATTTTTTGTTCTGCTGAATTTTGGAAAATTTCTTAAAATAAATTTAAAAAAAAAATAAGAATGAATAAAGTTTTTTTGTAGTACATTTTCAACAACATTTTTAACACACTACTATTGAAAGAATTATTCAATTCATAAAATCAAAACAAAACAAGGAATAATAGTCGAAGACTCTTGGGATTAATTTGAATTAAGTTTTGGAACACATCAATTACCATCAACTTTTACTGGGTTAAACAAATTTTGAATTAATAGTTCTTCTTTTTCAGATAAGTGCTCGACTGAAGTTTTTAGACAGTTTTCTTCTCAAGACATACAAAAAGTTATTTAAGGCTGAGCCCATTTAACAAACAACCACTTCTTTACTTAAAAACATGCTCAGAATCAAAGTTCAACAGATACTTTGAAAGTTTCGAAAGTGAAACAAACAATGGATTCGTTTTGCTAGCCCGCATGAGGCTTTGACAACAAGAACCAGTTGCCGCAGTTTGTAGCACAAATAGCTAATATATATGGTTAAATATATGAATAAATTCCAAATGACTAACAAAGCGAGCTCTTGTGTGAACTGGAAACTCTATAATGTTGATTTTATTTGTGGGCTCAAACTTTAAATCTTAAATAAATAAGAAACAAAAAACAAAGTAAATAAGAAAATTACATTCGAGCAAAGTAGCTCGACTGGGCAGTAAAATGTATATTTAAACATTATTCATGATCATTTAATGTTTTACAAACAAAGGATTTTCCTTCGAATGGGTTTTATTGAGCGTCACCTTTCAAGCAGTTAAATAAAAATATTACATTATTTTACGCAATGAACTTCAAATAATAATAATAACTAATAGGTAAACCAATATAATAGATAGTTTTTTTTTAGTACTTACCATTTACGATGATAATGAAAATGATCGACAAGAAAACCATATTTAATCCACATGTTGATGACATTATATGCAAATGGGATCCAACGTATCGAAAAGCTTAAAATCCACAAGTTTCGTATTTGTTGTCGTTGTTGTTGTCGATTTTGTTGGCAGTAGCTTGGCGAAGTAAGCGTGTTATCGAACTAACAGTAACTAATTTCCACTTGAAACTTATCTCCATTTAAGATTTTCAATTTCATATTATTACATCTTTTTAACTCTTTTCATCAATTTTATATACATCTATATATATATATATATATATATATATATGTATTTCGTATTTTATGCCTTTTGCGATTTTATAGCACGTCACGTAAACACTGGTAATTTTATAGGTGCATACTATGATTTATGATCTTTTTGAATTACATTTCACTTTTTACTTCTATTATTATTGCGAGCGCGCGCATAAAATGATTGGAAAGAAAACACGAGAACAAAATGGCAGAACGGACCAAAATGAAATTCACAATTTAAAATTAAGTTGTTTTTGCTTTGCTGGTGCCGTGGCTGTTGTTGTTAGTGCTGTAAAGTAAAGACGACGATAAGAAAGTGTTGAGTGACGGAAGGGGAGCATTGAGAATGCAGCAGCTGTTGCTTGCGAGTGATTTTGAGTATATTATTCTTGTTCCATGATTCGCCACAAGTTGCGTGAAAGGGATAGGAACAAGGCACTGGATGGCATTGAGCGTTTAAATTTTTAAATACACGTTTATTTATTTATTTATATTTATGTGGGTTATGAACTCGATAAGCGGCTGTTCAAATATGTTTTATGATTTCGCAGAACAAATAAATAAAAATAATAAAACAAACCGCACTCAAAAAGCGAGTGCATAGCATAGAAAACTGGAATCTTATGCTCAACAGACACACACACAAACACACACATCTCAAAACCCACTCAACTTAACATTTTGAGCGCACGCATAATCTAAGAGCGAGCCTAGAGCAGAGAAAGAGCAAGAGGAAGAGGAAGACCACTGTAGTGGAGAGCGCAAACTCATTGAAATTGAATAGTTTGTGTGTGGTTGTTGTTTTTGTCGTATGCTCGAAATGCGCTTGTGCTTTGTTATTGTTGCTGAGGACAAACAAACACAAACTCAACACATTGAATCACACACACAAAAGCAGCAGACGCTATAAGCAAACACTTTTTTTTCATAATTATTTTTACTGTGATCTTAGTATTTACATTGAAACATTTCATTTACATTTCACAGTTTTGTGCTGGCGCTAATTAACGGTTGCTCATTGCCTGTAACACACACACAGAGAAACTCACACGCATACTTACATGTTTGCTTATGCTTTGTGTTGTTGTTCTCTTGTTCACTTTGTTGTTTTGTGCGCGCATTAAATGCGTTGAAATGCAGCCATTTTGTCTTGCAATTGGCGCTGACGCTCTTCGGCTGTTGCCGTTTGTGAAATTTGAAATTAGTGGTAGTTGCTAAGATACCCGCTGCACATGCATTTTTGTGACATTTATTTGCACTTATAATTTATTAAGCCAACACATACACACGCACACGTACACACACACACGAGACACCCACGACGTTTTTTTTTATTTTTGATATTTCTTCCGACGCACCGACGCACACCCTAACCGTTCAATGGTCTTTTTTGAACTCAAGAGCGCAATAGAAACACAGTTTTGCCTCACTCTATGTTATTTAACATTTGCTATTTTGAGTACAACATAATGTTGGCGCAACTTGTGTTGGTCACTCTGAATTTTGGGTAATCGCTACAGAAATCCAACTGCTATAAAACACTTTCGTATAACTTTAATTATAACAAAATATGTATGTATCTTTAAAGGATTAAGCAAAACAATTAACTGCACTGCGCAGAAAAATGTTGCTCTACAGCTAGCACTGTTGAAAAGTGTATTAAACATGCCTGTTGGTGTTGTAGTGTGATTTTGGGCAAATATACGTTGTTGCGTGCGGTCACACTGTTTAGTCAAAAAGCAACCCTGTCATGTTGATTGAACACAAGCGGCTTGGAATTTCTAATGATATCTAATATAAAAAAATAAAACATTTATCTATAATTCCTTAAAACTGTGAATTTTCAATAACTGAAGATAACGATGCCACAAATATGGATGGACAATGAAAATGCGGGCGCGAATCGTAAGTTCTTGCAAACTGCCGTAGCTGCTTATTTAATTAATTTCTTTCTTTTCTGGGATGCGAAGTGCTTCCAAGATCCGCTCGCAAAGCGATTGGCGAGAGCGCTGGCAAAAAGAGCGTTTTGGGCAAACTGGACAACGTGATTAACAGCCACAAATCGCATCTGACGCCATTCAAAGGCCCCAACACAAAATGGCCTCTAAGCTGCGCGCCAAAATTGTCGCTCTGCAAGGAGACGCTGCAGAAGCAGCATCGACGCCAGCAGCTGCAGCAGCAGAAAAGGGATGCTGAGCTACTAATTGGAGGGAGGCAGTGGAAAGCAGCGGAATTGAGTGCTGCCAATGATCTATATGCGAGATCGGCTGATCCAAAGGATAGCCTTGATCTGATTGACTATATGCAATTTCCAACTCAGAAATGTTTGCGCAATTGCCAAACACGTAAGTTTTTCTCATTTTTTTCTAAATTTGCAAGTCACCTATTTTAGAGAACTCGGAGAATATTTTCGAGAATTTAAGATTTAAATTCTTCTTTTGGTATAAATTAAATGCGATTGTTTTTGTTTTAAAACAATTAGGTTCCTCATTATCCCAATATTCCTAATTATTATGAATGGTAAGAAGATTAACACCAAAAAAGAAATAGGATTTACGATCTTCACGATCTGATTTTGTTTTTAACTTAACTAAATAAATAATAGAAATAATTCATTTATGTCATTTATATTTTCAATACAATTAATAATTATTTTCACAAAGCGAGCAAATTAGAAATTCAATTCAATATATAAAATTCAACATTTTCAAAATCAATAACACCTGTATATAACACATAACTAATAATAAAAAAATTTTTTTTTAGCAATATCAGAAAATTGCATGGAACCCTTTCTAAGTGAGGAACTTATCGATAAACTTCTAAACAATACACTCACTGAGGATGATCTAAGGGTGCCCGATATGCCCGCTTATCCCGGTTTGGACCAGGATGAATTTGGACTTAAGTCTTTGGAACATAAGCATAGTGAATCTGTGGAGAAGTCTACTGAAGTGTTTGAGGTCTTGCTGCCGCCAGTCTTATACGATATTGATTTCGACGAGGAGCCGTTTAAGTTTTAAAACGGGTTTTCTAATTAGGTGTTTAAATGATTAATTGTTAGCTCGAAATATGAATAATGTATCTGATAAGTATTTACTTTGTTAACGTATATTAAAATTTGTATTGTTTATGTCCTAAGATTGTCTCAGATTGTTATTCTTGAGAGAGAGAGAGAAAATATCGGCAATTGAACTGACACTACACTAAGTACAAACATATTTTAATGATGGTTTCAGATATCAGAACGGAAATGTTGCAAATTTGGCACTTGCGATGGACACAGTGTTCAGTTTTTTTTATAAACCTCTTCTCCTGTCATCAAGAATTTGTAAACTAAGATTTTAATTATATATATTTTAAAAATACATTTAAAAAATGTTGTTTACAAATTACTATCTCGTCGAAGCTTGACCTACATATATCAGCCGTTTTGCTGAAGTCAATACATATGTCGGAGAGTGTGGAATCTAAAATAAAGATCATCGATAAAAATTAGAAAAAACGTATTTATAAATATAATATTCAAGTATTTAGAGTAGTTAAATATTGAAATTTTTCTAATCTGTGAACGAACGTGCCTAAAACTCGTATTTTTTTTTGGTGTCAATCTTATTTTAAACATTATTTATTTTATAATCGTTGTTTATCTAATGGGATTGATATATTCAAGAAACTGTGTGAGTTATCGATAAGTTATCTGAGTGTAGTATACGAATAGGCTATTGATGCAGTTGAATTATATATACATATATATCGCTTATGGGATCGGAGGTGCTTCCTTCTGTCTTTACCATACCTTTGCCCAACCGCATTGTACTCTTTTTTACCCTTGAATTATTATTAACCAACTGGAAAAATAGAAATCTGCACCAAAAGTTAATCCTTAGACCTATAGCCGCGATATGTGGCCTTATCGATTTGCAATTTTTAAAGAGAGAAAAATATTTGAAGAATTATCTGCTTTTGGCTTTTTTCTATATTTATCGCAATTCCTTTCGCATTCCAAACTGTCGATTCGGGCACGGTCTCTGCCATGGTCATGCTCCTGATTAAGAATCAAGAGGTTCGAGGTAACGGGCCTGATAGTCAGCCTGGTTGGGGCCCTTAAATAGCTCAGTCGCTCACGGAGCATTTCGGATACCTGGCGACCACCGGTATTACTTTGCCTTACCTGCACATACCGGATCTCTGTGAACAAAGTGGGTCTTAAGAAACAGAGGAATTGCCTCGACTCGCGGCTTAACGAACAAAAGTGCAGCCTGGTATATCCTTCGCACATATTCGCACTCCTCACCGCCATCATGCACTCATGATTGGAGGGTAGTAAAGATTGAGGCCACACAAGGGCCGATGAATCAAGCGGTTGTGATTCTAAAGGAACAGATTGAGGCTGTCAAGGGTGAACTGAACTTCGGCTACTTCGGTCACAGTTAAGTTGTACAAGCATTTTGCAAGCCACAGATGGGGAGCCAGGGTCACGCCGTCGCAGCCAAGATAGAAAATAAGAAACAAGCAAAAAAATTATTACACGTAAAAAATAAGAGATTAAAAAATATATGATGAATACTTACCCAGGGTCATAGGGAATGGCCATGCGGCATAGCTGCAGATGTAAAACAAAAAAGGGGTCAATATGGGCGTTCAGTAGGAACAATCAAAACCGTACTAACCATTTTATTTTGTGGGTTTAAAGGAAAACAAAACATATGGCAAGAAAAGAAGTGTTGGGAATTGTCTCGGTCGGTCAAGCGATGTCTTATCGATGCTCCACATGATATATCGATCGGTGGCAACACAATGTTTGGCGATGTTCCATGCGATATATCGATAGGTAGGAAACCGATGCTTAGCGACACCACAGCGATTAATCGACCGGCACGCACAGCAATGTAACGGCTGTTGAATGGCTCGCATCCAAAATAAGCGCGACGACCGTTAATTTTTGAAAGTGGAAGCCTTCCAATGTTTTTAGATCCCCTTTCTTTTCAGAATTAATATTTATATTGTAGCGAACCTTTTGTTTGGGGATATTTTAGCTCGGCGAAAACTTAGTCGAGCTGGGGGTTCCCAGCGATAATTAAATTACTCAAAGTTATATGTGTGTTTGAGAAATAATGGATTTATTTACTTCGCACATTATAATCATTACAATGTCACTTATTCTATGTGGCACTTGATAATCAACATAATGCTAATTTTGCGTGATGTTGCGCAGACTATCGACGTCGTTTGTTAGTGTTTACAAGAAAACGAGTCGAGTTCTAATTTCGAATTGAATTTATTTCTTAACATCCAAGCCTTATTATTATAAATTGGGGAACCATCAATGCGACCTATAAGGTTTATTGTGCCCCCTTCTGAGTTTTTTTTAAAATCATATCCAGGAAATTACATGTTAAGTTTTTTTTTTAAATCAAATTCAAACTCGCCAATAATTGTCAAAAGTGCGAAATTCTTCTTCCTTTTTATATACATAATTTCTGCATCAAAAGTTGAAAATCTATTTTTCAACCCACATAAACTGTGACTATGCCTTATTTTGAATTCCTGCCAAATTGTTTGAAAATGAATTTCAGCTAACACGTAGTTTTTTTCTTTAATAAGATAAGCTTAAAAGGTCTAAGATATTTTGGGAAAGATGACAAATAGCTTAAAGCAAATGCTAAGCGACCTGCGTTGGCATCATTCCAAACTTAACCTGGCTGAGAAGTCAAATGTCGGAATGATTTACATAAACATACCCCATACGGTATGCTGGGGTGTAGATAATTCTGTTATGAGGACGGAAATTTGAAGTCTTTGTCACACTTCTTTTTTTTTAATACCATCGAATTGCATTTAATCCATTCAATTAATATGACTTGCAAAAGATTGTAGTAATTTGTACCTTACATAATTGAATACAATATAATAAGCTGAATTTAATGTGATAAAAATGTTATTATATATATTTTTCACACTTTGTTGAACCATGTTTAAGGAGCAGACACTTTAACTACAGATGTTGAAAAAGTCAGCTTAAATAATTCAAAGGAATGAAATATATATTAATGGCTATAAATAATGGACAATAGTAAAAATAGCACACAAATTGATTAAATACTCAAAAATCATGACATTAAGAAAACCGAATGCAATTACAGGGTATGCCAAAGTCGCACAATCCCAGCGATGTCATTGCACTGCATCTTATGGTTTCATTTTCATGGCGCATGAGTGCTTGGAGCGTAGGCGGCAGTGGCAAACAATCAAAACAATAGCCAGGACTTTGGCGGAAGGAACCGACATGTATGCATGACTACGCTCAAAAGGCTAGATGCAGGGGTGCGAGAGGGATGCCACTAGCTGCACACCACCTGTCCACCCTCCTCCCACCAACAAATGTACTTTCCGCTTTTCCCACAGGCCAACAGACCATGTCGAGCAATTCGTTTTGTTTGTCAATCGACAAAGTGCCAAAAGGCAGAAACCTTGCAAATGTGTAAGTGCGTGAATGTCACTCTCTCTCTCTCTCTCTCTCTCTCATCTCTGTGTGTGTGTGCTTGTAATTGTGAGTGTGGCTGAGTGCGGCAAACAAACGAGCAAGAAAAAGACATTAGTGCCACCAATGCGCCTGTCAAAAACACAGAAAAACCCCAAGCCCGAAAACGACTTTATCATGTGTGGGAGCTGCCAGTTGTTGTTGCAAGTTGCTGCCAGTTGCAGCGAGCCTTGTGCATTGAGGCATTCAGGCGACATCATTTACAGTTAGTGCGCTGACAATTGCAGCCAAAAAGCGCACATGAGCGACAATTAGATGGACTCAGCACTGCGCACAGTAAATTCCTAGCAATCTTAAAATCCCAAAGATGGTTGGGATTACTTGCGGTTTCAATTAAGTAAATTAAGTTTATTATGTTAACAAATTATGTATAGTATAAAATTAATTTAAATGTTAAGAATTTACAAAAAAAAAAGAAGATAATAATAAAATACCTACTGTATAAATTAATATAGATTGAAAAATAAATATAGCTGTAATTTTAATTATAAATTATAAAAATATTATTATTATTATTTTTCTGTTCTGCTACTTCGTCAAGCTGTACTACTACAATATTCCTTGGAAAAACAGATTACAAAAGACCTTATCATGTAATCAACCAAGACTCCTATGACTCCTCATATTAATTTGCGGTTGGGCATCTTAACTGATTGGTCTAATTGGGCTATTTTGCTCCAATTTTGACTTTAAATTCCTTATGAATCTTTAGTTTTGTTGTATTTTTTTAATTTGAATTAAAAAATGGATTTGTAATAATTAATTGAATTTACTTTTGGTATTTTTGTGTGTACTCTGATATTATACAAACATTAGGTAAATAAGGAAATAAACATAATGGCGCACTCAAATCATGGCAAGTCTCAACTGTGCTACTAATCGATGAGCTGGAAATTAATCACAACATTTGACAGATCCACTTTCGCGCTTATCAATCGACCCCTTTCCGCCGGATTCTCCATTTCGATTCCGTGCAATAACAACGGCCAAAGAGCAAGACCAGCAGACAAGACAATTGTCGCTCGTCAACAGCCAAATCGGAGTCTGGTTTTGTCGTTGTCGCTGTTTTGGTTTGTGTTGTGTCCTTGTTGTCGTTGAGTGTGTCACCATTTCCAGCGTTCCGATGCACTCAAAAGCCACTCAGTCCTTCAGTCCGCTTCCAGTCGTTCCCGTTGCACTCAGTGGCCGTATTCTAATTATATGTCTAAAAAGAACGCTTTCTAGGTGCATTTGTTGAGCTCGGTTTGGCGACAACTTGTTGGCCAATTGTTGAGGTTTGACTTTGAAGAACTTTTAATGTTGCGTTCAACCGTTTTGTGGCTGCATTCAAAAGTCAATCAAAAAGCCTCAAGTACTTTGTAAAGTACTCTCGGTGCCTGTGTTCGCAAATTTATCGAGCTAGTCAGTAGCGTAACGCATAATTATGGCATCATTTGCAACTTTAGCAACAGCAATTAACTACGAAAAAAAATACAATTAAAAATATGTGAAATAGAAGTTACCGACTGCAAGATACTCTTTTTTGAGTGTGCAAAGAAATGTAAATTGCAACTGGTGAAAGAGGGTACAAATATATTATTATACTCATCTTCCTTGCCATGTTTAAAATAATTATTTCAAACTTTCCTTGAAGGCAGTCGATTTGAATGGGCTTTAATATTTATGGTCGCTTGGCTATGCAACAAAACTCATAAGGAAATTGCATTAACTCTGTTTGATTTCTGTAAACAGGGTATTCATTGTAATTGCTCGCTTTCGGTGCTGTAAAACCATAGGGCAATTACAAAGTTTTTATTCAAGTACTTTTATACCTGCCAGGACTGGTGAAGGATGCTGCCCTCAGCTTCGGCCTCAGTCTCTGCTTCGGCATTCTTTCCCTTGTACATCAAGCGACGAACAGGTTCCGCCAAAAGGAGCATCGTCAAACAAATCGTTGTTAAAATATTATTTATTACTAACTACTAATATCAGTCGATATAGAAAAATACAAAAATACAATTAAGGAAAAAGGTTAAATATTTAATTTTAAATATTATTAGCCTTGCCTAAAAATGTACAAAATGAATAATTGATATGTAGTCTTCGATTTTTGAGATTTTTTTAAGGATCATCAGAGGAAAGCACAGATTAATTAACTATTTATTTATTTATATCAAATTCATTGACTGATTACTTTATCTTGTTGGGCTTGTAATTAAAACGAATGGGAAGCTAAGAGACTATTGTTAAATTGGGGCGTGGCAGTCTGTAACAGTCGACATCAGTAATAAAATTTTGTATGCGGCAGCAAGAATTACAACTCGAAATGAAAATGCTTGCGACAGAGCTGTAGCAAATGGAAATGGTTGCTGCAGGCTGCAGCAAACAATTATTGTTGTTTCAATCGAAATATAGCGCTGACTATATGGGGGTATATACCCCTAAGCCCAGTTCAAACGACCCTACTCCCCAGAACTGTGTCAACACGCAACTCTTTGCACGATACTATCAAAAATATACACCTCTCAGCAATAACTGCAGCCGATGCGAGGCAGAGCCGCACTTGTGGGAGGAGGAGGCAAGGGGAAGGGGCAGGCGTAAGGGTGAATTGGCAATGTTGCAGCACAAGTTGTGGCAACAGCCAGCTCATTGTAATGCAAATTGCGTTTACGGCAAGTTGCCTGCTCATGTTGCTGCTGCTGCTGCTGTTGCTGCTGCTGCTGTTGCTGCTGCTGTTGCTGCTGTTGCTGCTGCTGTTGCTGGTGGCATCCCAACTGAAGTTAATTTGACTGCATTTTACTTTTTTGGTGGCATTATTTTTTGTGTATATGCGTTTTCAAATGTTGCATAGGAAGTGCAATTAATCTATTACACAGCGTCTAATACGGTGTGTGTGTATGAGAGTGTGTGTGTGATGTGTGTGTGTGTGTGTGTGTGTGTGCGAAAGATGAGAGATGAAATGAAAGTTAAATTTTAGTTAAATGCATTTTAGGTTATTGCAGTCCGATGTAACCGACTACGGCATACTCTGTTGCCAGCTGATAACTGGTTGGTGGAGTCCAGTTCTTAAATTGTTGCAATAATAATGGATGCAATAGTCTACGTAATCCGTTTATTCATACAGACAGACAGAAGGACAGACAGACGGTGATAGATAGATGTACTCCTAACACCCATGAATATTTTTAACAGTTCAGCAAACACAATTACAAATAAATTACTGAGCACTTTAAAAGCTATCTTTATGAAACTTGATAAATATTGTCAATTTGGCATGAGGCATTCATGATGTTGTGGTCAGCCGAATCTAGATTGAAATTAGTTGCCACCAGATTAACTTATTCTTTGTTTGAATTTATAATTTTCGCACTGAATATCTTTAAATTTAACATAGTTGAGTCCACTTAGATTAATTATTTATGCAAGACTTGCTTGCATTTTGGTCTTTAATAAGATTTTCTAAAGCATTGGCTTAGCTTACGGCTTATTGGGTTAACTCTTTTAAAGTTTGGAAATTTTGCAAAGAGAATCACGCCAAAAACAAGAAAAGTTGGCTTCGTTGAATGACGATGTGCAGCTCTACAAGGAAATGCAACATTTTGGAGCAGGAAATGCACTCGTCTAAGTTTTTGTACGCAGCTTAAATAGCCATTGGATGAGCAAGAGAGAATGGGCGAGAGAGAGAGAGAGATAAGGAGACACAGATAGGCAGAGAGACAGATAAAGAGATGGAGACAGAGTGCAGAGATTATGCGGAAAATAGGCTTTTATTGTCAATCGTGGGTGACAATGCCAGGAAGCAGTCGCATTTAAATGTAAAAACTTTAACGCCATGCAAAAAGTGAGTAAAAACAACAACAATGAAAGAGTAACAAAAGTTAAAATTTCAACGTTAACAGCCGATACCAACAAACGAGCGGCTTACTCAAAGCCACAGACTGGAAACGGAAACCGCATTCCCGCTGTCATCGATGTGTTCAATCGCGGTTTTCCAGCCAAAGCGATGGAACAACGTGTGGGAATGTGATTGAAACATATGTATGTATGTATATGGGCTAAGTTCTCACTGGCCTCGATCCAGGCTCTTATGTAGCATACTTACTAGCATCAATAGTCAGGTTAACGAATTTGAAAATGATGAAAACCCAAAAATAACTTTATTTAAATGGTTTTACACATTCATATATTGGGTTTTAATTAATGTTAGTTTTGAAAATAATAATAATAATAATAATAAATTAATTAAAAAAGAAGAGGTTATCTTAGGCACGACGAAGATTAAATACTCTTTTCTGCTGGTATTTAAAATATTTGTTCGCATAGTTGAATTTGCATTTTTTTTTTTTTTGTGATAGTAAGATAAAAACTGTTTTTAAAAATATCGGCTTAAACAAATATTTATTATATGATATCGGTGTCAGGTTTCGTCTTTTAGCTGAGTTTTGACATATTATTCAGTTGTAATATAGCAGTCTGATGATGATGATTTTTTTCGTGACCAAAGCCAAAAGACGACAATTTTCATAAAAAAAAGCAAGAGCATATAGGATTAAGGATATAGGATTAAAAAATGTATATGGGCGAACATGTGGACATGGCTATATCGACTTTAACACATCTGTTGAATCAATATGTAAAATCTATAGGTGAACTCTGCTCAGTATAAAATTGCTGCAACGGAGATTTCTACAGTTCTCTATTTCTATATGCACAAAGTGAATTTAAAGCTCGCTTTTAGATCTGGTAAAATCTGGACTTTGAGTTTCGAATTTATGGTAAATATTTATATATAGCTTTTATTATAACAGAACCAGCCAATTCTTGTCTAAGTCTAAGACTTGCAAGAACCGTTTAACCTGTGTATATATCGATATATATATATATTTTTTATTTCGTATTTATTTTCTAGCGAATATCTTAGTTGCAACTTTACGTACGATCGCAGAAAGCTTTCGATGTTTCTATTTTATATATATATTTTTTTTTTATTTCAGTATTTGTTCACGAGCAACGAAATATTTGCTCGAAATATTTAATTGTGCGAGTTATTTGAATTTATCTCGCTCCCTGTGCTTCCAAACTGTCTATCTTCCTCTCTAACCTCTCTCTGTTTCTCTTGCTTATAAGACTTGGTCTATGCGGTTGCATATTTGTGGCATGTTTTTGCTCTTTTCAATTTTGGAAATGTGCTTTTTGTTGCTTCTTCATTGCATTTCTAAGCCATTGTTTCGATGTTGTTGTTAAGTTTTCTTTAGTTGCTCTTGTTTTCATGACGCAACTGGCAACTGGCAACATTCTTATTTTTTTTAGTTGGCAATAGTGCCTGGCGTGCACACATACATGTATTCACACACACACATCCATAACTACGCACACTGAAATTTCTGATGCGGCTTATCTTATTCGCTTATGCGCCACTAATGTTCGTGTTTGCATTTATGTGTGTGTGTGTGTGTGCTTTTGCGTGTGTATGTGTGTGTGTGTATGTGTGTGTGTGACGTGGCTGCTTGTATCTATATTATTTTGGGGATGGTACATTGATATGCAAATATTGTGGCCATGGCTGTTGCCTGTTGGCTTTGCGGCTGACATTGCAACAGCAATAACAAAAGTGTAACAAGTATTTCATAGCTTGTTCCTTGTTTTTCTTTTGACTTAATTACATACTATAAGGAAGTGTCCGCCTTTGACTGCCTTAGAAATCCGGGACTATTTATTTTAATTATCATAGTTATAGTCAACATCTGTAGTCTTCGGTAGAGTTGAGTCCGGATTCATAGATAGAAAAGTATCCAGCAATTTCATGGTCGGCCTCCTGCTTGGATCTTTATCCCAACACTTCTCAATCAGGAATGTGATCACCTCTCGATTTTTAAAATGTTTAACCGCATCCAAATTTGGTCGTTCACCTGCAGCGATACATATTTTGTTACACAACTGTTGCGATATTTTGCACGCTTTCTTACCTTTACAAACCGAAAGGCAAATAGCAATTATTTCCCGGTCTCCCAAGTGATGATAAGGCTTCTTCATTGAGAAAACCTGCCACAGAATTATGCCAACGCTATAAACATCACATTGCTCCGTATATATGTTTCCCTCAAAAACCTACGATTGGATGAGCAAAGATGTACAGTAGTAACTCGTATTATGAATTATGTTAGAAATACGAACTTCAGGCGCCATATAAGAGGGGGTGCCTTTGAATGCTGTCATGTTTGAAGCCAATTCTCGAACAGTGCCAAAATCACATATCTTTAATGTCCGATAGTTGTTGGTAAGTAGAAGGTTTTGTGGCTTTAGATCGCGATGAATAACTGCTGGGCTGAGACCATGCAGATAGGCAACACCCTAGAAATGTAAACAGTAAATGCAACCAGCTAGAACTAAAATTAATTTCTATGAGAGTACCTTCGCCAATTGTACCATCAAATCTTGTCGTGCCAAATACGAGAGTTGTGGCCTAGCTTCCTCCTTGATGCAATCATGTAGGGATCCACAGTCTGCATACTCCATGAGAAGGTATGGCATATCGGCTTTATCTTTGGTAGTTCCATATAATGTAATGATATTCGGATGATTCACGCGTCGCAGATTTTGGAGTTATCTCTCAAATTCCTTTTTTTTTTCTTCATCGAACTCATTGAAGTGCTTAGCCGCAATATCCTTATTTTTTGTTATCCAAAACAGCTTAAAAACTTTACCATAGGATCCTCTGCCTATGAACTGAATATGTTTTATTTAATTTAACATTACATTTCTACTCGAAGTGCTCTGCACCCCTTATCAGCCCAATTACCATTCATGACACATTTCTTTATTAGTCATATCGATTAGATTAGCAAGGGAGTCCCCCATCTCCCCCCTTTTCTCCACATTTTACACTTACTTTTTTATCATCCATTAAAAATTCACTACTATCAAAATGCAAATTGTCAGACATTTTTATATTAAAAGTATACAAAAATGATTATCACTATTAAACATATATATATATAGAAGATAAGAGGAGCGCGAAGCAAAATCGTGTACTAAGGAGCCGGCAAAAATGAATACTGACGTTGAGTGAGTGACTTAGTGATCGCAAGCATCGATAACTAAATCAAGTTGCAAGCTCGTCAATCTATCGATATATCGCAGAGGAGCGCTGGGAATCGTATTGCTTGCAGATCGTAGAGTCCAATGACTATAACCTTTAGCCCAGTTTACAGATCGACGAAAATTTCGCGATTGAAATTTGCAATATATTTCGTTTGTGGAACATAAAAACAAGAAGGTCAGCTGGGAGACAAACATTGAATGTGATACGAGTTGGTTTGTCCTGATGTGGCAGCTCCAGCCAGCCAGTTCTCCGTTAGGGGTGGGTCTAACAATGACTATAAATAAAATTTAAATTTAAGGTAACATAATATATATTAAATTACGAATACTAAGCAACAACTTAACCAAAAAAAAATTAAAAATAAAAAAAGGAAAACAAATTTTTGAATATAAATATTTAACAATATTTTAACTACAAAAAAAACTTAAAAAATATATAAGTAACAACAGAAAATAATATGCATAAATTGCCTCTAACATTGGCAAAAGTCAGCTTTACATCAAAGATGTAAAATCGATTAGCGGAGAATATTTGGGCGTTAGGCCCGCAACTGCCAATGAATTGGAGTTTCCACGCAGTCAAAATTATGAGATTGGAACGGACTCACTTTCCCTAATTCTTGGTGTTTGTGTGGCTGCTGCCGTTTAGTCGTTGTGTTGGAGGTTTTATTTCGATGCAGCACCTTTGTGTTAGTGTTATTTGTAAATCGGCACATTTATGTTCTTTTATTTGGTTTTATTTCGTTCGCGGGCTCCCAGTTTTAAATTTAACTGACTTTGCTTAGGTTGGTTATGTTAAGCCAGGCTTTATCAGCTGGTGTCATATTGGCTTAACATAACCTACGATCCACATCCTCTCTCTCTCTCTCTTTGCAATGCAACCTCCTCTCAGCGCACTCAGCGCTGTTATCAATAACAAACATGTTAGCACGTCCACATAAATTAATTGTAATATATCCGCAAGACTACACAGACGTAGCAAACACATTTTCAAGTGAAATAAATGTATAAAGTGAATAAAAAACAACAAGTGCCTTTTTACTGGAGAAAGATAGAAGGAAGGAAGATCTGCCCCACCACATTTTCAGACTTAATTACATACTATAAGGAAGTGTCGCGCCTTAGAAAATAAGTTTAAAGCTGATTAAGCAACCAATATAAGAGTTAGAACTCCGGGACTATTTATTTTAATTATCATAGTTATAGTCAACATCTGTAGTCTTCGGTAGAGTTGAGTCCGGATTCATAGATAGAAAAGTATCCAGCAATTTCATGGTCGGCCTCCTGCTTGGATCTTTATCCCAACACTTCTCAATCAAGAATGTGATCACCTCTCGATTTTTAAAATGTTTAACCGCATCCAAATTTGGTCGTTCACCTGCAGCGATACATATTTTGTTACACAACTGTTGCGATATTTTGCACGCTTTCTTACCTTTGTTACAGACCAAATTTCCAATAGCCGCATCATTCGGGTTTTCCAAGTGATGATAAGGCTTCTTCGTTGAGAAAACCTGCCACAAAATTATGCCAACGCTATAAACATCACACTTCTCCGTATATTTGCTTCCATCGATAGCCTACGATTGGATGAGCAAAGATGTACAGTAGTAACTCGTATTATGAATTATGTTAAAAATACGTACTTCAGGAGCTGTATAAGAGGTGGTGCCTGTGTTTGATGTCATTTTTGAAGCCAATTCTCGAACAGTGCCAAAATCACATATCTTTAATGTCCGATAGTTGTTGGTAAGTAGAAGGTTTTGTGGCTTTAGATCGCGATGAATAACTGCTGGGCTGAGACCATGCAGATAAGCAACACCCTAGAAATGTAAACAGTAAATGCAACCAGCTAGAACTAAAATTAATTTCTATAACAGTACCTTCGCCAATTGTGACATCAAATTGTGTAGTGCCAAATACGAGAGTTGTGGCCTAGCTTCCTCCTTGATGCAATCATGTAGGGATCCACAGTCTGCATACTCCATGAGAAGGTATGGCATATCGGCTTTATCTTTGGTAGTTCCATATAATGTAATGATATTCGGATGATTGACGCGTCGCAGATTTTGGAGTTCTTTCTCAAATTCCTTTTTTTTTTCTTCATCGAACTCATTGAATTGCTTAGCCGCAATATCCTTATTTTTTGTTATCCAAAACAGCTTAAAAACTTTACCATAGGATCCTCTGCCTATGAACTGAAAATGTTTTATTTAATTTAACACTACATTTTTACTCGAAGTGCTCTACACCCCTTATCAGCCCAATTACCATTCATGACACATTTCTTTATTAGTCATATCGATTAGATTAGCAAGGGAGTCCCCCATCTCCCCCCTTTTCTCCACATTTTACACTTACTTTTTTATCATCCATTAAAAATTCACTACTATCAAAATGCAAATTGTCAGACATTTTTATATTAAAAGTATACAAAAATGATTATCACTATTAAACATATATATATATAGAAGATAAGAGGAGCGCGAAGCAAAATCGTGTACTAAGGAGCCGGCAAAAATGAATACTGACGTTGAGTGAGTGACTTAGTGATCGCAAGCATCGATAACTAAATCAAGTTGCAAACTCGTCAATCTATCGATATATCGCAGAGGAGCGCTGGGAATCATATTGCTTGCATGGCGACCTTATCAGATCGTAGAGTCCAATGACTATAACCTTATCACGACAATATCACGACGCTACACAAATCTACACATCACTAACAAACACCTGTATTAACGGACAGTGGCAATTTAAAACAAAAAGAACATTACCACCCCTTCACGTGTTCTAGATCACATTTTTATCCTTTGGGTTCCCTCCCCTCCACTCTCAAAACTTAAGTTTTAATTTTTAACCAGACTTACGCATATTTAGTTAAGTTATCTTAAGGCTAACATTCAGTGCTTTAGTTTTTCTTAAACATATATATATTTAAGTAAATTTAATTTGACCTTACGGGGCCCGAAAAAATTTTACTCTATATTTCTACACCTTATATATATTTTTGCTGTCCTTTTATTTTTATTAAATTTTAATTTGAAATCATTTAGAGACGCCCTAACCTACCCTATGGAGCTCCCAGGGACAGTTGTGAGGGTATCTATTCACAAAAATAAAGGTCGTTCTTCACAAAGAAAAAACAATCTCGTAAGCTCTCGGTGACCAGTATGGGTAATGAGTATAGAATTTAATATTGAAAAATAATGACTATAAATAAAATTTAAATTTAAGGTAACATAATATATATTAAGTTACGAATAATAAGCAACAACTTAACCAAAAAAAAATTAATAATAAAATAAAAACAAATTTTGGAATATTTTAACAAAATTATAACTACAAAAAAATATATAAGTAACAACAGAAAACAATATGCATAAATTGCCTCTAACATTGGCAAAAGTCAGCTTACATCAAAGATGTAAAACCGATTAGCGGAGAATATTTGGGCGTTAGGCCCGCCACTGCCGATGAATTGGAGTTTCCACGCAGTCAAAATTATGAGATTGGAACGGACTCACTTTTCCCTAATTCTTGGTGTTTGTGGTCCGTGGCGGTGGGTGACAAGCTGCTCCGTGGGCACCTTCAACGTTGATGTGGCTGCTTTGTGTTAGTGTTATTTGTAAATCGGCACATTTATGTTCTTTTATTTGGTTTTATTTCGTTCGCGGGTTCCCAGTTTTAAATTTAAATTCAAATTTATTTTTATTTTCACTGGAGACACTTTACCGAACTTCTCTTAATTTACCAACCAAAAAAAACAAAACGTGACTGCCCGCGTTCGCTGCCTTTTTCTTTCTCCTCCTTCTTAACGACTACCGCCGTGACGTTTGTTCGACCTCCAAATCCGTCGATCATTCGCCTTTTTATTCCTTCTTTTAAACCCACTCGGATAATTTTCTATTGTCTAGCATTTGAGCCCGCGAACTCTCTGTCTCTCTTTTTGAAGCTCGAACCTGGGGCTACCACCCATTCGACTGTGGGCAGACCCATCTATCGATATAATCGGCCCCGCTGCAACAAATGAATTAACTTTGTTGGCTTTACGGCGTTTATAGGTACACTATTTCCTTGAAGATTCAAATCATTTTTCATTCCTACTTTACTATTTTCATTTCGATGCATATATTGCAAATAAACTTTAGAACGTAGTGGAAATAATTTTGATAGCGCAAACAGCACGATATATATCAATTGCAAGGATCTGCCTTATCGATGATCATGCGATATATGATTTGCGATATGGAGATGCTTCCTTCAGACTGTTTCGTACTTTTTTTGTTACATTTTTATTGGACCTGCCGTGCTTAACTGTCTTACTCGACAGGTTCAGACATTTGTCTATCTTTTTCGTTATATTATATCTCTCAACCAGGCTTTAAATGTTGCATGCTAATGAGTGCCCGGAAAAGCCATTCAAGAGCAACATGCAACAAGCAAACAAGCACAATGCATATTATCAAATTTCGCAATCATGAACCCTTTTACCACACCCCCTTTGATTGAATAACCATCGAATCAACTGGGCAACATGTCCATGGCAAGCAAACTCGATGTGTAAAATGCATTTCATTTCACAGCATTGCAATCTAATCAATATATTTTTACTGGTTGTCTGGTTTTTTGTTCTGAAATCCATTTAGATGTTGGTCTACCCCGTATTTTGCTTTTAATGGGGTATTACAATTATTATTTGGTGTAATCTTGAAAATCTTCATTTGCATTGAGGAATATAAATTTGTCGTTGAGTAAGAAATGTTCGTTTCCAATATAGTCCGACTGAGAAGCTCAAGGGAGTCTTATAAAGTTAGGGAATTGAATTCTTTTTTATTCATATTTTTTATATTGCAGAACCAACTGCAAGAGTTTCAGAATTCCAACATTTTATCATAAAGATCCCATTGAAAAAAACGGGACATTTTTTTAAAAAGATATTTGGAATTTAAGATTAGATTAAGATTAAGAGTAGCTGTTGTAATCTTCTTCACTGATTCCAAATGAAGCTTCCATAATGAAGCTTCTACTTAAACATATAGAAATCGCCCTATTTGTATTTAATATCTATATATAGCTTAAATGATATATATATATATTCCTTCTTCATTGGATCAGTTGGTTGGTGCATTTGTAGGAAGATAATTCAGAGTTGTATAAATCTTCCCATAGGGTATTTAATAGTCAAGTTCCGTTTAGCATCTGTTTTTTGCATTTATTTGAATTTTAAACATTTGGCACTGCTCGTCGCCTGTGGCTATGCAACAGTTAATTACAGCGCTCGTCAGTATTTTAATTGCAACTTACAAATTCACCGCTCACATTTAGCGTAGGAATTGCAGAGCATATTAACAGAAATTTATTACTGGGTTGTAAATATTACTATGCGGACCATTTGGCGCATCATTCACCACTTAATTACTTTCAATTAATGCATTTAACATACACACAAGCCGTGACTAAGCCCTGTTTAAGAGGCCTTAGGAAGTTTCTTGAGCGTGTTGCAGCTTAATTGAAACGCATATAAATCAATTAAATTGCTTATTGCTTCTCTCTGCAACCACTACTGAGCACTTTTGGCTAATGTGGTACAAGGCTTTCGCACTTGGCAAATCCGATTCAACTCCACGACATCATCAGCAGCAACAAATTGTTGTTGCCACTCTTGCATTTTTTGGTCACCCACATCAAATGCAAATTGCACATGAGGAAACGGAAGACGATGTCCTTGAAATGTTCACGCTTCGTGTTGTAAATTTCCATCATTCTTGCTGGATGCAATGTGAAAAATTGTAAACATTTTGCGCTCTAAGCAAATTAAAGTGCAACCTTGCAACCAAACTTTATTATATATATTTATTTTTTATATCGCATGTTTTTGCTCTTTCCACAATGGAAATGTGCGTTTTGTTGCTTCTTCTTTGCATTGTTCATTGTGGATGGTACACTGATATGCAAATATTGTGGCCATGGCTGTTGCCTGTTGGCTTTGCGGCTGACATTGCAACAGCAATAACAAAAGTGTGTTTGCAAACAAGTACAATTTCATGGCTTGTTCCTTGTTTTTCTTTTGACTTAATTACATACTATAAGGAAGTGTCCGCCTTTGACTGCCTTAGAACTCCGGGACTATTTATTTTAATTATCATAGTTATAGTCAACATATGTAGTCTTCGGTAGAGTTGAGTCCGGATTCATAGATAGAAAAGTATCCAGAATTTTCATGGTCGGCCTCCTGCTTGGATCTTTATCCCAACACTTCTCAATCAAGAATGTGATCACCTCTCGATTTTTAAAATGTTTAACCTCATCCAAATTTGGTCGTTTACCTGGAGCGATACATATTTTGTTACACAACTGTTGCGATATTTTGCTGCCTTACCTTTGTTACAGACCAAATGTGTAATAGTGGCCTCGAGCCGGTTTCCCAAATCATGATAAGGCTTCTTCATTGAGAAAACCTGCCACAAAATTATGCCAACGCTATAAACATCACATTGCTCCGTATATATGTTTCCCTCAAAAACCTACGATTGGATGAGCAAAGATATACAGTAGTAACTCGTATTATGAATTATGTTAAAAATACGTACTTCAGGAGCTGTATAAGAGGTGGTGCCTGTGTTTGATGTCATTCTTGAAGCCAATTCTCGAACAGTGCCAAAATCACATATCTTTAATGTCCGATAGTTGTTGGTAAGTAGAAGGTTTTGTGGCTTTAGATCGCGATGAATGATTTTTGGGCTGAGACCATGCATATAAGCAACACCCTAGAAATGTAAACAGTAAATGCAACCAGCTAGAACTAAATTTAATTTCTATAATAGTACCTTCGCCAATTGTAACATCAAATTGTGTAGTGCCAAATACGAGAGTTTTGGCCTTGCTTCCTCCTTGATGCAATCATGTAGGGATCCACAGTCTGCATACTCTATGAGAAGGTATGGCTTATTGGTTTTATATTTGGTAGTTCCATATAATGTAATGATATTCGGATGATTCACGCGTCGCAGATTTTGGAGTTCTTTCTCAAATTCTCTTATATTTTCTTCAGTGAACCCATTGAAGTGCTTAGCCGCAATAGTCTTATTTTTTGTTATCCAAAACAGTTTATAAACTTGACCATATGATCCACTACCTTTGAACTGAAAATGTTTTATTTAAATCAACATTACAATTTCAAGATATTTTGAATGTGTTCAATTTCTACTCGAAGTGCTCTGCACCTTTTATTAGCCCAACAACCAATCATGACACAATTCTTTATTACATTAAAAATATGACTCATATGTGTGTACAATACATTTACAAATATAAACTTTTTAAATCTAAAGTAAAATTGTAAAATCATACCGATTCGATTACCAAGGGAGTCCCCCATCTCCCCCCTTTTCTCCACATTTTACACTTACTTTTTTATCATCCATTAAAAATTCACTACTATCAAATTGCAAATTGTCAGACATTTTTATAATAAAAGTACACAAAATTTATTTTCACTAAGGCGGGCGCGACCCAAAATCGTGTATGCGGCGAAAATGAATTATAACGTTGAGTGAAATACAACGTACTGATCGCAAGCACCGAAATCGATATCTATATCAATCTATCGAAATACCGCAGAGGAGCCCTGCTTGCATGGTAACCTTTATTTAACTAAATTTAATTTAATCTAACGAGGCCCGTCAAAATCTCGTTAGCTCTCGGTGACCAGTAAGGGTAATGAGTATAGAATTTAATTTAATTTAATATTGAAAAATAAAGACTCTAAATAAAATTTAAATTTAAGGTAACATAACATATGTATATTCATTTTTATAGTGCTGTTTTTTTTTTATTTGTATTTGTATATATTAAATACCCTTGGAATATTTGTGGCGATGATTTTAAATTATTTAGTATTCTTGAGATTTTGAAGACTGTATCATTTTTTTTACTTTTTACTTTTTAATTGCCTTGCAGTCAATGAATGTGCTCTGGAGTTTGCAAAGCCGTAGCTAATTGGTAGTCACTAGATGTTTGACATTTCCGAGCACATCCGACTGCCAAGACTTGGTCGCAACGAAACGAAACAATTA
The DNA here is from genome assembly GCA_035043205.1 of Drosophila trichaetosa. NCBI lineage: Eukaryota > Metazoa > Arthropoda > Insecta > Diptera > Drosophilidae > Drosophila > Drosophila trichaetosa. Next base: position 3,520,322 of record JAWNNE010000535.1, on the reverse strand, counting down.
ATTTCAACAACTGCCAGCTGCAAAGTTGCTCGGGGATAGCAAAGTTGTGGGGTGTGGAGCATTGTTACCAAAGCGTGTAACCACCAAATGTCAACAAGCATTAAATTAAAATACAGTAAATACTTATACACAATTACTATGTAACGAAAGTGGGTCAGGGGGCAGGAGGCAGGAGGCAGCAGCCAGGCGGCAGAAAGCAGGAGGCAGGCAGACAGTGTGGCAAGTGTTTGCCATAAGCTAAATATATCAGTAAATGGCTGCCGCAGAGATTTTGCTCGCTCAACGGTGCGTATGAGCAACAGCTGCCTATGGTTTGCTCTTCCTGTGCCAAATTTCCCTTTCCCAATTCCCAATTTTCCCCGCATACATTTACATTTTTCCTTGCGTTGCTAGCTCTTTAAGTTCCTCAGACATGCAGTGAATAGCTTAACTCATCTCTTGCCGCATAACAGTTTGCTGTTTGTGGCACATGTTGCATCTTGAAAAATATGTTTATTATTTATAATAATTATATATTGGGCAATTTCTTCTTGTTGCCACTTGTTAAGTGTCTGGTTGGGGGCATAGCACGTTGCTGTGTAGTAGAGTGGAAAATATTTGGTTAAACAGATAATTAAACTTGGAATTTATGCTGATTTCTGGTGATAACGGTGTGATTATAATTGCAAATCTTTTTCATATGAAAGCCATATGAACTTTCAATTTCGAAAGATCCAAGATCGGCTGATATAAGATAAAATAATGAGTGCAATTTTTAAAATCTTTAAATTGCTCATCGTCATTGTTTACACTTTTTAAAGTCTGTAGTGTGCTTGCCAATTAAATATTATGCCTAAAACTAGGCCACGGGTTTCAATTGCCAAGCCAAGCTTTTGCCGACGCCCCCTAGGGGATAATTACAACGTCGAGCCGCTCACAGGCTTGCCTAACTAAAAAATTCGAATCGCCAGGGCAGTGGGATTCTGACTTTGAAGGCGATCGGTTTGGTCTGGGTTCACCGCTTCGAGCACCAAAATTTTTTTTCTCTCTTCCCTCGTGGAAGTAGAAATAAAACACTAATAGAAAAGAACACGTGACGAAAAAAAAAGACTAATTGAAAAGTACACGTGACGAGAAAAAAAACCCGGTTTAACCCAAGTTATCTTCGAATCAAACAGAGGAAAGAAAAAAAAAAAGAACCTACGTACATACTTTTTTAAAAAAAATGCCCTTTTTGTGTGTAGAGAAATAAAAATTCAAATTTTTTTTGGGAATCGTCACTTTAGTCCCACCTATGGACACAGACACAAGCTAATCATAGTTAACGAATCTGGAGCAAGAGGACGGCGGGAGGAGCAGTACAGTCACCGCTGGATCACAAAAAACCCCAAGATAACATTTTATAGTTTATAATCTAATTTTTTTTACTATTAATTTTTTTTTGTTATTAATTCTTTTTTGAGTTAATTATTTTTTAAATAATTTTTTTTTGATTAATTTTTTTTTGCGCGTGCACCTCCTCTGGAACGCTACACCGTCACCTGCTTGAACCCAACCAGTTAAATGCTACAAGTCTTACTCTAATCTATCAGAAACAAGTTAGAACGTTGCAGTCTTTCAAAAATTGGTAACTCTAGCCCTAAAGTTTCGAGAGATATAAGTTTTTGTGATTTTTATTTTGTTATTTATTTAATTTGCGCCATCAAATTTGTTCGTTTTTGCGGATAATATTGGCAAGAATCTGGTTATTAAATTATGGTAGATATATGGTTTCGTCGATTTACGATCGTCACCCAAAATGTTGTCAGAATATGAGAAAACTGCTGCATTAATTTCTTTCTAATATCAGTGCAGCATTTCAAAAACAATTGCCAATTTTGATTAGTACTTGACTGTTTACAAAAGAGGAATATAAGCGTTTGACAAGCTTAACTAAATACGTCAAGAGAGAGAGAGAGAGAGAGAGAGAGAGAGATAAGATTTGATTTTTCTTAATCCAATTAAATTTCTACATTTTTATCAAAGATTGTAATTGTTTTAAATTTTCACTGAGTTGTAAATATAAAGGAATTACGTGGGTTTATTTCGTTTAATATTTCAATGTGTTTCCTTTTTGGTAGTTTTCTCGCATGGGATATTTATACTGCCTGCAGTCAGGTTCATGTCTAGAGTAATGTTGGAAACATATACTTCTCTGCATGTTAGTTTAATGTTAGCCGCATGTTAAAACATGGCCTCTCTCTTATTGGGGGAGTTACACAGAGAGCAAGCATAAACCGACATGAGACCAATATCATGTTGACCTGGGGCTGACTACAGATTTGTGTAGCTGAAGCAAATGCATTGCTTAACCACAGGCCAAAAGCAAACAATGAGCGAACGCATCGAGCAGGCAGCTTTGAGCTGGGTCGACCTGGTTTCTCAATCAATATGTCAACCGTTAGGCAAATAGCAAATGATAAACAGACGCCCAAAAGGCTACTGCACAGAAATTACCGGGTACCAAGGAGCAGCGGCAGCAGCATGAGAGAGAGAGAGAGAGAGAGAGAGAATAAGAGAGCGCTGAGAGCTGAGAGGCTCTGCAACTTTACAGTACGCTGTTAAATTGCTTGCTCTGCTATAAAAACTGTGCGCGCCCAAAAGTATGCTGTGAATTTATATTTTCAGCTTTTGTCCCGACAGACTGGCGACTTTAATTTTCAGCTGAGACATTATTTTGAGGTATTTAACTGTCTTGAAGCAAAAAGCTTGCCTTTATTTTTATGAGCGACTGCTTGCGAATCTGAAATGCTGAAATGCTGCTCATTAAATGCGGTCTGGATCGCCATTAAACGTGTCAGAGTGCTACCGATTTAGGTCTCCAGCCAGCCTTAACAAACTGTTAAATCTTGTTTTTTGTTTTGTTGGACAATTCTCGCGCAGCACTTGACAGAGCTAATGCAAAACGGCTAAAAGTAGGTGTTAGATGCTCTGTAACGCCCATTGACTGTCAGTCAATTTGCGAATTACTATTTCACCTGCCTAAGGGTCATTCGTTGTCCGTTCTGCTGTCAGTCGTGTACATTTTTTATTTGGCTTTCTCTCAAGTGGGCGGCCTAAATGCAAAATGAAAAGCTCAGCGCACAAGCCAATAAGAATGAAAGGTTGCCTTTTGGGCCCAAGCGCTGATAGCATCGAAGTTAATATACACTTGAAACTTGTTTGTTTTTTTTTTCGATGTAAGTTTCGGATTCGAATTGTGAGCTAAACTAAATAACCTTTTAAATTCAAGTGTGAAACTAAGTCACATAAATATTTGATTTATTATAATCGCTCATGTTGAACTAATTATATTTGCTTTGTTTGGGGTCCAAGAGTGAATCATAGTCTTGAGACACCTGCACTTGTAAGGGCATTTAAAAGGTCAACGGGCTTAGAGAATACAGAATCAATCATGATGGCCGGGACTAGACCCTCGGGGTTAGCTTAAATGTAAGCGGGTCGCTGAGGGCTGAAAATAAAATGGAAATCGTAGAGAATTGCCTCCTGCTGGGCAAGTGCTGGCTGAATGGAAAAGTTTAATTTGCCCTGAAAAAAAACAGGAAAATAAATCAATGCAACAGCATCATGTCTTTAATGTGCGGCATACTCTTATGCTGTTTTTAGTATATTCACTCAGCTTTTCAAAAGCCCGCTCAGCTTCCGGTCACTGATCTTAACGGGGAGTCATAAGCTTTCTCTCTCCCTGCTTGACTAAAGCAGACGTTTGGACTTTCTTTTCTTTATTTTCTATTTTAGATTTTTTGCACGTACAAATTACTTTACATTTTAACACTCTTTAAAGTCGAAAAATCCACCCACAATAAAAATCTTAATAAATTACAAAATTAAGAAGCAGATGCACTTACTTGATTTATATCGACATCCAAAAGATCTTTTGTTGGTGGCGGCTCTGGACTCTTGGGAAGGATATTTTAATATCAAAAGTTTTAATGCCGGTAGCTATATATTTTTTTTTTGCGTACTGTGAGAATGCTCTTTTATTGGTTATTGGTTCATTATTCACTTAATGTTGTTTGCTTGACTACTTTAGGTTATTTATAATTGTATTAATATAAGTCCCACGATTTTTTTTTTCTTAATTAATTATAACAACAAAAAAAAATTTAATTCCCGGCCAAAATTTTTTTGATTATAAATTATAAAATTTTAACTTGGTTTTTATCTAAGGAAATTTTATTTTTTGTTTTATGTTGGGGAATACATAAACCGCTATTAATTGTTAATTTATTAATGGGTTAAACCAATTAAACCAAGAAACACAAAACAAATTTGGATTCCAAGACGGTGGACCTTGGCAAACCCAATCGAATTGACGGTCGTAATTAAACTGAGATTGCTCACGATTAAAACAACTGGTCAGACAAGACTGTAAAACGGCTCAGTGTTATTATACTTTCTCCCCTAGAGGGCGTCGGCAAAAGCTCGGCTTGGCATTCGAACTATAGCATAACCTTAGGCATAATATATTTGGCTTTGGCAAGCGCACTACGTCGTGCTATTCTTCCACCCTTAGTAAAACACTTTCCTTGTTGAAGATGAACTTATTGACAATTGCACGAAAAAAAACTTTCATTCCATTTAGAAGAGTTTACCAACAACTTCTTGTGAGCCGTCTTTAATTAATTTTTATATTCATTTTCAAGCAAGAAAAACAAAAAAACTTGTTTTAATTTACAGATTAATTATAGTTAAGAAGTGCCCGGCTTTGCCTGCATTTGCCAAAAGTTTGAAGCTGATTTAGCAATCAATTGCGGCTCTTCACAAACAACAATTTTTGCCCATGTTTCATGTGAATTTTCATTTAATATTTTTATATCTTAATTTTGTTGCCAAATTTTCCTTTATAAAGATTGTCACTCTCAAGTGGAAGCAGTTGTAATAAACAGGTGTAAGTGATTACAGTCTTACTGCTCAATCTAGAATGTGATCTCCTCTCGATTTCCGAAATCTTTAACCTCATCCAAATTTGGTCGTTTACCTGGAGCGATACATATTTTGTTACATAACTGTTGCGATATTTTGCAAGCCTTCTTACCACTGTTACAGACCAAATTGATAATAGTGGCATATTCCTGATTTCCCACTTCTTGATAAGGCTTCTTCATTGAGAAAACCTGCCACAGAATTATGCCAACGCCATAAACATCACACTTCTCCGTATATATGTTTCCCTCAAAAACCTACGATTGGATGAGCAAAGATGTACAGTAGTAACTCGTATTATGAATTATGTTACAAATACGAACTTCTAGAGCTGTATAAATGTAGGTGCCACTGTTCGCTTGTTGAGTCGGATTCGTGTTTTAGCAATCAGTTTGTCGGTCGCTGGTCGTCTGTGGTTTTGTCGAAAATCTTAAAATAGAACATGATACAACTACAGAACTGAAATCATCGGCTGAATGGATGGATGGGTAAAACTATTAAGCCAGCAAACAGGGTAACTTCTAGTCGAGCACTTTTAATTGCTTCGTTAGACTTTTGCGTGCCGGTAGGGAAGGATTATGGGGGAGTGGGGTCTGTTGAGTTGCCTGCATTTGCTTTTATGGTCGCATATATTTCATAGAATTTTTGTAGGCTGCCACGGCACAAATTCGCCTGCCTGAGCTAATGAACAATTTTTTGTTTCTTTAGTTGGGTTGGCGGCTGGTGAGTGACTGTCTAATTACATTTGTACATCTCTCGGTTTGTTTGCCCAAGTCGCCCCAAAGTATGCAAAGGTTATTTAAAGCTGCTTTAACGCCAAGTTGCGTCCCCCATCGCAGTAAACAAACATTTGCCCAAATGACACGACGTGCGACAACACAATACACTACACACACCCCATGGGCGCGGGGTGTCGGCGTTGACTGTTAGTTCTTCGCTGACACACATCTTGTTTGTTGTTGTCATTTTTGTTTTTGTATGCAGTCTGCAGCTGCCCCCTGAGAGGGGACTGAACTGAAGTACTTGAGAGTCTCGGCAAGCATTTGCGCTAGACTGGCGACAGGAGAGAAGTGCCTAAAAGCAAACACATTCCCATATGCGACTGTGTGTTCCGGAAATTATTTTCTACTTGAATTCGTACACCTGAAGAGCAAGGCAAATTTCATTACAATTATGACGGCAACTAAACTTAACAGCAGCAGTTTAACTTAAGAATTTCATACTCAAACCATAATAAATTCAACTGTTTCCGTTAAATATATAAATGCAATTAAATAATCCAATTAAATAAACTATAAAACGATGGAATTGCAAGTTTTTGGCGAATTCTGAATTTGGTTGTTAGATGATATATAACCTATTAAAGGGTATCTGTAGTCGCTGCTTTTTCTGCGAGTTCTTCCCTCGAACCAGCTTCAGTAACTTTTAATCTTATAGCAAAGGTATAATAATTATACGTTAAAGTGGTTTTCGATGTCCACTGGGGGGCTAATATATCGATAACACTTTCGATAACACTAGATCTGCCAAATGTTGGCTGTAGCCTTGGCACATAAATTAGATATCATTTATTTTTGTGCTTTCGGATATTACTTTCCAAATATCTAACCAGATGAGAATATAGATCGATCGATAGAAAGATAGAATATAGAAGCCGTTTAACGTATCGGTTAACGGTTTGCGATATAAATTTAATAATATTTTGCGCAGAGTCGAAATAGATATCGCGAACTTGTTGAGCTGAATGTGAGTGTAATCCTTCAACGGATACTCTTCGCAGAGCTGCGACAATCAGGCAGAGCTGTGTGTGTTTTGCCGGGAAGCTGGTCCATTTTTATGGGTCCCTTAATTGGCGCCAACGAGGCCACGCCTTGCTGCCCAGTTCTATGTTGTGGCCATTGATTGATATGCCACGCCCCCCCATCGCCAGCCCACATTATTGAAGCGAAATTTGTCAGCAAGGTCAGCAGCAGCAGCTCATTGCTCATGGGCTTGGCCAAAAATCGACGGTCAGGTCAGGGCCAAAAGCAGGAGGAGGAGGCAATTGGCCAGTTTGCGGACTGTTTTCAGCAGTTTGCCCCGTAAATACATACAGTTCTTATGAGGGTTGCAGTCACATAGTAAATCATTATCAGCGACAGCTGTCGCTGCAATTTGCAGCTGTGAAATCATTTTTGCAGCACTCGCTTTTGGCTGATTGATGGCTGACTGAAGCCAGAATCAAGTTTGTATTGCCTATTTGTGGGCTACTTAACGCTATTATTGCTGTCGTGCATGCTTTCACATTGCCATAGTAGTTCTCGTTGTTAGTGTTGCTTTTACTTGTTGTTATTGTGGCTTTGGCGGGTATTGAAGATGTCAATTGATTGTTTGCCTGCCTCCAGGCAGCCTCCATTTTCCAAGCATATCGCCTTAAAAAATGCAATTCATTGCTCTGTGCTTGCAACTGGCAACTGGCAGCTGGCTGCTGGCAGCTTTGGGAAAAGCCGGAAGAATAACAACAGCAATAATTTCCTAAATGGCTTCTGTTCGTGCTCTGCTCAATAAACAGTCTGCTTATGGCGTCATTCAATTGGGTATACTCACTATAAACAATTAATGCCTAATTATTAAGCCTTAGATTTCCGGCACTTCAGTATCGCTCGTCTCATATTTTGGTCATACATCGGAGATCTGAATGATATCAAATTCGATATGTGGTTATTATATATGTGTTATATATATTTCAAATATCTCTCACATAGTGTTTCTTAACTAATCCATATAAGTACATTTTCTGGCCAGTTATATTTTATGTTACGTTATATTAATAATCAGGAATTAATTCAATTATAAACGTAACTTAGTCGAATTATCAGATAATTGCGATATTAATGATATTAATCGCATTTCGTTCGATATAATAATACATTTTTTTAAGCATAAAGGTGTGGTATAGCATTGATAAACTATATTTGTAAATTTGATCAAAATCGGATCAAAATATAACACTAATCCCAGCTTTTATTTCTACATTGGGTGCTGAAACACCATATCAATAAATTGTCGCAAGCAATTTGTAGAACTTGCAAGTTAGAATCTACTTTGGAATGAGCCACGCTCAATTTAATCCAGAAACTGCTGTGCTGTGACAATAATTCCTAATAGTTTATCTCTGTGTCTGTTTGTATTGTGTGTTTAACTGTTGGTTTATTGCTGGCCATAAACTTTCGACTTTAAGTAGCCATCATGTGTGGAAGCTCTTTGAACGGCAGCATAAAGGGGAACGTGTGTTGAAACGCAGATGTATTTTTTATGAGAGTCTAAAAACAGTGTTCGAAATGATTGGTTAGATAAAATTTATATTTTTGTGAAAGAATTGTTAAAATTCGACTTAGTTCATTAGTAGTTCGAAAAGTTTCCTAAAAACTGGCACAATATGCTAGAATGAAAATAAATATTCTAGAGCAATAAATATCGATTTTACTTACTCTGAACTCCGTCTGATGATAGCACACAGTGCATTTGAAATGTCGGCCAAAAACTATAATATGTTAATTGACAAAAAATCGCACAATACTATGCAACGGCGACAGGCGAAATACTTTCCACTTCTCGCATTCAAGCACGGCGAAGAGCACAAAGCATCGCGCATACAGAAAAGCATAGCAAAAGCCTGTCCAAGTCTGGTGTTCATTGTAGTCGAGGCGCCAAAGCAAGATAAATGGCGCTGAAGTAAACACATTTCGTGTGAAAGCTGAATAACTGGGTAGGCACCCTTCCTTCCCGCCGCAACATCAGCCTTGACAGCTGCCAAGTAAAATCAGAAACGCACCCAGTCGAAGCAGGCAATACAATAGTCGCATTGAAGCCGACAAAGTCGCTAACATGCCACAAACCGCGGGTGGAGGCGCGGCAATTGCTGCTGTTGATGAGCTGAGACTCACACAGCCACCCCCCATCCACCCTTCTCTGCCTTATGCTCTGACTGACAGATTAATTTATTTTATAACAAGCTGCTCCCATCCTAATCCTATCTTCCCCAAAAAAAAATACTGTTGGCCTTTTAAATTAGAAAAATCAGCTGAATAAATTTTGATCATATAATCGGTATTTAGATATTTTCACAGCTATTTGAATCTGAATTAGAGCCACGCGTAGCCTTGGCAAATATTATTATTTTGATTTTATGGCAACCACATACAGGCTATAAATTTGATTAATTTATGGCTTTCATTCTGCTGCAACGATTGTGCTTCGGGAGAGATAATAATTGTTGTGTCTGCCATAGATTAATAACTTAATATGAACGTAAATTTATTTGGAACTAGTCAGTGGTTTATGTGGCTAGAATGGGAAGGATTGCCAATAAAAAAATATGGGGTAAGGTCATTTTTGGGGTTGTCAGCGCCTAATCACGCCGCAAATGCTCGATTTATACCTGTACGAGCTGTGATAATCCCGAATTGTACGCCAAACATAGATTTTAGTACAGTAGGCTTTCTTTTTCATGTTTCTCATATACTTTTGGAATAACTATAAAGTTTGTTATTTTATTATAACAAACTTGTTATATCAGAAATTTTCTATTACTGAGAAAAGCATTAAATGAGTATAAGCTTAAAAAATCAAATAAATAAATGCAAACGACGCTTTTTAATATTTTAATATATTAACGATCACTGTTTTGTTAACATACGTATATAAAAATTGCAATAAAAATTGCCCATTAATCCAGAGCATTTAATCGTGATAGCATCCGCAGCAGCAGCAGCAACAGCAGCATCATCATCATCAACAGCATGTCACAGAAGACGGCAGAGGCAGAGGCCGAAGATCATCAAACGCAGCGCGATCGTATCGACGTGACGAAGCGATCGCTTGAGGGTGAGTCGAATGCGGATGAGAATTTGACCTTCGATGAGATGTTGACCAAATATGCCAATGAGAACTCCGAGGATGATTCCGATTGGGAGGAGGGCAACGGCAACAGCAGCAGCAGCCAAATGAGCGACAGCGACAGCCACACAAGCGAACAGATGACCAGCAGTGAGGAGCATCAATTGGTAGAGAACGTAAGCTAACTCCAAATTAATTAATTTTAAATCAAATATATATATATATAAATCTAATGACAGCTTCGTGAGATTTTGGCACAAATGAGCACCAAGGAAAATCCGGAAAAGCCGATAACCGAAAAAAAAAACAAATTCAGATTTGTATTGAATTTTTGGGCAAAATACTGCCCTGACGTCGTCTCCCTCTTCCTCAATTTCTATTTGTCTCTCTTTCCTGGTTTATATCTTAGTCCCAGCAGTACAGCTCAGGGCGTCGGAAGTGAAAGCGGAGCAATTGAAATCGTCGCCGGGTCATCTCAGTGCCGCCTTGATGAAAACACAGATGTACAATAATATAGCCGCCGCAGGTAACTCGACAGTGTTGCATGTGCCTCAATTGCTATAAACATTATTAATAACATTATTAACGTTAGTATTTTGCCTATTTTTCTGTTACTCTGTGCATATGTTCAAATACAACAGCCAATTCTGAAACCACAAGCAATTCCACTCCATACACCAACTCCCAGCCCGACACTGATCCTGCCACAGCAGACAGAAGTTCACAATGCAACCACAACTACGATATCTGATATATGCAATTCTAACCCAGATTATCCCACTGTCGAAACCCTAACGCCCGCTACATCCTCTGAAGATATTTTCTATAGTCCCATCGGTTGGTTCGCACTCTTTGGCATGCCTCTCTTTCTTTTCGTTATTTATATGAATACTTTTGCTGTTCTACAGGTTCACCCAACAATTTCAACAGCAGTCTTGGCACCCAGGCCCTTCTGAAGAACGCTGCCATTAATGCGGCTCCTTGTAAGTAGCTTCCGTATAATTTCCAGTCCACTTCAATAATTCAATCTTGCCATCGTTAAGCGGCTGCAGTTCATTGCACTCCCAATTCTGAACTGGATGAAATACATTCAGCTGGTTCCGAGACGGAGGAAGCAGCCAGGCAGAGCTTCTACCAGGCCAACCAACAGGACACCCATCCAGCGGGCAAACCCTTCAAGCAACAACAGCAGCGCCAATTCAATCATTCCCATCAGCGTTTCCGTGGACGCAACCGACGCTAAGCCGATTGCTCTCCCAACCAGAGTTCCTTTTTCTTTTAGTCCTATATCCTACTATGCTTGCCTTATATACTCGTTACATTTCTACTATTGTTAGTAATATTTGAGTATGCGTTGTACTTTATTATATATTATATATATAAGATTATAAGCTAAATTGTAAGTGTAATTGTAATAGGTCGAATTTTGGTGTGTCAAGAGCTATGACGAATTCTCGGCAATTGGCTCAAATTTGAAGCGAATGTCGCCATGCGGTGCCAGGATAATGGTGCTCACTGCAATGGCAATGCAGATACACAAACGGATTGCGAGAGGGCGCCTCCGGACACGCATCTATCTCTGGATCCGAGTCCGGCTTGAGCCAACGGTCCGGGAGAAATTGTTCACTCTTTATGAAGCAATCATCGCTATTCGAGAGCTCCATGACGCTCATCAGCACACCAGTGCCACGTGGCACGCGATAGTCGGATAGCACCAGATCCTTACTGGTAACGCGAAAGTTTCCCGGCGTTATGGACGTAATCCTCAGACCCTCCTTGATGCAGGCACGTAGATAAGGCATATTTTTCATATTCTCTGCGGTTAGAGAATCATCCGCTTCGAGGGATTGCGGGCGAGATGATAGAGTATGGTCACAAAAGCCGACGAAGTCTGCAAGTATGGATAAGCCACGAATATATACGGACTCATTACTACTAGTATTCTCTTTTACCGTATCCATGCCATTAACATATCCATGGCCATAACGACAGCCACCTGTTTATTCAAAGCCAACAACTGCTCCAGGACGCATTTATTGCCACCATGCTCATCCCGCACAAATGACCCATGGCCGTCTCAATATAGTTTGTTGTAATCTCCGTAATGTGATCGTAGGTCTGCAGAAATTGCTTAAAGCCAGGCGACTTATAATATGGCCAAATCGAGGGCTGCACATCGTACTTGAAGCTATAGTTGAAGAAATCCGTGACAGCGTTCATAAATCAATTTTATAGATTGCCAGTAGAAATATTGTGGCAATAAAAACTAAATTTCCTTTGTTTTAAAACATGCCTGTTTACTTTAGTCTATTCACGACGACTTCTCTCTTCTTCTTCATCTATGCCATATTGGAAGATAAGAAATCGATACAAATCGATAATTGTAAACAGATTTGTTATAAGTGCCTATATTCTCTCGATATAATTAGAAGCACTAAGTAATAAATTTATATTGAACAGCACGAATACAGACACCAAATTTGAAATGCAGACTCTGATTTTTTTTTGGGAACCAATCTTGAGTGAGGCAATCTAAACTAGAGACTTCTTTTATGTGCAAGCTTTTTGTACTTCAACTTTTTTCATTTGGCCAAATACTCTTCAGATCCTTTTTTTATTGCAATTCATTATTATTTCATTCAAGTTCCGCTTGCCAGCTGCTCTATTTACCAAGTTTTTTATTGCTCGACTTGAAATGTTTCGAATGTCAAGTTTACCTGTTTTCTTTCCTGTTAAACTTTAGTTTGAACAACCTTTTACCGTTGAGCGCTTTTAATCAGTTGTAGAACTGTTCATGTTGTTTCCGTTGCACAAATAAGAGAGTTCTGCTTTATTCATTTTTTATTTATTAATAATGGAAGGGGCAGAAATGGAAATCTTGTTACCAGATTTAAAGCGTTGAGACGTTGCACAATTCACCAATTCCATTTAACAGTTTGTATAATTCATTTAAAACAAAGTCAAGTGGGATATGTTAGACGTTTATCCCTGGCTTCCTTTGAACACACACTCATCCACCCAACCACACACACATTCACACACACACACAAACACACTCACGCACATACAACGCACACAAGCTGAGCTCATTGCCGCTAACAGAGCAGCACCACAAATCGGGTTAACCCCTTTCGGGAGAAGTTCTGCAAGAAAATCGAAACATAAATCCCGCTTTTAATTAGATTTATGCCCAAGTGGCCAATATGTAAGCAGCAGCAACAACTACACACTCGCACACTCACACACACAGACATGAAGTTGTAGAAGGCTCGCAGAGACTGCAACGACGCCGCAGGGACTTCCACGCTACAAAAAGCAAACACAAAACAATAACAAATAACAAAAAACATGGAATTTTACACTTTTGTCATGCGAGCAAGAAGGAGTTGGTGCGTATCTTTTTAAGGACTGCTGCCTGAAAGTGTGGTACAGAAAAGATTTTTTTTTTTTGAAGGTGCGTAGCATTTCAAGCAGGTCTTCTCCAAATTGCACTGTGGAAAGATGGCAATTTTTACGGAAAAATAAATCTTATTTAGTGTTTCTTAGAAATTTTTATCATTTTATATAACCTCCACTTAAAACAGACACTAATTTCCAATCTAGCAATTTCCTACAAGTTATCCTAATTTCTATCCTTCCCAATTTAAGTATCATCCCTCAACGTCACATCACATCATCAATCAATTAATTTTACTTTATTTGTATAATATATATTCGTTCGTTTATTTGAGACATCATAATTGTGCTACTAATTATGTAATTATGAACTTTGTGTGAAATGTGTCGACTGTTATTAGTAGATATGTATAATCATATATCAATAAACGTCTATATAACGATTCTGCTCTACGATTGTTGCCACAAATAGTCTGAATTGTCCCCATAGTAAAAGGTAGCTGTCAATTACGTAAATAGCTTTACGGTTTCGTAGATATGCCCAGTGCAGTAGTCAAAAGTTAATCAAATCAATGTTTGCCAGTCTTATCTTAGTTACGTGTCTATTTGTTATTTGTCAATCACTAAGCTACTTCATGTATGTCAATATGGGCCAGGTGCAGGACCAATCCATTCGCATCCCAATCCCTCAGCCCCCCATACGACAGGGCCTACTTCTATCACCCGCCCCTCCAAAGTACTTTGTTCTTCCACTTGACTGGCCACATTTGCCAAGTTTTTCTCTCTTTCCCACTCCCCCTAGCTGCCTATCTGTTTCTCTGTCTATTTGTCTATATTGGTAGGCGTCTGTTCAGGCTCTGTTTGAGCTCGGTGCATGCTCCATATAGCTCACATAACACCATTTCCAATTTGAACATAAAATCGAACTGGGACAAAGACATTGAAATTGAACTCAAAAGCAAAGCGACAACGAGAATGCCAACAGAAATGAAACGAAAAGGAAAAGAATAATCGAACTAGAAACTGCAGAGTGGAAAGTGGGAAGAGGCAGCAGCACTGAAAGCAACTTTCGATGTGTTTTCCAAATTTATCTAATCCATTTTATGTGCTCGATATGCGTCAGGTGATTATTTTAAATATATTCCATTTAGGTAAAATATTATTTTGATGACCTGAATGAGAGAAAATAAAATGAATAAGAACTTATGTCTCAATCGATAGTTCTTATTGTCAACTCCGAGAACAGCGGAAGTAAGATACCTAATTTATTTATTTAAGTATCATAAGTCGGAGACGCCTTTTAGCCTGATATCACTATTTACTTTTCCTACCTTCTTTAATGTCTACAGAATGTAAAATATGTTGCTGTTACTGTTTTATGAATAGTGATAACCAGATTAAGAATATGATCTACATTTTCAATGCAATACCTCTGCCTATTGCAGACTTAATTACAATCCTCTAGTTGTAAGCATTGCGGAATTAAGTTAATAAACATCAATTAAAAATTGAAATAATAATTAAGTTGAAAATAGTATTTACGGCTGCATAGTGTAATTATGTTAAACAACAACAACAAAATAGATCAGGTGCTTAAAGTTAGTTGTGAATAGAGTAAGAACACTGGAAAATAGCTGCAAAGGTAGCAATTATACGAATAGAAAATGCAAAGCATACTTTTGGGGAGCATTGAGAGCTGCAATTTGTTTAGTGGCAAGGCAAGGCAAGGCACTGTGAAAGTGAAGTCATTAGTTGTGATACAAGGCGCTGTGAAAGTGTAGTCATTAATTGTAATATCGCGCCTTGTTCCCTCTGCCCCTCTACCCCTCTTCATCTCTCTCCACACCTGTTGTGTGGCGATTGCGGGGGGGCTGATGAGCAGGACTGAAGTTTGTTCAAATACATTGTTGCCATTTAATTGTTTCGCAAGTTGTGCGTGTTTTGAATGCCCAAGTAGGCGTGGCAGGTGGCAGGTGGCAGGTGGTTGCAGGGTTGCCTACAATAATCACTAATTTGTACATTGGCATGGCAGACACGTAGGCGCAGCGGCCGCCTTTTAATTAGCCGCCGAACAGGACAGCAGGACAGCAGTACAGCTAAGCTAAGGAGTGACTAGCCCCTTTCCCGCCAATGGTCGAGAACATTGGCTTTTAGGCACTTAATGAACTTGCTCTCGGTCTGGGCTTTGAATTTGTATTCCAGCTCGAGTTGGGATCATTATCTGCGGGGCATTATGCATGCATTGCGTGGGCGTGCCATCAACTCAATTTCAACTGGATACCCCAAATGTTCCAATGCCAAAAAGTATGCTTAACCTTAAAGCGTCGTCGGATGTGAGGAAGCCAAACGAATTGTAATTGTGCTGAAAACTGCGCCAACTGCCAACTGCAGTTAGCACTAAATGCACAGCACAAAAAGTGCACCTAGGGGAGCAGAGAGAGGGCCAGGGAGAAATATGGTGATTGGGAGGGTGGGTGAGGGTTGGCGCATGCCACAAGGCAACAGTGGTTGACCTCGGATCTCTGCAGGCAGGCTCTGTAATACAAACCAGTTGCTAGTTTATTTGGATATATACACTCACTCAAACACACACACATATAAAATATATATATGTATAAATGTAATCGCTGTACCCAGGAATTTTTTGAGGCGTCTTTTGTTGTTGGAGCTCTACCTAGCTGAAAACAAGAATTAAGTCTGAATCGAGGGAGTGAAAGGCTCTCGACTGAGGCGTACTCTGTTAAGAGTCCAACAAAGACTCTCAGGCTGAGTATATTTGTATACCCTTAAGCTATTTAAAAGGTGGAAAAAGGGTATAATGGTTTCATACAGAAGTATGTAACAAGCAGAAGAAAAAGGGTATAATGGTTTCGTACAGAAGTATGTAACAAGCAGAAGGAAGCATCTTTTCGCGAATATCGATAGATATTATTTTCCGATAGCAGATGATTCTAACTGATTTATAATAATTAATTTCATTTTGGGCTTGTGAATGGAAACATGCGCTGCCTTACTTTGTATACCCTTCAGAATCCATGCCTGAAATATATGAAATGAGAGTACTTCCAAGAACGCTCACTTTGAAGGGGAGCATAATTATCAACTGGGTTCAGGGTATATCGTAGTCAAGCTCATTAGATTACAGCCTTCTTACCTGTATTTTTATCTTTTAAGGATATTATCAGTTTACGATGCTTTCAAATTTTTGTGAGCTTAGCCTTAAAATTGTTGTAGACAAAGCTATTTTCATGACTTTTGTAGGCGGGAGTGGCCCACATTTATTGGGTATAATCTTTTTAGCCGATTATCAATAGTCTTGGTGAATGTAGCTTCAACATTGTCAGAGCTGTAAATTTTTATTTTTGCCGGTTTATGGTGTGCTAAACAAACCCATTTCCTTACGCTTGCTTGTTATATTATCATGATAAATTGGAATTGTTAGAATTTCATCTTTCACTTAATTTTAGTAATGTCAGAGCTAGAGTACCTTAAGAGTTTTAATAAGAGCCATTTAATGTTTTCAATCTGATCTGTTTCGAGTTACATTTAAAAATTCAAATATTTCATAAAATTATAAAATCATAAAGATAAAGATTACCAGATAAGCGAAAGACTGCGCGCAAAGCCGAAAAAATAGTTCCAGTTTGATTTATATATAATCAACTCGTTTTTTATTTACGTTCAGGGTGTAGAGGATAAAATGCTTCTGCATTCAAAGCTGCGTAAAAAATTAGCGTTCTTTCTGTTTGCCGCAGCTGCAACTCTTATATAATTTGCTATTTGTCCATCACCGCAGCAAAATACCCTCGTTACAGTTGACAAATTGGTTAAAGTAGAAATATAAAAAAATACTCTGTTCTAAATCTCTCACTTGGATTCATTTAATTCTCTGTTTTACGGAATGTTTTACTAATGTTCTTAAAATTGTAAGAGTTGCATCATAATTTGTGGCTTCCACTCTTAATTAGTATATAATAAGTATGTACCAGTTAAAATGCTTTTAAATTTGAGTATTTTGCCTAACACACCCCACCATCCATTTATTTAAGCTACTTTTGTCATAATAAAAAATATATTGTATAAACATATTTTAAAAAGAATTTTATTTCTGTTTGTTAGAAGTGGTATAGTTTAGCTATAAAAAATATTAGTCAAGTGGTTTGCCATGCGTACCGGGTCAAGAATTAGTTTCCGTTGCTTAAGCAAAACTTAAAATTAAATGAAATTCAATTAAATTATAAGTTCTCTGTTTATGTTTCTTGGTTGTCGTTCCAAATAAACATCGTAGTGTTGAGATGAGTCTCTCACCGTGGGGTACCTACTTACTTCTTACTTACATTTATTTACCGCAGAACGAAAATATTAAGACTTAATTTGCTATTCATATCTACATCATAGGATGCATATAATTTCATATCCATAGGCAATTATTTCAAATAGAAAGAGACACACGGATATTATTAATATACCGTCTTCATTGTTGACACTGATCATTATCAATATCTAAATAGCTACTTTTCGTGGAGCTTCACTAATATTCTCGTCTAGTGTATAATATCAACGGAATGTGCAGTTCTTAGGTTGGATGAGTGTTTTGCAATGTGTGTGTGTGTGTGTATCTTGAGGACTACATTCCAGTGCCATGGCAAACCCATCCCAATCCCAATCCCATTTTGCTGACTGCTAATATGCATGGTGAACCTATTTTGCATACACTTGAGAATTTCTAAAATTTGAGGTGAAAATCGGTTCACTATCTCTCTCTCGCTCTCGCTCTCGGTCTTGTATACATGCTCAAGGTGTGTGTGTGCTTGTGCGTCGTTTTGCGTCTGTCATCGAAAAATGTTTGCCTGCATACCCAGCAGCCAATTTGCTTTCTCTCGCTTTTACTTGCACCCTGTTTTTCTACCTCACTCAGGGTACATTTTTTCTCTGATGAACAAAATAAAAACTGCACAATTATTATGATTTCAAAACGGTAATCAATGTTTTGAACTCTTAGTACACGGGATGAAGAGAGACAGTAAATGACACAAAGAAAGACAGAGAGAGAGAGAGAGATATACAAAGTGGGCCAAATTTGAGGTTGAGAGCATTCCCTTGGGCGAAACCAATTAAATAGCTAAAAATGCAAATTCGACACGAAAATTGAGTTTTGCGAGCTGCCAAAACAATTCCTCATTTCAATTAGCTAACAAATTATGAAATAATATGTTGCACACATTTCACAATCGCTTTTCATAATTGCTGAAGCTAATAATAATTATCATAACAATAGAGTAATACAATTTGAAGATTGAATATAATATTGAAGAGAACTTACTTATTCCATTGATGCATGCCACAAAAATATGCAATGTTAATTCGTAAACTTATTTAATTTTCGATAACTGTACAAATTTTTCACAATTTTTACTCGCTCGTAAGTCTCATTATCACTGTTTATATTCTGAACCCATTTAAAATTCGTAAAATAAAGGCATAATGGCCCTGTGCAAATGTATGTAACAGACAGAGGGAACTATCATTCTTGTTTGTTTGAAAATAGGATCTCAAATGGAATACAAGTTTCGTATACCCCGTGCATATCAAGTTGAGTTTATTTTATCGATAAATGTCTCCGTTTGCGAATACACAAACAATTTTCGATATCAATGAAAGCCACAATTTGAAATGCAGACGCTTCTCATTTATTTATAACATACGTTGACAAATTATATCGTAGTCGAGCTGACTCGGTTACGGCTTTCTTAATTATTCCTGCTACGTTCCAATTAAAAATATTCGCAGCTCTGTAAGTAATTAACAAAGAATGCTACTCTCGCAACTTTCTGTCTTGATTCGCACACATGCAACGCATGCAGAGAATCACCTCATTTACGTACGTACATATGCAGATGTATGCGTGATAAAAGTGTTGCTCATCGCACACATCTCTCATGCATGAAACTCTAATGATAACACGCTATGCTCTGCGTCATTCAGCCGTGAAATAAGTTGCCACGCCTGGCAGAAGCGCCAGCAGCTACCAATAAAATATCAGCACGCAATCAAAGCCATCTTCGTCTATGTCAAGTGATTCCCTTCAATCCTCCCCTGCTCTCACCATGCCACACCTGACATCGTTTTCTTTTCCCATTTTCACAGCATTCCATTTCACTTAACATAAGTAAACGGACACACACACAACGCACTCCACATTTGGTGGCATGCGTTTCTCTTGCATTTTACAAATGTAGCTTTTTATGGGTGGAGACAGGTATGGAGGAAAAATCGTCTTTCGCAATTATGCCTCTCTTAGTTGTATGGGCCCACACACATTGTAAAGGCGTTTCTATTATTGCCCCAAAAATAGACAAATTTTTTGTGAGCCACAAGTTGACAATAGAATTTTGTGTTAAACTTGGCTTTGATGGATGTTCTACAATGGCAAAAAAAACATGCACACAAAAAAATTCCAGGTTGTAAGATGAGCTTCTGTAATTTAGTACACAATTGTAAAAGCTTTGGACAAATTGCCACAAAAAGGGAACTCAAGCAGAAGCAAAATCTATATTCTGATCAATCAATCAATAAAAATAAATACTTGGAAGTTAAACTAATTCTGACAGTGTCGCTTAAGGCAAAAATTAAAATGTCAATTAAAGCGTAAAATTCACAAATTGCATGCATTGGATTATATGTATAGTTATAATTAAGTTCAAATTTTCTCGAGCTTGCAACAACATTTTTCGAGGTGTTCGATTTTCAGTTAAAATGTTTTTCTTTTTTTTAAACAAGAGTTTACATGGGTTGGCTTACATCCGAATAAAACATATATATATATATATATATATATATACTTTATGAGGTCGCAGCAACGACAACAATATATTGTCAATAACTTATTTTACTTGCAGAGCAAGTATTAAACACAATTCAGCTACAACTTCAATGGTCCCCAACGAATAAGCGTCGATTAACTAATTAGTGATAATTACACACATCCTGCGAGTAGATTTTGGTTTGTTATTTATTTGATCGGGGATATGGGGCGACCACCTAACCTATTTATTAATTAATTACCTTCCTCTTGTTATATTTTATTCTATCGTACTAATGTATGCTGATGATGTCAAGTTGTACCTTACAGTAATATGAGCACCTTTTTACGACCAAAATACTGTTCAGTTGTCTTGTAAGTTCAATACGGATCTTGTGTGTAGTCTCTTTAATATCCGATTCATCAAAGTAGATTGGAATCTGTGTGGAAGAGTTTCTTACTTTTTGCTCTTCGCCTTTATGACTGGGGTGTGCTGCCTCCACACACCGATAAACTGCTCCTTATTAACATTCCCTCCTTAACTAATCGTCGTGTTTTGCTAGGTGTTATGCCCGTAGTTAAGTTACTAAGTTGTGAAATTGATTCCATTGCGATGATGAGCCAAATTAATATTTCTGCTCCCTACAGACTTCTTTCCACTTTCTCTTCATCGCTGAACAACTAATTATTTCTTGCATGAACCGTTTTGAGTACTCTGAAATACTGTAACTCTATTCCAATTATTAAGAACTTACTTATAAACGCCTTGTCTTGTGAATAACATTTTCGCTTGCATTTGTTAAGGGATTAACTAATTCATACTAACTATTTTTTGGTTTGATTGGGTTTTTCTGGGTTTTTCCACAATCCATGCAATGAATGTTGGACCAAGCCTAGTTTTATTTATGTCTATATATTTAATTCAATTGATTTGCAAATCGCCAAAGCATCATAAATTTCCATATATACATTCTTTTTAACAAGAGATTTAAATTGTTTGTATTTTAAATGCGAATCAAAGAGAGAATATTGAAACCACCAAGCAAACGAAATGAGCATCACACAAAACAGTTCCATAAAATGGGAATTTATACAAAAACTAGCTAATCCTATCTGCATGACTTTGAACTTTTATTTTGTTTGTTTATGGGCCTTATCTCTCTGAGTTGCGGTGTAAATGCTTAATATGAATAAGATGATCAGTTTAAATCTAAAACACAGCCGTGCCTGAGAGCAGTTCGTTAAAGGCAATGTCGCCAACAGCATCAACTTGTCGCACTTTTCGATTGATATTAATATTGTTGTGTATTGTGTCAGCGAGTAGCCAGCCAAACAATCTCGATGCACTGCAACTGAATCAGATACTTAGCTATGTGGACGAGAGTGTCCCTGTGTGCGATGATTACTATAAATACGCATGTGGCAAGTGGACAGAAGTGCATGAGAATGATGACTTTGTGGACCCCATGGGATTGATTGATCACAAGGTTAATGAGAATCTGGTTAGGCTCATGACTGAGTTGCTGCAGCAGCAACAGCAGCAGCAACAGCAGCATCAGCAGCAGCATCAGCAGCAGCATCAGCAGCAGCAGCATCAGCAGCAGCAGCAGCAAAGCAGTGTTGAGGCCAAGGTCTTGAGCTTCTATCAGACGTGTCGCCAGGCAGCGAATTCGACGCGTTCAAGCAAAGGGTATCTGGAGTTGGTGCCGCCAAATAAAAGAATACCATGGCCGCAACTCAAGCAGCGATGGGAACACTGGGATAGCAGCAAGTTCGAGTGGATGGAAACATTGGCACGCCTGAGACGCTACGGGCTGACGAATGTATTCTTCGACCTGGATGTGCAACCCGATCTGTACAACAGCAGCAAATACTTTATACACATTGAGAGACCCAGTCTCAAAGCCGAATCACAGCTACCAATTGACCTCAGTCGGAAGCTTCTCGAGCTGGGTGTTAACGATAGAAATACAGACACTCTGGCAAAACAAGTCACGATGTTTGAGCAGGCTGTGCGTAAGGTGATTTTGAATTCACAATCGAAGGCAGCAGTTGATGAGATGACAGTGCACAAGCTGGAGCAGCAAACAGGACATTGGGGAAAATATATTGAAACGTTACTGGATCGCACCGTGTCCGCTGACTTTGTGTTGAAAGTTGGCAATGTGGCTTATTTAAGGCAGTTAAACCGTACACTCGCCAGGTGGAATGGCGAGGTAATAGCTACCTACATTATGTTGCGCTTTGTCTCGTATCTGGAGGAGGAGACTATGGACAGCAAGGAGTCCATTGAATGCGTTCAGGAGTTGCGACGCCACATGCTGCCAGCGACAAATCTGCTTTACGAGCAGCGCTTCATTGGTCCGGAAAAATTGCACCAACTTGAAGAGAATGTACTAGAGCTGTTGGAGCTGCTACGGCGACAGTTCTACAAAATGCTAGAGGCTAATCACCTGAGCCTGAAACGTGGTCAACGGAAATTGCTGCGGGACAAGATGAAGGAAATGAAAATCAGCATTGGCAGTATGCCGATGCATGCAAATCATTCCGTGATTATAACGAGTTTCTATGAAGAGTTGCACCTGCCTGAAGATCAGGACTATGCCAAGAATCATTTGCGTTTGTTAGAGTTCCGCACAAGTCGACTATTAGAGCAGCTGGATAGACCACTTGATTTCATCTTACCAGACTCAGACACAGCCATGGTGTCGACACCGTTTTATAATCAACGACAGAATACCATCGTGGTGCCCTATGGCGTAATTGAAGAACCCTTTTTCCAGCCCGACGCCCACGACATATTCAAGACTGGTCTGCTAGGCCACCTCAGCCACGAGATGATGCACGGCTTCGACTCAAATGGATTGAACTTTGACAGAGATGGCAACTACAACAAGCAGATTCTTAAGATCACAAGTGGAGGTCGGTATGCGGCGGGTATAGGGTGTCTCGAACAATATGAAACTGTGGGAATGGATGAACGTGAGGCGGACATTGTTGGCATTCGGCTGGCATATGATGCTTACTTTGATCCTGGCTCCGAGTTGAGTCAGGCACAGCCCAGTTCCACGAAACTGTCACTGAAGCAGCTCTTCTTCCTCAGTTCCATGCAATACTTTTGCAGCAAGGAACCGTTAGCTGATGATGGAGAACACGATTCCGATGAGATCCGCATGTATCAAATGTTGATAAACTTACCAGCCTTTGCCGAGGCACACGGTTGCCGCGTAGATGACGATAATATGCATCCTTCCGGAAAGTGTCGACTTTGGTGAAATGCAAAAAATGTTGCGAAGCTTATTCAAAATAAATATAAGCAATTAAATCAATTTTCACCAGTAAGCAGCTCCAACTTTCAACAAATTGTTTTTTTTTTTTTTGCAATTACGTATCAATATCAATTTCAATTATATTTTTGTGTTTTAAATTTTTGGTAGTTAAGACTAAATTATCTTTCTTTCTGTTCACTTTACTTTATTTACAACGACTCCCTCAAGTTGGTGATTACACAATTTATATCGATAGACATCGGTATCAATGTTAAGTACACAGTTGCATGTTAGTTTACAGATGTTATGTTACAGTCCTAAATTGAATCACTAGCAGTCTGTTGTCTAGATTACAAGAGGAATGCAACCATTTTTTTTTTTTTTAATTATGTGTTAAGTCAAAGGAATTAAATACATTTTTCGTAATTAAAGCAATTTGTAGGTATAAAAATCGTATGAACTATTTTTTCATAAATTCTTAAATTTGAGCTTACTTTTATTCGTCTTATTTCAAACTTAATAATTTTCCCATTCCATTCTCCTTTTTTTTAACTTGATAACTTTTAACAACCCGTCGACAGAATGCTTCAGCAGAAGGGCATGGAAACTATAACTCTGCAGCTTGCCACTAAGGTCGGGCTGACGAAGAATCACTAAACTAAGGCCCCAAAGGATGACGCAGCTCAATTAGCATATCTTCGCAAACATTTTTTCATAAACCAAACCACATAGCCAGCTATCTGCTCGTTGGGGAATATAGAGACTGGCGCAGTTGCGACCCTGCAGTTATCTCCTTGCTGTCATTGTCAATGCCTGAACTCAGGGGCCAGCGCAAACTCTACACAAAATTTGGCAGCTGTAGTAAGCAATTTACATTGAATGGTGATGAGCTGATGCTCAGCTAGGTGCTGCTCAGAAAGCTATTATTATTCAAATCCCACTGGCAGCAGCAGTGCCAGTTGATACATCTCTCTCTTAGTTGAAATTATAACATATTTTTAATCAATAAAAAAAATATACAAATTTAAAATTGCTGTAGTTTGTGCATTTGATGTTTTTATCCATATCATAATTGAATCTCCAACACATTCTTTAAAAAAAACACACCTGACTAAAGAGTGTGTACCTTCGTTAAAAATATGAAAAACCACATTTTGGCCTTTTCTTGGTCATTATTTTTGTTTCTAGATTCTATAGTCAAAAAGCATTTTCTTGCCTTTGTCTTCATCGTTCTTTGTAGTCATTACGAAATTGCGGACGGTCATCGACGGTGAAAAATGATTAATATTAACTGGGTCAAGAAACCTATTCATTAATTTTATAAATAAAGTAAAAAGCAAAAATGGCAATTTGCAAATTCTTTTCTTTTTTACTTTAAAACATCTCAAATGAACAAGAAAAAAGTTTTTGATGTGAGCAAGGTCACAAGGGTATGTTGTCTTCGGATTGAAACGAAAATCTTCCTTTTTGGTTTTTTTTTTTATTAAATGCTTAGACGTGTAATGGATAATTAAAGTCTGGGGCAGTGTGTTAATTAGTAAATTCATACGCCACGATTTACAGATGGTGAAATATGCAAAGAGAGCTCGGAGGTAAACTCGAGCATAGCCAGCTTTGTAATTTAACGCCCAGATAACAATCCCGAAGGCGCCGCCAGGCCTGCATGACTCCATCCAAGCTGCAAAAGCTTATAAAAATATGCCTTTTATGGGATTTTTTTTGCTGCCACTTATATATGTATATATATGTATATATTGGTAATCCTGCTTGCGTGTATTGCGTACACAGATTAAAATTTTTAACGAAAAAATAAAAAATAAAAAAAATAATAATAATAAAAAAGAACAGAATGGAGTGAGAATAAATGTTAAGGTTGCTTAATGTTCGCTGACAAGTCATTTAATTAAAATTAAGCTGGGAAACACAAATTATCAGTTAAGAATTTGTGTAATAGCCAAAAGAAATGTTTTAAACAAATATTATACATTTTGTTCAGGTTATGTATATGTATATTCAACTGCGCGCAGCAACAGCTGTTAGCCAAATAAATAAAGTGTTTGCAAGTGCTAAGGAAATCTATTTAAATAATATTAATAAGACCTCATTAAAAATAGTTTTGGTCTTGTTAGCCATTTGCTAATTTGCCAAACACTTGAGAAACGGATTCGAATTCGATAAACTGAAAAAAGTCAAAACATGCCACTTTATTTATTTATTTCGTTAATTTGCTAAAGTGAAAGCACAGCTATAAAATAAAACTTTTCAATGGTGCGAGTATTTGTGCAGCACTTAAAAGTATGCAACGAAAATTGGCAGCAAGCAGCCAGCTGATCTCGGCGAGAGATAAGTTTTGCCGGAAGCGCCTCAAATTATGCAACACTTTTTATTACTCTCTTTTCACTTCTTTGTTCGCACTCAGTTGAACGCGAGAAAAGACCAACTTCCCCGACTGCCAGCCAGGCAGCATCAAAAGGCGACTTATCGCCAACATCCGGACACCACAGCGAACAGAGCAGAAGCAGCATAGTACATGAAACCCCGCATAACAATGCAAATGTTGTCGTTGATAAGTTTATCAACATACAATTTTGCATACGTCAAGGCCCTGAAGCCAAGTAAATTTCACTGCTTGGCCATATTTCAAGAACTTGGAGTGCGCAAACAATAAAGGAAACATTTTTCGAGCACTGGAGTGTATTTCTGGTCAATTCGCATGGTTATTCTTGGGTTTGGTGGCTGTCACACGCATTTTATCTCGTCCCCGCCCCCATCGTCTCCGCCCACCCACTTATCTCTTCACCTTGTCCTCTGCCGATTTTAACAATATGCTGGTCGATTCCTGGCTGGTTTCGCATTAATGTGTGTTGACATGGAAAAGCCTAAAGTTATTGTTTGCAACACCATTTGCCTGACCTCGGCCTCTAGTTATGTGGCCAGTGCCACGCCCTCCTCCCCCCCTCAAAGGCTACATAATTTGCTTCTTTGTTGCTGTTGCTGGCCTGGCTGCCTAATAAGTGGCTCAAGTGTTGGCCTGGAATTAATGCGTTCATTCTTCTCTGCCTCTTCCGCCTCCCTCGAGTGTCACCTACCATTGTTTGTTTATGTGTTTTACCCAAAAGTTACAATCACCGGACGCGAAATGGCCCTGAGTCTCCACATGTGTGTATTTCAGTGTGTTTCCTTCAGATGGTCGAGGCTATCTTAGTTGCTGACCATTTGCAGCCATTTGCTAGTTAGCAGCCTAAGATACATAGTGATCCCAAATCCTCAAAGACAATTTGATAACATTAGATTGTGTTATGGTTACAACATTTAAGTGGCATTTTATGCCCTCACACCGAACGTAAAAGAGTATATTCGTTTTGTTGCCATTTGATGAATTGAATCTATAGAATCGAAAATGACATCCTCGCAATATTGATTCAAATTTTCCTTCACAGAGTATACTGCTTTTTGCAATATCCGTCATGCTGTCTGTCTGTCTGTTCCTCCTTTTGAACGGGAATTCTTAAAATCAGAGACTTCAAACTTGGCAAATTTGACAAGTATTTACTTATCTGTGCCCGCCTCAGACAAAGTGTTAAAATATTCCACTACAGCCGCCAAATGTGAAAAGCAATACCCTTCAAAAAGCGGAAAGAAAAAATATTCGATAACACCCAACCCTAAAAATGTTAAAAGCCCATATTTTCCGTAATTTAAACGCCAAAGTTACCAAACTTGGAATTAATAGGAACCTCTTTCAACCATCGGATAAATTCTTGACCACGTCTAACCTGTTCTTTTCCACCTGTTATAAAAAACAAAGGCTTAACAATATTTTGTCTTTCTTGATAGCATACATAAAATTAACTTAATTAGTAGTGCTTCTATGCCCAATATGAACACGGATAAAGCAAAGAGAAGAGTACTATCTTTATTTTGGAGTTCAAAATATATCTCTCCAAAACTCCTTACAATATATACACATACAATCTCTTAATGCTCCATTGTCTAAAAATTGTCTATTCTTTTTGAGATACATCAATCTTAAATGCTTTATAGGTTGAGCTGCCAATTGATAAGGGGTCAAGCAAAACATCGATTTTCATTAGAATTTCGATTTGCTCTTCCCAAATTTATTTCTGGTTCCACTTGAACTATGCTTGTGATTGAGAAGTTGCCATAATAAATCCTGTTTTTAGCGAGTGGCAGCCACAAAAAGGCATAAGCGACCAAATGATGCGTAAATAAAAGTCCAACGCGCCCAAGGACAACGGATGATTCAACGGACAGGATGGGGCTGTTGGTGGTTGGAGTACTCCCTAAGAATAGAACTCGCCTATAAGTAATACAAGCAAATATTAGTCAAACAGATTATTTGTTTATGAATGGACGACAAAGCCAAAGTGGAACCGTTCGATTCATTTTGATTTAATTTGACAGGAATTGACAGGATAATGAACAGGACTTAGCCACTGTTGGCTTGCGCCTCTAGTTTTGCGTCCGAAATGAATGAAAATGATCAAATAGTTTTGCCTGGCACAAATTGCCGTCTATTTTGATGGGCTCCTGATTAGCCTGCCCCACTGCCCCTCCCACTCCACAGCTTCCTCCTGGCTGCTGTCCAGATCTGAGCGCTTGCTAAAAGAACAGACTACCACATTGAAGCCTCCTACCCCCTGCCCTAGATCAGAGTCTGTTGTAATTATGAGTTGGCAACTCACAGCTGGAGTCTGCATTGTGGCACCACAGGGTGGCATTCAATTTTCAATAGAGCCCAGCATCAAATTTGTGGCAACATCAAATTCTGTATGCTAATTTCAATTAAAAATCATGCCAGTCATGCTTCCAGGCATGTCTGCTCATCCAATCTTGCTGCCTGACAGTTGAGGCTCACATAAAGTTCAGATGAGTGGGCGTACGGCGCCAAAAGTTATTATATGAATACTTTAAGTACTCATCACAAAGTTCGTATTGACTTATGACTGGCAAATGAATCGCTCAAAAGAAGACAGAAGACAGTTGAATTATGATGGATGTACGCAACCTCTTAACTCAAAGCCGACTGGCTTAACCAAACAAGGAGCAGTCTTTAAAAGGAATTACATGTCAACCCCAGCGACAGCATGTAAATAAGACATACATTTCCATAGAATCGGGCTATTTGCTATTTTATTGGCATTCTCATTGGGTATTATGGCGTAGTTAGTGCATATCAAGTGTGCCATTCGATATACCAACATAGCCACTTGCCTTATGCAAAATGTGGCATATGGCTTCAGGGTTCTAAGATATTCGTTTTCAAATCAATGACGAAAATTTTACAAATATTATACTTCCTTAATTTTTTAAATCTGTTAGCATTTTAGAAGAAATGAGTGATAGCCTGTGGATAGATGGATAGATCTTTCAGGCTTATAAATGTATTTCATTCCTAAGTGATTAATTTGTAATCAAACTATTTCGGATTTAAACTCTAGCTGACCACAATATTATTTTACGGCTAATTGCCGTAAATATAAATACAAAAATATTTATGTTTGGCTTTAATAATTTTCAATAAATTTAAGTTAATTCATATTATTATACTCACAAAACAATTAATTCCAAACTTAAGGGGCAGGGGTATTTATTAGTCAGGCTCGAATATTTTTTAGTTGCTTGTCCTCGCACAAACAAATAATAAATATTTTTCCGGCGTATTTGTAGATGTGTGCTCAAAAAATAAATAAAATAAAATACAATAATCGACAATCCCATTGTATTAGTACTGACGATTTTGGCCAACAAGTTGCACCCCCTCCAATCCAACCAAAATCCGCATACCTTGGCTTTTGTATGGGTTCGCTGTGATTGTTATTTAAGAATTGATCGGGCGTTGAATTTGCTTTCACTTATGTTTTATTACATTCTGTTGTTGCGTTGTTCCCTTGATTTGTTTGCGTCAGTTGCCAGTTGCCCCAGCAATGATAGCAGCTTGGTGCCCCCAGGATAAATATCATTCAGCCCCTGCTTAGTCCATTGGCTGTTTTATTGAAATCGATTTCGTAATTGGGTAATTTGAGTTGCTTCTTGGCTGACTGATAATCAAAGCACAATTTGAAATGTTTTTGTTGCTGCGAAATTTGAAGGCAACTCAATAAATTGCACTTGATTGACGAGCAGCTAAGGCAGCTCACATTATTGCTAATTGAATTTGCTTGCAGAGAATTATATTTTAAATTCGCCTCATTTCCGCATTGGACCCAATAAATTATTATTACGTGTTATGCGCATTTTAATCGCAATTTCCAAACCTCAGTCAAATAAAGCCACGTAAATAATAAAAATGAAAAAGATTCGTTTAGCACTGACCCTCGCTGCTAGTACAAGTCAACAGGAAAGTCAAATGAACAAAAGCCAAATAAATGGCCTGCGCAAATGGTGAAAACCGTAGCGCTTAAGCAACTGAAACAAGTAAGAATGCTGTAGTCGACTGAGCTCGACTTTGATATGCCCTAACTCTGAGCTGTTAAATATGTTGTAGCTTTCTTGTCCTATAATGTTGAAACTACTGCAGGTATTCAATAATATGTCAACGAATTTTATATATCAATGTGAAGGTTATACTTTTAAAGCGCTTATTGCGCTTGTCGCTAATCGATATATATCGGTATTTGTTAAGCGTACAGTTATCGATAACATTACATAAATTTGATACGCCGGGAGTTCTCTTGGAACTCATACTCGAACTTCGAACTATTCTACGCGCGTTCATACAGGCGAACATGGCTATATTGACCCGGCTGTTCATCTTGATCAAGTCTACATATAAAGTAATGTAAATTATGTAACGATCACGACAATTCTTTGCTACACTATGAATAGATTGCAATACCTGTCATTTTAAAAAGATATATGTACATTAAAAACAATTTAACATACAAAAATAAGGTAAATTGTTGAATAGATTATTGGCAAAAAAAAAATATCATTGTCAATTATAGTTTCTTATATATATTTATTGTGTTTTCAATTTATCATAAAGATGCATTATTGCCCTTATAGCTGATGTACTGTTATAATTAGTACAACAACAATTTTTAAACAGTCGTCTTGGCAGCTGCCCAATTTGCGCGCTTAACAGTAGCGAGGCTCGTTTGATTTATGCTCTTTAATGTTGGCGGCTTAATTTATTTTGCTTTCAGCACGTTAATTTGTCGCATGACATTTATATTTGAAAAAATAGAGAAAGAGAGAGAGAGATAGAGAGAGAGAGAGAGGGAGAAAGAAAGAGGGGGAATAATCAATGTTTTGTGTACTCCTCAAACACCATGTGGGCAATTAGCGCACAGTAAATGTCGAACAGATCTACAACAATTATGTCAATGAATTTATGGCTATTAGAGATTTAAAAGCTTAAACTTTTATTATTCTTTTTCATATTTGCGATGTGCTCAAAAACCTACACTCTATTATTTTTATATTAGTTTTAGTTTCTCCCACTTATTACATTTTTGAACACGCTCAAAAGTTTTGGTTGGTGCAACTGGAGCCATTTTCCATTTTCATTGCGCAGTTTCTAGCTTTGCTCTTTGTTTTCTGCGGGTAGTTTAATTTAACTATTCGCATATTGTCTGTATTTATTACATATATATATATGTATACATACATATATATATATATATACATTTACTTGTTAAGAGTTGTGTGTGTGTGCAATGAAAACTTTTTGAAATAATTTTTTCTGGCGAGTTTTGTATTTTACTTTTGCTTTGCAGGCGCTGATTTGGGCGTTGGCCGCTGGATAATATGGATTAGTAGATAAAATAGCTAAATCTCGTTGTTGGGTTGTACAAGAAGTTAAGTCTTTTATGCTGATTGTAGATTCCACTTTTCTATTGTAGTTTTGGAGATTAGCTCAATATGCAAATGAATCTTATTTGCCCCAGAGGGCAGTTACATAACTAAGCTAATCCCATCACAAAAGATATGGCAACTGTCGATTCTTTGTGCTGGCAAGCACAGACTACAAAAGGGAAGTGGTTCGGTTCATTAGCATAGCATATAGTATGGTGTATAGTGTGCCGCACGGGCAGACTGGCCACGCCCTCTGCGCCATATTTTCCTTGAAGTGTGGAAACTACTTACATTTCACTCTCAGGCCTCAGCTGCCTTCCAGTTGCCAACTTTTAGCCATTTTGCCAGCCCGTTTTTGGGTGGGTCACTTGCCACAAAAGGGAAATTCCTTCAGCCCACTCAAAGGGCGCCTACGTAATTATGCGTCCATACAAAGTTAAGATGTCATTGTCTTTTTATCAATCGAGTGGTTCGCATGCCTCATAGCAAGCCACACATACGGAATGCCTGCCACACGCCTCGTCTGCCCCCCTTCTCCGTGCGGCGTAATGCGATAAAAGTGCCTAAAAGTATTCTAAGCTGTTTGACATGTGCGACATCATCGTCAGCGGCTGCGACTACGCCTGATTAATTGAAGTGGAAAATTTGTCTGCACTTAAAACAAAATAATCGCAAATTGGCATCACATTATGGAGAAACGTACCCATATAAATAATGTCGCAAAAATAGTAGGTGACTTTTTAATTAATAACTATAATTTTAAAAAGAAAATACATTTTTAATTTTTCAAAATAAATAAATTACTAAATTAAGAACAGTTTTCAACAAATTTAAGAATAGAATAAATTCTATAAGGGTAGATTTATTACCCACAAATGAGTTTGAAATGGTTTCAATTAGCCCACTAAAATATTAGTAATTAATAATTTTGAAGCCTCAGCATGAAATTCGAGGGCGAATCAAATCGAAAGACCTGAAATGAAATCTTTTATTTTGCATGAGTTATAAATGAATTTTTCCGAGTGTAGCTTTTGCGCCGAGTGAAGCCTGATTGATGGCACTTGCCTTTAATTAAAATTTATTGTGGCATAGTTACGTGCTTGGTTGGCAAATTAAATTGCTTGATTTTTCGAAAAGTAATACAGGCATATTCTTATGCCCTTCCGTCCAGACCAGTCATCAACTTAAAATTGCACATTAAGCGTTAGGATTTATTAGCAATTTGACTAAGAGTACTGCCCGCATTTGATTCTCATTTGGCTTAAGCATTTAGTAAAATGCTTTTTTCTTTTCTTGTGCCTTGCTTGTCAGTCAGCCGAGTCAACTAGGATTTTGTTATTCTTTGTCTGTTGCCAGCGGGCAGGAAAGAAGCTTAGCATTCATACAATTTGCATTGACAGGCGAAGTTAGTCCGGCCATTGTTGACACTCTTTCTGGCTGTTGCTGTAGGAAATGTTACGGCTGTCAAACGCCTGTCGGCATGCAATAGTTTGTGTGCTCTTTCTGCACACCTGCCACATGTCAGTGTCCCTGCGCGGGCGCTGTCTACGCCCCATTCATGCCCCATTATCCACTCCTTATGAGTAGGCAACATGCAACATATATGTACATATGTGTTGTCAGTATGCTCTGTCTCTCCTTTCGCCAGTTACTTCACCTCCACGATGCACAATCGCAATAAGACACACATACACACTCACAAATCAAATAGTAGGGTGTGTGACGTCTGCGTGTCTTTCATTCTTTCTTTGGTTTTTCTCAGTCATTTGTGCAATTGACAATTGTGATTGCATATGTTATAATGCAGTTGCGTTGCTGAATGGAGCGGAAGTGAATGATGGAGGTGTGCTTTATCGAGACACGTGTAACGCTCCGGCTTTGTTTGGCTGAGCAGTAACTAAGCCAAAGAGAGAATCGTTCAATGCGATTGCGAACTTGGCATTTGGAATTGAGTGAGTCATGCGTACAGTTTAGTTTGGCATCTGCTGCTGATGCTATTTCTGCAGCTGATTACTGATTGCTGTGCATGACAAGCTGATGTCGCACTGTCAGCTCACAGACAGTTGCACAGTTGCACAGTTGCATTCTGCGGATATCCGCCAGCACAGCACAGCACAGCACAGCTACGGGTACGGGTAAGCAGTCACACACTACTTCTGCCGAGACAATATTGTCGGGCAGATATCAACTTGATTATGTTTGCTTATCTTGTTTAAGCCAACATTTGATTTGGGCTCCCAGCAGGAAGCTTCGAACATTTTTTAGAAACTGTCATTGTGACTGAGCAATAACACCGGGAGCGAATAGTAATTTTTACTTCAATTACAAATATCGTTGATTGTTCTTATGCCTTAAAATTACAATAATAATTCATATTTTATTGTTTGGTGACCATTTTAATAATAATTTAAATATGTTATTCGCTGGCTTCAAGCCACCAGTTTTTATTATAATTTTTATTTATTTTTTTTATTTTTAGATGTATATGTGGAATCCTGGAATGAATTTTATAGTCAAATGTGCACGATTTTTTTTGCCAAGTGTTGGACGATTAAGATTATTTGGTTTTCATTTATATAAATATAATATATTTATATATATTTGAGTTTCAATATTAAACTGTTTAACAATTTCGAAATTTAAAGTTAAATATTTCAATAGCAAACACTGAGTTTCAAAACTGATGTGTTACTTATTCACATTTGCTATTCTCCAGTTGGCCATTGTCAAATATTCGCACTGGCCAAAATACATTTTTTGTCTTCTTTTTATCCTTCAACTTCTCTATTCATAAGCTGTCAAAAGAAGAAAAAGGGAAGCTGAAACCACTTCTGGACGCAATTGATATGTGAGCAAAATTCACTTTGGCCATTTTCACTTGCCAGATTTATCTTAATCTCTTAGTTTTAATTCGTTCTGCTTCTTTCTGTGCATACATCGACTTTCTTTTCTAATGTACGCCCCAAATAGCTTATGAAGACGGATTTAAGAGTCAAGAGAGAATAGATAGAGATGCGACCGTTGCAAGTTCCTGTCTTAACCATGAAAAGCAACTGCTGCGCACTGATGACGAGCTGCATTCGGACTAAAGCTGGCGGCTTTTGTTTGCGCACTTTTCGACATGGCCGAGTCAAAGTTCAATTGGCTGTGGCACTCGAGGCAAAGTTCAGTGCAAACGGCATAAGTTTGCTGAGCGTAGCAATGCGTTGAGCCCCGTACCCCTGAGTGGCCAGAATACACCTGAACACACCTGTGCACACCTCCCTCGTATTCTGCTGCCTACTGCGCAGTCACTTTTTCAATCAACATCCAAGCTTTTCAGGGCAAACAGTTCTTGAAACTTGAACAGGCGCTAACTAGCAGCGTTCAGACAACGTGATCCATTGTTGGCGCTGACCTGCTCCAGTTTTCGGGTCTCTTTGTTACCATGACAGTACTGGCATTCTAAAGTCAAGCAGAAAGCCAAGCACGAATCTTTCGTTTTGCTCTGGTCAACAATTGAAGGCAGCGCATTAGTTTTCTCAAAGAAATTATGAAATTGCCTTATTGGGCTTTCGTTAAATACAGGTTCCATAAGTCTTTAACTCACTTATTTCTCTTACTTATTTTTTTGTTTTTGTTTTCTTAATTTAAGACAGTCTTCAGACACAATTTCTTCCTAACAATTTAAAAACTTTTCAAAATTAAACTAAAATTACATATAAAATAAATATAGTAAAATAAAATAAATTGATTCAAATTAAATAAATAGACAATTGAACATATCTAATATTAAGAATCGATTGAAATTAATTTAAGCTCAATTTAAACTTAAGTTTGTAG
The DNA here is from genome assembly GCA_035043205.1 of Drosophila trichaetosa. Lineage (NCBI taxonomy): Eukaryota > Metazoa > Arthropoda > Insecta > Diptera > Drosophilidae > Drosophila > Drosophila trichaetosa. The sequence goes on along the minus strand of JAWNNE010000535.1, from coordinate 3,485,390 downwards.
CACTCGGGAAGAAATATTCAGGATGAGATTTATTTAATATGGGACAATCTCACATAGAAGAGACTGTAATAGATTATAATGTATAAATAAAATAATATACCCTATGTCTTTGCCAAATCCAATATCTGAAGTTCCAAACCTTATACATTTAGGAAGAAAATATGATTTCAAATTATTATTGATTAGTTTTGTTACATCTCAAAACTAAAATAGCATTTTTCTTTTTTAAATCGTTTACCACAAACTTTGTACTGATGTCCTATGCTTTTGAACGTACAGATTAAAATTCATCTCTAGAAGTTTTGCAATTTCTTGAAAATGTACAAGAGCTTAAGAGTTGGCAATCTAAATGGAAATGCGATTTATAGAACTCAGTCCGGTGCAATAAATTCTATATGCATGACGCATGGCATTGGGGCAACTACATTTTATGAGCAGCCCACACTTTACTTTTTTTCTAGCTACTCATCTTATCTCATTTTTTTGTTGTGGTTTTTTTTATTCGATCCGACGAACAATTGTGAGAAATTCTTGACACATTTTTTGCCATTGTTGTACTTGTTATGGCAATTTTTGTTGATGTCGTCTTTGTTGCGGTCATGTAAAAGTCAACGGTTATGGGCAAATAAAATGTGACACTGCACGGTTGCCCCTTCCTGTAACGCTTTAGTGTTCGTAACAAGTGTGCAACACTGTGCCACAAATGCGATTACGTATACGCAACATGTGAACACGTTTTGTACAGACCCCGGGCAAAAGGAAAAACTGAATAACAACGGCATGCAGGATGCATGATGACACGAAGGAAGCGAACAAAAATAGGCGACGTGTCCGATATAATTCTCAGCAGGCAGACTGCGTCCTGGCTTCCTGGTCATGCGGCATCAAATTTAAGCCAGCGCCCTGCCTCAAAACAGGGCGTGGCAAATGTGCTACTGTGTATGTGTGCTTGTGGTCTAAGTGAGGCACGCGTCATTGTTGAATTTCACTCGTGGCGTTATGACAACGAGCGCTTTTTAGGCAGCCCACATTATAAGCTGGGCAGCAGCTCGTGAGCGAGTGCTAAGCAAATTGCATTAGCGCCACTCATGCGCCTGTTGAACGCAGCTCAGCCCAGCTCTTTGGCACACTCCGCACAGACCACAGTGAGCCGCAGATCATATTATGCGTTTACTTAGAGTTTAATAAAATGCTATACCCTCTAAACAAAGCTGGCAGGCACGGACGGAATGCGAGGCGTACCGGACGCCTATTAAGTCAACAAAGACGAAAGCGGGTTGCCTGAGAGGAGCTGGCATTTATAAGCTATTTATGGAATATGTAAAACTCATGTAGCTGGCTGCTGGCTGCTCGCTGCTCGCTGCTGTTTGCATTTTCAGCTCTCTCGAGTTGTGGAAACTGAACCCAACAGGAAGCTTACCAACGCGCACAAAGCCTTAAGCAATGTCTAACGTTAATCATTGAAAGTGTGGAGAAAGCAAAGCCAGCTGGAATTTTTTTGATAACTTCCTTCACGCAGTAGACTTACTGCTTCATCGCTTATGTGTGGCTTACTTTAAACTGAGCGTGCTTCCCAAAACACATGAACTCGGATTACAACTCCTCTTACAATACTACTTTTAATTTAATTTATTAAAATAAATTGCAATCGTCAACTAATTACAAATGCATTTAATAAAATTTTACATATTATTTTCTTATTCCTTCTTTACATATTTGTTAGTATCATACAAAATTTTGTAGACTCTATAAGTTGGGCTTTAGATACCACTAAATTCTAAATGCGTATGTGTAAAAAATGATGATGTAGCTTTAGAGAGAGAGAGAGAGAGAGAGAAAGAGATAGAGTGCTTATGAATACCCACTTTACAACCCGGCATAGCTAATTCCGTGGATTTTTATGTGATGTGGTCCGGAAAATTCCTGCTGGGTGTTGTGGCAATAAATTTACTGGCAATCAATTTACAATTTAAAATTAGAAAGAAACCACAAATGAAACGCAAAATTTTATTAAATCAGCTTTAAACATAAGCTTTCATTACAATTCCAAGTTATTAGAATAAGTTTTTTTTTCTTAAATAACTAAAAATTGCTTAACACTTCCAAGTAAGTTACACTTAAGGACAACAGGCTGCGCAATGCTCTCTCTTCTAACTAACCTTCAAAATGATTGTGCAAGAGTTTTCCTGCATAATTCATAAGATATTTTCGTTTATCCAATGTGAAATTGATTATCACCATCAATCTGGCTAAGTCTGCCAGTGGGTCAAATAACGAAGCGAACTGCCAAGTAAGCAATTATCATATGAAAATTCCTTTTCTTTGCACTCCTCATGGATGTTTGCTTACTTTGCAGTCCGCTCGGGAAACTTCAGTTGACACATTGACAGAATATCATCTATTCGATGTTGGTGTCCAATGCTATTGTTAACTTTGATGCCACAGCAAAAAGATTGCTGGAACAAGGCAAATCCATTGCTGAAACACTCTGGAAATTGTTGGCAAGCAAAACAGCAGAAAGCAAATACATACATATATAACCACTAAGCAGACAATATAATGTATAATATAATGTATTGTCTGCTTAGTGCTGTAACCTACACACAAACACACACACACACACACACACACACACACTCGTAGTACGAGTAGTGTTATTCCTCGACCGCCTGTTATTGCATTGAAGTCTGGCGCTTATCGCTAATGATATTTACGAACTTGTAGCTGGGAAATTAATTGAAATGCCCCAGATATTGTCAGAGAGGAGTGTTTGGGTTGTGTGGGGGATATACAACAACCATTTGGTGCTCGAATTAATTTGCTGGCAACAAATTCGTTTGAAATTTGCTAAACAAAAATGTGTTTTTCCTTTTTGCAGTCGGTTTAGTTTATTAGTGTTTGCTGGCAAACACTTTTGGCACTTTGCCGCACTATTAAGTGTTAAGTAATTCGCTGTTTTTCCTAGTCTTCTTGATTGAGGACCTTCCCTCATTTCGCTCGTTATCTTAACAGCCAGGTGGGAGAATTCAGCGCTGTAATTGAATGCGGAAGCTTTTAACGCCCGACCTCACAAAGGGTTGCGGCACAAGTCATTTGCATAATTTTCAACAGGCCAACATAAGGAAATGAGCCCAAATCAGTTGCAATTAACCCTAATGAGAGCTAACGCTTATAAAATTTGCTTTTTTGTTTGTATTTTTTTGTTATTGCACTCCACTTGCCGCAAGAGCAAATTGCCCGTTTCTAAAGCGTTATCATATGTCAAAAACCCTTTCACTAGAAATCCATGGCACTTGAGCCAGATTCTCACAGTGAGCAGAAGTTACTGCCTAATTATGAAGCACATTTTTGAGCATCTACAATAAGTAAGCTCTTATCTTCGGTATCAAATCGGCTTCCTTAGGAGCTGCTTCAGCGCCATAGTTGTCATAACACGAATCAGCTGAGCTGAACCCGTTCACGCATAATTCTTCGGAGTCGATCATTTGTAACTCGACCTTACTGGCTATGATTATGATCTTCTATTGCTAAATAGGTGCTCAGAGAAGACCACATGTTGGAAGATTGACTTTTTCTATCTTAGAGAGTAGGGATAATTTCAATATTAAAGATTAAGGCGTGCTTCAAATAGCGAATAAGGAAATGAAGCACGCCAAAGCGGAAATTAAAAAAGTTTGGCCTGAATCCCAATTTTGATTTTGTGGTCGAGCTGAAATAGAAAAAAAAGACTATCGAATTCAAATACGAATTGTTTACTGGATTCGAGTAAGGAATATCGTATAACTACTTAAATACAAATAAAAATGTGAATTAAAAACCAAACTTATACTTAGCATCTCCAAGCAAGTGATAGTATCCAATATATAAAAGTAGCTTACAATCTGACGACTATTTTCTGGTTTAGCAATCTCATTAACCCTTTAGAGAAATCAATGGCATTGGGCAAGCGTGCAGAACCTTAATAGTTCATATTTAAATTTCACCTAAGTTGCAGAAGCGAGATATATCTTATCTCCATTTGGAATGGCTGCCCCGTCAGTTGGCATCAGTCTTTAAAGAAAGTTTGCAAAGCGTTAAACAAAGTTTAAGCAATCCAGCGAAACAAAGCAGCACGAAAATGTATGCTGATAATTTGACCTTACTTTTTAAACAAAATATAAATCAAGGCACGTGCTAGCCCACAAACGAGAAACCAAGTCTGACCAAGAGGGTCTCCGGCTTCTCGTTCTCGGTTTGTCAAGCAGTAAGTCAGCCAGTCAGTCAGTCAGTCAGTCAGTCAGTCAGTCAGTGAGTCAGATGGCTGTTTGTGCCTGGAAGCCCTTCAGAAGTGCAGAGAAGATGATTAGGCTGACAGTTCGTTAGCTGTTGCACCTTTTTGGGGGATTTAAAATCAGTTCACCTGTTCCAGCGGGCCGAACTTTCGCACAAGTTTTAAGGCCGTGCCACGCTGCGTATGCTTGATAAAATAAAAATGTGCGAATATAACTCGACTCGACGTTGACGTGTTAATTAGTGTGAACTTTGTGGGCCTTCACGTTGGGCTGGCACGTATGGTCCAGAGATAAGTTAAGGCTGCCACAGTAGCCTTGACAGGTGATCCAAAATACATCCACTGGCTTTGAGCTCGACATATTGTGGACTCATTAAAAATCAGCACAGCGCTAGCAACCACAAAAAACAAGCCACAACGAAGTCATTTTCATAATCAAACAAACTGGAAAATCACACAGCACATAACAGAAAACAGAAAACACGGTCTTCTGTGGGAGTCGATTAAGCGTGCGACAGGCTGAGCGAGAGGGAGGGGGAAAGGAGGCGCCCAGCAGGACCACAGAAGCAGCCACGTCAATTGCATTAGGAATTGCATTTAATGAGCGTACCAGTCAGGCTGTCAGGCAGTCAGCCAGCTAAAGACAACCACCAGGGAGTCGAGGAGTGACAAAGACGACGAATCACACTCAGAAAAAAATCGCACTGTATTTTAGAAAATCGCTACGAAAACTAGAAAGTTTTGGAGGTTTTTCGAAATAATTTTTAAATATATAAAAATAAATTACTAAAAGTTAGAAAGGCTCTTGTATTATTTTACTGGTTATAAATATGTTCCTTATTATATACAATATTAATAAAAACTAGAAATGCAAGCTTGATGCTTAAAAATAATCCGTTTTTTAAATTTAAAATTAAGATCTATCGACTTTTCCAAGTAAAATGGATTTTATAAACTACCTGAAATGTTAATGTAAACAAAAATAAGCAAAAAAAAAAACCTATCTGCACAATAAAAAAAAACTGGAAATAAAACATATTGTTTTCTATATTTTAGAAAGCTATACACTGGAATTAATAAAAGAAAACCCATGGATGGGTATTTTTTAAATTCATGTGTTTTTTTTTGTGTGTGCAGCAGCTGCCTACGTCTGGCAAATGGCGAAATGGCGTTGAAAACGGCGTCACTGAGTCGCAGTAATGTCGCCCACAGACTACAGATTTGAATGCATTGCATATATCTGGTATAATATCGAGGGCATAACTATAAGCGGGCTTAGCTTGGAATTAGAGCGAACATCGCCACCCTTTTTTACTTATGCGCTCGTCAATTATAGTAACACTTGCCATTCATTATCCGTTTACTCTCTGACAAAACATGTTCGTGTTCGTTTCAGCACAATTTGTCCTTAATTTGCATTGATTTGCTTAGCACGCGTTTAATCCGCACGAATTAATTCAGCAATAATTTTAATTATATTCGGTGTACACCGCTTCGACTAGATTCCCATTCCCACTGCTCATTTGAAACCAAATATTTGCACAACTTAATGCAACATTTTGTAATAAATTGCATTTCGAATAAATTGTGCGAGCGCATGAATGAAATTTGTTTGAACATTGTTGAACTCAAACAAACATATTATTTATTTATTTTATTTATTATTCCTCTTCTCCTTCGGCTAACAAGTAAATTTTTAATCGACTTTCAGCATTCGGCTCGCTTTTTTATTGTGTCTTAAATGTTTGTCCTTGGGCCAGCTTTTGAATTGAAATCATTTTCGTAGCGTATTGGTTTTTAATGCTTTAAGAGATGGAAATGGAGTTCGTCTTTATTTTTCATAATGTTCTTCTGTGGGAATGCTCCACTGGTAGCTTGATTTTTAAGCTTGTCAACAACTTTGTTGCCTTGAGTTTAAATGTCTGCAAATGGGTCCAAATGATTTTGACATGTCTGTTTTTCGGTTGGCCAATAATGTTACACTCATAAAAATAAATTTCTTCGTTTCAAAAGTAACTCCCGCTGCTTAATCAGATATGTTGGATAATTTGAATAATGACTTACATACGCAATTCAATTCAATACATGTTTACCCGTCGAGAAGACCGCAAAGTGTTTCAAGAGCGCCTTTGAGTGCCGCCAACTGAGTGAGTAAGCCAGTGATAACTAACGGATTTCAACTAAATTGGTGCAACAACCAACATTAGGTCACAACACAAATGGCCAATTTGTAAGACTTGCTCAAAGCGAGAAAAAAAATTGATGGGCAGCAACAAATAACTGGCAGGCAAATGTCATGTGCCCGAGATGGGTTCCCCGCTTTGGTTTGCTTTTTGGTTTACATGTCATGAGAGCCTCCGTTTGGCTTGAATTGGCTATAAGACACAGTTACGGTTTTTTACTGCTTCATGGTAATTTAGCCAGTTCCGTTAGCTGGCGTACTCGTAAACGCACGCCTCGGTAAACAGGACTCTCACGGCCTACCGCCTCTGCGCCGAGTACTCGCGCTCCTTTCGACTGACTCTTCCGTTGGATTGGTCACCAGGGTCACATTAATTTCGGGCTGCGGCAATTGGCTTATAAATTTGGCAAAATTGCCATTTTATACCCTGTAGCTTGAACAATTCAAATACTTCAATCCTTGCGTCGTCTGTGCCAATGACACAGCCACAGATTCGCTTGAAAATTTCAAACCTTTACTCAATCACCGCAAAAGAATTTTATAACTTATTAGCTCTGTTACTAGGGTGTTTCTAAGTCGTATACACGATTGTTCTCAATTGTTTTGGTTGTAACAACCTGGAGCAATTTGCATATAAAACATAAAGTATGCAAATTTTTAGCTGTTCTTGGGAAAAATAAATATTTTTCTCATTAAATGAGCAAAAGGACATGTGTAAAAATTCGTGTCGCAAATTGGCAAGAAATAAATATTGCAATCAACAATCAACTTCAAGCAAACAATTACAGTTCTTGTAGTTTCTGTTTATTTATATATACTTATCTCTTTGCATATTCCATTTTCATTATGTTAGAAAGTTATGTTCTGGAAAGCGATTTGAGAACTGTAATGGAAATCAGTTCTCAAATCGCTTTCCATTGACAGCCAGGCATTTTCACAGTTCACTGACTTTCAATTGATTGTCCAGCCAACGAAAGGAGCACCAAAAGTGCCCAGAGTTATAAGCTTCTCTCTCTGTGTGTCCACACAAGCTAAAAATACGCTGTTCACGACACATTTAGTCGTATGTAGTGCATTTGGCTTGATTGAATCCTCATAGACAGGGCCAACATCAGCAGCCATCATTGTCCGCATCCAGAATAGTAAATAATGCCCAACAGTTTTACAATGGATCGTTATTTATAGCGGGATTTATTTTCTTCTTTGTTTGCAGCTGCTAAGCTGTTATGCAATTGTTTGAACATAATTTATTACACATACGCACCGTTTGCTAATTACTTGAAACTTACTCGCAAAACTTGAACGCGAACTTGCAAACGGCGCATTATCGCAGGCATCAGATGCAAACTTGCCCTGCTGCAAAGTTGTTTGCCTGCCTCCCTTTCAACTGGCTGACTGGGAAAACTTTGCGACAACAGTTGCAGCTGCTGCTACCCCGATTCCCCCACCTTTACTTACCGACCGACAAACTGTCAACTGTCAGAATCAACTTCCAACGACGAATTCACATGCCATTCAAGCACCGCTGTAGCGCACATATGTACATAAATACACGGCCAAAATAAAATAAGACAACAATAAAACTAAATAGCAAAATACTTAAATTAAATGTCAAAATACTGCAATCAAAGCGTCAGCAGAATCGAAATAAAAGCATAAATTAGCTAAGCAGCATCATCATACAAAACGGGGATTCAAAGCAACATCAGGTTTTGTATTTTCTGAATCGGTTCTTTTACTGTGGGATACTTTTAGACGTGGTGGGATCGAAAATAAAACACAAGCACGATTTTTGTTAGTTTTGTAGTTTTTTTTTATAGAGAGGGTAGTTTTTCTCCGCTAAGGATTTTCAAAGTTTACTTTTATTTAGAGAAGTTCCTTTAATGATAATCATACTTATGGTTTTTTGGTAAGCTGTTTGCCTTTCGTTTTTAAAAGTTTTTGTTGCTTTTTTTTGGTTTTTTTGTTTGTTAAATAGTTGTTTTTTAACAGCTAAATACATGTTGTTATATCGTAATATTTGAGTTTTTCTATAGTTTTTTTTTTGTTTTCTGTTCTTTCTGGTAATGTTTTTGACTTTGGTGTAATTATGTTATTTGGTTTTGTTGCGTTAAAATTCACTTACTAGCTAGACTTTATGTTTTTGTTTTTTATATTTTTCTAAATTATAATTGTTTTGTTGTTATTTGGTTTCTGGTTTAGCCTCGGATGTTGTGTGGCACCGTGTTTATGTTTTGTCTTTTGAGTTCGCATTTCGACAAGTTTAAGAATCAATCATTTTTCTAAAATTAAGTGTTAATCTATATGTCCAAATATCTTAATAGTAAACGTGACTTAATAACCTAAATTGTAACAATAAGTTTTTTGTGTTTTTTCTTTTGTTAATGTTGTATGGTAACTTGTACACACATTTAAGCAATACACGTAGTAATATTTCATTATATAATCGGTATGTCCATATAATATATGACTTATATTGAGTTTAAACGCTTGGAATGAACTTTAACACCAACTTACTGACTAGAGAATTGATTTCTATATAAGTATATAATTTTCATCGCTTTGACTATGGCGCACCAACTTTTGGCACATGCTGTACTTCTTGCCGTGTCGTTTTGCAACACTGCCAACTGTCATCACTTAGCATCTAGATTAATTGAGTTTGGTTTTAACATGCACATTTCTTCATCAATTCATGAGTAGTTATGTAATGTTAATAACTGATTTTAAAATATTTGAATATATACGTTTATATATATATGTATATATATCTATATTATATGTTATTTGTATGGATAAATATTTAATTTTTAAATGTATTTTAAATTGCAACATTTATAAATTGTTGTTGTATATTTTGTTATAATAACTTTGGAAAAATCGCTAAAATGTACGTTTAATATATTTTCGTATTTAACTTTCCATATACTTTCCACATCTCATATGACCCTCAACATTAATTTTGTGGATTTTTTTTGTTTGTTTATATTTTGTTTGTTTGGTTTGTTTGTAGGTTGACTAATTAGAAAACGAATTTGAATAAACACATTTGTCGATTAATATATATTGAAAAAGTGCGTGTACTTTGAGCAGACCATGTGCCACAACGAGAGCCTCGCCAAGGAAAAAGTATGACATCGGATTGGGTGACTTCTCAAAATTTCAACACTTTCGGTCCGATGGGGACGTATCCAATTTGAATGGCACCCTCACACCCCTCTCGCCCGGACACCTTGCCGGACTACTCAGCGTGCTTAATGCGCTCTTGAACCGTGTTCCCAGCCGGACTCATGAAAACCGTCGGGGAATAGTATTAGCCAGGCTAACTTTGTGGCACACTCGAAGTGCTTAAAGCAGAAGACGCCTACTTGCTATACATTTATAATTTGGCTTGAACTTCACTTTGATTTCATCCGTTGGCCAGACACGCCAGACACGACTGGCATCTGGCACACGAGGTCGACTGGCAACGCTGCGTGTGCCAAATGCCAAGTGTTTCCCTGTCTGTGAGCATCGGCAGACGCCCCCCACATTGGGGGTATGCCTGACGAGGCTCAGCTCTTTTGATTAGACTATTCGATCGACTATTCGACTATTCGATTTTAATTCGTAACTTTATTTAATTGTTTGTTTTTGATTTTTGTTTTTTTACCACCAATACCTTAACTTATTTATGTGTGTGTTGTATTTGTAGAACTAAAGTGCAGCTTTTTTCATGTCTTTCGCCATTGGTTTAGCTGTCTTTCGGCTGATTTAGCTTGATTGTAGCTGGCTGCTACTTTGTGCTGTTTCCATTTCATTCGTTCTGTTGCCCAATTGTAATTCCCTAGATCTAGTAAATTAATTACTGTACCACTTTTGTTGCTTTCTCTCTAAAACCTAAGTTGGTTTTTGCATCTCCGCTTTGTGATTTTGCTCCGATTCCGCTGTTCCATTCTCTGGCGTTCCTTGCCTGGGCAGGCTGTTGCTTAATTGGCTGTAGTCGTTTTTCAGCTACTCTGCTTTAACTTTGTTGTTGTTGCTGTTGTTCTGCTGCTGCTCTTATTATTAAGTTAGTTTTTAACTTCTGTTTTTTTTTTCTTGTTGGTGTTAGTTGTTTTCTTTTTGCGCGACTTGTTTTAATTGAATGTTCGCTCTTTTTTTTCAATTTGCAACTTTTTTTGTAGTTATCTTAAATTCAAATGTGCACTGTTGTCGCTACATTTACGGGTAAATTTTTTACTTATTTTGTTGAAATGTGTTGTTGTTTTTTTGTTTATTTTGGTAACCTCAATTCTTACGAGTGTCTTCTATGTTTGTGTCGTGTATTCTGTTGTTGTCTTTTAAGCTTTTGCTAAAATTAAAACACTTACTATGTTTAATCGAAATCATAGGCATAACTTAGCACTTGATTAAACGTAAACCCATTTAAAGATCTTGTATATATATATATATATACATATATACATATATATACTACTCCTTTGTTCTTCTTTCAAGCAGCTGAACAGCGCCATTTTTGTTAGCGCACGCTTATTCAAATTAGTATACTATATATAATTGGTAATATATGCATATTATAGGTAGCACTCTGCTTGGCTTCTGGAAATCAACCTCTCAAGTTAATTTAGCAGTTTAGGCTGACTTCGCATAAGGGTTTCTGACTGCACCTCTAAAATATTCGATTTGTTTTCACTAAGTGGGTTTCAACTATTTGCCATATTTGTATGTAGCTATAATTGTTTTGCCGTACTACATTAATCGTTATCGAGTGTTATACAAGTATGATTCGAGTGTAGTTTTGTTTGTTGTTGTGTCTGCGTATATAATAATATCTCACTAGATAATGATAAACATAGCATTAAAACTAAATAAATATTATTATCGAGTAGCTACAGCGTCTGCCTTTCGTTTAAATAGTTTGTTTGCCTAAACATATATTTATATATGTGTATATTGTATATAAAATCATATCCATATATATATATATATATATATATATAGGTATGTCTCATAATACATAAGTAAGTATACTTTGCTTTATGGAAAACCATACATCAAATTATCTATCGGCTTGCGTTTGCCTTTGTTTTTTTTTTTGCCTCTTGTCACAAAATTAAATAAAGCGCTGCCCAAAATTACTGTTCTTTTTTAACTAAGTTCATAAAATATTCAAGTATAATTCGGTGCTAGATCGGAACAAAGTGATTTAGGGCCACTCCTTTAAGGTCTTGTTTGTTTAACAGCTTGTTCAAGTCAAAACTTATCTTATAATCATATATATAATTTTCTTGTTCTTGTTTGGCAAATTTTAAGCAGTGCAATTCGTTGCACAGCGCTGGAACGTTGGGAATGAAACAGCAAGATCGTTTGTTTCATGCCCACATTCCAGGCTATTGCTTTCATTGGAGTTAGCAGTTTGGGTAAGTCAAAAACTTATTACCAAATTTCAGTTACAATTGACGAGCCATAGATCTTTGGAATGGGAACAATGGGAATGAAACAGCAAGATCGTTTGTTTCAGACCCACATTCCACGATTCTACGACGATTTCTTAGGCCAGCCAAATGGAAACCGTGTGTAAAATGCTGCCCATAAAATAGTTGGGATTTGATTAAGGCTTCAGGCAGAATCAAATAAAATAGTTGAAATATGCTTCTAGGGTTACCAAAAATTGTTGCAAACAGTTTAGTTTTCGTTATTTTTGTCTAAGAAGTATGATGGGTGGGTTACATTTATCGCGGCTTAAGACATTTCTGGCTTTCATGATATCATTAATTACATTAATCAATGTCAGCTAGTGTGGATTGTGTGGACTGGGATTTGATGCTGATTTGATGATGATGCTAAAATCAAAACATGAATAAAGAAAATACATAAAAAAAAGGAAATAAATGAACAGAAGAAGAATCAATGGATGTGCATGCTTTAACTGAAACAGTTATAACGACTACAGACGATAGCTAGAAAGAAACGTAGAGATGACCGATCGAGCCAGCTACGAGCTGCGAGCTTCGAGTAGATTAGCGACGAGATCGAGCGATAGCGATAGCGATAGTTTAACAAAGAGTGAAACAGAGAAACAGAGAAACGAGACGACAGCGACAACGATGAGAGCGTACGAGAGTGTACAAACAAGTATGTGCGGTGAAAAGAGTACCCTTGTGAATACCCATTGATGTTGTTGTAGTTGTTGTTGTTGTTGCTGTTGTTCTGCATGTTGTTGTTGTTAGTTGATAAAGAAACTAGTTGCACAGAACTGTTGTGTTTTTCTTTTTTGTGGGGAAGGGGCGCATTTAAGCAGCATATTTGGATTATATTTATTTAATTTGAATTTGAATTGGAATTTGAGTTTGAGTTTGAATTCGAAAGAGTGGCATAGTTATTAACTTAAGCATAGTTCTCATGGCATACCAAAAACCAAGCTACACCAACTCGATGGCAATCCTCTCCAGCTCCACTTCAATGCCAGCGCCTGCGTTGCATCAGGATCTGCTCGTGCACAATCTGCCAGAACTTGCCGTGCAGCCACAGGATCAGCACCAACAGCTGCATGAGCAGCGGCCACTGCTGAAGCTCGTGGCGGGTGCGGCGTCTCAATTGTTGAAGCAGGCCCTTCGGGCCGAGCAGACACTCGTGTGGCGTCGCCGGCGGTGGTGCATAGCTCAAATTGTAGTTGTAGTAATAGTAATAGTTGCTGTTGTAGTGCTGCTGTTGTTCCTGCTGCAGCTCAACCGATCTCAGATCTAAGGAATTGGATGATGCTTGGCTGCTAAATCGATTGCTCTCTAAATAGTTGTCGTTACTTAGGTATTGATTTGTTGCTGTTGCTGATGTTGTTGTTGTTGTGGTTGCTTTTGTTGTTGTTGTTGTGATGTTTGTTTTTATATTGTTATTGTTGTTGTTGTTATTGTTGTTGATGCTTGGATGCTCATCATTACGGTATTTCTGTGGTTTGCGATAATATTACATGATAATACATTTGCCCTTTTCGGCCCACGGATTGTTCTTTTTATCCGGCGCATTAATCAATGGATCATTCTTCTCGTTCTCCTCAATAAAGGAGCGCATTCTGCGGAGCATAAAAAATAAGAACTTCAATTAGCAAAATAAATATAAACTAGGTAAAACATATGATTAAAAAGTATTTTATTATTTGTGGTGTTGCTTTAGTCATTTTGGATCTAAAAATAATTTAAAGCTTACGTCTCTATCATCCATTTGAATGTCAGTGACTGTGCACACCCCCCACTTTACCATTAGAAAACCTAAAAGTAGACATTGGGAAAATGGTTTAGTAGCAGACCGTCATCAGAACGAATATAATTTTATTCGCATTCATAAAATCTCACGTTATGTCAGTTTGCATAGTTGCAAATCGTGCACAACTCGGATAATCCCGGCTAAGTTCTGTATTTTAAGGATCCTAAAACTTGTAAGTTCTCCATAAACAACAAAAATCAAGTCATTTCAAAAATTGCACAATGGCTGCGTACATAAAGCTAAGCAGACATAAAATGACACTGCAGACGCCATCGGAAAAGGGGCAAAATCGGCGCGACTGTCCGTGGAAGTAAAGTCCGTCCGGGCACGCCCACACAACAATCAAGGCAAACTCCAAGCTGGGCGGGTCAGCAGTGAAACCATATTGCGCATAAAGGGTCGGAGGTCAAGGGGCGAAGGCCAGCCAGCCAGCCAGCAAGTTTTATGCTAATCTGCACGCAGATGGACATTAAAAATGTTCAACGCCTAACACGCGCCAAGCAAACTAAAAAAGGACACCGACATACATCTCTCCTGCTCGCACTAGCTGTTGTTGTTGTTGTTATTGTTGTAATATACTTATCCGTTAGCGCCATAAAACGGTCTCTCTCTCTCTCTCTCTTTGTCTCTCTACCTCTCTTTACGGTCTGTCCGTCTGTCTGACTCGCCATTTGTTTTCGATGCCTTTGCCCAACACAACATTTTTATCACTTTTGCTTAGCACGTTTTCGTGTGCGTTTCCCCCTCTTTATTTTATTATATACATACCCTTGAAGAGGGTATTATAATTTTGTGCTAAAGTGTGTAACGCATTGGAAAAGACATAGATAACAGGCTACTAGTGATGGAATACCAAGACTATAACATGACATATGTAAGCTAGCATGTGCTTAACATTGATATCGATGACGATCGGTAGCAATTGTGTGATCAACAACTTGAAGAAGATGAAGAAGAAGAAGAAGAGAGGAGTCGTGAATAAAACAAACTAGACAGACGTGTTTTAGGAAGAAACATAAATTAGTTAGGTCGGCCACGCCGTTAAGGTTATATTCTTCTTGCCCGCAAATCCGATATATATTATTAGTCGTATCGGAACACTATATATTGCTTGTAGTTTTTTTTTTGTTCAGCAATAAATAATATAGTTACGAGTTCTTATTGTGTTCTCAACAGTTAAGCATACCATTATCAAATTTTTGTTTTTGTCTTCTCAATTTATGCAGAAATTTAGCAGTGAGCAAATGGAATTCAGTCTGCAACTTTCTAGTGGCCCAGATAGCTGCTTTTCCTTGTCTTTTTTCTTTATAAATTTGCAAGAATTTATTTGTTTGTAGGGGAGAGCGAAGCACTAAGGGAAAGAAATGACACAGTCGTTTGTTACAGTGCGCGGCTAAAAGTATTCGCCCAGACAGAGTGCGTGACACATGCTTTGCATTTCAATTTAGTGCGTGAGTTGTTTTCTTTGCATTTTACCAACAAGCCATTCATTTTAAAGTGGCTCATGCGATGTATGCGCTATATTTATATCATGTATTATTATTACATTATTTATGTGAAGGTGCTTATAGAAAAACGATTTGCGCACAGTACGGCGCTTAACAATATTTAGAACAAAATCCAAAAAATAAATGTAAAAGTAGATAAAAATGTTAAACGAAATTAATTTTTTCGAATGTAGCTTAAATATACTGAATTGAGACATGTTTTGCCTGTGCAACAAATACCAAATAATAACTAGCTATGAACAAAGTTAAATATACAATGTTATTTTGAATTAAATTTAATGTATTTGTTTAAACTTGAGTATTAATTATTATTAAACTTAAGTACATATGTTTCTTATCTGTTGCAGCCGCATGTAAGGCAAGCGATCCTGTCCCCTGCTATCCTCTGGGATCTCTAAAAATAGCCAGACAAGCCTCAAGTCTGCAACGCTTCTTTTCACACTTGACCAATACTTTTAGCCCAAATTTGTGTGTTGTTTATTTTTTATGAACAGACCGAATTTAATTACTTTTAATTTGCCTCTGGGTGTGTTTTGGGTGTGCCAGGTACTTAATTGTAATTGTGATTGTTTGTTTGCTTGTTTTGCTGGTTATCACCTATCTGTGCCGTATTCAATTGTCTCTTGGCTCTCGTTCAGATTTTGTGCAGTTGTAGTCCTTGGCATTTCGATTGTTTGTTTTTTCGTTTGTTGTCTTTTACTCATTTGTGTGCGAGTATTTACATTTTGGAGGGATTTCCTTGGCACATGTTTTCCACTCATTAGTTTTGTTTGCGTGCTGTTAAGGAACAAGATTTGAGCCTCGCCTCTCTGTATAATGTTGTGGCACACGCCTGTTGTACGCAATTTCGTTTAGTGCAGTACGTGTGCAGATGCCACATGCGGCAAACTATTGTGCCGTGCGGCAGGTGTAGGCTGTAGCCACGCCCACTCATGTGCCGCATTTATGCATAATTTAACTAACAAGACCTTGTCAACTATGTTGTCCTTGCTGGGCGTGGGTGTATGCGTGTGTGTGTGGGTGTTCGTATTTTCTTGCTCATTTTCCGCATCAGCAGAGCAGAAGGCAGCGTCATGAGCGATATGGGGTGAGGAGTGTGACAGAGTTTGGGGCACTGAGTACGTTTACGTAGATACATAAAACAATAGCCAGCGAGGCTAATGGGCTTATGACTCTGCGGTTTTTGGCCCGTGCTGGCGGGAAAAACTTGGAGGTAAACCCCAAAAATAACATATATAAATATAACCAAATCCACGACAGAAGGAGAAAGTAAATGCGAATGCGAAAGCAACAGCGAAAGAATTTTAGACCCCCTCCCCAAACAAAAGGCCAAGGATTCCAGGTTTTATTCTATTCTTTTTTTTTTGGGTTACGGTTCGGCAGTCAAGGCTATTTGGGAGCTAACTGGGTGGGCTGCCCTAAAAGGATAGGCAACTAAGTTGTTATGATGACGCTCTTGCCGCAAATGCTGTGATAAAAAAAAGGCAACTACAAAAAGTAGATGTAAACGTTTGTAGCCCACTGTTAGCTGAATGACATTTCATTTTGTGTGTCACAGCACAGGCAAAAGCAGTGCTTAGCATGTATTTATAATGAGCGCATTAGTAGGAATTGTCCAGAAAAGGTTTGCGAAAGCTCCTCTAAGTATCTTATTTAAGCAAAGCGCACATCAGAGAGGGTGAGGCGCAGAAAAGAGAGAGAGAGAGAGAGAGACAATGTTTGTGTCTGTGCGATTCGCATTTAGTTTGACGTGTTGCCAGTTTTCTTTGCCAAGTCATTGTGTTTACAATTTATGGCCCACTTTCTTTTTTTTTTTGGCAACTCCACAAGAATTAGCAGCAGTTTAAATTCAGGTATTTTAGCTGTCATTGCCTCTGGAATCTGGTTAAAAGTCAAAAGAGATTTAACCGAAAAGCAAAGCCATAAGGCTGCTGCTCCATGTTGATGATGATGTCATCGGCAGATGAACGACATTTGTTGTCGCAAAGTTTGCTCATAACTGTAAGACGCATTTAATAAGTAATGGCTAAAAGTTGATGGAATTCGAGAGAAGCATTAAAAAGTTGTTGGCCCATGCCACAGCACGCGCAGCACCTGCAACAAATTGAAGCAGGTTTTTATGCTCCACCCTTCTGCTGCCCGAGCAGCAAAAAGTTGCGCTTGAATTATTAAAGTGAATGTGCATTGAAAACTAATTCAAAAGCTTTAATTAAAAGTGTGCACATTTTATGCCCATTCTCCAACTCTGCTTTTATGAGCTAATTAAAAGCACTTCCGTTGTAACGACTGCCATGCCAAGTTATATATATGTATGTGTGTGTTTGTGGCAAGTGCGTCGCGCAGTTGCAAAATGGCATCAGAGTCATTTAGATGAATGTATTTCCTGCCATCTGCTAAATGGGTCCGACAACATTTTGCTTTTAGGGTTAGGCTATTAATTATAAATAACAGGTTATAAATGATGTGAGAGCAGGGAGAAGCCATTGGCCAGAAATGGGATCTGCCCGAGCTACTGAAATATTGACAGTTAACAGTTGACATTTGAGAGGACCCGGAAACCGCAAAAACTATTTTGAGCGGGCAGGAAACGGCATAAATATGACCACATTTCTTTTCCAATTTGGTATGAAAAGTACTCTTTGTGGACCAAAAGAAATCCGATTAGTCCTTCAAGTCGCTTGCGGCCGCATTTTTCATCTTGCGACGAACGGACAGACAGACATGGTCCAACAGAGAAAGCCTGTCGTTCTGAACAGAAATAAGTTTACTTTATGCGGCCGAGCAGTAGGCTTTTGCTTTTTGAATTATTATTATTATTATTATTGTTACCATAATACAGCTAGTTAGATGTATTCTGCCCTATTCTGAGACTACTCTTCTCAGCTTGGTGTATTTCCCAATGGATACAGAACTCCAGGGCCTGCAACCTTGTGAGTGATTCCTCGGTATACCAGTTTAAAAAGCACACACTTTCATATTTTATTTTTTAATTTGAAATTTTTTATTATTGCATATCTTTGCCAGATTATTCTTGCCAGATTTGCTGAGCCATGCCATCTGAATATATGATTATTATTTCTAATGGTTATATTACGCCCATGTTTAATTAAGGACCATCAAGTGATGCTATTATTGTTTGTATACCTTGGCATAAGTATGTAAACACAGAAGGGTTTTCCTTATGTATTTAGGTTTATCTGTATGCTCATTCGGTGCCACAAATAATGCAGCATAAAATGTTGAGCAAACAATAGAACAAGGCTATTAATTAAATGTAATGTCTTCAACTATGCCAATGTATTAAATTTAAGCAGTTGCTTACCTATGGCCACCGATTTGTCATTGTGTGCTTTGTGCTTTGTCTGATAAGAATAACCTCAACACGATTTAAATGTTGATTTATGACAGGCACACACACTCAGTCACACACGCACCCACACAGTTAGACACACACGCAATCTGAGCAGCTAAAAGCAGGCGAGTGCGATCCTTATTTATCGATGGCGTCAACATTTCAGGCATCTATCTATCTATATATATATCGGGCACAATAACGCTCCGTTTCACATCATCCACAGCAGCTTAACTTCGACTCCTGTACCCCCTCTCCTCCTGTCATTCGCAGCCCCCGCCACACTCTGCATATTCTCGTATTCAGCGAGCCTCAAAAATACATTTCATATTCAGTTTGTGTAAACAAAATGCGACAGTCACATATCAACTGTGTGTCTGTGTGTGTTATTGTGTGTTTGTCTTTGAATTGCTCATCCTCAAACACTCTCCCTCTCCATCTCTCTATCACTCTTACTCTGCATGTCTTTCCTAGTGGCGCTCTCTCTTTCTATGGGTTGTTTGTCTTTGTGCGCATGTGGCGCTGTTAAAGAGCTTAATATTTTATTTCATTCATATTCCAATTGTTTACGCATAATTGCCAACCCAAATGCCCTGATGACCCCATCTCGATTCTCCCATTCACGCAAGTGGAGACACTAAAAGTGTTTGGCAGTCGGCTCTAAAATTATAGTATACTTTTAAGCGTCTAGCTCGACCTTCGCCACAAACTAATTTCTAGCTCATTTCACATCTTGTTTGCGGGTTGTGTTTGTGTGTGTGTGTGTTTCGGCCTTCGCTAAGTGTTGCCTCTGCTAACTTTAGCAGACTTTCAGGCACAAGGCAAAGACACTTAAAGACCAGTGAGAAGCCCCTCCATCAAACCCTTTGAGTTGAAGCATTTAGCTTTCATGCAAAACATGTGAGAATTTACATATATGCATATGTATGAGTTTGATGCTTACATATATGTAATTGTATGTGCGTGCGTGTGTGTGTGTGTGTGAGCCGGAATATCGTTAGCTTATTACATTATAATGCGCATTATTGTGCAATTGTCGCACATAACTAGAGTAGTTCCCCAGAGAGCCCACTCCCATTCAGATAAATATATAAAAAATTATAAAATGCTTTTGTTATTTATGCTATTGCTACAGCTGCAGAGAGCACAATGGAAATTTATTTGCTATTGCTCTTGCCATCATTGCAATGTAATAAATTCATTCATTAAATATAACAAAGCATACTCGACCCATACCTGCTTATGTCATTCTATTTAAATTGAACTCTGCTTAAAGTTACTGCCGATCAGACACTTATTTCTTGGCGTTTTGAATTATAACTCTGCAATTGTTGAATTCAGAACTTGAACTAAATTTCTTGCTTCAAATTAGTCTCCATGAGTTATCGAAAAATACATACAAGTTACCCTTGTACATTAATCCAATTGTTTCCGCCAAACAGGCTATAAATATGCATAAAAATACATTGGTACCTCGGGTGTCATAAATTAATTGCGCCAAATGTGCAAATAGGTAATATAAATTATGCACGCGATGCATTTCATTAGCTTAAAGTTATTCGAGACGACTGAGCTCAATGAGCAGCTTAATACAGGTGTGTGCATGAACAATAGGGAATTTAATTGAACGAAAGGAAAATGTGAACATATAACTAATAATATATGTAAGGTATTACAGTTTTAGATGCTCCTCCTGAAACTGTAAATTGTAGTTTTATTATTATTTTTAAAATTAAAAATGAGCTGCTGCAATAATTTCAAACGACAAGATTGCTATTGATTTTATTTAACTTTATTTTGAATGTGAACATTTCTATTACTTGAAGCTCATACAAAACATTTCTTTTCACAGGAATTCTTGAACAAAGCTGTAAGTTTTGTGAGCTAGCTCTATTCAGTTGAGCAGAAGAAAAAAATAAAAACATATTTTATTTACGCTACTTTACTGTATTCTTGTGCTCAACTGAACTGAGCCACCTCAGAATTCGTTGCGAATTATTGGTTAGACTTAACCAGTGCACAACGAAACCAACATTTCTGATTGCGAAAGCCAACATTTTACGATATTTATATAAAATCGAAGGTAGCATTTGTGTTGGCTTCTTTAGAATAAGGTGCTCCACGTTGCACGCTGCACGTTGCATGCTGCACGAAATTACAAGAAAGGAGCTGTGACTGCAACTGAATTGAGCGCTGAAATCAGAAATTCACGAAGAACGCAACAAAATATTGTGAAGTGAATGGCAAAAGGTGATGAATCAAAGCGAATACGACTAGGAGATGCGCCACAGTTAAATATTGGGGAAACAATTGTTTGTGGCACACTTCTGAAACAAGTCACATAATTTCAGGTATACCCCATCCACAACTGCTGCAGGGTATCTGCGTGAACAATCGACTGGTGATTTGCTGGCATGGACATTGGCAGAACTGTGATTTGCTTGCATTTCAATTGGGAATCAGTGAACAATCAGCCGAATCGAGTTTCCTTTACAGCTCTGAGTTAACAGGATGAAATCAAATCTCGAACGCTAAACGTTGGCCATGAGTCAAATAAAAATGGCCAAGACTGTGGTAATTGAGCTCACCTGCTATCCTGTTCAATTCAAACTATTTGTTTTTCATATTTTCGCCAGCTTTATTATGCAGCAGCGTTGCCAGCAAGCTCAACCACCGCAAAAGAGTGGTTGGCGTTTTCTCAACCACTTTCTGTTCACTCGAATAAGGCACAGGCCGGCTGAAACTGAGATAGAGACTTTGTGGCTGCTGCTCATTCTCATTCCGAGTCTCGCTCTTGCTCTTCTTCGCCATTTCATGAATAACAAATCAGGCTGAAGGACAATCCCGGCCAAGTCGGGATAGGGTAAGGGTATGCTCTATGGCCTGGACGGCCAAAAGCCGCAAGTTCTTAGTGCTCAGTTCTATGCATACACAACGACGATGAAGGCGACAACGAAAATCCGAAAAACAAAAAACGGCACACAAGATAAAAAGTAGAAAAATAAAAATGTGTTTTGCATGGCAAAGAGAAGCTCGCTGGTATAGGGAAGGGTAATAGTTTGCCTGAGGGGATGGGTGGGTGGATGGTGTATAACTGCACTCGAAATGTTTAGCAGGCTTTCTGGTCCACTTTTGTTGAATTGAAAAGAAATTGTGCAAAAAACACTTGAGCCGAGTTTCCACATCATCATCATCATCAACGTACTGATGATGATGATGACGACGATGATGATGATGATGATGATGATGATGATGAAGATGATGATGATGATGATGATGATCAACAACATGCTCAGCATCTTCGTCCTTTCAAGTGTTTGTCAAAGTTTGCCTCAGGTCGGGCCATAGAAATATGTTGCTTCTGCCCCGCAGATGCCACTTCAAAAGTAGCAAATCAAATGACGTGCGACAAGTGCGGCCAGCTATGATTTAATGTCACAAAAAACCAACTAAAAACAAGGTCGAAAATCGAGCAGTTGAATGCAATATGAAAGGTTAATAAAGCATACAGATAGTCCAACGAATAGAGAGAAACAGAGAAACAGAGAAAGACGGAGTGGGAGTGTAGGTTAAAGAACATAAATAATTACAAATATATAAACAAATTTTGATTTTTATGAATTCCGACAGAACGATTACAAAACTGTGGCAGTCAAGACTAAGAAATCTTTATTTATTCACGACTCCACTCTTCTTCTTCTTCTAGTTGGTGATCACACAATTGATACCGATCGATATTGTTATCAATGTTAGTATCATGTTAGCTGACAAATGTTATGTTACAGTCTTAGTATTGTATTACTAGTAGCCTGTTATCTACATTACATATACATACATATATATATGTAGACACGATGGCAACGCTGTAGTAAGAAAATATTTCTTGTTCTTCAAGATATCTTTACAATTGTATAACTTTATCTTATAGAAGTGGCAAGTGTTCCTCTTCAATTAAATTGATACATATATCCAATATGAGTTCTGCCTCAATGTGTTGCGCAAATAAAATTGTTACAAAAACCATGCTTCAGCAAAAATATTTGCATGTTATTTTCTATGTTTTTATCTTTTTCCAGACTCAAATGCAAAACAAATTCAATTTGGAAAAACCATTAAGAGGCATTGAAGAGTACAAAATGCCATCAGGCTGGCAGTTGTTTAATCCCATCTGGGTCTTAGCGAGTGTGTGTGTGTGTGTTTATTATTGTATATGAGTGTAGAGATACGTGGAAAGCGCAGCGGGGGAAGAGGAAAAGCTCAGCACATATTTGAGCACCGTTTGCATAATTCCAGATATTGCAAATGCGAGGCAGGCAA
This sequence comes from Drosophila trichaetosa, assembly GCA_035043205.1. Taxonomy (NCBI): domain Eukaryota; kingdom Metazoa; phylum Arthropoda; class Insecta; order Diptera; family Drosophilidae; genus Drosophila; species Drosophila trichaetosa. The sequence continues at coordinate 3,462,519 of JAWNNE010000535.1, read as the reverse complement.
GGGAAATTTCACGTGTGAATCGACTTAGGCGCTTAATTTCGAGACACCGTCGATAATTACAGTTGAGAGCTGTTTATTGATATCGTATGAGGAGGATGCAGTGCGAATGCATTCATGTTGCTGTGCAATTGCGAAGCGGAAATTTAATGCCAGAAATTGCAAATTTCCTGCTATCAAAAACATGTCGAGTTTCAGCCTGAGCTTGAGCTCAAGACAATGTGGGTTGGGGAGGCGTGGTGCCACGCCTCTGCTGGCAGGATGTGCCACCCAAAAATGGTTTGTCGACTTGCCTCACATCAATGTGCCACATGCCTGTGCCCTGTATATTTGCATAGGTGTATTTCATTTGCAGCTGTCAGCAAAGTTATGTTTCGCTCTCGCTCTATCACTGTCTGTCTCTCTCTCTCTCTCTCTCTCTCTTTCTCGATCTCTTTCATTTACATACGTGTTGGAATTTCTCTCTCCCTCTGTGTGGCAGAGATGCAGGCTGCAGCTGATTGCCCCGATTTGCAGCGGCACCTCAAGGCATGCAATGCACACAGCAAGCTCCAAATACCTGACATTCTTTTGGCCTTACCATTGTTCTGGGCGTCAATCAATGATGCGGAATGCTCTTCATTAGAAGCCACACGGGTTCCTTGTTTGCATGGAATCACTTGGATAAGTTGGGCTCACGTTGAAAGTTATCCATATGCATGCGAGCAACTTTGTTGCCGCAAAAACTCACAGTTGGCAAAACTTTCTTTGCGGCACTTTACATGCATAGCCTGAGGACACTCTTAAGCAACCAATTCCATATAATTTCTAGCTGCTTTGCATATTGGTCTGATTGGGTTCATTCTGTGTTGCCTCCATATTTGCAATATCCGTTGAACGATTTTACATTTTCGGAAATATAACAAAGTAATAAAATAAAATTAAAACTGAATAAGTAAATTGCAATTTATAACGAAAAAAATAAAGCCTATAATAAATCTGGAGGAATTACGTACTTTATTTTTTCCATTTTAAATAACTTTTATTCACTTTCAATTTTCAGTAATTCAATTTGCATCTTTAATTTTAATTTAATGTTTATTCTAAGTTGTATATATTAGAAGTCTTTTTTGAATTGTGAACTTTTTTAAGTCTATTTTAAATAATAAAATAAATAAATATCAAAGCTACTTAATGCCGTCAAAATAAGTATCATTTATATAAATTCAGATTAATAGTGAATAAATAAAGAATAAACAATATTTTAAGAAAAGTCTCCTTATTTTCTCATCAATAAATGACAAATATCAAAATTTTAGGTGCTATTCAAGTTCTGTGGCAACAAGTAATTAGATCCATTATCTGAGAATCTACTTTCTATCAAGATAAGTTATTAATCACATTTTATAGGTGTTATTTTTACAGAATATGTAATTTTCGATATATTTTACCAACGAAAAACTATTTTAAGGTTTTTAACCTTTAACTAATGTTCACATCACGTTAGAAATCGATTAATGTGAACAGAAAAAACCCTCGACTGTAATTGAGAAAAATGAAAGTAAAATCAATTTAGGGAACAGACAACAATAGTTGGCTTTTGTCATTAATAACACACACACAAGTACATAATAAAGGCTGAGTTGGCTTACCAAAAAAGTAGGCAAAACTTTTTTTTGTTTTGCTTAGGCTTCGGTTTGATTAATTGAAGTGGAAAATTGCTGGCCATGCAGCAAAGACAAGTTAGTAGCCAAGCAAACGAGCAGTATGATTGATAGTTTAAGCCAGCTTTAATGAGCCTGCAGGCCAACTTTTGGGCGCGCTGCCCTTTTCCTTTATTGAGTTTATCAACACTTAACAGAGCCTGGAGGTGTTGCTGCTGCTGCCTCCAGGACCTTATCATGTTAGTCACGCTCGCTTATTTACATAGCTGATTACTGGGGACTAGAAATGAGCTTTACCTCAGTTTAATTAAAGTTTCTGGGCCCACAAATTGTATGCACACAAACCGAACTTGTTGTGAATAGCAAAAAGTTTTAGCTTCTTTTCATAGATTGTACGACAAACAAACGAAGCGTTGATTAACTGCAAGATTTCGAATTGTGCCCAACAAAAGCAATTTGTCAGCAATTACAAAGGCCAACAATTAATTGATGTGATCCGGCAACAGCAACAGCCACAGCCACAGCAGTAACAACGGTTGACAACAATATTCGTTTGGCATGTAAATTTCATCGTTGATGCCCCTACTCACTGCCACAAAAAGGCAACGTTTTTGTGGCATCAGCTTGCAGCGAATAACTCACGTGGCGTGCCCTAAATTATGCAACACTTGGTTAAACAGCTGCAAATTAAGCAAAAACACACACAATTTAAATGTACAAAACGGACGACAACCCGTTGATTATGCGACCACAGACTAAATGGTACTCGAATCTACAACACCCCGACCAAAAATGGCAAAAACGTATTTGCGACAACAGACTGCACTGGATAGTCATAAATTAAAGTCACAAAAAGCAACTGGCTCCGATTAATATGCAGTGTAAAATCATCAGGCTGTGGACAGCCTTGATAAGATGGGAACATTGCTCCCATTGTTCATCGATGTTTTTGTCTATTTCAGATTTCAAAAATATAATATTTTATGCAGTCTCCGAATTTAAAAAAAAAAAACAACAAAAAAATGCTTTTGGCGACAAGGGCAGTTCAGATTTTTAACAAGAAATATTAGCAAATATTTGATTACTAAAATAAAAAAAGCCTTTTGTTTTCTAAAATTTAGAAGTTATTTATAAAAAAAAATAAAAATCCCTTTCAGTTTTGAGGCAGTTTTTCAAAAATACGTAGAATTAATTATGCCCATTTTACACTTGAACTAAGCGCTGTAATTAGGAGCTGAAATTAAGAATCTGTTTGAGTTAATGAGCAAGTATATCAATGTAATAGATTAGGTCAGGGCTGCAAAATATTTAAGTATACCGCACAGACGAGTTCTAGCTGTTAAATAAAATACGTAAGTGAGAGTCAACGGTAGTCCAGGGGTGTATAAATAATTTATAAAATGTGTGTGATGTGTGTGTGTGTACACATTTTAAAAATGTTGTGTTGCAAATGCGTTTGGATAAAGAAAACGCGGGTTAAACCCTTATCTTCATGCACTCCAAAATAAAATAAAATCTCTAAAATTACGCAGAACTTAGATAAAGATAATTTCATATCTAAAGTAGTTTTTAAGTCGCTTTGAATAAATATGGAAACTTTATATATGAACTTCTCGTGCTCCATGACAAGTGTTTTTAATTGTTTTTTATTTTATTTTAATTATTAAAAACCATTTTAAATGCATCTGCAAATGTTGAAATGTTATGCGTTTCTATGTTGGAATATGATATTTGCTATTCGTAATTCATCGATGCGTCTAACGGCTAAAAGAGTAAAAGTCTTAGCGGCTAAGCGGGGCGTGTTCTTCTAATTGATGCTACGTAACGAGTCGCGTCGCTTGAAAAGTTGGACGTATGTATCCTTTCAGCGTTAACTGTACTTCTATGTTGGCTTGTGGTCTGCTCTTGCAATTGATGTCCTTTCACAGGTTTTGTATTGCCATTTTATGTTGTTGTCGATGTTGTTACTTTGAATGTTTGCGCTCTAATTCGCCGCTAAGTGGCCTTTGGACATTAGTTGCAAAACTTTCTCCTTTTTTTTTTAGCACACTTGCAGAAGTTTATTACAGATGCTGTTGTTCCTTGTGTAGTCGATACTTTTAGCGGCTTGGCTGTGGTTTTTGCCAATGCTGAAATTGTTTGCCGCGTCTTAAGTTCAGTTGCGGCAATTTAATGAATGACTAGCAAAAGTTTTTCAGCTCCCATAGCAACGCTTAGTAATCCGACTACACCCTTGACGTCAATAATATTTGTGGAGATATGGAGACTAAAGCTCGATTTGAAATAAAATATAACTAATCGATCTTTAAGTGCAATTAAGAGCAATTTGCCCGTGGTTTAAATTTGCAGCGGTTTGTGATTAATCTAGAATCACCACTGTATCAAATAGTACCCATACAAACTATCCATATAAAAGTTGTAGCATCGAAATAAAAAAGAGGACAGCTAAAGTGAAATGATCTCAATTTAATTCATCAACATTGAAGTGATGCTGTCGATGTTGCTTCTAAGATAAAAATCGATAAATATTAATGTGCTATCATTATTTTTTCAGTTACGGCCATACTTAATTCGAGAAGCAGAATTTCTTATTCTTAATGCTGACTCAAGGATTCAACGCACATTACATTAATTGGTATGTTTCTTAGGTCTTAACAGTTGAGTGAATGTGGAATAAAGGTGGGCTATCTCAACCATTTCACGTTGCGCCTAGCTGCAATCTTGAATCACGATTTGTTGACCATTTCTCGTTTTGTAAATAAACCAATAAATTCATTTAAGGCACGCAACCTGTGAATGGAAGCACAACGCAGCTGCTCATGAATGCGAAATGCGGGGTACTTCAGCCTTATACACATGTACAAACATATGTATGCTGTATGTGTGTGTGAGTGTGTTTGTGTGTGTGTGATGAGTGTCTGTTAATGTGTGTGTGCGTGTGTTCATGTTGTGGGCTATAAAGCTTTACGAGCGTTGCCTCATTGTTATGGACAATGATGTGTTGAGAGACAAAAATACGTAGAATAAGAATTTTATGTCGGCATTTTTCCCGAGAAGTTGTTTTAATTATAACACCTGACAGCAGCACCTTACAACGCTTTCACATGTGTGTGTGTGTGTGTGTGTGTGCTGCTGTAGCCATGAAGTACAGTCAGCAGAAAAAGCAAAAAATATGCTGCCAGCATTAAGAATGCAAAATTTAATTCCGCAAATGAGAAACGTTTCGCGGGGACTGCAAATGTGAATGTCAATGAAAATCACACTTTATCCAGCTGTCTCTCTCTATCTTTCTTTCTCTCTCTCTCTCTCTCTCTCTTTCTGCGCTCTGTTGTCCTCTTTGTCTTTTTTTCGTTGTTGTTGTCTTTGTGTGTGGAATCTCGGAAAGCAGCTTTTTGACTGCTTGCGAATAAATTGCGACCAGATACAATTTAACAAATTAAAAAAAAAGGCGCGCTGCAAAATATAAAAGTGACAGGAAGAACAAACCGGACGGAACCGAACGGAACGGAATGACCGTGACCAAGAGTTTTGCGAACCGAGCCGAGAAATATGCAAAAATAACATTCGCAACCTGAATGCGAGCCAAATTGTGGGTGTGGATTTCCTGGGTCGCTGACAGCCCAAGGGCACTGCGAACACAAACTGACAGTTTGTAGTTTTATTAACTAACAGTTTTTATGAAATAAAAATGATTACGCCTCTGTGTACACACATACATATATCACTGCGAATGACACAGTTTTTCAGAATTTAAGTTTGAGTTTAAACAAATGGGAAACAGCAGCTTGCATATAGAAGTTATCAAATCAAATATAAATGCATACTTCACCAAAATATTCAACATGTTTTCTTCCAATGCAGTACTTCATAAATCATAAATCATCATCGTATTTGCTTTGGTTATACTCACCTAGAAAGATAGTTAAAAGAAGTAAATCATTGAATATATATGGATAAATAAATTAAACTTAATACTTGTTGTATATTTTAATTATTGGCATTAAATTTACAACTTATCTTGAATACCAGGAGCTGGTAAGCACTTGAACAATAACTTAACTTAACTTAACGTGTGAGATGTAATAAATCAAACTGTTAACAATAATGTATTGATTATATATTATTAGACAATAAATCTTCAATTGGAATTCAGGCTGAATACAAGTTGTAAAGGAAAGTCTAGATAGTGGAGGTATAAAATAAGCAATGATTGATAGTCAGGCAAACATATGACTCGGGGTATTAAATTAGGCAAGATACAGCTATTCCCCAGATATGCATTCACCAATGAAGTGCTCAACCCTTTTTCCCGATAACGATTCGCGGCATAGACATCGAGGGAATTACGGTCGTACGGGATGTAACCGTGAATTATTCAACAGTGCTGGGACCTGTTACTGTTTGCTTTAATACGGTTTTAAGTCATTTCATTTATTATTTAAGCCATGGCACAATTCGGTGGCGTTGGCTGTCAAAAATGCAATTGCCAAAACGAGAGGGCAACCAGAAAAATAAAAAAATAAAAACACCAAAGCAAACATAAAACACAGAAAAGCAGAAATTCGAGAAATGAGAAGCGCATGCAACAAAATTCAATTACTACTGTGGCAGTCAACAAGCCAAACGAGGGAGGATTGGGCTGAAGAGCGAGCTTGGCTTTGGGGATGAGCCAGATATGCGGCTGCTGGGGAGGGGGGGGGGGGGGGGGGGGGGGTGTTACGAGACGTAACCGTTCTTTGTAGTTATGCCAACGCTCATAATGTATGTGAATGTGATGTGCACACATGCAAGAATGCATGTATAGATGTGTACATATGGATGTGATTCGTTCTCCGCTGGCATTTCAAATATATGCGAGTAAACGCAATTAAAACAAGCAAACTTTCTCTTGACAACAGTGCCAGACTAAAAGATAGCCTGTACAGTCAGTTCAATAATTATTCGTACACTCTTCCATTCATAACTTAGCGCACTTTCATAAAATTGTACTGTTGAGATTTATAATTAAAGCAAATTCGTACAGGGTATAGAAATTTAAGCTTTAAAGTTTCGTAGTTTTTCATAGAAAATTAAATTAAACTATTCATGCTCTCTCTCTTTCTCTATCTCCCACTTTGTCTCTCGCAATCTCCCTTTATCTTTATCTCCTCGTAACCTTATTGTTTTATCAACAATGTGTGCATCAGCGGGGCTTAAATTAATTGCCAGCTGTAGATAAAGCAGAAATAAATAAATAACTATGGGCAATGATATTGCAATGTTAAATATAAATACTCCACGCTCATTCAGTGATTCGCAACAATCAGAATTAATTAACGCATAATTACATAAGTAATATGGCTGCAACTGCTGATTCAAATTGAAAGGTGCCTTTGTCGAGTGAATAAAAAATATACATAAAACCGTCTTCAGAATTATATGCAAAAAAAAATATGGCATAAGAAAACAAAAACAATCTATATAAATATCCATTATTGTGTCAGTCAATTATTATGCTATTAATTACCAGATGTTAATATGACATGGAAGCATCATGAGAAAGTCGTTATTTCATTTAATGTAGATTAATATAAGTCGTTGATTTGCATTTTATTAAATTATCGAATAATTGTTATTGGTAAAAGCAAATATATATCACATTATTCCTTCAATTTGCTATTACTTTAATTAGTAGCCAATTAACTGAATAAGTCCATGTGTCCAATATCCAAATATCGTAAATTGCTTCCAATGCATAATAGTTGACAGTTAAAACAGAGTCATCAAATCAAGGTTCTAACAACGGCATAATGACCCGACTGTAAATCCATACAAATGCATATATAATGGCTAAATGCCCTGTTTGTTAGCCAGATTAGTAAACTGAATATTTAAGCCAAACATCTGGCAACCTATCAAATTTCTACGAGCTGTTCTCATATATTACGCGAATTATGTCAGAATTATTGCGCTCGACTTATTCGAGCCTCTCTCCATGGCCAGCTTAGCTCCAGATGAGGCGTTCACAGGGAGTGGTCATAACATTTTAATTAACCGCGTGCAGTGGCTGATTGCGTGAAAGTCAATGGGCTAATTAACTGATGTGTCATTAAGGGCTCTTCAATACTAATTGGCTTTTGATTTTATTATAGCTCGATATTTCGTGCGCTACTTGATGCGGCATTTTTTTAAATAAATGACGCAATTAAGCCCGTCAGAATACACTCCGCCCCTCTGGGCTGTGTCTGTGTAATTAATGCACTTGTTCGCCGCCTTCATAATGTTGGAAGCTTAATAGTTTTAGCTGCAAGCAGTTGCCGTTGCAGTTGCTGTGTGGCATCTTCGACTTCTACTCGTTGGAATCTCTTGTCCTGTTTGCTTGTTGCCATCGCAACCCTCGAGCCAATTGCTCAATCATTCAACTAATAGAATAGGCGACGCTACACTGCCCAACTCTGGGACATGGCGTAATTGCAACGTGTGGGGGCGTGGCATGGTATGCGCCGCACTGCACTCTAATCGTGGCGTGCTTCTCTAATAGACAACCACTCAATTGGCTGTGGCATTCGAGCACTACTCCACTAGCAACAGATGAGACAATAAATACACTGAGCGAACTCCCCGAAGGCGAGCTGGAGGAGCTGGAGGAATTCTTAACTTTAATTGAGCAAAACTATTAGCAGTCAAATTCCTTAAGCACTTATCACAATCTAAAATCCAATTTATTTACCACTTCATTTATTTATTTTTTATATAATTATATTCTCAAATTGTGCTCAATATCAGAATATTTAAACAAATAGCCTGATTTAGCGGGAAATTCTATGATTTATTAAATTTTTATATAAAATGTTGGGCATAGAAAACATTACAAAACACTTGCCCAGAGGCAGAACTTCAATATTTATATACTTTATTTGTTTATTCAGAAACACGCTTTGAATGCAAATTTCGATACGATTTATAATGGAAATTGTCTGGAGTGCATTTGGGAATAGTAATCATAATTCATATCTGATATTCAGAAATAGAAATAGGGCAAGATTAATGAATCTGATAGTTGAGGCAAGGCTATCTGTGCGTGTGCGTTGTGAGGCAAGCAACTGATTTTCAGAGCACCTCCAAGAAAACCAGCTCCATAAAAGAATGAAGCATTCTTCTTGAGCTCAACTTGGATTGGCCCGCAGGCTTTATTGTTGCAATTCATTTAAATGTGTGGCATGCTTTATGGCATACTTTTCTGTGCTGCCATTAATCAACATTAAAAGTGTCAACAATAACAACAACAGCAGCAACAACAACAATAGCGGCAGTAACAATAACAGCAACAAGGAGAACCAAAGAAAAGGAAATGTGAAAAGCGCTCATAAATAGCTGACAAGTGAGAAGGAAACTGAGGAGACGAGGAGAAGCGGGGAAGTGGGGAAGCAGGGGCACCAACAACTGTGCGAAAAAATACTGTATATATATATATATGTATAGATGGTGGATGGGTATACGAGTAATGCAATCAGCAGGTGTTTGTCAGTTTCCACGAGTAATTTATTTGCTCCGGCAAGTTGTTAATGCACCGTTCAAAATTCAACATCCACCGTGCAACATTCACCGTTCACCGTTCTGAATTTAGCAGTTTTCAATTGCATATATAATGTTTCCATAAGGAATGCCTTTGTTTAAAGATTTAAGCATTTTTAATACGTTTTCGCATAACTCTCTGCATGGCATTTAAAAAATTTTTAATAACCAGATTTAATTGGTTTTCTTTGCATATTTGAAATTAATGTGCAATTTTTAATTAACAAGTTAGAGTGCTCAAAAAGATGGTGCGCGACTTATGAATGCCCTGTATTTATTTATTTAATGTCGACTAAAATATGCAGAAAGTAAAAAAAATAATTTTAGAAAGAGACTTTAATTCATAACTTTGATTTAAAAATAATATAGTTAACATAAGTACCAAAAGTTGGCCCATTTAGGTATCCACAGAAAATGTTATTTTTCATTTAAAATAATTATTTTAATTTTTCATAGTTTATGGGATTGCCAAAAATGCTAAACCACAAATGCCCATCCAAAATGTTATTCCCAAGATAAGACGCTTAAAGTTTAATGTGATCTGTACAGAAAATTCAAAATTCCTCGCTGGGCTTATGAAGAGGTATAGACTTTTTACCGTTTAAGCTCATATTTTTTATGGCCCTTGCAGACAATTTAGGAGTGTCATTTTTAGAACTTTCGTAATGAGTTTAAAACTAAATTCAAGAAAATGAAACGCGTTTATTTCAACAATCAGCCTTCTCTTTACCAATCGTAAAAGCCAACTTTGTATAAAATAAACTTTACCATCCCAAAATTTTTTAGTGAACCAAGATTTTGGACTTTCGTGCACGTTGATTGTTGCCTTTGCTCGACCTTTGCCGCAAAGTCAGCGCTTTATTAAATGTTTTCATTTAAATGAAATTGAATAAACCGCTAATCCAATTCACTGGCCACAACCCCCACTCGTAGGGGGAACAACAAAGAACTCAAACAATTTCCATATCCTTTCATTGTTAACTGCTGTTCCAATTAATTTGCATGTTTGGGGCGAGGTCATTCTAAAGTTTCGCTGCCACACTGTGGATGCCACTAGACAAGCAGTTCAAAGAAACCAACACAACCAGCATGACAGCATCAATTAGCATCAATGACCCAACTCGGCGCTTAACAAGGACAATTGCATTCCCTGGAAATGGAGGCGGTGAGGAGGCGAGTCGGTGGCAATAATAAAAGAACTGAGTGGCATGCCCCACTGCGGCCGCATGTGTGCTTAATGTGACAACGACAACGACAACGATAACAGAAACCAGCTGAGTTGCTTCCCCTTCTAGCTCAGTTAAGGATTCTAGACCAGAAGTCCGAGTCACTGTTCTTCGGCAGCAACACAATTGAAGTAATGCAATTCTGTTGGTTCTTCTTGTTAATATTGTTATTGGCTTATTGTGGTTCGCTCTTCAATTTTCTCTGGCTGCAGCATTAATGCTGACTCACAGTCCTTAAATGTCAAGTCAGCTAAATTGTTGCGGAAGCAACTCTTGAAACAGCTTAAATTTCCGTTCAGTTAAATATGAATTGTTTTCTGGTTCACAAATGGAAATTTGGAATATACCATCCATTATTAATTTTTCTTTTGAAGGCCGTTTTCTTAAAATTAGATCCTTTGAAACAAAGTGTCTTTAATTGAATTTCGCATCGTACTTTTAGTTAAATTAGCATAGAAAGACTTCTGCTTATGTTAAAAATATAATTATGATAATCCCGGATAGACAATTTAAGAGCTAAAGTTACCAAGCTTGGAATGCAGAAGCTGATAATCTTCTGCAAAGATTGGTATGAAGTTTAAATTTAAAATATCTAATTAATTCTTATACCCACCAAGGTAAAAAGCCAATAATCTGCTGAGCTTACACTGGTACCGACTGCAAGGTTTTTTTTTTGGGATGGATCTGCTGATGCTAAAAGTAAGCTGAAAGTTCAAAAACAATTCCTGCTTAACTTTCCTTTTGAGCTTACATATTTATTCGAATGCATTCGAAATCAGAGATAAAGCCAAATAATGCTAAAAATGTTTATTGCATGTAACATTTTTAATCCACTCGCAAATATCAATCAGTTTATTTATTTCTTAAGCACATCAAGTAAAAATATTATGCATACTAAAATATTTATGTGGGCCACAAAATGTAAAATGCGTGTACAAAAGAACAGTTCAAAATAAATCTTTGTGATTTCATCAATAAAAGAAAGAAACAGTTATAAACAAGCATCGCATTGAATAATTTAATGTTATATGCAATATTTTTATGCGTCGCATTAAATTGAGCGTTGCAGCAAACGCAACGTTGGGGGCATAACCCGTCGCCACTTGCCACCACCCTTTGCATCCATATAATGCATTTGTTGGCCAGGTCACATTTGCGAATTTACAACCACAATAAACCGCAACAAAGACGACCACAGCAACCGTAACATGCAGCCGCATTGGTGGCTGTTGTTGGCTCCTTCTCCCTTTTTGGCCCCTCGCCATATAACCTATAAACTGTCATAAAAGCAAGAAATAAGCAAAAGAACGCAGCGGGGAGGGCAAACCGGGAAATCTAAAGGCATATATGAAAAATGAAATTCCAAAAATGCAACCCAACTTCATGGCTCCCTTGCAACTGCCCTCTTCCTCTCTAATGTGGCTACAAAAGTAACACAATTTTCCGCTCGAAATGCGAAAGCAATTCTCATACATACCCTATAAATACACCTGTAGCGGGTGTACCGCGTATGTACTTATTTGCCTTTCCCATTTCGTCAACTAGTATTATTTGAAATATTTTATTTATTTATTGTTTTATGAACTCTTCTTATATATTATATTATTATATATATTTAAGACAAATATAATTATTCACTATTTTTATTTCTTGCTACCATATGCATTGGTTGCTTAATTTCTTAACTATGTTAATTGCAATATTCGGGAATAGACTATTTGTAGTTCCATACTTCTGTAATTCCTTCTTAAAAACTCATATTTTGTAAGTCCACATATTAATGTAAATTTCCAACAGCCCAAACACTATGCAAATAATGATATATCAAAATTGGGATAGATTATAAAGTACGATTAAAAAAAAATAAAAATGCATTTTGAGAATAATTCACGTAATTATAATAAGCAAGAATAACAGTAATACATATTGTATGTACGTAATATATTCAGTAATAAAAATGAACTCCTTAAATATTTACAATCTTCGCTGTTTTTACATGTAAATTGTTAAATTATTAAAATAAAAAGAAATAAATAAATTCTTAAAAATAAGTTGCTGTTACTTTCTGTAATCTACACTTGTAGAGAATGGAGTATTCGATCAGTTTCACACACACTGCCTGTTACGCAATACTCTTTCCGGGCTTGTGTTATTTATTCACCGATGTAAGGAAGCAGCCGAATAATAAATTTGCACTTGTTGTTGATGCTAAATTAAAATGCACAGCAGATTTATATGCACATGAAGAGCCACAAGCAGCACCGCAGCAAGCCACCCCTCAACCACCTCAACTACCACCCCCACTCCCTGCAGAGTATGCAGCAAGCAGTTGAGGCTTGTGCCGAGAGTTTTGTGGGCGCATTCGCATTTTCTGAAGAGGTTGCACGTACAACTTTTTGCCACCTGGCAAAAGTTTGTGCTCAACAGCCGTTGCCGTAGGGAAAAACAAATTCAGCCACAAAACTTGGACTTATCATCAGGTTGAAATATATGCCAAGCCAAGTTGTGCGATGTGTGCCCCGAGGGGCAGCCCTGAAGTGACCGTTAGGCAGTGAGACAGTGAGGTAGCTGCATGAGCTGCCACTCTTCTTAGTTGGTCTACGTGTGGTTACTGCCACAATACAGGGTGTCAATCAATCATTATTGCAGCCAGGCGCTACGTGGAGGAATGGAATGATTGGCGAATGGGCTTCATTTCGTTGCCACTCGATTGCACCAAAACGCCGTAATGTGCGGTGTTGGCTGCAAATTAACGTGATGCCTGCTGCATTCACACACACACACACCACAATACTCACTACACACTAGCTTCCCTCTAGCTGCCCCTGGACCACATTGGTCAGTCTGTGCAATTTGACCATCAATCATGTCCTTCGATTTCAGCTCTCAAAATTTAATTGACTTTGATTTGTAAAGTTGAGCATTGTCAGTGTATGTACATGTATATGTATGTGTGTGTGTGTGTGTGTGCGTGTGATTGTGTGTTTGTCTAATTTGGTTCGTTTTGCTGCTGATTGGGTGACAAATGTTTGATGTTCTGTGAAATTGAGTTGATGCTCGTGTTAAGTGCTTCCAGAATCGACTTCAGATTGTTCTATTAAATTGCATTTGTCATTCAATTTCAAGTCATTAATGTGGTTGCTGTTGTTGCTAATTTTTTGACTTATTCATTTTGTTAAAAGCTTAACTGAGCTATATTTGTGTTACACTTACACTACCAAGCAAATAGATTGTTTAGCAGTATATAGCAAAAGCGGTTTCTGTTTATTTTTGTACCTCAAATTTAGTTGTTTAACTTTCGATTGTGTGTGCTTTGGTCATATTTTCAAATAGCGGCAAAAATAAAAAGCAATTGTTTATATTTGGCATTTAGAATGCCATCGAGCAATAAAATCAATTTTTAGAATCTCACTTTTCTTTACGACCTAAAAGTTCTTTACGATTTCCCCATAATTGGACTGGAGCGTGTATATGTATGAAAAATGAAGGGAAGATGATTAAGCAAAAAAGCAAGCTGCGTTTAACTAAATTTAATGGTACTTTACCTTAAGTACAGATTGCTTAATAGAATTTCTAGCACCGAGTTTAAACAGCAGAAAACATTTATAGTTAGTTAGAATAAACGATATTTTGATATTCGTACTAAATAAATTATACGCTTTGTTCATTTTGCACAATAAATATGTTTTTTTTTTTGCATGATCAACCACGCTGACATTTTTTCAATCCAAATTGTTTTTATGACATAAATTCGAATCGTATTCTGTTGACCGTCATAATTCAATTTATTCAGGTTTGTTATTTGAAAATCAATATTTTCTAAACAACAAATGTACAAGTTTGTGATAAAAATAAATGGATTTGAATAAATAAATTTATTAGCCGTCTTTCAATTCTTTTTAAATGCAAAGCTCTTTAAATATTCCCGATTAACTTCGCCAAAGCTGTCTCAATAATAATATTGTCAATAGAAAGTGCAAATAGAGTTTTTATATCAATATATTTATAGCCAAATGTTAAGTTAGGGGTATCCTGAATACTATATACTTCGATAGACTATTATATTTTATTTGAGGTAAAATGAATATTTTATGGGAATAAACAACATGTAAAACAGGTAAATGCCAGCTAGATATTTCGTTATCTGGAACAGAAGCTAACTGAACAAGCAAGAATGATTACGAGATACCCTGAAATAAACTAGTTCACAAAAATAGAAATACGAATACGTTTCGAACTATAAATTGGGTATTTCTTTTTCGATTTTAGTGAAATTTGAGCAGTTAATCAATATGTCAATGTATATTATATGGCTAAATATTCTGAAAACGGAGGTAGTTATCGATCAAATGATGTACATATATTTTATCTGCGACAAATATGAGATATCAGCGATTCGTTCAGACGGACATGTCGACTCTTCTATTAGTCTTCATCAAGCATATATATACTCTACGGAGTCGGAGATGTTACCTTCTGTCTGTAACATACTTTTGCACAACATCATTTTGCGCTCTTTGCCCATTTTTATTGTGTTCAGGGTAGAAGCACATTAGGTTAGACTAAATGTCAAAGAGCATCAGATAAGATAAATGTGCCCCAGTTGCTAAATGAATGTCTGTTTAAAAGATTTGTGTGTTCGTGACAGTGACAGCAGAATTGTAAACGCATTTAAGCTGAGCGTGTTTATTACCTAAAATATGATAAATGGATTTACTTTTAGCAATTAACACCTGAAATCGAATCGGGCAACAGAAACTAAGGCCGAGATTCCAAAGTCGTCAAACAACACGTTTAAAAACCAGAGGCGCTAAATAAACACACGGCTCTGAGCTGGTCGCATTGCTAATTGGCAAACAGCATTTGAACTTGAGCTGAAGCTGCTGATGATGGCGCTGCTTGGTGGCATGCACAATTTATGAAAACCGAAACATTCGTTTCAGGATAAGCCGTAAGAGGCTTGGGTTATTTATCTACCAAATTCTTTATTCTCACCACAACCTTTTGTTTTAAAAAATGAATTTGGCGACGTAGACAGAATTGGCCAACCATGCGAATGACGTTTATTTTATCATAATTAAAGTTGGTCATTAGCGAAAAGTTGTGATTTATACAAGCGGATGTAAGGCACTACGACTAGCATAAAGGACAATGAAAGGCGAAATAATTTGTAAAAAAAACAGAATCTAAGCAGACAAGCCCACATACCATTTAAAGGATTTTTAATATACATTCAAAATGTATATTAACCAAGGCTAACTATCTTAAGAAAAGCGCAAAATCCTTTAAAAAAACAAAAAAATACAATAAAATTTATCGTTTTCCCAATTTGAAATTTTAGCAGTTGTTTGAATATATAAATTTCGCAGGCAAGAATAATTCTTAACTATAATCGGTAAAATATTTTATTAATATTTATTTTAGTAAAATCCATAATAAAAATAACACCTAATTCAATGAAATTTCAAGTTTTCTCAATTATTTCGCAAATGTTCTTAAATAAATGTGATAAAATCGCAATAAATGCTCTAATTCATATTGCAATAGAAATCAAACTAAGAAATGCTCTTAGCACAAATATTAAAAACATGGTCATAATTATTGACAAAAGAAGTGTGCCCAATTTGGCAATTATTATTTGTCTAAGTGGAAACAAATAAATAAAACTCTAGTAAAAGACATTCCCAGCCAAAATGGCGCAGACACAAAAATCAATTTGCCGACGGGTGAAATTTTGCGCTGATTTGAGCATTTGCACCATTTTGACCGTGTTTCTGAGGGTGTTCAAACGAATTCCTGTGGTAATAAGTTCAAATTCGCTCAACGAATTGGATGAGCTATTTTTGGTGCACAACGGAACTTTGTCTAGTCGTTGTCTGCATACAAACACACAACACACACACAAACACACACACACACACATTTAGGGGGGGAGAGGGAGGGGGGAGAGGAGCAGGCCGTGCTGTAGGAAATAAGCATCCGCGAAGGTAAAGCAGCAACAACTCCATATTTATGTAAATATTTAGCAAAACCAAACAGCTCGGCCGGACGAGCACTCCGCTCTCAACTCTCAGCTCTCAGGTGTTGTCGCTGTAGCTGTAGCTGTTGTTGCCTGGGTCTGCGGGCGAGGCACGTGTATGAATATTTTATGCACCCACTGTGTCAACTGGCTGCCAACATCAAACTACGCGTCTAGACAAACTTGAGTTTACAGTGGTTTTTCGTAAACTCGTAAGACACACAAGACACAAGCTAAACACATACACACACTTGCACACACACATACACACACACACTCACACACATACAATTAGCACACGCGTGAAGTTGTAGGCAGTTAGGAATTGATGCCAACAGCTTT
Organism: Drosophila trichaetosa; assembly: GCA_035043205.1. Classification (NCBI taxonomy): domain Eukaryota; kingdom Metazoa; phylum Arthropoda; class Insecta; order Diptera; family Drosophilidae; genus Drosophila; species Drosophila trichaetosa. The sequence continues at coordinate 3,445,738 of JAWNNE010000535.1, read as the reverse complement.
TCTTTGTTAACTTTTTGCACTTAAATATAAACACTGGCACTTATGCGTGTATTTATTTATTTGATAAATGATATATAATTGTTTGACTACTCACTCAGCAATGCTTTTAGATAACGGCCAGCGCTCCATGGTGGCCTGATATTTCATATTTTCGATTTGCTTCTTTAATGCGTCCCGATCCATGTTTTGTAGAGCACTGGGATCCATGGCGGCTAAAATTTATCCACATACCACCCCTGCAAAGGCAACAGAGCAGAGAGAACAGCGGTGAGCGAAATGTTACGAGATGCCATAAATGCTGCAAGACTTGAGCAGCGCTCTCTGCTTTCTCATTTTCCCTCCAACCCATCATCAGCCTGCCAGTGTAAGCTTTGGCATTACTTTTGGCGGGGTTGGTTTCGGGGGTTGCAGCAGGTTCATTACTGTTGCTGGGCACCCTGTATGCCTGTGTGGCCGGTGTCTGAAGTTTGCAGCTCAGCTAACGCCTGCGCCCAGCACTCACAACAAATCAATAGAGAGCTCGAGAGAGAGAGAGAGAGAGTAAAGTAAAATATGAGAGAGAGAGCCGTTAACAGTGCCGCCTAAAAGGCTGCTATAAAACGCATTTGGTTAAGCGCTCTTGGGCCGCTTAACATTTTTAGGCATTTGTTTACCTCCGTGTGGCAGGCAGGAGAGCAAAAAAATGCAACCAAAAATAAAAGGGCGCGCCCGACATCTTGAAAAATTACATACCGAAAAGCAGACTTCACAAAAAACAGCTGAGCTAAGCACGCAGCTGCCTCTCTCTCTTTCTCTCTCTCTCTCTCGCTCTCTCTCTTTATCAATGTCCCCCTCTCTCTTTCTTCCGCCCATTGACCGGCTTTTAAGCTGTAATTTATGGAACTTCATCTATGTTTATTTTTGCCAAAACGGATTTAATTTTATATTGTTTTTTTTGTTTGCCTAACGTCATAAATAAAAGCGGCGTGTCAAATTTTTTTGGCCAGACCCAACATTTGGGAGGTGAGAAAAGTGAGTAAATACAGTGAGAAAATGCTGCGTGTTATGAGACAATTAATTTTGGGTTAGCAGCGAACTGTTCAACAAGCCGTTTTTATTGCATCTGCAAACAATTTATATTGTCTAAAATGCTGGCAGCCCAAAAGCTGGGAGAATTACTTGGGTTTTGTGGGATCATAGAAAAACTGTTAAGACTTATGTTTGACATCTTCGACAGCACAGGAAAAAATATTTATTTCTGTTTTTTATAAGTTATAAGTTAATTTTAAATAAAATATTAAAATAAAATAGACATCTTGACCATCATTAACAATTGAAAATAACAACAGCTCAACGATTTTTTAAGTTAAGTTAAGTTCAGCTCGAAAATATAAATAATTTATTTGTATTTTCAAAGAAAATAAATCTAAATTGGTTTTATATATATATATTCTATATTAAATAATTGAATATTTTGTAATGCATATCTTTCTATACAATATTTAATATATATTTTCTTTAGTTATAATTACGTTTATTTTTAATGTAAGTAAACTTAGACATTTAATTATTTCTTCAAATATACTAATACCATGATAGAATAAAAAACGGGTCTGTATGAATATCAAAGATTTAATACATTAAAATGTGTAATTTATATATATATATGTATATATATATAATAATATAGTTATTGCTATAACTCTATCCACCCAGACTCGAATTGAATAAAATATTATCAAATATTTGTAAATAAAACAAATTCCTTTTTATTGACTTCTTACTTGGCTGGTTAACATAACTCTGTTAGTGAACACTGCACAGCACAATCAGTCTGAACAGCTTCTGTATACATTAGCACAGACACAAACCCCATGGCCAGTAGAACTGTTATTCAGCTTTGTGTGGCCAACTTTTATCTCATGCTACAAAATTTTGCGATGAAAGACAACAAAACGAAACTAACTGTGACATCATCAAGAACTAATATCCAACTCAAATAAAAAAGCCGCAAATATTGTGGGTTCAGGATGTGGGCCTGGCAGCTGTAAAAACCGCAAGCAGCCACTGCTGCCCGATTGTTTTGCCATAAGGTAGCACCGCACCAGACTCAGGGATATAATCGGGGACATTGATGTGAGTTGACTCCAACGACCGGCAAAAACTTGACACCAACTGAACGGGAACTGGGCGGTGTTTTGTGTGTAACTTAAAAGGGCCAGTTTGTGTCCAGCAGGTCGCTTCCCTTGGCCAAGTGGCTAGCATAAGTGTACATCATTTTTTTGTGTCACTTCGCTGGACTGAACTGAACTGAGCTGACAACGGTTGCTGCCCCCCACTGCAACTCTGTGGATCCAAGCATGTCTGTCGAAGGCTACCAAAGGATTTAAGGCTTTAACACAAGCTGATGAGCAGCTGTGTTGTCTGCGGGCTGTTCTTTTTTCAAACGTCGGCCTTAAGCGCTGGCCAACGTGTTAATGGCAACTTTGTTGCTAAAGACCAGATTTAATGTTGGCCCTTTGCCTATCGGCACCATCTTTGTGTGTGTTAAACATGTGCTCATATGTTGGCAGGCCTGACCAGCAGCACGAAAAACTTAAACTTGGTTTAATTAAAAGTTGTTTTCGCAACAGCTAGCTTCTGGGCCAGTTACATGTAGTGGTTTGGACTTTTACCTAAGTACATCAACTGTGACAATATAAGCAGGTTTCACTTTTAGTGAATTATTGTGCTTTTTAAAGCTAAGACGAAAAGTATGCTGCAATATGGGATTAGTTAATTGTTTTATGGAAAAACCCAGAATAAGCCCAAAAATGTTAATAATTATAATAAATAATATACAAAAAACATAATGTTAACAATAAAGAGAGAGTAAATTGTGGGAAAACCGATAGGGAGTAAGTAAAGAAGAGATTGGAAATTAACTGAACCTGGGGCATTGAAGAATTTACCATTACATTAAGTAGAGCACTTCCTACACGCTAAATATGTTTAAATTTTAAAACATAAATTTACTTGCGGGTTAGTTAGATAAGTCATTGACTTATTAAATAAGAAATATTGAATTTGGTAAAAAAAAGGTGTTAATTTTTTAACTTTGTCATCTGGAAGCTATTTTTCTCCGAACATGGATTTTATTGAGTCATTGCGACCACAACGAAATTTAGTAAGCCACTTTTCAACCATTGAAATTGATGGTACAGAGTTCACCAAGTGTTTATAAAGCCTTTTCTCCATGTAGTCCAACGGACTACAGTAATGATTGATGAGCACACGAAATGCTCTTTATTCAGTTTACGATGAAATTGATGAGGTTATCTGCTCTTAATGGCTATCAAACACAAACTTAATGACACAGCATCCGCTAAATTCGACACCAGTTTATTGTAACAACTGAAGGCAGTCGACGGGAGCAGAGTTGTACTAAAATTAACCACAGCCCTTTTATGTATTTTAAGCAAGTTAAATACATTGATTGATGCAATGTGACTCTTCTGTTGTTAGCTAACTTTCAAATCATTCTTTCAAATTTCTTAGCAAATTGTAAATCGCCCAGGAAGCTAGAAAAATGTTCCGGATTTTATAAATAGTTTTTAGATATACGAAAAAAAGTATATTAAAAGTAGAAAAGTTTTCTTTTTATTTTCTAGAAATATATTTCTTAATAGAAAATATTTTTAACTATCTGTAAATATTTTAGTGCGATTTTTTTTCTGAGCGTAGTCATTATATATTCCTCTTAAGGGTGGTAGAAATAAACGCCCCATTTAGTAGAAATTACTAATATAATTAGAAACATTTAATCTTAAGGTGTGATTAGCCGAAATTTTGAATGCCACTGTTAGTTGTTCTCGATAGATTATACAAATATATGTTATAAATGAATAGATCTGTACAGCATCCCGGAGAAGAAGAAGCTATTTTAGAGGTCTTCCATGTCCATGTCTTTGCCGTAAGCTGCAGTTTAACCCAAGCTGACCGAACAAGAAATCTAAACTAATTGCTTGCAGCAATTGCTGGCAAAGGGATAAGGACGCCTTTGGATGACATGTGGCATGGAGAATGGGATGCACCATTGAGCAGAGCTGCAGGAGAAAAAGATGCGGCTGCAACTGAAAAAGTAGCTGTAAAATATCTTGCAGTCACGAATGAGTAGCTGGCAGCGGACATAAATCGTTAGCAAAATGTTTTCGGCGATTACAAGTGGCTGTCTTCCATGCCTGCATACGCACCTCCCCCTCCACACACACACACACACACACACACACACACACACAAACACACACACGCATACATCGCTGCAAACCACTCGAGTGACACGCTCCCCTCCACCCACCGCCCCGTTTAGAACAACGCACACTATCTCTAGCCCCCCCCCTCCCTCCCTCCATCCGTTGCTCTTAGATGCCCTGCAAGGGACAAGGACAACTACGAAGAGTCAAGTGATTTTCTTTTACATTGATGTTGGCATCTTGTTGTTGTTGCCCGCCCGACAAAAACATATTGTTAAACGGCAGCCGACTCCTGTCAGCCTTAGAAAATGAGTATATACATAAATTTATAAATATATACATACATATAAATATTCTGGCTTATACAAATAAATACATACACACATAAAAAAAAATCTCGCACAGCACTTGAAAAACGTTTTCAAACATAGCTTTGTGGTTCATTTTGTAAACATTCCAATTTTTTTTGCTGTTCGTCATCAAAAATTGTTAGTTTAATTGGCATTAGCCAAAACGTGTCCAACTGGGACAGCCTGCTGTCGCTTTGAGCAACAATTTTAGCTTGTTAGCTTCAATATAATGGTCGCAAACCACTGAGGCATATTTTCATTTTTTCTCTCTTTTTTTGTAAAACGAATTTGACAAGACCCTCAAAGGTGCCGCAAGGTGCATGTCAAATTTGTCAAGAATAAATTAAAGTGTCATTTAAAATATTACCGCCTTAGAAAAATATTTAAAGCTACCTTGATTTTAGGCGAAAAAATGTACTTGGACCAAAATGTAATCGCAAAAATAAAATTTAAATCCAAATAAGAGTGCTACACAAAAAAATATTCTGTGCTTTCTGGCCCATCGATTAGCCAATCGATTAAAATGTCTTTAGATAAGAAATTGAAAGCAAATTATTTTTCAATTTAATCTACATTTCCACTACTACCAAACCTAGTAGTAGGAAAAAAATAAAAATAAACAAATATAAATTAATTCACTTAAAACTTTTAAATGCAAGTTTGTCAATAAAATATGTAGAATGTATTTAACAGCTGGGTACAGGGTATATCATAGTCGATGTCACTCGACTACAGAACTCTTTGAGTCCACATTTTATGAAAAAGGCATTAAAAAATAAACGAATTGGTTTTCGCAGGCACACTGACTGCCATAAAGTAGCAAGACATTAAATAAAAGACAACATCATGTTGTAAATAAAGCACAGTAATTATCCAACACGTGGGAGCTACGAAAACTTTTGCATAATGCACGAGGAATGCTTATAGAGTCATTAACAAAATTCACTCCAAGCACTTTGCTACCTTTGACTGCACTTTAGAACTTAGTTGCCCGACTCAGAAAACATCGACAACAATTTGCTGGAAACTTTCAACTTGAAGAGTTGAGCAACCAACGAAAACAACCATAAAATGCAGTTGCAACATTGTAAAACCGAGTGTTTTGAAGCGCCACTTGCTGATCATCAATTCGAAGCGCTAAATAATTAAAGCACAAAAGCATACAGTTGAGGTTAGCGATTTGCCATTTGCCATTTGCGTGTGTGTGGCCAACTTGGAACTGGAGTGGTTAGTTCCGGCCCGGTCAACAAGCAATAAAATGCGTTAAATTATGGCACGCAAACAATGCAATTTTGGCGTTTGCTGCTCCAGAGTCACGCACAATGTGGCGTATGCGTGATTTACACCATGAACATGTGTTGCCTAATGACTATTTCATTATTAATATCCTGCACATTGGAGTCCATGCTTTGCCATTAAGCAAATTATAAATTTAGCCTTTATATTTACTAATGTTTTATTAATCGCAACAGCAGACAGACTAGACACTGTGCAAATTCCCTGAAGTTGTATTCCGACTGGATTCGAGCTAACCATCATTTATCAATTATAATTTCCCGTTGCTATTTGTCAAATATTTATTACTATTTCCTGGTTAGAAGGTTTGCTTCTAACCAAGTTACTATTGTGCATGACAAGTAAGTAAGTAAGTGACCACTGGGGACCATTGATAAATAAATTAAATTCATTTTTGATAACTAGTTGACAAGCAGTAATTTATGTCTGTTATATTAAAAAATCTGAAATCTTGTTTATATAAATAAATCCAAGGCCGCTTTTAAGTTATATTTTATAAATAACTTATCAACAATTATTTTCATGCTTTTCTCAATAGCTTTGAGTAAAATGCTTAAGTTGTAATTTAATGTTACTATTTCTTAAATGAAACTATTTGAATTCATTGGATTAAAGAAGTTTATTTGTTAAATGGGTAATTGAGATTGAGTTGAGTGCTCAACTTAGCTAGATTACTTTCTTAAAGGAGTGGCCAAATTGTATTCGTAGTACGTGAAATTTGTCTCCGTGAAATTGTTCTTTCTACTTTCTTTTCTTCTAGCAACTTCGCAATATTTCGTACAAGTGAGTTGGAGTTGGAGTTTGAAGTTGATTAATGTGATTGCTTTAAATTAAATTAAATAAGTTCTCAAGAGCTTTAATGTACAGCTCTCTATGGGTCATTTTGTTCCTTACTAATGGAGGCTTTCCCACAAGTATTTATTAACATTTATTCATGACATTTATTTATGGTCCATAAATATATAATATATTTGTTCATTATTCCAAATTATTACTAACGAAAGGGAAAAGAATTAATGCTTGCTTTTAATAATTCATATTTTGAGACATCATAATCTATCTTTCTTTTTTGCTTAGAAATTTAGTATGCTACTGTCTGAAATACATTAATCACTTTCGAATAATCTAATATGCTCATGTTGGGGAGTTCATAAATAATATTACTCCATAGTCATTCAAACAACTGTTTGTTATTCTACTAACAAATTGAAGTTTATATAATGTAATAAACCAATCCAAAATAAATAATGCTTTTTTTTCATTGCAGGAAGGCAATTGTGCCTTTAGTTTCAAATTTGTCGCAGATATGTATGTGTGTATGTAGATAGCTCAGAAGTTACGTAGTTTAAAGCATTTACTTTGCCAAGTTTATCTGGCAAATGACATAAATCAAACGATTCAAGTGAAAGCCCAATGGCTATTAAATTTACGGCCTAGCCTGTAGCTGTATGTGGATGGGTGCGGGGGGAGGAGTGGTCAGTTAGTGCGCCAGAGATGGAAGATGAAACCATTTTGTGACCGTTTCATTGCACCTTAGTTTGCTTTTCTGTTTTTTGTCCGTGTGTTTACGGTTGATGGGTCGGGCCACAAAAAAACTGCAAAAAAAGTGCAATTAAAACCGTTTGATGTGATACTTTGTTTCCCTCTCGCTTTGACTTTCTCATTCTCTCTCTCTCTCTCTCCATATGACAGTCTTTGGGGGATTGGAATACTGCATAATAGTAGCATGGGTTTCGCCAAAGTACCAAATAGATGGATAGATTGGTGGAGAGAGAAAATACGATAATTGTTGTTAACCGGTCCCGGACTCTGTGAGAGATAGAAGAAACATGAAGACAAAAACAGTGACCCTTGCTGCCATAGATCGAAACAAAGGCATCAATTTTAGTGTCAAAGCGTCGGGCAATAAAAACAAGAACGAGAAAGTTACGACCGACAGTTGCATTTTACAGTTGTAAAACAAACAGGACATTTTAAAGGAACAATAACAAATAATACAGCAGACTAAGGGCAAAATTTAGATATTGACATTTAAGATTTGACTATTGGCAGTAAAGCAAGAACGTAATGGGTGCCATTACTGAAGGCCAGACACAAAAGAAAGTGGCAACAGTGGAGAATATTTTTGTAAAAATGGGGAGAAGAGTAAACAAAGCACAAACCATTTACACCTACTACTTAGTAAATTGTAAAAGTTCACTGAAAAAAGGGATCAACGTGCAAAGAGGAGACTTACACAGAAACTCATTGCAGAGCTTAAGAGCATTATGCGATAAGCGAATAAGAGTTCGCACTTGCAACTCTCGTCATAAAGTTTGCCCGTTATTAAGCTGCAAATGACATGTGCTTAAATGGAAAATGACAAAACCAAGAGCACAGAGATGTGCAACATGAATCATGCAGCACAGAGAGAAATGCGACATGTGCTGAGGGGCGGAAGCACCTCAAAACTTGGCTACGAAAATTAAATGTAAGCACTGACACACAAACCCAGACATTAAATTTGCATTAAAATATTCAATTTAGAGAGAACACAAACCACACACACACACACACACAGGACTCAGAGATGTGGCACATTTAAAAAAGATGAGCCAGCTGCTTCTATGACTATATCAGTGCCTGCCCCGGCTTTGTGCATCAAAGGTAACGGGCGGCAAGTGTGAAACGATGATGACGATGATGATGATGATGATGATGATGACGATGACACATCCTGCTGCTCAGCTAGCTGACTCTGCTCTCTAAACTCCTCTCTAGTTCACACCCTCTATCCCTCTCTAACTGTCTCTCACACAGCATATCTCTATGTATCTCGTTATCTGTAGCGTGCAGTCTGCTCTAGTCTATGGCGCCTTTCTTTGTGCTTTAATTATTTGTAGCATGCAAAGTTAAGCTCTTGCACACACTCACACACACACACACACTTTGGGCTAGGTATTAAGTTATAAATATGTGTGTAGCAAGTGCTGCAACACACATCTACCAGCTACCCATTCCCATTCCCTCGATCTGCATCTCTGCATGTGCGTGTGTTAAATACAAGTTTCAATGCAGTCAACAGCTGTGTGTGTGTGTGCGTCGACCATAGTGTTGCCAGCTTAAACCAAGCAAAAGATGCTAGTTCTGAGTAGATAAAAAATGTTATGGGAGAAGCATCGTTAAATTTATTTAAAATACTTTCACAAAGTTCATACTCATTATATTTTGCGGGAATTACTTTCCATTAAAATTTCCATGTACCCGTGAATATCCTATATTTTTGATACATTTATTATTATGAACTCATTAAAAAAAAAGTATGATGTACATATGTGTAATATATCATAAACGAAGAAGTCAACACAACCGCCCCTATAAAATATATTTATTTGATCATAATCAACGGCAAAGTCGTTAATATTTCCATTATGAATCTTGAAATATCGGCTGCTTGCGACATATGTTGCCATATCTCTGAGCCTAAACTTTTGTAGAGTATAGAATATCCAAACTTGAGTAACCGGCAGCACTGGTTTCTGTTGGTGTGAGTCTCTGCATATTTAAGCGCGCCGCAAAGTATGCAGCAAAAGTTTAGCAGCTGCATGCATGTTGCTGTCGCTGCTTGGCATACGGATTTACTTGTGTTGTTCTTGCCAACAAATACACACACATACACACACACACAGAGTATAAGGATACACAGTCATTTAGTTAGTGACTGCTGTCGAGTGCTTTGTATTAAATCCATACAATTTACCGTAAGCAACGGCCATAAATTCCCCATATCAGAGCAAGCCAGCACAAACTCCTACACACACACACACATACACACCCAAAAACACAGTCAGCAGTCTTTTGACAACCGTTGTGCGACAGTTTTTGCTTCATTTTTAATTAAGTGTCAGTGGACTAGAGTATTTATGTGAGTGCTTCAAGAAGCTTAGCTGCTTATCAGCTCAACAATTCGAAAGCACTTACTTTATAAATATATTAAGTGTTATCAGATTGCAAATTTGATCTGGTCTTAATTGAATTTAACAAATAAAGTTATTCAGATTCTGGCGTTGTGTAAAGTAGTACCTCGGGGCCCCAATTACACAAAATTAATAAGACTGTTTCAAATATTATTTTGTATATTTACTCAACAACAAAGTTTATATTATTTTAAGTTCATCGTAGAACATTGATTCAATTTCTATGGCCTTCCGATGAGTATCTTATATTCTCGATAAGTATGAACAAGAGGTATATGGGTTCCTTATCAGTATCACAAGCCGTGTCCGTCTGTCTGCCTGTCGTTTTCTATGCGAACTAGTTACTCAGATTTAAAGCTTTCTTGATGGAAATTGCTATATATATGTATTTGTATATATATCTGTTTTTTTATTTTTTTTATTTTTTTGTATGTGATCCGATATATTTCGAGTCCGATAAGTTGCGTTCATACGGACGTAGAGACGGACAGACATCCCACAAAACCAATATAAATATCAGAGCATAAAACCGAGTAAATTTGTTAAATATCAGAGTATAAAAAAGTATATCGGCAAAATAATTCTGAAAATGTCGCATCTGCAAAAGTAAATCTCTATTCCCACAAAGCAGAGCAGCAGCGCTGACCACTTATTGCAATTTGCAACTGCACTCTATGCACAGTCAATCTGAATGTGAATCTGAAACTGAATTGGAATCGGAATGACGATGGGAAACAGCATTTAAAGTGGGGTGGCGAGGTATGAAAGCTGCCACGCTCAATCACTTAGTGCCAAACCCAAATCGATGGTCGTCCAACCATTTGGTGCACTTGTTGCAAGCGCAGCGACTTTTAATCAAATCAACTTTTTTTTCGTATTCCTTTTACACATGTTTCAAATGTTCAAACTATTCGCAAATCCTTGTTCATTCTGCATGCCCCATTCAAAGTTCACCCCTCCGATTCCCTGTCCACCCCTCTCTACTTCTGGCATGGCTATGCAGATCGCCTATGACAGCCAGGAATAGACAGAGAAAAAAAGACCAACTCTAATTGAATTTAGTTTACGGCACTTTTTTGGTCCTTGACCAGGCTGCGAATTTCTGCGCTTCGCCTGCAAGCAAACGTATAATTGAAGAACGAAAAGCGCAACGCACTATCAAGGGGAGGGGAGGGGGCAGGGGCAGAGGCAGGGGCAGGGGTAGGGGCAGTGGGTGGGTGATTGGGGATTGGGGCAGACAGCATGACATTGATATAGATTGTGCCAAGCAAGTGCAATGCGAACATAACTGAAAAGTCGCCGCTGTGTAAGAGCATCCATATAAATGCCTAGTTGATGAGGGGCTGTGGGAGGTTGGCGAGAGGAGAGGGGAGCGGAGCATTCTGGCTGCCGCCTTTAGTCTGCAATTTTAGTCAAGGGGCAATGCCAAATTGGTGTCGGTGCCATGAATGACGGCGCAAATAATTGAATAGGCGATCAATAGGTGAACAAGTTGCAAGGCGACGCGGCCCAAAACTCGAAAAGCTCGCAAAAGCTGAAAAACTGAAAAGCCGAACAACTGAAAAACTGTTTAATTGAATTAGCTTGGCTCAATAGCGAGCGGCCAAACGCGGTATTCCTTTTCACTTGATTCATGCTCTTTTCAGGCAACCAAAAAATAAAAGAAGAAAACTTTTGCAGTTTTTGGCATTGTTGTTTGTTTCTGTGCGTGCTTGCCACTGGCCAACTCTGGCAGCATAATTGCTTTTTGGGCCAAATAGCGAGTGTCGGCTGTGTTCTGCTAGACAATGGGCTTTTATGCAACTCTTGTTAACAACACTTTTGAAACATAAACCCAAAATTCCTCAAAGCTCACACTCTAACAAATATTCCGGTTTGATTATTTTCTGTGATGCGCTTTTATTTTTCTTATTCATTTCGCGCAGACTCTAAAAATATTAATAAAAATAAATAACTTAAATGATTCACAATATTTCTTATTACTCCATTCATCATCACCATCACCAAGATAATTATTAGGTACTTAATTACCACAAAAAGCAAATTAATATTCGTACAATCACTTCTGATTACTCCCCGAAGAGGTCATCCATCAAACGAATTTAACGCCCCTGAGAATACATTCGCAGCACATCATCCACAATTATTGCACCCGCTTATGGGTCAATAAATTACCCAATTTACGTGAATAATACAAGCAGACACCAGACCCCGGCCTGTTCCTCCTACACACTCCCTTTATTTGGCCAGTGAATCTACAAGATTAATCACCTCAGCGGCTGGACTTTAAACCGCGGCAAATTTGAGAACAATTACTAATCTGTAAACGAATTGTACAAAAAATAGTGCACTTTTCTGTCTCATGCAATGCACAATTTAATATACTTCGGTAGCATTTCAAAATCCAATCAAATCGGAACTGGTATCATTTTTTCATGGCGTTACAAACAGCAAAAGCAAACTGAAATAGCAATGAAAAATTATGAGCCATGTGGCAGCACCAACAAAAACTATTACAATAAGAACAAAAACGAGGACAACAACAGAGCCATCGAAATGGCGACGATAACAATAACAAACAAAGTTGTGGTAAACCCTTTTGGCTCTGCAATCGACCAGGACGAGCCAATAGCCAAGTGGCCATTGATGCGTTAAATAAAAACTTCAACTAAATATTTCCCAAAGCAAAAACAACCAACGTTGGGCAAAAAGGATGCAAAGTTTGCACACATAAGTGAAGAAGCCTGCAGAGTGGTGAGCTGGAAGCAAGTGAAACCCAACAAACAAAACGGGTGAAAAACCAAAGTTGAAAATAAACGACTGGCTTATGACCTCGAATTAAATACAGTCATTATTACTATTAAAGAACTGTCAGCAGTGGACCCAGTCGTGTAGCGTATAAGGACTATGCTAAAAGACCTGTTGAAAATATTTAACAGATCAATACAACATTCCGATAAACTATTACTAATGTTAATAACAGGCATATCGATACATATACACTCGATACCTCATCTACCAGCTGAATAAACATTCTTCTTCTTCTCACAAACAAGATAAAATCATAAAATTATTTTCAATGGAATGCTAAGTGAATAAATGTTGCACCATTTTACATTTCAATAATCTCAGTTTGATTATATTATTTTGATATATATTTTATCATTTTTAATTTTAATTTTGTTATTTATTTTTAAATTTTCATCACATATTATCCTTCTTTCTTTTCTTTCAAACATAAATGTAATTATTCTTTTGAAATTTATATTAACTATTAACTATTTTCTATTTTATTAAATTTTTGATTGTGTTGTTGAACTTAAGGTTTGAGGAATACCAAGTGTAGCAGGACACTAGTGTAGTGTTAAGACTGTACCATAACATCTGTAACTTAACATGTAACTATGTACTTAACATCTAATATCGATATCGATCGATATCATTGGTGTTGAGCACTAGTTGTAGCAGAAGATCTTAATCGTTGTGAATAAAAAAAAAACGAGAGCACAAGTTGGTAACATAATATACCCAAATGTTCGCCGTTTACAGGGTGTCAACTGAGGCAACAACTAACAAGCATTTGTCGTGCCGCTTTTTCATTACTATTACTGTAACATTGCAGCCTGCTGCTGGCATCCTCTGATGTTGCCTTACCCCCTCCCCTTCATCACGCCGCTTGCCTCTTCCATCTGCCTGCTCCGTTTGGTATCCATTTTACTGTCTCGGCCCAGTCACGTACACAAACATTTCATGGTTCAATAAATTTGTTGTCGAGCGTACCGGAAACTTTGCGAAAAATACATTGGGAAAATGCTCGTTGCACTGCAGAAGGCAAAGAAATTATCTGTAGCCAGTGGCTGGTGGATGCCACGCCTACTCCCTGCCACCTACAACCTGGGCTCCTAGTTGGTGGGGTAAATGTGTCTGTGCCATATACTCGCCCAACTTGCTCAGTTTTTATTTTATTATTCACATTTTTAGCTGCATTTTTTTATGCGTTTTTGTGTGGCACGGTCTCCTCATGTTTGCCACGCCCACTGATTATATTATGGCCTAGTTTTTGGATGTGAAGTAAATGTTAAATTATGCATCGCCCCCTTTTCGCACCTTGAACAGGGTCTGGCAATTATTGTTGCCTGCTTTTATTTGTGTTTGCTGTTATCATTGTTGCATTTCTTGGTTTCCTTTTTTAATATGTCTGACACAAATAGCAATTAAAAGTGCAGCGAAATAAACTACCCAAATGGATTTCACGAGCATAATTTATTGTTTTAATTAGGCGAGGCAGCCCAGTTATTTCAACTTTCCCCCAGTTATCTCGGGGGATTAACTTGGTTAAAAATATACCTTTTTAAGCGAGTTAGCTAATGGCTGACTATTAGTTTCAAATGCGAAGCGGCCAGTAAATGGACAGAGAAAAGTATGCGGATGATTTACAAACTTAACCTAAGTAAGTTTATAACAAACATAAATCTACTCCGATTATATAAGTATGATTCAAGTTTTTAGGGTGATTCTCAAAATATTAGTGCGTTTCTGTTTATAGAGCTCTAATACCTACAGCACAATCAGACGTGCGATTGAGGCTTTGTTAGTAAAAAGCAAAACATTGTATTAATGTAATTATAGTGAAAGTAATGTAATTACATAAAACATTATTCATTGCAGTGATTTTCCTTGAAATTTCCCGTTTTGCCCCGTTTAATATTTTAATATTGCATTATGTTATTCTAGCAACTAATATCAAATTCAACATAAGAGTTACTTGTCAAATTTAATTTATCAAACTTCTGGGCCGTTGCACAGCAAACCAACAAGCACCAACACACACACACACATTTACACACACACATACACACACACACATACATATTTTAACACATATACATATAAACAAAGGCATATACAGAAAAGCACAGCCGCAAAAAGAGACACTCCACTGAAACCGGAAGTAGAGCGCAAATTTTGTGAATGCACTTCCGCTTAGTGGGCTATGGATTCTGGTCTGGTAAACCTTTATCGTACACCCATAAATACCAAGCCAGATACTTATGTGTGCGCCCAGCTTTTTGTTATTTATAATGCAACTGGCGCAACGAAATGCGAAATAAACCATACCAAAAATGTATTCAATGGCGATATTTATGTGCTCAGCATTAAACAATTTCACAATTACATTCTGCGCATTTTATAGCACGTGTTTTGGGCTTTCATCGGCCATGGTAAATACATGCATTAATCAGCGAAATTGAATAAAATATACATGACACGGGCATGTCAGGCATTTAATGGTATTTTCCTGCTCAACGCACTCTTGCATTGGATATGCATTTAAATTCGAATTTTATTAAGTTTTTTTTTTTTGTTTCTGCCAAATTTGCTTCTGGTTACAATGTGCTTTTGGGCTCTAATGCATTGTATTTGTAAACAAAAACAATTTAAGGTTCATTGAAACATGAATTCCGCTGATCCGGTAAAATCTCTGCTAAAATACACACATTTTAGACAGATTTCAAAAACAAATAATAAAAAAAAAGCATACCTCAGAGGAAAGCATATTCAAAATTCTGATATACAATTTTTTGACAAGTTCTGCTTTTTCTCATAAAATCAACTATTCGTTACTATTTAATATTAAAAGAATCTCAATTTCCCTTATAACCGAATACATTTTATATATCTGTGACGGTTTCAATTTTACAAAAGGTTTTATAACAAACATTTCTAAGTTCTTGACAAGGACTAAATGCACTAAATTCCATAAGACCCGGCTGAATAAATTCCTGAATAAATTTGACCCGAGCCGATAATGATTGGGTTGATTAACTTACCTTTCGCGGTATTCTTGAAACACAAATCAAAACAAACAAAAATTGTGTCCCACCCATCTGTAATTGTTTAAAGAGTTTGGATCCCCGAATAACTGGTTTGCTGTTCTCGTTTATTGCCTTATTTATTTTTGGCATGTTGAAAAATATGAAAATTAATGGGAGGAAAACACTTTGTCGGAGAGCAAAAACTTGATGCAATATAAACGTTTTCATATGCGAACTGGATACATTTACATATATATATATATATATATTTGTATATTTATGTATGCATATATAAATCAAACAATGTTCACTCCCCATAATGCGGATACTCCTCTTTATATTTGTTTATTTGCTTTTATTGTTTATTATTTTAACAGATAAATTCAGGAAAAAGTTTTGGGGAAAATCACATCACAGTAGAAATAACATCTGTCATGGAGTGCATACAGGAAAAGCTTTTAAGGTATTCCTTGAATTTAAGCAGAATTGAAGTAAAATTAAGGCTTATTGAATTTAAGGACATGTCTGTTTAAGTGACGTCGAGAGGCATGCAACACGAAACAGTGTTTTCGTGGCGAGTTGACTGAAACTAATGCACGCCAATTTTCAATACAGAAAATCGAACTTTGAAGTGGGCGCCGACGCGGCGAGCGCTATTTTAAGGGTCACATTCAATGGGCGGGGCGGGGGCGGAGGCATGGCTGAAATTTACTAGTAACTGCTACTGCTGCCTCTGCTGCTGCTGTTGCACATTGCGAGCAACCACTTAAAACTGTTATCGATGAACACGCTTGTTGAACCAAGGGCAGAGGCGTTTGGCCGGAGGCAAAGGAAGGGGCTGGCAGCAGGCACTGATCTGATGGGGCAGTTCCATTGAGCTGTCCCGGCAACGAATGCGTTTTGTGCGTGTCCGAGAACACAGAAAATGGCGAAAATGTGAAAATGTGAAAATATTAAAATGAAAACGAAAATACCGTTGCGCACTTAACGGACCTTCCAGCAGAGGCATCAGCAGCAAACAGCAGCAGTGTCCAGCACTTTAATACTTTTTATGCTTCGACGATAAATTAAAAATGTTATTAACATATTTGGCGCCCTTCTCCCCACTCCCAAGAAACGTTAACTTGTCCACGACTCGACGCTCCAGACTCGCAGCTGGCTGCGTAAGGACTTTTTATGGCCAGAGCATAATTGAAGGCGCACGCAAATACTGTGCCGCAGCGCCAAACCCTCCAAACACCTCAATCCGCCCCTGGCAACCTCTACAATTATTATTCGTTGACTAAAGCATAAAAAATAAAAAGTTTCCTCTTCTTGCGCGGATAAAGACCATTGCATTTTCTGGTAAAGTGCATGGCAGTGCCTGGAAGTGATGCCAATTTATTCTTTTGCTCGCCGGATCTGTTTTCTTTTGAAAAGTGATTTAGCAGAGACAAATTACCTAACATACCCTTTCCGTAAATCTATACTATTTTCACTTCAAGAAAAAAATCAATATGCCGTATTGCACTTAATTTAAAAATAATGGTAAGTAGGATTATTTTTGGTTTCCGGAAAACTTTAGTATTGTTAAAAATATAGATTTGTTTTTAGTAGAAAACTAATGATCAAAGAGCCATTTTGTTGGAGATATTTGAACTCAACGACTACGAAATTGATAAATAGAATATTACACAGTTTATAAAATTGAAAATAAGTTGAGCAGAAGTTCAACAAAGAATAAGCCATTTGGCATAGGAACATTTGTCCTATATTCGTTGCAATTGCAGCAGTTTGAATGGTTTTTCACCCAATTTTCTTTTGTTAAAATCAAATTGAGAAACCGCCTGCAAAAATAAACGTTAAGCGCGCTCAAAAAAAAAAACCACCTGAAATTTATAAATCGACCTGGTTCTTTTATTTCACATCCGTAAAACAATTTACAGTTTATGAAAAATAATTATTTTCCTCTAACCAATTTGGTTTTTGTAGTTTTGCGCCTCATTAGACCGATTTGAAAGTGTGTAAAATATTGGTAATATAAAAATTCACTGATTAAAATTATATACCACATAATTGAAACCAATACCAGGAAATTATTTCTGTATAATTAGACCGCTACAAATAATGCCACAGATTAAACGGCTTATTTATTTTTAACTACTGCAACTTTTGAAAACAACAACAAAATGGAAGAATTTGTTTGCACAAAATGCAAACAAAAGCCATTAGCTAGTCAAATACAAAATCATTTGTATTTATGTTGCCGCCATTCCCGCAACTATCTACAAATAATTGTATTTTACAAAAATAAATGGCATATAATTAAAAATTAATAGAAACGTCCCTTATTCCATTCGCTGTATGCACGGGGATAAAAATTAACTAAAGGCTTTTGAAATACAGCAAATGACACGTAGTCGCCTCCTCAAAGTCGTGTGTGTTTTGCATTAAAAATGCAAATATTTTTCACTGTATTCAAAACACAACAAATGCGCAGAGGAATTCTGAATAATGAATGCTGAATGTTGACTGAAACTGGTTGGAAATTCGAAACAAACAATCAACACATACAATTCAATTAATTCTGTTTAACAAATAATGAAAGTGCATTTTATTATTATTTGAAGGGAGTCTAGCGAAACTATTGATTTAAGCTAAAGCACATTATTCTGTCAGCTCGTGCTATAATAAAAATTTGCCAATTTCCATGGTTAAACTGCTGAAAGTGACATGAATAAAATATTTTTCAGTCTATTTATTTTATTTTTAATTTGTAGGGAATGCCCATAGCTGGTTGACTCTGTGAAAGACAACTGCTCATAACAGTCATTGAATTCATAAATTAAAACGTAAGAACAATGCCTGATGCCGTTGCTGCAGGTCGTGTCTGCGAATGCAATACAAATAAAATATACTCACACACATACATAATATATACACGCATATGTGAAAGACAACAGTAAATTGCAAACTCTGTGACATTAACCACAGATGCGCCATGAAATTGAACTTTGAAACAAGTGGCCGCAAATGGGAACTCGCCGGAAATCGCTGCAATATTTATTGAAGCGCAACGTGCGTGAGTAAATGACAATTTTATTGAATGCATTCGGGCGAAATAGCGTTGTTGGTTGCTCATTAAACAGTCTATTGGGCAGACAAAGGAGCCCGTACTTTATAATTCCGACTACGAGGTTTTAATCATCACACAATACTCAACAGTAACATTTTTACTGCTGCGGCTGCTGTTGCTGCCGTTGCTATTGGTCCTTAAATTGCCAGACGATCTGAGAAGACCACATGAAATTGAAAATGCCATTAACTGCGGTTACGTAATGTAAATGGGTATGAATCGGTCTTTAAGGTGGGGCTGAAGCTGGAGCTGCGTCTGGGGGCTTTTTAATGTTATTATCCACAGCGAACGTGAACATTCAGTTCGCTTAATTGTCGCTTAAAACAGACTCAATTGCAATATTTCAATTAACTGATGCCAAAATGAATTTTACGAAATTTTACAATTTCTATATTGGTTTCAAAAGAAACCACACTTTAAAACTGCACTTAACTCTTTTAAGTGTTTTTTTGCTCTAAAATGTCTTAAATATTAGTAAAAACAAAAAACTGCTTTTATAACTAAGATTCGATTCCAGCATTTCTTTGGGAGCGGCAATCGGACTATATTAATTTTCACGTTAATATATTGGTGTCTGGCACAAATTTTGCAATTTAATAATAATAATAATACGTAATAATAATAACCATTGGCAAGTGACAACTGTGCCAAGTCAATAACGTAAATCTTTGAAATTACATACGTTTTATAGATAATTGAAAATTTGATTAAGCTTTGGAATTTAAATACGTTTAAAGCATATTTTCCAACATTATATTAATATTGCATTAAACTGAAAGTTTGAAAATTATTAAATTATGTTTCAACGCCTTTAATTTAATTTCTAACCAACAATTAAAACATTTATAAGCTCAAGTTATTTTTAACCATGTATAAAACTTTTAAAAATATTTTCGAACGTTAAACAAGTTATATAAATAACTATTTGATTGATCTATTGTTTGTTTGTTTGCTTATTTTTGTGTGTTTTTAGTAGAACTAGCTTACCAGACAGCAAAGTGGTTGAATTCGTTGCCTCGGCCCGAAAGTAGACTCAGATGTTGGCCGTAGAATGAATGTGCTGTGTGCACAGCGTTTTTAATTTGCGTTAAGAGGTCGTGTGAGACGCGCGCCAAAAAGTATGCTACACAAACTATGAATGTCTTCTGGTTCCGTTGCTAGCCAGCCGACTGCCGACTGCCGTCGTCGATGTCAATGCCTGATGTCTGATGTGCTGGTAATGTGATTAGTTGGTGTTAGTGTGTGTGCGTGTGCGTGAGTGTGTTGTGAGTATATTTTAATTTAATTATGTCGTCGTTCGCCCCGTTCTTTGGACTTCGAAAAAACGGCTCAAAGCAAAACGAGCGCAAAGCGAAGACACGCACCAATAAGCAAAGGCAACAATAATAACAGAAAACCAGAAGGCAGCAGCAATGGTGAGTGGGTGGCGGTCGGTTTATGGCGGTTTTTTAGCTTGCTCGACCGACGACAATATAACCAAAGTGTTACGCGCGAATGTCGAATGAATGACGAATGCAAAAGCAAGATGCGACTGCGAATGCAAATGCGAATGATGCGAAACGACGATGCAGAACGGCACCTGTCTGCCTCTGTCTGCTGGCTGCTGCTGCTGCTGTCTCTGCTGCCTGCTATTTGATAACTGCTGCTGTTGACTACAAGAAATGCTGGCGATGGCTGGCAATCGAATGCAACTGCTGCCGCTGCCTGCTAAAAGCGACTGCTCGGCGTCTGTGCTGCATACACCAGGGCGAGTCACGAGTGGAACGTGTGGAAGTGGAACAGCCAAGTTGCCGTTTACTATTTTGAGTGCAACTTGCAGTTTTGAGTGTGACGAAACGGTTGGAAAGCGGAGAAACAGCCCAAGTGCTGCACACCTGTTCCCCCCACACCACATTTAGAAGGGTGTGTGTGTGTGTGCGTGTGTAGTGTGGGTAGTTTTATATATCGAACAAGAAAGCTAGACGAACATTTAATTGACTTTAGGATACTTACCTACTCCCTACTTTGGGGACACACAATTCAATATTTGGCTCATTAATGTAAGGGTTGCTTCCTACTGCATATATATATATATATATTTATATATATATACACATATATATAAATATACATACATACATACACACTTACACCTATTGAGCAATAATTACGCTGAGATGATTGTTTTTTTGGAAGAACTCATTCAATATATATATATATATTTATATATTCAACTGATTTTAATTGAAAAAATAGCTGAAGGCCGCAATAGCCATGCTATAACCGCCCTCAAGCTCAATTGTTCACTTTCTAATTGCCATTTTGCTGTATTTCATAATAATAATAATTGGAAATGATTTTCTACTTGCAGGCAAAGTTGGTCAATTTCCAATTCCCTACAAACAAATTGGGCTATTTTTAAAATGCACGAACAAAGATGGCAGGTGCATAAAATATTAAATAAATTATTGTTACATGTAGTACGGAATGTAAAGGGCTGGAATCAGGATTCTCGTCTCTTAGAAAACACTATTCCATCTTCAATTATACATATACAAATCAATAATGTAAAAAGGCAAAGAGAAGAACTGTACTTCTTCATACTGTTCAAAAAACATCTGAATATCAGAATATTTTTAACAAAAATATACAAACGTTGTTTTCGCCATATTTACACAACTGGAACAAATACTTCAATATATATCGGCGAAAGAAAAGATAGTTCTACAACAACAAATTGTTTTTAATATAGTAAACATGTACCAACAAAATGTTCTATATACTTGGCTTTGAAATATGAAATCTAATTTTAAACAAATACTTGACGAATAATACAAATGAATATGAAGTTGCTTGACCTCTGTCCAATCCAATCTTTTCTTGGAAATAATTTCAATGCAACACTGCAAATTGAAACCTGCTTTGACAACTGTGTCTTATCTATAGTCAACAAAAGTGAAAAAATTAAATATAACAACAACAAAATATGCTTGCCGCAACAACATTTGCTGAGAACAAAAATACCTATATAATTTTAATTTCAGTGTATCAAAATCTTTACATTTATTTAACATATAAAATTTATTTAAATATTTTTTAATTACAAGCCTTTCAAATTGTGTTTTCAATAATATTTATTACAATATTTAAATGTATTTATATACCAATAACATTTTACTATTGTTGCAGGGTGAATCTGATTCATACACTCAGAGAAAAATCGTCCAAATATGTAGAAATTCGGCCTTAATAATACGGGTCTTACTAATTTGAAGACATTTTTTTTTTTTGTATATCTATAAAATTATTTAAAAAAAAAACAATTTTCTATTTTTCAGCTACAATTTTTTCGCTGAGTGTATTAACGCATGTTCACATCTTTGGTTATAATTGCGTGGCTGTCTGGATTCAACATCCTTTTCATTGTGTTGCTTTTTTTTACTCTCTCTCGTAAAATGTAATGATGCTGCTGGATGGATCCTGCTACTGCTTCACATGATTCCCTGCACACATAGGCAGAGGCATATGCATATTGTGGCAGGCACACAGGAGCACAATAATAACGTTGCACGCGCCGCAATATGGAACAGTTGCAGATATGCAGGCAGGGGCCAGGAGTTGCAACAGGAATTGGAGTCCTGGTAAAACGCACGTTTGTGTGTATGTGGGTGTGTGTGCGTGTGTAAGTCTTTGGGTAATCTATCCATGGAAGTCGCTTCCGTTTGGCATTTAGTATGCTTTACGCATCGTTTGGTCGCGCAAATTGAGTTTCACTGTTGTTATTGGTGTCGTTGTTGTCTTTGTTATTGTTATTTTAAGTCGTAAAAAGTGTAGCGAAAATGTTGATTGGATACGCCTTTGACATGGCCACATATCGTTTGTGGCTTTGGCTTTGACTGTGGCCTCAAGTCCAACCAAGCGGACCATGTGCAGATGCTGCCTCTTTGCCTCAATTAAAAAGTTTCGACATTCTGTCGACTCGTCTGGCGATTTAATTAGCACAATCTAATCAATGAGTGGCCAAAATTATGAGATTGTCACAAAAGGACCTCTTGCACAGCTGCGCACAAAGTCAGTCCAGAGAGAGGCCAAAGCACTCAAGTGCCGCTAAGTAGCTAATTATACCCTACATATCTCAAATTGTCACAATGGGTGTAAATGGCCAAATATGGCATCTGTGATCCCATAAATGAAGTGGCAGTTGCCAGGCCCAAGAGGCAGCCGTCTTCAAAGGAATCAAAACGGAATGTGATCCAGCCAGAAGTGGTTGCTTCGCATCGGTGGAGTAATTGGATGAACTGTTCATCAATAAAAAGAAACCATTTAATAAATAAATAATTACATAATAAATAAATATTAAAATACTTACATATTATTCATGCAGATAAGGACTAAATAATAATTATAATAATTTATTTATCAGAATTATTGAATAAAGTTCACTTAACATTATAATCAAAATATTAATTTTGTATTTTCGTAATTGACGCACTGTGATTAAATTGCATTATAAGTTGTATTTTAAAGGGAAACCTTAAGAACAATTCTTATGAATAAATAACGATTACTTTTACCGGTAAACGTAGTGCTACCTCTACGTAAACGAATAACAAAAAAAAGGTTTCCAAAAAAATATTTAGAATTTTACACTTTATGTACCAGAATTGGAATCCGTTTAACTCCCTGCCTAAGTAAGTAGCTCCGATGTAAGCTCCGATAATTCGAGGGCTACCAACTAGGAACGTCTCCTAGTCGAGCGGAAGCACTTATATATATGTACGGATACATGCTAACTGTGGAAACTGGCTGAGATACATTCATATCCTATATACATATATACTCGTACATCGTACATGGCACGAGCGATGACTGCCACAGAATACAATTTATGCTTCCGCAGATGGGGATGGGTTGTCTAATGGGATTGCGGCTGTCATATTTGGGGCTCCACTGCTGCAATCTGTAAATGTGTGCCACATTGGGGTTGATGCAGCTAATGTCACCCAACGGCAATTAAAACATACGAACAAACATTTTCAGCATATGGGAATGACTATTCGAATAAATAGTCAATAATGTAAACAAATTTAAAACATGTAATGTAATGTAAATTTAGCGTTAAAAAAGGACCGAAGTGTTGGAATTTGTAAAATTAAAAAAAAACACTTCCTTTAAATTTACATTGATCAAAAACCAACTTAATATAATATTAATTCTTGCAAATCTATTAGCAAAGTAAATTATTAATTAACAACAACAGCAACACAAAAACTAAAACAACAGCATTGAAAATGAGATAATGAAAATGACTAAATAAATTAATAAAATAAGATAAAAAAAATAAAAAAATAGATTCTTTCCATTTTCCGTCTTAGATTTTTTTCAACTTGCTGGCCATATCGACAATCATTTTGAGATTGGAGTTTAATGTCCTGATCTGATTCAAAGTCGCCGAATCCAGCTGCTTGAGCACCTCGCGCTTCACCTCCGACATCTTTTGCGGTTGCAACTTCAGCACACCCACCTTGGTGGGTATCTGAACGTTGGCACAGCGATCTGGAAAACTGCAGCAGAGGAGATTAGATGGGATCAGCACTATGAATTAGCTTGTGGCAACAATTTCACAATCGATATGAAGGATCTCATCTTAAGTGTCTTGGAATGAATCTAATAGTTTCTAGATGTTAGCATATGTGCCTCGGTCTAAAAGGTATGCAATCATCTGGTTTTTCTTGTCAACTCTTATTGTAATTTAGTCAGTCCCTTTACTTATAGATATATATTCTCAATACTTATACGACTTACGTTTGTACTGCAAGTGGGCTGCCAGCTGTAGACAGAGCCACCTCGCCCGGCTTTGGCCAGCGCAGCAGGGCGATGGAGGGCAAGTCGGAGCGCGTGAGCACCGCCCTGTCCACGGATTGTATATGGGGGCGTGTCTGGTGGCTTGGTGGCATCTGTGACTGTGGCGTGTGCAGGCGTCCGGTGCGTGTGCTGACGGACTGGCTGCGAGGCTTGGGGGGATCAGGAGCTGAAGAGGTTAACAGTTAGTAACTGCTAGTTAGGATCGACAAGACTCCTACCTGTCCACAGATAGTCCTCAAAGTGATCCAGCTCGAGCTTGAGGAAGTCGCTCCACTTCATCTGCAGCACGTGCTTCTTGGTGCGTGCGAGGATTAGCTGCATTTGATTGTTGACCTGTTGGATGCAGCTCTTGCCCAGCTCGTCGACCTTCTCCAGTGCTGACTCAATCTTCATTTCGGCCATGCGCAGCTGCTCCTTCCGCTCTGCATCCTTTCGGTTCAGCTGGCGTTTGCGCTTATTACCTATTTTGGTGCGTGGCATTCTTGAAATATACTGAAACAGTTTTAATTAACTTATTCTTCAAATACTGACAAGTCTCGGGGCCTGCTGGGATTAGACACATACATTTTTATTGAGTTATTGAACTTTAATTTAAAAATACATTTTAAACAAATAAAAACTTGGAAACTAAATTTATCTTAAGCTAAATGATGTATATATATTATGCTTGTATATAGTTAAGAAATATATATTTATATAGATGCAGATGAGGATTGCAAGCGATGGCTACTTCAAGCCGGCGATTTTGGCCGAGTTCATGATCATTTGCAAGTTTGCGTGCAGAGTCCTTATTTGGCTTAAGGTATCTGAATCCAAACTCTCGACGAGATCCGGCTTCACCTCGTCCAGCTTTTTGGGCCGCAGCGACAATACGCCATTGCGGATGGGAATATTGCAATTAGCAAATTTGTCTGGCATTCTGCAAAAATAGAAAATGTAAATTGAAGAGATCTTTATGAAGGATATGCATGACAATTGTCGCTCGTATATTGAAAGCTTCTTTTTTTCACAGCTGATTTTAAATCCCATTTGAACATGCAAATCCTATTTGAATATATTCTCATTCAGCTTTAAATGCGGACAATTCTTAATCGATGGTACTTCCTTTAATTGTTCTATTTAACAAAAAAAAATAAACATAAGACGCATCTGAAATAACGATTCCCATCTCCAATGGATGGGCCTCATAGGAACGGATGGACGGATAGACCAATAATATATATTTATATAATAGCGTCTGAGTTTCCTTAGGTTTTTCGGTTTCTATTTTAAGAGTATCTAATCTTTATGTATAGTTTGTTTATGACCTTCAATTTTAAATGTGTTTTCAATTCCAATTACAATTGTGGAGCGAATTTGGTATGCGGGCATAGGACAAGTACTTACACCTGGGCTACAATGGGACTGCCATATTTGGAGAGTGCCACCTCGCCGGGCTTGGGCCAGCGCAGGAAAGCCATGGGCGGTGTGCCAGGAGACGCGGAGCGCTTCTTGAGCAGATTGCTGGGAGTGCGATCTGCGCTAAATGCTTTAGGACGTGCTGCCATCGGAGTTCGCATTTTGCTGCGTGAGTTGCGATTCGCATTTGAGGTGCTGCTGCCCACTCCTGTTGCTGTGCTGCTTGAATTCGGCAGCACCTTGGCAACGCCGCAAGCGGAGCGACTGCGCCGATCGCGACGTGCACGTGCCGAATGCAGCGGTCCAGGTGTGCGCATTGCCTTCGCCGATCGCATCGAACCCGCGTAGGCTGATAGAAGGCCCCCGCTCAAGCAGCTGTCCTCTGTAAGGTAGCCTGAATGTAGTGTGACCAGATCCCAGCAAATGGTGTATGTGTTTGTTTGTTATGTGCGATGTGTGTGAGTAGATGAGAATGTGGGGATTATAAAGAGAAGCAGTAAAGCAGAGTTAGAGAACGCATCACCAAAGAGAAACTAAATAAATGTTATAAATACAAACACCAAAGTCGGAAATAGCCGACTTCTTAATGCTCTTTTAACATAACTGAGTTTAGGCTAAGAAGAGCATTTTCAATTAAATGCCAGTGGCTTGAAAACTTAAGGCCGATCTTAATTCGAAATCAGCTGACAATATGTGCATAAGGAAATATGTGCCTTATTTAGGGGCACATTAGCACATATACATATGGCAGCACAAGCAAAGTTCTTTGTCCAACATTAAAATGGTGGTGGACAGATATCCGACAGGCAGAAGGACATTTACCAATATGAGTTTGGGTGCACATTCTAAATGAATGATGAGAATGGAAATTACCTTCATCATTGCGACTGTTGCTCGATGCTGTGAGTGCGCTGGTGCTCTTCATGTTGCAATTGCTGTTGCTACCCCCGATGCCAATTGTTGTGTTGGCGCAGAGTGACTGCGATCCGAGGTACTGCGTCTGATCACTGGGCTTGAAGTCGGCAAAGTGTTCCAGGTTGGGGAGCAGCTCGAGGAAGAGGGCCATTTTCATGTCGCGCAGCTCTGTTGGCAGTCGGGTGGTCAACGCCTGCAGCTGTATGTCGACCATCGCTTTGTAGCGACTCTCCACGTCGTCGATGTTCGTCAGCACGGAATCCATTTTAATTTCGAATGTGCGAATCTTTTCCTCGCGATTTGCAGCCTCACGATTGCGCTTCGAGTTCTTTGATATTTTTGTGCGTGTCATTTCTGCAACGTGTTTCTGTACTAAACGGGTATATGTAAAAATTACGTTTACTGAATATATTATTCTGCGTTTTTCTTTGTTGCACAATGAGCAAGCGTCGATTTTGTCGATTTCCTTTTGAGTTTTTCCGCCGTTTCTCTGCTGCTGGCTTCGATAGAAAACATTGATGTCAGCGCTGCCACCCCGGTACATGTGATATATCGATACTCTTTTTCGATTACACTTGGTGCTTAAAGGTTAGTACGCAGATCTAATCATTACGTTCGCAGGCAAAAAACTTTGTATCTGATTTATAAGCTATATAAACAGCTCTCGAAAGATTAATTAACACTGTTAACACACTGCTAACCTGTTTGGATTGTGTGAGAAGCTTTTCGAGTTTTGCTTGTGCGCGCGAAATAACTAGCTGGAATATATTCTGAAAGTCTGCGGAAAAAGTTGTATAAATATCGATATTGATTGAAAATATACGTGCTTCAGATACCAGGAAACGATTAGGTGAATGGGTATATATACATATATAAAGCATATAATTTAGGTACGGAGTTTTTCGCTTGCGATCGCAGTTCGATCTGCGAACTAACCTTTAAGCACCAAGTCTAATCGAATAAAAGTATCGATATATCACATGTACCAGGGTGGCAACGCTTACATCAATGTTTTCTATCGAAGCCAGCAGCAGAGAAACGGCGGAAAAACTCAAAAGGAAATCGACAAAATCGACGCTTGCTCATTGTGCAACAAAGAAAAACGCAGAATAATATATTCAGTAAACGTAATTTTTACATATACCCGTTTAGTACAGAAACACGTTGCAGAAATGACACGCACAAAAATATCAAAGAACTCGAAGCGCAATCGTGAGGCTGCAAATCGCGAGGAAAAGATTCGCACATTCGAAATTAAAATGGATTCCGTGCTGACGAACATCGACGACGTGGAGAGTCGCTACAAAGCGATGGTCGACATACAGCTGCAGGCGTTGACCACCCGACTGCCAACAGAGCTGCGCGACATGAAAATGGCCCTCTTCCTCGAGCTGCTCCCCAACCTGGAACACTTTGCCGACTTCAAGCCCAGTGATCAGACGCAGTACCTCGGATCGCAGTCACTCTGCGCCAACACAACAATTGGCATCGGGGGTAGCAACAGCAATTGCAACATGAAGAGCACCAGCGCACTCACAGCATCGAGCAACAGTCGCAATGATGAAGGTAATTTCCATTCTCATCATTCATTTAGAATGTGCACCCAAACTCATATTGGTAAATGTCCTTCTGCCTGTCGGATATCTGTCATATCTGTGCTGCCATATGTATATGTGCTAATGTGCCCCTAAATAAGGCACATATTTCCTTATGCACATATTGTCAGCTGATTTCGAATTAAGATCGGCCTTAAGTTTTCAAGCCACTGGCATTTAATTGAAAATGCTCTTCTTAGCCTAAACTCAGTTATGTTAAAAGAGCATTAAGAAGTCGGCTATTTCCGACTTTGGTGTTTGTATTTATAACATTTATTTAGTTTCTCTTTGGTGATGCGTTCTCTAACTCTGCTTTACTGCTTCTCTTTATAATCCCCACATTCTCATCTACTCACACACATCGCACATAACAAACAAACACATACACCATTTGCTGGGATCTGGTCACACTACATTCAGGCTACCTTACAGAGGACAGCTGCTTGAGCGGGGGCCTTCTATCAGCCTACGCGGGTTCGATGCGCTCGGCGAAGGCAATGCGCACACCTGGACCGCTGCATTCGGCACGTGCACGTCGCGATCGGCGCAGTCGCTCCGCTTGCGGCGTTGCCAAGGTGCTGCCGAATTCAAGCAGCACAGCAACAGGAGTGGGCAGCAGCACCTCAAATGCGAATCGCAACTCACGCAGCAAAATGCGAACTCCGATGGCAGCACGTCCTAAAGCATTTAGCGCAGATCGCACTCCCAGCAATCTGCTCAAGAAGCGCTCCGCGTCTCCTGGCACACCGCCCATGGCTTTCCTGCGCTGGCCCAAGCCCGGCGAGGTGGCACTCTCCAAATATGGCAGTCCCATTGTAGCCCAGGTGTAAGTACTTGTCCTATGCCCGCATACCAAATTCGCTCCACAATTGTAATTGGAATTGAAAACACATTTAAAATTGAAGGTCATAAACAAACTATACATAAAGATTAGATACTCTTAAAATAGAAACCGAAAAACTTAAGGAAACTCAGCCGCTATTATATAAATATATATTATTGGTCTATCCGTCCATCCGTTCCTATGAGGCCCATCCATTGGAGATGGGAATCGTTATTTCAGATGCGTCTTATGTTTATTTTTTTTTGTTAAATAGAACAATTAAAGGAAGTACCATCGATTAAGAATTGTCCGCATTTAAAGCTGAATGAGAATATATTCAAATAGGATTTGCATGTTCAAATGGGATTTAAAATCAGCTGTGAAAAAAAGAAGCTTTCAATATACGAGCGACAATTGTCATGCATATCCTTCATAAAGATCTCTTCAATTTACATTTTCTATTTTTGCAGAATGCCAGACAAATTTGCTAATTGCAATATTCCCATCCGCAATGGCGTATTGTCGCTGCGGCCCAAAAAGCTGGACGAGGTGAAGCCGGATCTCGTCGAGAGTTTGGATTCAGATACCTTAAGCCAAATAAGGACTCTGCACGCAAACTTGCAAATGATCATGAACTCGGCCAAAATCGCCGGCTTGAAGTAGCCATCGCTTGCAATCCTCATCTGCATCTATATAAATATATGTTTCTTAACTATATACAAGCATAATATATATACATCATTTAGCTTAAGATAAATTTAGTTTCCAAGTTTTTATTTGTTTAAAATGTATTTTTAAATTAAAGTTCAATAACTCAATAAAAATGTATGAGTCTAATCCCAGCAGGCCCCGAGACTTGTCAGTATTTGAAGAATAAGTTAATTAAAACTGTTTCAGTATATTTCAAGAATGCCACGCACCAAAATAGGTAATAAGCGCAAACGCCAGCTGAACCGAAAGGATGCAGAGCGGAAGGAGCAGCTGCGCATGGCCGAAATGAAGATTGAGTCAGCACTGGAGAAGGTCGACGAGCTGGGCAAGAGCTGCATCCAACAGGTCAACAATCAAATGCAGCTAATCCTCGCACGCACCAAGAAGCACGTGCTGCAGATGAAGTGGAGCGACTTCCTCAAGCTCGAGCTGGATCACTTTGAGGACTATCTGTGGACAGGTAGGAGTCTTGTCGATCCTAACTAGCAGTTACTAACTGTTAACCTCTTCAGCTCCTGATCCCCCCAAGCCTCGCAGCCAGTCCGTCAGCACACGCACCGGACGCCTGCACACGCCACAGTCACAGATGCCACCAAGCCACCAGACACGCCCCCATATACAATCCGTGGACAGGGCGGTGCTCACGCGCTCCGACTTGCCCTCCATCGCCCTGCTGCGCTGGCCAAAGCCGGGCGAGGTGGCTCTGTCTACAGCTGGCAGCCCACTTGCAGTACAAACGTAAGTCGTATAAGTATTGAGAATATATATCTATAAGTAAAGGGACTGACTAAATTACAATAAGAGTTGACAAGAAAGAACAGATGATTGCATACCTTTTAGACCGAAACACAAATGCTATCATCTATAAACTATTAGATTCATTCCAAGACACTTAAGATGAGATCCTTCATATCGATTGTGAAATTGTTGCCACAAGCTAATTCATAGTGCTGATCCCATCTATTCTCCTCTGCTGCAGTTTTGCAGATCGCTGTGCCAACGTTCAGATACCCACCAAGGTGGGTGTGCTGAAGTTGCAACCGCAAAAGATGTCGGAGGTGAAGCGCGAGGTGCTCAAGCAGCTGGATTCGGCGACTTTGAATCAGATCAGGACATTAAACTCCAATCTCAAAATGATTGTCGATATGGCCAGCAAGTTGAAAAAAATCTAAGACGGAAAATGGAAAGAATCTATTTTTTTATTTTTTTTATCTTATTTTATTAATTTATTTAGTCTTTTTCATTATCTCATTTTCAATGCTGTTGTTTTAGTTTTTTGTGTTGCTGTTGTTGTTACTGTTGTGTGTTCTTGCATTTCATTGTATATTTAATTTATAATTAATTAATAATTCAATTATTATTATTAATAGATTTGCAAGTACAAACATAAAAATAGCGCACATTATATTAAGTGTTTTTTGTTTAATGTAAATTCAATTGAAGAGTGTTTTTTGAATTTTACAAATTCCAACTTTCCGGTTCTTGTTTTTACACCAAAATTACATTTACACATGTACATCGTATAATATATAATTTACTTTAAAAAATTAGTCATTTAATTAATTACTTATGCACGTTGTTTGGTTTCTCATAACAAATATTTGTAATTTCTTGAATTTAGTTTAATTGTTCTCTCTTGCAACATTGTGTGATGTGAATCTTTATATAATATGCAACTGTGTGTGTGAGTGTGTGTGTGTGTTGTGAGTAAGAGAGGGTGTGTCACACATACAATACATAGCAAAAAGGTACATAGACTTATGTAAATAATGTCTGAATTATCATTTCGTAGTAATATTATTTTTGTAGCCAGGGACGAAGACAACATATAAACAGTGACAGTGACAGTGAATGAAGAGTGACAACAACACAATATAACATTTAGTTTTCTTATTAACATTTATGTGGCTTGCATTTAGGTTTATCTATCTTTAAGGATATCCTAAGAACATCTAATTTTATACATTTAATTGAAACGCGTCTCTCAAATTATTCCTTAAAATGTAATTATGCTGTGAACAAAATGTGTCCTTTATTAATAATTTTTGATTCGATATTCAACGCCATATCAATTTAAAAAAAAAAAATCAAAAACAAGAACTGATAATATAGGGAAAACAGGAAATAATATTGTATAAATTTGTATGCGCCTAAGTTAGACGAAAAACGTGAATACTTAGAAAATATATTTGCATATGTAATGATTTGAACTGAAGTTAGCCCGAAATAAAACTAGATTTTATTCCCATGTACGTATGTATGTATGTATCCCATTTCCCATGTCTAACGCTTAACTGCAGAAACTAACCTATCGTAAATCAGTTAACTAGACGTTCCCCGAACGCGTCTAACTACGCTAAGTCCATTTTTTCAACCCAACCTCGACAAGTACTACGAATTTATTTTGGTTTCATTTCATTTTGGTTATCTTGTTTGCTTTTCTTCTCTTTTCTTTTTATTTGTTTTTTTTCTTTTCTTTTTTGTCGGTCATCCGTTCACTTGTTTTGTTCTTTTTAACACAGCCAATCAACAATACATCGTCCCAGCTTTTCCGATACATCATTTCATCCATGCAAAATCCATGTGTATACATATATGTACAGAAGCAGAAACAATATACATATGAATTTGTTCAATTTAGATGCCATAGTTTTTGTCGTCATTGAATGTCAATTCTTTTCTAAGTTTACCTGTGTGTGTGTGTGTTGGTGTGTGTGTGTGTGTGTTGGTGTGTTTGGATATTAATTTAATCATTTGTAAGCCTTTGTGTATAAATTTCTAATCTCTGTATTGAAAGTATTTATGGATATTATGCATTTGTTGTGATTTTTTTTTATACAAAATTGTGCTATTCTTTTACTATTTTGTTTATAACTATTTGTTTAGGCTGTTGTTTTAGAATTCGTTATAATTTCTTTAAATGCTAATTAATATATATATATTTCTTCTGTATTTTGTTTGTATTAGTTCCTTTGGGCACTACTTATTACGGTTCAGGGCTTCTTTGTAATTAGTAAATAGTATTTGTTTTTTGTTTTTTTTTTGTTTTTTTTTTTTGTATTCAATTCTTGTGTTTGTAATATTTATTATATGTTTTAACAATTTGTGGTTGTTTTGTAGGCATATGCACGGGTACAGGGCGTTGCATTTTGTTTTGTTATTTTTCATGTTATTCATGTTTGTTACGGTCTTATGTTGTTATTTTTTATTCTTCTTCTTTTTTTTAATTTGGTACAAATTTTATGGTACTAGGTTGCATAAAAAGTATTACGAGTATGTACAGCAAAAATATATGTATATATATATATATATGTGTATATATGTGGAAACTAAATGGATTTATTAAAAACTTGTTAAATATTTAGAACTTATCTATAGATGTGCTTGTAACTTATTTAAATATATTTATCAAAATCGAAACTGCATTGTTAAATTTGTTTATCATTTATTTTTCTGTATAATTCGTAGCTAGCTTTAGTGTTGTAATGAATTGATGAAATTAATTCTTATGAATATGAAAGTTTTTTTTTTTTTATTAATTTTTTTTGTAAATATTTATTTGTTAAATATATATATATATATATGTATATATATATGCATGTATAACTATTTATTAATTTAATATATATAATTTTGTATGCTTATAAATTAATTAATTTCATTAAATGCTTAAATTCATTAATGCACTTTATATGTACTTCTTGTGTTGCTGTGTGTGTGTGAAATTTGCTATAATCGTCTGCCAAGTCACTTAACTATATATGTTTATATATATATATATATATATATATTTGCAAAATCTATATGTATATACTGGCTAATCTTTAAATATCTTGCATCATTCAAAACTATTCTAAATGCAGTATACGTGTGTATATTCATTTTGTTGTTGTTGTTGTTGTTGTTATTCTGGTTGAGGTTTTATTCAGTATAAATAAAGTCTATGTGAGAACCAAGGGAAACGCTGAAACTTGGCTTTTGACAATATCTGAATGAACTGGCCAAATTACCCCCCCCCTGCAGAAAGCAATGCGATTAATCATCAGTTCTACAGACTTCATTGTTTTACTTTAATTGCATTAAATGGTAGCCTCTTACAAAACAAAAAAAAACGAAATTTAACTATTTGTGTCTATAAATGTAATCACTTAAGTTACTTATTGAATCAATGTTGTATGTATGTGAAACTTGCAACTAGCATAGAAATATATATATATATATATATACGTATGTACAAATACATAAATATATGCGTATTGTTAATATTATAACTTTGTGTGGTAACTAGTATTTATTTATGCTTTGTTTTTTATATAAGTGTTTATATGCCATATAAATTTGTATTTTTATTATAGGTTTTTCTTTTTGAACTTAACGAGAGGTATTTCTATTTTCCCAAGTGTTAATATCGCCATTTGTTTACACTTTGATTTTTAATTTTATATAATCTTTTTTGTATTATTTATCGTTGTCATTGTTGTTTTCTCAGCATCATAATTTGTTAATGTTCACATATATAGAAGGAAGAGTAATTAAAAAACTGTTAAAGAATAAATTGATTTTTGTATATATTGTATATAAATTTTTATTTACCTTTTTAAACATATTTAATAAAATTAAAAAATTATATTTAATATATATATATATACATATACATATACATATACATATACATATATATATATGTATATGTGTATATATCATAATATTTGTATAGCATTTTTAAAAATATATTTATAACGATTGAACCCAACTACAGATTACAGATGCGTGAACAAAATCAAAAATCAATAATTAAAATAATTACACAATAAATGGAGAAACATTTTGAAGATTTCTCGCTGAAGTTAAAGTTGAAAAAATTGTGGTATACTACATAAAAATCTGTATATAAGAGAAATTTTGTATATTATCGATATAACTTGTGTTAAAAATTAGTTTAAACAAAAACCTGTAAAATAGCCTTCACATTGAATTGCAACGCCGACTTTTGTGCAGTGCGCCGCGCTTTTCTTTCTGCTTGTTAAAAATTACAAATTAATTAATTACGTTTAAAGCATTAACTAAATTATGAATTACAATTTCGTAAATAATAATAATAATAATAATATGTATAAGTATGTAATAGTGAAAAATATATGTACAATTACAGTTGAAGAGTTAATGCAGCTCAATAGTTAAATAGCATAACAAATATACATACATACATACATACATACTAATTTAAGCAAATTGATTTTGTTTATTAAATTGTTGATTGCTGTTCTTTGTTGTTGTTGTTGTTGAAATTGAATTAGTATGCCGAATAGTTGATGTTCTTAGGGGAATTGCTTAAAATTATATAGGTGTATGTATATGGGGGGGGGGGATAGAAACGTAAACGTTTGGAAATAGATTGATGTCCGAGGGACACGCTCTACAGCAACAAATATATGCAACATTAGTATATTACAAAATTTAACAAATTATCACACTGAAAAAAATTCAACACTAATTTTAAAATATGTATACATATATTTAGTGTATATGTGTGTGTGTTATATATGCTTAAATAGTTCGATCAAATTGTATACGTTTTTTGTTAATTATTTTAATAAATCGCAACGCTAATGCCGATATATTATTTAAAGCCGAGCAAACTGCTGCTGATCTCTCTCCGTCTCTTTTCATTCCTTTCATTTATTTTTTGTCGAACTATAGTTTTATACATATATCTTTCATAAACAACAGCTTGAAACGTTGCGTCAGCCGCATTATATACATAAATATACACATATATGCATGTATATCATATCTATATATGTGTGTGTATATATATATATATGTATATATGTATATATATATATATATATATATAGCATCTTAGCCTAAGCTTTTGTTTAAACGTAATAAATAATTTTTTTTTGGGTTTTTGTTTTTTTTTTGTATAATTTTTTTTTTTAGCAGCTTTTCAAAATATTTAACAGCTTTTCTGTTATTTAAAAATTTTCTTATTTTTTTTTGTTGTTATTTTTTAGACGAGGTTCCCACATTTTATGCATTACAATTAATATTTGCTAGTTTTAATAATAAATATATTTATGTATATATATATATATATATATATATATATATATTTTATAACGTTTTGGCTTATTGTAGAGTGCTGCTAATTTTATTTAAATTTAACATGTACATTTTACACATTTCTAGAGGTTCGATCGCTTTTTCAAAACATTTGTTTTTCTGTATTCTTTTTTTTTTTTTTGTTTATAAAAATGCTGCGACATCCATCATCATTTCTAAATGGAAAACATTCTGAGAGCCTTATAAATGCGTTTGAATAACATAAATTTGTTGTTGTTGTTGTTGTTTAGCAGATGCTGTCCTTGAATTGTTGGAGTTTCTTTTGCTTAGTTGCCGCCTTAGGGTCACCTTGTGGCGCTGCTCGTAAAGAAGTCCGCTAAGGCGAAAAAGAGACTTGATTTGATTTGGTTTTGTGGCTGTTGAATGCATTTTCAGTGGCAATAAATACTTACGCGTCTCGAAGCTGAAGCCCAGCGTTGGATCTGGCGGTGTGTTGAGCATTGGATTGCCAGTGCTGCCACTGCCAGTGGGCGTGGCATTGCCGCCCATGGAATTTGTACTATTGCCGCTGCCACCAATCATTGGTCCCTGCTGCAGCGGACTCTGTGGCGTCTGACCGCGCTGTGCCACGCCTACGCCCACACCGCCACCAGTGGCAGCGGCAGCCGCCTGCTGAGCACGCACGCTGACCACCGCTCGCAGCTCCTGTTTGACAAAGTCCGAATTGGCATTGCCACCGCCGCCGCCGCCGCCAGCGTTGCCAGCTGCAAGAATTGAAGAATTAAATGCGCTTGGTGAGTGTCTTCACTAATTATTTGGATTGGCAATACTCAGTTTGACCCACAACAAAAAATGATTTTTAGTCACAATTATGGTTGTTTTTTGTTTGTTTTTTGTTTAACTTGCTAGACAGATAACATAAATAAATACACAACAGACAACAGAATACAACATAAGCATAAATATAATATACATGGAACACAAGTATGTACTTATTAAATATATAAATTATTATTATATATGACATATGTTGGGCTCGGCTTTTGGGGGCGGGGTAAGGGGTAAATAAGGCAGATATTGAGGCATGTGTTTGCTTTGAAAAAAAATAAAACATATACATAATAATAATAATAATAAATAGAAATATTAAATAAATATGAAATATTCTGATTTCCGCAGTTTTTTGTGAGTGCTTTGATAGGCAAAGTTTATTTGACTTAAGATTTATATACTTAAATTGAATGGATGTAGATATACATATATGGATCATATTGAAGTTATCTATATATCCATCTCTCCAACTCGTAATTTCTTTTTGTTTTTCATAATTTGATTCAAAGCACTCACAAATTGAGTTCTCACAATGAAGAAATAAGAAATAAAAATAAAATAAAACATATACGTTTTCCCAAATATCATAAATAATAGTAAAAATACGTATTTTCTTCGACTCGTTTCGGGGGGGTCTCTGCTATACATATGGGTCCAAAGACTTTACATGGGTTAATACAGAGGGGTGCAGCGGCGCCTAAAATCTAACCGTTTTAATACTTAGGTGTGTGTACAAATAGACCTAGGTTATATACAAGATCATATAAATATATGTATATTTATAGTATACAATTATACAAAACTTGCAAATGTGGTTAGGCAATAGATGTATGTATGTGTGTGAGTGTGTGTTTGTTTGTGTGTGAGTTTTAAAGGGGTCCCATGGATGTTGTTTAGTTTATATGTACAAAATATTTACTTAAATATTTATATGCATTTGTATGTATGTACATAATGTGATTAGCTCGAATAATGGTTTATATACATCATATGTATTATGTTTATGGGAATGACATGTGATTACAGCGAGCGCGTGAGCGAGCAGATAAAGGTATAGATACAGAGAGAGAGATAGTTTGAGAGAGAGAGAGAGAGAGAGAGAGTTCAAGTGTGAGCACACGGCTTACCGGTCTGCGCTCGACCATAGAAATCATTCGCCTGCTGCGATTGACCGTAAGCAGCCAGGGCTGCATAGCCAGCGCTATTGACACCGCCGCCGCCACCGCCGCCCAGCCCAATGATGCCATTGCCACCGCCGCTGCCCATGCCACCCACGCCCATGATGGCCGGATGCGGGGACATGCTCATGCCGTTCATCAGCTGTTGTTGTTGCTGCTGCTGCTGGTGTTGATGTTGGTGTTGCTGTTGTTGTTGCTGACTAGCGGCGGCAGCTGCATTATCATTGTGGTTGCTGTTGTTATTGTTGCCGCTGTTGTTGTTGTTGTTGTTGCCAGGCGACAAACCGAAACGCGTTGAGCCTGTTTCGGTTAAGCGTTTGATTTGTTTGGCTTTGGTTAAAAACTAGTCAAATATATTAACAATGTGTGTATGTGTGTGTGTGTGTGTTTGCGCAACGGTGTTGGTATGTGTGTGCGTGTGTGTGTCGGGTGTGTGAAGCGGTTCATGTATCTCTATTTAAAACTAGTAATTGTTCAAGTAAGCATCGATCATTTTCATTTCTAATTGCAGCTTTTAATGTGCGTTAATTAATTTTTTAAAATTTGGCCATTTTTATTGATTTTTCAACTGAGTTCTTGCACATTTTGAGATATTTAAATTCAACTTTTGTGTGTATTCAAATATTGCAAGTTGCTACGCACATTGAAAGCTAAAATTAAATTGACTTGTTAACAATTTTGCATTTGAAATTTCGAAATTCAAATGTGTGCTAGGTTTTTTCTTGTCTTTGTTCCTGCATCGGCACTAGTCTTCAAGCGGAACTAGTTTTGAAATGTTCACATTTAAGTACGACTTATTTTGTTTGGTTGGAATTCAGCAACGCTTGAACTAGTTCAGCATAGTTCCAATTCATTTCCATTTTTTGGTTTTCACAATTTTTGTTCACAATTGATGCGCAACTAGTTCTACAGGAATTACAATTAAATTGGAAAAAGTTCTTTACGTACATATATATATATATATAACTAAATCTATATATATGCCTGGATATATTTATGATGGTCAATTTCAAATGTTTCAATTCAAAATTACTATAAGAACTAGTTTCGCACGAGTTTGGAACTATTTTCAGACATGTTGGGCAAATAATTCGAAATTATAAACTGATCATTTGTGGTTGCACAGTTTTAAATTAGGTCAACTTGTATTTGAAATTAGCTCCACTTATTAACATATGTGTACTTAATTTTAGTTTGCGTATTTTCTTTTTAATATTTGTCTAAGAAAATCTAAAACATTTGCGGCAGATGGAAAAACTAATCAAATGCATAATTTTGGCAAAGGTTTCATGTTTGGGGATCGGGTCGATTAAGAACTAAAGATGCTGCCTGATTGGCAGATGGCGGCTATTTGCGGGACACGCTTCTCGAGCGGCACAACTCACCTGGCAAATGTTGCGTCGCCTGCGGAACGCTGATCTGCCGCTGGAGTCGCTGCAGCTGCTGCTGCTGGAAGGCATTGACTGGCGCACCGCCTCCGTATGGCGATTGTGGGCCACCGCCGAAGCCGACGCCAAGGCCAACTGGTCCGCTGCTGCCGTCGGGCGTGCTGGGGCCGCTGCCACCCTGTGCCTGGAAGGAGTTTTGACGCTGCACAGGTCCAACGGCGCCGGGTGAGTTGAGGCCGCGTCGCTGCTGCTGCTGCTGCTGTTGTTGTTGTTGTTGTTGTTGTTGTTGCTGCTGCTGCTGCTGTTGATATTGGCGCGCATTGAAGTTGTTCTGGACGAGATCGTGGTAGGAGATTAATGAGTGTGCCTTATTGATCATCAATCTTTAGTACTCACCTGCAGCTGTGCAATGAGCAAGGGATTATTGTGCTGCTGCAGTGAGCGACTGGCATTGCCAGCTGGTAACGGACCACCCGGTCCGACACCAACAGCACCAGCGACACCAGCAACACCACCGGCTGCTCCACCAGCCACTGTGGTCCACTGCTGCGGACTGCTTTGCATGCCCGGCGATTGCATTCCCGAGCCTCCACTGCCAAACGGTGTGTTGGAGCGTCCTCCATCGCCAGCCTGCTGCTGCTGCTGTTGCAGATACGCCAGCTGTTGCTGCTGTGCATTCGGCTGCTGCTGCTGCGGAGACAGCCGTTGCGCATTTTGAGCAAACTGCGAACCATAGCCTGTTCATTGAGTGAGAGATTATTGTTATTGGATTCTTACTGGGCTCACAGCAGATATTTACCTTGATTTGGCTGCGGACTGTAGGGTGCACTGCGTCCAGGACTGAGCTGCTGCTGCATCAGCGTCTGCGCAAAATTGGGACTCAGCTGTGCATCCGCCGGCAGATTGGTCCTGGAGAGCGACACATTCGGCGCCACTGTTGTGTTCAGCAGCGAGCCAATATTATTGATGCCCGCATTTATGCCAGCTGTAAGAGAAAGCAGCGCAATTAATTGTTATTAAATTAAACAAGATTTAGGAAGGCGGAGTCTACTCAGATCATCTATAGTTTGGTTTCAGGAGTTCTACAGGAGAGGACTCTAGCTAACTTATGCAACTCAAACAAAAGATCTACACTTTCTCAAATAGCTGTCGCATCTCTCTACACGAGCTGGCTACCTCATCTGGGCACCTGGAATGGGCCAGGCAAGGCACCAATTCTTCTCTCGTTCAGCAGACAGATGATGTGCAAAAGTGCCTATTAGCACTGCCAAACTTCTAGCGAGAGCGATCTTCGAATACCTGGCAGACAGCACATGGGAATCAATTGGCAGCTTGGCAGAGTCAAGTCGAGTTTGGAACTAACGAGGAAATAGCTGAAAAATAGCTGAAATTAAACTGATTTTGGATTATGAATCCATCAAATATTGGTTGGCTAGAGCCTTGTGGCACAACTGACATCTACAGAGAATTAACAGCTTAATATGAAATGAATTGGAGTAACAGGAATAAAGGGATGCTAGAGATGATGAAATCCATTTTCCTTGGAGGGAGCGACAATCCCTGCATTAATTTGCGAACTACTTTATCTAAATGACTATCGCTATCAAATGCTTGATTATACAAATATATATGTATATACAAAACAAATATTTTGGTGCAGTGGTCTCAGCTATAAGTTGGCATACAACCAGATTTTCTGCCCAATCTATGGAATGGAAACCGGTCCTCAAATCTGATGTAGCTAAAACTAAAGGCCTAATGATAGATATACCACCCATAACAGCCCTAACCTAACCCAAAATAAGTAATAAGTTTAGCTATTCATTCATTTAGTCATTCATTCATTGATTCATTCATTGATTCATTGATTCATTCATTAATTCATTGATTTGCACTCACTTGCATTCTCTGGTACGAGCAACTGTTGCTTTTGCTGCTGTTGCAGCAGTCGCTCTTTTTGCTGTTGCTGCTGCTGACGCATGTTGCGCATCTGATTGGGCAGCACAACGCAGCCTCCGGGCGTGGCTACAGCGTTCATGGGGCCACGCCCACGCGCCTGGTAAATGGGCGGTGGCCGTTGAAAGCGGCCGGCCTCCATTAAATGTTCCTGTTGCCGTTGCTGCTGGCGTATCAGATGTTGTTGCTGCTGCTGCTGATGCTGTTGTTGCTGCTGCTGCTGCTGTTGATGTTGCTGCTGCAGTCCCAGCATTCCTGGATATGCAGGCGGCTGCAAATGTTGCTGACGTTGTTGCTGTTGTTGCTGCTGTTGTAGCTGCTGCTGCTGCTGTGCTAGCAACTGTTGATGCTGCTGCTGTGACATGATCAGTTGCGGATTCATAGCGTGCATCACGCCAAAGGCGGCCGTTTCCACACCGAGCATCAGCGACTTCTGTATATCGCTGATGGCCGAAGCCTCTGAGGGTGCCGCATTCCCAATGGGCGTATCATCCGGATAATAATCCATGAAGCTGTCCAGCAGCTTGGACAGCTCCGGATCGGGCGCACCAGCCGACGTTGATGTTGAGGCCGCTAAGGTTTGATTTGAGGTAGTTGCTGTTGTCGCCAGTTGCTGTTGCTGGTAAGCCAGCTGCTGCTGCTGCTGCTGGCTGAGGTAGATATCGTTTTGCTGTACCGTTGACTGCTGCTGCTGCTGCTGTTGATGTTGCTGCTGCTGCTGCTGCTGCTGTTGATGTTGCTGCTGCTGCAATTGTTGCTGCTGTTGCTGTTGTTGCTGTTGTTGCTGCTGCTGCTGCAATTGTTGCTGCTGTTTGCGCGCCCGACTGTTGGCTGCTGCTGTTGCCACCGTCGCTGCTTTGGGTCCGCTTTGGCTGGCGGCACTTATGAGATTGCCCGGCACCGACAGAGAGCTGCTC
Source organism: Drosophila trichaetosa (assembly GCA_035043205.1). Taxonomy (NCBI): domain Eukaryota; kingdom Metazoa; phylum Arthropoda; class Insecta; order Diptera; family Drosophilidae; genus Drosophila; species Drosophila trichaetosa. The sequence goes on along the minus strand of JAWNNE010000535.1, from coordinate 3,403,372 downwards.
ACGTTGTTCACCGTGGAGCTGTTGATGTCCGGCAGTGTTTTCACCTGGAGCGGCTGCTCCGGATTTGGTGCTTTGGGCAGCTTGATGGGATTCTGCAGCAGCTTCGCCAGCATCTTGTTCTCTGAGCAGAGCTTGCTGGGCTTATCCTCCGAACGCTTAACGGCAATGTCCACGTCCGGCTCGTTGAGCGAACGCTTGCGACTCATTGCCGGATCACTTTGGATTTTGAGCATACGCTTGAGATCCTCGTTGCTCATGTTGGCACCGCTGCCAACGCCACCACTGCCACCACCACTGCCGCCGCCAAGCATGCCATGCCCGTGGCCATCGTCCTTCTGCAGCTGACGCATCAGTTCGCTCTGCCGCACATTGTTCAGCAGTCCTGGTCCGCCCGTGCCGCTGCCCGCACCCGTGCCGCCCGCACCGCTGCCATCATCATCCTCGCTCTTCTCGTTCAGCAGCTGCAATTGTTGCCAGCAATTATTATCTATATATATATCTTATTTCTCTCTCTAAACCCAATCCAACCCGACTCCCAACATACCTTGAGCAGCATCGGATTCTGGGAGTTGCCCGCCTTTTGCAGCAGCGCTGCATTTGCTCCACTGCGTCCAACGTGTGGTCCGAACAGTCCCATCTGACCCGTTTTGAAGCTGCCCGCCGGTCCGACACCGGATCCCACATTGAGCTTCTCATCTTCGTTGCACTCTTGTTTGAAGTACTGCATCACATGAAATAAAATCAAAATTATTTTCAAATATTTCGATAATGTGTAATAGATAGTTGACAAACACTTATCGCGTTAAATTCGCGTTTCCGTGAATTTTCAATTTAAAAATAAAAACTCTTTTAAAAGAATTCTACGTTGCATCACAAATCTTACCTTTTCTTCATCACCCATACCGCCGGCCTGCGATTTGGTAAGTAGATGACGCAGTCGCTCCGACGATTCCTGCAGTGGTGGCGTCTGTTGCTGTTGCTGCTGCTGTTGTTGCTGCTGTTGCTGGGAGGTGAGCAGCAACCCACCGACACCATTTGGTAGACCAACGCCGATTAGTGCAGAGTTGTTGTTACTGCTGCTGTTGCTGTTGTTGGTCGTCTGCTGCTGCTGTTGCTCCTTATCCGGTTTGCTGTCCGCCGGATCGTAGGAGTGAAAATTGAAACCATAGCTGCTGCTGCCGCCGGCACCGGCGCTGGCATTCGATTGCGGCGAGGGCAAACTGGCCGCCGAATGCGAGGATAGCTGATAGGGTGTTGCTGGCGAGGCGCACACAGCCGGACTGAAGCCATGCCCCGAGGGCGGACGTGGCGTACTCACCGGCGTCGCAACCGATGCCCGTGAATTGGGCCGCGAATCTGTCCAGGCGCCAACGCCACCGCTGGGATCCATGTCGAACGAGGAATGTGCGATATCAAACTCGAAGGCATCGCTGCCATAAAACGAATGCTCCCCGGGCGCAGGCGATGCAGTGAATGCATTCACCAGCGTTGCCGCCGACGAGGCATTGCCACCAGATGTGGCACTGTTGCCCAGACGCTGCTGCATGCCGCTGCCATTGAGGATGGCCGAGCTCATCAGAGGTCCGCCCACATTTGTTGTTTGTGTGTTGCTGCCGCCTCCGCTGTTGTTGTTGTTGCTGCCGTTGTTGTTGCTATTGTTGCTGCTGCTGTTGTTGTTGCTGCTGTTGCTGTTGTGCGGACCGCCGCCGACAAGACCGCCAAGCAGATGTGTGGGCAGCATTGCGGCGGCAGAGGATGTGGAGGAGGATGTGGAACTGTGGCCCAGTGCCTCCATGGAGAGCGTATTGACCAGCGTGCTGGCCAAATGGGCGCCCGGCGACATGGCGCACATCTGACTCATGCCGAGGCTCAAGCCGGCGGTGGCGCCACCACTGCCCGCACCCGTATTGTTGCTATTCATATCGTTCTCGGAGTTGAGCAGCGTCTGCACGGACATTATGAAATCACTCTCGCCGGGCGTCTGATTGAGGAACAGTCTCGATGTGGCCTTCACATGGACATAGACATCGGGTGCACCGAGCCGTAAGCGAAATGGACGTGATATAACACTGGAGATGGAGCCACCGCCCGATCCCGGATTGCCACCCGGATTACTGGCATTTGTCGAGCTGCCCGGTGAATGGACAACAGCCGAGTCCTGAATGTCGCGCAGATGCGATTTGAGCGTGGATAGATCATGCGGATGGCATAGATCCTGCCAGAGGCGACCCACCCACGTCTGCAGATGCTGCTTGAACGGATCACGCAGCGAGTTCGCATCCAGGCTGAGTATTTTCCCATGCACATCCAACTTGAAGGTCATCTGCTCGATCGGCTGCTGATGCACATGCTGCTGTATATTGAGCTCCAGCGGCGACTCATCCTCCGGCCGTGTGATCAGGCACAGCACCGAGCTGCTCGCATCCGCGTCGTCTGCAAATAAAATAACCAAACCTATGAGCATTTTGTTGTTTTCCAGAATTTCCTGAACAGATATTTAATTTTCTCTTTGAAACTGACAAGCTTTATAATAATGTTCAAAATATTTCAAGTTAAGTTTCCTTTCACTTCAATGCATGCTACAAATATTATAGTTTTAAGTAAACAAGCTAATGCTTTTGGCAAACAGTTTAGTTTTCTCTAGATTAATATTGCTGGAAAAAGATATTGATTTTTTCATCTCTTTGAATTCTAAGTTGAAAGTTCTATTTTGTATATACCCGATTAATTATTGTAAAGGGTATTTAACCACGATCTTTAAATTTAAAAATCAACCGCACAAGCTCGCTTATATTTTGCGATAAACACGTCAATCAATCAATCACTGTGGATCTTAACTTGTCTTTAGAAGTTTCCAAAATTAGCTGAAAGTTGGATGAATTCGTGGACTCACCCTTCACTGGCGCCGCTATCAACACGACCTCTTCATACTTGTCCTGGTGTCCGGACTGCCTGAGCGGCTTTTGGTCCATGGCATCGCCGCAGTTGGAGGATGAGGATGAGGAGGACGAGGAGGTTTGTGTCGCTGGTCGCGTATCCTTGACTAGCATGCGCACCTTGGTGGAAATGCTGCGCTTCGATTTACTTGCAACGATGCCAGTGCCACCTCCTCCAGGGCCTGGGCCTGCTCCATTGCCCGCACTGGAGCTGGAATTGGAGCTGGCTGATTGCTGCGAGGCATTGCCATTGTTTAGCTCATCGAGATCGCCCCAGACGCCGCCATGCGCTGAATTGGTGCCACCTCCACTTCCTCCACCTCCGCTGTTGTTGCTGTTGCTGCTGCTGCTGCTGTACATGTTGTTTATGATCGGCTCCAGTTTGGCGTGATCCCCCGCATAGAGGTACATGTATAGCGGCTGATGGAAGAGCTCGTGCTTCTCATAGCCGATCAGTTCGCGTATGTTTTGCGTGCAGGACTCAATGATGCCGTTCGCGTTCACCTGCAGCAGGACCCAACCCACCGAGCTGATATAATGTTCGAGTGCCTCGAAATAAGCTGATATTTCCGGCACTTGACCGTTCAGAAGCGATGGCTCTGGCAATGGTGGCTCCGTTGATGAGACTTCACCCTGTTGCACAGGGTGTATCGAGCAGTTGTCTGTCGCACAACGGGTGCACCGGGTTGAGGTTGCTTGTGGTTTGTGGCTATTATTATTATTATTATTATTGTTGTTATTATTGTTATTATTATTATTATTATTGTTATTATTATTATTATTATTATTGTTGTTGTTGGTCGTTGTTGTGGAGTTGTTGTTGTTATTGGTAGATGTTGAGGATATATCACGGCTTTGGCCTTTGTCACAAATATCACGATACTGCAAATATAAAATACAAATTAAGGAAAATAATTAATGATATGTTTATGCGATTGTTATTTTATATATTTGAAAAAGAACTTATTAATTTATTTTTATGTTATATTTCTTAAAATATTAATAGATCAACAAGGTTACGATGAATTTCACATTTCCTTGCGCATTAAAGCTTTCAAACTTTTGTCTTCACTCAAGACGATTTTCGAACTCATTGATTTCCGGTCATGGTATATTTCAAATTACATTTTTAATACACAAATGTAACTCAATCTATGTATGCATGTATGTACATACATATGTATATACAAATAGGGGTATGCAAGCATTTTGCAATGCGGAAGTGTTCTCTGTATGCACAAATGTTGTTCTCATTTATGTACAATTGTACAATAACAAAAAAAAAACAAAAGAAATATAAAAAACGAAAAAGACCAGACCAGAGCAACAACAACACAAAGCTCTCCAGCTCCACTCATAATAATTATTATAGCTCACATTCGTGATCGACAACCGTTTGCCGTTTTTTGTTTTTTGCAAAGCTTTTGGCTGCCCGACTCACCGACTCAGCGAGAAAAGAGAGAGTAAAGCTCGCGCTGCTCATCATCATGCGTCGGCGTTTCGCTCATTGCTGTGTTTACACAATGAAGTGCAATAAACCGCATTTCATCTCATCTCATCTCAGTTCTACACTGATATGTGTGAGTGTATATTATATTTTTACTTCAGCACGCAAATTTTTCGCGCGCGTTTGAGCTTTGAGTCATTGACACAACCAAAATATACACAAACGCGCTCACATACACACATTTACACAGGCACACACAAAACGCAGCGAAAAGCACGTCAATGAAAGCACAACAAACATACTACAAACATAGTTTTTTTTTCATTTAAATATTATTTTGTGTTTTGAAAAGTTTTAAGACGTAGTTGAGACACACATACAAATTGCACAAATTTTCACAACAACAACATTGTCAAGGTCAATCAACTTGAGGGCGCGTGTTGTCAGCATGTCAATGGCTCTTCTATCGTTCACAGTTATTTTTCTTTCTTTCTGTTATTGTTGTTTTTTTTTTTTGGTTTTTGTGTATTTATGCATTTGCGTGTTATTCGAAAGTGCTTAGAATAACTCACTGTAAAAATTATGGCCAAAATAAACAGAAAAATAAAATCACAGAAGCGTTGCGCACACTCAGCACTGTCACAAAGTTGCCGAAATACTAAACACACATTTTTTGATGCAATTGTATTATTGTATTAAAAAAAAAAATAAAAAAAACAGAAACCCGAAAACACGACGAAAAATGCGAATACAACAACAACAAAGAATGCCCAAGCTAACGAAGCGTTGCTCTCTCTTTCTGGCACTCTCGCGCTGCGCTCAACTCAACTCTCTCCTGTTGCTCTCCGGCGGCCGTTTGTTTACCGGCTCACGTGTGATACGCGTACATATGCATGTGTGTATAGTTGACTGTGTGCTTTCTGTTATCACCCATTGGCTTTGCACCTTGTGTGAGAGGGCGTCGTTGCTGCCGTTGCTACTGCACATACGAATTATAGCAACAACAACAGCAAAAATATGAAATTGCAAAGTGCGACGTCATCGCCAAAAAGCGAACGCAGTTCGTTGATCTGCCAAATGCAATTGGGAGAGGACAGAGCGAGCTTTTACTTCTTTTTCTTGCTTGGGAAGAAGCTCTCATCATATTTACACACACACACATACAAATGCGCCAGCCAACCCGGAAAAGTTGCTTAAGCAGCGGACACAAAACAATTTATATTTTTTTGGGGTGAAGGCACTCCGAAAATATCAGTCAAATGATAAAATGAACAATAACATGAAGCAGAGCATGCAATGCCGAATATGTATGTCTAAAACGTGTCTGCTCTTTTTGTTCTTTAAATATATATAAATGTATATGGCTTCAATTTATCGCTTCAGCATCAGGTAATGTGCGAATTGTGTGAGGTGAGAGCTTTAAAGAGCGCAGATGCAAAACCTTGCAGCAGACACTTAAAAAAAGAATCATAAAACTGAAATAGATCCAATCCAAAAAAAAAAAAAAAGGGTAAGTATCTGTGTCTGGAAAAAACGATGCGAGCTTGCGTTCAAAATAAAGTTAGGGGTGGTCGCAACGCTTGGGATCAGAAATTAATGAACAGCCTTGGGAATTATGATCAGCTTATCATAATAATACAGAAAAATTGGGCCAATGAATATCTCTGCTTGATCTACAGAGCTTAGATTTAAATTTAAAAGGTTTTCTATTTTTTTTTATTAATATTTTCGAACTTTGGATTGTTTCTAGAAATTTCTTAATAGGAGAAAACATTTTATAGGCAAAATTTTCTCGCTCACACATTTAAAAATACGCCCGCAGTGAGCGAGAAAGGAAATACTTGGCTCAGTGACAAGAGCGCCGTGACTTGTGTGACTAACCAGCAAAGCGCTGGCATTTCACAACAAATGTAAGTATGTACATAAATACATATACACATACACATATACATACATAGATGAGTTATAAGCCGCAATTAAGCTGAGCATAACAACGAAATGACACATTAAACTATTTTACAGCCGTTATTTTAAACTCTTTGACTTTGCACATTGAAATGTTTTGGCTATGACTAATTGGCAAAATGAATCTGGAAATTACCACTAGTTTTAAATTAACAACTGCTTAACAAATTTAATCAGAAATTTTAACAAAATATATATATTGGTGAAACTTTGGGAACAGTAGAAGGAACTGGACAATCGAGAGGCACCAAACTTGAAAGGAAGTTTTCTGATGACTCCCATTTAAGGATCGGCTAGCAAATTTCCTGGCTAGAGCTAGAGTTCAAAAGATGGTAGCTGGATTTCTGATAACCGTAATTGAAGATTGACTAAGAATGTTAGCTTTTAATTTACTAGTAGCAGAGTATTACGTAGTCGGTTACATGCAGCAGCAGCAACGTTATCACTTCTTTAATGGCATATTTTTTTAATTAGACTTTCAGTAATTGCCATTAGACTACTGAATTTCATTATAATTCATAGTTTTATATTATTTTCTGCTAATTTTATTAAAAATCATGCGTCGAATAGCAATTTGTCATAGTCTGTTCCATAGCTGCATTGAATTAGTGGCATCCCTTTGGTAATAAAATGAAAATTAGTGCTGGGCAGCAGCCGCTTCCTCATTAGCCGTAAATCAACGCAAGATAATTCAATAAATTGTCGTTTTAATTTTTGTGTACAGAACACCCCTAATATATTCCTAATAGAGCTGCGATAACCCAACTTAATTACATTAACTCGCCGAATAGTTAAATAAAATTATGAAATGTTTGTTGTTGTTGTTGTTGTTGTTGTGTTTTATGGTATTTTCCTTCTTTTTTTTGTTGTTCTTTTTGAATTCCTGGGGTTTTTGTTTATGTTGTGGCTTTTGTGTGCTGTCGTTGCCGCATTTAATTTAATTTTGTTTTTGAAGTTCGGCAAAGCGTGGCGCTTACAATTTGCATAATAAAGTGCTTAGGCTACCTGAAACCAATAAAAGAAATACTCAAAACACAAATTAAACAAATCAAACAAAAAACAAGCGAACCTAAAAAAACATGACTAGAATTCAACTCTGTGTGTCGCCGCCGCCGCCGCCACCGCTATTTGGAAACATAAATAAATTTATGTAAATTGAATACAAATATTAATTAAATTCTTGCAGGCCAAATTACGTCAGTCAGTCAAAACCAAACAATCTGCCAGGGTGTCCTCCTCCACCTCTTGTCTTCGTCAGGCCTAATGTTGGCTCATTGCGAATCATTTTAATCTCGTTTTTCGGTACGCTGCCAATTTATAAAATAATTGCCTTTTAATTGAGGCGCCACGGTATAGAAGAACTGTTTGGAAATTACATTGGGGATTTGTCTCTCCTAATTGATCAATTGGATATTCCACACAGATCTCCACACAGTTCCCCACAGAGTATCGCAATTTGTTTAAAACTTTACTTATTAGTTTTCTTTGATATGCCGTTATGTTGTTTTTTCTGTTGTTTGTTTGTTGTTGTTTCTTGGTTTGACTTACCGTTCGAACCACTTGATTTAATATTGCCGCCTTATCCGGTTTCGTTGATGTCATATCTCCACGTTTATTGAGCTGCAGAAACTCCGAGAGCTGCTCAATATAATTGTTTTCCATTTCCCGTCGTCGTTTCTCATTGTTGCACTTGTTTATTTGTGATTGGGGCTGCAAAATTGTACAACATGATTCATAAATGCGCAAAGTTACTGAAAAAAAACGATTTAAATGCATGATGGAAAAAAGATCTTTGAACTGTCGTTCCGAGAACAGTACTTATGATATCTATTTAGCGACTGCTTATGTAATTACAATTTGTTTTTCAATAAAAAATTCAAATAAAAAGTACAATTTTAACTATTTTTTTCGAGTGCAAAAAGATGCGGAACATAATTATTCCAAAACTATTTGCTAAATTCTAATTTTCATTATTTTGTAGATATAAATGTATAGATATTGAACAAAAAAAATTGTTTTTTAATTCAAAAAGTTTTCAGAAACAAAATATTTCTAAAAAATAGTTATGCAAATAGTTGTTTAGAAGAAATCATTTCCAAAATGCAGAAAATAGTAATCGAAATTTGCTTTCTTTACTGCTATTTTGGAGTAAGTTTAGTTGGAAATTAAAATTAAATTCGTTAAATATTTTCCAATTAAATAAAAAACAAACTGGAAATTGGACATATTTTTGCTACATTTTAAAAAAGTATACACTAAAACTGAGAAAATGAATATACTGATAATTTCCTTTCGTTCAGGAATATATACTTTGCTGATTAATAGTGATTATCTTATCTACATTATCTAAATGGCTTACCAAATTGATTTTCGTATCCGTTTTGCGGCGAATCTTGCGCGCCGACGTCGCTGAGTTGGCTGGAATCGGCGATGCCACCGCATTCATGGCGGGCGATCGCTGCAGCGCCGCTGCAATCCGTGCCGTTGCGGAGTTAATCTGCTGCTGCTGATGCAGCGGCTGTTGTTGCTGCTGATGTTGTTGCTGCTGCTGATGATGTTGTTGTTGCTGTTGCTGGTAGAGAAGCTGTTGCTGCTGTTGCTGTTGCTGCAGGGTTAGCAAATTGCTTGCAGCTGCTGCTGCTGCGGCGGCGGCAGCGGCGGCGGCGGCAACTGCTGCTGGCGACGGCGATGATAGGGGCAGGGGCAGGGGCGAGGGTGAGGCGGTGTTACAGCTGCTAACACCAGCGCCAGCACCAACAGCGCCTCCTCCGCTCGCTGCCGTCGCGCGCTGCAGCGGCGTGCTGGGCGCCAATCCGTGTTGCAATTGGGCCACCGGTGCCGGGACGGGGCCCGGACCAGTTACCACGCTACCGCCAGTGGCTGGGATTGTAACGGCTGCGGTCGCAGCGGCCGGCGATGAGCGCGGATTGCAAACTGAGTGGTTGTTGTTGTTGTTGCTGTTGTAGCTGTTGATGTTGATGTTGCTGTTGTGCTTGTTGCTTGCGGCAGCTGCTGCACCGTGTGTTGTTGCTGTACCTGAGGCCCAACGATCTGGTAAGTCACCTGGGCTAAGCCTGCAATAGAGTAGCAAATCGAATTACATTCGAAATTAGTGGAAAGTTTTCTCTTTTCAGTAAATTTGCGCAAAAGTTGTCACTTTGACATTGGCCCCCAACACGCCTCAAACTAAATGCAAAAGAGGCCTCGTTCCGACTCGATTAAAGTAGCTTCGTATTGCCTCATTCATTAGCATTTTCGATTCCGTTGCTGTCCGGAAGTATTTAACTTACAAAATGCTCATTAAATTGGCTGACTATCATAAGCATAAATTAATCCAATCAGAGCATATTGAGAAGAGATCAACAAAACAACAATAAATATTTAATATTTTTCATTTCAAATATAAAATAAATAAAATATAATTGCTAAAACTTTGACAGAGCCAACAAAAATCGCTTTATTCTTTCAGTTCTTTTTGACAAGTAGTCAAAATAAAATATTTGTGACAATTTTTCGCATATTCAAGTTGCAAATTTGTGGCAACTTTTGGAAGACAAATAAAATGCCGCACAAAATAAACAATTAATCACGTAACCAAACACAAGCAAACAAAAAAAAATGTACAAAGAATTTGAAAGACAAGCAAATCAGGCATAACTAGAAAAATGTGTAACCATGGACCCAATTGGGGTTTCGGGGGGGAAAAAAGGTGTCGCTACTGCCTCTCTGCAAAAACAAAGCAACGAGGCAGCATCCAGCTAAACTGACAACATTAATTTGACTCACGTTGTGGCTGCTGCCGCTGCCAGTGCCGGAAAATGGGAATGGTCAGGGCCAAGCGGGGACTGGCCAGCGCACAGCAGGAGTTGCAACATAATTTTGGTATGATTTTGCTTTTGGTAAAATGAGCGATATCTGAGATTGATGCAACATAATTGCTAAGGTGCCCAAATATATTCGCTACATTAGATATAATTTGAGTAGTCACAACAAACGCGTATTTTCTGTAAGAGCACCGAAATACTCAAGTTAAATAAATATATAAGAATGCTGTAGTCGAGAGAGTCGACCCTTAACCCAACTGTAATACATATTATTATAGTTTTTAAAAGTCGGCTGTTTCCTATCCAATCGTTGTGCATTTGATCAATAATATGTCAATTAATATTATATATAAAGTGGAAAACTCTGCCTTTGAAATTGTGGCTTTAATTGCTATCGCAAATCGATATATATCGATATTTGGCACACGACAGGAGTTGTGGATAAAATAAAATAAATTTAAGGTTTACACGAAATTATATTCCACATTTGAGTTCTCTAATTAACGTGGCTAAATCGATTCAGCTTTACTTAATGGTATTGGACATGCTTCATTTTGCTTGTAGCAAACTTTAGCATAGCTCAAACATATATATTTCGATAATACTATATACATTTCAGAATATACACATACACAAATACATACACAAATACATACATAAATACATACATAAATACATATATAAATACATACATTCATATATGTGTACATACTTAAGTGTATGTCAAATGTTTGTTTGAGTTTGAGGCGAAAGTTGCAGGAAGCGAATCTATTTGCGATTCTCCGATTCTCCCAATTGGCGACTCTTGGTAACGCTATAAATATCGCCTACGATTGATAAGTTGTGAAATTGACGCTGCGAGCCATAATATTTGTATATAAATAAATATATACATATATATATATATATATATATATATATAGGGGTGTAGGTGCATATGGCATGGCAAAGTGCAAATAATGATAAGCACAATGACAACAGTTGGAACAGCAACTGCATTAATTGTAATTTAATTAATTAACGCCGCGCTTTATGTGCGCTGGCTTCTTTAATTAAGCCCGTCAATCATACGCCCCGTGTACTGTGCTGACCAAACACAATGTCTCAACATCATTATCATCAACATCATCATTATCAGCATCATAGCTAGCTGGCACATTAATGTGTCACCCTGTCAAAGCGAGCAGAAAAAGAAGCAAAAAATAAATAAATAAGTCAGCCACAAAGCGCTAAAGAATCTGCACAATTATTGCGTCTGTCAAGGGAAACATCCGGTTGCCAACGGGTTTGCGACGGGGTGTTGCCAAGGGGGTTGGCGTGAGCTGTACTGTGTTGCCGGTACGTCACTCATTTTCACAACATATATATATATATACATATATATATATATATATTTTTTTTTTTTGTTTTGGCCAGCTGCCCATTACCTCTTTTTCTTCTTCAGTTTCAGACTCAATTCGAGCTGACTTTTTACACCCAGATAAGGTAAAGAGTATATTGGTTTTCTACCACTGCACATAGTCTGTGTGTTTACTTTTTATCGAAAAAAAATATAATCAACCATTTCTGGATCAGACAAATCGATAACACGTCAATATACCTTTCACGACAAGCTTGAAGAGTATAATTTAATCAACATAATTCCCCAATTTCCATTATTAATTTTAGAATAGAAAAAAATCCTTCATTTGACGTCGAAAGTATGCTTTAAAACTTTAGTTACTTTCCCACGGAATTCTGCTTATCACGTACATAGTTTCTTGGATATATTTGTACAGGGTACCTTTTGGCACATCACTGTCAAATACCGTGCATAACCTATTCCCGCTATTTGGGCTTACTTTATTCTGATTACATCGCTGACTCGGAGCGACCAGTGGCCGTAATTATTTGGACTGCATTCGCATTCGTAGTCGCAATCTCTTTGGGACTCTGGCGAGGCCCTCATTATGTATATATCATGTAATTACAACAAAAAAAGTAAGTCGCAAAGTTTGCCGCTGGACAGCAGCCCTAGTTACAAGGTGGTCCCAGACAGACTTACAAAGTTTCAGCTATTTTTGTTGGCAATGGAGTTGAATTATTCTGGCCCCAACAATAATAATAAAACTGCACTATAAAAACAACGAAGTACTTTAAATACTTTTTGCATGTATTTCACATCGTTTTCTAAACGTAAGCTCAATCAAAATTGGCAAACTGTTTCCCCAACTATTTTCCACTCAGTCTTGATTCAAGATTAAATTTAATAATGATTCTAAAAGGTCAGCAAGCATTTCCTACTCAAACACCTAAGCTTGCTCTTAAAACAAATTGATACAAATAAATATAATGATTATGATGATGATGATGATGATGATGATGATTAGGCTGTTTGCTATCTGTAAACATTGCAGTCAACATCAAATTACTCATACGCACTATGTGACAGAAGGCAACCATTTGTCTTCTCCCTCTTTCTAAGCAGAAGCCACTGGCTCTGGTCTGAGGTAAAGCTTAAAAATGTTATGTGTGTTGGTTTTATTTGGTGATTTAAATTTGGTCAACGTGATGTGTGACTTGTAGACAGAGTCCCAGCTGGGACGGAACTCGGCAGCTCGCTGGGAATCTCTAATGAAATTCCACACGACCGATTTCGCAATGACGTAAATTATGCTGAAATTGTTGAATTTTGCCTGCATGTGAGCATTAAAACTTGAGTTTTGCACGTGAGCCTGGGCTTGAGTCTTACTACACTTCATTTATTTTTTAGGCAATTAAATATGATTGATTTAAGCAATTGGCAAGCCAAAAAAAAAACAAACAAACATTGCTTAAAGCTCAGCTAGAGCAATGAGTTATTTAACCCATTAAAAACACTTTAAAATCACAAGCAATGGCGTTTTAATGTTTAGTTTTGTTGGAAATAATAGAAACAACTACAAAATGTGAAAAATAAATGAAATAAACTTACTTGGTGTACTCAAAAGACTTCTTTTTTTATCGGAACTCATCGGAACTTAAAACAATGAGTCATTTTTTTTCTCTTTATAAATCGACATGCTTCAATTGCAGTAAATTTCAGACTGATATGCTAAGGCCACTAAAAATGTACAGAGTACTAAGAAACCGCAAAAATGTACTTTTTCGTTATCTCTACTTTACCCATTTTTGAATTATGAAAGTATTGTTTCTAGAGCTAGTAGAATATGATTAATTGTGTTGTGCCCAAATAAGTACAGTGGCCAGGAATGGGTTAAGCCAGAAGCGCACTTAATACTAAACACACAACGCACTGAAATTTTAGAATGGCAACACTGATCCAATTTGATGGTCGTGTTTACTGCTAATGATGGGACGACTTCGGACAACAACCAATTTCGCCAACGCACACAAGCAAACAAGTTGTCGATGCTGCCAGTCCCAATTAATTGCATACGAGTGAGAGTAACACAGCACAACAACAACAACGACAACAACCATTTCAAACAATTGCACGCATCTGGCAATGACAACAGCGAGCGATGCAAACGATGACAAGCACAATGAAAATGTAATACAAAATGCAACAGAAACGAAAACAGAAACACAAGAGAGAAAGAGAAAGAGCGAGAGCGAGAGAGAGAGAGAGACAGAGGGAGAGGGAGAACAACAGCAATGCAGCAACAACTGTAATGACCACAATGTCAACATGTTGGCAAAGTGACGCAACGCGACAATGTGACTGACAAACAACAGCAGCGACAATATCCAGAACAAGCGCGACAACAATTACAACAACAGCAAGAAGGAGCACGACACACACAAACACTAACTGTACAATACCCAAGCTTTTGCTGTAATGCAATTTCAACTGTCGTCTGTTGTTATTATAACGGTTAAAGGTTACGAGTAAATAAGGTGAGAACGAATCATAATAATCTGAAGATAAACGCTTCCATTTAAGACAAAAGTGTTGCAAAACTGTTAAAAAGGCAAAATTATTTTGCAGATCACAACGAATATGGAAATAATATATCAAAATTTAAATATTAATCATATTGATACGCAAACTTGATTTCTGTTGTTATTATAACGGTTAAAGGCTACGAGTAAATAAGGCGAGAACAAATCATAATAATCTGAAGATAAATGATTCCATTTAAGACATAAATGTTTCAAAATAGTAAGAAAAAAAAAGTTAATAGGGAAATAATATATCAAAGTTAATGTATTAATCATAGTGATGCTCAAACTTGATTTCTACACCTAATTTGTACAACCCAGAGAAGATTAAACAAATAATATTAAATAAAAACAGGTTTTATTGACTGGACTTTGTGGACCGAATCTTGCCGTTTTCGTCACTCTAATAAATAATATTTTGAATACAGCTACTATGAATTGCTGTCAAGTAAACAACTCAAACTGCCTGCTCTTATTTTGACCACCTTCTAACGGATTTTCGAGCCGTGAATGAATCACTTTTACAGCCGATGTTTTTCAAAAGCATATTAGGAACAGCTTGTTGCATGAAGAATGGCTCATTGTTTGATTTATTTTCAGTTTTATAAATATCCTTGACAGAAATTCAAGTGTTGACTCACATTGTGAAAAGAACGGGCGGGGCGGGGTTAGTTGCGAAATAAGACCCGTTTTATTGATAACGGCCTTTATTTTTATGGTCGGTACTTGTTGTTAACGTGTGCAAATGGCTGACTAAGCCCAGTGGGTGGGTTATTGCCAAAAAAAAAAATAACATAAGAACTCTAATAGGTAATGGCAACATGATAATCATGATGAATAATGAGTGAATTATAATGTTGATTGTGCTCTTAACCTCCACGACAAATCATTTCGCATATAACTCAGTTGTTGTGCGATTTTTCGAGTGCTTTTTAGCTGTCTACCACTTTAGCTGACTGACAGACAGACAGACTGACTGACTGACTGACATTCATAAACAAGCACAAACATGTGCAAGGCACTTGTCTGGCACCTAACTAAACAAAAAATAAAAAGGAGAGTTAGCTAAGCCGCGTCTCTCTCTCTCTCTCTCTCTCTCTCTCTCTCTCTCTCTCTCTCTCTCTGTCTCTCTCTGTCTCTCTCTGTGTGTTTGCAGCTGTCTCAGCTCATTTGCTCAGCTGTTTTTGCTTTAAGCCTGCATTTGAGCAACTAATTGTCTGAATATAAAACATATGCCTCAACGCTTCACAGCACGCTCAGTCTCCCTCTCTCTCTCTCTCGCTCTCTCTCTCTCTCTCTCTGTGTGTGGCACGCTCAATCATTGCTACAAATCATAAAGTGGGTCATGGATGAAAGAAAAAGCGCTTTATAAAGTGGGTCATGAATTTTGTTTCACTCACGTTCAAGTGTATTTCGATTGCCGCTTGTTGTTCTTGTTTTTTGTTATTGTTATTGTTATTGTTGTTGATTGCTGATTTTGTTGTTTGTTGTCTTTTAAATATATTTTTGCAAAAAAGCATGAAATATATTTTTGTATGATTCTGTCGCATGATTCAAATTTGCGTGTGACTTTTTCTTTTGGCATTAGTTTTGGGGCTGAGTTGGCTTTTATTTTTGTATTTCTTGTTTCATGTTTCACTTATTTTTTGTTAAAAAATAATTGACTTTAATTTAGTTTAATCATTGCAAATTTTACTTTGTTTATCACAAGTAAACACACAATTTAATATTTATAGCTTTGATGAGCCCGAGTCATGAATCAGTTTCAATTAAGCGGCTCAATTAATTGACAATAATTTATGCTTCACATAATTTTGCACTTATTATGTGCGTATTGTCGTTTTAATTGCTGCAATTCGAATGGTGGCACGGGGTGGTGCAAATGGGGCATGTACGGTTACTGCTTCACTTTCACTGACTAATTGCCAGGCCATGCGTTGACAGTTTTCACTTTTCATTTAGCGCAAAAAAAAAATATAATAAAAATAAATGAAACCAAAAATACACAATTGGAAAATATCAACAAATGGCAAGCATTTCGCCCAGAGGCGAACTAATTAGTTCGAAACAAGTGCGGCGAGTGCATGACTAGCAAATACCCTGTAACAAGCATTGAGCCTAAGATCTTAAGTTGGTGCTTATCGATTTTTGATATGGACTTCAAGCAATTGACAAATAAAAAACCATTATAAAACATTCGAAAGATCTTGAGCTCCAAATATCTATGAGATCGGCGAGTTCAGAGAGACAGACAGACAGACGAATGGAGGAGTGTGGCTAGATCGACTCAGCTGCAGATCCAGAATATAAATACATAATATAATAGCAATGGGGAATTACAGACTTAGAGCTAGCTAAACTTGGTGTAGTCAGAAGCGAACTCAACCAATCCTGTGACAATGAGAAAGAATCCTCAAAGCCTTAGCCAGGAAAAGAAGGAAATTGTAGTGCCCCGACAGGTATGTTCGCATTTGTGCAGTAATTAAGGTTGGAAAAATGAAGCTATAGGCTCAGAAGGGGGCGCAACAGATCTAATAGATAGCAGTGCATGAAGCGCCCCAATAATCATAACCTTTTACGTATAAGGCTAATCCCTCTGTAGTTGCTTTCAATCTTACTTAATTGCTTTTAGGATATTCACGTCAACCCAGCGGCTTTATGAACCTTATTAAGATTAGATTAGATTAGATTAGATAAATGTAACAATTTAATACTAGATTTAAGCATGAATCGCAATATTTTTGGGTACTCAATGGTAAATCCATAATCCATAATCCATAGCCACTCTTCAAGCAGGCCATACAGGGTATATGAACAAGATCTCTAATTCCCAGCAACAAGGTACAACATTGTCGTAGACAAACAGGGTCGTTCTCTTTCCGGCATTCGAGTGTCGCTCTCAGACTCAGTCTCAGTCTCTATCGCTCAGTTTTGCTATATCATTTATATATATATATATACATATATATATATATATTTATGTATGTGTGTGTATGTAGACATGTACTGAAATAGTTTGACATTGTATAACCGGCCCCAGAAATCCAACTGCACTTTGCCTAGTTGTAGTTGTTGTTGCTGTTGTTGCTGTTGTTGTTGGTTGTTTGTTGTTGCCGTCTAAGTAGTTGCAGTCGTCGTCGTCATCGTCATCGTCGCTATAGCGAAATAATGTCAGTGGGTCAGAGTCGATTTAGAATTTTGCAGCGGTTTATTGTTGTTGTTGTTGCTTGCTTGCTGCTTGCTTCAGCTAAGGTTAGATGCGAGCGGGAAACAGCTGTTTTGCTAAGGTGCTGCACATAATACGGTCACACTGTGCTAACTGCTAGCTGCTAGCTACGAAACTAGGCTAAGGCTAATTGGCGAGGCGAGGCGAGGCAAAGCGAGCGAAACAAAAGAAGAACAAGCGAAATTTGAGCGTAGCAACAAAATTGCAATTTTTATTGTTATTGTTTATTGCAAGGGGCGTGGCTCATTTGCATTGTTGCACGTGCTAGTTAGCATCTACATTTATATACATGTATCTGTATAAATTTATACAGCATTTAAGCAGCGTCTTGAAATGTTGTAAAAATGTTTTCAATTCTTCAGTTTTTTGTCGAACATTGCTTAACAATTTTAAACAATTCAATTTAAATATTTTGTTTCTCATTCGCGACGCGTTGTTTTGTTCAATGAAAACGCACTGCAACAATTTAATTTGTGAGTAAATAAAATTTATAAGCTAACCTTCAAAGTTGTTGTTTTTATTTTTTGCTGTTGTTGTTGTTGCTTCTGTTGCTGTTGTTGTTTTGCATTTTGCATTTTGTTTACAAGCCATAAAGGTGACGACGACGTCTGAGTAAAATGTGCAAAATTTTTATATATTTTAGATATTTCACAGATTATGCGTGTTTTTCATTTATTGCGTGCTTTTCATTTATTGTGTGCTTTTCATTTATTGCGTGCTTTTCATTTTCTGGCTTATCGATGGAGATTTCTGTTGCATTACTCACCTGCAAAGTGAGACAGAGAGAGAGAGAGAGAGAGCGCAACAGAAAAATGATGATTAACACAAAACCAGCTAAATTGAAAATCTCAATTGATACTTATATGGGGAGTACAGGTAAGCCTCGTTTAACACGACCGACGACGGTCTTAAGAAGACCTAACTTCAATATAATTTGCAGCGAATTTCTCAAAGACCATACAAAATATATAAAATTACAGACTTATTCCAGGCAAAAATTTAGATAGTTTCCCAAATACTACTATGAAGATATATAAATAAAAAAATAAAAAAATTGGTTACTTTGCAAAGTAATAGTAATAAAAATACATTTAAAATGTAATACAAAAATTTAATATTAAAAATTAAATAATAAATATGCGTTTCACAGAGTTTTCACTGAGTTTCCATATCTCGAACATTCAACATTCTTAGAGTATGTTGCAAATGTTAGAATAATTCATGAGATTTGCTATGATTTGATCAAATTTTGGATCCATTATGAAAAGTATAGCAATATTAATGTGACAAACAGCTGACATTTCAGAAAGATAAGCTAATATTTCAAAAAAATATATCCATTATCTAATTTAGTTTTAATTTGTTATAATAAATAAAATAAAGTTGGAAATAAATTCCTTATTGATTTCTTAATTTGTTGCTTATTTATTGGTTTGGCTTACAGAAAAGTTGTAAGAAATATTGGGCATAATGGAATGCGCCAATTGAATGATGCCAGAAGCAATTCTAATCCATGAACAACTCGATTCGCTTGCACATCTAATCAATATCGATGATGGTATTTGCTCTGGGCCACTTTAGCCTAACTGTTAGCTGGATGTGCTCATATTGCCATTGCTGATGTTGGATATTGTGTTGCAAGCTAAGCCGCCACGGTGTGTGCCACACACTGTGTGTGTGTCTCGCTCTACTAGACCATTTTGTTAGGTTAGGCTCAGTGCCGTGCGATGCGGTGCGGTTCGGTTCAGTTCGGTTCGGTTTGGTTTGGTTTGGTTCGGGGCTTTGTTCTGTCTGTGATTTTTCTACCGGATTACAATTGTTTACACACACGACTGCACATTGTCACAGTTTTCACAGTTTGTGCCACGGCGGTTGCAATTGTAGTCGGCCCCCGACCCTCTCCATCCTTTGCCTGACACATCCTTTTAAGCCTGGCACACACACACACACGCACACACACACTCACACACAGACAGTGTGTAATTGTGCGACTTCATGTTGGCTGCCTGCAGTTTTTTGTTTGCTCAAAGTATAAGTTTACAACAAGCGCTTTGCATACACACACACATACAGCTGCGTGTGTGTGGCTGCCACTTTGTCTAACATTTCACTTTATATTCCACCCTCCGCCCCCAAACCTCCCTTGCGACTCTGACCAAACCCAATTGCCCAGCATTTTGTATGCTTTTCACTTTACATTTGCCAGTCACAATTTTCTTCTTCTTCTTTTTTGCTCCCTCGGCACCGTTGTATTTTTCACCGAGTTTTTCCAATTTTCCGCTCATGTGGCTTCCTGCTCAGCATTGTCAGTTGCTCGTTGAGGGAATTTTCACGCTATCAGTTGAGCATTTGTTTTACTGGTTGTTGGACAGTTGTTCGACTGGAATATACGTGAGCTGCACTGGATACTGGACACTGGACACTGGACACTGGACAATTCAATGGTTATATTATAAAAATAATAATACTGATATATTGAAAAAAAGAGAAGAAAAAAAACTATTTCGATGCTGTGCAAATAGAAATTGTTCCATCAGCGATTGGTTGACACACATAACACAGAATAACCTTAACCTTAATAAACAAACATATATAAAATACAAAAAAAAAAAAAACATTTAATAGCTATGCATTTTGATGAAAAGAAAAAGAAATGAGATAATTACAGCATTTTCATTGTAAATCTCGCGTGAATTCATTTTATGCTCCGTTGGGATTTAGTTAAGATACATAAATGCAGCTGGCACCATAGAAACCACATCGAAATGAATTAGCAATAAGACAATCTTAATAGTTGGTGCTTGAATAATAAAATAATTATCAAGATTCTTGAATTTAGTCGATTTAAGAACAGTTTAAAATATAAATTATCTATGGATTTAGAATCCTCATGGGGCAACTCCATTGTAAACAACAAACAAACGAACAACTCAGCGAAGCAACAAGTTTTGCGCTCTCGCTTTGACCTTAGTCAACATAGCATTGGCGTGGTCAGCTGCAGTTCCTATATAAAGAAAATACAGTTAGCCACTTCCTCTGTCGAACAGTTTGAGAGCAACTGTGCAGTGAGTAATTCGCCAACGTTTCTGTCCAATTGCAGATGTTGTTGCTGTGTTTGTTTGGTTTTCCCATGCAAATTTAAGTAAATGGAATCTATCCATTGCGGTTTGGTTCGTAAGCAGAGTTGCTGCTTTGGTAAGTTACAAGAGGGGCAGGGGCGAGCAGCGGCAAGTTAATTAAGTTGAGCCAACGCAGAATGCAAACTTAACGAACATAGGGGCTCAACGCAACGGTGTAAAAGGGTTGACCAGCTGAACTTACAAGTTTAATTTACTTGACAAGTTTAATTTAATTCATTGAATTATGTTCCATGTACCAAGGCCTATCTTAGATACGATTCTCGTAGAAGATTATCTGATAATAATAATATGTAATAGGGAAAAGATAATGATAATGGATAAGGTTGTTACTCTTCTATTATTTTATTATTGGGTCACCCTGTTTAAGTAAAATGTATATTATTATTTATAGTGCCTATTTTAGATTTAGTAAATTTGTCTAATTGTGTTTCAATTGATTTTTCTCATCAATAGTGAGTCTTGGGTAAGTCTGCATAAATTATTAGATTTATTGCAACAAATTTAGTCAGTTTGTGAACACCCTGTGAGCAAAACATAAAAAAACCTTTTATCTGACTTTAATACGCATTCGAATTACATGTTGACAGTTATCCATTTCCTCGTCCATTCCTATTCCATTCACTTGACTGCCAATTGGAACACCCTGTTCAAGTGGAACTCTTGCTCCGCTCACGTCGACACGTCTGTCAATGGTAATTCGATATGAGGCCGCTTGAAATATTCTCTTTGCGCTGCTCTGCTCCGTTTGTGCACCGTGGAGCTGCCAAATTAATTACAGAGCGCTGCACCAAGCGGATGAACGGATTGATGGGGATGGTGGGGCGGGGGAGCAAATAAAAACAACCAACAAATGCGGCGACTGAGATTTTACTGTACAAAAGCAGAGGCAGAAGCACAGACAGAGAGAGAGACAGAGACAGAGCCATTAAGCTGAGGAGGCAGCATAAGCAGAGGCGGCAATAAGCAACGCCCTGTTGCCGGCTTACCACAGTAAAAAAAAGGGCGAACACTGTGGACGGCAACGGGAGTAGCAGCAACAGCAGCAGTAGCAGAAACGGGGAGAGAGGAGGTAACGAGACGGAAAGCAGCTTTAAAACGGGCTTCAGCATTTTGAAACTTGATTTGGCAAAAACAGCGGCGGCAAGTTCTCGGTCTGAGTTCTGCATTTCTTATATGTAAGTACGTATGTATGTGTGTATGTATAAATGTTGTTGTAGGTTTGTAGGTCTCGGTGCGAGTATTACGGTGCTCTGTGAAGATTATTGTTGTTGTTGTTGTCAGCATACAGCTGCAGCGGCCTTTGTCTAAGTAAGCTTTTGTCTCTCTTCGAGTCTGTCGATCACCAGGCGATGGCAATGAAAGGAATGCCAATTGTCTGTGTGTGTGTGTTTGTGTGTGTATTTGAGTTTGCGGTTGGAGAACAAAATAAGCAGGAGACGTTTGCATGTGAATGATTTACGATGTGAGTGAATAACGAATGCGGTTTTTTTTGTTATATCTGCACATTAAATAAGAGTTAATATAAATTAAGGGCGTAATTAGTTGAGAGATGAGTAGACATGTATATATTTATCTATAACTCGAGAAAACCTATTTTTATTGTTATTAATATTCATTATTTTCCCTTTCAAATATGAAAAGAAACTTAAAAATGCTAAGTATTTACTTAATGGTTTATTTGTAAATGTTATTAATATGCCCTAAATATAGGTGCACATATCAAATGTTAATGAATTAGTGCTCTCATCTGGAAAAATAAAAAAAAACGAAATGCGTAATTTACTCGAATCGCATTTTCACTCAGTTTACAACTGAGCACCCATGCGACCATAAGAACACATCAACCTTAACCCCCACCCGCCACCCTCACACCCACGTCTGTGGCAAAGCTTCACACCTTCGCTTTTCGGTGCTCATTACAGAAAGTTAGCCGCCGCCATCATTAATTTGTGAGTGTTTTTTTTTCTGTTCGTACTTTTGCTGGTAGAGCATTGTGAGCGTTTAAACATATAACCGTATCGAAAGCTCAGCTCTGTTAAGCTCAGTTACTTTGAGCTTGTTCTCGTTCGTAAGTGTGTACCCTGTATCCATATGAAATGGCTGTCAACGGCCTAATGAAATAGTATAAATCTCTGTAAAATGCGAAAGCAGCTTAGTTAACATAAATTTCAGCTAGTTGATCTACTAACGCTTTTTTTTTTGTAACTCATCATGTTATGTACGGACTCTGTACAGGGTATCAGTGAACTGGCAGCACTCAACTAGACCACAACATTTGTTGTTTGTTATTTTCATTCTTTTGCAACTCAACTCTCGAAATTAAATGCGCAGTGAATTACACAATTTTATGCTTCGTTAAGTTAGCTGCTGATGGATTTTCGTTCGTTCTTTCTTTACACACTCTTTGCCCTGGCAATCAGAACGCAGCTGGGAAATGAATGATGTGCAAGCGAGCAAGCAGCAATAAGAATTAAGAAACAACAGCATTTTTGACAGACGCTGGCTGCATTAATTACGCTCGTAGAGCGAACTGGTCAATCATGCTTGATTTGGGGTAGCAGCCAAGCGACGAACTTCAAAGCTTTGCTTTGCCTGTCCTCTCCCTCTCTCTCTTTCTCTCCTTCTATCTCTCTCTTTCACTGCTGTACTCCCTCTGCGTTTTGTTTTGTGGTCCTACCCCAATGTAACAGTAGTCGCCGCACAATGCAGCGGGTAACATTGCCGCAGGGCAGCTGCAGTTGCACTCAACGAATCCCAAAGACTTGCATAACATATTCTTAATTGTGCAACAGAATGCAATCTGTCTCTCTCTCGCTCTCTGTTTTCGCTTTGTGTTGCTGCTTCGCCCTGCGGCCATATTGCGGAAATATGTCAACGCTGTTGATGCTTCAGTAGTTGTTGTTGTTGTTCATCATCTTCTTCTTGTTTGTTTTGTTGTAGCTGTAGTTGTCGCTTCTGTTGTTTTGAAGTTGAAGTTTGCATCTTGTTGCTGCCGTTGGGTTAGGTGAGGTTATGTTCACATTCACACACACACGCACACATACAAACACTCATACAGTTGCAGCGGCACAAAAGCATGTCACGCATAGTGGAATTTCATGTGACGTAAATGCAAAAATATGCTAAAATCTGACGCAGATTAAAAGCAGTTGCATTCACTTAAAAGTGCCACGCATTAAATGAAGTTTTTCTCTTCGCGATTCAGTTCTGCTTTTTCCATTTAACTTTAATGCTGAGCTGTATCGTTGAGTCTTTTGAATGGTAGGCAAACTTAACGAACCAACTATCAGAGTCATGAATATGTAGAAATCTTCATACATATATACACACCTGGACATTAAAATAGGTGTGAAGAAAATAACTTGTGAATTTACAAAAAAAACATCTAAAAATCATGTCCAAAATACAATATATTGATTAATAAGTATGGCGATCTAAGGTCAAGGCAGAAATTAACAATTACATAGTCACATCAATTGAACGATCCCAGAACTTCTTTACAAACGACTTAAGAAGTCAGAAAAAACATAGAAAGGTTCTTACAATTTAAGAAAACTTCGTTAGCAACCGAAAAATTAGCATTGCATTTCAAATATCAAACACATAAATTGCAATCCAAACAAAACACAGAAATGCAGGCTTACTTTAATATTGAAAATTTTTAAAACCCATATTGACGACTTAACGAAACGCTTTCACTTTCTTGACAATGACTTACTTAAATCTTGAGCACATATCTTAGGCCTTAAATGGGATAAGAACAAAAAATTAAACTCAACTAAACTGGACGAACGACGACACATGTTACTTAAATTAATGAAAGTTTTTACTTGAATTAATGAAAGTTTGTAAGTTATAATGAGTAAGAGATGGAAAACTTCGTTAAGTAGCCTTTTGCGAAAGTACTCATTCAATGTTATGCTCATTGTTTACCAGCTCCAAGCTTAACGAAACTTGTCTTAACGAATGTTAAGTCTATCAGCTGCTGTCTGTCAGCTGCTGCCTGTCAGCTTTAATACAATGGACTAAAGATAAATCGAGAGCTTAACGAAGCTCAACAAGCAGCACATTTAGCGGCGACCACAAATGCTCTGTCGAATTAGAGGCATTCATTAATCTAAACGCACATCAGCTGCTGAATACAGAAGCGTACAGAAGCCGCAGAAAATCGCTTGACAGAGCGTAAAACAAAATGAATGCGGTGTTAAATTTACAACAGCCACCACGCCTAACAAGGCCCCCGCCCCACCCCACAAATTATGTAAATTGGCCACGAAACGACTTACGACTATATGTTAATCTTATCGCTGCTGCCATCAAGTAACAGTTTGGCCAAATAATCAACTGGAGTAGCGACAAAAGCAACGCTCAACAATCCTCCAAATGGGCAACTCGGCAACCAAAGCGTGAGAACCACTGTGGGACCTAAAAGCACTTGCTGTTGCCCTCTCTCTCCCTCTCTATCTGGAAACAATAACTACGAATAAAAGTTGTAAGCACGTACGGTAAAACAATAACACTAATAATAGCAGCACTGCCTTACACACCAGTTTGTCTTGCCGGTGGGTGGAAGGGGGGGTGGGGAATGGGGGTCACTGGAGAAAACAATTGTACAATTGTACAGTAATCGCACACACATTCGTAGCATGCATGCAAATTTGTCAAGCCTTGCCATGCTTAACAGGTACAGTTATCGTAATGATGAAAAGTAAACATCAACATCAGTCGCAAAACAATGCACAATAATGGAAAGCGCAAATTTAATTGAATACCTCGTATAATTTGTCGCCATGCGAAATAGCAGCAAATTTAACGGCACTTTATATACATAATGCTGCATTAGCTGGCAAATAGCAGTAAAATGAGAAACAAGCTTATTGCATTTGTGCAACAAACGAACAAACGCAGCGAAATGAGAAGCGAACTGTGGGAGTTGTAATTGATATGCAATTCTCTTGAATCTATTTTCTTTAACACATTTTAATTAATTTTTATTTTATATAAAGCAAACTTTTTTTATCTGTGATTATGTGAAGATGGTGCCAGGCGGAGTGTGAAAGGAGGAGGGAGAGTTGAGAGAGAGCTGCACAGTATTTAATCATATCTTCTATCCCTTTCTTATCTTTATATAATATTTATTTAATAAATTCAATAATTATTTGTTATCTTCTGTGAAGATTACTATTCGTATATAGATTACTTTATGTGCTCTAAAATTGTTAATTTCATTAATATCAGCTTGAAGTCTTTTTCGTCGAGTTCGTTTCGGTGATATACACTCAGCGAAATTCAATTAAAGGCACATGATTTTTTACTTATAAAATTTAATTTTGATCTACAAAATTTGTTTGATATTGAAAACATATTTGTATTTGGTACAATTACTTTAAATATTAATTATTTATTAATTTAATTAATTTGTATATTGTGTAATGATTGAATGGAGTATGACCAATGTAGACAATGGTTATTCTTTAGCAGTTTCCTTGAAAAAAACATCTTAACAATTAATCTTGCAGCTTTAGAATAAGGCTTAGGAAATTAGTGAGTCAACTCTTTAGATTTCAGTTAAATAGTTTTTGAATAGATGTCACTAAACGAAGTCAAAGGAACATCAAGTGCAAAAGGTCGCTTGAAAAATGATTGCCACTCATTACTTTAATAAAGAACAACAAAAATACAAATAAAACAAAACCCAGGCAAAAAAGTCTAATCTTTTTTTAAACGCCGCTTAAGGCAAACCAATTTCCTGAGCGAATTTCGAATGAGTAATGAAATACCAGACGAACCAAGTTGTACAGGCTGATTTTCTTAACGCAATTAAGTATATTGTTTCATACAAATGCGTCATTTTGTTTTCGGGGTCGTTGAACTCTGCGAACTGAGTTGTAAAAATTGCTCGTAGTTGACTCTATGAGTAATAAATAATAATCTGGGACGCAAATACAAGCAAAACTGCCTCATTCGCAAATATTTGCAATTGAGGCGCACGCCAAAAAAAAAAATACATAAAAAAAAACCTGCCAGACTAGCAGATACTCTGTAAATACATTGCAATTTGCATATGCATATATAGATAGCAAATCGCCAGTAAAAGTGAATTATATATCGGAGCATTAAAACAGAAATCTGTTAACCAAACGAAATAAGGAAATGGGTTTCTGGCAATGGATATGTTTATGGATCTGTCAAGCAGCGCCTGATTACTTTGTGCCACATTTGCACCACAACATATATTCGTTTGCTCCGATTTGCATGTGTGTGTGTGTGTGCGTGACAAATATTGCAGCGAGAGTTGTAAAAAAAAATACACTGAAATTGTTTTGATAGAAGTGTTAAAGGAATGCGACTCCATTTGGCCTGGAGATGGCTGTCGTCGCTGTTGTTTTGTGGTCAGTCGCATTGGGTAATTAAATTTTTGTGGCTCGTAAATTGTCTGCGGTTAGCGGGAAATTCCCTCTGCTAGAAATTTTGTTATTTTTACTTTTATTTTTATTTTTATTTTTTTCTGTTTTGGAACACTCATTTCAAGTGGCCGAATTGCATTTGGCTACACTGTCGCTGCTGTCTGGCTAAATGGTTCATAAAAAATGTTGTTCCGAGAAAATGGGCCCATAAAAAAACTCTACTGAAAATGAGATGAAGCTGATAAAATTGCTTTAAATTTAATGGAATTGCATTTGGAGATTAAATTCGCTTAAGCGCAGAATCTCATTTTCCCCATCGCTCTTTCACTTTCCATCATTAAATTGTAGCTGCTGAAAATGTTATCTAGTTGAATGTTGCGGCAACTGCTGCATTAGGAATTCAGTTAGTAATGCAATGCAACATTTTCTGTGGAACTTCTCGACAGGCCTAGTTTTATGGAGTGTAATCCGAAAACAGATAAGATTGCGTTTCTAATTAGTTGCTGCTAAATTGAGTCAAAATAATAATAAATAAGTAATTGGCCAAGATTGGATTTAAAACTTGTGTTTGATGAAGATTTAAACAAGTTATTGCAGTTATTTTTATACCCTGAACCCATTAAAAATGGGTAAAAAGGGTATAATGGTTTTGTGCAACTGTATGTAACAGGCAGATGGAAGCATCTCCAACGCCATAAAGTATATTCTTGATCAGGATCAACAGCCGAGTCGATATAGCCAAGTTCGTCTGTCTGTTTATAAGAGCTTTGCAATATAGGTTCTCGAATACCAGGCGCAGATCAAGTGTTTGTATTTTATCGATAACTGCCTCCGTTACTCGAATATCGATACATTTCGATTTCCCATAGCAATAAATGCCACAATTTTGAAGGCGGAATCTTCTGATTAATACATAATATACATATGCTTATTAGTGACCTACTGCCAGAATTTCATCAAGATCGGATAAGAAACACCGAAGTTATAGTCGAAGTAGATTCGCATATTGAACTCCTTTCTGTCAGCAGCCGCAAGCATTTTCTGCTTAAATATGCGAGCGCATGTGTGAGAAAGAGATGGCATGATAATCGCCGCGAGCGAGAATATATTTAACAACTGATTCGTAGTCGATCTCACTCGACTACAACATTCTTACTTGCCTTAAAACTTATGCCCGATATTCTCTCCAGCTATATGAATTTAGATTGCAATTTGTGTGTACATGTGTGTGTGTGTCCAAGAGTTTCCTCCATCGGGCAGAAGCTATTAAACTGTCTGTGTGAGCTGCTGGCCAAATGCTCGTTGCCACCCATTACAAGCCAAATAGAAGAGATTAATCTGCTGTGTAAATATGCTGCACGTATTTCACCCACATCGTTTTCGTGGCTGACCCCACTGAAACCTGACCCCGGCCACAACTGTGACCCGCAAACCAAAGCCGATGTCGAACTTTCTAGGGACATACATATTACAGCAAATAATTTCTTAATGTTTTGCCCCGGCTAAAAACAAAAACCACAGCAAAAAAAAAAAAAAATGTGGGCAATTGTCGACGCATTTGGACCGCAATTAATTTTCATTACAAGGCAATAAGCTAAGTTAAACACGAATCAAGTAGCAGCCAAAGAGACAAGAGGCTAAAAGATTGAGGAGATAGACGGGGAGGGGGGGATGGGGCATGGAAGTTGTCAAGTTGGGCGCAACGTGTTGACATTAACAATTTGTAAGAATTCTAATGCCGTTAAGTTGGTTGTAGAAAGTTTTGCCAGTGCTGGAAATGATAAACTGCTCGCCAGGACATGGCTCAAAGGTCAAAGGGAAACTTACGAGTTAGGCACCCATATATCATTTCAGTTCGGTTTCGGTTTTGCTTACCTGCAAAAGAGAGCGTAAAACAAATATGGAAATTAGTCAAGTTTATGTGCTAAAAAGGTTTATTTAGCTAATGGAATTTTTATTAATCGAATAAATTGCGTTTAATTAAAGTACGCATTGCTAACTTGGCCAGAATTAGCTTAATTGCCTGATTCCATTATCAAATTTCGTGTTTTTCCGATCGAAACATGACAATAATATATCTATATGTATATATAATATATCTATAATATCTACAATACAAATCTACAAATCTAAAAACCAATAAAAAAAATAAAATCCGATTTAAGCTAAAAATTTGTTTCATATTTTAATTAACTGATTTATTATTCATTTAGCCAAAAAAAACAGTTTAGCTGTTTTAAATCCATTCACTTACAAGGTGGCTAAAATATTATTGGCATCAGGCAATAAATGTTTAAATGAAATTGAACATAATATTTGTAGTGTGTGAATTCCAAGGTTTTCGCCATATCTTTATTATTATATGTGTTATAAAAATAATATAAAAATTTAATAACATTTTCATTGCCAATTCAACACATATATATTTAGATGTGTATTTTTGTATTCCGGCTACAAAATCATAAATATCTGACAGCCAACAAAAAAAAGCAACGCCTTCAACGAAATTATTTATGCCAAAACTGTTTGATTTCTGCACGACCCCCGATAAAAAAAAGTACAAACAAATTCAGTCATTGGCTTGAGGTCATGCAAAAAAAAAAAACGAAACAAAAACAAAAAACAAAAACGAAAATGAAAAAAAAAAACACTTGAATTTAATTAATGGAAATTATAAGTACATCTAGTTAAGCATTGAACGAGCCGTGTGACTGAAGAGTCGCCGTCGCCTCTTGGAATGACTAACGAACATATCAAACGAACAGTTTGCCCCTGAAGTGGGTGGAGATTTGCTCAAGTTGATTTCAATGATTTATTTTTGGCAATTGGCGGGTTTATTTTTTTTTTGTATATATTTCTGCTGCGAGGCAGGCAATAAAACGCTGCTGCTGCAAATATCTCAACAAGCAAAACAAACAGCGTGCAACGCGTCGTATGAGTAATTTTGCATTGTGTGCGTGGCAGCAAAAATCCAAATCCAAAGTCAAATTCGATTCAATTGGTTTTTCAAACAGTTTCAAAATAGATTTGGCTTCGTTTGTTTTGACTGATTTTTTGACTCATTTTTCGTTTCATTTTTCGGGCCTAATCGAGCGTTTTTTTAAAGAGCATTTCGCGTGTTTGCTGGCAAAGATTCTGTTCTGATTGTGGTGCTCGTCGATAAGCCTCTTTTGGTTGTTGCTGTGGCATTATCAGCGAGTGTGCCTAGTCAAACCAATTGAAAAGACTGACAAATATAAGTCGAAGATAACTATAATATTCGGCATGGCAATAATAAGCGGAAAGATTTCTTTCTGTTTTTAACTTGTTCTCTTCATTAGATTGATTTATACACATAAATTGTTGTTAATGTTTTTTTAAGTTTTATTGAAATAGTTTCGTGCGCAATTTTTATTTGAATTTGAGTTTAGCTTTTGACAGCGCTTCACAGCCATTTTGAGACCTTGACTGGCAACAAGCATTACAATGGCTCACTTGGGCCTTTTCCCCATCCTGTAAAGCCTACGCAAAACTAGTTTTCCATTACACTAAGCCAACCCGAGACAGAATCGAACTTGAAGTCCAAGTTAACAAAAATGACGTGGCCATAATTAAAGCAATCGAACAGGAACTCAAGAAATTGCTGCGCCAGCCATAAGCCATTGACGTGGGCCCATCAAAATAACAAAAAAACCCCAAAAAAATATATATATACAGATAAAATAACGACGAGAAGACACCCTGTACCAAGCCAAGTGGTTGATGCCTAAGCTGGGCTCAACCTATTCAAGATTAGA
The DNA here is from genome assembly GCA_035043205.1 of Drosophila trichaetosa. NCBI lineage: Eukaryota > Metazoa > Arthropoda > Insecta > Diptera > Drosophilidae > Drosophila > Drosophila trichaetosa. The sequence continues at coordinate 3,372,727 of JAWNNE010000535.1, read as the reverse complement.
CTGATTATTTTGGTAAACCCGAAAAGGGATAAAAACTTAAATGAGATTTGATATCAAAATTATAAGAAAAGGAATATTTCTGGGTGAAAATTGATTCCCCATAGATCCCAAATTTTAGGATAATAGACAAGCAAGATTACTTTACGACCTGTTCTGCCCAGAGTCTGGCAACTCTGAAGACGAATCCCAACTCGGGACTCGAAATATTTGTTATGCATACCATCGGACCACGCATGACCAATTTGAAAATGTGTACAGGGTATATTTTTGTAAAAATGAAGTGAGCGAAACAAAATACTGAATAACTGAATGTAGGCAGTAAAATAAACGAAGGCAGCTAAAAACTGCCAAACTAAACCAGTCCAAGTCTGTTTCGACGTCTTGTTCAGTTTTCGGCTTTTTGGCCAGTTGTTTGCACTGTACTCGAATACTTCCTAGGCGGCAGTTTTACTCTCTCTCTCGTCTCGGATGACGTCAACGCGTAAATATAACTATTTTTATACGTACAAATTGTGCCATGTTTTTTATGTGGCTGTGCGAGCGAGACAGCTGCTTTGAACAAATGTCAAAAAAGTGTTTTATTCGAAAGGCGGCGAGTTGACTTTCGTGGCACACACTTCATTAGGCAGTCGCCCCCAATGGGTTCAGTGAACCCAGGCCAGGACATTAAATTCTTGTTATTTGAATTTTGTGTAGAGATGGCTTGGCTTGCCCCGCGTGGGCTTATCCAATCAAGAGATTGGGGAACGAGGAACACAACACGTGCCACGCCGCATTTGTATCTCAATCTTGTGTGGCACATTCCCATTGGCATTGACACCTTTCATTCCAATGACCGATATTACCAGCGATGCTTGTGGCCATCATTCAATAGCTGCCAAACTGTCAACTGGGCTGTCGCCGTCGCCAGAACGTTGTCTCAATCAGCAGTAAGCTCTTTCCCCACTTCATTATTAATTTGATTGCATGACGCGACAAGTTTGCTTCAAGCTGATTTTTGTGGTCAAAAGCCAGCGATACAGTTAAGCGCATTGCCTCACCTAAGTCGCGTAACTGAATTCTAAACAGAGTTTTGAACCTAGCTACCATAAATAAAATACTTCTAACTAATTTCAAATGAATCAATTCTTAAACTAAAGCACATTTACAAATATATGTATATATATATATATATATATCCTTTTATTGATTCTTTTAAAGTGAAATTTTGTTGATATTTGCAACATTAATTTTTTTATTTAGTGGTCAGTTTAATCAAATGGTGTGCAGAGGTCGAAGAGTGCTCTTTTTGGCTTATTTGTCAGCAGTGTTGACCAATTTCTCACCAGCTGGGATTTCACAATCACGCCAGTTAATTTGTCGCCCATTTGGAGCACTTTCTCCGGCAATAAATCAAGGCCTCGAGACACACACAAAACGTTTCCCAGTTCTCATCCTGCCAACTATCTGTGCATTGTCCATTTTGCCAGCTTTGCTCTGATTTCTATTTGGTTACGTGGTAATTTAATAAACTGCTCATTTATCACTGACATGTGAGCTGCCCCTTAAGCAATAATTCCTTCACTCTCTCTCTCTGTCTCTTTCACACCATTATCCCTGCTGTCGTGCTGGGTCCCACAATTGACCCCTTGAAAGTGCTTTTTATTGGCTGCCCCTGTCTGACTGTACTCGCCACGCGCAACTTGACCGCTCGGCCACCAGGTCATTCGAATATTGTGTAATTATGATTATATAGATATATCGTGCCCCTTAAATACAAATTAAACAGCAATCAGTGGCAAGGAATTGCACGTGTTGCCAACTTGTGTTGCACAACTGAGTCAATTGGCAAGCAGCAGTTACGATTTTCTGCCCTGAAAAAATGTGCTCGAAATTTTGGGTAAATTGAGATCATTTCTAATCAAGAAATACATATATATATATATATATATATATATATATATATATATATGAGTATTTTAAAGAATTTTAGAAATTCGCATTTAACATTTAACAGAAATATTGTAAATAATATTTGTATAAAATATACTATATATAAAGATCCTAGATGAAATATTCACACGTCTATCAGATACATTCCATAATTTAGCGTCAATTCCATTTTTGGCTACGCCTACGTATTTCCCTTTGACACACACACATACAGCGGGAGAGAGAGAGAGAGAGACTGTCAAAAATGCCAGATTCAACCACTTTGTGGCTTAGTAAAGCACAAAATAAGCAAAAGAAGACGAGATAAAAAATTGACCAAACCAATTCGATAAATCAGCTGCGGCAACTGTGTGTGCCAATGTGCGTGTGTGTCCATGTGTGCATGTGTGTGTGTGGGTGTCTGTACGTACGGCTGGCAAAGTTCGCTGCCAGCTTTTAGGCGCTTTTGAGCATTTAGAGGGATTTTCCATAAATTTGAAGAGCTGCATAAATTTGAAGAGCTGCTAGTCCGTTTGTTTTCTGTTTTTCTTTTTTTTTTTTAAGAGTGACCAGCTTCGGTCAATGCACTTTTGTCCTTCGTTGTCTTCCTTTTCGAGTGCTTTTGCTTTTGCGTTGGCGTTCTTGTTGTTCTTGTATTAATATTAACCCACTTCAGCTTCGTATACGCATTTTATTTGCATACATTTTCAACTCACACACACACACACGCACGCTCACGCACACATGGAGAGCGCACCAGCTCCCTTTCAAGATACTGTCGCACTCACTCACACCCACTTGCTGCTCGCTTGCGTTCTCTCTCTCGCTCTTCGAATGTGCGTTGAAAGCTTTGAGTTGCGCGCGCGTGTTTTGTTCACGTTGTTGTTTTTGCATTTGTTCTTATTATTTTGTTTTATTACTTTTTGTTCACGTCTTTTCTGCTTTGCGTCGCATCGTCGTCGTCGTTGTCTTACGTATGCACTGCCGCTGGCGTCGCTGTTGACGCTGGCGTTGACTTTAGCGCTTGCGTCGCTATTTTTTTTTTTTTTTGTATCTTGATTTTGGTTTCAACGGTGAATGAACTCAGGACCTGCGGACGTTCAACCGTCAAAAAGCGCTTTTTCGATTCGTTGCCTGCTCTTTTGCTTGTCGCATTGTTGCTGCTATTCTCGCTGTTGTTGTTGTTGTTGGTGCTGTTCCTGTTATTGCTACTGTTCTTACATTGCTTTGCTGTTGTTATTGTCATTTGTTATCGCCGCATGCGTAACACTTTTGTATTTGTTGTTGTCGTTTCGCTTTTGCTCACTCTTTTTTTTCTTATTTTTTCTGTTTACTGTTCTTTTCGCCTGCCCAGCAAAAATTGCAAGTTACTCGATTTTGGTGTTTTGTCAATTAATTTTTGATTTTGTTTTACATATGTTGTTGCCGCTTTTGCATTTGTCAAGCTGTGATTCGATTATAACATTATTTTCGACTCTTCAGCCGACTGATATTTTTTCATATGTTTGAACTTTATCTATAAAAAAAAACTATTTTAATAGATTTACTTTGAATTTTTTCCATTGTTGCACAATCAATAAATAAATTTGGAGTACAGTTGTTTTTTTGTTTTGTCGCTTATCTTCAGGTGTAATAAAGTTAACAAATTATGGGTCTCCATTTAGATTAACTGAGAAGGTGAACGAATTTACGTGCTGGACGTCAGGCAAAACAGTTTCATCAAATTTCAAAGATCTTAATTATGTTGAAAAAGTATGAAAAAATGCAAAAGGAATTTAAATAATTAAACATATATTCAATGAAATATGAATTCAGCTAAATCTTGAAAATTGTGGTCTTTATTACTATCGTCAATCGAATATTATCGATATTGGTAAGATAGAGAAAGTTAACGATCAAATTAAGTAAATTTGATTTATTAAAACTTACATTCGATATTTGAAGTCCCTGTTCAAGAATATTTAGAATATGTGGAATATAATACATAACTTCACAATACCCCTTTGAGCCCAGTTCTAATGAGTTCAGGATATAAAAGCGATCAATCAAATTATTACAAGTGCTATATATTTAAGTTTAATATAATTAAATCAAATAGGATGCATATTATTATTGCTGAAGTCATCCAGTTGGAATACTTGCCGGCATATCCTTGTCCAACCCCACAGCACAAGGTTAGCATGCACAAATTACTCAGATGTTTTCTCGACCCTGACTAACCTAACTCAACACCTACTCCACACAATGCGTCTCTCGAAAATAATCAAAACTCAGTGAAGCAAATGTTTTCAGGCAATTGGAAAAGCCGCAGCAGATGATGCTCCAACATGCATCAATCGAGCCAGCGACCCAGCAACCCAGCAAGCCACCAGCCGCCCACATGACCTCTTACAATTTGGGGATACAAAAAGCTTGCCAGCAATAAAAATTCAAGTTCAACGAATTTTGCTCGCTGGGTAAATAACCTGAGCTCGGCCAATGCAGTCGACGTCTGCGTCTACGTCTACGTCAACGTCTACGTCAGCATCGGCGACAACACCCCAAAAAATTTGTGCTGTGACAACAACAAAACAAAAGGCCACATGCGTAGCACGCCCATTATACGAGACTAAAAGCCAAAGCGTAACGCGAGAGAGACAGACTGAGAGCAAGTGAGAGCGGCGGCAGAGCAGCAGCAGCAGCAGCAGCAGCAGAGAGCCGTGCGGCAGCAGAGAGACAACCTTGAACTTAAGGCCGCGGCATTGCCAAAAAGGAAAGGCGTAAAATAAAGAAGTGTTTTGCACAACAGGCGAAGATTTGTTCTCCTTTCTCTCCCTCCTTCATCTAGCGCCGCAACTTATGCAAAGTTTTCGCTGTGAGAGCGAGAGAGAGAGTGATGACAGGATGAAGATGCCGTCTTTAGATTGTGGCGCACGTACTTGATTCATTTAGTAATGGAGCAGATTACATGCCACTTAAGCAGCAGATGAGCGATACCTGATAATAACCAATAGCTAACTGTATTTTTATTATGAAATTATAACCTAACCTGAAATAGCAGCGATGCTGCGAATCGCCAACAAATATTGTAATAGAACATTTATTTTATATGCAAATTCTTTTCGCAATTCACATTAAGAAAAATAATATTCGCAATTGATAAAACTGGCGATAAGAAGGTATGGCCAGATTTATAAATAAGTCATGCATCATCTGGAATACTTTTCAATAATAAAGATAACGAGCAAAATGTGATTGTGAGGGACTAGGTTAGTAAATAATAAAATTCTATGCAGCAGGAGGTGTGTCGCTTTAACATTAAAAATAATAATATAATAATAATAGAAAAAAATATTAAATATTTTTGCACAATATATAAAAAGTGCATAATATGATAAGCGAAACTGAAAAGGGATGAGTAACTGAAAATTTATATAATTATTTTAAATTTCCCGCTTAAATATTTTAATGCACATGGAAAAAAGTCAAGAATTATTACGAAGCTGGAAAATTTCTGCGAATTTCTATAAATAAACTCATTCAAATACTAAGAATTTTGGGCCGTCTTCAGCTGAAAGGAATCCTCTTTTCAGCATATTACGATGTTAAATTGGGTCTACTTAATTTAAGTTAACATTTGCATTTTAAGGATGATAACACTAAAAATACGATTTTATGACTCTCTTTTTTACTTTTGTCAGAATACTTATAAAAATAATCTAGTAGGTTTTTTTATATATATGAAATTTGAGAATAATAATGAAAAGATTTAATCCTTGACATTTAATTTTCTTTTAAGAATAATCTAGAATGAATGAAGAACAACTTCGTTTGAAAATTAATCTTTGCCATTTAATTCTTGCTCAGAAGAAGCCATCTTCGCCCATTTTGGATAAAAATTTGGCCGACAGCACAGCTCAAAGCTGCTTTAAAATGAATGCCAGAAAACTCGACCCGAGCTTAACGGTGCCCCACGGCAATGCGAAACACCAGCAAAGTTGTTGCCACTATTAATACGAGATACTACATGTTGCATACAGATACATGCCGTAGATGCATAGATACTTGGCACACATAACAGCATAGCAGCATAGCAACAGCCATAATTAGTTTGGCTAATTACAAGCCAGAATGAGCAGGCATCTTAGTTACAGATGCGGCTAACTGTCATTAACATTACATGTTTATATTGTGCTGGCAGCTCAGGTTGGTTGTTAAAGCACAAACTGAAACTGTATTTTCATTATTGTTGTTAATTCGAGTTAATAACCCCAACTTAAATTCCAACACCAACTCCAACACCAACTCTGACGTATGTGAAATTGATGCTAATAATGATTGTGGCTTACTGTTAGCCATATTGCCAGATTGGCAGCTTGGCAGCTTGTGGAAAAGCGGCAGGAAACACAAACACAATAAATGAAAACTGTTTTTCTAATGACCTGTCAAACCGTACAGTTTAAATATTATTATTAAATATTGCAAAATCTCTCAATATATATTTTGCTATTACTTTCAAGCACAATTGAATGTGCACTAATATAAATCGACACAAAAATATACAAAAATATTAAAAAAAAAAGATTGATTATAAAAATAAGAAAAAATTGTTCAGATTTCGTTGAGTATTTAAGTGCAAATTGTTGCAACATTTGTTGCATTTCTTACGAGAATAAATAAATACATTTTTGCATTCTAATTACTATTCTAAATTATTATCAATTGCTGTAGTAACACGATCTGAAGCTGACGTATCAATTTAATTAAGAAACTTGTCAAGTCTGGATGTTTGTACTTTCATTTCAAATGTCTGTCTGTCAGCTGCAACATGCAACTGAGCAAAGAGCAGCGCAGGATAAATACACGAGGCAATAATGATTCAACAGAGTAAAGGAAATAAATTCGCAGTTGCCACAAAGGAATCAGGAATCAGGAAACCGACGAAATGTTAAATTAGTTTTATGACTTGACATGGACAGCAACAATAACAACTGCCAGAGAAGCTGACAGTCAATCAGTCAGTCAGTCAATCAGTCAGTCAGTTGGTCGATTGGGATGCAGCAACTTAAAGCCAGAAGTTGTTATAAACTTGGTCAAGTCAAGCGCGCAGCTTTAGCGGCTTCTAACGGTAAATACAAAAAATACTTATAAGTGAGAAAAAAACATACATATAAAAAATGCCGTATGAGAAGCCAAGGCAACAAGAAGAAGCAGAAGCAGAAGCAGAAGAACAACAACAAACATTGCCAAGTTGCAGTTGCCAAGTGGGCGCGACACCGTCGTCGTCGTCGTTGTTGTTGTTGCTGTTTCTGCTGCTTTTAAGTCGTGTTGAACAAGGCAGCAACAACAGCAACAACTTTTGTTACATTCCTGACCTACTCAGCCAACTTCAACGAGACAACGGACTGGCCTGCTCCAGCACAGAGCAGGGCGTGCGTGGCGCGAGAGGGGGAAGGGGTTTAAAGACAGCAGGTGGGGCAAGCATACGTACAACAAAACTGGGCGTCATTGGCTAAAGGATATGGCAAGAGCAACAACAACAACAACAACAACAACAATACATAAGACGCCATTAAAAATATATGAACTACACGAAAAAAAAGCAAAATAAAAGAAAAAAAATAACATTGGCTCAATGCCTGCCTCCAAAAGTAGTTAAACTTCAAAGCCGACATGCGACAACAACTGCAACAACTGCAACAACCACTTCCAGCGAGGCATGCGAAAAACGAGTTTTCACTACTTTTTCCTATTTCACAGCAACAAAAACGTGCCAATAACAAAAACAACAACAACAACAAAATAAGCAATGCAAAGAATAGGCTGCAAAAGCAGACGAGGCAAAACAACAACAACAACAACAAATTGTTGTTGCGCATTGGGCGGCTGCATTGTAGCTGATGATGACGTGTGCACAGTGGGTCTAAGATTATTTGAATTTTTTTTTATACCAACTCTCAACTGTCTCTGCGGAGATACATAAACATAACAAACAACAAACTATAAATCAATTTATATATGTTTAATTAGGTTAGGTCATATATATATATATATATATACTGCCATAGGAATAATCGGTTAAAAGATGAATCATTGTATGAACAACTTTTTGAGATTAGATTAGGTTTCCATATCAGATTACTATATCAAATAGCCTTCGTAGGAATTATAGATAGGGTTTTTCAATTTATAGGAAAATTTAGATGTTAGCAACTGGACTTCCTAAGGTAGCAAAGCTTTCTTGTTTTAATTATTGTCTTTCTTTCTTTATTTTCATTTTTAATATACTTAAAGTAAGCCTATACTTATTTTTTCCTTACAACAAACCTATTCCTAGCCCATGCTGTTTTTTTATATTATTCTTGTTATTACTTTTTACATGTATAAAATTTGTGTTATTATCTTTGTTTATTTATTATTTAGGCAGCAATTACTCCACTGTGGCTTCTGCTGTTTCTGTTGTTGTTTCTCAATTTTGCAGTAGTTGTTTGTTTTTGCCACAGCGCAGGCCTCTAATCCAGTTTTGTGAAGCGTTATTTTTTTTTCATAGCTCATGTTTTCCAATAAGCCACCTCTTTTTCTATCGCTCTTTCTCCCTCGCTCTCGCTCTCTTTCTCTGACTTTCAGCTTTGTTGGGTGCATGCAACTTGAACGAGTTTACAGCTAGTTGGCAACAACAGCATTACAACACGTTACAAGTGCACAGGCAACGCCGATGGTCACGTTGCAATGTTAGAAATGTTTTTCCACAACTATTTTTTCTTTTTTTTTCCCCCCCTCTCTCTCTCTTTGTCTCTCTCTGTCTCCCTGTGTCGGATACGTTTTTTTTGGTCATGTTCAGTTGCCCCGCGAACTTCACGCGCCTACATCCATAATTTGTTTCACACAGTTATTTTTGGTCTGCGGAGTATTACCGCACAACTTTGTCCCACTGTTGCTGCATTTGCCGTTAGACGAAAGCTTGTCGTGCTTTTGATTGTTCGTGTTTGTGTGTGCGTGTGTGTGAGTGCTTGCGTGTGGATTTCGTGTCTGTGTGCCAATGCCGTTTATAATGAAGTTTCCTGTCGATAAAGTTCAACTTCAAAAGCTGGCCAACTTGGCGCATTGTTTGTGTGTGTGTGTTTGTAGCAAAGTTTAAGGTGGGCTTTAATGGCTTTTTAGGTAAGTTACTGTAATTGTGATTGTTGTTGTTGTTGTTGTCGCTGTTATTGTTGCTTGTGTCTGCACTTGTCCAAGCTGCTGATGCTTGTTGTTGTTGTAGCTATTTTATATGCAGTAAATTGTTGTTGTGTATATTAAGTTGCCTTGAGTTGTGGCAGTTGTTGTTTTGGGGCGAGTGAAATTAAGTATTTATATAAATTATTTACGTAAGCACAAAATGTGTGCAACTCCCTTGAAGTCCATCTTTGTACCTAGAGAAATTCAAAACAAAAGCATAATTAACTAAACTATGCAAATTGTGAAGCTTTATTCTAAAAATATAATAAATACAAATAAAAAAAATATATAAATTTCTAATAATAATAATAGAAAATTGTATTTTGGCTCATTCTATCGATGTATTTATTGATTTATTTGGCTATAAAAATTGACTTCAAATACATTTAAGTGCATACTGCATTTAATTGCTCATTTTATGATAATTTCTTTATAAACAATTTTTCTTTTTTGCAAATTTCCGCTTATTTTTTCAACATTTTAGTTTATTGCTTTTGCTCAATTGACGAGATCACAATAACAACTGCAATGCTGTTGCTGAAAAAATACATAAAAACATAAGTAAACAAGATTAGTTGTCAATGGTCTTCCTCTTATAGGCAAACCCACCCACAAAATGAATGAGCAACAGCAGCAGCAACAACAACAACGGTAAACTTTCAACAGCATTAAGACAATGCACACGATGCAAAGAACCAACCCAAAAAGCGCACGACAAACAACAATTAGCAAACACATACAAACAAACGCCCTGTGACGTAATAGGCAGCAGGCAAGCGCAACACACAGCAACAACAACAACAATAACAAAAGCGCAGCAGCCGCAACACACATGCAAAAAGCCAAAATGGATAAGAAACTCGAACAGAAAACCAAAAAAAGAACGCATCTGCGTCGGCGTCGACGTCTGCGTCAGCGTCGGACAAACAAATTACACACATTATCAAATTGTAACAAGATCAATACATTGAGATAAGTCGACTGCAGAGTGAGCGAGAGAGAGAAAGAGAAACCAAAAATGCAGCTGAGCATCAGAAACAACGCAAACTATGCGAATGGCAACAAAAAAAAAGACACGTAAATGTGCAGCATGAAATCCTGACACATTACTTTTACAGTTGTGTAAGGACACGCAGTGGGGGCAGCATAAAAGCGTCACCAATTCAGCTACTACTGCTACTACTACACACACACACACACTGACAGGCAACGACACAAGCGGCTATAGCAACAATGAAACGTTGTGGCATTGGAACACAACGTCGACCCATTGCCATTTTGTTTGTGTTTGTTTTGCTCCAATTAGCAGGGCAGCTGCGAGAGCAACACTGCAATTGTTAAGCTCTCGCTCTCTGGTGTGCTCACGCTCTCCGCGCTCTCAGCATTCACTCTCTCACTTGTGGCGCTGTCGCTTGCGTCATTTTGTATTTGCAAACGCAAAAAGCGTCGGTTTAGCGCAGTGCAACTTTTGCTTTTGGCCTGTGCTGGGGCGGCGGTGAAAGCTGCTTGGGAATCCAAACAGCTGCTTGTCGCCTTGTCGCCGTGTCGTATCGCCCAGCTACTCTGTGTGTGAGTTAGTGTGCGTGTGTGTGTGTTTGAATGTGTTTCATTGTCAGTCGCCCCATTCATGACAAAGTCGACGCCGCTGTCGCTGCTGCCAAAACGCCGGTTGGGATAGGATTCCAAACTTCCCCAAAAACCAAATATTATTATTGCAAGTTGCTTCATTTGTTTTTCTGAGTGTATTGTTTTATTAGTTAAACTTGTCTGCTTTTGTTGCTACTTTTGTTGTTGTGTTATTAATGCAAATTTCGAGTTTTTGCTCTCTTTAGAATTTTGCTAAAATATTTTTATGTCTTTGTTTTCGTAGAAATTGTCAGGTTAGTTAAGTCATCGTTGGGTGTGGTTGGAGGAGTTTTATTATTTTTCTTTCTTTTTTTGCGCACTAATAACACAACAAGAGAATGCAAATTATTTGCCAAGGAAGGCGAGTGACCGCCAAAAATAATTTCAAGGAAATATTCTTGCTTACCCCTCAACCGCCACACCCCCCCTTTCCTTACCAATGAGTGTTCAACACGAAATGGAAATTTCCTTATGCGAAAAATGTAGATTGTTGTTGGAACAAAACGGAAATAGTGGGTCACGTTTTAGGGTTGCGACGGTGTGCGAGGAAAACTTTATTATTGCTTGGATTTTCTTACATAGCGGAAATGAAGATATTGAGCTCTTTTCTAACTGTAATTGGATGGGTCTGTTTCCGTTCCAATAGGTCAGCTGAAGGTCGCTTTGCAAAAAAAAACAAAAGATGATTTATTAACACAAAGAAGAAAATCGGAGAAGAGTTTGTTTAAATTAACTTAAAAGAATAATAAAATAATACTTTTTTTTTAGCTGCATTTTAAATATGCATATATAATGTAAAACACTTTAAATTTCTAATAGCTTAGCAAATTTAAATTGTTGCTGACATTCGTGATAACCTTATCGCGAAAAGTTTAATCAAAATATGTATTTATTTCTTTTTTTTTTGCATTTGTTTTTGTTTTTGTGATGTGTTTGAGATTTGCGTTTTTATTGGCAACATCAAAAGACAATAAATAGATCAAACTAATTAAAAAGCACTTTCGAGCGCACAATTTGTGCATAAATCTTTCAATACGGCAATCAAATCGTAAAACCCAAAAGAATTTCTCATGAATTTCTCAAAAGCGAGCATTTTAATTAAAGATGATAGAAGGGTAACACGAGCAAAAAAGAGAAAATAAAAATAGTTCAATATATAATTTGATAAAATTTGTGTGTGAGTGTGTTTTATTTTCACACCCAGCAATTGAGTGGCATATTTGACCCAAGAAAAATAAGAATTGAACTAATAAAATGAATGTTGGAAGAACAGTGAAATTCTTTTGAACTGCTGTCGTTTTTTTTTTTAACTTTATGCGGCATCAGATGTGGCTTAAACACCAAATAACGGTCTTTTGCTAAGGATTAGGTTTAAGCGCTTGAAGAATTTGCCAGAATTGGTTGAAGTGAGAACATGAAAACATGATGAGAGCCCATCGGACATTATCACAACTTTAATGAGCTCCAATAGCGTAATAACGTAAGCAATAACAGCAACGGCAACAGCAACAGCAAAAGCAACAACAACAAGCATAGGAAGCATAGCAGTGGCTAAAAGTTGTTTCTTTTTCAACTCGTTGTGTGTGCTGTGGCCGTCGCTCTCTTTGGTTTCGTTCGGTTGGGGTACGATACGAACGAAAAATGCTAACGAAACGAAAATGCAAAATGTCAATGTCCTCCACTGTACAGTTCAGCGCCACAATTGCGTCGCAGTTTTCGTAGTCCGGCACCAAAAGCGCCAAGAAATGTTCTTACGCTCTCGCGGAACGTAGTGGCATTTGGAACAGAGACAGCCGCTCGCTTGCTCGCTCGTTCGTTTGCTTGTTCGTTTGCTGGTTTGCTCTCCTCCGCTTCGCACTGTTCGCAAAATGTACGTAACGTAAGCAAAAGGCGTCGAGTGGAGCGAAGTGCCATTGTGTGTGTGTGTGTGTGTGTGTGTGCTAAGAGAGATAGAGGGATGTGTGTGTGTGTGTGTTGCGTACTTTTTGTACTACGTATAGTTAAAAAAGTTTCTTGATATCCCAAACGCCATAAATCCACAGCAAATACAAATAATGTCGATCGGCGTCGCCGTTGCTCTTTTTGTTGTTGTTGTTTTGACTTTTGCATTGGACAAGAGCAAGTTTTTTAATAAACGACGTCGTGGCTAACAGCAAAAGAAAAGAACAACAACAACAACAAATGAATAACTTTTTTTTTTGTTGCCAATAATTTGATGAAAAACGGAAATGCCATATTAGATTTATTGCTTGATAACAACGCCAGAAGTTGCCAGCTCCAACTGCATGTTAAACTGAAATGCTTACAACTGTTATCCGCAACTAGTTTGCCAGCATGTTGCTGTGTCTAAAAAAGTTCTCCAGCAGTTCCGAGCCGTTTACTTTATAATCCACATGACACTCATACTCATATCATATGCATAACGGTTAACGGAATTTCATTTTAAAATTGTATTCTCTTTTCTATGTTTAATCCACCTTTGCAGTTTAGTTATAAATTATATATATTATAAATCGGTTGAAAATTCAACTTTCCTCTTTATAGAAAACAAATTCAAAATCATGTTGCAGATTTTGAATAGAATGCAACATGATTTAAACATGATCAGATGAAAATTCATTAATCCATATATTGTGGAAATGTCTACTAAAACTAAAACATTATTTTTTTTTGGATTAGATTAAATATATTCACTAAATCGGACCAATTGCATTGATAGCTGTAATAGAGTATTTAGTTGTTGGGGAAAACTTACGCCTACTTTCAGAATGAGTTCAAACCAATGTCATCCGAATACATACCTGAAAATAAATAAGGTAATAAAACGTCAATAATTATTGATTGAAAACTAAATGAAAATAAACACATAATTAAGATCTTGTTAAGCATTTGAGTTAGTGGGTTAGTCGAGAACAATGACGACAATTAGTTACACTTGTACAATTTGATGCTGCTTGTTATCAAAATAATAACAAAAAAAATACTGTGAAAACAAAAGCGAATTTCTCACAGCTGAGCTGAATAAAAGGAAACCTATGAGAAAATGGGCAAAAATGCTTACAAATAAAAAGCGAAACTCTCTCAACAAAACACAAAGCACAAAAGGAAACCATCAAATGGCGAGACCAACTTGTTGTTGTTGTTGTAATTGTTGTTTGTTATGTGCGAGTGTTGTTGTTGTTGCTGATGCTTTGGTCTCGCTGCTCAGCACGTGTAATCAAACACAATAAGCCATAGAAAATGATCATAAAAAGCGACGCTGCATAAAAAACCTAATAGAAATAATGCGAGGAAGAGTGGAAAATTGCCATAAAAATATATATATATGTATATATATATATATATATATATATAAATCTATTTATATATATATACATAAATATGCAAAGAAAAATAAAGTGACAATAAAGCAAAATGGCAAACAACAAGTGGAACAGCAGCCTGTCAACAACTGCACAAGGCAAAAGGTGAGACCCAAAAATCCTCTTGCACACACAGACAAGCACGCCTGAAAGGGGGAGGGAGTGGGTGGTGTGGCGACGACACTGGCGACAGCGAGTGGCATAAATTAAGGTTCGGGCTCAACATGTTGTGTACGAAAGCAATACACAACAACAACAACAACAACAACAACGACAACAACAACGACAAACAACAATAACGACCATAACAAAGTCTACAAGTGTCCACCGCACAGTGGTCGAAAGTGCTGCCAAAAAGTAATCGATTTAACATTTATTCAATAAATTATTATACATGATAAACTTAATTCAATAAATTTACAATAGTTTTGCATAAATTTATTAGAATTATTAATATAATTTAAACAGCTAACATAATTTATTATTATTTAAAAAAAAAATCAACTTAATGAAAGAAAATTGAAAACTCGTTCAGCTAGTTTGCTTCTCACACAATTCACATTTGTTTTTCAATTCATATTTGGAGTGTGTTGCACCACTGTGCGAATGGCGTGGGCAATGGAGCAGTGTCAATTTGATGATGTCCTTGCTTTGGCTTCGTACTTGCAACACTTGTTTGTCTCTCGATGTTGCCATGAGATCGCCTCCGCTGCATTGCCAGTAACCACTCCCCCCACCCACCTACAACATCACCCCCTCGGCGCGTCAGTCCACAACAACAACTGGTTGAGCAGGGATGAGGCATGAGGCAGGCAGCCTGCTAGTTAGCATATTTTACAGAGCGTGCCATTTCTAGTGAAACATGATGTTTTGCTAATGCGACAGATTTACACGCCGCTTTCCATTTGATTTGCTAGTTTATTTAGCAATAACACCCCCCTCGCCGCCTTGCCCCCCTCTCATCCCAGTCACGTCTGTGAGACACATTTTAAAGGTAGTTTCAAGTCCCGTAATTATTCGAATATGAACACACCCAAGAAACTGTCTGTCTGCCATACGAAGTTTTGCTGGAAAGTTTCGCGGAATCACTAACGTAATTAGTATATGCATATGTACTAAGGTATATATATATATATATATAGTATATGGTCAGATATTAAATGGTAATTTCTACTGGTCTTTGGCTGAACAACACAAGGGAAACAACAGACAAGAGACGACAGACAACAAAAACAAAGCCATTTCGATATGGCATCATAAACAGGTTGTGAGTTGAGAATATGAAAATGCGTCGTAATAAAAAAGTGATTTTGCAACGGTGTCTTAGATAAGTAAACGGTTTATGCGTAGTTCACAGCTAATATTGTTGCAATCAATTGGCCAATATTGCATTTTGAAAGCGGCCAGCACAGATTACGGCTCAATTCAGCGATTAATCCTGTGACTGAAATATGACAAATTTTAAAGAAAATTCTGAAAATTGTAAGCAAAATTCTGGAATATGCAATGCAATGGCTGATATCTGAAAAATATTTCTTCTTTTAACATTTTTCATTTTAAATATAATTTTAAATTTAATTTAATTTTACTTTTTACTCTGTGTATTTTTTGTGATTACAGACTTTAGTTGACATTAAATAAATAAATAAATAAAAAAGAAAAATCGATTTGATTTTCATTGAGTTGGTTTAATAAAATCTGATATCATTATTAATAATTAATAATTAATAATAATTAATGCGCTTTCTTTGAGTTGAAACTTGTTCTGCAATCTGCAGGATTTTCTGATCAAATATTTGCAACGTTTTTAATTATTATTATTATTATTATTAATGAATTATAATTATTTATAGCATTAGTGAGCTTACAATAAACAATTAATATTTTAGCATATTTTATAACTTTATATTTTCATTCAAGAACTTTCTGCTCACAAAAACTAAAGCAGATCTATCTCAAAAGTATACTATATAAAGCTGTACATAAGCATAAAATAAATTAACATAAATATTTACAAATATTTTAATAAAAATATTAGCGAATTTGAATGAGTAATAATTTATTTATTTATTAATCTACTGTCTTTCATCAACTAATAGGTTTATTTATACATTTTGCTATACTTTTGCTATATTCTTGAGCCTTTCGCCAATTCCAATGCTAATGAGCAACAATTTGACGCATGTTTAAAAATATCTGAATCTTGTGGCATTATTTATATATTTTATTGTTTTGCTTTTTTTCTACACATAAAAATACACTTAAGTAAATTATAACAGATTCTAAATAATTAATTGTTAATTTAATTTAATTTTCTAGTAATTGTATAATATTTAAAAAAAAGAGGTTAATGACTTTGGATTACAGTTTATTGCACTTAAAAAAATAAAGACTAACACAGATGATCAACCGAAAACGCATCTCGAATTCGGCTCGCATTTTACAGATGCCGATGCAGGCGGCGGGTCTGCGACGACCAGCACTTGCCAGATACAGATACTTTGCGCCAGATAATGAGTTACTAGCGAGGGCAAAAGTATCTGCCGGATATTAGCAGCAAAGAAGCAAAAGCACAACTAGTGCGACATGTGTCGCGTCATGGAGACTCGAGCACAGGAGCCTCCTCCTCACAGTTCTTCCGCGAACTCATCAGCAGAGTAGTGGAGGAGGAGGATTGGGTAGGCAAGGGGAACGGGTATGGGAGGGAGGGGTGGAAGTGTGGGTTTGATGTCTGCAGTTCGCTTGTGAATCACAGCGTGTTGTTTCACTTGTTTCACTCCTTTTATTTTCATTTGTTTTACTGCATTTAATGTTGCATGGCAAATTTAATTTCTAAATTGCAGCTGTTGTCGTCATCAGGCAGGCAGCAGCAGCAGCAGCAGCAGAGGCAGCTGCAACAGCAGCAGCAGCATTTGGCGTCTGTCGTAATCTTTCCAATAGAATCATAAATCATTTCATCAAAAATGCTGCAAGCAAAGAAACGCTTTGCTCCAAGTTGGCCAACAAGTTTGGCAATTTATTTAGCGCTTCTTTGTCATTATTTGTTATATTTATTTATTAATTTATTTATATATATATATATATGGCTGATCTGACACTTTAAGCATACATATAGAGTTTGTGGCAACACAAAGAAAGTAAAATAACTGACTCATGCAGCTGTCTGGATAATTGTGCATGTGAGTATCTGACGGATACATATTTGCAGCAGCACATAAGCTGGCTCTAGGTACATATATATATATATGTATATATATATATATATATACATATGTGCTATCTGTTGATTACACATAAGTAGGACTGCACCTTTGCATTATGGCTGCCCCCAAATTGCATGCTTAGTTGCAATAAAAACAAGCAACGCCCACGCCCCAAAAGAAAAACAAAGAGAAAAGGAAAGAGCAGAAGCGGATGGACATAATGGACGGACGGAGGGAAACAGCGAAGCATTTTCATTAAATTTTCGCACAAGTGAAAGACACAAAACAGCTGCAAACAGTGCAGTGAAAATGAACACACGCGAAGAGCAGCAAATAAATGTACAAAAGTTGTGCAGTTGCACTGACTGCAGCTGAATGCAACTGCAACAAAAGAGCGCACATATGCTCTTCCACAAGAACAAGAACATGAAGAAGAAGAAGAAGAACAAGAACAAGATGAACAATGGCCAGCAATTTGGCAATGCTTGCCACGCCCAAAACTAACAACGAAATTGGGTCTAATTAACTCAAATATTTTACGCAATTTATTCATTTTTTATTTACTTTTTTTAACTGTTTATTTAATTTACTTCACTTTTTGAATTTTTCACGGAATTTATTCATTTTTTATTTGTTTATTTTATATAACTGTATATTTAATTTACTTCATTTTTTTATATTTTACGCAACTTATTCATTTTTTATTTATTTTTAGTTGTGTTATTTTTTTCGCAACTGTATATTTAATTTACTTCATTTTTTACGCAACTTATTCATTTTTTTCTTTATATTTAGATTTGTTATTTTTTATATTTATTTTTATAATTCTTTTTCTAAATTATAATTCTCCAAGGTAGCTGGGAAGCCACACAAATAATTCTCAAGCTGTGTTCCATAAAAAAACACCTTTCGGTTTGCAAAAAGTTTTATTGGCAAAGTTTGGTTTTAATTATATATAGTTTTATATATATAGAACAGAGTGCTCAGAACTGCATTAGCCACAAGCCCAGCACTCAGTGCATGGCCAATAAATAATGCGCCTACTTTAATGAGTCACAGCTCTTAAAAATAAAAAATAAAAAAACAACTTCAAATCAAATAAAAAAAAATAAATTGTAAATAAAAAAAAAAAAAAACTCATGGTCATGTGCGGAAATCACAGCAATTAATATAAATGGCGAGCAAATAAGAATAATAATAATAATTTGATTGTGTTAAGGTTCTTGGTTTAGTTGTTATGGTTTTTAATTAATAGTAAATGCAATCAATTTGTAATTGTTTTGTTTCATTTAATTACACAATGACCTCAGCAAATAATGTGAGTCAGTTGAGTTTTGATCGCTTGGTTTTGGTTTTATGCCATTGACCAACGATCGATGGATCGACGACTTGTGGTGGTTTTGTGAAGCAAGGTTGTCCTAACATAAGTTCTGCAATTGTTTTTTTTAAGTGTAATTGATTTTTGTACATATTTAATTGAAAGCAACAATGCTCTAAGAAATCTAAAAATTTATTTAAATACATTTTTTGTGCAAGTTTTAAGCTGATGTTTTTTTTGTTTAATTTGTTTTTTTTTTAATTTGTTTTTTTTTAATTGGTTTTTTTTATATTTTGTTTTCTTTTGTTTTGTTTTGCCAACGCCTGTCAATGGGCAAGTTCCAGTTCAATAGGCAATGCTGTCAATTGAGACAATTCGATAAGTGATTCAATGGGTTCAAATGCATCTAATCGGACACAATGAAAATCGAAATGGAAAACTGGCCATAATGTGAAATTGAAACACGTCAAGACGAGAGGCGGCAAAATATTTAAAGTCATTGTTAATTGAATTGATGGAATTGATTTTGCATAATTAAAACAAAGTTCGAATGCGAAACGGACAATTAAATAGGTGAAAGTTAGAAAAACATAAACTAATTAGAAATGGATTTGCTACACAATTTCTGCGCCAGACATTCGTCGCAAATGAAAATGAAATGTGCTGTGGACGCTATTGAAGGCAATCAGCCATCCATCCATCCATCCAGCCATCCATCCATCCATCCATCCATCCAACCAGCCATCCATCCATCCACTCCAGACCTCAATTGGAAGCTGAAGCTGAAGCTGGGACTGAGGCTGATGCATACCGAAAAGTCTGTAGACGGCGCTGACGAGACATAAAACGAAGCGACAGATGAGTTGATGGGCCAGACACACACACACACACACACTCACACACGCACAACAAAAAAAACTATATACAAAGTGTGCACAATATGCATATGTGTGTGTGTGTGTGTGTGTGTTGTGTATAACTGGCATGTATCATTGTGCCAGATATCTCTTAGCTTTTATTACGCATGGAAACAGAGCCAGACAAAGGAGGGCGAAAGAAAAACGCACACAACTCGAGTGCTGTAAAGAATGTGCAGCAGCAGTAGCAGTGGCAGTGGCAGGCATGACCTACCCCAAGGCGAAAATTATTATTATTTCTTTTCTTTATATGATTTTTTGTTATTTTTTTTTTTGTATTTATTTTTTATTGCCGGTTGTCGCTTGGCTGGCAAAAAGGCAATGCGATTTGCCTTTGGCATTATTACTCACAGCGAAGAAGAAGAAGAAGGCGAAGAAGAAGCGCAATTTTATACGGCATGCTGAATCCTACGGCTCTCTGCGCTGCGCTGCTCAGCGCTGCTCAGCCCAGCGCTGCTCTGTCCACTCATTGTTTCAAACTGCAAGGCAATAAATGAGTAATACGCCATTAAACAAAGTTTGCACAATGACCAACATCCCAGCAGAGCGACAGACAGACAGACAGACAGAGCGACAGACCGACATAGCGACAGTCAGCCAATCTGCCAAGCAGTCATTGATTATATTTGCAGTGCACTAAAACGCCACACATCATATTTATTTATTGCCGTTAGCAGTTGACTCAGCAAAAATACTTACATAAAGAAAAAATTATAAAATAAAAAAATAAATTAAATAAAATATGCATTTAAAAAAAACAAATATCCAAGCCAAGTGGCAAAAGTTGGCACAAACGCAAAGAAAGTTGTATAAGAAAAATAAAAAATAATAAATAAAAAAAAACGGAATAAATTTTGTGAAATATATATTTAAAAAAAAATATTCAAGCGAAGAAAGAAAGTGGAATATTATTTTGTTTTTTTTTAATTCCTATTTTTTAATTTATATATATAATTTTTAATTTTATTTTAAATTTAATTGAATTCCATTTTTTTTTACTTTTCTGTCGACTGACTGTAGTTGAATAAATTAATTAAATAAATTAATAAATAAATAAATAAAAATAGTTTTCATTTGTTTCAAAATAAGAATTTTTCTCGCAATTTAAAAAAAATTTCAAATTCATTTCACAACTTGCAGAAAATAGTTTTAATTTACTGTATTTATTTAGTATTTTTGTTTTTTTGTTTTTTTTAAATATTGAAAAACACAAATTATCAAAATTTATTTAATATATATATATATAAAAAAGGGAGAAACCCAATTGCTGAACTCTACGAATCTGGCTATGTTAATACAAATTCCAACTGTATAATATGTAAAATTAAAAAATGAATATTCTGTGTCAACTAACGACAACAAAAAAAGTGGAAAAATTAAACACGCAGAGTTAAATGCAATGCGCTGCAGTTGAGCATAATTTGGCATTATTTTAATAGCGTCACATATCTATAAATTTATCAAGTAATCAGACCGTGTCTAATGCCCAGCAATGATACGGAATATGAGAAAAGCAAGAACAGCAAAAAACTAGCAACAAAAAAAAAAACTAGCAACAAACTTGGCCATAAAACACGGCGTACTTGCGGATACAAAGCACAAAGACAAAGGCATTAAATTACGGCAAGCCAATCTAAATCTAGTCAGGGCAACCTGAAAAGGCGACTAGCCAAGCAACCCGACTATTCACTATATATATAACTTAATAGCCACTACTAAAGTAAGAGCCATGCTCTGTGTGCTATGTGTCTAAACTTGATTTCAAAGTTAAACCAACCTTAACCAACATTTATAGACATCAAACGTAGCAAAAACTATGCGGCGCATAGAAGCGAAACAACGGCTACGAAAACCAAAACTAAAATTCACAAAAGTACACAGAAAAAAAAATGAACACCAAAAACTGAAAAGGAATCAAGCCAACAAAGATTTTCGTTTGTCTATTTAGTATACCCTATAGCAAAAAGCAGAAATATATATATATATTTTATTTTAATTTAATTAAATTGATTTTTATTCATTTTTTGTTATCCGAACTTTTTATTTTATTTTTTATTTTTGAGCAGAGGGTAGCTGCTAGTCGAGCAGTGTCGAGCCAACAGAGATTTTCGTTTGTCTATTTAGTATACCCTGTAGCAAAAAGCAGAAATTTTGTATTTTTTTTTATTTTAATTGAATTAAAATGATTTTTTTTTGTAATTTTTTGTTGTCTAAACTTTTTATGTTTTATTTTTTTATTTTTGAGCAGAGGGTAGCTGCTAGTCGAGCAGTGTCGTGCACTGTCTGATTATAAACTTGATTTGCTAAAATGTGCGTTGAAGGTGAAGTCTTGTTATTGAGTTGGCCAAGTTAGCAGGCAGCGCTGAGTACTCGAAGTAATGAATGCCAGTCAAAACAAGCAAAAGATGATGTTGATGGGGTAATTAGGCAACTTTTGAGCCAGCAATGAATGAATCAAAAGAGCAAAGCAACAAAAATTGTAAACGAGCTACAAAAGACCTTGAAAGTGGGAGGAATGCAACCAGAACCATTATTACGACCGGAAAAGGATGAGGGTGTTGTCTCAAGATTCTGACAAGCTGAAAATCTTCATTTGATAGTAAGGAATGGTAAAAGTGAACTAGTTGAGAGTGCTAGACTTGAGCATGCCCTGTACTTGATTTATTTTTCACATTGAAAACTACTTTAAGAAGTGACAAAGTCAACACAGCAAAGTTTTAGATGATATGATATCGTTCCAGCTAAACTGAACAATTATGATTTAAATATTTATATATATATATATCTGATTGAGTCAGCCTAAATTATCTCAAGCTGTGCGGTCGATATTTATTATAAATAGATGCAATTAGTAGACCTAATTGACTTGGCTTAAATGGGCAACAATAACCTAACCTAACCCAACCTAACCTAACCCAGAGTGGGGTTATCAACAGCTGCCGCATGTTAATTATACGTATTAAAATAGACCAAGCCGAATTGACTGGTTTTCACTTGATAATTATCTAAAAATACTTTAACCTGCATCAAACTAGATCAAACAAAATTTTTGTAAAATATGCATTTTTAGTGTACTAAGTTTTTCCATTTTCCAATGTTTGTATTCAAACTTTCAAAATGTATTTCAAAGTATATAGAATAGTAGTTCAATGAACTGCATGCTAAAATATGTATGAATCGGGTGTAAGGTATATCGTCATATTGTCATAAATGGGAAATGGGGTTGTGTCAACCGTCCATTATTCAATTAACGTAAATAGTTAATACTTGGACGGACATACAGCGAGCACACAAATTCTAAAGACAAACGGCGGGCGGCGAACAGCAAATTTGGACACGAATATTCATAATGAATGCGAAAAAAACGCCTCCCGTATAAATAGGCCAATTGCTAATAGTTAATGGCTGCTACGCGCTGGCCTAATGAATGTGGGAAGACGGCCAAATGTGGTTGGCCTTTACGTAAGATTATTGAAAAGAGCCCAGAGCCCAGAGCTACCAAAAGTGGCCTCAAACTTTGGAGCGGGTAATTAGAAGTCGTCCTGTGTTGGTTCGTCTCGCGTCTGGTCAATGTCTGCGGGTTTATCAGCTGGCCGGGTTCACATTACAAATGTTGATGATTTGTTAACGGGCACAGATTATGAACGGGCATGAGAATGCCATGATGAGGGGCCGCTCGACTAACAGATACCCTCGTTGCAGGAACTTGCAAGCAATGCTTCAACTCTACGATATATAGCGACTAATATTGTTTATCGATTTCTATCGATAACATAACGCTGATATGCATCGTTAATATGCCTATACCTTAGCACATCGCTTGGATCAAGGGTATTTTCGTTCAAACACAATAAGTATAATGACTTTGAGGGATCAAATATCACATTTTGTTTGTGATAAACAACAGGTTCGCAGGCTTCCATATTTAATCAGATTGCTGTTGTTGTTGTTCCAGCGACTGATTGACTTGTCAAGGTGTGCATGTATTTGCAAAGATGTAGGCGCGATATATAAATATATATATATATATATATAAAGACAAACATATTGTTTGGTGTTCGTTCTTTGAGCGCCTTAGGCTGACAGGCAGCCGGGCAAAAGCTGCCTGCCATGCACAAGATATATTACTACTATTCATTAAGGACAAAAGCTGCCTGCTATGCTCAACACAGATTACTCTTTTAAAAAAAATGTTTTTTATTTTATAAACAATATTTGTATTAAACGAGTCTAATTTAAGTACAGTTGCAAAATCGTACATAAATAAAATAATGAAATGGCTGCCAGCTGAAGCACAAAAGCAAGCAATTTGCAATGAATACACACACACACAGAGAAGGGGAAATGAATAAGTTTGTAATTTTATCACAGAACTGAACATGATTTTCTTTAGCCGGGAAAATAGCCAGCGGTGCCAAAGAAACGCCAAACTGCAATTGCGCTATCTGCTTGCAAATTGTTGCGGGCAGGGGGGGTTGGCTGCAAAAACCGATGATGAAGAAGAAGCAGCAGTTTAATGGTCAACCAAAGTTGTGTGGAGCAATGCGTCTGATAAGGATACAAATAAAATGCATTCAATTTATTTTTCTACTCCATTTTGTTTGTTGTTGTGTTTTTTGTTGTTGTGTTTTTTTTTGTTGTGTTGCGCCAAATACAGTGGTTGTGCATTAGGGACGACAATATAACAGAGTGGAGCGTCATAAAAAAGAAAAGTTTTCCATGCGTTGTGGGCGTCAGCGAGACGGCACTTTGGAATTTTCAAAGCAGTCAAAAAAATAAAAAGAAAACAAATAAAATAAAAAAAGGAGCAGCAACAGACGCTTAAAAGCAGGCTACACACATACAGATACAAATAGGCATAGAGAAAGATACAGCAGAAAGATACAGTTGGATTCATTATGAAAACAAATCTGTTTACAGCATTTGATTGATGCGACCGCCCTCGGCTTGACCACGCCCCAACGCCAATTAGGGCGCACTTTAAATTCAACTTGAGCAATAACAAAGCGAAAAAAACAAAAACAAAAACAAAAACAGAAATAAAAAAACAATAAAAAATAAATAAATGTCAAGCCATATTCATCATTGATTCTTATGTAAGCGGCTTATATATTTTTTGCTTCTTCTTCTTCTACGCTCTTTCTGGAAAACTGATTTGGTTTTGTTGTTAAGCTTTCGTGGGCGTTGTTTGTTGTTTGTTGTTTCTCGTTGTTGTTGTTGTTGTTGCTGTAGAAATTATATGAAATTGGCGACGAGACTGCTGCTAAATGGAAAATATGTGTTTGCTGCGCCAAATAATAGACGATTTTTTTTTTTTTTTTTATATACACTGCAAAAAGGGCGTGGCGTTGTTTGTAACGGTTGATGAGCGATAAATTTGATACCTTATGAATATAAACATAACTATTTAGAAATAAAAATTTATATGCGCCGCATAAAAATAGTTTTTGCTGTCAACGAGATCAAAAATATAAATAAATATCGACTTTCCACTCGTAATTTGATAGCAGCTGATGAGCAAATTGAATAAATTTCGATTTCTCTTTAAAAAAAAAAGAGCAATAACTAATTTTGATGGCTCAAATACAAAAAAAAATGCCTTTAAATAATTGTTACTTGTGGACTTTTGAGTATTTGATGAGCTTCACAGCTGATGCTGTGAATCTCTGCCTGAAAATGTTTCCCGACGCTATTCCAACTTTATTAAAGTCTAATAAAAAAATAAAAATAAAATAATAATAAATAATAAAAATTAAAAATAAAATATAAATTGACAAGCTCTTTTTGTGGAACATAAATAAATTACAAAAAAAGACGAAACCAAACAAGAAACAAGCAAAATTTTAAGTCTTTTGTCTTTCATCAAATTCAATCAATTTTCAGTTAGTTCAGCTTTAGTTATTTTTTATTATATATTATATATAAATTATATATATATTGTATATATAAATTGATCGCTATTTCCCTGAAATAACCACAATTGCCTCGAAACTTGGGCCAATTGAGATAAGTCTGTTAAAATGCCCAATTTATTTCTGACAACTGCTTTTTTTGGTTTCCTTTTCTTGCTCCACTTTGCAAGAAATAATTATTCCTGGTTTTTGCTAAAAAAAAGTGTTAAAAGTTTAAACTTTATAGTAATGAATGAAAATTATGTTGTTAGCCAAAGGCATTTGCGATGCTCATAATATTTAGCTCGAAGAAACTAAATGAATTGTGGCCAACTGACTTTAAGCTGATAAAAGTGTACGAGGTGTAAACTTGGCTGATTTTTATGGATAGATTATTATTAATACTTTATTATATATATTTATTATAGCTATTATTATTATTATTATTATTATTATTATTATTATTATTATTATTATTATTATTATTCTTGGGTTGTTAAACTTATCGCTGCTGCGCGAGCTGCTCGCCAACCAACACAAGTCTTGAATGAGTGCCAAAATCTGTGCAAGTTTGTTTATAGAGTTGATTACATGTTTCACCGGGAAATTAATTTTCCTCATTTTCCGACTTTTCTATTATAATCTACTTTATAATCTACCTTCTATTTTGGTTAGCTGGCTAACAAGTATTCCCTAAATGTAGCTTAAGTCACTTTTGATTATAGCTGGCCCAGAGACACTTGGCCTGGTCAGAGACAAGGTAGCCACCTTGTGCAGCGCAGTTGCTGCCCCATTGTGTGTGTTTTGCTATGCCACTAATGAATACATACGTACAGCTGTTGCATGTTTACTGTCATTTGCATAAGCAAAAGAGAGAAGAGAGGAAAAAAAACATTAATGCAAATAACAATAAATAGAGGCCGAGTTATGTAAATATAAATAACTGTGATTCGCTCAATTTAGATTGCACACATTCGAATTTAATGCCACTTTCCCGGTGCAGGCCGGCCACAAAATTTAATGACTGAATCAACGCAAGATTTTCACTGCATCATTTTCACTTTTCTTTGATGCGGCAACAGCAAAACGAAAGTGAAATAAACCAAAGACGCCTCAATCACAGATAGAGAGAGAGAGAGAGAGAGAGAGGGGTAAGTGTTAGAGTGGGACAGCATTTGAGATAGAGTTACGAGTGCAAACGTTTTTGGATTTAGGCCTACAAGCAGACACAGGCACAGTGAAGCCTCGTATCAGAGACTCTCGGCCACGCTGATGAGTTTGGCCTACTTTCACTTTCGTTTTGGTTTTGGTTTCGTTACCAATGTTTTTCTTCTTCTTTTTTTTTTTGGTTTTCTTCTTCTAGCAATGCTTTTTCGGGGCCCGGCTTGGCCTGGCCACAGCCGGTTTTTCCAAACCACAGACCCACTGACAATGAAATAAAGTTGTTTCATATTTCAGGGCAAGTTGAAAAACTCAAACTGAAACTGAAACTGAAACTATTTCAACGGCAGCCAAAGCGAGACAAATATTAAGAGAGAGAGAGAGAGAGAGCAAGTGAGAGAGAGAAAACAAAACAAGCAAAGCCTAAAAAGTTGGCATAGAAAAATACACGTAAATTACTCATCAGTTGCAGACAAACCAGCGGCTTTGTGCGGCGGCTTAGAAAACATACTTTTGTTTGCCTCCTTTTTTTGTTGCTTCTTCTTCTTCTTTTTTTGGGCTTTGTATTTGCATACACGTAATAACAGATATTTCTCAGTGTATTCAGCAATATTTTTCAATATGAAAAAAAAATAATGTTTTTATTTAGTAGCTAAGCAGTTTATTAATGTATTTGAATGTTTTGCTCGCTTTCACTTTTGTCAATCGCCGTGCAGCAGGGAAAAACAGCGACAACAAAATGAAAATAAAGTTTCTCATTTTAATTGCGCTCGTCTCAAAGTGTGCCTACAACAAAAGCAAAAAAAAAAAAGCAGAAAAGCAAAAAAGCAATTTAATTGCTTTTGCTATTGCAACAATTCGTTGTCAAATCGGGCAGCAACAAAAAACTTTTTAATTGTTGTGCACTGCCGCTGAAAAACTAAAAGTTGAAGCGAACAACTTTGGCTTTTTGGGCTTTGAAAGATATCTGTCTGTGTGTGCCCCCAACTTGTCGCAACTAATTTAACTTAAAAGCTGCGGCTTACAACCGGCGGTTGCCTAATTGCCGCCCAAACAACTTGCCCAAAAGTGGCTAAAATGCAATGCCAAATTTTGACCTTACAATGGGATAAATACACACATATATTAATTAAAAATCGTATAATGCTGAATGTTAACCCATTGACGGCAACTGTACCTGCTTGGGTACAGCACTTAACCCATTTCAAATAAAATGTTGACAATTCTTTTGCGCAATTTCATCATGCACAATCTGCTCAATGGAGACAAGATAACGAATGAAGTTAATCAAAACTTGAAAACCACAATCATTATTCGATAGAATCGATAACAAGTTTTTCAATACAATCGATAACAAGTTATTCAATATAGTCGATAACATGTTTTTCAATACAATCGATAACAAGTTATTCGATGCAATCGACAAGTTATTTGATACCATCGATAACACGTCATTCGATACAATCGATAAAAAGCTATTCGATACATTCGATTATTTACCAAACTTGAAATTCGTACTCCTAAATTTCGATTTTCGATTTTTATAACTTGAAAATACATTTTTTTGTTACATTTCGAGCAAAGTCGGAATTAACCTATAAACCAGATAAGATGGACACATTCCAAGTGAAAAGCATCTTTGTTTAATTTATTTAACAAAAATTGTAGAAATTATTATTAATTATTTGTCATCAGATGATGCATCTTTAATAAAACATATAATATATATAAAAAGCAAATCAAAACATAAAATGTGTGGCAAGGCAAGCTTACCACTTGTCGCACAGTTTAACTAATATAAAAAAGTCATAAAGTCAATTTCAATCAAAAGGCAAGCGACAAAAACAAAAGAATCGAAAAATATCAAAATCCAACTTGAGAATATGATGAGAGGCGCAACGATGTCGTTAAGCGAGAAGAGCAAGAAGCACAAAATAAGCATTGCCACAAAAAAGCGAAGCAGCAAAACCAAATTGGAAGCCATAAATCAAAGGCCGAAATATGTGCAAAAATATTTGCGAGCAGATTGCGAGAGCATCTCTCAATACACTCACTCTCCCTCTCTCTCTCTATCTCTCTCTTGTGTAGATACATTTGTATCTGGAGTAGTTTGTATCTTGTGTAGAACGTGCAATTAATAATTGCCGATTTCTGTGCGTGATTTGGCAATCTTCAATTGGCTTCTAATGACTCGCCCATGCGCCCCTCAATTTATTTGTGCCAGTCTGCAAAGGCAGTTAACTTTTTTGTTTAGTCTAGACCAGTTAAACTCACACACACACACATCTGTTTCAGGTAGCTCTTTTTTTTATATATATATTTATTTATTTTTTATCACATGTGACAAGTTTGCGATGGAATCTTAACGAGCGGCCAGACGCAGACGAGTGGAATTTTGGGCATGCTTAAATTAGCAGAATCCAAATTTGAGCATTTTTTAAGCGATTTATGTCCGAGTCGAATGCTTTCTTTATTAACAATCAATTGTCATTTCAAATTGTTGTTAACAGCTGTTGGCAAAACTCGCTTTGCAGCCACGAATGTTGGCTTACAAAAAGCACACATTTGGTTAGTGGGAAATTAATTCCAGCAAAAATGCAATTTGTTTTTTTTGCTGACTGATAAAAAGTATATTTTTCTAAATGAAAAACACAAATAGTTAATATACTATATATGTACATTACATAATATATAACAGTTAAATATGATAACGAAAACTAGAATCAGTTAAAAGTTTAAAATTTTGCAATCAGCATTAATTAAAATCTGTGCAGAATATCAAAAATCACATCAAATTTCCAACTCAAAATAAGCGCTGATATTTTAAGCTTAAATATTGAAACTTAACATTCCCAAAAATTGTTAAAATCTTTTACATATTTTATATATTTATGATTAGATATAAAGTTAATTTACCCATTTTTATTGCTTACAAATTAAGCTACTTAAAATATTTGAAATGATTTTTAGCCAAGTTTAGTTTTTGATAGAGAAACGTGGATTGATTCTCAGCGGTTTAAAAGATTTTTTGTGTTGAGAGTTGGCTAAATGCTTTGCGTCACGAATTAAAGTAAATAAACGGGAAAAATGTTAACTGAATTGTGAATTGTAATATTTGAAGTACTCATTCAGCTTAATGCTACTTTTGTCTCGTCGCAACTCAAGTTCTTTGTGCTCGAGTTTTTCCAGCACTTACCCTGCATTTTCGGCTGCAGCAATTGACATCTGTTGTTGGGGCTCATCTGTTAGCTGCAGCGTTAGATGTGCCCGTTGTTGTAGTTGTTGCTGTTGTTGTTGTTGCTGTTGTTGCTGTTGTTGCTGTTGTTGCTGCTGTTAATGTAGTCGTTGATTTTAAGTCTAACTGTTGGTGCTACACACACACACACACACACACATACACAAACGCGCCACGGAACGTAAATGAAACACTGCAAAGACAGAAAAATAAGAGAACATTTTTATTAGCATTTTTCCACAATTCTTTGTAATATGTTTTATGGCATTATTTTATTTTGCTGAGCGCACAAAACGTTGTTGGGCTTGACACAAGTTGCCACACTCGACACACACACACACACACACACACACACGCATACTCGGAGGAGCATTTTGCCCCGGGAAAACAAGAAAAACTGGCAAAAGCAAATGCCAGCTGGCCACTTGAAGACTCAAGTTACAAGAAACACTTAGGGTCGGAGCCGCCTTCGACCTCACCTCGTCCCTAGTCCAGCCAAAAAAAATAAATAGAAAAAGTAGAAAAATAAACCCCATCAGAATAGAGAGCAGCCCAAGCGAAATGAGTAAAAGGCGCCAAGTGTGAATCTCTCTATATGCAAAAGAACGAGAATCTAGAATCTACGGGTGAGGGGTGAGTGGTGCTGGGGTTGCTTAGTTTGCCGGGGCAAAGACATTGGGTTGGGGGCATTTAAGTGTTGCCGCTGGCAAAGTGCAAGTTTTTCTTGCTTTTCGGCAAAGCAAGGGTTAACGGTTAAGGCTTAGTACTAAATCGGTGCTAAAAATAGGCACAGTGGCCAACATTTTCATATATTGCATTGGCAATCAAGTGTTGCCAAGCCATTTTTCGAATATATGACTCACTTAAGCGAAAAGGTAGAAACAAATGTGCCAGATAAGAAACCGATAATAGCAAAAGCTAATAAAAAAAAACGTTTACTGAACGATTTTTCATTAAATATTAATGTGATTTTGATTTCTTAGCAGCTATTTTGGGCAATTGGAATGAGTATTCATTTTCAGGACTTTTCTTTCTCAGTGTTTATATCTTTTCTCATTTCCTTTTAAATTTTCATCAAATTATATAGTTTTAATTTTACTATATTCAATTTGTAACTTTAATTTTAATTTGTTTTTAGTACACATTAAATAAGTATAACAAAAATGAAATAAAAAGCACAACTAACGATTTGAATTTCTGTTTTGATCTTATGTATTATTATATTTGATAAAACTAAATTGAATATCCAAAAAATCATAAAACAATTACTTATGTAAAATGTAATGGGCTTAAAAGCTGACATTTGAACTAAAGCTCTTTATCTGTGATTCTATAAATGCTCTTCAAGTATGCATCAAAAGATAACTACTACATCCTACTACATCTACCAAAAACTCTCCAAATGTTAACCCTATTTGACCCCCGTGAGCAATGTGTGTGCTTTGAGCTTGAGAGAAGCTGCTGTTGAGGCTTTTTCTTTGCCTTATCTTCTTTGCTGTTGCTCTCAGCTCTCTATCTCTCTCTCCATCTCTCTCTCGCTTCATCACGCTCTGTCTCGCGTAAGCTCATCAGCTGCATAATCCGCATGTGAGACAACGCATTCGCTATGTATATGTGTGTGTGTGTGTGCGTGCTTTTTTCCCTTGTTGCCAACGTGTCGTATACTCAATGCAGCCACATCCCAAAAGAACACACACACACACAAACACATCTTTTTTTGTATTCATTTGTTTTTCATCTTCTGCTTTTTTTTACATTCTGCTGCATTCTTGTTGCCTTTTTACATTTTTTTCGCACTGTGAGCTGCACTGTGGCGGGAAAGAGAGCGAATGCTTTATTGTTTTTGCTTTTTAAACAAACAACAACAACACACACACATACACACGCACACTCACACGCATAAGAAATGCAACTGCATTGCTTTTTCCTCATTTATTGTTTTTGTTTTTGTATCAGTGTTTTTGCTTCTCTCGCATTGTTATTGCCTTTGGCTGTGCACCCTTCGCCTCCCTTCGCCCATCGTCCAGCAGCAAAAACATGTTTTATATAATTTCCTGTACGCGTGGCACGAAAGCAGAAGCATAATCCGTCTTTCTTTCTCTCTCTCTCTCTCTCTCTCTCTCTCTCTCTCTCTCTCTCTCTCTCTCTCTCTCTCTATCTATCTGGTTATTCTTTTGTCATTTATTTTTGCTGATAATAATAATGCATTTGTTGTCTTTGTTGTTGCCTGTCATTGTGTATAATTGTTGAGTTGTGTCTGCTTTGCAGATATGTACATGGATACATCTAGTATATATACACTATATATATATACATAAGTATGTATCTCATATCTGACATGTGTTTATTTTACACACACATATTTATTATAGCACTGCGTAAATTGAATTTCGTAGACTTGTTTTTGTTGCTTTTTTGATTGATTAAAAGAAAGCACAACAAGTGCATTGTTTTCCTGTTGCAGCACAACATAAACCCATAAGATGCTTTCCTCCCACTTATGAAGAAGTGGGCGTGGCAAGCATGAGAATATCAAAGGGATTACCAGTTGACAAGTAATAAACATGTTGACAACGGTATATTTTAAAGGAATAGATCGATATAAATTTACGAACAAAGATTTCGACTCAACACTGAAAATAATAATAATATAATTAATCAAATTAATAATAAATAAAACGGTATATTTATTAATAATTGTATTAATTATATTATATTATTAATTATAACTAGTTATTAATTTATTCACGCGCATTATTCTCATATTCAGAGCGAAAGATTTTCAATTGTTGTATTTGAATTTATTTATCTTGTCTTCTTCACATTAAAAGTCATGATTTGTTTTGAAGTATAAACAAAAATTACTCTTTCTTAAGAATAAATTAAAAACGTGTGAAGAAGATGACTTGTGAATAAATTAATTATTATTTACAAGTATGGCAACACTCTTGCTTAATGCAAAGCTTAAAAATAACAAATAGCTTTGTAGCGTAAGCTGCACCAATGCATGTGTAATTATTTACTTACACACACAGATCTAAATTATGATTTACCGTAATATTTACTGCGGCACAGACAGCCACAGCACACACACATACACAAACACACACATGTACACACATAAATCACAAATGCTTCAGTTGATCCCCAACAAAATCCAATCCAGCAGCAGCAGCAACTTTAGAACACTCGCCTCGAGGCGTTCGCAATTGAGTGTAATTTCAATTTAATTAAAATCTAAGCACGTCTGCAAAATATGAGAAACACAATAATTACGTTGCGACATGAGAATTTTCGCTGAAAACAGAAACAGACATGGCAACAACAGAAACCTTTTTTTTGCGCTTCTAAACGGTAATTTAGCCATTAAGCTAACGGTAAAATGTGCAGAATCTTGAGCGCAACAGACTCACAGGTAGACAGACAACGCTAATTTCTTTCGCTCTCTTCGCAGCTGGCTGAGCCGTCGGCGTCGCCGTCGCCGCTGCCATTGCATAACTGGCTTAAGTTGCTGACTCAGCGCAGGCGAGAAAGCGGCGAACGCTGCTCTGCCTGCGTTGAGAGAGAATTTTGCATGCGGGAACTTTCGTTGAGCATAATACACATAGTGGAGAGTAGTGGAGACTGTGCTCTCAAAGCAATTATGCTCAATGCTCTCTTATGCTCAATGATCAGGTTCTAAGCGGTTGTTCTTATTCTTTTTTTTCTTTTTTTTTGATCAGCCTGCTAATTTGTTATGTGTGTGCGTTGCGTCTGCTCGTTATGTAAGCCCAAACAAACAAAAAAGAGCAGAGCAGAGGAGACGAGACGATAAGGCAAAAACCGAACTGAAAAATGCACATTCCAACAAATTTCACTCAAGCGACAATCAAACAATTGGTCAATTCGTCATGCGCTCCACTCACGGAAATACAAATAAGCGCAGCAGCAGCAGCAAGTATATTTTTTTTCGGTTATTTGTTTACTCCTGAAATTTACACGCAATAAATAAATACGAAGCGTGCGTGTGTGTGAGAGCGAGAGGTAGAGTGAGTGAGAGGCAAATAAATGTTGGCTTCGACTATCAAAATGCGTTTTGTTTACGTTTAGCCTGCCACTCGATGCCTGAATGCAGTTTTTTCTTTTCCACAGTCACTGATAAAAATAAAACCACAAACAACATTTGAGGCGACGACGAGCAACGAGCGACGACAATAAAACAAACAACTTCCAGACTTGTGGAAAATATCTCAAGCGCAAAAAGGCAAAAGACGCTCACAAAGCAGACGCCCAGCGAAAGAAAGAGAGCGCGATAGGCTGGCTATATAGATATAGATATAGATAGATAGATGGTTGGATGGAGATTTTCTGCTGCTACTGCTACGAGCGGCGCTTTTAATTAACATGGCTTTGTGAAATTTTAGTGAATTTCATTTGATGAAGTGGCGTGTTAATTGCGAGTACCCACAAAACAACCAAAGATCCAGATCCATACGGGTCTACATACGAATGGGACCCATCTTAGTAGTAGTAGTAAGTAGTTGTTGGTTATGTAGTAGCAGTCACCTGGAACTAATAGTCTTTAAAGCAAAACTAAACAGCCAACGCCTGCTGCATTTGTATTAGTAGAGAGCTTTGAGCTTCTGAACTTTAGTGTATCTGTGTGTGTGTGTGCTTAGTACACCTACGTACATACACACACACAAATATTGCTCGCAGCTTATTTGACCCAGCACATAATACAAATTTGAAATGGCTATCATTTTTTAAGAGATACAGAGATACCGAGATACAGAGATACCTTGACTGTTTTAAGTTCGTTGTTGAATCACAATTAACATCTAACATCAATGTTGAATATTCATATCGCATATCTTTTAAATAATAAAGAACAGCGAATCTTATCACAACGTTTATAAATGAACAAATAATTATTTTATATTAACTTAGCAACTTCATTTAACGTATTTTCTGCGAGAATTAAGCGCAATTAAAAAATGCTTTAAAATATAAATAAAAATAGTAGAAATTTTTTATATATATTTTATTTTATATTTTGTTACTAGTCTTTAAGGTTAATAATAACTTGCAAAGAATATGTTCAACGCCATAAACCTTTTCCAAGATAAGACAACTTAATATTTAATCTCAACTGGTAAACTTTACACATATAAAGTATTAAAGATAATCATACATGAGGGATTAAAATTATTCTTTATTATTTTGATGATATAGTTAAAAAAAAAAAAAAATAGTTTTATAATAAATTGCTCATTGCTTCCTGCTATAATCAACTAGTCAATATTCAATCTTATCAAATCGAATAGTTTGTCAAATTTACTATTCATTTATAATGATTACTCGATAAAGAGTGGCTATTTAAGTACTTGTTTTATATATATATAGATAGATATATATATTTTTAAAGATACTTATGGTTACTTGAGATACATTTGGGAGCGTGTGCGTTGAGTGCGCTGCCTTCGGAGATAGCATTTCATTATTGTTGTTGTTGTTGTTGTTGTACAATTTCGCTTATTTACTTAGCATTATTGATGTCTCAATGTGGTTTTTGCTTTGTGTTTTTTATTTTCTGTTTTCCGTTTTTTTTTTGTATTTTTTTTTTGTATTTTTTTTTTGGTATTCCTTATTTGGGGCACAGCACGTCGCTAAAAAATTGCTGTACGCTTTCTTGCGTACGCGACAATAAAACATTTTGCGTTTTTCAGTTGTATTTTTTGTTGTTATTTTATTGTTGTTGTTGTTGTTTTATTGTTGCTGTTGTTTTTGCAAAAAGAAATGAGTTTATGTATTTTAAACTGACCTCATTACGAGCTGGTGCTCAAGCAGTTGTGTGACAAATGAGTCAAAAGTTTTGCTTAGCATTTCAAGTTGTTCTTAGACACAGAAG
Source organism: Drosophila trichaetosa (assembly GCA_035043205.1). Lineage (NCBI taxonomy): Eukaryota > Metazoa > Arthropoda > Insecta > Diptera > Drosophilidae > Drosophila > Drosophila trichaetosa. The sequence continues at coordinate 3,337,016 of JAWNNE010000535.1, read as the reverse complement.
TGAAGGAAAACGCTGCTCAGCTTACCAGCTAGCTGCTTCAGGGCACGCATAACAGTAGTAATAAATTGTCGGTGTAATTTGTGCGCCATTTGGCAGATAGAAAATCGAGCCACAAAATGTGGAAAAACTTCGACAGATGACGACCCAACTTAAGTGGCTGATAAAGTCACTGCCAACTGTTCTTATCTGCTGCTATTTTTATTTTTATTATTATTATATCAGTTGTAAGGAAGCACCACTTCAATGAGAATCCATTGTAGTTAAGAATCTTGTGCACAGGTATGCTTGAGAACGCTCAAGTCCATAAATTATTGGTGGCAAGGTCTGTCTGTCTCTCCATCAACTTATGTAGTTTCTGTCGCGTAACTCAACTTTTAAAGCGAATTAATCAAAATGTATATAACAATATTTAATATAATTTACGCATAATTTACGGTACAGGTCTTTTCCGTTTGCTGGCATTATTTATATAAGTAATTGTTTTTTGTTTTCTTTCAAATTTCAAATTAAATTGGTAAAAATGTCACGTAAATTATTTTTTTCAACTTTGTATTTGTTTTTTTTCTTCTTTTTTTGGAATTTGTCGCATCGATAAACGTATTTAAAGTTTTCAAGTAAATAAACTCATCAAATTTATTTGTGGTGGAAAGTTTTATCAACATAGATTGAATCATGGTCGTTTATCAAATTGTCCAAGAAGATGAGAGAAATAGCCAAGAAAGAAATAAATAAAAAAAACAAATCACAAAATGACCAAAAGAAAGATACAATTTTTGAAAGTTCACTCACTGGAAACGATGGTGATTTTTGAAAAGTTTATGTTTGAAATGAAATGAATTATTTATGTGAATATTTAAATTGATGTATTGTTAATTTAAAAACAAAACTGAAAATCTATTTCAAAATCTATTCACTCAGAGAAATACTTTTGTTAAGCTGAAAGTTTGACAGATTTTAGCTTAGTTTAGCTTAAGCGTTCTGAGTTCTGTTCTAAACAGGATGCAAGTCTAGCATTTGAGATAGACCCAAAGTTCAAGTACTTAAAAAGTCATTAGAATTTCACAAGACACGCTCAAACGACAAATGCACGATCGTTTTTTATTGGCTTTTACCAGAGGCGCATAACAATTGTGGACTGTGGACTGGGGCCTAATCCACAAGCAGCGCTTCAAAGGAAGCCAACTTATCAGCTACCAACTTATTTCCGCAAAGTGTACAAAACAGCGAGTGGGTGAGAGAGAGAGAGAGAGCAATAAAAGATATATATACAAAGATATATATATATATATGTGTATACATATGTGTGTAGATATCAAGCTGCGGGCATTTGCCATGAAAAGGGCCATGAAAATGGAAATGAAAATGGAAAAGAAGCGATTGAGATAGGGGCACATGTTTTGCATATCACTCAGGGCTGGCTGGGTCGGCTCATAGAGGTAATATTTTGGATAGATACGCGACGCATGGAAAATGCTGCAACAAGTAAGCAAATAAAGCAAAAACAAAAGCAAAGCCAAGCCAAATGAGCAGAGCGAGTGGAGCGGGTAGCCCTGCTCGGGTTTACGTGTCTGGAATATGCTTAACAACTGAGGAATAAAGTAAAAAACAATACAACAAAAAAAAAATAACATTTGAATGTTGCTTTTTTATTTAACTGTTTGCAGTGCGTTTGCGGCAGCTGTTTAAATTTTGTGACTGATAAGCCAACGTTAACAAAAAAAAAAACGACGACTTTAAATTGAGCAATGCAAGCCGATGCCAAAATACTCTATACAGAAACCCAACGATAACAAGCCCAACTGATGAGCTTGGATCACTGACACTTGCAACAAATGAGTACTTTATGCAACATATGTGTATAAGCCCAAATATAACCCAAATTTCTTGGGTAAGGGTATACAGATTGGCATTTGGTTTGGTTTTTCGATTCGATAACTGTTTCATAAGTGGCACACGAGGAGAACACGTTTTTGGGGTATACGAGGCACCCCCACAAAGACATTTTGTACTTGCGCAAATGAATTTTCAGCATTTAATGTTGAGTAAATACAAATGTTTGGTATTTCCAAAACTTTAAAATGGGTTAACACACACACAACACAAAAAAAAAACAAAACAAAACAATCGAAAACATAAATCAATGTAAATAATTGGCTTAAACGAAATTCGCTTTTGTATATTACAGCAAAACAAAGACATTTATTTGCCACATGCCAAACGACTAACTGCCGCTTAGCATGCGAGTCGAATAATCAAAGCACAATTAGCTAGTCAATAAAAAAACAAAACAAAACAAAAATAACATTAAATAAATTAAGAAAAACCAAAAAAAACGTTAATCGAATATTTACTGTATCATTTGAATGCTGTAACTGAATATATATGTTTAGCATTATAATAATCAAGAATATTCCCGAACATAATTACAAATCATTTGTATAAATAATTACCACGGAAAGCATAAAAAATAGAAAAAAAACGTGTTTGTATTTTTAAATAAAACACATTTAAAGAGTATTCAAAGTCGATGTGATTCATTTCTTACATATTTAGAAATTGAGCAAATATCTAAAAAAAAAATCGAAAAATTATATTTCTTGGAAAAACTTTATTTTTAATGCTGGAAAAGCCAAAAATGTTTGTTAGGCAATTTATTATCAGTTACTGAATACCCTTTCTTAATAATACTTAATACTTTGATGGTCTATCAAAACCCGCATTTCAATTTATCGATATACTCTTTGATATTTAATGAGATAATAATACTGAAAGCGTCAATAACAAACTCAATTTCGAATTTTTATTTACTGCTAAAAAATACAATTTATGGAGAGATAATCAAATATATATATGATGTGGCGATATTTATAGCAAAGATTTGGGATAAACATGCGAAAAGTAATAAAATAAATATAGAAAAAGAGACAGAGAAAAGTGAAGAAAGAGAGTTAAGAATAAACACTGAAAATGTGCAGCTAAATAAAATCCTGAGACTTGAGTAAGGTAAGAGATGAAGAAATGAAAATTTGAAATAAATGCCATAAGATTAATGAGAAGGAGTGGAATGACAAACGGAGATTGGCAACGCAGTTAAGGCCAAGAGAAGGATTTGCTGCGAAGACGACTCAATACGAAGTTGGTGGAGCTCAAAAACATGAGCTGCATATTTAAGAAAATGGCAAATGAACTCACAATGCCCGGAAGCAGTTTGGAATGACAGACAGTCAGTCAGTCAGTCAGTCAGTCATTCAGTCAGTCAGTCAGTCAGTCAGTCAGGTTGGCTACAAATAGTGGTGAGTAGCAAGTGTTTAGCTGATAATAATAACAACAATAACCTGAGGCTATCCTGTTCGTGTCGTCAATCAATTCATTAAGCGCAACAAAGGGGAGGCACAACAATACAATCTGGCCATAGATGGCCAGCTGTGGCACAGAGAGAGAGAGAGAGAGTGAGAGAGGGAGAGTGAGAGGCAGCAGGCGCATTGCCATATTTTATCAGAGTTCTGCTTCATTTGTGCCAAAACCTGTTTATGTCAAATTTAAGTAATTAATCAAACCAAACAGCGTCGCAAGTGTGTTTATTGAGTGACAGACAAAGCAACAGAAAATATGCTGAAAATGCGTATCATTTTCCATTATTCCATGCGCCGGCTGTTTCCTGTTTTCTTTATAAAGACACCATTTGTCACTCAGTACGCCTAAGCCCCTAATAACGTAAGCAAAACATATGAAAATATGTTTTATGTATACACTTCAAGTTTAGGTAAAATTCAAGCAACACCGTGAAATAGGCGAAAATCAAAGAATATGTTTTCAAACCAATTAAGTTTTATGGACCCAAGTTGCCGGAGTTTTTTTTTTTTTTACAACTTGGTTCAAAATTTAATGGCCGGTCTCTGCCCAGATAAAAGTGGCGACAAATTCTGTGCTATTCGAGCTGAAAGTGTGCGGAATGTAATAAAAATCGGTTTACAGATGAAATTCTTCTGCTTGGCTGAGTTCAGCGCAGCGGAGAACTTCTCCAATAGCCAAGACACACGTGGAAAGTAAAATTGATTTACTATGTCAACAAAATAATAATAAAAACAAAAATTAAAAGTTTTAAAAGTTTAAAAATACATTTCATTTCGCTCTGCTCTATTCTTGATACACCCAAATATATACTTCTCCATAAAGTACTTAAATATTATAATTAGAAAGGCAATGGATTTATCTGAATATCGGAACTTAAATACAAAATAAATATATGCATTTTTTATACGACATATTATTTATTTATTATTATTATTATTATTATCATTATGATCATATTTGATTATTTCCGTACAATTTTTGAATACTTTTCATGTGTTAAGGATTTTTCAGCTCAAAAGCAATTTCCTTCAATTTTAATTTAATTTTTTAAGTTTTATTTATTTATTTTTCAAGTTTTCTTTTAATTATTCCTGTGTAATTTGAAGTCAACCAATTCGTAATGGAATTTCGAAATTGTAATTTGCGAAAAGCACCTTTTGAACATTAATGTTAATTACACAACTGCAATGCGTTTTCCAGAGCAATTTGCGACAAATCAGCAAAGGTATGCATAAATAAATAGGTAAATAAACAAATAGGTAAATATATACTTAAGCTTTTATTACGCCTTGATTTTGTTGGCAGACAAATCAGTTTTGCACATGACTTGGTCAATAGCAGCCACAGCAGCAGAGCAGCTACAGCAGCTGAGCAGCTCAGCACAATTTGGCCAATGACAGCGATTCATTGATTTTTTCGTGTGAGACGAACAAGCTATGACGCCTCAAAGTATGCAGTTAATTGCGCTTAGCCATCTTCCCGAGCCACTCTCTCAGCCAGCCACATCTTTCTATTAGCCAGTTTCACCTGGCCTAAGTAGTTGAGCCAACACACAACATATACATACATGCAAACTCGGCCGAGACATTTAATTGAATTTGAGTGAGTTGAATGTGAGTTGTCCAATAATAGAACAAAAGTTGTCATGGCAATTCGCTAAGAGACGACGAGTTCATCGTAATACAATATATATATTATATATATATATATAATATATATATATATTGGCCAACCTGGCTTGTTAATGTACTCTTCTGATCAGTGTTGAACTTCAACTTGTGACCAAAACCAAATTTCATTACAAAATTTATAATGCTCAAAAACACAAATACAAAAATTAATTAAAATATGTAAAAAATGTATTAAATTAAGTTAAATTTATTAAAAAATATATTTTATTTTTCATAGTGCAAGTTCTGTAAAATATATTTAACTTATTCACAGTACGTAAATGCAGCTCAAGTTTGTAAAATGAATTTTTAATATTTTTTATTTTATAAGTTTGCAAATATTTATAAAGAAAATTCTTTATTTTTTAATATTTTCCGAAATATATATATTTTTTTTAATATTTTATGATGCTAAGCAGAAAATTATTTGTTTATAAATATACTGTAAATATTTATTAGCCAACGTTCTACATTTAAATTATTTAATTTTAGATTTTCATTTCTTAAAAAGTTTTTTTTTTTTTTTGGAACACATTCTTTAAAGTAGAAAAATATTATTCTAAAATGTTTTATATATATGTATTATGCATTATGCAATATATATATTTATATTAATTTGCTAAGCTCTATCAAATATTTCTGAGTTGCCCAAACTAGCTGTTCTTGTGTACACAATAGATTTCATACAATATATAAATTTGCATACACAGCGAAATGAGTCTAGCAATAAGCGAAAACAAATAGAGTAGAGCACTTAAATATTTGCTGTCGTGTATTACCATATGCCAAAAACAATAACAAACAGCAACAACAACAACAACAGGAACAACAACAACAACAACAACAACAATCAGAAATGATACAGCTATGTAGAAGTTATTGTTATATTGCGATTCGATTTTGGATGGTCTGGCCATTTTTGGCATAGCTCTTCAGAATGTGATTGAGACGCGGGAGCTGAGTGTGGGTGGATGGGGTGGGGGGGGTTTTGTGGTGTGGGTGCCTCCATAAAGCAATCGAGAATCGAAAATCGACACTTATGCAGGCAGAGGCCGCGTGTGGATCGCATTGCATTTGAATTGGGAACGGTCCGAGTAGCGATTGAGTTTGGTTTGGATTGTATAAAATATGCAGCAATGGAATTTGCTGCCCCATTTGCAGTTCAGCTGATTTGCATTGCGTTTGGCGTTGTAAACAAGCCGCCACAAATAAGATTTTCACTTCATCATGTATACAAAAGAAAAACACTAACCACAACCCCCCCCCCAACCCCTTTCTCACCCCACCTTCCACTTTTCCCGCATGCGTCACACTAATTAACTGTTCAAAACATTGGCATGATTAATGCGAGCGACCTGTCAATAAAGTTCACAAATCCATCATAAAAACCAAATTCTTTGGGGAAAATATTGGGATTTTTGGTAAATGTCATTCAGCAGCTCATTTAAGTGTTGTAAGCCCACAAAAATGTATTCTAATTTCGCAACACAGACACAAACCAAGCCAAAAAACATTTAACATATTATTCAGTGTTACATTATCAATGTAAAAACTAAAATGCTTTTTTTCACTGTTCGATTTTGCAGAGCATCTTTATATAGAAAATAAATGATTGTTGACACATTTAATATGTTGAATTTTCTATATTTGTAGACCAATTTAAAAATATATAATATACATAAAAATGGTTTCGAAAGAGAATTTAAAATTTCTATTTCTATCAATGTGATATATGACAAGTTGAAGCAGCTAATGAATAAGTCTGGTTAACAACTGCTAATTAACAGCAAAAATTATTAATTATATAAGTCCCTGGGAATATTATTTTGAATCAGTATCTCACATCGAGCAACTGCCAGTATTATGCAAGAGCATTTAACAGTCAGCAAGTCAGTATTCAATTTTTTTGTTTTTCATTTTATTTTTGTCATAATTACTCATACACAAACTTTAAGTTAAGTAGTAATAGCATGAGCTGTCTCACATACATACACACATCTATATATATGTGTATTTATCTCTATATCAATCTACATTTACTTTATTTATTTGGCTTTTATGTAAATTCAGCTTGGATTGCTTTAGAAATTTTGCTGGCCAATAAACAACGACTACGTAAATTTGACAGTTAGCACTTGAAATTGCCTTTTTAACGGAGGGCTTCAACAAGTTGTTTATGTAGCAAGAATGAGAAATGGCTTTTGAATGTTGGCCCTCGAGGAAAAACTGATGTCAGACACAATATGTAAAGGTTGTGTGATAAGTATTTATGAATGGATAAAATAAGAGAAAAAATATAATGAAAACCATTACTAATGGAAAACTTAATAAAAACACTTTGGTGCACATTCGAAAGGAAAGTCTACTAAGAATAATACTCGAATCAAATAATTTGCATTTTTTGTCATTGAATTTGAATATTTATTGTAAATATTTATAGATAGATTTGATTAATAGATCTTTGATTGTATTGTATATATATTTTGTGACAAAAAAAAAACAGACATAAATCATAAATATGTAAATTTAGTTTGGCATGGAAGTTTAACGTGCTGCGACAATAAATACGCTTCTACCATTTTTTTCTATTTTTTTTTGTTTGTGCTTCTCTGATGTCCTGCAACGCCCAAATTTGTAACGCTGCCGAACAAAGCTTAAAAGAAGCAAACAAAAAAACCCAACACCTTTTTTTGTATGATGCTTTTCTGGCTGCTATAGTTGTATGAGTTTTTTCACACAAGAGCCAAAAAAAAAAAAACCGGCTCATTTCCAACAGCTGCAAACAACGCCAAAATACAAAATGGAAAAGAAAAAAAAACAGCATAACAAAAAAAAAGTTGTCTAATAATTTCTAAAGATGCTGCGGCTGCCCGACTCTCATTGTCTGCGATTTGAGATGTTTTTTTTTTCGGGAATAGCTTTATTTCGACTGTCAGATTTGAATACGCATCGGCAGCGGCAGCGGCAGTAGCAGCAGCAGACATAAATCTTGTTTTGATTTATTTATTTGTGAATTTTCAACAGCAGCGTTGACGACAACGACAGCAGCGACGCCAGCAGCAAGGAGGAACTTTGTCTTAAGTTCAATTCAAAGCTTTTGGCGCATAGTTTTCATGCGCGCGTCACTCACACAATGAGCGCGCGAAGCAATAGACGCAGCTACAATAGAGCAGAGAACCAGAGAGTAGCGCGGTCAAGCGCAAGCGGCAATAGCAGCAGAGACGTTGGCAGCAGCAAACTGTAGGCGGCAATGGCAGCCAAAATACAAGAGAGGCTCAAATTTCGGGGCAATGGCAAGCAAAGGGCGCCCAATGCTTCGGCTACTGCCCTCTCCATCTCCATATCCCTCCCTCTCTCTATTTTGTTCTCTGTTAGAAGCAGCGACTAAGCAGTGAGCGCTTTTGCTGTTTTCGGTTAGCTGCTTGTCGTTTTTTCGTTGATGACCTTGAAAAAGCTGTATCTAAAAATCGAGTGCAATCAACTTTATAAACACACACACACACAAGCTGCTGCTGAGAGCCTCTGCCTCACACATGCTCATTAATATTTCCCCTACATTTCTCACACACACACACATAAAAGCTTGCAGAACGTTAGGTAAAGTCTTAAAGCCCCAACATGCCGCTACTCACTCTCTTATGTGTGTGCTGGTGTGTGCGTGTGTGTGAGAGCATATAATAATTATTCTAGATTCTGTGCGACGTTCTTGTTGTGTTAGTTGTGTTTGCTTCTCTTTGAAAGGTGGTCGCTGCTTTTTGATGCTTATCTCTTGTTCGCTTTGGTTTCGCTTTTTGTGTAATAACAGACTTTAGCGGCGTTTAACCGAAAAACAAAAAACAAAAAAAAGTTGTTTGGAGCGGTCAGCGCTTGCGCAACAGGTAGCCAAAGTAGTTCAACATCTAAGAGTCGAAGAGAAAAACCAAAACTGATCCGTCCGTTCACCGTTTCAACTCAGAGAGAGAGATTAGCTATGTGCGTTGTGCGTCGTGCGTCGCTCTCAAGCGCAATTTAACTAACAGAGCAGAGCTTTGCGATGCCATATTATAATATGATGAAGCTTGTAAATGATATGAGCAAGCCTACATAGAAAGCTTTTAAAGTGTAGAGTAGTTACGGCAAAAGAACGAGAGCAAAGAATTCATTGTTGCAGCCTCAATTGAACGTGCAAACAATTATTTACTGTAATTGTAGTTCAAAGCTTATTCGAAGGCATTTTCGAAACTTGTGTGTACTTTATGTGGTCTTAATAATTCGCACCATATTCGAAAAGAAAGCTTGATAAAGGAATTGAGAAGATTTAATCGAGCTTTTACAACTTTCTAGCAAAGAAAATGGACTTCAAAAACATTCATTCATTTTTTACACCACTGATATTTGAGCGAAAAGCGTGTAGCACAGTTCGAAGACCTGCCTGCGAGCGAATTGAATTGGCATTAAATCGGCACTCCTTCGATTTAATGCCTGCACAGCTCACAGCTGTTTTAGCCGTTTGATTTAAATCGAGTGCGTGCCATAAACATTCATTTTATTTATATGCGCCAGCTAACGAACCTATGACATCAACATTGTTTTAGCAATAAAAAAAATATACAAAATATGTTTAAATATTTTTCTTATACAAAAACGTATACATCCTGTACACCCTAACCAGATAGAGGGAAGAGGAGTATTCAAAGTTTGTCGAAACTTACTCAATTTAAAGTTAATTAACATTATCTAAATCCAAGCTGATGAACAAAGCATGTGTTTTTCTATTAGAATCGCATTTCTCACATTTTTCACGCTCATAAATTAAATGTGTATAATGTGATTCGCAGGGTTTTTATTATTATTTGGTTTTTGTTGTTTTGTTGTTGGCCAACAGCGAGCTTAAGCTCTGCTTAGAGCCGAGAGCACGGCTTGTTGACCATTTGAGCGATGCGTCGTTGTCGTTGTTTATTTAATTCAACAGAATTGAGATGAGCTAATCTCTCGTGTTGTTTTTGTCCGAACGCGAGTCTGGCCAACTTTGACTTGAGATTTTTAATTAAGATAATTGTAGTAAGCCACAAAAATAACAAACGTCAGTGAGTAACCAGCCAGTGACAGGTTATAAGTACAACCGATGCCAAATAAAAAAATCAAGTAATTAATCTGGGAATTTTTATATTACCGATAAAAATCGATTTGGGGTAATTTCTAGAGAAGCCAAATTAAACTGTAAGAAAAGAAACTCGTAGCCCGTTTTGGGGGATTTTAGAGAACTTTTTAGGGTATACGAATGATTAATATATTTTTTTATCGAGAAACATTTCTTTATAGGCGTGCTGGAAATGTCAGGGTTTTTGAATATCGAATAAACACAACGACGTCAATTTAGTTAATATGCCTTCAGAGGTAAATTGCAGATGGTTAATAATGTGATATATAGTATATAGCTGAGCACATGACTTTCAGCAGGGGTGTTCACTTTACAGTATGGCTTAAAAAGTGCCGTAAGCACTTGCATTTCGATTTTATTATACAAACAACAAAAAAAATGAATAAATAAATAAAATGAGTATCAAATCAAATTCATTTGTAGAAGCACTCAAACACACACAATCACACACACACACAGATACGTATGCAACACGTATATTTATATATGGCATACATAATATTAAAAGAAATCGCACCCAAAAACCAAATTGGCATAAACTACGCCGAAAATAAATTGAAATCTAAAAATGAATTTCAAATGCGGCAAACCCCAAAAAAAAAAAACACGCAAAGCAAACAAAACAAAACCAAACAAATATGTTGTGTGTGCGTGTGTGTAGGTGTTTGGACTGTGTGTGTGTGTGTGTGTGTGCGTGTGTGTTGGAGGAAATAGTGTAGCAGAGGCGACAAATGACAATCGCACTTCTTGACATTTGTTGATACGACGAAGATGTGCCGACTGACATGTAAGCAACAGCAACAATTTGTGTATGTGCATGTGTGTGTGTTTATAAACACGGATTTACAACAAAAATGGAAACAATGAAGAAGAAGAAAACTTTGTTATAGAGCTACATATATTTGTTTGTCGGTGAGTGTTGCAGTGGATGGATTTAAGAATGGCTTCAACATTCTTCAACATTTTTAAAAAACCGTTCTTCAATCCCCAATTAACTGGAGAGAGGATTTTCAAAATAGAAACAGAAATCATATTTGTAGTATATAAATATAAATATTTATTTTTTATAACTACTATTTTGTTTATTATTTATTAGTTATAGACATTCTTGAAAATATGTTCATGTTTAACCCATTCCTCTCATTTCAAACAGTTAGAGAGGATTTTCAAAGACAGGAAATAAATTATGTTTGTAATAGTTAAGAGCCGCGACTAAAAATGATTTCAATAATTTTTTATATATATGTATATGTATTATTTATTTTCTTTTTGTATACCATTTAGAGCAAATAATCTTAAAAGAATGTATTTTATTTAATTAAAGTTTTTTATGTCGACATTAAATAAATAAATATTGTTAAGTAAGTTTCTTTTCGCTTCTTCCTATTTTAGCTGTTAAGTTCAAATCAACTAATTATTTTTGTGGAAGATCTCATTAGAGGGTTACATAACCTCTGGTATTTATAGATCGGACATATGTCATTGTCAGTTGTCATCCTTTAATGGAGGTTTACATTACTTATTTTGGCATTTAGCATTATGTCTAATAACTGCAAATACATGCAATTTAATTCACAACAATATTGTCTTACTTAGCTATTCCGATTCTTTAAGTGTTTCCGAGTTCAATATTTAAGCGCATTTTCAAACAAGTATCAATCTTATTGCATTTGAGTTCCTTTCCATTATTATGGTAATGTTTTAGAGCTTGTGAATTGGGATTGTGGATCTCTCTAAGATAAATGAGAAATTGGTTTGAGAGTTCTCATTTTCTAGCATTTCATTTCTCTAGCATTGAGGCTGTGTGGACCCCTAGAAAAGTAGATCTCTCTCCCTTCTCGTTCCTCGTTTCTGGATCTGCTGATTGGGTAGACTGCATATTTGAGGGACTGCACTTTACATACCAATCGATCATTAGTGCAACGTGCCTTTTTTTTAATGGTATCCACTGAGCTTAACACTTCAGCAATTTGAGACGTTTCAGTAATGATTTAACTGCTATTTACAAAGGAGCTGACAAAAAGCAGGCCCGGCACAAAGACCTTCAATATGGAACTTAAAATTATAGCAAAACTCGTGGAACACACATAATAAAATAAAAAAAAAAAGAAGGCAACCGAAAACCAGTTTTCAGCTGGAAAACAAAACCAAACAACAACAACCAAACGAGTAAAATTGGTATGATATTGTACGTAAGCCGTAATTGAAGTTAACGTAATTATAAATGTGGCCCGCAACAAGAACAAAGTGGCTACAAAAAAAAAGGAACAACAAAATGCCGAACACAAAATACCCTTAAGTAAAACTAGACTCGCAAATACATTTATTTACTGGGTTTTTCTTCTTCTTTTTTTAAATAAATAAATATTTCAACAGTTAATTTATAATATTATATCATTTAATTTGACACTTGATTAATTTGTCTTACTTATTTGATTTTTCATTTTTATTTTGACTGTATTTTCAACTGCCGTTTTGCACATTTAGGAATACTCTCGGCTAGAGGGTATAATCAGAATGAGATATGCCAATGGAGAATGTAACTGCGATCTGGGAAACTGAGAACTGAGAACGGAGAATGGAGAACGGAGTACTGGCACCGAGTCTCACCCAGCCTCAGACCCCCAGTCTCACCATTTCCAGACTCAAAGACGACGTTGGGTTACGCTCAATTTCCCAATTTACATGGAAATCTTTTGAAGACGCTACAGAAATTCATTTGCGCTTCACAGCACAAACTGTGCAATATTTGCAGAGTGGGTGGCATGAGGGGGGATAAGGGGAGGAATTGGTAGGAGCAGCTGCGAGTAATGCTGCTTCACAAATATAAGTCGAAAAACGTGCGCTTTACATTTTTCCTCGATACAAACAAAAAAATAAAAATAAAAGAGAAAAATCAAAATGAAATAAATCGAGATTCAAGGTTTTGAGGACATTGACGCAAAGGTCAGCGCGAGAGAGAGAGAGAGATGGAAACAAGTTTTGAATAGCTCATGTAATACATATAGATACAGCTACTTATTACTTATATATATATATAGATACATATATATATGGATATGCATCACGAATTGAGTGACAAAAGATGACAGATCAAACATTAAAAAAAGACTCTTTAATTTAATTACTTTTGTTGATATTTTAGAATAAGATTAAACCAATGTTTAATATATATATATATATATATAGCCATTTGGGGCTTTCATCTATGTTGAATTTTAATATAGAAACTAGTTTATATACCTATAGTAACTATTGTATTTGACTAACCTTAGTTAATTATTTAATTGGACTGCGGTTGGAAAAAGTTGATTGAGTTAGGAGATGTTTGGGCAGTTTTTAGAATTGTTTTTAATGGTGTTCCTCGTGTGTCCTGCTCAGAGTCTAATTAGTTTGGTTAGATCTAACCTGGGTATTCTTCTTCTTCATTTAAAAACTATTCGAATCTTGTTTTATTAGGATTTACTAGTTTTTTTAAGCCAGTTGATGCAACACAGCAAAGTTAATGTCAAAAAATCTTCAAAATTACTTTTAAGCCAAACAAATTTTATAGTTTGCATAATTTAATATTTATTATTTATAATATTTGTACAGCTTAAACATGTTTTAAGTGTAGTTTTGAATTAATTAATCATAGATATTAAATTTTATTTTTATTTTTTACTTTGTCAACATTAAATAATATAAATAAATCAATAGCATTTGCAAATATTGAACAATTATTAATAAGCATTTTTATTTACTTTTTGATTTTATTTAATTTTTGTTTTTTTGTGACGTAAACTGCCTCGAAACATTTCATGAACACTCTTCTGTACGAATTCTTTGCTGTCTCTCACTCTCTCTCTCTGTTGCTCTCCCTTCCTCGCTCGCTCTCCTGCCTTATCAGCATAGCTCTCAGCTGCCTTTGGCAGTTTCAAAACAAAGTCCATTTGTGATTGTTGGTCAATATTTTCAGCGTACAGTAGAGACAACATTTAAAATGCTATTATCTAATCGCCACCGATAGTCTGTGTGTGTATGTGTGTGCGTGCGTGCGTGTGTGTGTGTGTGAGAGAGAGAGAGAGAGAGAGGGAGAGCACGAACTTACCTTGGCGATAAGCCTTAGCACAGTGTTTAGTTATATTGTTATTAAGTTATGAGCAGAAGCAATTAAGTCGAGGGACCCAAGGAAAAAATTATTAACAAAAAAACCAAAAAAACCAAAAATTTCAACTTACGTACAAAACTATTTATAAAGAAATTGTTTCTGCGGCTCAAAACTGGTAAAACCTGTTCGCAAATGCTGTGGGCCAAAACGAATAAAAAAACACAAAAAAAAAAAACCATCTAACAATAAACTAATTAAATCAAATCAAAATACGTCGCAAAAGAGCGACAGAGACAGAAAGAGCGTGAGTGAGAGAGAGCGAGGCAAAAGAGTGAAAGAGAGTGAGCAAACTGCACATAAAAATAGCCGCAGAAAATGTTCATTGAAAAAATTATAAATAAAATGTTGAAAAATGCTTAAGTTTATTTATATATATTTAAATATATACAAACATACATCTAGAAATTAGTATATATGTATATATATATATATGTATTTATTTCAATAGCGTATGCAAAATGTGCGAGATAAGAAAGCAAATTGGCCGACAAGCTCAGGTGATACGGCATAAATGTATCTGTATCAGTAAGATACTATGTATCTGTGAGATACTTGCACTCGCACTTCACATGACACGAAACGTTAAGAATTCATGACTAAATAAAACACACACACACACACACACACAGACATACGCACAACAAATTCCAACTGCTGTGTGTCAATTTAGTTAGTTTAGTTTTCGGTGTTTTTGTTTGTTTGCCATTCAGTTCAGTTAAGACTGTCTTTATGCCAATATTTGCAATTGCATTACTATGGAAATTAGAATTGATCTCCTATCTATGAATTGTTAATCATGGAACTTAAAATACACTGAGGCAAACAATTAGTGCTCAAATCCGTCAGATCAGAATTAAGACAGAGTTAATCGAAACTCGCTGCTGGCCAAATTGACAGATCCCTGCTTTATGTATATATTATTTAGTAAGCTTTTCAAATATCGAATTCTCTATTTATAAGCTATAACAATAAAAAAATATATTTAGTATATTAAAGAATAATGATTTTCGCTCAGTGTACAATAATTTCTATTTACTTAAACTTATGCAGCCCAATTGCTGATGACTTGAAATTGATAAACACTTAACAAAGATCTGATAACTGAAGTAAACCCAATAAGAAATCAGAAATGTATAACATTTAGAGTGTGGACCGTCGAGAAATAATGGATAGAGAAGAAGAAGAGTAGTAGAAGAGTAGTTCTCGCAGATCTCCAAATGAAATAACAAAATTGATAAAGATATTCAACTTGTCTTGATTCATATTAGAATCGAAATCCGAATGAGTATTTCTCTAATTGGATTATCGATGAATTTTGATTGTGATATATAAATGTTTGGTTGAGTCAAATATTTAATAAATATTCATTGATGTATACCTTTTTTTTTAATTTTTTACTCAAAGCTTTCGACTCGAAAAGCTTCTTCAATCAATATTTTTGTAGTGCGTAGTAATCCAAGTTTTCATTGAGTTTGTTTCGCTGCATTTTGATGATATTTTTACATATATTTTGTGTGATTAATTTTATAATTAACGATAATTATTATTTGCACATTTATTTTCACTTATTTGCGATGCTGGGCAACACTGGCCTAACAATTAATTTGGTTGATTGTAAATTTTTGTTGTTGTTGTTGTTGTTGTATACAATTTGCAAAGTGAAACCGTTGCGTGTATAAATATATATATATATATATATATCTATATATATATATGTATTACTCTATATGTAGCTATAAATTTGCTTTCTATTGATTTAATATTTTCCAAGGCGAACTTGATAGATTTTTGTTTGGTTTTTTTTTATTATTATTTATATATCTTTTTATTTATGGTAAATTTGTGGGATTATATATATATATATATATATGCATGTATATGTAGTGTATTTATTGATTTCTTCAAGAAATTATATAGTACTTGTCGTAGAAGTCAGAACTATAGAGCCAAAAAGAAGAACAAAAAACACCAAAAAAATATAAAAACAATGTGAATAGACTAGTAGAAAAAGAACAACTTGAAGTTTAGATAGTTGATTGGGGAGGGGGTGGTGGGCGGGCGGGTTTTTTTTTTTGTCGACAACATTTGACTCGATGCGAGTGCGAAACGAAATGGAAACGAAACAAAATATAAATAAAGATACGCGCAGGCGGCGACAGGCGACGTACGAAGACGACCACAAAGCGAGTGACGGCAA
The DNA here is from genome assembly GCA_035043205.1 of Drosophila trichaetosa. Taxonomy (NCBI): domain Eukaryota; kingdom Metazoa; phylum Arthropoda; class Insecta; order Diptera; family Drosophilidae; genus Drosophila; species Drosophila trichaetosa. Next base: position 3,320,505 of record JAWNNE010000535.1, on the reverse strand, counting down.
TTCGATTATGAAACGCGGCTAAGCGACAAGAGAGCCAGCGCGAGCGAGAGAGAAAGAGAGCGCGCCGCAGAGAGAGAGAGAGCGAGTGCCGAGGCGGCTCCGAGAACGCGCGCGCTCCGAGAGAGACACGGTGGCAATGAAACGCGACACAAAAATTCCGTAACCGAATTGAAATTTATTTTTGAAAGAAAAATATACAAAAACACTTTTTTGCGATTTTCTGCAGTTTGTTTTCAATAAAATTGCAATATTTTTGAATTGTTGGCAGCAAACTTGAGTAGTTGGTGGCGACTTGCGAGCAATTTGCGTTGCAAACACTTAACGCACACACACATCAACACACACACACATGCACACGCACACACACTTTGCTTTTTTCCTTTTATATTTTTTGTGATTCGCTTTTTGTGTGCACTTTCAGATACTTTTGGGATTTTTGAATAATTGTGGATATTTGTGGCTATTAATTCACTATTGTTTGGATAGAGTTATATGCGATAGATTGGCTGGGAATCACGCACGACGCACGAGGTACGAACGGAGACACGTCGACAGTGGGACAAGCAGAGAGGCTGGCAATATATATTTTTTTCTTTATTTTTTGTCTGCCTTGTTCCGGTGGACTGGCCAAGCAAACCTCACCAAACGAAATACAAACTCGAACTGAAACGCATCCAAGAGATACACCAGCTGTGTGTGTTCAGTTCAATTCATTCCGCTCTCTCTCTCTCTCTCTCTCTCGCTCGCTGTCAAGTGTCGCGGGAGCGTAGACCGTATTTTTTGCTAACTGTTGGCAACACTTTGCCCCATGGCTGTGCTGCGTAGTGCGCCTCTGCTTGCACCAATGACGAACTGCCGTGCAAACAGAACGAGATGCAGCAACTCTAGTGTGGTATTTTTAAGTTCGCTCTCGCGCTCCCTCTGTCTCAGTCTCTCTCTGGAGGCCACTGCCGGCATTTTCATTTTGCGTGGTGGCCCCACAATTAGCGTATCTGAGAGATACGCCAACGACGACGACGACGACGACGTCGACGACACTACGTCAAGAACGGAACGCAAAAATCAAAAACAATAATTGCTGTTTTGAGCGCATTTTGTGTTTTTGTTGTGTGCTTTTGCACAACGAATAAAAATTCACAGCTCTAAAAAAATACTCAAAATGTGAATACAACTAATTTTTCGAAAATAAATGCAAAGATTTTCCAACAAACGTGGATCAACAAAAAAAAAAAATAAAATGATCACAACAGAAACATAAACACGAATCGGCGAATGCAAAAAAAAAACACACATTTTGATGACGAAACACATGTTGTGTTTACACACACACACACTCTCAGAGAGCGAGAGAGAGAGAGCTGCAATTGGCGCTCATTTGCAGCTTTGTCGCGCAACGCAGCGACAAAAACAAATTAAGAACAAAAAAACAAACACAATAAAAAAACAAAAGAGAAAACAACAAAATGGAAAAGCTCTCCACGTTTTCGTAGTCGTCACTGTCGCCTTCAATTTCAATAGCACTTAGAGCGACTAGCTGTTCCTACAACACACACACACACATGCATATACATGGCTAAACTTCACAGATACAATCAAACAAACACACACACACACGCATGTTAGTTTAGTTTTATTGACAGCTATTTTGCTGCTTCCTATGGCAATTTTTTGTTAGCCAACACAGCACAATATTTATTTATTTATTTATCAATTTATTTGTTATTATCGAATTATTGAATTGAAAAATTTATTAATCTGAGTTTCTCAACTTACCAGTTCTCTTTCGAATCCAGTCCAGCATAATTTCTCGCAAGCAACCAATTCTCCTACAAAAATCGAAAAGTTTAATATGTTAATTTAATTATAATTTATATTTGCTAAGAATAAAATTTTAAAATCAAAAATAAAATGAACAATAAATTGAAAATAATTCATTTAAAACTTAAAGAAACAGTTAAGTTAACATTTTAGATGCAACAAATAAAATAAATTGTAAAAATTAAAATATACTAATATTAATAGACATTTTTTTGTTAAATCCGAACAACAAAATTAAGTTAAATAAAACATTGAATAATTAAAAATTATTTATCTATTTATTTCAATTGGATTTTGTTTAAAAATACTTGTCTCTATTTATGTTTATTTTTTTTAATTACATTACATTAACAATTAACACCTAAAACTAAATATAAATAAGAAATTTAAATACAATTTTGAATTCAATGTTTACTTAATTATTTTTTTAAATTAAGATAAGTTCAGCCAAGGCGACAATAAGCAATTTTCATGTCGCTCAATTCGCAGCTCTTTTGGACGACACTTTAGATTTTGGCCAAGATTCTATTTGCCGGCCTTAATTATGCATGACAAATGCAGTTAAGCTGCTGATTGCATGCACGTAATTACCGCACAAGACCACAGAACAAAAAATAAATAAAAAAAATAAAAATAAAAATAAAAAAATAAGCAACAAAAACAACAACAACAACGAAGCAACTTACCAAACTGCTAACTACAAGAGACAAATGGCAAATGTGCCACTTTAATTGCTGACAATTTAAAAACTTTATTTCTTTTTTTTCTTTCTTTGTCTTTTGCATTTGGCTTTGGCTTCGTTCTTCAGCAAGTTATAATATACATATATATATATATATATATATTTTTTTTTTTATGCTACAAACAATTAGAAACGAAATGAGCACAGCAGAGGTGTGGCAAAAACTTGATGACAAATAAGAAAACTCAAAACAACTGACAATTTCCCAAAGTCTTAGCTGGAAAAACTGTTTGTTGGCATTGAAGCTGTTACAAGACTCAAGTCATTTCTAACCACAAGTGACAGGATGATGCCATGAAATACCCTAAAAATATGTTCAATAACATTCACATCAATCCAACTATCTATTTTTACGTAAATTTACTTAAAATACATCTTTAAAATATGAGAATTCAAATTTTGGAAAAAAGAAAAACCAATTTATTGTTCCCATTCTGTATGATATAGTTGCTTAAATCACAATTAGTGAGTTTTGTTCAGATATCTTATATTATATATATATATATATATATACAGTTTAATTCCAATTTGGTCCCATTTTGTAGATAAAATATATTAGATTTCATACTAAGCTTATATATATTTTTAAGCTGATTTGTTTTTGGTATATATACATACATAATTGCAACGAAAATTGTTAACTAATATTAACAATTTGTAAAGAAAAGCGAAAAGCGGATTTGACCTACAATTTTGATAACCAATTCGCTGAAAATCTGTATGTATTCCATTTTTTGTCTATAATCAGCCTCATTACTTATGCCAATAGCGATTGCCTCCAGTGTTGGAAAACGTGAATAGCAGATACCCTGAGTCCAAGAATAGCTTTCCTAAGTCATTCATAAGTTGATAATTGCGAACCCGTTTATGCTGCTGCATAATTTAATATATTTTATCATATTGCTCAAATGGCAAGTAAGTAAAAGAGAAATAATCGATTCTTATCGATATTGCTGAAACGGAGCAATTTATCGATTAAATGAAATAAGTTTTACAGAAAACTATTCTAGCCTATATTTTGCGAGTTGAGATGACAACTTCTGGCTATTGCAAACTTTGCCACAGCATCATTATACCCACTTTCGATGGGTTTAGGGTACTCAAAAAACCCAGTAGTTCCCAAAGTGATGATTGCCATAAATTTCTGTGTACAGTTTATGGATGCTGCCGAGGTCCACGGCTAGACGCAAATCAAAATCAATGTCTATGGAAAACAAGAAAAAAAGAATTGAAATACAAAAAAAAACGTGTACAGTAAAGAAAAAATAAAAAAATGATGGAATCAATTCGCTGTGCGAAGTTTTGCCAAAGAATTGCCTTGACTCGTTTTTTACGAAAAAGCATTGAACGAAGGTTTTGTTTTTTACTGCAAATTGTTGGACTGTAAGCAGAGAATCAATGATTGTGCAGTTCTTGTTCAGTGGAAATTAATCCGAGTATTCACTTAAACTTAAATGTGATTCATTTAAGAAAAAGACAATGCTTTTTTATATGATATCAATTTGATATTATTGGACAACATATCAAATTGAGACAAATATAATACTTTATCCTATTTATTTTACTTTTTGATAGACTTGAAAACTCATAAATTTCGAATTTAGAATTTATTGCAGTTAAAAAGTTAATCACTATGACTTAATTTAATATTAATAATTTTAATGGATTTTGGCGAGGCATTTTTTAAATAGTATATTTAAATTTGTTTGAACGATATTCATTTCTTATTGCTTGAGCAAGATAACAAAATAAAAAAAAATTAGTATAATACTTTAAATCATTTAGCACATTTTTAGATTCTTAGTTCTTAAATATAAATTAAAGAAAAAATAATAAATATTAAATAAATTGTAAACTCATAAAAAATGTTGAATACACAAAAAAAAACAATATTTTTTTGATGGGTTGATAAACATAACTTGAGCTCCAACTTAACCTTCGCTGCAAATAGAAGTATAAATATTTTGTTGGCCAACTTTTGAGCATATATTTAATTGATACTTGAGTAATACTCTTGACTCTGCTCTGTAACAGTCTGTACACACTCTGACACTGTAAGTAAAAGGGCATAAGCAAATGCTTGAGCTCAACTTTGATTATATATTTTTTCTTATCTGCTTTAGATAAACTGACAAATCAAAAAAAAAAGATTAAAGACAATTCAAAAAAATACCCTTTGCCAACTCATTTTCTGTTTTTAAACTGACTTTAGAGTATTTTGCAGTCGGCTACGTTCCGCGTGTATTTTGTTTTTTGCTTCTTGCTACGCTTTGTTAGCAATATATTAATGATTTTTTTCTTATAAACTATTATACTCAACTTTTTGGTTTTTTGCCCTTTTTGTTGTGTTAGCGAAGACCTTAAAAGCAGTTTGTTGTTTTTTGGTTTTTTTTTTTTATCAATTTTGCTTTATGTTGACCTGAGAAAATCATTTTTGCTGAGTTAATCATTTTTATGGCATTTTGGCTTAGCGCATAAATCGCTATTCAAATGTTTAATAAATATTATTAAATATTTTGTTTACATTAGCTACTAACTTGAAAGTTATATTTGTTTATGGTTATGGAGTTCGAAAAAGGTTTCTTTTTATATATTACAAAATTTGTGAAAACAAATGTTATATACAAAAGTTTTCAGAAGGTTTTCGATTCTGATGGCGCATTTCACAAATTCGCGTATGTTTAAGAAATATTATTTTATGGATCTTTTCAAAAACTTGTAGGATCGATTTTTGGAATTTCATCAATTTTTGTAACCGAAAATATTTTATGCGAAAGTTTTCCGCTGTTTTCCAGGTCGCAATTCTTTGAGGCACTGTCATAAAAAATGGTGTTTTCGAGTCAATGACGTCGTTAACAAATATATTAAATAAGTAATATGGGAATAAATATATATATATATATATATATATATATCGCCTTTCACCAAACTAATATGGGCTCTGCGCGATTAGCGTTCAATTTGTCTTCATTTTCGACCAGCTCATTACTTCATAAAATATAATTAGTAAACATAAAAAGAATTTGCTTAAATGTATATACATACATATACACACCCATACAAACACACTACATACATATACATATGTACATAAATACTATAACATAATTAACATAAGTATTTAATGCAAATCGTATTTATATTTTTGTTTGCGAATTGGCAAAATCTGTTTTTTACTGCCACTCAAATTTATGCACTGGGTGTTTAGACGAGTGTTGCAACAGTGCATGTGGCAGCATTTTGAATACTATCTAAGAATGTCTATAATTATTCAATATGCACCAATAAAATCTAGTTTTTATTTAATATGTTGCAACATTGCAGGTATGTAAATTGAAATAAATATACTTGACTCCATTTCCACAATATCGATAAGTATCGATAACAGATAGCAATAAAATTCACAATTTTAAATTTATTTATGTAGATTTTTATTATTATTTTGTTTTTATATGTTTATTTATTATATTAAATTAAGAAACTTGAGTGAAAAAAGTTGGTCGAACAACTTATGATTGCAGGGTATCGCCTAGTCGAGCAGTGTCTTGAGTATAGCATTCTGACTTGTTGCTGGCCATTTGCTGTTGGCTGTGCTTGGTACAAAGCTGGTCTGCGATTGCGGAAGTTGCCGGCTTAGCCAGTCAAATTCTACAGCTACCCGCCTGCCAGCCAATTAGACACCCAGTGTTGGTTGGTTTAGTTGAGGTCTTGTTGCAGCCGACTCGACTCGAGTCGAGTCGACTCGAGCGACTCGTTGTCGAGCGGCCCAAAAGTGGCAACAAGCAAAACAACACCACACGAGCAGCGACACGTGCTTACAACGACACTCAACAATGTTGCGGGGCAGGTGTCAATGCTGTAAGTCGGTGTATGAAAATGGAATATGCTGGCAACAAATATGCATGCACAGGCAGAGGCAGAGGCAGAGGCTGTTGCTAGTTGTCACTGTTGTTCTTTGCCTGCGCTTATGGAATTGTTTATAAATGATGCAGCAGCAGCAGCAACAGCAACAACAACAACAACAACAACAACTGCAAAGCGTGACGAAGTGCTGAAAATGCAATTGTTATACACTAAACTCATTCAAAATGATTAAAAGGGGTATAATAGTTTAGTACCAAAGAATGCAACAGTCAGAAATATATATATACATATATATTCTCGATGAACCGACTTTAAGAGCTATAAGTTCTTGTCTGTTCCCTGCGTAGATCAAATTTGCTGCATTTTATCGTTAGCTACAGGGTATATCATAGTCGAGCTCACGCCATAGCAGCAGCCTTATTTTGTTGTTGCTGCTGCATTTGTTAGTGAATTAATAAAATCTTAATTATGTTGCAACAAATAATTGCACACTTGTGCAGAATAACATAGCAGTCAAAAGCAAGTAAGCTGCCGCCGCAGATGCCTCCAACTGCAACTGCAACTGCAGCTAACTGCAAATGCTGCTGGGCAGCCAAAATGCAATTTGAATAATTGTTCGCGTGAGCATTTTTTATGCATTTCAAATTAAATTGGTTGCCCAGTCGAAAGATAAAAAACAAACCGCGCTGCACATCAAATCTAGCCACAATTTTCATATTCTCAGTTGATAAAAATTGCAAACTTAAAAGTTAAATTTGAATAAAAACATAAAAAGTGATTCGGAGAATCTGAATCTGCCTCAATCAAAAACTTTGCTCAAAAACTGAAATTCAGAATCGGAAAAATGTAGAATAATTATCGGAATCTTTAATTTGTTTAAACTTCATCAGTTTGGGAATGCTAATGTTTGTCAACCCCGGTTTTAAACATGTTGCTTACATATCTGCAAGAATAGTCAGTTTATAATATGTTTTTTTATTAGCATCATAACTCATGGAATTGAATAATGTTGAAATACTTCTTCAGAAATATGTTTGAATGATATAAATGGCTAAATATTGAGTTGATTAACTTGTTGTTGCCATTGTTTCTGCATTAATTGATTACTTTTCGTGGTCAAATCAGAGTTTTTCTGGCTACTCTGCTTAGGTTCGTTGTCCTGTCGGAATTTCCACAGAGATGGTTTTTCTTGTTGCATAAGTCAATATTACATTTTCCATAGTTGATTCATGATTGACTCTACATTTGGAAAATCAACGATGTTCAGCGTTGTTGAATCGTTTTCTAAGTCAATTTGGGTTTATTTTCTGCATTTGCAGCAAGAAAGCATAAAACATTTCAAGATAACTGAGACGGAAGCATTTTTCAGTTCCTAATTGATAACGGTGCTATTTTTATTTCCGGCTTTTTATGTAGATATCTTTATTCATATTTTTTTTGTATTCGTTTTTTTTTTTCTTTACATATTTATTTTATATAACTCCAATACTTTGCAATTGTGAATACATCTCAGCCATTCCAATTATCTGCTTCCACTTTCTATGTCTGTAAAGTTTATGAGGGATTTCTTTTACGTATAAAAATCTATTTATGTCTGTAGTATTTATTACTACGTATAGACGTACATATAATAATAAATAATGTCTCTATATTATATTAAACTGAACCCACGATCTGATGTGTGGAAACAAAAATGAGTTCACATTTGAGGAATTCAATGAACCTAACTTAATTTGCTGCTGAAGTCGCCCTGCACAGAATTCCGCGTATTGCTGGCATCAAGTGACTTTTTGCCATATAATCTAAGTATATCATTTTTTTCCCCTAATAACTTCTAAGCGTTCACACACAGAAACATCAGATTATGTACAGTGTCTTCAAATTACACGGCTTATCATTTAATACAATTCGGGGAATTCATTAAAAAAAAAAAAACCGAACAACAGACAAAAAAAAAAACTCAAAGATATATAAGAAAAAAAGAAGAAGAAGAACAAAAAATTAACTACAAATTTAAATATATCGAATTTCCGCAAGTAAATAAGCGAAAGCAAAGCCAAAGTTAGAGAGCCAAAGAGCAAACTATTTGTTGTACCTAATGCGTAGGTTAAGGGCATGCCTTAATAATAATAATAACAACAACAACAACAGGAAGAAGAAGAAGAAGAAACCGCAAAACTCAAGAACCAAATTCCTGGTAAAGCTCAAATCCTGTTTATTTCCTTTAAGCTACCTAAGCAACCAGAAGGCGCAGCCACTAAATCTTCTATAGGTAGTTTTCAGATGCTTTTGTATCTGCAGGTGTGTGCGTGTGTGTGTGGCTGCTTATGTGCTTCGGTTTTCATATATCGTCTCGTCGCTGATTTATTATTTACTTTATAAAAAATGCTTCGGCCTCAGCTTTGGTTTTAGCTTCAGCGAATCTTTTTCTCATCGTTTGTTTGTTTATTTTTTGTTTTTTTTTTTTTTTTAGGCGACTTTTGCTTAATTTTGTGTCTTGGAGGGGAACAAATTCTATTCATTAGAAAGAGTGTGTGTGCGAGACGGAAAAAGAGAGAGAGAGAGGGAGAGAGAAGAGCATCTCCCTGGCGGACGCTTCACGGAAATCTTGTTAAATTTCGCTTGATTGAATTTGCCTGCATTTGGCGGTGTTTTTATTTTTTTTTTTCATTTATTTGTTGTTGCTTTTTTCGCTCTCTTTTTTTTCTCTGTTTTTTTTTTTTTGTATTTGTCAAGCGCCTCAAATTGACCACACGCACAGCAGAATGGCTGGCGAAGCCATAGCCGAGAGCTGCTGAAATACTTCTTATGTAACTCATAAATTGCAATACAAACACATATATCAGCATTATAAAAACACACAACACACACACACAACACACACACACAACACACACACACTTAGCTCTCTAACCGCACAATTTACGGTAAGGAAATGAAACATGAACAACTTTGAGGCAAATTTAATAGTTCCAGCTCGAAATTGAAACACTCTTGCGAAAGAATCGGAATTTTAGAAAGAATAGTTTATAAAAATACAAGTTTTCTATTTCTGCTCTTTTTTTATAGATTTTTTTCATTTATTTATACATTATTTATTATATTTTGCTAGTTTACAGAACAATTTTCATTTGAGATAGATTTTATGAATTTTATGTAAGTTTTTCTGAGCATGGAAGATATTTGATATTTAATTGGGAGTATTAACCCATTAAATCCAAAGATCTTTTCAAATAAAAAAGTAAAGCTTTTAAGCTGTTGTTCCCAGCTACATTTTGAACTCATCTATTGTATTCCAAAACAATTTTTGAACTAAAATTTCATCGACTTGCTTCAAATGCAGTCAATTCTTGCTATGAACAATTTGCAGAGCAGTCAACATTTTATTTGAATCATAATCAGCATCAATAGCCGATTCGATATAGACAAGTTTGTCTGTATGTTTAAATGGGAAATGTTTCTTTTGGTTTTTGTAAACGGTTCCGATTCCGGTTAAATGCTTTCATTATCTTATTTCTACACGGATATGTAATCTTCAGATAGCTATTTGATTGAGTTACCAAATGCTTTAGCAAGTCTGTGAGATCTACGCAGAGGGCATTTGGAAGCAATCAGCTGGCTAGAAGCAAAAGCGTGTTTGGCAGCACAGAGGAAGCTGGAGGATTGCAATAAAGTCACAGCATGGCAGCTACCTGGGTGGAGTCCATAGATGCCGCTACACGCCACGCTGCTCCCTCAAAACACGCTGACGCCGCCAGCTCCCCCTTGGCAGCCTCTTGGCTGGTAATAGCCAAGAAAAACCGCAGAAAATGCTATACAGCTAAACAGGCAGAGACAGAGAGAAGGGGCAGAGAAACGGGCAAAGCTGGCCAAGATGAACTTCGCTGTACAATGAGATTTATTTATCGTGATTGTGTGCTTAATTGAAAATTGTTTGAAAGGCCGCACATGACGCGGCTACTTGAGAGCGCAACAGGAATCGCCAGTTGCCAGTTGCCACTTGGCAGTTGCCAGTAAGTTCCCAGTTCCCAGATGGCCGTCTTGGAAACTGATTCTCATATATCAACGTGACCCATCTCACTGAACTGAGTGCTCTATGGCTCTGGACTGTCATGCTTAACGGTATTTTTAGCACACACACACACACACACACCCACACACACACGTATTTATTGACATACATTTTGTTTTTGTGTATTTTTTTGTTGGCTCCTGCGAACGACTTTACGGACAATTTGTCAACGACATGGACAATGATAGCAGCAGAAATTGTTGCCAGTTGTAAAATTAAAATGTCAAAGCCGACAACAACAAGGATCTGAAATAAAGAATACACAGTGGGCAGAGACGAGGTGGGAGACCGCGCGGAATGCGGAGCCACTATGAATGGAATCCATCAACCGCCCATGGAGCAAGGGCCTCCAGCTGGCAGTTGTCAAGTGACGCAGCTACGCTACTCCGTATTCAATCAGTTTTCAAATGCGTCGCATATTTCTGGTGGGCACCGTTTGGAGGCACTGTGGCATGGCAGTGGCATCCACTTAGCCTCGGGCTGTTTCGCTTGGTTGCCATCGGCCATAATATGATCAATTCTTAAACAAGCTGGCATTTAAGCTAGTAAAAAACTGCCTTGCTATAAATATCACATTTGGGAAAAATATTTAAGTGAAAAATTAAATATTAATTAAAATAAAATATGTTGCTTAGAAAGAAAATATCATCTAGCACATAATTTAATTAAAAGTGATTGAGACACTCTCATATATATACTTGAGATACTTGAGCCACAGAACTATAGATATCTAACTAGATCCTCAGACCATAAAAACCTGCTGGCAACAAATTAATTAGATAATAAAAAAATGAAGTGTAACATATTAATTAAGTAACATGTAAAATTGTTTTATGATTGACTATTGTGTTCATTATGTTGGCTCGCTGATAGAATGCAAATACAAACAAAACTGAAAGAAACAAATGTTAACAATAGACAAACTAGTTAAAATTGCTAACGTGGCTTTTTCCTGCGAATGTAACTCTCATCTAATTATTGGCAATTTCTCAAGTCGTTGCCAAGCTGCTGAGTTCTTAACTAGCCAACCTGCTGGCCCAACAAGCAGCATATGTTCTCAGCCATCAAGCCTGAGCACAAAGAGCCACCCTAATGACACAGCGCCCCTCATACGCCCTTCAGCTCGGCGGGGTGCCGCACAATTCCATCGCTGGCAAAAAAAAAAAACAACACACAAAATACTTTACAGAATAAGCGCTCGAGGACATCCTTGAGAAGTTGCCTACACCACCCGTTGCTCCATGGATTCGCCCTAATGTGATCTGTGCCTCCTGCCTCCCTTCCTCAGCCCCTCCTCCAACCAACGTATTTTATTTTAAATTGTTTTTACTTTGATGTGTGTACTTCTGTTTTGGATTGATTGTTGGAGTTGGGATTTTGATGCCGCACTTGATAAGCGTATACATAATAAAATCAATTCTTTTGCAAGGATTTGGCCGGGATCATAATATTTCACGTGGAAAACAAATACATATAAGTGGGTAATAAAATGATGCGATTGTCGATTGAGTTGTTAAGCAATTCAAAAATCATTCACTTGAAAAGCTATGAAAATGGCATGTCAATTTTATTGTTTCATGATTAGTAAGAAAATAACTTTTAAAACCAAAATTGCTTTTGTTAAGAATCAATTTATAAATAAAAATAATTCAGTGATTGCAAATGTTATGCTCCTTTGTTGTTTTTCGCTTAACTATTGCCATTGCTACGAACTTTCAAAGAGCAATAGCACAGCCAATAGCAGAAATTTGAAAAGAATGCTCTTTCGCTCTGCTCTGATCTGCCATTAATTAGCAAGATTAAGAGCAGTAGCAAGAGAAAATATTTACATTTTACTCTCAGCAATAGCGAGAGCAAAGAGAGCTGCACAGCTTTTACTACCGATATTGTAATCGCCTATTTGTTTTGCTCTTTTGGTGCGGAGTAATAAATTCAAGCACTCGAAAATAAATCCAATGCTCGCTTTTTCAATGAGTAACCATTTGAAATTTGTAGAAAAACACGCGCTGGACATTTAGTTTGATTATCACAAATCAACAATCATTGAATTTTTTATTACATTATTTTTAGTTGTAGAAAGAGAATCGCCCGGCCCAGGTTCGATTTCTTGTCTGGCTTTTACAACCTGTCAAATATATTTGCCTTGCCCCCATCGATTTCGTGCGTATACAATACTAAGATACTTCCTACATTTCAAGTCAAGAAATCAGGTTAATATCTCGTCAGGCAGTTAAAGTCACCGCCTGATGGGTTTGTGGCCATTGCGAATAAACGTGTGAATTTTATGTGTTGGCTGAAATTTTAAGAGGCTTTCAATTTAATGGGGCATTGCGTTTCGCTAAGAACAGAACCAGAAGACCAGGTAAAATAAATTGCAGTTTCAGAAATGCATGGAACACACACACACACAAAAAAGAAGAAAACATGAAACAAATCAAAACAAACAAGCACAACAAGAACGTAAGAACAGATTGTACATATCACTATGGAGAGATGGAAGACTCGGGCTTTATTTATTGTGCGATGCCTTACGACAATATCCTTTGTGCGGCATTTTCCGGTTTTGCCTACAGTCAGTGCACAGGTGTCGACGACTGTGTGTGTCAATTACTTAATTTTAATGGCTTTTATTATGCGCTCGCACACACGGTAAGTGTAAAACACACACAACGCACACACACACGCCCATGAAGAATGCGCATCGTGTGGGCCATTAGCAAAATAAAAGTCAATGAAGTCAAGTTGGGAAAAGTTGATCGCGTGAGTTGTGGCGATTTTAAGCGCGGATCAAAGAACAAGCTAAATACAGATGACTTTAAAAACAGTCAGTTGCATATGAGGGTGGAATTTGAAAAGGGAGAGTGAGTGAGAGAGAGTGAGCGAGAGAGAGAGAGGGGAGAGATAGAGATAGACCTAGAGAGAACTCGTCTAGCAGATCCATTAAATGGATTACAAATTTGGATCTCGGAGACTATAGATATTTCAAGTTGGGAATATAAGTTGTCGTATACCAACTGGAGCACAGAAGCATCCCTAATATACCTAGGTAAAAGGATCAACTATAATAAAGTTCCGCCACAATCATTTTATTCTGATACGGTGTCTCAGTTATGATACTGGATATGAGTTTTAAAAAGATGCAAAATTCCGATTCTGAATTTCACTTTGTAAAATTGCGGATGCGATTCTGGTTTTGGTTATTTTAATTATTTAATTAATATAGAAAAACCTTTTATTAACTTATTATGTATTATATCTGTTTCAGTTTAAAAAAAAGTAAAATTTTGTTTATAATCAAGTAATCAAATATTGGAGACAACAGTTAAACAACAATATTTTTTATATTTCAATAGTTTATTTATGTAAATAAATTGAAAGAGAAAATACAAGGCTACTTGAAAATTGTATTTATATAAATTAACTTATCAAACTAAATATTAAAACAAATTATTAAAGTAATTACTTGAAATACTCTTTAAATTAGCCAATTTATATATAATAAGGAAAAAATTGAATAAAAAATCACATTTGAATATGTCCATTTATAAATTCATAAAAAAAAACCTCACTTGCATACCTAAACGGAGAGGCAACGGCAAATAAGGTTGGCGATTTGGTTACTTGGATGGTATTTGGTGCGAATCCGAATCTGAATCCGATTCCGAGTCAAAGTTGCGAGTTTGAGTGAATTTTATATCTATCCACTTGTTGCTAACTGCCGACTGCCAGCTGCTCGTGGCCTGTTGCGCTGCTGCTGTTGTTGTTGTATAGATTTTGTTTATGACGCCCCAACAACAAATATACAAAACGCAGGTGTCGTGTGGTTGGTTTATTATTTCAGCGCGACGAAGAAACATAATTAAAACAAAAAAGAAAAAATACCACAAACTCACGCACACAAAATCATACAAATACATAGATACGTAGAGACACAACTACAGGCATACACTTTGAATAACTGACTAACCGCAACAAATATGTGAGCTTTATGTAAATCTTGAGTTCCGATTGCACTTCGAATTTGTTTATTAATTTCAGTTGTTATTGTTGTTGTTTTGACAGACAGCAGCAACAAAAACAAGCAGCTGCAAACTGTTCGCTGTTTGGCGGTATGGTGAGTATGCGCATTCCAAATGCGTGTCTCACAACACATTTGTATCGCATTAAAGCGTTGCTATTTCGTATCCTAATCATATAATACGCAATTAAAACATTTTTAATCATACTTCGATAGCATTCGGCAGCTTAAAAGTAAATAAAAATAAAAAGATTTCAGTGCTTTCTAACACTGAGACCGCTCACAACTGTTGCGCACAGCTGAGTTAGTTGTCTCCATGGGCAGCTATCGATACAGCGCTAATATCGATAACCGCTCCCGGAAGATCTGATGACAACCATTAACTATTAAGATTCTATTATACTCTATATATTATGCGCATATTAATGAATTTAAATATAAACATATTTACATTTTTTAAAAATATATTTCTAGCTCCTAGGCATGCCACTGTGCATAGTTCGGTCAGCTGTTTTTCAACGTTTTGCAGCACTGCATCGCATGCCTTGCGGAGTTTAGGCTGCTTTTTGCGGCTTTTGTTTGCCAGTTGCTGCCAATTGCATTTAGAATGGACGATTTTCAATCATGGCTCAACGACCAGCTCCGCCTGCTCAATACAGATGAAAGTGTATTTGGCGCGTACATAATTGGCATACTCGAGGGAGAGGAAGAAACCCAAGATGAAAAGATTGAGGCACTCGAGGGCATACTCAGCGGAACAGGCGTAAGTCATCCATCGCTAACCTGAAAAGCGTGAGCATTCTGTCAATGTAAAAATACTTATTTTGTAGGCTGCCAACACTGAGGAGCTGGTGGCCAGCATACTGCAAAAGTGGCTGCAGAGCCATCCCAGTGCGGATGAGCCGCCCAAAAAGGGTCTGGACATCGATGTGAATGCTCAGCTGGCCAAGTTGCTCGAACAAAAGCTGCAGCCCGCCGCCAAGGAGCGTGCATACACCGAGGAGGAGCTGCGCATTAAACAACAAATACTGGCTCAATATTCACAGGTTTGATTTTTAGAGTTCTTTGCGAAGAGTGAATTAATTATAGTAAATAGTAAGTACGAATACGCTGCAAATGACCTCCTTAATAACAAAAGATATCATTCCAATCAGTAAAAAATATATATAATGTATTTGATGAAACGACAATTAATGCTTATGCCTTTTGCAACCATAGAGCGCTGTCAGCGAGGAGGAAAACGATGATTCGGATAGCGAAATCGCTGAGCCCAGCGGCTCGAGCATCATGGCACCCAATACCAACAAGTCGGATGTGGCGAACCTGGCCAAGGAGAAACGGGAGCAAGCGCGTCAAGACAGTGCGGCCAAGAAGCAAAAGGACAAGGATGATCGTGAGAAGCAGAAGCAGCTGCGCGAGGAGAAGAAAGAGAAACGCAAAACCGTAAAAGGCGAGCGTCGCCGGTAGCCAGCAAGATTAGAGAAAACCGTCCGCTACTTCCATGAATTCAGTCAGAATATGTAGAATATATACTATATACAATTTGTATTGCAATCGAATTACCAAAGCATCAAATTGTTATTAATATCAATGTATTTTAGTTGTGAATTGATTTTATATTTGAAGTTGTTTTAACCATATTAAATATAAAATCGTTTTCACAATGCAGCATTTTAATTTTAATTCAAACTCTAATACTAATTTGTTTCTAATTTACTTCTAGGAATTATGTTTATAACTTTAGTTTTCACATTAATAGTGTCGCCATTTATGTTGCAATTGGCTCCTCAACATCCTTATTTTCCTCCACACAAGCTGCCGGCTCCTGATCCGCTGTTTCGTCGTTATTATCATTCTCGTCGTTCATCTCGGAGCTTCGATTTTGTTGATTAGCCGCTTGCAGCTCTATGGATTGTTTCTTGATAGCCTCAATATCATCTAATTGGATGCGTCTGTTGTTTCGATCCAAGCACTTGACTTTGACATCTATGAAATCGCTAATGTGCTCCTCATCCCAGCTGGAATACTGAAAACGATGTCACATTATAGCAAAATATTTGTATTTAACTGAAAATTTCTATAAAATAAAATAGAGAAAGGAATAAATAAAAATAATAACATATTCCTTGAGATCAGATATGACCTGGTCAAATTTAAATTTATTGCCTATTATTATTGCATAAATAAATAAAATAAATAAAAAATATTTGATTAAGTTTTGCTGTAATATCTTGACCCTTTCGAAACTATTAGGAAAATATTTAAATACATTACTTTACCACTGAAGTGGATGTGAAGATCAACTGCTGCTCATGCGGCCTGTCCGCATCCTGTGACGTTTTCACGCGCAGATATTTCTGCAAGAGATTCGTTTGCTCATCTTTGCGCCAGATACAAAGGCGACTGTTGTGCAGCCAATTCTTGTCCAATAGATCCCGCTTCTTCAGCAGCAAATCCAGTTCGGCGAGCTGGACAAACTGCTTTTTGGGCGGTAAACTAAGCGATCTCTTCGACGTGGAGGGGTTATCGAAATCATCGTCGCTTGGCTCCGTTTCCAGCTCATCGTCATCATCGTCGTCGGACTCGAAGTCCTCGTCGCTTACCTTAGTCGGAATAGTGCGTTTCTTATTTTTGGATGCAGTCATTGGGGCTCCTTTGCGCTTGCGTCCGCTGCCGCCAGCGTCGCCGCTGACGGTGCTACTGGTGCCAGTGGGACGTGGCTGCTTCTGCTGGGGCTTCTTGTTTGGACGCCAGTCCTCCTCGGAGTCGTCGTCGTCGGGGCTGTAATCCTCCTCGTCGGAGTCCAAATCAAATGTGGTGGTCACCAGTTCGGTGCGACTACGCATTTTCCACCTCAAGCTGCCAGGAAATTCTCTATCCGTGATTTTCTCTGACTGAAAAGTTTTTGTTGTTGTTGATTTCACGGAAATTGCACGGGCAAATTGCAACACAGCCTCTCAACTGCGTCCCTTATATGGGGGTTGTTTTTGTGGCTGACCTCGAAACTCGCTCAGCTTCCTTCAAGAGCTTTTCTCTGCCTGAAAGCTTGCAACAGTGTTGCATTCGCCAGGGGTAAGCATCGAGAGCTGTTGCATGTTTATTTTTTCATATATATTTGTATTATTTTCAGCTGAACTTGACGACGATTTTCATCATAATCATTTCATTGTTTTTTAAAAAGGAGCTGTATGTTTGGGCTTGAAAAAAAGTAAAATCATTAAATCTGCATTTGATATGCTTTGTGCCTCACAATTGAGAGCTTTAAGCTCAACTTGAACATGCAACATGAAATGGAAGGAAATTGCAAACTTATTCGTTTGCTATTAGTAAGGGAAATCCCCAAAAATAAGTTAAGCCCATTTAGCTTTCTGCGTCTGTTCCATGATGTTCTTTTACTAGTAACATTATAATACTATTATTATTAAATTTGTTACTAATTTCTTCGAAGTTCTAATAACTCAAATAGAAATATCAAATATTAAGTTTTATTTAGTTGGAACTTCAACAAAACTTTGGCCACAAAATAATCATTCATGTGCCTTTCGAATTTTTTAAACATAGACTTTCTCAAATTTGGGTTGGCATCAAAATGAAAAGGAGGCTATGGAGAAACCACCCAAAAAATTGATCCGAAATGCCTTTTTGTTCAAACAAATTCAATTCTCTAGATAAAGAGTCCAACAACTCCTAAAAATACAGACACAATTTTAAAAAAATACTTCCTAAAACAAAGTACAACTGTAAATTATCCAAGACTTCTTCGTTTTCAAAGAATATACCCAGGACAGACAGCTATTTTGACTTGACTTAGAATTCTGAGCAGCTTTTGACAAGCCTTTAAGTTGGGAAATTCCCTCAAAATACGATTCAATATAGTTTGCCTATTTTCAGAAATTAAACAAAGAAATAAAATGCGTGACGATAAGTGGGAAGAATCTGGCGATTGGCGCGACTCATCCTTCCTGATCGTTCTACACGAGTACATTGCCAAAAATATCAGCATGCCCACGGATATGGGCACACTGATCGCCTATGTGCTGCTCCTCGTCGTCACGTGGTATGTGATTCTCTGGGCGACCCGTTTGATGTTCTCCCTCATCTGGCCTGTGATTATGGTCGTATCGGCGTTTTTCGTGATTCGCTTCCTGCGCACATACGGGCCCGAAGTTAAGCTGGACATGTTCATCCACGCACTCAACCTATTGGCGGATGCAGCAATAACGGTTTTGACAGCATCACTCGATTTTATTATACGCTTCTTCTGAAACAAAAATCGATCCATTTTAGACTAACCATTAACTGTGCATAAATTTTTGGTACAAAACTCTCAATATACTTAAATGAATTTTTGTTACCAAACTACTTTTGCTTATATTATGGGTTGTATCATTCAACACGTTTAACATTTCATTTCATTCTATCTTATAATATCTACGTAGCTATAACTATAAATTCGAATTAATCAGTTAGGCATAATATTTAAAAAGAAAAATATTCCGGTCGGAATTAATCAATTGCCATCAGCTTTTCACGTGCTTTTGAAAGAGTCGTTTTCTTTGTTTTTGTGTTTGGCTCTTTGTGTCTTGGTGAGATTTGTCCAGTTGCAAAAGACGCTGTCGGAAATCTTGCATACGCCTAGCACTTTGTTCTGGTGGCGTTGGAGGACGCGATTTGTTGCTTTTGTTGTTGTCTGCAGGCTTATTAGAATATTTGTTTTTAGTAGTTTAGAAGTGTTTCCATTCTTCAATAGCAGCAGACGCTGCTGGAGATCAGGCTGCAGCCCGTCATTTGATTGGGCTTTACTGTCCGGTGGTTTGAGTTGATTGTCCAGATTCATGAGTCGCTGACGAAGATCTCGCATGTGCTGAGCACTCGAGATGGGCGACAGATGGGCTTGTCCAGATTCAGCAAGCGCTGATGGAACTCACGAACTATTTCACGACGATTATTTTATTTGTTTACTGGCAGCAATCGATGTAAAAGTTCCATCTGAAAATAATTCACACTTTAAGCATATTTCGGTTTAAGCAACAATATTTACCTTTAGTTGCTGAAAGTTCCTTCAGATTTAATCCTTCGCCCTCCTTCCTTATCTCAATCTTTACAATTGGCTCTGTGTTGACTGGGCCTAGGTCAATTCCATTTACATCCGATTCCTCCACAGGGTCATTGCTTTCACATTTAATTTTTGTGTATTTCAGTTGTTCTGGTATAATATATTCATCTCCATTGTTCTCCAACTCGTACTCCTTCTTAATACATCTTAGTTATTTGGCTTGTTCCATTTTATAATCTCAGTCATTTGGATATGTAAATAAAGAAAGACCATCTTATGAAAGTGGTTCAAGTTGTTTACAGAAAACAGCTGTAGCTAGGGATGATAATCCAGAAGTATTTATTCGTTGCTATTCGCAGGGAAGCCTTTACGAGAGTATCTTTCATAAATCTCGGTTACATTTTTCCTGATATATAATTATTAGATTTGTAAATTAACAATTTATGCCTCACAATACACATTTAAAATATGTTTTTTGGTTTTATTACTTATAAATTAATTTGATTGATAATTATCGTAATTTCTGAAACAATAAATTAATCGGAATCAAGCATTTAGCTCACAGGCACAAAGAATCGATAGATTTCATAAAAAAAGACTTGGCTGTACTTGTAACTATAAAATACTTATGATATCAAACTGCTTTTACCATCTCCAATGCCGATATTGCTTCACACCAAATGTGTAAGAGAATAGTTTGTTTACAGTTAATAAATCTACCGGTTAATCTGCTACAATGGAAGAAATTCTTAATGATATAAATATTAAAGAGGAGCACGTGAACGGATATTGTGAATTCATTGTATCAAATCAAGCTGAGGTTATCGAAACAGATTACATTGAACAGGAGAATATTGCGAATGTGGAGAACACCGAAAAATTCACAGAAGATACGATTGAAGTTGGACCCACAAAAATAGAAGTTTGTGAGCCATTTGTCGATTTGACTGGAATTCTCCCACAAAATGCAGCAACCACGAGACAAGTGAGTAATATTACATTTAATAAAAATGTGAGCAAACTTGTAACTTCAGTTTATTTCTAACAGAATGCTAGAGGTATGACGCTTTAAATCGATGTAATCTATATCTCCCACAAATTTTGAGCTTTAAGGTATATTACTTTAACGCTCAGCAACAAAAATCTAATTAATGCTTTCCATTTGACGATGCAGTTCGATTTTGAATCACCGGCAACATTAGCAACCGTACAATTTTATTTAGCGTATTGAATGTGGAAGTGCTTAGTTATAATGCTCGACGCATTTTTCAAATTTGGTGACTATAGTTCTAAAACTGTGGGAGATATAGGTTTTCGCGATTACAAGCTCCAAGTTTCAAGCGTTTATATTTGTTAGGAATGCAAGATGCATACAGAAGAACAAGCATACCGACAGATAGATAAGTGAATTAATCGGCTTTTGATGCTGATTTAGGAATATATTTACTATATGGTGTCGGAGATGCCTCCTTCTGCCTGCTGCATACTTTTGCACATCTTCATTACACCACTTTTACTAATTTCGAGTGTTGTCAAAATTATAAATTACAAATATGCATAATTGAATTTCGAGTTCAAGCTACGCGGAGCAAAAGAGCAAAACAATTATGCATTCATTGTAGCAATAGCACAATCTGTATAGTTTGGCTGCCATGCTCTCGCTCTGCTCTTTTTTATTCTGGTATTGCCAAAAGTGAGAGCACAATGTATATGTTGTTCCTCTTACACTGCTGTTGCTCTTGCCAATCTTATTTGATTATACATCTGTGTACTTGTGCCCATAGTGAAACAGATACATTAAACAAAACAACGAACATATTTTCACAATGTGAAGCTCAATAGTAATCACTAAAATCACCCGCACATACCGATAAGGATTTTATTATACCCGCTTGCATGTCGGCAAGTAGATAACATACAATAAAAAAAGGAGCAAATCGAATAACTATAGCAAAATCGAGTTGCTGTCGCTCTGCTCTCATGGTTTGGCTTTGGTTTTTTTTTGCTGTCACGAATCACAGAGCAAAATGAGAGAGCATTTATTTGCTCTTGCTCTCTTCAAATTCTAAATACCCAGAGGGAAATTGCCTAAGCAGTCGGTTTTTTGTCTGATAGTTTTGTGTGCACTGATAAATACTCCGCCGTCTACAATGGATGCATTTCCAAAGAGAATTTCTAACCAAGAGCCAGGAGCAAGAGGAGGAAACCATTCCCCCACAAACAATTGCCGACCAACTGAAGGATATGCAAAGTCAATTGTGTATCATCCAGTAGCATCCACACAGAGCAAAATACTGGACATATTAAATCATTTGGCAAATAAAAATAATTTTGTGGCGAACTTACATTTTCCAATAACAAATAAAGAGGATTTGAGGAAAATTGATGATGAAATGAGAGCTTCAAATAATAAATATGTAAGTATAAAGAAAATAGTTTGTAAATCTGAAATCGTTACTCATAATTGAATTTTTTACAGATTCCAATTATTAAAGCAATTTTGCATTCTGGTGCATGTGGCAACCAATGCCGAAGAACTTTCATCGTTTAATTCAAAATCATTTTCTCCTTTCATTTAACTACCTGGTCCAAAGAACTTGTGGGATGGTTCGGATGGATCGGCTGAGCTGAGGCCACCAGGCGGGTCGCGGGTTGCGGATAGCGAACGGCCTCCCTTTGGAGGTTAGCTGCGAATAATACGAGATTCTTCGTAAATAAGCAGTCCCGGACAAACAGCGGGTACGATAATGTCAATCGTACTGACAAGGCGTTTGTGTTGCCGCCTTCTTAAAAGCATAGCCGCACACAACCCCCCTAACCTCCCCGCATCACTTACCTATCTCCATCCTATCCCCACACATCTCACTCCGGGCCGGACTAAGGTGTCACTCGGACCGTACCGAGAGTCAGCTTGGCTGGGGGCCCGGGTTAAAAACTTGCCCAGTCTTTAACGGTGGGCTCAGGCAAATGGCGACCGCCTGTTCTAATTAGCCTTACCCGGGTAATGCGGATCTCTGCCCGGGTGGACATATATTTCTCCGCAGCTCGTGGGAACAAATGGAACGATATACAAATTTTAATATACCGCAGGATCTCTCTGCAGAGTATCTCGCATGGCATTTAGAGGACCAAGCCCTAGACGGGGTGAGGTCTTCCAGTGTGGTACCAGCACCATACAGAAGAGTGCCGCAGGCACAGCAAGCCCCAGCTTTTAGGCAGGGCGCACAGCGCCCGAAAAAGAAGAATGAGTTCCTGCCACTAAGGGGACAACCCGGTGGCCTGGATGACCCAAACCGGCGTAACCTCAGTGGTTCGAGGGTTAAATGGTACCTTCGGTACCTCCAGATGGGAATCGCTCCAGAGGAGGCCCTGAACAAAGCGAAAGAGCCCAGGGAAACAGCAGCGGCCCCTACCAAGAGACGCAGTGGCGCCCTAACACCACCGGTGGACACTCCAAAAATAGTGTGCCCGGACGTAAAGCTGCCAAACGAGATGGCAGGAGACCTGGATGTACGTCCGAGCTCATCACGTGCAGCAGCCATGAAGCCCAGCTCGCCAATATCCACCGAACCTCGACCGTCGTATGCAGATATGGCGAAAAAGTTAGACGTGGCCGTTTTACCTGTGGAATACCCCCAGGTTTTGCTCAGTAACGGAGAATTGTCTATGTTGGAGGAGGCCATCGTAGACGAACTCGCTGCGTCTGAATGGTACACTGCGGTCTCTTTCGCGGGCATTCATTTCCGGAATGGATTCCTGATCATAGAGTGCGTCGATGAGGACTCAGCCGATTGGCTGAGAGCCGTCACGCGGCGGCTGCAATCATGGAATGGCGTACCCCTCGTCTGCAAAATGGGAGACGATATACCGTCGCCCCACTGCATAACCATTTTCTGCCCGAGAAGCGTGGATCGGACTACCGAAAACCTGTTGCATCTACTGTCGTTCCAGAACAAGATCGAGATCGACAAGTGGAAGGTGATGTCCAGGAAAAACGAAGGTGGAGGAGTTCTCCTGGTTATCGGGATAGATAAGCTATCCAAGAAGATAATTGCGGAAAGGGGGCATCACATGTCCTTTCGATTCGGGTCCATCCCCGTAAGTGGACTGGAATAGAAGGTTACAGAAATAGCTCTTGATTCTGATTGTATAAATAAATTTAATAAACAAAAATGTTTTAGCTGCCTTTTATATATAGTAAAATTTAATAGATTGCTTTTATGAGCGCTTTCGCTTTAAATATTGGGCTTATATTTATTTAAAATTATGCGCCCAAACTTAAACTAAGTTTAAATAGTGAGCCCTTACATTTTGAGTAACGTTTGTAGACGTCTGTACTGTAATGTACTTCTAAACTCACATAGCTTAAAAAAGTAGTGTTGTAAACTGTACGTAAGTGGAAAATTCCCGCTGGGAAACCAGAGCAGAGCAATTTTTGTAATGCTCCTGCTGCTACGAAATAGTATGTTCAAATACTCGCTACGGACACTTTGCCGGAGCACTTTTTAACAGTTCGATTTGGTGATTTATTGCGTTAACATGGTTCCGCGAGTTAACAAATTGGATGTTTTAAAATATTTTAAATACCATAATGCTAAATATGTACAGTGTAAACAATGCCATAACTTATTAAAAAAAGATCGCACATTTAATTTAAAAAAACACTTGGTGCATGTGCACAAAATACATTTGTACAGACAAGTAAGTAAACAGGCAACTACAAGAAGCAAAAGAGCAAAACAAATATGCAATTGCTGTAGCAAAAGCAAAATCCACACATTTCGGCTGCTATGCTATCGCTCTGGTCTGTTTTGGCTATTGCTACATTTGTGCCGACAAGAATCGCAGAGTCAAAGAGCATTTATTTCAGTTTTGTGTTGTTAGCTTTGCTAATGCTTTCTGCAAGTCAATACTGCTATCAGTAAGAGCAGAATAATAAATTGAAATCGTTGGAGTTTAAAAACGCTATTATTAATCATTTTATTATTATTATTAATATACATTTTGAATTTCACGAATAAAAGAGTTTAATTGTACAATTAGATTCGGCGAAATGTTTGACATTCTCTTGAGTGCGAAAATCATTCACATTTGAACGTAAAACGATGCGTTTTTGGTATATTTTAGGACATTTTTATATAAACAAAGAAATATGCCGCAACAACACTGAAGTTTTGTTTTTATTCTAATTTTAGACGATTCTGTGGGTACCAAAAAGCTTGAGAGCGTTAATTAAGTATTATGAAGAACACAGCAATCTGTATAACCCGCAGCATGAGCAGTACAACAACATACAGATTCGGGAAGACTCAATTGGGCAGATACAATTGCAAATGCAGAGCGTCTTGGGAGGGATTACGGAAATAGAAGTTGAAGCAAAAATAGCTGCTCTTCGCGACCTTTATATTAATTATCTGCGAAAACAGGCAGAATACTGTAAAAATGGTGGCACGGGTACATGTGAGACAATTGCGCCATATTTGAAACGTCTAAAGTTTTTAAAACCATTTTTGGAATTTAACGAAGCGAGTAACTCAACTTTAGATGTGAGTACCTCTGCACTTTTAGTGTGTATATTACGTTAATTTATGTGTATGTTTTGTATTTTTATTGCTACAGACATCACCTGAGCCAATTGTTTATGAAAGCGACAATTCTGAACACCACGGAACCGATTCAGAAGTAGTTTCCAATGCAACTGTTTCCAATCTCGGTACAAATGTTTCTGAAGCGTCCCCAATGGACAAATTTTTTGTGACCGCCAGCGATGTTTTGGCCGGTGTATCAAACAAGCGACGTCATTTCAAAGCGGATGTGGAAACATTCGGAGAATATATCAAGGTAGAAATGGACCGAATTGAGGATCCGGACAAGCGCCTGGCTATGCGCTATAAAATTATGAAAGTGTTCATGGGCGAAATCTAAGTTGTACAAATAATTTTTAACAAAACAAACTTGACGCATACGTATAAGAAAGATAATTATATATTGTTATTTTTTTATAATGAACTCCATGATTGTGAAGATACATCATCTTTGTCGTTGTTCCAATTAAAAGCGGGAATCTCATCCGGAATTAATTATCATCATTCGATTTCATGATGCACTTTATTGCAATATTTTGTTTATTTATGTGCCAAAATAAACAAAAAGCTAAAAATAAACAATTCAGTTGCCTAGCAACGCTAAAGATGTGAGTTTAAGCCAACAGCTGTTCCCAGAGATATGATGTGTTATGGACTTATCACGAGTATTTTCAAGTAGCAGTTCAGGTTGATCACGGTATTGTTAACAGGTATAGCACAGTTAACAGTTAAAAAAAAAGTTATCGATAATGAAAAGCTATACACAAAAAGGCGGTTTAGAGACCGCAAAACCAAAATACACAATTTTAACTCACTGCTGACCTGTGTGGAAAATAAGCATTATAAGTATAATATTTATATATAATTTCATACCACCAATCAGTATTTTTCTTTTATTTTTTCGATTATATTCGGACCATCACTAAAATTAAGACATTCACTGCGAAAATGTAAGCAAACCATCAAGTAGCCAAATTTAAACTAACCCGGCAAAAATTACATATTTGTTCAGTATAGAAAAGTATCCAGAGCACCAAAATTTGATGTGTACAAATAAAAACCCCAAGAATTTTACATTTATTTGTATCCCCATTCTGAATTTCGACAGAAATCAGTTTTTCTGAATGTTTTCCAAGAAATCGGAGCAAATTTGTTTTGCAATCGAAACTCAGAACGGAGTCGTTTTATTTTTATATTTTAACGTTTTACATAAAGCTGGACAATGTAGCACACTAAAACTACTTGAGAATTGTATTTATTTATTAAGCTACATATTTAATCTATACATACATATAAGTATTTAATGTTTTCATTCGCTGGCACTTGTTAACCAAGCTCAAAAAAGGACTACAAATTCTAATATATATTTTTATAGTGTCTTAAACGTAATTTCTGTATTATTCCTTTATGCAAGCATTATCCGATGACTAAGTTATTGATTTCACTTAAACATTAGGCTACTTATGGTCTAATGGTAATGCATATTTAAGTGTTCTATGATCTCACATATCATTCATTGCTTAGACTTTTAACCGCTATACGCGCGTGGGCGTTCCAAAAATGGGGACATTGTTGCGCCGCTGGGCCAGGGGGGATGCGGGCGTTGGCGTGGGCCCGTTGTTGTTGTTGTTCAGTCGACGTTGCTGGCTATCCGAATGGGCACGTTCTATAAGAGTGGATCACATCATGTCAGATATGGGTCTATACGTATCATTGGTACTACTGATCGGCCATGCTTATTGGGTTTTGTGTTTTTGGGGGGATGCTGCATGCATGTTTTGTTTGTTTTTTCATTACGTTTATTTACCAAATATTTTCCGTTTCTTCTGCAAATTGTTCACATGCAATTGAAATAAATAATAATAATATAAAGTTGTATATATTTACAATTTCATACAATATGGAGTATAGTTAAAGAGCTTCTCTAAACATCCCCTGTCTATTTTGTAAGTAAACAAATTGGTAACATGAAAACTCTTTCCGCACTTTTCTTTACTTTAATGAAAAATATTCTAAACACGGAAATGAATATTTTCCCATCAGCTTTGAATTCATTTAAAAAACATTAATTGTTTATGTATTAAAAATATATATATACAATTAAAGACAATATAGTATTTTTCGAGTATCGTTTTTAATTTAAAAAAATCCTTCTCTAATTTTCTTTAAGCCTTAATCGAAGTACAGGAATTAATGTTTTCCAATCGACTTACAATCAATTTTGACACATTTTGCCAATATTGAATATTGATCCAACTCTCGAGCACTTTCATACTACTCTGCTTAAAGTTGCCGTCTCATATAATCAGAACCGAGAGAATAATTTAAGCTAGTTTTTTGATAACCATGTTGGATATCTGAAAATATATCTACATCAAATAGGATAATACTACATTTAATTAATATTTCAGTCAAAATCATAACATGAGCGCCTAAATTTAAAATATTTCTAGATATTATCATGCTTCTTAGTTTTATGTGGAAAATACTTCAAGATACATGTTTCTAAAGTATAAAATGTGTATATTGGAACTAATCTTACATATTTATCTTATATTTGTGTATATAAATATTTTAGGGATGCTTTACACCAATTCGAAATGTTAAAAGTGCATTTATGACAAATGGAACTCACCTCGAAACTTTAAGCCCTGTGCCTCGTTGATGATGGCCGCCAGCGCTGGGTGCTGATAGCGCTCCCGGAATATCGCGGATCCGTTCATGGCGGAGCCACCATTGCCGTTGAGCGTGCCATTGACGTTGCCGTTGCCATTGGCGTGCTGCAGCATTTTGTGCTGTGGCGTGTGCTGGGGCGTCAGTGAGATGGGGGGCGTGGCATTGCCATTCTTGTAGTAGCGATTCTGATTGGGATCATAGGCAGTGGTGTTCTGATCGTGATTGTGATTGAGGCGATTGGCCAGCTTGATGGAGGTGCAGCGCTCCTCCTCATTGTTGCGCATCTTCAGTATCCGCTGATCCTGCACAGAGTAGCGTGAGCCCTGCAAGGCATTCAGCTGATTGAGATTGGTCACTTGGGGACTCAGCTTCTTGCCACGAAAGCTGCCACCCGGCGAGTGGTTCAGCAACGTGCCACGCGACGAGCTGCCGTTCGTTTCGGTGCTATCCCGGCTGGCCGCCTCCCGATAACTGGATGGCCGGTGTGTCGATGGTGGCGTGTCCAGTCCGCTGTCATGGGCCGAGCAATCCAGCTCCTGTTTGTTAGCCAGGCCAGCGTTGCTGCCGCCATTGCTGTTGTGTGTGGGCAGCATGGGTTGCACTAAGTAGAAACAGACATAGAGTTCGATTTATAATTTAACTGCTTATATCAATATCAAAGATATTCCCAAAAAGTATTAGATGTGCTTAATTTTGACAGTTCTAGTTTATATAGGTAGTTTTGGGGACTCACCTGAGTGGCGCATATCGGTGGGCGCACGGGGCTTGCGATAGAGCCAATCCCTGTCCAGCTCGTTGCCATTGTCCGGCTGGGCGCTGATGCCGCGGAAGAGCCGCGGACGACGCAGCTGCACCTCGGACTCCTCGGCAGTCTCCTCGTCGACGACCGCATTGGAGCCGAAGCTGCTGTTGATGAAGATGCGTCGTGGTGATCCGTACAAGGCGCCGCCAGCCTGCGTGAAACTATTCTGCGCCGAGGCATAACCATTCGAGTAGCGACTGAGATTGGCATTGTTGTGGTGCGGAATCTTCTGCGGCGTGGAGTGATTCGTTGAGATGCCGCTCAAGTGATGATTGTGATTCTCATTGTTTAGCGCACTCAGATCCGGCACCGAGTCGCTGAATAAAAATGGATTGGCGCCGGCATATCCATTCAAGCTGCCGGCGCCAATTTTATGGCGTGCCAGTCCGCCGCCGCAGCCGGAGCCGTTGGTCATCAGCCATTCATCCAGTGCACTGGAGTAGGTGCTGCCCAGCCCAAAATGCTGGAACTGCAGCGAGGTATGCGACACAGGCGCGGCCAGCGAGGCACGCGATCTTGGCCCCTGAGCGATCTTCAACGCGCGACGGCGCTCCTTGGAGGTCAGCGTGCATTCCTACCCAAAATTAACAAACATCAAACATTAGAAATGGGTTAATAATGGCTACGACTACGTGCTTACCTCGAGCAGTTCAAACCAATCCTCGAGGCCATCGTCACAGCGCAGGAGAACGCGACCCTCACGGCCCAGCAGCAGCCCAATGGCGCTGTACGAGCGCCGATTGAGCCATTCTACCTTCTCCACGTCCACCAGCTTGACCTGAAATCGAATGCAACGGAAACAATGAGTCAGTCATTGCCACACACACACATACAATACGGGTCAAAGGTTAGGCAACGATGGTTTGACTTTCTGGGTCACTCAGCGGGTGTCTGGGAATTGGAACTAAATTCAAGTTTCCAACAGCCGCCAACCAAGTGCTCATCTAGATAATTACAATTGATGTGCTGTGTTTTCTGCGTGAGACCAAATCTTGATTCAGATATTTGGTAAGCGCTTTCAAGTTACACTTAATATAAATCATAAATACCATTAACTACATTTTTTTCTTCATTTTTTCGACACATTTACATTTTTGTAATGGCTATTTTAAGTGAACTTAACTTTGATTAAGTCTCATTTTTGTTGTATTATATTATTATCATATTTTATATTAACATAAATAAATATATTATGAATAAAAAATATTTTTGAAAATGTTATAGAAATATTGCTGGAAATTAGTATTTAGCTTCATGGAAACTTTCTTGAAGAAGAGTTGAGAAATTTGATGTAACATTCAGGAATAATAATAAAATAATAATAATAATAATAATATATACTACAATATATGGTGGAATAATGTCTATGATTATTTATTAATATTTGAATATTTTAAGTCATTTGTGTACTCAAACATAAACATTTCTAATTAATACATTTCAATCGACTTTTAGCTTTATTCAATATATATTTTAGTAAATACATATTATATATATTATACTATTATTCCGGAATTTTTATATTTCTTTCTACATTTTTGAACCTGCTTGTCGGATGTGTGTTTTCTTGCAGTTTCTTACTCATTATAGAACACGCGCAGAATTCTATGGATTATGTCATCAGCTCCCGGATAGCAGTAAGTTGTTCCATTAAGACTACATCGCACTTGCAGTAGGAAACTAATGCACTTAATATTAATGGTAAAGGCCATTAAAGATTAAGAATGCTACTCGGATATTTTGAGCACGTCTTTATGCAAAACTTTAAGTCGCCAACAATACAACAATTAAGAATCGCCCTCGACTCGCATGTGCACCTTTCTCCAACTATTTCTTTTGCTTTTACTTTGTTCTCTTTGGGCTGTTCTTAGTGCATTTTGCAACTCGGTTAAAAGTCATTAGGCCAGGCCGACAGCTACGCCCTGGCCAAGTGCAAAACTTTTTACCATGTAGAACTTTTATTGAACTCATTTTTCCTTATTGTTCTTCTTGTTGTTGTTGTAGTTTTTTTTTCAGGTAAGTTTATGGCTTTTATTTGCTTGTAGATGGTGCTGCTTTATGGCCTGAACTTAAAGTTGTTACAGAGACTGCGCTCCAGCTAAAAAGTGTGCGAGGCCATTAGGCAAATATGTCAGCAGCGTGTGGCAATTAGCCAAGTTATGCGATATCAGACGTTGGCCAAGATTTTTCTTACCTCTGCGCTGGCTGCTTCTATTTTTATGGCCCGCCATAATTAAGTTGTTTTAAACGCTTCAGAGGTGGCGGAGAGTTGAAACGCTTTAATGATAATTTGCGCGATTTATGCTCACAAAAAGAAAAAAAAAGGAAATAGAATGGATTTGAAATATGCGATCGCTCATCGTGGAGCATGTCAACACCAAAAGACCTTGTCCGAAGACCTATTAAAATGAGGGCTCATAAAATAATCTCGTCCAATGTAAATGGCTTGTGTGGGCTGAAACACACTAAATATTATAGTCATATGGAGATCTATATAAATATATTTTTGAGTTGTAAAACCTCGTCTTAATTGTTGATATAAGAATATGATCTGCTACATTTCTAAAAATTATTTATAGAAAAGATAAACTGGCTCATAGAGAATCGTAGCACAGATCTAATACAAGGATTAAATAAAAATACTGTTGAAATATCAGCAGTCGAATGTTTTCTCCTATAAATAAGATTTTCTTTTCAAACTAGATTTATTGATATCCCGAAGAACATTTAATGAAAAACTGTATTATTATTATAATTGGGGAAACCAGCACTGCGACCTATAAGGTCTACTGTGCCCCCTACAGCTCTTCCATCAACCCCAGCTCCTGAACGAATGGCAGGATCTCTGTTGGGTTGAGGGTTTCTATGTCCTTGGGCCTCATGACATGCTTCCCTAGGATGCTGATTCTGTATAGGCTTGTAAGAGATAAATCTAAGTTAAATATATAATTTCTGATTAATATAAATTAAAGCATAATTTGTTTCTAGTGTTTCCCATGAAATAAAATTTCATAGTTTCCACTAGTTATTTCAGTGAAATGTAAATTTGGCAAATTGTTTATAAAAAATGGGATTAAAATTGAAAAATATCATTTAATTAATTTTTCTGACCTTTAATGACTAGTGACTAATTAAAAAAAAATAGTTTTAATACGTGCTATGATTATTTTAATGACTTATAATTAGTTGCACTTCAAGTGCTTTCCCATATTACCATATTTAAGCTATTAGTTTAGTTCGCCTGACCTTACTAAACCCCACTCACAGCGTTTTCAAATTTCCGCAACTAAATTTTGATACTTTCAAAAACAAAAGTAAAAAAAATATTGTGATTTTCAAGGCTGTTGTCGATTAGCAGATTTTGTTATTGTTATCTTTTGTTGATTCATATTTTGTCATATTTAATAGCATTGCCTGTCAAAACGTAACAAAACTCGACGGCAACTCACTCACTTCTGTGAACCATTGTATCGACAATTTCAAAACGTAGGTTTTACTCGACGAGTACCACAATATGGTATATATATATATGAGTAAGCCGAAAGCAAGCCATAATGAGCCATTGATTTTTGACACTTTTGATTGATTTGTAAGGCTGTGCTCCAGCGATTCATTATCATAATATTTTGCGTACTTCTTGGCGAGCATTTTGTCATCTCTTGATTATGCAAATGCGTTTTTAAATCGATTACAGCTTGCCGTCAGGCATGCAGCTCAATTAATATCCACTCATTATCCGAGTGTCGAATCCGCCATTAAACCTTTCGGTGAATGTTGCTCATAAAAATCAATATTGATTTCATTCGCTGTCAAAGTGCAAAAACTGTCAAACTGCAACTTTGGCGAAAATTTCAGCAACCCGCAGGCTCTCGATTGCGCCTCTCGCCCCCTTTATCTTCTCATTATAGACCCCTCTCCCCCATCATCCGTTGCCGTCACATCACCTGTAATTATTAAGCATCGCTACGTTTCACGCGCGATTGATTTCCCTCTGGAAATGGTGTGCAGAATGTGTTTCATCTACCTGAACATTGACAGGAGTCGAATCATCAATTTGAGCCAGGTAGACGTAACAGTCTCAATCACTTTGAAATTTATGCAAAAATCAAATTAAATAATTAGACTGTAAATGAGGCTAGCTCTCTAGCGCACTTCTAATTGATTAAGTTGATTACGATATTAACTCCAGCTCCAGTGTTTTTGACTGACAAAATGACTAAAAGCAGCAGTAAAATATATGTATTTATAAAATGTGAGAAATACATATGTACGTATGTAAAAATGATCAAAAAATATTTATTTCAAAGTGTATTTCGAAAAAAGCCTCTTTCTTTGCCTTAATTATATTCATTTCAAATTTTACTTTCTTGTTAATTCAGAGTGGACTTATGCGTAGCTCATTTAAAAATATAATTTAATATTAATAATTTTTTTGCACATAGGGTATTCAAAATTGTGGTCTTTAAAATGTGGTCGACGCGGTGGTTTCCAATGAACGAGATTGCTCAATGACTCGGCAAGCTGGTTGTTGTCCCCACTAACGTGTGTGGGTGTCTAAGCTCAAGATGAGCATTTTTGTTCAGGTTTTTAATTTGATCAACAAATGAAGGTCTGCGAGATTTGAATGTTTGTTTTCATAACGATGAGTGGAATATTTAAATGTATTATAAACAACTTAAGTATATTGTTCTCAAAATGGCGTGCTATTAAGTTAAGTTTACACCTGTTAGACACTAAAATAATATTATACTTGGAAGTATTTATTGAACTATACAAATAGTAAAATTTTAATTTTTAAAAATGGGCGTCATTTGCTTAACACAAATTTAGCTATTTGTTATGCTTTGAGCAATTTTATTGCTTTGAGTTAACAAAAGATCATTAAAATTCTATTTGTGGCATAAGTCATAAAATTTATTTAAAATTGTAGATTATTTGTATCAGGTAGTTTATACAAACCAGCAAACTATTATTTCGTTAATTGACCATTTTTGTGAAGTTTTTTATTGATGTCCAGGAGAAGGCTACACCAACACAAGCCTATACTTTTTGGATTTGTAATTTAATTACACTGATTTTATACAGGCAGTGAAAATAGTACTATCGATTTACTAATTATTATTGATGTAATTTGCACTATTTTATTTGATAATTGAAGATGTGCTTTGCTAAATATTAAATATTTGCAACTTAAGTTGCTTTGTAGATGTATTCAGTATGCCCACGGCAGGTACAATAAAATCACGTAATACTCATTTATAGAACTAAAAGCATATATATATGATTTACATACATTAATATTTCACAACAATTTGTCGCTTTAAGCATTTGAGCATTTTCCAACGTGCTTTTTTTTGGATTTAAGTTCCATTTATCTCGATTATCTGCTGGTCGCTGAATTGTTTATCTTGGAAAATTGCCCGCAATAAACAAAATGTTTGCTGCTGTCGCTTTTAAATGTATTTTAATTTTAAATTAAACTGTAAACAACAATAACGACTGCCGGCAACATATTTATTGACGCTGCTCTTAGTGAAATTTTTAGCAGCAAAGTGCAAAGGAGGAAAAAAAAAAACGATAGAAAACATTTTGAAAATTAAACGAAAATAAAAGCAATTTTCCCATGATCTCTTTAAACACGCTCTTGTTGTTAAGTGCATATAAAGTGGCATTTGCGATGCTCTGTTGTTGTTGTAGTTGTTGCTACAATTTTATGTGCATTTTCCTTATTTGTAGAAACAACAACAACAACAACAGCAACAACAGCAACAACAACAACAACTATGGACAACTTCAATGCAATCGTGTGTTTTAGCTTTAGTCGCTTTCCTGTTGTCTATGTGCTTTAGTTTAATACCCTGAAACCATTAAAAATGTGTAAGAAAGGTATAATGGTTTTGTGCAAGAGTGTGTAACAGGCAAAAGGAGGCATGCCCATACAGTAAATATATTTTAGATCAGCATCAACAACCATATCAGGATCTACGCTGATCTCTGACTGAGTTCCATTTTATAGATAACTTCTACATTTTCGCGAATTTCTGATATCAAAAAATGAAACAAGGCTTATCGCAGTGGAGCACACTCTAATATAACCTTCTTACTTGTTTGAGCTGCTTTTAGTCTTCTATTTGCTTTGCTTTAACGTGTGCAACTTGTGTGGCATAAGGTTGAAGAAGGGGAATAGTGGGCGATATTTGGGGATGAACCAATTGTTGGGCAAATTAACATGCAGTAGCTGCAAGTTGTAGCCAATTAGATGAGTTTTGCCCAATAGTTGACAGCGTGGTAATGAAGTTGATATTTTTTCTAGCTACATCCAGAGGGAAATGTTGCAAATAGCTTTTAGTTTAACGAGGAACTGTGCAGGTTGACAATATTTTTGTTAAGCACTTAACTAATGCATTCATTTCTCACATATATCACGCAGTTGGCTAACAAATGAGTAAGTTATGTTTTTATTCATTTGTTTTTTTTTTTCAATCCCTTTAATAAAAGATGCTTATCAGGGGACCTCAACCAACTGTCGAACGTGACGCAATGTTTCAAAGCCACACTGGGACTCAATTCATAAGCACATTTAAGGTGTGTCCTGCTTGGTCTGATGTGGCACATAAAGCGGACAGTTAATGCCCCCAAAGAGACCCCCGCACCTCGTCGAGATAAAATGGTCACGAGTATGACAAAGGTTTACTCATAGTTGTCATATTGCCTGGCATAAATCTAATGGTGGCAATAAAATTCTACAATGCGTAGTAAATAAATGTGAGCTGTGTGTTGGGAGTTAGCTTGGTCAACTGAGATAACTGCAGATTTACAGAGATATGTTGTACAGTTGTAAGGTTATTGAACTTAAATGGGGAGCATAACAAGAAAGAACTTTTATCGTAGGCTTGGCTTGTAGAATAGAGTTAAGTCACTAAGATTTTGTTCAGTGTTCGAATTACAAATGAACTGTTTAGATTGATAACAGCTTTGCAGAGCTGATTTTGATATAATATTTAATATTCCACATACCTTAAATATAAACTGTCCCATATCCGAAGCACGTTCATTGGCCGAACCTGAGGCACGTTTAAAGCAATGCAAATAGTCGCGGGTGAGCACAAAGTATCTGCAAAAGAAGACAATAATTAAGTAAATAAATAAATAAAGAAAACAACGGTGGAAATAAAGGTCAATTGCTTGAAGAGCCACTAAATAATGATTATTTAATAATTATTATCAAAGCATATTCAACAATTGGCAACAGCTTGCCAATTGCCACTGCAACAATTGGACACGATTATACATCCTCTGTTCCGCACTGGGCCACCCACAGCATTCAATATTGTTATTAATAAATAATAAATCATGCGGCAAAATAACCAACAATAAAAAGCCAGAAGTCAATGCATAAAAACACTTGAGCAACTCAAGCACAAAAGCTGCTTTACATTTTATGGGTTTCGTAAGCCGATGATAATATTATTTTATCGTCACGATAACAGCAACGAAAAATATTTTATTTATATGCCAAATACGCATTTCATTTTGGTTCTTTTCTTTTCCGTTTTTTTTTTTTTTAACAACACATAAGCTTTAATGGAAGGCGTTTGAGTTTAAATCTTATCCATTGATTTATTTATGGCCAAAAAATCGGTTGAAAGACCAAGTTTCGAGAAGTGGCAAATTGGCCACTTCCTAGTCGGCAGTTGGCGGCACTTTGGCTTCTCAGCAGCTGCTTATTAACGTGGCCAAGTAAATTGTGGTAAGGCGAGACGATAAATGTTTTCTAAGCTCTTCGAGTCAATTCACAAAACCCGAAAATGCTGTCGAGCTGAGTTTGGGTAACTGCCTAGCCGCAGCTGCAGTGATTAGCCAAGTGCTCCAAGCATGAAGCGAACCCATAGTTACAATGGGGCTGCAAATATGCAGATCGCGAGAACTTAATGACTGGAAATTTACACGTAAGCCAATGTGGAAAAAAACAAGTTAATTGAACGGAAAAAAGCGGCAAAACAGTGTGCATTATAAAGGAAAAACTAATGAATGAATCGGAAATTCAATTGAAATGAAAGTACGAGCAAAATCAAACATTCGTTCAATTTAAGCGATTCTATAACAATTGTGCATTTGGAGTACGTAATCAAAACTAGGTTTTAAATACAGAATTCATTGAAGCGATTGTTAAAAAAATGTTCATTAAATTGGCATCATTAAGTTAATGATTAATTTACAATTTTCCCTTTACATTTGCAATACATTAACTAAACTAAAATATTTCACATATAAACGATCTCGATTGTGCAACATTTCAAACGTTGCATCAAAAACCTAATTGGAATATATTTAAGTGGACACTTTATGCTCAATGGGAAAGATCAAATATGCACAATTGATATCTGCGCTTAGAGGCCATTAACTGGCAATTAAAAATATGTCGATAAGCATAATTACCAGCTGAGTGCTGTGCAGAGGAACGTAATTAAATTTCAATTAAGTATACAGCAGATATAAACAAAAGCACCCACCTCAATGGCCTGTGGGGGGACACCAAACCTACCCCGAAACCCACTCAAACCACCCACTAAATCAGTCAGTTGACGAAGCCAGTCGAATTTTGCATTCCCATTCGCATTTGCTGCATTTCCAATGTGAAATGAAATTATGCGCTTTTTGCAATTATCAACCCCGCCGAGGTAAATAAATTTGCATAGTTTTGTGCGGTCAACTCGAGAGGATTGTCCCATTTTGCCCTACCTTCCAACGGACTATACAAAAATGCTAAATGATTTGAGATTTCTCTACTTACATAATAAGATACATTGAAGAAAACATATTAAAAATAACTTCGTTAAAACTTAACTTCTTTTAAAAAATGAGGGCTTTTTAATCATAGTTTGGCCTCTTAATCAATCGTACATTTAAAGTTAAAAACGTAATTTTAGATCGGAACATAAGTTCAAATTCTAGCCTGAAAATCGCCAGCTAAATAAACATTCTATTTTAAATTGAAGTTAGATATAACATTAATTTCATATCCAGCCAAGTTATTTCAGCTAGTTAAGTTGCCTGGTTAAGTTGCATAGACTCGCTTACCTCTCCTTCCAGCGCGAAAAGAGCCGATCTCGTTGCTGCCAGAGTAATCCGCGCTTAATGGGTCCCGTCATGGAGGCTACAGGAATGCGACCCGCCAGCAGCGATTGCTGTGTATGATAGAGAAAAGAATGAAATATAACTGATTAAAATACGCAAACGCATAATACTTTGAGTGGGGCATAGGTGAGGGAGTTCGTGTCTGCTGACTTTGCAAATTTGCCTTATTTATGATCAACATTTGCTGAGCGTATCAGCTGCTTTCGCTATCTGTCGCAGTGGTTGTCATAATTCTTTTTCCCCTGCACTTTATGGTATTTTAAATAATTTAAGCAACAAGCAGCAAGTCGAAAACTTCTCTGGCTGGCTGCCTCCTCCATAGCAATGATTAATGTTGCTTTAAAAAGCCGCCATTTGCGTCGCTTTTCCAACCCCTCCCCCCCCCCCCCCCAGCGCCCTTCCGCTCATTCACCCACATGCCGCTCAGTTAGCTTCCCCCATTTAAGACACGTCTGCTGCACCATAAATTCCGTTTGGTGTTTTATATTTTCTTGTTGGCTGCGTTGTGTGGCTTGCCATTGTTGGTTGGCTCATACAGCCAATTTATTATCAAGCTGGTAGTGTTATAATATTTCATATTAACAAATGTTGGCTGATGCACATACATGCTTAACATAACTGGCCAACTGGCTCGCAATGTGGCAATTATGATGAGTTAATCTTTGTGGCTTAAGCTTAAATTAACAATAAACAATTATTTCGCGGCTTTCACTCAGTGATGAACTCGTTGCAAATATTTTCAACTTTTGGATGTTGAGTAACATTTGAAAGTGAAAATATCCAATACACATGCATCTAAACATATGCTATTCTATCTACCAAATATATATAGACAAATTTCTAAGAATATATTTTAAAAATAGATCTAAAAATAATGATTGATTTTAAGATAAGCTAAATTTAATAATTTTTAATGGGTTCAGAGTGTAGAAGGAAAATTAATAATATATACTTAATAGTAAAAATAGATTCATATCAGTGATTTCTTTGTTAACTGCATAATTTATCGCATTTTTATTACTTAAGTTACAATTTAATTAATTCGAAAGTTTCTACAAATATCTGTCAGCCTGCAACTTAATATGCCGCCCACAAAATGGCCCCAATTCCATGAATAGAGTCCAAACTCATTTACTCATTAAATCCAATAGCTGCTGCACGATTCCATCAGCAGCAGAAGAACAACAGCAAAAACTCAGTCCACAAAGTCGCAGTGAACTGAACAATAGTTTTTAATGTGCCAAATTAAGTTTCGACTGCCTCTTTTCCTTAGAGGCCCCCTCACTTCCCTCCTCACAGCGTATAATCCGCACAATTTCCTATGCTGTGTTTTTTTTCGATTCTGGGCAGCCTTCGTTCCCCTTTTTCACATTGTTGCTGTATTGAATTTGAAGTTAGCCAAGGCATGTTTTTTGTTCTTGGTCTTCTGCTAGACTTTGTTGTCGAATGTTGTTGCTTGTGTCTGGGCGCTTAAACGTGACTACCGTTAATTTGGCCAGAACCTTATTAAACGCTCTGGCAACTGAAATAACCGTGCAAGAACTTCACCATAGTATACTTAGATTGTGCCGCTGTGATAAACGGAAGACGTAGCACCACCAAAATAAAAAAAAAGTATCTTCATTATCGGCTTGAGCAAGAAACCCAAAATAATACAGCGTGCCAAAGATTTATCGGCTTGAAAAAGTATTTCGAATTAAGCGAGCGCTTTGCTGTTTATGCTGCTGATGATATCATTTCTCAGATTTCAGAATCACACACTTTCGGCTTTAGTGTATCCACAAGATACTTATAGATAAATGCGATTGATGCGACAGAATCATGCCGGCGTAGCTCTTAGAACCCATTGACCAACAACCAGCGATAATTCATTTTTGGTATTTCGACTCCTGCTTTTTGTCAAATTGAAGGCCCGTTAGCGCCCCCCTTGGCCGCATTGATTGATTTTTCGTTTCGTTAGTTAGCTCTGGCTTTGGCCATAAGCATATCAATAAGCCGTACGCTTCGGGCCAAATGGTGCCATTGAGGTAGCCAGAACGAATCGCCGTATAGCTATTTTTATGGCTTTATAATGAACACCATAATGTTTGACATTTGTTGACCGCCAATTGATGCTTGGCTGTTGATTTGTTTGTTGATCTTTGGAAAGAAGCTGTAGAAATTTAGCTCATTTGCAGTGAAATTGGCATATTTTAAAGCTGGTTTTCTGAGCTTTGTTTATGTATAAATAGTTTAAAATTATAATGGGCACATTTTGTTAAACAAACAAACATCATTTTTTGTAAGCAACAAATATTTGAACAGTGGTTGAAATTGCTAGCAAACAATTGCGAAATGCTTTTAATTAAATGAATCCATAAAATTGCATGCTTAAATGTTATTTTTTTTCACTTAGTTAAGCATTTGTATAAAATAAAATAAAATAAAATAAATTAAATTTTCAATTAATTATGTTTTTTTTTTTAGCAACACGATTGATTCAATGAACTTCATCTATTTTGTTTAAGTATGCATATTGATATAAAGCTAAAAAATATTTTTTTTTTATGTTTAATTGGCTAAATCTCGTTGAAAATTTCCATTTGATATTCTTTGTTGATTTTAATGCAAATAAGTATTCAAAATTGAGATTATAATTTAAAAACTATTCTGATTTATATACGTTTAGATATATAGGATTAAAATTTTGAAATTTGGTTGACCTCTTTCCATTATTACTCACAGCTGTAATAGAAATGATTAAAAACTTAATCAGCAACAAATATAAGAAAAATTTGATGAAAAAAAATAAACACAGCACAAACAAAATGAAATTAAATTTTCGTCACGTTCTGTGCATGTAAATTATGGTCGAGTATATCAAATGTTGTTGTTGTTTTCTAATTTTGTGCCACATGTGGCGTCACTGGAAACGGAAATACAGACCATAATTGCTCCACACGCATCTGTGGAGCTGTAAAGCTTTCCGAGAACTTTGTTTTTATGACTTAATGTGAGTTATTTTTATGGCCAAAAGTGTGCCAAAAGACGACTGTCCCTGCAACTGCAACTCTTGGCGTGTGATGCAAAACTTGTCATAAATCCATCAAATATCCGAATGGCGTAAAATAAATTGAAAATGTGAGATGAACGCGGTTGTGGATAATCATCGATGATGACACAATTGCTCAATGATACGAGTATTAAATCGGTGCCTTCACAAACACAAACACAAACCAAAAAGCCAACATATAAAAAATCATAATTTATGGCTGATCCAAGAAAAAGAGGAGCGTCAGCATCTGGCTGAGGTTGGTTCTGTGTTGGCGTCTTATTGAAGTGGGTTGTTGTGTGTGTGAGTGTGTGTGTGTGTGTTGAAAGTGAGTGGAGATGCAATGCGAGGGTCGATTATTGAATTAGCAACCTTGGCAAGCTAAAAACTAATTTATCAAAACTAGATTACGTTTTTTATAATCTTTTATTTTGGTCAATTAATAAATTCAATTTATTATTTTTAAGTTTTCATGAAAAGACGAATAAGTAATGCTGGCAATGACGATGCAATTAATTTCGAATTAGTGTTTTGACTCTAAACTGATATATAATGTTAATATATCTAAAAGAGGTGCACAGTTTGATTTAAGAGCAGTTTGTTTATAGAAATGACAAAACTTTAGACTTTATTAACTCTAGCGAATGCACGAAAAATGACATAGTAAAATAATTCTGCGAAGAGTTATTAAGAAAGGCAATAGACGTCATATAACTGAATATATTGGTTTAACATTTTTATATCCGAATACATAATCCCTAAAGTTTGGAGTATTTTTTCCTTAAGATATATTTTCCCACAAATCGAATGAAACAAGGTAAAAATTAAAGTTATTGCCTTAGAGTCATTGGCTTAAGGCTAAAAACGATATGATAATGAAATAAGATTATAAATAAACGACCCTCTAAGATATTGAGTTGCCCTGTGGGCAGCCTAGAATAAGATGCTAGATTTGGGAATCACGATTCTTGTGAAGAGCTTAGCCCCTTTAACTGCCTCAATGCCAGCACCAATTTCGATTCAAACTCCTGACTCTGGCCCATTCAGCATGCTTTTTGTTTGTTTTTTTTTTCCAATCCAATTAAAAACCACTAAAAATGCGCCATAAAAGGCTGGGGACCAGCTCGGCTCGACCAGACCCGGTAATTATGTAAGCGGCACAAAATGACTGCAATAAAAAAATATAAAAAAAATACCACAAGAAATTGCAGACATATTTACGTGCCAATTTGGGCAGTGTCTTGAATGCATCATTAAGTGGAAAGCGCGCCGGCAACATGAGTAATAAAACTTTAACTTTTCCGCTGACAAAAGTGCGTCAGCTTCCTGCACACGTTGGATTTTCTCACAACAAGCAAAATAAACGAATAATAAAACTCATTTAAAATGCAGTGGAAATGGGGGCATTAGGCTGTTTGACTTATATAATCATTTTTTTTATTATTATTATTATTATTTTACTTGGCGCGGGAAAATGTAAATAGTTATGAGCAAAGAGCAAAAAGTGGAAGAGCTGCTCATAAAAAATCTGGCATAAATAGCAATTTGAGACATTTGCTTATCTGTGACTATCATTGCGCATTATTTGCCTTGTTATCAAAGCTAACGCATATGCTCGACAATGTTTCTTCAAGTCGGCTTATGGCCATGTCGCACCACGTCTGACTTGGTTGTTTAAAAATAAACTCTTTTAAATGCTGTTTGCACCCTGATAACAAATGTCTCTAAATAGCAGACAAATAATAGCTGTGAGGCCAAAAGATAAAAAAATATTCACTTAAGTTATTTTTTTCTGCATGTACATAAAAAAATTGCTTAATGCTAGAAATAAGAATTAAGATTTGCACAGTTGAAATAGAAATGATGCCATATGTATTTTATATATCTATACATATATACAGATCTCTCACTTTTCTTCACATATATATATATATATATATCTTTTTTTATAAATTTCATTGCACATCTTAAGCTGTGCAACCACTTAAAGTTGACCGTTAAGTTGGAAACAAAAAGCATTATTTAAAATAACCACATGAAAGACCTCAAAGTCAATGACTTTAATATGAAAAGTAAATGATTAAAACACTTGTTTTTATTATTTAATTAAACATACATTTTTACACACACACACAACTACTTGAACAAAATCAGTGAAAAGAACGCGGGAAAACTTAACTCAGCGGAGTGAAAATTGTGCGAGAGTAGCAGTGTTGGGTGGTGGAATGGTAATGGAAATGGCAAACTCAAAGGTGGCGTAGGAGTCGCATTTTATAATTTTTTATTATTTTTTCTTTAGTTTTTTTTTTC
The DNA here is from genome assembly GCA_035043205.1 of Drosophila trichaetosa. NCBI lineage: Eukaryota > Metazoa > Arthropoda > Insecta > Diptera > Drosophilidae > Drosophila > Drosophila trichaetosa. The sequence goes on along the minus strand of JAWNNE010000535.1, from coordinate 3,277,393 downwards.
ATTTTTATTGTTGCCACTTGAAAGCACAGCAAGTATTTATGACTGCTTGTTGGATGGATGACTGCCTGGTTGGCTGGCTGGTTAGCTTGGATGGATGGATGGATGGATGACTGGCTGGATAGGTGGATAAATTGCTGGGTTACCGACATCAAAAGGCAAACAACCCGATTATAAATACAACAAACACAATAAAAAAAATAACAAAAAATAATTTTATGAATGTTATGAAAAGTCAAGTCAAAGGAAAATCTGTGTAAAACAAGCACCAAATGCAGCAAATGAATTTCAATTTCCAAACAGGCCATGTTGAAACAATGTGTGAAATCGTTCAATATTTGCCCGGCAGTAATTGAAAATCAACTTTGGCACATAAGACACGACTATCTGTATATGGGTATCTGGGTATCTGTTATATGCAAACTCACCCAGTAAAAGTCCGTTGATAAAATCATGACACGCACACGTCTATAAGAGATGTATGTTTACAATGCTATAAACACAATTTTATGGGCGCTGCATTAAATGCCCTTTGTCTACCACGACGACAATCTGTCGCCTATATATATATATATATATATATATATATATATAAGTTTAGATTCTTAAAAGAATTTCTCACACACACACACACAGACACAGCACTAATGATTCTTAAGCAAATGTTTAGCTATCAGAAAACAAATGAAATTGCTGCATTTTCCTTATGCTGCGGAGAAAAACTCTACCGCCACGAACGAACTTCCATTAACGACTATTCAAAAATTCTGAGCGAAAAGTAAATATATATATATATTTTTCATGCCACAGCCGCCCAAACATTTTACACATATGGCAAAAACAAGCCCAGTCCATTGTGCTGCTGCCATTCTACACACGAGCACGCAAAGTATCTGCGCGCCACAAACAAAAAAAATGTATCTGTATCTGTGTGGCTGTAGCTGTAGCTGTTGCCATTGCCGTTGTCGTCTGCCGTGACGTGACACACATGTGGGCAATTCTATGCAGCCAATGCTAGTTGCTGCTGCTGCTGCTGTTGCTGTTGCTGTTCGTCTTAGTGTTGTTCTTACTGTTGTTGTTTTGCCAAACATGTGCCTACGGTTTTTTTTTTAGTCTCTCGTTTTCTTGACTGGCTTTTATGGTTTATGTGTTAATAAGACGACCTTCAGAGCGCTCTGAGATATTTCTTCGCTTTTTGTTTTTGTTTTTTGTTTTGTATTTTGCCATATTCTACAGCCGAAAATAACATGCTTGAAAAGCTAATAAACTTCACTTGCCTCGCATAGCGTTGACCAAAACTACGTTTTTTCAAGTTTTGCCATTTTGTCTAAGCCATTTTCGTGGCAGTTGAGATGCCTTTAAGATGCATGTTGTACTCTTTTACTGTTATTTAAATTACGTATAAAATCTGTGTGGATCTGAACCGTTTAAGACTGGTTCTGCTTAAGTTACTGAGCCATTTGAGGCCACTCGAGTAAACAATGCGGGTAGTCTGCATTTTATTTTTTGAATTTATGGACATATCTCATTCTTGTGACATTTAACACTAAAATCTATAAATAATATTATTTTTCATATTAACATTTGACTTTAAATATATATAATTTTATTTTAATCTTATATGTTTTAATCTAAAACTCGCAAATGCGAACATAATAGAAACTGGCATTTAATTGATATGAAAATAATTAAAGAAACTATGAAAGCCAAAATGCCCAAAATGCAAAGCTGCTAGGAAAATTCCACAAATGAAACATTTGCTTACCCATTTAAAAGCTTGCTAATCTTAACAGTCATCTGAGCAACTGAGTTTGCATGAACACTTTTGATGTTTCACGCTGTGCTGCATTGCTAAACTCAACGGCTTATAACAAAGCGCACCCATTGACCTTCACGAAGCAGTCGAGAAGCACTCGCCATGCATCAAACCACTCAACCCGCTCAGAAACCGTTATCAAGCCCACATTTCAAATGCTGCCACATGCAGCTCACTCAAACACACACAGTTGAGCATTCAAAATGCAATAGAATACGCGTCTGCCACTTGCACAATTTCATTCTCACAGTGGGGAGGCACAGCCCGAGCCGAGCCGTCCAAGAACAGATGCCTCAGCGGAACCATTCACACGACCAAAGATCCTGCCGCGCTCGAACAGGCAGAAATACCAACAGCAAAAAAGAAAAAAGACATGCGAAATAAATGAAAAGAGGTACAAGAATTTCTGATGTTCCGTGGTTTCTCAGAAATGAACAGCAAAATAAAAACAAAACGAAAAAAAACTTCAAAAATACATCATCACCGAGTCGAGGCGTCGCCAGGTCTGCCGAAAAATTGCTCACAATTTATGCATTATGAAGGGGAGCATCAAGAGCCAAGGGAGTGGAATAGTCCTTGAACTTGGGTCAGGAAGTGTCGGTCGATTGGCAGTGTCAAAAACTGTTTGTCGGTTTGTGTTCTCTGCTAGATATTATGGCCACAATGTGTTAGTATTGGGAATACCCTTTAAAGGCAAGTGATTTATGTGCCTAATGATATCATTTCCTCGTGCAGAAGTTTTCTAATGAAATTGAGTTGTTTAGAATTATGACTAAATTATATTATATGGAATTCAGTGCACAAATATTTCAAATTCTTAATAAAATGTATATATTTGTAAAGATCCCCGTGTTGAAATTGAAATTATAATTAGTTAGCTTGTTTCCACATATTTTTATTAGTCACTGTGCTCGAGTAAAACTGCTTTAGAAATATTAATTTGTTCCTATACAAGACGCGGTTTTTGTTTTTTATAGTTCTTTTTTAAAACATATGCCTTGCATTTTTGTAGAAGGTCAGGTTGTGATGGCGTCATAGTGGTTTGATAAAAACAAGCAAGAATGCTTTAGTCTAGTGAGCTCGACTACGATATACCCTGCAGCCAGCTGTTTAATATATTCTAGTTATATTGCCAAGTTTCGCTTTAAAAGTTTTGCATACTCAAAGAAAAAATCGTTAGATCTTATTGTTATCTGAAATTGATTTAAATCGATATTTGCCAAACGATGGCAGTTATCGATAAAATGATAAAATGGCCACGATTAATATATATATACTTTGCGCAGTCGAAGATGTTTCCTTCTGCATATTACATATTTTTGCATAAAATCATTATACCCCTTACCCCATTCTTAATGGGTTCAGGGTATAATGATGCGCTTGTCGCTGTTTGCCACTTTTGGGCGTGTTGTGTGAACCACTGCATAAATATGCACAAATTATGGCTACATTTCATTCAACCATTTCTTCAATAGTTTTACGAGCAGCATTTGATGAGAGCCAAAGTGATTCGCATAAGCAACAAAGCTTGAAATGTATCTGAGTAGCTGTGTGGCTCAGTATCTATTAGCTGCAACTAAGTAAGCAAGCTGAGCTGAGGTTACGCCCCCCTCTGCTGTGTCGCCTCCGCAGGCAAAGCCATTTCGCATGCTGCTTACATTTATGCAACATGTCGAGAGTGGCAACTTTGTATCCAGATACTTTTGCCTCTGATTATGACATTAAACATGAACACGTAGCGAGCGCAGCACATGTGAACCACAGCATATACATATATACATATATACATATATACATATATATATATATATATTGTTGTTCTCTCTGCTATTTTTACTAGACACGAACGCACAGCATGGCAGCAGAGGCAATAGCAATTGGGGAGCGGGGCAAGTACTGAAGGCCAGTTCTCTTTTTCAGCTTCATTCATTAATGTCGTGGTGCTGCCTGTCATATTTTGCTCTCTTATCGCAGTCCCAAAACGAAATTGGCAAACATTTTGAAGCGCCTAATAAAAAAAAAATAAACTTTAAATGTTGCCACAGCTCAAGCATTGGGCTCCAATTGGTGTTTGTCCATTGCTAAATTGGCTTGTACCAATGTGTATCTTGATAAGCACTGACGGCCTATTGGCAGCGGAGTCAGCGCATTGTAATGGAAAATGTTTTTAGATTTTCCTACTGATTTTTTGTTGAAGCTTTCTGTTGAAATCTCAGCTGTGGAAACTCACCTGCAACGGGAAAGACAGAAAAAGTTGTTAATTAATTAAAACGTGTAAGTTCATCTATTAATTGTAATCCCTATTCACTTATCTTCAATCTATTGTCTTAAAGGAATAAGTGAAGAAGAAAATAAAAGAAAAACCAAAAGTAAACATCTTTTTCAGCTTTCCCAGGTCTACCGGAAGCACAAAAGCCAATTAATTGAAACTTATGTATTCAATAAATTGAAAACTTTTATTACGTTGCCCAAAGTACATTTATACTTTAAATTAAACAATTCATTTCCGCCTTAAATCAAACTGAAACTATTTTTAGAAATAAGTAAACAAGTTAATAAACCGACTTAATTTAGTGTTAACCAAAAACCACATTATTTTGTGATATAAATGAAATGTAAATTTAAAAAATAAACAATAACAATTAAGTAAGATCATTTTTATTTTGACGTACTTATTGCAAAATAATCTTTAATGAGTTTAAAATATTTATGGAAGATTTTTGCGACTTTAGTTGACATTAAACAAATAACTTATTTAACAGCTAACTGGATAATGTGAAGCGCTTTAATATTTATACCGTATAAGGTTTTACTATCAGCAACAATCGAAACAGGAATCAATAAATATGCAAAACAAATGGCCATAAAAATGCTTTGTTTTTTATTGGCCAGCTTGAGAGTGAAAAACAAGCAGAACAAAAGACTTAAAATAGATAAACTGCAAATATTCGAGAGGGCTTATTCACCACTCAATTATGCTATGAGCTCTTTAACATTTGCAGTTCGAAAATGACTTAAAAAAAAATCGAAAAACGAGTTCTTTAACGAAATCAAGTGGAACGAGAACAGCTTGCATTAATAACAGCAACAAGTCAAGTGCCAGTGACGACTTATTTGTCACTCGAGTCGCTTGTTGTTGTTATTGTTGTTGTTTGTGTTGCTTTTATGGTCAGCGAGCGGCGTGTGGGCGTCAATTTAAGCGACAGGCGGCGGCATGAGCCAGCTGTGTAAGGTCAGGCGTTCACCAGTGCGTATGAGCAATATTTTTTTTAATTGTCGCATTAAACAGTTAACGGGCGTCACGATTGCCAGCCCCCTCCCATCGGCTCGCCTCTTTTTCCCCTTGTATTTAATTATATTTGTTTTGTTTTATTTTTGTCTGTGTTTAATTGTTTATGTAAATTAGACTTCACTTTGCGATGAGCAATTTAAGTACACATTCAGCGCTTTTTTTTCGTCGTGTTTGAGGAAGCGAATGGCGCAGCGCAACGCAGTGCGAAAGTATCTGCAACTCTCAGCTACTTTTGGCTGTACAAATAAAGGTGTGAACACATTTTGCGGGTAAATGCTAACAAGGCGGCTTGCCTTATTAGAGACTGAGGCGTAGCTTCGTGTCAACTGCGCCACAAATGCCGCCGCAACATTTCAATTGCGTATCTTTGAGTCTATGCGTCTCTGTGCCTGGTTGACACTCTCAGATATAATTGGGAGGAGCTGTCAACTGCTCGTCGAATATGGTTCCATTTGGATGCCACATCAACATCAGCTTTGCACACACAATTTGCGGTCAAAGTTCGTGTCATTCATCTCGATAGCTGCCCGGAACGGAACACCCTCTCTCTCCATGTTTTCAAATTAGCTCAGCTGACAGGTGGTGTAAACGTCAGTTGACCAGCTCTTTTGTCATCATAACTCTGTCCGTCTAGACTACTGTCGACCGTAGACCGTACACAGTAGATCCAGCGTACAAGGTACAGCAAATTTTAGTTGATTGAACGCTGCGTTGACAAAAGACGTAAAGGTCTGTGAAGTCCGTAGATAAAACCCGCTTATACCATGTATTTCTCTCCTGTTTCCCCTTTACCACCCCTTAGCAGTGTCCAGGTTCAATGCTTCAATTAAAATTGCTGTCAATCATTTTTTGTTTGTTGCTTTTGCTGCTTTCCACTCGTGTGTTTTTCTTCTTCTTCTTTTTATTTTTTTTGTAAAAAATCAAGTTGAGCATTTTGAAAATTTCATAGTTGTGTTCGATTAGCCAGCGTTGTTGCTGCTTGTGCATTGGCCAGCCAATGAGGTTTTTGACTTTGACATTGACTTTGACTGATTTGCATTCAAGTTCATAGACACGGCTGTCAGCCAGGTGTAAGTGCCTTCTCGGCATAGTTCTGCTGGGGAAATGTATATAGAAATATTTCTACAATGGTTTATTTTATTCTTGAATCAAATTTTCTTTTCTTTCTTCTTTCATTTATAGATTTGCAAATGAATTTAGGAAAATCGCTATACTTTTTACGTTAAGGGTAAATCATCTTTTCACTTTTTCTGGAAAGTTAATCGAAGATTCTAAAATTGTAAAAATCAGTGTTTCTTTTTCCTATTTCTTTATTTATTTAAAGCTCACTCTTTTTTTTTATAAGTTTACACACAATTACCACATTTCATTGTTGGATTGTAATTTTTTTACTCAATATTAGTTTTAGATTAGATTCCAGATTTTTGTTCCAAACCAGTTATCTACTCGCAAATTGACAAACATTTAAATGCGTCAATGGGTTTTGGTTTATATTCTTTAAAATTTACACCTTTGTCTATTCATTTTGTGGCTCTTTCATACCTCTGTCTCTTTCGCCCACTCCCTGTATATCTCTGTACTTGCCGCCCTATCTCTCCGGCTTTCCATCTCTGGTTTTGGCCTGCCCACAGCGTTTGTGCCTGCCGTGAGAACTGTGCCAGGTGAATGGCTCGCCATTGTTCTGTTCTGGCCTGTTGTTCGGCGACATTGAGGGAAGCGTTACGCTCTTCTATTTATTTTCTTGTGCAATTATTTATAATAGCGCCTGGCATCAGCTTTAATGCCATGGCGAACTCTCGCACTCGGAATTATGCAGGTAGCAAGGCGCACTTTGTCGGACCTCGGCGCATTTCATTAAGGATAATGCATGCCAGAAAGATTGAAAGTAATACAAATTGTCTGGCAAAAAAAAACCCGTACACACCCACACACACACCCACACACACACAGCGCATACACACCAATATCGACAGGAAGGCAGCGCCTTAATGACGAAACACTTCTCGTCTGTCCTCGAGCACCTGCTGCAGTTCCTTAGAAAATTGCACCTTCTTTTGCAGCAACTTCTGCCTCGACTACAACCATTGCAACAAAAGCAAAAGCAGTTTGTTGTCCCGCTTTCCGGCGTATTAAATAAATAATTAAGTTGCTGCACTCGTTTGGGCGTAGTTTATTGATTTCTATACCCTGATAAACAACGATTTGAAATGTATGAGCAAAATAATGAAAATATTGTTCTTTAAAGGTATTTTCAAATAAAAGCAGATCCATTTTCTTTTTCTTTTTTTTGTATAGCGATTAAGAACATTTTTTCAATCTATAAGTTTAATTTTAAATATGATTAATGTTGTATTTAAATTTATATTTCTGTATTTAGTTTTCAGCTTATCCGTTTACCATTTTAATAACTGGAGTTTCTTACAACTATGAACTTTAAATTTTCAACTACTTTATAAGAAATCAGATACAACCCAACAATTATTATTTAATCGATTTTTAACAAATGTGTGACTATAAGCAGGGTATCTGCTAGTCGAGCACTAACTATCTGTCTTGGTTTTCAAACTTTTACTAACTAGTGTGGGATCTGCAGAGTTTGCCCTGGCGCTCGACTCGCACAGTTCGTTGCACTGACCCACTCAAGTTGCTGGGGCGCCTCTCCCTCTTCTTCTTCTTATTCTTCTTCTTGTTGTTGCAAGCCATATAACTAGCCGCAAGTATATTCAAAAATGACACCATAGCACCTACAATAAGTAGTATGCCCCCTACCCACTTCATGCCACACCGAAGTCATACATGTGTATGTTTATTTCTAGGGACTGTCACAAACATATGTCATCCAGCATATCATATTTCCGCAGCCGATTAGCATGTGTACTTGAAGGACTCGTCTTTTATGTGTACTTAAGGTTGAGCTGGCCGTGAGAAAAGTGCTTGGCGCTCTCTGCCTTTCATGTTTTCTTTTTTATGATGTGCTAATGGGCGGTAAACATTTCGTAAGCTTCATTGATTTTTATGCATGGTTTATTGGCCCATTTCAAGTGGGTCACTCGAGAGTGATAAATATGTTTTCGGCTTTAGTTGTGCAATAAAACATATGTTACACAACTATACTTTAGTACTTATGTCATAAACTTATTTGCATCTCATGATTATGATTAATGTCTTTTGTCTATTTCTGTGCATTTGATTCGTTTTCTCTCGCAGATCAATTTTCATTTGTATGGAAAAATCTGTTTTTTATCTGAATAGCACGCATAAATATAAACAACAACAAAGAAAGAAATATTTGCTTTGTTGCTTACAAATTATATCATGTTCATTTGTATATTTGCTGTAGACGATTTCAACAATCTCATAAAATGTATTTCCTTCCTGCTCTTATTTTTTTTTAAGGCCAACAAATTAGCAATTAAAATTTGTAAATTAATCTTTATTGCTTAGCGCAGCACTTTTCCGCAATTGAAAATGAAAAACTGATCAAGTTTCGGTCGTTTAAAAAAAATGGCATTTATGTTGTGGCGAAAACTAGTTGGTTTAGCTACTTAGCTGGATATCGCCTAGAGAGTGAAATCTTGAGCAGGAAAAGTGCTCGAAACATGTGCTGCAACTTGTGTCCAACAGATTTATCAGCCATCATCTAGTGGTGGTGACAACGTCATCATTGCCACTATCATTATCATCTGCCGCATGATCATTAGCCAAAGCTGCAACAGTCTTTTATCATTTCAAGAGGAGTGGCTGCTGACTGATGATTAATGAAATTTTTGCACTAAATGTTGCTTTTACTTAAGACCAAAAACTTTTGTTGTCCGTTCCTCAGTGTGTGTGTGTGTGTGTGTGTGTGTGGATTATGTGGGACGGCGTTCATCATTATTATAATTTCTGGCCATAGGCATTTGGCCAAAACACGCACGTCTCTGCCTCGCACGGGGACATTTGGCACACAGCCAAAATGCTTGGCCAAAACGGAAAAGGCAACAACAACAACAACAACGACAACAACGACAACAGCAACACCATAATATAACATATGTGATTGATTGTAATTGAGGTTGGTAAAAGTTGTTGTGTCAATGTCAAAGTCGGGGAGCACAACAAAAAAGAATCTGAGCAAAAAATTGGTTTACGCATTTGGTGCTGTCACTTGTGAAACACCAAAGAAGCGGCAAATTTTCATCAATTTTCACGCAAGCTTTGAATGACACAGCAAATTGTCAAATGGCTTAGATGAGCATTACATGTTCGCCTCTTTTGTCAATTGTTAAAAGTTTGTAAATGAATAATTGATAGGCCACAAAAAACCGACATGTTTTTATGTTTGGATTAAATAAAATCATTTAATCATTTGAGATAATTTCATTTGGGAACTTTCGCCATGGCTATTATATATTTGATATGCCCAAGTCTTGGTCTGAGTTCTTGCACAATTGCTGACCCGGTTCGAAATGAAGCTCTGTGTCTAATTAACATAGAAACCTACCCAAAATGACCCGCATGGCCACCAAACATCAAGTTTAACCAACTTTGAGTTAAAGAGAAGCAAAAACCTTTGCCAGAAATTTCACTTGCGAAAGTTGTGCGCCACAATTAAAGTGGCAATGTGGCAATGTGGCGATGTGGCAATAAGAGCACAGCTGACCAGGTTTTTGTTTTAGTTTTCTATATGTTTGTCATTTTTCTTTTTGTGGCATAATTGTGAAAAGCGTTGATGCTGGAAGAGCACATAAACACGTTTCAAGTGACTGAAATACGTTGCCAAATTATGGCGAGAAATGTAAAACACAACTTGGGAAAGTTGGCTATCTGGAAATATGTCAGAGTGTCAACAGCACAAATAATGAACAAAATAATCACAAATGAACATCAGCATCAGCATCAGCATAAACATAATCATAATGATAATAAAGAAGGAAAAGCAGCAACAGCTGCCAAAATGAGTGCCACAATTGCGAGCATTTGTTGTTGTTATTGTTGTAATATTAAATTACTATGTATCTGCCACTGCCACTCGTTATGATTTCCCAAGCAAGCCAAAAAGGGGTGAAGCCCCCAAATACCCCACTCCTCCTTCTACTCCACCTCCAACTCCTACTCCTACTCCTAAGTCTGTCTGTGAGTTTTGGCCTTATGCAATTGTCATTATTGTCTGCTGCTGCTGTTGCTATTGTTGTTGTCATTGTGGTTACTTTGGCCTTATGAACATTCAGCTTATTATATATAAAAATATATACAAGTATATATATATACAAGTATGTATATATATATATATATTTGTTGTTGTCGCGTCGCTGAATACGCAAGCAGCGCGTATCTTGAAGATGTTTTTTCAAGTGCTGTGTTTTGTTGGCTGTTGTTGAAAATTTCACTGCTTCTCATTAAATGAAGTTGTGTCTGTTTTTTTTCTCTACTTTTCCCTTTTTTGGTTACTTTTTTTTAGCAATTAAATGTGCCAAAAGCGTAAATTTAATTAATTTAATTGTTGTACTAAAAGAAATGTTGCAGAAATATCTGAACTTGGCCACACATGCAGCTTGTATGTGAGGTTTTTGTCTTGCACTTTTTGGCCTCAAATATGTTCATTTAGTTCAAGTTAATGATGATTTTATTCCGGGATCTGCGGAACATTTTTCTAATTTTTGTACTTTTTTATAGAACTAAAAATGACTCAGAAAAATGTGCGTATCAAATTGTAAATAATTCTTCTTTAATCTTTCAAATTTCACAGTCTGAAATGAACGCTGTGAATCTATTCCTGAAAACAAATCCACAAGGAATTCAAAAAATATTTAAAAATATTAAAGAAAAAAGGAGAATTTAATTGAAATTATAAAAAAGATATTTATTTGATTTATATTTATTCTTTTTTTTTACAAAGACTTGGTCAAAGTTGCTTTCTGCTATTCAGTAAAAGCAACTTCATTTTATTGCAGGGTACAAAAAAAGTCTATAAGCATTGACACAGCTTAAAATGATGAAATCTTTGGCAAAAGCTAAGCCAAGTCTCTTTATATGATTGCTAAATTATGATCTTGTACAATTAGCAGGCATTGCAGGCCAACGCCTACCACAAACTGTGACTAATTGATGAGATGCTCAGCTGCGCAAACAGTTAGAGACAGACACAGGCAGCAAGAATGCCTCACTTAAGCGAAAGTATTTTATATGACATCAATTTCCATAAGGCGTTCAGCTTTAACGGGTTTGATTAGTCATACACTCGCTGGAGAGACAAGTGAATCATCTATGAATAAAAACCGAATGAGATGTGTACTTTAATGCCACCGAACCCAAATGCCAAATGACGCAAATTCATTCAGCAAAATAAGTGTGATTAAAAAAAAAATCACTCAAATTTATATAAGTATGAATACATTTTTTTTTGTACATTTTGGACAAGTGATTGCATTTATAAATACAGCACGCGGTCAGAATGTGTACGTGATTTGAATGCAAATTTGCATTGGCGCTACAAATGTATCTGGATCTGAGCGCAGAGTGTATCTGGTATCTGTTGGATGCAAAGCTGCGCTATCATGGCATTGGCAGCATGTTGGGGCAGAGTGTTTTTCGTGTTAAAGCATATAAAAATTAAAATGCCTGCGGTTTGTATTTATGGTATTTTCATTTTTATTTATTTACTTTTTTTTATTTTGTATTTCATATTTTTATTTTTGTTTGCGGTCGCGCTTGGCAGGCGAGTATATGAAATGTTCGTTAATATGGCCAATCGTAAAGTAGACAACTAGTCAGACACCAGACGAAAGCGTGTGTGTTAAAACATATTTATTTTTGAGTCATCTGCCATTGTTAGAGCATGCTTTACCAGCCGTCTGCCACACACTTATGCAACATTTACAATTACTGAAATCATTTTTGATTACTGCACGGAACATAAGATTGGGAATTAAATCTGCAAATTTGTGGGTGCAATTTTTCATTTGTTACGCTTTTGCATTTGTGCTTTATTGATAAATTTATTCCACTTTTGTGATGGTTTTTTCTATATACATATATTCTGATACCAAAGGTTGCCAAAATCTTTATAACTGAAAGTGTAAGTCAAATATTTCGCACAATTTTAAGAATAGAATCTCCAAACTTTCCTTCGCATTTCAAGAGCTAAAGTTACCAAACTTGGAAGGCAGTAAATAAATTTTTTGCAGCTGATTTTACGCTGGCATCAGAGTATTTCTCAGTCGGTTACGCCCAACTACAATATTCTTATTTATTTTTTTAGATGCTTTTGCCCTGTATCATGAAAATTAGTCAGTTAGTCAAAGACATATTTTCTTTTCTTGAAACGGTCATGTTAATTTGCCAGTTTTTGTGCTACACTTTTCAAGAGTTTTTTCTAAAATTAGTTCCGCAAGAAACTGTCTTGTCAAGAGCTACAATTTTATGTGAGTCCGAGTTCTCAGTGTGTAACCAATTAGTTGCTTTCACATTTCAACAGCTTTCAGGCAACTGTCAACACTTCTGCTGCTGCTGCTGCTGCTGCATTTGCCCCACTCAATTCACATTTCAATGGGCCACTAAAAATGTCATTCTTCATTTGAGTGAGCGATAATTTCTATGCTTGCTCAGCACTTGCGAAATCATTCACATTTTTTGGGCACAGTTCCCAAATGTCTGAAACGAAACTAAAAAGTCACATTTGACATTTTCGGTTAAGTGCTTGGCTGCAATCGCTCAAAAGCCAAAAACCCATTTAAAAGTTTTGTCATTCGCTTTGATAAAATTATGAAAGTGAAGATTTTCAGACTTTCCAGCCAATTTAGCAGCTGTGCGTTACAAATATATATAGAAGAAGAAGAATTCTTGGCATTGGTTGAGCAGTAAACAAATGCGCCCCATAGCAATTGAAGTCCATTGTTCTTTTTGGCCCATTAAAAGCAGCTCCAGCTCCCAGCTCCTTCCTCCCAGCCACAGTTGTCCCTGGCGAAACAAGCCACACTAATGAGCGTCATGGCATGCATAATGCATGGAAGAGGCAGGCAGGCAGCTTGCCACAAACCCTGCCACTGCCACCCACTCGAGAGTAACATAATAGTGGCTGTCAAGTGCAGTGCATGTGTAAAAGATACAAAGCTGCTAAGATACTTCCTTGTCCGAGAGCTCTTTGGGCCACAGTCGAGTGCGCATACGAAACTTAATGACAATATCAAATTACACACAGACGGACAGACAGACAGACAGACAAACAGACAGTGGGATGGATGGACAAACAGTCAGTCAACAATTTGCATGACACACTTAGCCAGTCCAGCTGGCAGCTTTCAGCTTGTGGGAGTGGCAGTGGCAGTCTACTCAAATCCTCGCCTGTCCACAAGTTGTGCTTACGATTTAAGACCCCAACACGATTGTCAGGTTGGCCAGTTGGCCAGTTGGCAGTTTGTCAATGGCTTGTTAGCCATGCAAGGCAGCGTACACAGTTTAATGCAATTTTCACTGTCAATTTCGAAAATAAAATCAAATAAAACCACAGCGCAACTTCAGAGTGTCCAACGAAAATGAAAGTAATTTGCAAAAGCCATGAAGCGTCTTCTTCTTCATCTTCTTCGTCTATAGTTTCTTCTTCTTCTTGCTCAATCGGACACAGATCGTGAGGCCGTAAACCAAACTCAGAGTGAAACATGTGAAAGTCGATGATCGCTCGACCCGCTGCTGATGCTTTGGCATTTGCCATCAATGAAAGTGGCCACCGGCCCAACGAAACTATCTTTTTTCTTTGGTCTGCTACAATTCAAGATTTGATTTGTGGCAATATCTGTAAAAAGCTACTTTAAACTACAAAACATCTTTAACTATAGTCTGCTTCTATTTACCTCTTAGAATTTGTGAGCAAACTTACATGATCTCTGTCTCTCTGTGGAGACTTGCTATTCTTTTTGGAACACAAACAAGATAGACAATTTAAACAGCTGTGTTTAGGGCATCTCGTGGCCGAGTTCACTCGACTACAGCATTCTCTTTGTTATGTTAATAACTAAATCAGTTTAGCATGAATTTCGATCTTCATCAACTGTGCCTATTCTTTTATTGATTTCATTCTTCAATTACCTATTTGTTAAAGTTTTGACCTGTGCTGGACAAATAATATCATTCGAAAACCTTAGTTCGCTGCCTTTGATCTAACTCTTTTGGTTTTTTCCTAATCATCGTTGCTCTCATTTCTTGGTTCACAACAATGCTTTCCTTTCCCTTTTGCGGCATGCTGCTTAATTGATTATCTCCCACACGATATTTTAGCCTCACACCCATTGTGCATTTTCCGTTTTGTCTTCCCCATTCTGGTAAGCGTGAATCTTTCATGGGGCCTTTGCATGATTCGTTAAATAACTTCCTGCTTGCTTAGCTGAGTCCACCCAATTAATTATGAAATCAAAACGGTAAAAAGTATTCAAGCGATACCTTTTCCCAAACGACCATTCCATGTTCACCCAGCTCAAATGCTTCCTCAAAGTGCCAAAGAAGCATTGCTCATTTCGATTGATCGATCAAAAGTTGTCAACAATACTTACTGAGAAATCGAAAAAAGGGAAAATTCAGAGGCATAATTTTCAGATATGCGCACTTACCTGGAAAGAGAGGAAATAAGAAATGATTAATTAGTCTGTCGATGACTCAAGTACCACTTATATGTATTATTGAGTATTGCTCATGAGTATTTGTGGAGTGCCTTATGGGCACTATAAATAGAGAAAAGGCCATGTGCAATTTCTATTGTGATACGCATATAAAGTACATTAATTAACAGAGCCAACACCAAGCGCATCCCACGTCATAAAGCGATATAGATATATATATGGATAGATATATATAGATGGATATATATGGATATATTGTAGATGCTGCCACAGTTGGACATTTAATTAAGTGCGAACGAAATTGCAATATATAAAACGCCTATGGATCGTATATATATATATATATGTATATATATATATGCATATGAGCATTATATAAAAGCCGACGAACTCTGAAGGTTTTAATTGGTCTCCGCATTTCCGTTATGCGGGCGAGCGTTGCCAGATCAGCGCTTTGTCGACTGGGTTCATTTGCAGCTGACAAGCTGTTATTAGCAGTATAAACAAATTATTTGTTGATTATATGGCAGAAGAAGGCAAGCAGCTGCTGGGACTTTCATCTGGAGCCAGTTGCCAGTTGCCAGTTGGATTTCGTGTGATCTTTGATTGCCGCTGCATGCAACACATTGACCCTGAATGAGTGACGGATCGAAGCCTTAGGCTGTGCACAAAGTGTGGCATTGTCTGTAATTTGTTGTGGGAATCATTGATGTCTGCCACGAAAGTCGGAAGTCGTTTTGGTTACCCAATCTTTTGCTCTAATATTCTTTGCCCACGTCTTGCTCAAGACTCGCTCCACAAAATAGCCAAGTAATTCCCATTGACAGCGCAACATGTGAGTTGTCACCTCTAAAAGCCCACAGTAAAAAACACAAAACTTGAATACTTTTCCAATTTATTTCGTGTGTCTATCCAAATTGGGCAAGTACTTCTATATAAGGCTAAATATTTTTAGTGGCGTTGCGCGTGGCCAGTGTTTTTGATCAGCTCACAATTTGCTTAAAGTTTTGGTATTGTGCGAGTTGTCGTCACTTGTTGACTTTGAAATTGAATTTAGAGACTACGCAACATGCGCGCCCCACATCTTATCAGCAGCTGCCTTATCTAATCTGTCACTGTGCAACTCGCTACTCGCTACACCATAATTTCGAGTTACACAAATGTGTGTTAATAATTACGTCACTAAACACAGTTTTCATTTGGCGCCGCACAATTAAATGGGAGCTGTTGCATGGGGCGGGTCAGCCGGCAAACAATTAATGCGCCCTGCATGTGGGCAGGGGGCGGATCGGGGTTATGTAAACTCTTAAGTGATTAAGGTCAGCCCGCTAATTAGAAGACAAATAAATGAAAGTGGGTGAGCTTCGGCAATGGGTCTCAGCTAACACCTCACATAAATTACATTACTACAAATAGTTATACAGAGAGCGGTCACTTTGAAGTCCACTTGCAGTAGCTATCAAATTTTTTAAAAGGCAGCATCTCAAAAAGAGAGAGAGAGAGAGAGAGAGAGAGAGATAGAGAGAGAGAGAGAGAGAGTGAGAGAGAGAACTATATGCATGTTTTAAAGAAGTTTATAATACGAGGCGTAAAATTGAAATTAAATCACAATTAATCCACGCAATAAATTAAAATTAAACAAATAAAATTTATGGAATTTATACAAATACTTCATAGATTATATTACACTGCGTAACAATCGAAAGAGAATATATTGTATTGAGGAGACAGAAGGAAATATATATATATATATGTATATATATATATATATATATATATACATATGTATATTAGATTTAGTCAACATCATCTGTCTGTCTGCCTGTTGGTCTTTTTGTATGAACCCGACGATATCAGAGACAATAGCCATATATAGAATATCAGCTCGTAGATCAAGATTAATCGATTAAAATCGATTTTAAACACCTGTTCATTTACACATGTATTGAAAGCGATAAAAGCTAGAGGCAAAAAATGTACTCTCAAGTTTTTCCCAAGTCTGCTTTGGGTGTTTCTGTACTTTGCAGAATAATGGAAAGTGCGCTATTTCTGAGAATTGAATCGATCCATATCTATATCTAACAGTATCTGTCAATTTTGTATGCCAGAATGGTGCATAAGTTACAGCTAGAGCTGTTAAAGCTGCATATTTCCATATAAAAGTGCATGAAATATGTATTTTTAGTTCTTGCAGATTGAATTGACCACTGACAACAACATGTGGCTGCCCACATTTCAGTGCGAATTTACCTAACGTGTATTGGCAGGTTTCAAAACAAACATGGCAACAGATACATAACTAATAAAAGGCCTGCAATCCGACTTGGTGTCATTGCTTTCGGGTCTAGCAACTGTTCAATGTTGACTGAAAATGTTGAAAATGTCAAACAATTGGGCACAGAGGCCTGCCAGCCACTAACGAACCGTGGCAAAAACTCAAAACTGATGCCGACCTGATATTTTCCAAAAGGGACAATGCCAATGCAAAATGGGAAAAAATAAGTGGAAAATGCCCAGACCAATTGTTTCGCCTAGAGAAACAGCTGCCAGAACCCCATTGAATCCCTGGGCTGCCTTTGTTTTCATCAGCATTTTGCGCTGTTTAAATTTAACTTCCGCTTCTGCAACATTTTCATTTTTATACGTTGATACCCATTAAAAAATGTGTGAAAAGGATGTTATGAACAGGCAGTAGAAAGCATTTACTGCCTAATCAAATATATATATATATATATATATATCAACATTTGCCAATCTTTCCATAAGATACTAAACAAATAACAATAACAGTAACAATTTTAATAAATTGGTTGGACTATAAATTTCATCATTGTTCAAAGTTGATTTGTTTTGACTTTGTTTGATTAGCTGATACATGTGTAAGACTTATGTTAGGGCAACTACTAGTCGGATTGCTTCTGCTAAAAAATGTTAACTTTTTCTTTTTACTTGACTTGATTTTAGTAATGATTTATATTGTATAGCTCGGCACGGCCTGCGGCCATATATTGAATATCAAATATGATTTCAAGACGCTGCCGGCAGAAAGTAAAAAAAAAGATTGCGCCTCGAATTGAATTTTATGTCGCATCAGCTTAGGCTCTGCCACTGATTCAGATTGCGACTCTTGGAGTGTGTCTGCTCATATTTTTTACTGCACTTTGCTGGGCGCAACAATAAATTGCCTTTTATATACACATAGATTCTCCGGCTGCAATATGTATGACTACTATGAGTTGTATATATATATGTGTATATATATATATATATATATATATATACATATATATATTTATAGTCTCTTTGTGGCTTTGCCATTTATGTTATTAATGCGGCGCATGCTTTGCGGCTGCCTTTGTCTGATTCGGGAACCTGTTTGCCCAGGAGGCTTTGCTGGATATTACTTTGATGCCCTACTTTAGGGTATTATAATTTAGTGCATAGATTTGAAACGTATTGAATGCTGCAGCTCTGATGGAAAGTCAGTCTTTATTGATGTTCTTAAATAGCTACTAATATTTTTATTGGCTCACTACTGATCAATTTAAAGACAATAATTTCTTTTTACAAAAATATTATAGTTATACCTTCTTTCAATGTTTATTTTGCTTCAGTCTTGATTGCTTGTCTTCATATGAAATTCGTATAATTTTAGGAGCACACTTCGCTTATTTTGACCGCAGCTGTCTAAATATTGAAATATTTTCAACCCAAACAAATATTAATTTGTACATCGAGCATTTTTCTGATCGTTTTCATTTCAGTTTATGTTTGAAACCTGTGCACATTTATCCGATATTATTGATCATTAATTACCTTTCCCAAAAAGTAAAAACTTTCATGTGTAGTCATCGTCTAGACATAAATAAAAGTCCCTGTGAAAATTGGCCAAATCAATTTACTGTATCATTTGATTTAGACCAACTTATTTATAATTGTATTTATTTATTAAATCTTCTTTTAATTTCTGCGTGTTCATAGACAGACATACAGACAGACAGATAAACAGTTGGACAGTCAGAAAACCCTGCCCAGTTAGTCTCCTCTATCGATGGAGTTTAACGAACTTTTCACTAAGCTCGGCTATTTAATCGCACAGATACCCTATAAATTGAATTGAAAATACCATCAGCCAGGGTATTAGATGTTCGCCAATCTACGCATTGTTTGCTTACTCGTTTTTTTTATTCGCATGAAAATCGAAGTTTATGGCTGAGCATATAAAAATATCTTTGATTGATATCGGTAAGTGAAATGCGTGCTGCGCCAAATTTCATTAAATATTAGCAGCTGCCCGCATAATTTAGAGAGCGAATAAAAAATGGCCATGTGGAGCTGATGATACATTGCAGAGAACTTGCCCCGTGGTGGTATAATTACAAGCGAATCTTGCAACACATCAGCATTTTACTACGCTTGTCTACGGCTTGAAAACGGCTAGAGACGAGCGGCTTTTGACTTTTAATTATATTCTTTTTGACGTGTCTTCTTTAAACTTCTTCTTGGCAAAGAACAGGTCTGAATAGAGTTGACTATGTAAGCGCTAAAGTTAAATTCATTTAATATCAGACAATTAAAAAATGCCATTTAAAAAAACACATTCAATGAATTAGTAATGTAAAAGGAACTCAACTGGCATTATCTCCGCATCTGTGACAAATAGTAGCATATTATTTGAAATACAAATAAATGAAGTATAGCAATTTGGGTCATAACTAATGCAAGCCATTAACTCGAAAAAAAACAGTAGCTAATCGCAAAAAAATAAAAACAACTCTCTAACCGCCTAATAACTTGAACCGTTTTATTTCCAATTTCGGATTAGCATGCTCGCATTGGCTCCGTTTCTGGCTTGTCCAATAAGATGGAAAGTCTATCATCATCATCTTGTTCTAGCTCACATTTGGTGGCACGACTCGTTGCACTCGTCTCAGACGAACCGGCAGCAGATCCAAATGAAAAATTGAAAATTACACTGAGCTGGTATTTCAGCAGTAGGGCAGAACGAGAGCCGAATCACGGCGTACACAAGACGAATCTGAACAGACACCGCTTATTATCTGTGCAGAGACGGAGCCAGGTAGCCGACAACCGCTAAACCGGTTCAGCGAAGCCGGAAAACCTGTCCAGCGATTCGACAACATATTGTGGCAGAGCTCGCCACTCAACAGCCTCAATGGCGCATCAATTATGCTAATGAAGTTTTTATTGTGGCTCCGTAGCGTAAAGCTTGTACAAGTTTTTCACAAAACACAAATATGAACGACTGACAGGCGCAGCAAAGCCGGTTTTTCCTCAGCTGATAGGACAAAATGTCACTTCAAAATAAAAGAATAAAAAATGAAATACACGTAAAAGATCAATTTGCATTTGGTGACCTTTGCTGCACACTAAACACTAAACACCAAACACCTCGAACTGTGCCCACGCCTTCATTCTGTGTCATTTTCCCAGCCTTTTCATACTCTGTTATTCTTGACTAACGAGCTTTTGTTTACTCTGACCCTGAGCTGATATATATATATAGTTTATGGCCGACGAGTAACTGAATTACATGTATGTATATACATACATATATATGTGTGTATATTATATATATGTTCGATTTGTCTCGATGACATTTTAAGTTGCCTTTAAGATCTGTCCCTAAGCAGTCTGCACTTGTTCAACGGTGTCGTGTGAAAATGTCAGTAAACAAATTTTTTAAAAACATCCTTGGCTACAGGGAGAGCTGTACCTCATATTACCTTAGTAACAGAGTATTTATCAGTCGGCTAATTTTTTAAATTATTTTTAAATACACATTTTACAATAGTTTTTAAGTATTATTCCTTACCATTCAAATATTGCTAAAAATGATTCATAATTTATTTGAATTTGCTTAAAGCTGGTTTCTGCTGTGTAACATACATATATATTAGGGACAGATATATACGTATATATATATATATATAGCTTAAATCATAAAGCTCAACTAAGCATGCTCAGAAAAGTAATGCGAAATGGGTTTTGTGGTGCACTTTTAACCGCTGGGTTGCCTTGGTAAAGTCAACAACTGGCATTTTGTTGCATTGAGCTTTATGATTATGATTATGATTATGATTGCTATTTTTTATGCATTGCATTTAATGCAACGTTAAGTTTTGAGCAGCTTGTGCAGAAGCTGCTTTGCAAATATTCGTATTACTAAAAAATGGGGAAATGTTCATAAAGTAAGGGCAAGTCTCTCATTATGAATTGTTTAATGAGACCAGGCAAAAAACCAAATACCATAGAAATATTTAAAGCTCTTAAAGCAAGTTTCTCAAAATGCACTATTTAAAAAGACCAAGCAAAAACTGTTTACCATAAAAAGATTAAAAACTATAAAGCTAAAATTCAAACCAAGAACCATAAAACATAAATCCAAATAAATTCAAATTATACATAAAATTCAGTGGAAATTTTGATATTTTTTTATACAATCAAAGTGAAAATTCATGGAAAATATTTTTCAGTGTCGTAAAATAGTTTTGTGCAACTACAAACTAAAAACAAACTACAAAAGTGTAAACAAATTTTTTTTTTATATTAATTCATAAATGTTGCACGCTCTTATGCAAGGCACAACAATAAGAGCGGCAAGCAGCAAGTGTCCAAACCAAGTTGTATCATTAAATTTGTGTCGCCACAACCATGCCAAAGAAAACTATGCAACTATTATGGATCTTTTGGTTTACCATATCGGGCCTGAAGTACACCTGTTGCGTATACATGGAACTTTTGAGTG
The DNA here is from genome assembly GCA_035043205.1 of Drosophila trichaetosa. NCBI lineage: Eukaryota > Metazoa > Arthropoda > Insecta > Diptera > Drosophilidae > Drosophila > Drosophila trichaetosa. Next base: position 3,255,929 of record JAWNNE010000535.1, on the reverse strand, counting down.
AGGACGTCTTATCCGGAAACAAAATGCATTTGCCTGGCATTGGTGCTCTGCCAGTGCCACCATTAATTGTTGTCGCTGTTGTCATCGTCGCTGCTGCTGTTGTTGTTGTTGTTGTTGCGTTTGCTGTCAGTTGGTGATGGCCAACGCCCACGTCTGTTTTCTGGGCCGTCAGACTGTTCGTCGAGTTGACTTTTGAGGCGTGCGAGAGGCGTTTCATATGCGTCCACATCTGATGCCAGGGCGCCACGTCTTTCTATATGGTTGTTTTTTTTTTAACCATTTTGTTTTGGGGTTGTTTGTGTTGTTGGGGCGGAGACGCACAGGACAGTGGGTATTTTTTTGTAGTTTTTTTTTTTATAGTTTTGTGTATTTATGCAAGAGAGTGTAAAGGGGTTTGGAAAGAATAGAAATAAATATAATTTTTATTTTAATTGAATGCAGCCAATTTTTCTGTTTTTCAAAACAAAAATTTGCGATTATGTAAAGTTTTTGTAAATTTCATTTAATAACAAAATAAATACTTAAGTACAGTTATAATTCGATTTTGGTCATATTAAGTAAATTATGGTAAGTGTAATTGTACACATTGCCACATCTAGTGTGAATACATGCCCCAAACAACATAAGGCGGCACTTGGCACGCACTTAACACCCCCCAACACACACACACGCAAATGACTACACACCCTCCCTCTCCCTCCCTCGTTCCCCCTGCAGATACTTAGCTGCTATGATGTCATACAGTCGGGTTTTAACAATCCCCACAATCCACCCGACAAACGCGACCGACAAACTTGCAATTTAAATTTCATTCGCGTTTGCCATGTTTATTTTTTTAGTCAGTTCATGTTTGGTATAATTGCATGATGTCAGCCCTATATACTGGAACGCAGTTTTCTTTTAACCATGTTTTTCATTTTTTTTTTTTTATTGTTTGATAACGGCAAAGTAACACTGATAAGGCTATTATTTTTATAATTGGTTAGCAAGTTTTTGCTTTGATAGGGTTGACTAATTTCATTAAGTAGAATTTTTATGGCAATTTTGTTGAGGTAGTCAATCTATTTTTGAATTGAGTGATGTGAATCATTTGTGGTCTGCTTGGCGAGAAAAAGTAGTAGAAGACTCCGTAAAGCAAATCTACAATGTATGATATTTGATATATGTATGTGACTTTTTTCAATAAATCTTGGTCTTTTTCGCAAATTCAATATTCGCTAAGCCTGTTAAAGGTTGCTTCTAGAAAACAGTAAATATTTCAAAGTACTTTGTAATAATGGAAAAAAAACCATGAAGTTTACTAAATTTTGGTTCATTATCATCAGAAAATGTAATATTTTTTCAAGCATTAATAAAAGATTTCATAAAGAAAACGTAACAATTTGCCAGTTTTACACATAAAATGATTGGATGTGCATTCTATTTATGTTTTCGGCTTTACTTTCGGTTCTTTTATCGAATGGAACTTTTTCCCTCGCAAATTGTCGCTTATTAAATCTAATACTCAATTCGCTTGTTCTTTACTCATAAAATCACTCAGCACCCTATTATGAAATATATATGTGTATTTTTTCAACATATGCATGCTTGTGCACGGCATACAATCCATAGCAACTGGAGCCAAGGCCCACAACACAAAGACCCCAATCATAGTATTCATAGCTCATATTCATAAGCCCCAAAACCCCTAAACCCCAAAACCCAAACCTTGTGCGGTCAGCAATGCATTTAAAAGTCATGCCCTTGTCGCTAAATAAGTCTATAGTTTGAAGGGGTCCCTAACCGTGTGAGAGAGAGAGAGAGTGGGAGAGGGAGATAGAGTGAGAGAGAGAGAGAGAGAGAGAGAGGGGAGTAGGTGCACCTTTGTATGCAGCTAGGTATTATGCCAAGCGCTAAACAAATGAAAACGATTTCCGTTAGTCATGCAAACAGTTGCGCACCCGAAAACAAGAGAAAACATTCATATTCGTAACAACGAATACTGTATACCCTACAGATACATTGCTCATATCGAATAAGAACTAATTTTATCCCTAATCTATTTTAAATTGTTGAACTGAGGTTTCCTTTGTTTTGCTTTGCTTATCAAGAATATATATAAATATGTCGGGCTTAGATTTATATATATTCCATTTATAAAAAATGATTAGCTTGCTTGAATCGGAATCACAGAACTAAAATGCCTGCTGGCAGGGTATACAAAGTGCAGCACGCTGCCATTTGGCAAGTGCAGCGAACGGAAGCAATGAAAATGGGTACAGCAATTGCCCGGCCTGCTTGTGAGTGTGTGTGCATGTATGTGTTTGTGTGTTGTTGTTGTTGTTTTTCTTCTTGGTTTGTGCCATGACCCACGCCCCCCTTTCTGCTTTGGCTGCATTTAAATGCATGTATATCGCGAGTATTTTTTCCTTTAATCATAAACAATTCATTAAAACGGGAAATGGCAATTAAAGCATGTTTGAACATGCATACATATATATTTATACGCATATCATAAAACTATATACAGATGCGTATATATATTCATTGATGGGAAGGAAGCAACTTGGCCATGCGAGATGCACAGCTGAAGAAGGTCGTCGGGTTCCCAGTGGGCATATTAAAGACTCCAAATATTTATTAAACAAGGCCCCCCACAGAGATGTAGGCAGGTTGCGAATGTGAATCAAATGCTAACCGAGTTACTCGTTACTCAAGCACTCACTGCGAACACTCACACACGCACACTCACACTCGCACAATAACCACTGATTGCAGAGCTCTTCGTCTGCATCTTCTTTGTGCCTCATTCCAAGCCATGGCTTGGCTTCGTCTTCGTCTCGATTTGTGCTTCTTCTTCAGCATCTTTTTGTGGCATGGCTCGTTTATAGCGAAGCTTGCATGCGCAAGTGCAGGGCGCTTAACTCAATTACACATACACACATACGCATACATGCAGCAATTCGTTGCAACAACAACTGCATTTGGCATGCAACATGTTGATGTAATATGCAAATTTGATGCTGTTTGCCATTGTTTCGAGTTTTTCACTAGAAATTTGCTAATATGGAATAGCTGCAACATGGGGAAGCTGCAGCAAGTAGATAGAGGAAGAGAGAGAGGTGTAGAGAGAGAGAGAGATAGAGAGTAAGGAAGAAGTTTTGTATATATTAGAAGACTGACGCTAAGTTAAAGAGTTAAACTCAAAGTGATTACTGTTTGGACAACGAGTTGATTGTCCTCAGTTTGTTGTTCCTGAAAATGGGTAAACAGGGTAAAGGGTATCATGAAGTTGGGCAACAGTTTGCAACAGCCACAAGAAAGCATTTTGAACCCTTAAGATAGGCAAGGCAGGCCTCGTTTATGTTTAGTTTCCTGTTAACTAAAATAAAAATTTCATGAAAGAAGCAAAATTTGGGAATATCGATTCTACTTTGTACACGTTTTTAGCAACATCATCATCTTTTCAGCATTCTCTTTATGATCAGTTGGCTTCTATTGAAAAATATGTCCAATTTTCCTTTTGATCTCTCATTCTACTTTCAAGTATCATCCCAATGACAGGCACACATATAGATATATGGATGGCACTCTTCTTTTGAAACCCCGTTCTATCTCATCAGATCTGATCGGTTTTTTGAGGTCAGCCCTTTCACACTTGCTTGCCACTTGGCGGCACTTAGTTGCCCACACTTTTATCAATTTCCCCCAATTTACATGTGGCCATATAAATATTAACACACTGCTCCACACTAAACCCCTGCCTGCCTGCCTGCCAAATGCAATCTATCAAAGTGCATTAAAAATAAAAATATTAAAATTGGCCTCTTTCTACAGCTGGATGCATTTGACTTCGCTTGTGTGTCTGTGGGTCAAAGTGGGCAGCCTGCTTAATTGTGATATATCACTTGACTCCCCGGGCGAACCGCATTAAGATATTTAAATTAAAATGCGAATACAACTTCAAAAGCAGCGCTGATGTTCGCGTAGAGAATATAGTTGATATATGTATATACAAAATTTAATTTAAAATCTAGATTAAAATTGGCATATAATTAAGTATTTTTAAAAATAAAACTTTGTTTATTTGGTAAACTTTACTTTTTTGAGAATTTTGCGTTGACCGTAGCAAAAATTTAATTTGTATAAAAAATGTATTCAATGTAGAAATTAAATTAGCTTAGATGATCATAATATATAAGATATAGCCATTTCATAAAATATTGAATAAATAACATAAGAAATATATTTTTTTTATATGTATTTTTGATTTATTCTTAAAGTTCTTACAACTAGTCAAGAATATTACAATTCGATTACTGTTAACTACTTTTTCTAGTAAAATAATTTAATATGCTTCAAATAAAGACATTAACAATTTGTTCAATAGTTTTATGTATAAAACTAACACAATAAATAGAGGCTGCCACAACTAACAATTTCATTTGCAGCATTTTCACTTGTGTTCCTCATTTCAGCTTTAAAGCAAGGGGCATATTTGTGCTTGAACTTGTTTGCTTTTTTTTGCGGCAGTATTCAACCTACATTTTCAGCGCATTTTGTTTTGCACTTGATTTGCTTTGCCCAGCCTCTCCATCACGCCCCCCCGGGCAACAAAGATGGCCAAAAATTGCACTACTGAGTGCCATTTTGGAGCTGGGACCGAAAATTCCCCCGCTTTGCTGCCTGGACTTGGTCCTGGTTTCGGTTTCGTTTCTAGAATTGGAACTCTGCTCCAATGCGCCTATTTGTAGCTCTGCGCACTTACAACCCTCTTCCGCCCCTCAGCCCCTGCCCCACGCACCTAGCACAACACACCCCGCCGCTGGAAGCACCCCAACCATTTTTTTGCATTAAGCCCTGCCATTTATTTGTATATTTTATTGTAGCGCATATTTTCCGCTAAAGTTTTTCTGTTCGCTTTATGAATGAAAACATTTTCGTTTCTGGGGTTCGTTTGGGTTGCGCTGCAAAAGGGGATTGCATGATTTTCTACGTATATATATATATATATATTTATATATATATAGTGTGTTTTATACATTTGTGTGTGTGTTATTTTCTTTTTGTTGGCTCATTTTTATTTTTACGCATTTCTTGCGTGTCGCTGTCTTTGTCTGCTATTTGTCTATTTGCCTTGCAGTATAGTTAACTATAGGCAGAGGGGGGGCTAATGGGTCGAGGGGGTCGTCGCGTCGCTCTATTTTTTGACTTTGCAGATAATAAGCGGCTCTGTGTGCGTGTGCGTGAGTGTGTGTGTGTGCACCTACTTGCTAGTTGTGCCCCCCCCCCCCCCCCGTGTTTATTCAGCGATTTTCGATGCGTGCCACACAGCAGTTTCAACTCAAATTTCTCGACTACAGTTTTGCCTTAACCCTTCAAAATTTATTTGATTTTCCATTTATTTACCTAGCCGTATTTTTCTTTTTCCAGCTATTTTTGGTGTTGCTATTTATGGGCTAATTTATGGGCTAATTTATGGGCTCATAATTGTTCCCTATGTGCAAAACAAGTTATTACACGATTCGTCATGGCTTTCATTGAACTCGAGTTTTTCAATCATAATTTAATACGAAACTGTGTTTAGCCAAAGTCAAAGTGTTAACTATTGCAGAGTTATACGAAATTTATACTTTTGAAATAAGATTTAGGAAATTGAGTAATTTAATAATTTAATTATTTTTAAAAATTGAATTTTGCCTATTTTTTTTTTAGATTTTATTAATTAAAAATGTAATTGTAAACTTACAAGCATTCGAGATATTTGATTTATATTATTTGTGAAACAATTGAAAGTAAATTAAAGCAATTCAATGATTTAATTTGAATGGTTATTTATTTATTGTATGATTTCATTTTTGTTGTGTACAAATTCCACTTTCATTTTTCTAAATTCAATATTTATTTTCAATTGAGTTTTTTTTTTAATTTTATTTATTTTTGTGTCTGTTCAAAATGTACTAAATTGCGCTTTCTCGTTATTTTGTTCCCCCATTTGCAGTCGAGCAGCTTTGCGCTCTCTCTCTCAAACTTTTGTGGCTATTATCTCTATTTATGATCATATACTCAGTGCCTCGCACCCAACTCTTTCACGCCTGAAGTAATCGTCACCCAGTGCTCCCCCACTCCACCCCTCTAGACCCCTACACCCTCTTTCCGTAGAGGCCTCGCTGCGCATTGAACCGTGTTGAAAAACATTTTTCATTACTTTTAATTTGTTGCAAAAACATTGAAAATGTTACATGCGAATATGAATTTTGTTGTGTGTTCTAGTCGATGTTGTTCTTTGTTGCTGTTGTTGCTGTTGTTGCTGTTGTTTTGGCCGTCTCTGCCGTCAAATTGAAATGCGCACACAAAATAAATTGACATTGAACGTAAAATTTATTGAAATTGTTTACGTGGGGGCTGCAATTGTTTTGCGGTTTTTTCCTTCCTTTTTTTGCGCCGAGGCTCGTTTGAACATATTTCACAAGCATTGGCATAGATTGCATTTCATTTCACTTCAGATACATTTCACCCAACACACACACACACACACACACACACACTCGCACACTCGCATATTTCTCTGAAATAGCGCTGCATGCTTTCTGCTCCAGATACGCGACTTGAGCCCTTTGGCAATTGCAGTGGAGTGCACCGAGGCTTGGCCATAGTTATCGCCAAAGACGAGTCTGGCCAAAAGACCATGCAGGCCATGCTGTGTTGCCCGTTTGTTTGGCTTTTGGGTCGTCCGAGTACAACTATAACTATCTGGCAAAGTCCAGCCATATGCTTGTCGAGCACGTACCAAGTTTTTCTTTTCTTTTCTCTTTTTGCTTTTTGTTACACCCTGTTCGCAGTCAATGGCGGAATAATGGGGTATACTGATGAAGAAGACACAATATGATGTAAAGAGTAAATATTCTTTAAAAGAAATAATATATTATGCAGAGTGGCCATCAGCAGCAAAGAATATATTTCATTGTTGAAATAATCAAGTTTGAGTGTTATTTATTTATTGATCTATGTTTTATTTTCAACTCGATTTATTAATGTTTCATATTCTGAAATAATAATACAATAATATAGCTAAAACTTAGAGTAAAAGCAACACGAATTATTTCTATATTTAAATTGCAAATCTTATTCCACAACAAACTATTTTATAAATGTTGTCAACTGTTAAATGAATAAATTAAAAATAAAAAAATGGTTTGAAGTAAATTAACTCGATTTGAAATTTAAGTTAAAGTATTGTCTTTCAAAAACGTAATGAATGAATTTTGAATTCAAATATTATCTTTCAAGCAAGTAATAAAAGCAGTTTGGAAAATGAATCGGATTCCAAAAACAACAAATCTTAACTCGCTTCGAATCGCAGAAATTCGATTATAGCAGCAACAGTTTCTTAATTAACAGGGTGTATCTCAGTCGTTGACTCCTCACAACTGCTGTCTAATATATTTTTTGTTGTTTTTGCTGAGATTTCAGCTGTTTGCTTTCCATTTGTGAGCGGTGAGTTGTGAGTTGCGAGTTGTGAGCTGCTCGAGTGCTTCGCTGTCCCCCAGCTGGAATCGCCCTGGCGCTTCCTACTCATAACTCTGGTGCCGTCTTTTGTCTCTGGGCAACGTTTCTGGTTACCACCTTTTTGGTTTTTGCTTTTGCTTTTTCCTTTTTCTTTTTTTGTGTTTGTTTGTGTTGTAGTACTTTGCTCATATTTCGCGTGGCCAATAACGGGGCACAAACTTTGAGGGCCAATGGCTTTTTAAGTGTGACTAATTATGAACTGGTCGTAATGTCTTGAGCTCTTGAAATGTTAGACTGGGTTGGGTTCAATGCACCAGGCGAACTCAAAGTCCCTTCCTCCTCCTTCCATCCCACCATCCGCAGCAAAATGACCCCAAAAACTGCAGCATTGATTTTGTGTCTCCTGTCGTTGCCAAGAAACTTGGCTTAAAGCAGCGCTAGAAAAAGCGAGTTGGCAAAAGTCAACATAAAATACATATGTATCGACCTTCGCAACTTTGCCAGCTTCCAGTTACCAGGGCCCAACTCAATCTATTGACAGCAGCCCCAACAAACAACTGCATAACATCTGCCCAAATATTTGGCAACATTCTGTTGCAAGAGTGAGGTAGCTGCGCAAATTATGCAGGCAACCTGCTTCTAGACAATATTTCAACATACAATTTGTTACGAGTCAACAGAGCGGACAACAGACAGCGGATAGCGGATAGCGGACTGTAGACAGCGGAGTCAACGGGGAAGCTGCTCAAGAATATGTAACCGAAGTAGTTCTAAGCACTTTTCAGGTAATCAGTCAACTTTGGCTGTGGGCCAAATGGAATTGAAAGCCCAAAATGTGTGTCTGTTGCATGTGTGTACATATGCAGGTAGCAACCTATCTAGATACAAAAAAGTACATTACTCAACATCAGAATTACATAAGCACTAAGTGGGGCACGACTGCAGTCAGAAGTTTTTTTTAGGCAGACAAACTAATTTAGTAAAAGATTTTCCTTGTGAGAATTGTGATTTTCTGGCATGCCTCTGGCCAAGTCGAACTTACTCAAATATGAAAACTTTCGTTCTATCGTAAACTCTTTATTAATGAGAAACTCTTTATAAATAAGAAACAGAATAATTACTAAAAGGTCTTATCATAAAAGCCCTCATACACATAATGAATTAAATTTTAAGCCAACACTTTTTGGAACAACTTCAACTCAATTGCTCAAAACATTGTAAATAAATAAAAAATGAATACACTATTTTTTAGAAATATATTTCTTAATAATAGAAAATATTTATATTTATACGTGCTGAGTGTAGACATCAACATATTGCAAGAGAATAAGATCAAATTTATTATTTTGCACGAGAGCAAATCTATTTTCTCAAGCCACTTAAAAGTTGTTGGCTTCTTTTCCATATATGTTTATCTTTATCTTTATCTTTATATTTATCTTTAGCATTATCTAATATACCAGAAGTCGCACTATTTCTATTTCTTAATGGTCATCGATCATGTAATATTACACACACTTCAAAATACTTGTGGTGTTTGCTTGTGGCTGTCTATCTTTAGGCCAGCCCAGCTCAGTTGTTGACTATCTTTTGCAATTCATTATCTCTGTTTGTTGTTCTTTATGTTTTGAGTGCCCAAAAAATTGTGAGGCAGCTTTGCCTGAGCTACCTGGCTGGGCCAGTGTTGAAATGGAAGCTGGGCATATGCAAAAGTAAACAGTAAAATGTACACAAAATTGGGTCCACAACACGCAGAGCAGAGTTGGGCGAGAAGGATTTAAAAAACACGAGCGAGGCCTAAAGAGCTTATGCTCTGCAGATGATGATGCCAACAACTCTGATAAAACCCCGCAGATAAGAGTGTTAACAAAATAATAACAAAATAAAAGCCATTTACATGCACACACACACACACACACACACACACATACACACAAAGAGCAAGTAGGCCAAGTACATGCTACAAATAGCTTGGGGAGAAGCCATTAGTGAAATGCTGTCGAGAGCTAACCAGGAGCTGACCAGGCCGAGAACCACGAGAGCCACGGCTTTAGCTCAAAAAAACAATAGACCTTAATACTTACTCACATTTTGTGGCGAGTCTGTTCACGAATAATTTGGCACATCCAAAATTGAGATTGAAGTTTTCGAGCCAAATGTCATATTGGCTTAGTCAAAAGGCGACATTTTCTCATCTTTCCAAAATCTACTTGAAATAATGAATAAATATTGCACAATTTTGGAATATTTCCAGCTAGCTAATTTCTTAGCCTGCACTTTTCACTCTCTTCATTCAAATGCGAAAGATTTCTTAGCAATTTGAAGTTGACGTTTTGAGACAGTTTTGACTTTTATTATACAAAGAAATGCATATAAAGAGACTGAAAGTTCAGTCAAATTGAATTAAATAGATCGATTTCTTTATATATATTTAAGTTGAGATTTTGAGAAAGATTTGATTATGAATGATACAAGCATTAGCATATATAGAGTCTGAAAGTTCACTCATTGATGAGTCAAAGGGCATTGAACAATATATTCTATTTAATTCTTCAATTCAATTGCCAGTTTCGAAAGAGCTTTCATACTAAGAAAACTTAAATATTAAACAAATAAAATTAAAATTTCGTTATTAGTGCTATTATTAATTTCCCTATATATTTTTATTTCGCAATTTTCGTTTAAAACTAAAACAAAATATATTTATTGATAACCATTCCCAGAGAAATAACTAAATTTGACATACGGGGGGTACACTAAAAAATATATTAAAAATCAGCAATTGTAAGACATATAATTTCTAAACTATTTTTATATTATTCATATATATATATCTTAAATTAATTTATTTAATAAGTGGATTAACCCAGGTAGAACACTTTAGTATTCAGTTTGAACTGCCCACTTAACAAACGCATTGATTTAAATCCAAACCCAGGAGAGAGTCAAGGACGCCTCCGATGGGTCGTGTTGCATGTAAAAAGCGTACATAGAAATATATTATTCATGTTACTTAAACATATTGCACATATTGATTAAAAGTTGTACCTCCAAGTGGGCTTGCACATACATATACTTGAGAAAACAGATCAGTGTAATCAGCCCACTTAACAAACGCAGTGATTTAAACCCCAACTCAAGGACTCCTTGGCTGGGTCGAGTTACAAGCGAGTATAAAAAGCATACATTGAAATCTTTTCATTTGCGCAACACACAAGAAACTTAATTGTAATTTATTCTAGTATATACATACATACATACATACATATATACATATATATTTATATATATATATATGTGGCAAGCTGAACTCACCTTTGGATCCAATATGCTGCGCTCTAAACTATCCTCACGATTCATGGTCGTTGCAGTGCTGCCTGTGCCGCTGCTGCTGCCACCACCGCCACCCCCCTGCGAGCTGCGTTGGCTGCTGCGTTCCCGTTCCCGCTCCTGTTGCTCCAGTCGAAGACGAGCGCGTTCAACACGCGCCAGCGTCGGACTGTCCAGAATGGAGGGGGCACGTGAGGGGGGACGCGAGTTGTTTGCAGCATTTGTTGTTGTTGTTGTATGCAACTGCTGCAGTTGCTGTTGGAGCTGCTGATGCTGTTGCTGCTGCAGCGACTCCAGCATCGCGCTGTTGTTGGAGGACGTTGAGCCTGGCGTTGGCGTCGCCGACGAGGATGAGTTGGTCATCGTCGCCGTCGACGTGGTCGATGTGGTGTGCATCAGCATGTTAGTGTTATGTGTGTGTGAGTGTGTGTTGTTTGGCTTTGTTTTTTATTATTATTTTTGTAAGTTATTGGGGGGCGTTTGCACTTGAATCGTCGTATTGTAGAACTTAACTGCAGCTGCCCAATCACGCACTTTTTCAGCTCAATTTTATTTTGTTGACTGTGGATTACAAGGCCAATAATTATTCACGTGGCTCTTTAATTCTGCCTTTTTATTTTAGATTTATGTCTCAAAGTCTACTTTTTACCTTACGAATATTTATCCATAAATATTTGTGTGGCAATTTTGAGAATTTGTTGATTTTTCTTCTTTAAAAATCTGCTGCATTATGATTTAATAAAAAGTTATATTGTTGGTCGATAAAAAAAAAATCAGATATTGCTTTAGGTACATTGAAGTAATTTTTAAAATTTTGATCGCGTATCTTTTTTCATATCTTAAGAAATAATGGCAATTGATTTAGATTTTTGTTTCGATTTTAACAGATTTTTTGAAGTCTTTATTGTGATTTTTTGTAGGAATTTTTTAGAATGTTTTCTAAATTTTAAAATGAAACCTTAAACCTCAGAAATAGTTACAATTTTGCCGTGATTAGTTTTTCAAAATATATTTTGGCTTCAAATCAGATTTTATTGAAATATAGCTGAAGCCAAAAATGGGTGCACAATATATGATCGTGCAACACTTGCAGCAGCCAAATTGATTGGGCCAATTTCTGGTTATTATTTCAGTAAGGGGGGGTGGGGGAGCTCAACAGCTTAAGCCCATCGAATGAAAGAGCAAGAAACAACAAAAGAAAAGAAAGAAGAAAAAAAACAGACAACAAAATTCAAACACAAATGACGAAAACCGACCGAAACCAAAACAAAAACAACAACAACAACAATTGCCAATCATTTTCACAAAACTGGTTTCTCGGCTAGTTGCCAAGTGTTGCAGGTAGTTTTTACTTTCGCGCAAAACGAGAAACGAGAAACAAGAAAACGGAACAACAAATAAAATCCCATTGACGACTGCACAAAAATTGCAAGTCGTCAGATACAAATGTATCTTTCAGTACGTTTGGGCCCAGTTCTGGCGATTGATTATGAATCGCTTGCTTTCTGACTTCGCTTAACTGATTATTTATTTAGTTTGCTTGTTTTTAAGATATCCGCTGACCATTTGATTCGTCATATTAACACATACTTTATTAATTATCTTATTTGATTTGATTTAGTTGGCTTCGCTTCGCATTTCCTCGCGTTGTGCTTGAAAAAACCAATTTTGAGTATTTTGGCAAAATTTTATTTTCAATGCGATTTGCTGGTAGCGCCAAGCAAGCGAGCGAGCGACCGTCGACGAGCCGAGAACCGTAACGAACTGCCGTACTGCGTACTGCGAACTGCCGAACTGTTCACGCCAGCTGCCCGTCGTTGACTGTGCGCAAGAAAACTGGTTTGCCGCCGCTGTGCATGCATCGGCATGTGGCTGCCGCCGAACATGTTCGAGTTGCGAGACCAAACAAAATTCCCAGTATTTAACATTAGTTTGTTGACTGTGGCCAGCGCGGCAGTTGCTATTGCAACCAAATGCAGGAAATGCTGCTTGCAAATACATAAGCCATTATTTTAATCTTCATTTTCATATAAATGAAATAAGCCAATGTATTCAAGTACTTCTTTTTTCTTTGTTATTCATTTCAATTTAAATGGGTGAGCAATGGAATTTAAGCATTTGTAAATATTGTTATGATTAGATTTTCAGAATAAAGCAAACGACAGAAACAAGTTAATGTCTGTTATTTAATCTTATCTAAAAGGTTTAAACGAAATGATAAAATTTCCCATTCGATTACCCAAAACAACGCAACTGCAACCAGTAGAAATGCCATCAGATAGCGAATCGAACATGTTGCTTCGATTTTGCTTGGGACAGTAATTTTGGGTATTGGTTTGAGACAGCAAGCGATTAAAGCAGGTAAAAGCAGGTAAGAATGTGTGTGTGCGTGTGTGTGTGTAGTAACTAAATCTGTGTTTCTTCGTCTTTGATATTATGGCCATGCCCATTGTTTGGCTGGGCGGCATTTCCAGTGATTTATGTCGCGCGACAACAACAACAATAACAACAGCAGCAGCAACAACAAGGGCGACAACAAGATCAATTGTTGCATTTCGGTTGCAGTTGCAGTTGGGCCATTGACCCACAGTTTGAGCTGCATTGCAATCGTTCTATGATGATCACACCTGACTCATTGGGACATTTTCTACTGGCCAAGTGCATATTACCCAGGCAATAGAATTGTTTTTGAGTAGTGGTGTATTCCCCACACATGATTCACGCATTTGCTGGGCATGCGAATCACGCAATTATGCAAATTATCAACGCATCTTTTTCTTCTCTTTTTTTGGCATTGGACGTGCCAAATTTTAGACGTGGCGCATGCCGCCTCATTTTGCTGAAGATAGTTGTGCCCAAAATGAAATAGTAATAATAATAAAACAAAGCAACAAATGTCTCAATTTTAGTTTCCAATTACTCGTCTGTTGTCATTCATTGGCTGCACGACTGGCGCCAGCATAATTTTTCTAATTTCAGAGACATTCAGATTCGGATAAAACCCATTCAAAATCTGTCGCGACTCGATTCGTTTTTGTTTTCTGTTTTTTTTTTTGGTTGATTTTTCCTCAGAATTTGACGTGTTGTTTGAAAGCATTTTATATTTTTGGTTTCTTCTTCTCTTTGTTTTTTTTTTGTCTTTTCAGTCTGTCCGTTTGTCCGCCAAGTGGTTTGATGACTTTATTGCTTGAGTTCCAAATGTTTGTCTGCGTTATTCGCTGAGATAATCGCAGCGCCATTGAATGAAGTCGCTTTGTGTGGAAATTCGATAGGAAATTTGATTGCATGCCCCCAAATGAAGATATCAACGAAATCTACTCGAACGTACACTATGAAAAGTCTCACAATCATTTAACTGTCATATTAGATTTAATACAAATTGTTACAGGTACTTATTATATATTTGTGGGGCATAAGTGAAGTCAGCGTATTTAATTTTAGAGATATAAGTATTAATATACTTTGTGTAACTCTAATGATAATGCCAGCAACTAACTGATTTGGTTGATAAGCAGTAATCTCAATAATAGAGTTATAGTAGCGTTAGCATTGTTATTAATATTATTATTATTATTATTATTAATGTTGTTAACTTTATATTATATTTTTTCTCCGATATATTTATAAGAAAATACTAATTATATTTCTAGGAGCTATTTGATTTAGATTTATTACAAGTTGTACTCCTTATATATGTATCTATACTGCTTATATTACTTATTTATGATTAAATATATATGTAAGCATGTCTAATTCTGACGATAATTGCCGGAACTAACTGATTAGGAATACATTCACAATGGGAATAGGCGTTTTATTTGATATGGCTTCTATTCTTGACAAACTATTATTACTAAATACTAAACACCACTAAATGGGTCTGTTGCAATGTCTTTATGTCTTTTTCCTGTGATACTGGCATATATAGGCCCTTGCCTTATGTGCATGCAACGTTCTATGGAAGAATACACCCCTCCCCCCTCTCCCCATCCTAAACCCATTTGTGGGTCTGTGCCGCATTTCCGTTCCCTATTGGAAAGTCTTTCAATGCGTTTTATTCAAACAATGTTCAACGTTTTATCAAAGCCCAGTCGCCAAGGCGTCTGGCCGCCATTTGGAATAAAAGTTTCTTCACAGTTTTCTCTGTTTTATTCTTTTTACACTCTACTCTTTCTCTCTATCTCTCTCTGTATATATCACTCTCTCTCTCCCTCCCTCCCTCTCTTTGCATATCAGAAGTGCGAGTTGCCATATCTTTTGTATGCATTCGGCGCATTCGAGCTGTTCTTTTGTACTTTGCTTCTTATTTCATGCTTACCCATTAACAATAGTCAAAAAGGGTATGTTGGGTTTGTGCCAAGGTATGTCACAGGCAGAAGAAAGTATTTCCGACCCCATAAGGTGAATAAATTCTTATTAAGGATCAACAGTCGAGTCGATATAGAGATTTGAAATTTTGGCTATCTGTTCCTGTAAATGAGAGCACTTTCACAGCTGCTTACATTTCACTGTGGAAGGCTTTTTAAATTGAATCTTTATACATATATGTATGTATAGCTAACAGCAGAGTATCTCTAAGTCGCGCTCACCCGCCTGCAGCATTCTTACTTGTGACTTTATCGCAAACTTTGGCAAGGCAGGAAAAGGCGCGTTTGGCTTCCACTTTGCGTGGCGATCTTTCTCTTAATTTGTCCATGCAAACACGTATTTGCATGTGTGTGAGCGTGTGTGTGAGTGTGTTCGTGTGTGTTTGTTCGTGTGTGTGTGCTTTGTATGCAACGCATCAAACAATGCAAAAATGGCATTTCCTCAAAGGGTGGCGGGCTGCGTTATCAGCTGCTTGACATGCTGGTTGCCAAGCTGGCCCAACTGGCGAAGATAAGACAGTGTCTATAGCTTCTTGGGAGTGTATTGGCTTATGCAGAAGCCAAAGAGCAAACTGCACTCTGATTGCCGATTCCAGATAGCAGAAAGTAGCCGATGTTGATTGACGGGCATCCTACAATAATACCCTGCACCCAATTCCAAATGTGCAAACAATGGGTATGCTTAAGTCATGCAAAAGCCACTGGCAGAAAAATTAATATTAAAAATATATTTTCTTAATTTTATTTATTTACTTAATGTGCACTAAAAGTCAAACAGTCCATAAAAAAAAAGAAAAGGATTAAGAATCAAATAAATTTGTGGGTTATAAAATTAAAAATAGTTCGACATTTATTGGAGGGAGGAATCCTCAGCAGACCAATCATAAGAATCAGTCCATCTACGGGTTTTCCAATTAAATAATAAAACTGATAACAGACATAGAATATTCTACTCTTCTATCAGATATTTCGCATAAGCCAATGTATAAACAATGGTTCAATTTTCCCATCTAACTCATCGGGCATAAACCTGTCCATAAGCTATGCATCAAAATTTCACATTTATTCATTTGGTAAATCTATATTTATTTTTTTATTGGGATATATATATTGATTTTTACCTTTAAAAATCGTTTAAGAAGTTTTGCAAATATATGTAACAGACAGAGGAAAGCATTTCCGATTACGTAAAACATATATAAGATATATTATAGATCTAGATAGATAGATAAATATGCGAGTCCGTCTGTCACTCCGTATAAATATCGCTTTCTCAGTCACAGTCAGATCCAAAGAATTAAATTTTTAAATATATAACTTTCGTATATCAAGCGCGGGTCTAGAATATATTATTGTTTCATTATTGAGCCATTATATGACTTATTTTAGATAAGGACTTGGGTTCAGGGCATCTTTTAGTCGAGCTCTCTCTCCTTGCCATGCCGCTTGATAAGTATTGTAAACATATTTAATATTATTGATTTATTTGCATTTTTTGTATTCACATTAAATATTTATTATTTATTTTATTATTGATCTGCGGATTATTAATGTTTATTCCTTGAACTTTATATTTTCCAGATCGATTATTAATTGCAGTTCCTTTCACTTGTTGCACACAGTTTCTCAGCACTAACCATAAATCATTGATAAAATGTTGTCAGCATAAAATAATTTCGTATTTTTCATATATTTGCAATTTATATTTATTCTTGGATTTCGTCAGCTTGCGTGCCTTGTGCCTGGCCACAAGTAGGCCAAGACAATTAGTCCAATCCGTCTACTTGCAATAGAAACTAATGACTGCTGAATCCCTCCCCAACTCACTTCCCCCGTTCCACGAACCAGCTGCAGTCCATGCAACATATCTAACATTTCTTGTGGCGCTCCACATGAAAAGGCCAACCATTTAGTGAGGAGTGTAGGGGCTCTCTATGAGGAAAAATTATCTTCATTAAATTAATTAACAACGTTAATAGCTTTATCAGCTTTGACAACTTAATGCATTTGTCGACGCTTTGATTGAATACTGCACGCAGTTCTTAGAGGCCCTGGATATAATTTATAGATATACATATATATACACATATATATGTATAAATATAGATGTACAGAGTAAGACGAATCATGCGATTGTGGTTATTCTCAAGAGCTACTTTATTTGATTAGTTTTCTTTTCAGTTGAAGCATGCATTTCAAGTGAAACAGATTTAAATAAATAAAAATATAATAAATTTATACATAATTAATTTCTTATTTGGCAACACAATCTGAAACATATGCAGTGACAGACAGTCAGTCAGACCAACACTGCCTGAGTGAATATCAGCAGAAAGTTGCCCTGGTCAGGTTTTCAGTGCTATCAATTGATAATGGGTAAAGTTTTTGCTTGTACATAAATTATTAAATATTAAATGAAGTTAAATTTGAAGTGAGTAATTAAATTTAAAATAAACATCATATAATGTATAAAAAAAATTTGAAATATTGTAACATTCATTGCGAAACTGAGAAAATTCTAAACAGACCAAAAATGGTAAGCGTGAGGGAAAAATAATTGAAAATATAGTTAAATCTCTGCATCTGTGTTAGCTTTATTTAATACGAGTTGAGTTAAAAAAGTATCAAATTTCTAACATCAAAAAAACATTTTGAATTCAAAATCCAAACAGACTCTGTTTTCTTTTCGAATACTTCTATAATCTATGCATAAATAAACATTTTAGAATGCAGCAATTTGTTTTAATTTGGTCAAACTGGATGTTCATTAATTAATAGATATTTTCCTTATGTCTTTAACTACTTTCATTTGGAGTCTATTTCAGCTTTACGCTCTATCGTCAATTAAATTACGTTTCAGTCTCTCACACCGATTTAAAATCATATTATTGACTATTAACATCAAATCCGATCATATCGAAACCCTTTTTAAGAAGCACCACTGAATCGCCACGACGAATCGCATTCCATTCCATGCCACTCCAAGGTTAGTCTTGCCCCTTGATTCCTCTACTCGCCCGTTCCTCTTTCTGAGTCTCTTTGCTACCTGCTCCGATTGATATCACATGTTGTACGTACCCAATAATCTTACCAGAATTAGTTAGCAGTCCATTTGAATTTCAAAAGGGGCTTTTGCTGTCTCGAATTCTTGAATTCTTGAATTCTTCGTTCGTTTCATTTCAATAAAAACATTTTGATTTTGTTGCTCTTTTTCTCTCGTCTGTCCCACCACATTGACGCCTGTTTGTCTGAACGGGTATTAAGCTATCGTCTGCTGGATAACATCGCCAGAAAGAGTCCACAATCAGTATCTTTCTAATTCAATCGAAATACAAACAGGAAAGAACAGCTTTCTTCGTCAAGCTCAAGGTGAAATACTCTTGGAGACCAGAGTCCAACTGCGCATATCTAATTTGAATAAATTCTTCAATATATATTGTTAATTTGTTGATTTTTAAGTCAACCTGTTAAAATTTTATTAGAATAAATAATAAACTGCTAACCTTCTTTAAATATGTAGTAGTCGAATATATAATTTGTTTACAAAAATGAGTCAACGAATGGCAACTGACAAATGTAGGTCACCAGTTGCAAGGGTATTAAGAATTCCGGCGAGGTGCGAGAGGCTGAGTCATGGAATTTAGATTTGAGTAAAATAAAGATAAAGCAGCGGCATACGATACATATAACCCACATAATATTGACCACAATATAGTAAAATACTAACAAAAATTAGTTTTCAACTATGTGAATATTGAACTTTTATCTAAAGGGAGATCAAAACGATCCACATAAACGGGAAAAAATACATCAGTAAATTATTGAACTTATGCTTGCAAAGTTTTAATAAATGTATTTTAGCTATAGTTAATTCGTAGTTACTCGTATTCAGGAAAAGTATATAAATGTTCTAAGGAAATGGAAATAACTAAATTTTAGCATAGGTTTAATTATATACTTATGGAAGTGCTTACCAAATAAGTGTTAGTTTGAACCGACTCTCAATGTTATTATGATTTAAAATATTATTTAGATTTTTTCGACTTTTTGCTACGATTTATATGTACAAAATTGGTTTGATATATGTGTGTTGAAAATGTCAATCATCAATTATTAGCCATTCGGGCTGTCATATTGTGTCGGAAAATAAAATCAAATTATTTACTGCATACTTTTAGGTGCACATAAATATTGAATGTCAAGTTTTGCTGGCGCTCTTTTAGGCGTGCGTTGAACTGCAGTCAGAAAGAAGTTGAGCTGGAAAACACAAGAGTACGCCCAAGATGGGGCGTGGCACTGGAGGCGCGTGCCTAAGTGCCACGTGTCTAGACGCTGAACACCCACAGAACGTCAAATGAAATAAATTTCAATTCGTTTCGACTAAACGACCTAAACAAGTTGAGTAATTGAAGTGCTCTCGCAACTGCAAAATGAGCTCTGACAGCAGAGATACCAGAACACTCCCAAATTTGGGCCATGCTGATTTGTCAGTTATGTTGCAAAACATTGGTTTATGAATAGTATAAGCCATATAAATGGGGACACTCTTTTTACATTTAGTATTTCTTATTTTAAATACCATCAGATTTGTATTTATTATAAATTATTAAATGTATAAGTCGCGCATGGAATAACCTATTCTGAAAAGCAATACAGAAATAAACAGCTAGGAGATATGCCTATAAAATATTCATTAACATTAAGTTGAAAGTTTTGACTTTTATGCAAACTGGTTTCACAGTTTTAATTTTTCATTAAATATTGATTTTTATCCGGTGCAAATCTCCAAGTCTGCCTTATCGTATTCTATATCTTATAGCTCCCTTAATTATTTATTTATATTATTAATTTTTTGTTCTGTATCTGCACTTATTTATTATTATCTGTTAATTTGGATGTGCCTTAAGTGCAGCTAATAATTTATTAAAATCTCGATGCGGAACTTTTCGATCTAGCTGAAAGCACAATTTTTATAGCATTTCCAATTTAAATTCATTTTTTTGTTCCAGCATTTCTACATGCCTTGCATCCCAAAAGATGCGCCCAAGCGCAAGTGAAAACTTGATTCGCTTAGAATTTTAAGAAACCCTTACAAATCACTCACTCTCTATCCCTCAGCTGCCACTGCCCCCTCCAAGCATGACGCAAGAGGCAAGAGGCACAGCCGCATTTGGCGTTAATTAGTTTGGCAACGCTGCGGGCGTGTGACTTTCACCAATCATTTACAACACACCATCAACCCTTCAAGCTAGCACAATATAAAATTAACGACTGGGAAACACCCTGTTATCGGCAAAAAAGAACTCAATTTATTGATAAAAAAAATTTACTGATTTTTTAAGAAATAATCATATTTTTGTGACCAATGGGAGCTGACCTTCTTAGAAGTAATAATATATGGTATATTTCTAAAGCTGTAGGTTGTCTAATGGGATTTGCATTTCTAGAAATAGTTATAGCTATTTTTGAAAATTAAAAATGCTTTTTTAAGAAAATTATTTTAGTATAGTTTGAATTTATATTTAAAATAAGGCAACTTTTCTAGTTGTCTGAGTTATCTGAGTCTTTTATATTTGGTTTGAAAATCCCAGAACAATAAAAACTAGCTAAGAACGTTCTCTGAAGGAAAGCATAGTTCCAAAATGCCTTATGTTATCTAAATGATTACGAAAATTAAGAACTGCTCATAATATAATTATTTTGTGTAAAATCTTTATCAGTGCGCTAGAATCATTTGCAAATTTTATCATACTCGTGCTTGGTGACTTTGTAGGGTATAACAATTCAACATTGCCTGCATATCTACACACAGATATTTTTTTACTCTGTTACAGAAGGTAGAAGAACATATTGTATTTGAGAGGTTCTCTATCCGTCTGTTTTGAAGAAGCAAAAGGCAAGAACAAATTTAAGAATAAGGGTTCTCGATATCAACTGCAACATTTTGAAAAGTAGTCAAAGATCGACTAACGAAATGCCTTTTAAAATTATAAAACTAAGAACATTTTACACATTTTTCCCAATCATATTCAGTTGGTATGAAACTGATAACAGAGTATGACGCAGTCGACTACGATATCCGGCGTTTTTCTTTTTTGTTGAAGAGGCCAAAAATAATTTTCATTAACAGTCTGGCGTCGCGTCAAGTTCAAGTCTCGCGATTTGCGCTCTTCGACATTTTGTCGTTTTTCTGATTACACATTTTAGCGCCATTTTTGGCGCTGAGCTACTCGCAAGAACCCTTTAGGCCAAAAAAGCCAAACTTTTTGGCCAGCAACAGACGAAGAAAAGAAATACAGCAGAAAAAAGAATACTGAAAGGAATCTCAATGAAGGGGTTAACAAGCAAAATTTGATTTATTTGATGAGTTTTTCGTGTTGTTGCCGTCGAGCTCACTTCAAAGACGCATTTAATGAGCATAAAAATGGGTGAAGCAATATTGAGCCAGGGGAGGGCGCTTAGGGCATTTGGGAAATGAGTTGCAAAAAACGCTAGACGGGAAAGAAAAACTGCTAAATTAACCGAAGTTGCCAACAACTAATAAGAAAACGAAAGAATAACAAAAAATAACTAACAAGAAGTACTGGACTGGCACATACCCTGTTAACAAATTGGAAATTAGTTTCTTATGTTACACAAAAAAAATTGGACAACGGTTTGGATTGCGGTTCGAATCTTATTGCATTTACTTACCATTAGATTTATTTATTGCATTTAATTAATTTCTATTTATTAATTTTATTTATTTATTTAATTTATTTTAGTTTATTTTTAATTATGTTTATTTTAGCTATTTTATTGATTATTATTTATTTATGTAATGTAAATCTTCGCAATCTACAAACTTTAAAAGATAAGAATTAACTAAATAAATTTAAAAAATTAAAAACTAAAATAATAAAACAGTTAGGTTTAATTTATAAAATGTGACAAGCAGAATAAAATATAAAAATACAAAATATGTAATATTTTTAGTAAAAAAAATGAATATTAAATAAAAGCATTAGCTTATTCAAATTCCATGTCGAAAATACGAAAATGCCCCACACAATTTAACTGCAAATGTGGCCACAAAAGGTGCACATAAACACTCCACTCATAATGCTGAGAATGGTTATATACACTATATATATTAACTATAAATGTGACAATGTTCTCAAATATCTTGCACACGGGACGGACAACAATATGGGCAAGTTCAGCCTGAAGGTCTAACTAAACTTTAGCCAAATGGCGCATAAAACAAGGAGCTGTAATAATGAAAATATAAAAAGCAAATGCGAAGAGGATTCACCAGAGGTATGTAAACAGGTGGAAACATACTTTTTTATGCTCCCCCTCAATGCCCCTTCCGCGTACGCACAAGAAACTAAAAACCAAGAAAATAAATGGGGTGGCAAATTTGCGTTGGCTGCCATAAAAATGATTTAATATGCGTTTTATATGAGAAAAGTTTTGCAATTTTTGCGCATTTAATGTTGGCTGGGCCTCACTTGACATTTGAGGCAAGCACAATATTGCGACTTTTTACAGTTAAAGTCAAACTTTAAGATACATGCCAGTTAATTATTCAAGCTGGCTGCTTGGCATGAGTTAAGCAATCCTGAGGATCCGAAACCGGAACTTGACTTGCCTGAATTAAATCTAATTGAATTGTAAAACTTGCGCCTTTGTTGGCTTTCATTGAGCTGCCATTTTGGCCAAATGTGATTACCGCGAAGCTCTAGATGTGTCTATCTCTCTCTCAGCCCACACTTGCCTATTATTCATGTCACTTCATGTCTGACACGCCTCGGCCCAGCTCAAGGGAGTTCCGGCCAAAAGACACTTTGCTAATCAGCGGCTTTGTTGCCCGCACAAAGCCGAACAAATGAAAAGTTTGCACTTATTGAATTTAACGCAAAGTGTATTGTCGCCCAATGTTTCGTTAGCCTATTAGAAAGTTGTTGGCTCGAAATTGAAATTCCATTCGTCTTACTTTGCAACAGCAGCTGCCTTTAATGTGATATACATAAACAATGTGAGCCAAAGATAAAGGAAAAACTTTTCCTACTTCTTATCTTGGACATGTTTTAAATTGACCAAAACATTGGGCTTAAAATTATGCGAAATAAAATAAGAAGATTATATTAGTTGAACTCAAATAAAAAAAAATATGTATGTATATATATATATACATATATATATTTGAGTAAATATACGGACAACACTTGTCTATTTTATTTGGCTAAAGTGTGTTGGTTATTATTTATTTAAGGACTTCTAAAGCTCTTCAAGTGTTGTGCTCTATAAAATCAGTATACCATTATTGTTTTATTCATTAAAAACATTTAGTTCTCTAAAGCAGCTGCATTGTTGGCATCGTTTCAATCTTCTTTTCCAAATCCCATCTTCTTTTCCAAAGCCCCTCAATTCGCTGACTGCGAGAAGCATTCAATCTTTTTGCAGTTGCCAAAGTTCATAATGCACCGCTGACTTTCCAGCTCACTCTTCCCCATTGCCATGTAAATCAAGCTGTATTTGAATGTGTATATACATATTTTGTATATATATATGTATATATATATATATATATATATATATTTTACATAAGATAAATTATCATAAGCAGCGCTCTGGGTGCTTTTGAGCTGCAGCGAATGCAAATAATGCAAAATAGTTTCCCGCAGCTGTGTCCCGAACCTGAATTCACCCAAAAACTGACACTTGACATGTGACAGAGACAGCGCCAGCCAGACAATAATAACAATAACCAAAACAACAACAACAACAACAACAACAACAACAACAATGTCAACTGTCAGCCACAACAAACACTTTATAATTTCAGAAATTCTGAAATAAGGCAACAAATCCAAAAGGCTTCATACGACAAAAGCCAAAGACAAGCTCCAACGTGTCAGAAGCGACAAGTCTGTTTAATTACGGAGAGCTAAAAACAGCTTTGGCAACTGTACTTTGCAGGTGTGTAAGCTCCTTAAAATAAATTCATTAATTTTGATAATTTTGATGCTTAAAACAAATGTCAAGTGTCAACAAGTGTCGATCTAGAAATAACAGAATGCAATAATATTTACTTTGGATATATATCACAGCTGAGAATTGTTAAAGTTGTATCACACTTGACTGTAGTCCCTCTCTGCTGATCCCTGTAGCTTAAGCAACCGCTAACGATATAAAATTTAAATTAGAACTGAAATGTTAAAAGGGCAACACACACAACAATCCAGGACATTCCCCCATCAAATGCGAAGCGACAACTTCAATACAAATTCTCGTTTCCCACAAGGGCAGTCAGTAAAAAAGTAGCAAAGTAAAAAAGTGTCAAAGCCAAAGCGAAAGCCAGACTGGCAACAGACAGGCTGGCAACAACGGAAACATTTGGTCGGACAACTGATGGAAAGGAATGCATAATAAATAGACGCAGAAGTGGATGTGCGGACAGCCAAAGGCAGCAAAAGCACGGAAGAAGCAGAAGCGAATAATAATCAAATTCGAATAATACAACAAGCGGCAAGTTGTCAAAATGCTATCATTATGTGGTTTCTGTGGGGCAGACTCTCAACTTTGAATGAATAAATAAAATCAAGTAAGAATGCATCGAAATACTCAGAACTCTGTATGTAGCCATCTAAAAAATAGATGTAAAACGGTCTTGTAGACTTTTTGGGAATGCCAACGTAACTGTTATGGATATATGTTCAAGGAAACTGGGGAAGGTATATTTCTTATGTCTACAGTCTATAGTTCACATACACCTGAGATTGAAGCCAACAAATATATATATATGAGCACATTAATAAAATATTAACTTTATATAAATACAATTATTCAGAACGTTTCTTGATTAAATAATGAAAACTTTTCATTTTTAAAATGTGCATTTGCAAACACTGGCAATATTTTGAATACTTGAATATTTACCATTTCAGGCAGAATTAAATATGCATCTAGGATCACAAATACAGGAATTTAGAAGCATTGCAATGTGCTTCTAGCAGCACCTTCAGCTGCTGATATTATTGCCTGCTTTTGCAATTGGCCTGCAGGGCTCATGCGACATACCAAAATGTGTGCAGGGGGGGTGGAGGCAACACATGCCTAATCCTTGAAGTTGCCGCATGCACTCACAGTCGAGTATTCGTTGCATTCATTGGCATTCATAAATCGCTTACGCAAACTGCAAGCTTAATCACATGTGCCCAGCAATCTTGTTGCCAGCCTGCCATAAACAACAATTTGGCAAACGAGCCTGAGCCAAAAGTGCAAACTTTGCCCCTCCCCTACGGCACAGCTCCAACTCCTATTCTTTGCATGCTGCCACTCAATTTACCTGCCTTGTGGCATTTTGCGAATGAAGCATCCCGAAGCCAAATTTGGCGACAACTTTGAGTGGCATATCGATTACATGTTGGTTGTGGTAGTCAACAGTTTCCACCAAAGCTAATTAACTCAACCAACTGCATTTGTTTGCTGGTTAATTAAATTTGCCTTCAATCAGACTGCTTTTAGCTGCATTGTAATTCCATTTACAAGTGCTAAATTATTAATACGACTCCAATGAGCGACCATTGAACAAGTTAGCAAGTTTCACTTGCTTTCAATCGTTAGGAAAATTTCACATTTGCACAATTTGCCCTTTGAAAGTCAACAGTCAACAAATTTGTCTTACAAACCGATTTCTATTCTTTTTTTTGGGTCAATGTCAGCGACTGGTGTGATAACAATTTATGTGTGGGTCGTGGGCTTATAGCCTGGCCAAAAACCGCCACACTTTGAGGCCAACCCTTATTTTTGTTAGCCATTTTTGAACTTTTTGGTCTATTTGCTCTTTTGGGCTGCAACGAAAATAGTTATCAACTGAAGAGTTGGGGCAATGGTTTTGGCCACTTCCCGTAGAACTTGTAAATGCTGCCTAATCTGGCTGGGGGAAATGTTGAAAAATGGTAAGAGTTGTGGCAGTAAAGGATACAAGCAGCAGGCTAGAGGAAACTAATGGGGAGTTGGTGTGGGGGATGCCCAATCATTTTGCGGCGGAAAAACATGGAATAAGCAATTTCAAACAACATTTTACTGAGAATCCCAGCAAAAATTTTCATTTTATTAAATTATAATTAATGATATTGGAAAAATCAGTTCCCCACCTACTTAATCCCCGATTTCATTCCTTTGATTTATTTTTGTATAAGATAAGAAATCTATTCAATAAGAAGACATTATTTCTCTTGTCAGCACAATTCTTTTCCAACACAAGTTTCTGGCGCATATTAAATTATTTTAAATTATGTTTTATTATATACTTTTATTTTGTACTTTTTTAAATTTAATAAAAATAATCTTAATTGAGAGTGTAGGATGGAGAGTACATTTTTGAGTCAGAAAGCAAGTTGATCAAATGACTAAAGCAGAAAATCTATTTATAAATGCACATCACGGAATTCATAGAAAAGATGCTCAATGAGAGTAAGCGAGTTGAGGATAGAGCAAGCGAGAAAGATGGTTTGAATGATGGATACTTTTTATTTTCATTCATATACTTAGTAGAGCCAGGAACATCTTGAGCACACACATTCAGATCAAAGCTCTCAAATATTGGCACAGGAATCCTTTAGCGCTTAACCAAACACAGTAGTCCGGACACCGCATGACATACAAATAGTTACACCCCCGTTTCAGCCATAAAATAATACTGCGGGCCACTGCAGGCAAACAGCATAAAAGCCTTCAAAATAATTCTTGACCGCTTGACCTAAATTTGACAAGTTTTCTTCCCCAACTCAGGCGCCAGATCAAGCCAAGTCCGTCCGTGCGGACATCAAATGTCAACAGTGCCGTAGAAATTGTACAAGAGAAATGTTTTAAAAATTACAACACGTACGCAATTTTGGCCTGATGCGCATAAAATAGGCATAAAATACGGGGCGTGGCCCCGCAACCAATGACAGCTAATGGAGGCGAACTTCAGCAAGGGTTATCAATCCACAATCCACAATCCACGCACAGCCTCGAATTCAGCTCATTTGATTTCTGGCCAGCTACTTGGCCAACGCCCGCGGCAAGGTGTTGAAAATTGATTTGAGCTGCGATAAACTTCTTGGATAACTTTTGTCAGCTGGAGGGCAGCCCGATTTATGCCACCTGGCATTAAATAAAGGGAGAGGAATCACCCACTTTCTGGGCAGAGTGTGCACGTACAACGTTTTAGCACACTATTTAAGCAGTGTTGAGCAGATCCACGCGACGACTGCAAAATGAGTCAATTTGGCATCATTCGCAGACGGAGGCAACAAAAACGCACAACAAGATAAGGGCTAAGAAGGCAGAGGGGTGACCAAAAGACCAAGGTGAAAGCGTATGTGTTGAAGAGCAAAATGTAATTGCTATTTTGCTATAAAAAAAACAAGAAAAAAACAACAAAGTAATTACATTATTGCTCTTTAACTAACGTTGTTTATCTTTTGTTTTATACTAATAGTCATTTATTGCAAAGTAAGCCACACACTCGACTTGAAAAGGAGTTTCAACTGGTTAAATATTTGACGAAAGGTATAGCACAGACTTAAGTCTATAGTGTGTAAGAATCGAGAAATATTTAAGATAAATAATTTTTAATTAAATTTAAAGAGAATCGATAAATATCGGTAATATTTTGTTTGCATCCACTGATACTCTTCTCTTTCCCTCTCTTCTGATCACTTAGCAAGTAGATGGGAACTATTAACATTTAACCTGATAAAGTTGCTGTATTTATTTGAAGTCACTCCACAATATTGTATTTATTTTTAAATATCTCTCATATATCTCACAACTTTTTTCTGCTTTCTACAAATTCAATTAATTTAATATGTTTGTTTTTAAATTTAGTTATTTTTCTGCTTTTTCTTTGCTTTCACTTTGTCTTAGAGTCACGTCCCAATCTCGCTCTGTCTTTTACCTCTTTCCTTTACTCTCTCTTTATTTTTTTTAGAATTCGACCTAATTTTCTATGTTGAATAAAGTGAGAACTTAATGCGGCTGAACTTATCAACTATCTAACAAGCGAAATAGCTAATAAGCTGAAGCTTTAAGATGAACAACAACAATATCAGCACAATGCCAACATTGAAGTTGCCTGCAACTGCTGCTGCCACGCCTACTTGCCACACAGCCAGACAGCTGTGTCACGTACTCCAGAGAAGGGGCAGTGAGTTGCTGAGCAGGAGAGCAGGAGAGCAGGAGAATTCCCCGCTTGGTTAGGCAGACAATAACTATAATTGTCGCATCAGCGTTTTTGCTGCTGTCGGCCTCCTAAAAGTATGCAGTAAAACGGCGAGTCATTTGTGGAGTCATGGCTCCAAGCGAGGGGGAAGGCACACAGTGGTTGTGGCAGGGGAGGGTAGCTCGGTGGCAGACAGCAGCGAGCAGCGAGCACTGGAATTCCATTAAGCAGCAGACAGGGAAATGCTGCTGCAAAACAAGTGGCACGCATAGGCGGCAATTCCTTTTGTAGGTCTGTGGAGTGTCCTCGCATGTGTGTATGTGTCTCTCTGTGTGTGTGTGTGTGGGTTGGGGTACATAAAAAAAATTCTTAAATTAAAGTCAATTTGACGAGTCGACTCGTTGGGTGTGGTGAATGCGACTTGGAGGCTTGCCTCAAGTTAAATTTAATGTTGATTAGGAAAATTGAAGTGATAATGTGCTGAGTCTGAGCTGCAAAGCATATCGAAAAAATAACATTCTGCTTAAAGCTGAACACCAATTTAAAAACCCGATACAAGCCAAAAGTACAAGAAGATTAAATTAAATACAAGTTAATAATGAAATTAATTTAAACATGGTCTATTGTGTTATAACCATTATGATTACAACTTGTTCGCTGCGTGCCGAATCCCAATAGAATTCAATTCGAGTGGTTATAAAATGGCTTTAAATATTTATTGATTTTTGCCGAACTTTATGCGTTTTTCCACAGTCAATTAAATTACAACAATCGAGAAAAGCAAAGCTTTTAAGGATGCTGAAGTCGAAAGCATTTCATTGTTATTATTGTTACAATTATTATTATTATTACATTATGCTAATAAAATTAATGTTGATTATTATAATTGTTCCAAAATATCAATATAGCATTATCGATTACCTATGTTAATAATAGGAAAATCGATACTGCGATCGATCTACCACCACTAGATGCAAGCATACAGTGAATAAATCTTCTTCTTCTTTGTCAACCCGTCAAAACAAGCGCATCACTTTTGGCCGCGTAAAAAACCCAACAATAATATTAATATTTTAACTGGGTGTTACTTGCTTTGACACGCACTAAATAAGAATTAATTTAAGAATTTTAATTTAATTTTTTTTCGTTGTTTAATTAAACGAAGCAAGCTTTTGCAGATAATAAGCAAACCACAGAAGATATTAATTGATGAACTAATGAATCAATAACTTGCCACTTTTCCAATCCATTCAACTGTGCACTATTTGCAAAATTGGTTTCGCAATTAAGTTGACTGTGGTTTTTGGCTATGGGCAGTTAAGAATATTTATGTCCACACTCTGCTACTGGTTTTGTTTTGGCAATTGGTGTACACACAGTTGTAAACAGCTCAGTTTTCGATTTCCACATTAATTAACTGAAAAGCAAAACAGACAATTTCGAGACATTTTGTACAATTTGTACGCAACATTTGCTTCGTTCATCCCCTTTCCCCGTTCTGCAGCACTCGTGGGCAGCGTTTACGTTACGAGAACATTGTAATCTAATTTAACACACTTTAGATTTATATTTGCTTAAATAGAAGTTATCCAAGTGGCACGTGCCGGGCATACCCAATATGGCCAAGCACAACAATAGACAGTCCCAACCGAGTTCCGTGTTCGAATGGCAGAGGTAGGGGGAAGATTGTGAACCCAGACACATTTTTATTATAGTTTATTTCTTGCTTTTGAGCAATTTGGCTGTAATGCGAAAATGCACTTCCGAGTACATTGGCCAATCGAATTGCGGACAACGCTTAAGACGTTTATTGGCCACAAAGCTAAATGCAATCAATTTTACAGTTGCCAGCCAACAAAGACTAACATTAGACTAACCCCCATACACAACTCAGCCATAAACGCGTCTCAGCAGCGTGAAGAACGAGTAAATTACGTTCAGGAGAGACTGCAGCATCTTAAGGTTCATCGGATAGACGCCGCCAACGAGTATCTGCAACAGACACCAAAATATAACACATGAATCATCAATGTGTAGAAATTGCATTAGATTGCAGGTGCACTCACAAAACAATTGCCTCAACTATCGAAAATCGCCGTTCTTTTGCCACATTATTATTTAAAAATTTTATTTATAAATTGGAAGATCGGTTCTTTATAAAACCAGGATTTTCCATTTAATAATTCCATCTAAACTCTAGCTTAGCAGTCGATGGAGTTATATTCATTATTATTTCACTATTACATTTTATTATTTCTTATATTAAAAAATAGATGTCTGAAAAATAGAAAAAGCATTGCAAATTCTTATACTCTTTTTCTCTAAATGTGGAGCTTAATCGCTAAGGCGATTTCCATTTTAGGCAATTTTTTTCTGAGTGTATTGGCAAGAAATTTCTTACCGCCAGTGGTTTCTGTGAGCGCATAATGAGCATCTTTAATGTCTTCTGTGAATCGATATCCAAATCCATCCAATTGCTCTCGTAGGCAGCAATTGATATATGGAAACTCTGCGCAAATTGGTTTTTAATTTAAAATAATTTATTTGTTGCTCGACTTACCTGAAAGTAGAGCTCGTTGGCCACGTAGTAGAGCACGAAGCTGTTGGCCAATATCATGATAATATAGAAAATTACAATTATAGTCTGGGCGATCGTTTGAGCCTGCAAGTACAATTCGGAAGGGGAATGGGATACATAACTTAATCAATAATGGCATATGTTGAAATAATTTATAGATGTGGCAATAAAAATAAGAGAATGATTGCAACTTACAATAATCAAGGAGAAAAGAAGCACACAAAGCATCGCCCCGAAGCAGAGAAACTCCACCAGATGCAAATTGGTCATCAGTGCATTCATCGCATCGACCAGCCTGTTTGGAAGATGTAAACATAGTTGGAACAATGTTTATTTTTGTATTGCTTGGCAAGTAGCTCACCCCTCCAGCTTGATCTGATATCGAATACACCAGATGATTTCATCACGCACTAGTGTGCCCCGAAGTTGTTGCATGGAGCGCAGCTTGTGCTGCAGCACGCGACACATGAGGATGGCAAACAGTGTGAAGGTGACCATCATGCTGCTGTAGGGTATGTACATGCAGCAGCCCATCGGCGCCATTATGGCCTGCACCACGAAGAAGATCTCGTAGTAGGGGCTGGCGTATTTGTCAATGCCGGGCACATACATGCCATAGGGCAGCACTGCAATTACAAACACAAATCCAAATCCAAACTCAAACTCAAATGTGTATTTGTGGAAATGGGATTTGGAGTAGTTCACCCACCGCGCTCCGACCCAAAAATCGGGTATGTCACAAAGCCAATGCAGGTGCACATGCCCATTAGCAAATTAATGCGGCCAATGGAATTGGAAATTCGTGTGGTTTCAGACACAAGTTGGCCAATGTGTTCATCCGTAGAGTTCTGTAAATAATACATTATTCTTGACTTACTGCACTCACACTAAAAGTTATTCAGATCGGAAAATACATAACTTGAAGCAAGTAAGAATGCTTCAGATAACTTAAATCTAAGTTTAAACAGCCAGAAACAAAATCGGCCTGGAAAATTAGAAATCATAGAAAATATTTCTGAGTAGTAGAAACTCAACTCTTTATTACATAATTATTATATATAATATTATTAAATTTCTGGAATTCAGAAATATTAATTAAATTTGGTCTGTTAAAGCTTAGCTGTTAGATATCTAATATTATATATAATATAGTAATAATGATATATAAATATTTTCCGAATAAAAGGGGGAGTTCCCTTGGCGGCAAAACTATGTCGATTTTCTAAAACTCACAGCAATTTTTTTCATGGTGTATAATTCGACGTCCAAGTCTTTGATATTCACTCGGATCAAATTTATATAATTTAATCGATATGCTCCCCCCAATAATGGAATAACCGATAGGAACAAAACCATCAACTTTAAAGATATAGTTGGATATTGTGTCTGAAAGCAACTTTACGATTTGAAAAATGTAGTTAAACTAACCAATAGTTGTACATTTAGAGCTTATATATGATTGTTATTATTAACAAATAAAATATATAATAATAATAAAATCAAATGCATACTTTTTGAACAGTTTGAGGTAACTTTCTATTATGCTCACCAAAAGCTGCAGATAGTAAACCTTGAGTAGCTCCAGAAATTGCTCGTACCGCTTGCGATCCACACAGAGGAGGACACCCCTCACTATTGTGTTGGTGAAGAGCACCGCCAGATACACGTTGCGTATTTTAAAGTCGAGAGGTTCCGTGCTTAGATAGATGTCCAGGTACTGAGGGCCATTGATGAGGACATAGGGCATGAGGGCCACATAGCGTCGCCAGTTGTGAACGAACAGATATGACCAGAATCTCATCAGCTTCAACGTGTTGCCAAAGATGGGCATCTCAACCGTAGACATAGTCTGAAGCACCATGTTGAGTCGATGCCGTTGCCAAAACTTTGAACCTCATGTCTGCAGTTCAAGCCACTTTTATAGACTCGACCATAAATTTCAAATGTGTGGTTTGAGTGGTGTCATTAGCGTCTAATTAATGGACGTCATATTGATTGTGTGTGTGTGGGCGTGTGTTAATTACGCTGCCAGCGCCTAATTAAAGGTGTTAAGGGCTTAATTTGATGTGACTGTCGCCTGGGGTTGCTTCTAGTTCAATTTGATTTGCCACGCAAGGGTTGTAAGCAAAATGTGTTAATTGCCCATTTGATTTATAAGAAAAGACGACGTTTTTTTTATTATTATTTTTTATTTTTTATTTTCCTGTTACTAATTCCTGCTCACTTTTAAGGATTCACATAAAAAATGTTGAATACGTAAATCTACAATTTTTGGAGTATGCAAGTACAAAATGGGCTGAATCTTAATATAATACTTAAAGTAGTCGGTTACATTAGTTAATTTCAGACTAATAGCCCGATTCACTTTACCAAACATTTCTTAGATTCTTTCACTCTTTGAATTGGGAGATTCCATTCTCAGTCTGCAATGTCGTCAACGTGTGAGTGGCAAAATTACGTCATTATTTAAATGCATCGGCTTAAAATATAAGACAGGCTACAAGAATCTCAATAAAAGAGCAACAAATTGAAAAATGAACTAGAATTTCATTTATATTTTGCTTTTATCATTACACTATTAATTAATTAAATTAAATTAATGAGATTTCAATTGTCTTTTAAGATAAACGCTTACCTTTCTTTAAATATCAGCTGTTTGTGACTTTAATGCTGTCATCGATAGACAATTCGATAAATCATGGCAAAAAAACACGACTTACTCATGACGAAATTACAAAATGTTGTCTCTTAAGTAAAATGTACACGAAACTACTTTGCATTCTGTAGTCATTCGTGAATATAAGAAATGATGAAAGTGGAATCAGGCTATAGGAAATTTTGATACTGGAATCAGGCTATAAGCCGTATGTTACCTTTGAATATAGCCAATCTTATTATGTACTTACCTGAAGAGGCTTCTATTTAATGAAAACTGTAAATGGATTTCAAATTATATGTGATCAAAATGTGTTTTTAAAATGTAGACTATGGCAGAATTCATAATTGGTTCTCGTATTCCGGTCGATATCTAGCACATATCATATATTCAGTTCTAAATAACATTTGCAATAAAAATTTAATTTTAGTGGCGCAATATTTTAGAAATTCATTTTGATCACAGTTGCAGATTGTGAAGTAACCAGGTCACCACATAAATATTAGCGCTGCTTTTTTTTTTGGCAAAAAATTGCGACAAAGCAGCGCTGGTATTCGAGTGTGGTATTTGCTGGCTGTCAACTGCAAACGGCGATCTGTTGGTTTATGGCCAAATGCGACTATCCGAATTGTAAACGTAGCCAAGGAGAGGTTTAAAAGAGCATTTAAAGTGTTTGGGACATGACCTGGGCCAATCACCAGTGCTCAGTGTGTGGACATAAATTGCAGCTACGCAAACTGTGGAACTGTGCATGCAAGTTGAGCAGACATTGCACTTGACCTCTTTGGCCCTTTGATTGCGGTCTCGACATTTGCAATAAGCGTCGGCAAACTTTTAATTGCAACACGCAAAGCCCAACATAAACAATAATGGGTGTGGCATGTGTGCCTTGTCTTCCTGTTTGTTTGGCTCGAAATTGAAAATGTTGCCAGCCAAAAAAAGTTGTGCAACGGAAAGTTTTGCTCATATGCAGATGTGTGAGACACTCGTGTTGACTTGTTGTTCTTGGCCTGGCCAGCCGAATTGGAGGACTGGCCGGTTGTCGATAACGCTGCTTGGTCCTGTGTGCTCCTGTGCGCCAAATTAAATGCATAATTACTTGATAATTGGATTTGCGGTCGGCTCAACTGGCTGCGTAACATTTTCTAATTAAAATGTTTAGTGGCTGGCGAGGCCGAGCGCCACTCCCCAATTGCCACTTGATGGCGCTAAGCCTCAGGCACGTACTCCACAACACGACCAAGTGGCAGCCGACCGCCCACTGAGAGCAGCCAAGCTGAGCTGCCTTCCATATTGTTTTAATACCCTCGAACAGAGTGTTATAACTTTGATGATTTACTAGGTGCGAGTAGGTGACGAGGTAGACAAATACGCCCCCTAAGCTAACCTCAAGCCGGCAAACATCTTCATACATAATGCAAGCCGAATCTTGATTATTAAAGTGTAATAAGTTATCTAATTCAGTGCTAAACAGCCTAAAGCCGCTAACTTTACAAACAATGGTTGTGAAATGACGCATTTTTATTTTTATATATTTGATATCTGTTGTAATTAATTCATATGAATCGTTGAAAAGTGTTTTGATTTCAAAATTTAAGCCTACATGGAGAAGTGCCGATATACATTCCAAGCTTAGAGAGAGAAAGAAGAAGAAAGACGAAAGTTTTCAAGAATACGTATTGCATATGAAGAAAATTTCTGTGCTGGGAAAAATAGACACAGAATCGGTGATTGGTTAAGTTTTAAAAATGAATACAAATTTAATATGTAAGGCTGAAAGGAATGCATGAACTATATGAGCGCAAGTATGAGTGAAATGGCAAACAAACAATACAGTGGTGGCAAGAAAAATATGTCAGGTATAAAAAGTTCTCATTGCTTTAATTTGTGTACAGATGTTAAGTTACAGTCTTATTAGCCTGTCTACTACATTACAATTGGCCTGATTATGTAAAAAAAATAGTTCACCGTCTAATAAAGTAAACTTTGATAATTACATTTTTTTTTTTAACAATTTACTTTATAATGCTTAAGACATCTTTGTGCATGGAGCTCATTGCACAAAACCATGTCAAAATTGACTGCCAGAAATATGGTATTTTGTCGCTTTCTTTCATATTTATTTCTTACACTGACTTATACGCAAAGCGGTATCTAAAATTCGATGTTACACCGAACAGCTCGCTCTTGAAATTATTTTCGTTCACCTTGGCGTGTCTGTTTAGGCGTGCCTCTCTAAATAAGTAATAAACACCTTTACTGGTCTGGGACGTGGTCTGAGCACGTTTCGTTGTAATAAATTTCCATTTTGTTGTTGTTGTTGTTGTTGTTGCTGTGGGCGTGGCAGCGGAGGGTGGGATGTGCGGCGGCAAATCTCAGTTGGGGTACATAGTTTGGCGCCTTTAAAATTTTCATAAGCAGCGTCGCATTCGTAATACAAACGAAATTTATAGCATACACTCAGGCGGCAATGCCTCCTAACTTATTCATATGAAATTGCCTGATTACCGCCCACCCGCTGCGACTTCTCTCTCTCTCTCTCTCTATCTATCCCTACCTCTGTCTGTTTTTTTTCCCGTCTCTGTATTTGGTATTGGAACGTGTTTGAATTATATGCCGGTCATGGCTTGGCAGTTGAGATTGGTAGACCTTTGCAATGTAATGCGCCGTTTTGTATGGCAATCGCTGCGCTGGGCCGCATTTTTTATGAACTGTTGCTGGGTGGGGGCCACGACTTTTATGATTTGTATTTTTGGGCTTCAACAGGAAATTGTACAACACTCCAGTCTGTCTGTGAGTGCATGAGAGTGTGAGTGTATGTTTGCCAAGTACCAACTCACAAGTGTGTAGTTTCAAGTCACTGAGGTCATTGAATTAAGCAAATGGTCAGGAAATGCGGCAAGGGGCATTTGATTGGAATGAGTACGAGTAAGCTCTGAATACGGTGGTTAAAGTACAGTTTGAACTATGGACCTATACATAACTAGTTACTCATATTTACTACAGCTATGTCATTCTTTCTTTGAGAGTGAAAATGTTACGATCTTGTAAATTATTTAAGTCCACATTAAAGTTGAGACTGTTCAACTGATTTCTCAACTTTTAATTTTAAAAGTAAATGCACAAATATTTTAGTATGTTTTCTGATGTTTTCTTTAACTTTCTGTAGTAATATCGAAAATTATCTCAATTTTTTTAAATATATTGATT
This sequence comes from Drosophila trichaetosa, assembly GCA_035043205.1. Taxonomy (NCBI): domain Eukaryota; kingdom Metazoa; phylum Arthropoda; class Insecta; order Diptera; family Drosophilidae; genus Drosophila; species Drosophila trichaetosa. The sequence goes on along the minus strand of JAWNNE010000535.1, from coordinate 3,219,102 downwards.
CAAGATTTGAAATATTTGCACTTGGTTTTCAGCCATTTAATAAATTGTAAATATTCTAGCTCTCGTTAACTTCAATTGTGCTTCGTTCACTTAAGTGTCATATTTTATGCAGCTTCTATGATTAGCTCTTAAACTCTATCAATATTTCGGTCTTGTGGTAAGTCCCTCACAAGTGCCACACACAACACATAAAAGCAAAGGATCTGCACGTGCACCAAATCTCAGCGAGACACACTTTGCAAAAGCAACAACAACAACAGCAAGAAGTAGACACCTTGGCAAGTACTAAAATATAAAATACAACTTAATCCCACTGAAATTGATATGAAATTTTACACAGTGTGTGCTTCGGCTCACAATACTCGATACGGTTCACGGGACGTATGAGCAATGTTTCCACATAGATGTGCACTTTAAAATAAGTGTGCTCTTGTGTGCTGGCTGTGTGTTGGCAGAGAATTTAAATTCCACACATGAGGTGTGAACATTTCTGCTGATTTGCTTGTAAAACTTTTTACTACTCTTGCACTCCACAAGCGCCTATCTCATGCACACTCTCTCTCCCTCTCTCTCTCTCTCTCTCACTCTCTCTGGCCCCCATGTTGCATAGATATTTTGCTTTTTACTGTATTCCATGTTTTTCTGTCTGGCTAATTTGGGTTTTTTTGTTTTTGGAGAGGGGCTGTGTAACTTTGATGTTTACTTTGATAATTTTAGATTGAAAAAGTTTCTTGTTGCCAGTTTGAGAGTCACGTCGCAGATTTGATTGAAAGTGAAATCATAAAAGAGTACAGACCGTGTGACAAGCACACTCTTTCAACCAAAACTTGCCTTTTTTTCTTGTTGTTGAACAGCAGGTACTAAAATCTAACACAGAATTTAGCAGCGACCTTGTGACAGTTTTTTCTCAGCCCACCTTTTATTTGGGCCACCCATTCGCATACTTTACAATTACTTTTAGCCAACACTCTCGTTTCGACTGGGCTGTGTAATTTCATCTCACTCATTGCCTGCTCAGCTCGCAGCTGCTTAATTTTTACACTTGACGCGCTCTCGTCGCCTTCTAAATGACATCCCTTGAGGCATGCAACACAGCACACAAACAAAAAAAAAAAGTAAGAAAAGTAAAACTGGCACAAAGTTTTTCCTGTTGTTGCTTTGCGTTTGTAATTTGCCTGCGGGGTGCCTCAAGGGTAACCAAAAAGTTGCTCCTTTTGTTAAATTTAATGAATCGTGTAAGCTACTTGGGTAATAACAAAATAAATTCCATATAAGGACTCGCCTCCCATATTAAATATGTATCTTTTTCATGTTGCAAGCTTCCTAGCTATTCATTTATTTAATATTTTTGATTGCTAACTGGAAAATCAAAGGAAAGTTTATTTAGCTTCTTTCTTTTCACAGTTTCTTAGAAAATAAACTTTGATTTAATCTGGATAATTATTACTATCTTCCAAATGTATCTATACTCAGAAAAAAATGCTATGATTCTCAGAATATCGATATATCGATTGAATTCAAGGAAGTTCCTTATTTATCAGAAAGTATGTTTCTTTCCAAAAATAAGTATACCCATGTGCAAGTTTTAATTCTTACATTCTAACGTATTTGAAATGCTTATCATCGTAAGATATAACTGAAATTATGCATGCATGCATCTCCACACAATATGCAACAATTTCATAAATGTACATTTTGGAATGCCACGAATTGTGAAATGTTTATCTGCAAAATTATAGGTAAGTGCTGCATTTGCGTTGCATGTCCACGGGGCAAACCTCAAGAGTGCAAACTAACTCAGATACTGAGTATATATGTATAAATATGTAAGTGTATGTATGTATGAATATATATGTATGTGTGTATAAGCCCGACAAGCGTCTTAACCGCTGCTAAACAAGTAATTTTGAGCACATTTCACTTGTCATATGACACGTACTTACTTTCAACCTCTATCTCTCTCTCTCTCTTTCTTTCTCTCTCTGCCTTACTCTCTTTATCTATCCTTCTTTCGTTCTCTCTGTACCTAGCTGCCTGTCTGTCTGTCTAGTTGTTTGTGCTGTGTCTCGAAGCGATTTTCCTACTTAGCAGCCAGCAGAAAGTTGCAACTTTCTTGCACTATCGCCCTTTGCCCTTGTCTGTGGCGCATAACGCGTATTAAGTGCATCTGTACATTAGATACAAGATACAAGATACAAGATACAACCTGAAAGATACAAGTCTGGCGTTCGCTTGTTAGTTGCTTGCGCTTCCGGTGGCAGCCAAGGTGCTGTTGCTCAGTACTTAAAGCTGGCAATTTGAACAGCATTAAGACATTCTTGCCAGGCATTTGCAATTGTCTTTATGCCTTTTTGTAAGAGCCCATTTAATGGCCACGTTCGGTCAATTAAAACTCTAATTGCCGCGCATAAAAACTAAACGCTAAGTATTGCCTCGACCTTAAGCGCAATCTGTGCAACCAGAAATGTCTGCCGAGTGCAGCTGAAGCCAACCAATAGAGGCAATACATCAGTGCGGTATCAAATTGCCAACCTGCAACATTAGCCAAATCAGGCGCAGCTAATGCCACTGTGGTTAACACCTTTGTCAGCCAACTTGGAGTGCATCAACAACTAATTAAGCCAAAGTTTTTTTTTTCAATATTTGAGATATTTCATTCCTTACTTGTGTGATTGATGATGGCAGGCAGGCTGCTGGCAGAGTTGCCACCCTCACAGCTTACCAGTTCTAACTCAATTAAGATGGCCATCTACAAATAACAGAAATATCTTTAGCCAATTCAAAGTGCACATACCTTACTATATCAGTATATATATATTTATTTGTATTTGGTTTCTTTTTATTACCTTTCAATGGAAACCACAATTTAGTTACAATTTGCTTAACTGCAAAAGGTATCTTGGCTTAAATGATGAGCTGATACCATTAAGTCTCTCAGTTTTGAGATCTATTGATTGTTCCTAAAACGAGCTCTTGAGTAAAAAGCTTATCTAAAATATATTTTGAGTGTGGGAATTTCCGTACGATATATGTATTGGATTTACAGTATGTAAATATATTATATTTCTATTGTAACTCGCTAAGGGTATTCAATCTTCGGTTAACTGTTCTTTTTAGATTTTCTTTTTCATTTATCTTTTGCAGCCCATAAATATTTGTGGCAACAACAAAGACGCTGTGGGCTCAAACTTTTGCAAAGGTCTACAGCTGTAATTGTAGCAGTATATGAGCCATGTGTGTAGGTGTGTGTGTGTGTGTGTGTGTGTGTGTCTTTGTGTGTTTGAGTGTATGTGCACAGTACATTTCAGTTTTCTGCCTTTATATAAGCCACTGCGGTTCTAATGAAAAAGGTGGCCTTACAATGCCTCTGTTTGTATTTGGGCCTGTAGCATTGTGCTTTGATTCGGTTTTTGGGGGTGGACTTCGGACAAATTGCTGGCGATTAAGATTTCGGATCTGACAGTTAGAAAGCTGTAAGAAAAATGAAAAGAATGGTTAGCAAATAAGCCACTCAATGATATATAAACTGTTTAAGGTTCTGGAGTAACTAAAAAGTTACTCAGCACATTGTTAAATAATGAGAAGAATTTTTAATAATCTGTTCATTTTAAATACAATCCTTAAAATGGAATGAATAAATGATGTGTGTAACAGAATTGAATTTCTGAATATTTCCAGAAGAGAATCTACGCAAAATATCTCTGCAAATGTACTGAAGTTGATAAAAGGACACAGCCTAAATCACACAAATTCCATTTTCCAAAAGCGCTCATAGTTCTCTTAGTGTGATTACACGAAAAGTATTTGGAGCAAATTTAAGTGATTGTGAAATTTCTCTTGCAACATAAGGTTTCCTGCAAAAGTGGAGTTTTCAGTTGCCCACTGCGAGTAGTTTCTTTGCATAGTCGATGGCACCTATAAATAGTTCAGTTCAAGGTTCTAAGTTTAGCTTTTATTGGAATACCTTACCAATCATTGCCAAAATGTCATCAATCAATACCTGATTTGATGCATTTAAGCTGTTTTTGTGGGCTAAGTTCCCTGGCTTAAGGCATGTTTATTTTAAGCTTAGGCCGCCTTCGCATTGACACAGCTTGCCAGCAAAGGTGGCAAGAAAACACAAAAACTTTTAGACTGATTTTCTTGTCAGTTTCGCGCTGCGCACGTCAGAAAAGGTCGAGATTGATGGCTTGTAACCTTCCCTTCCCCTCCCTTCTATTTGAGGGAAAGGTGCTTGGGGTTAGGCGAGGCGTAAAATTTCTAAACCCTCGATTAGCATGATGAGAAAATGACTTTAGTTTTGGCCCTTATGCAATAACAAGCCTTTTGTATCAGCTTTAAAGTGCATTAATTTACTTGATATTGTCGCTGTTATTGTTAACATTTTTTTTAGGTACATAATCATTTTTTTGTTGTCTATCAAAATGGGATTAATTGGATGTATTTTGTTGCTCTTGCAATCAATTAATTTCAAATATTTGCAGTTGTGCATTTTTAAGAGAAATATTCGCAAATAGCTTCATTTTCGATATTTGATGCACATAATTTAATTAAAAAACATGAATGAACTAAAAATTGCAATGCGTTTTAATATGCGCAGTATGTGCGAACTCTCATGCATATAAATTAGTTACATGAATTTTTTATTACCATGGCAGGCACAAAAAACCAAATAAAATGATAGAAATTTATATTAGTATGGGCACATTTGTAATTTGCAATAATATGTTTGGGCTACAATAATATAGGTGCATTCATCAACTGCAAACATTTGATAATTGAATTTTAAATCAATCAATTTATATGTATACACTCAGAAAATAAATATTGAAAATCGCCATCAAAACTAGAAAGTATTTCTTAGAAAAATATACTTTGAACTACAGAAAAATAAAATCCTGCTTTTTAAAAATAAACAAATATATTTTTGAACAATCATACGATTTACTCCTATCGCCACAAAGATGGCGATTTTTTTCTGAGTGTACAAACTATAGAAAAACATACACTTACAAGAATGTAAAATTGAAATGGAAATTGGAATTTTTTTAAACTAAAATTGCTTACAAACAACAACAAACAAAGCATCGCCGATGAGCTGCCAAATGTCGACATACTCGAAGGCATAGCTGCTATTTAAAGTGTGTCGATTTGAGGTCATATATAAACTGCCTATGTACATATAAATTACTGCCTTGCTTTTGTGGGTATCCACCTGCAGCAAACTTGGCAATCAGAAGTCAATCAATCAATAGCGAATAATACAAGTGCCCTGTCCAGGAGTCAAGTACTCGAGCCGCCCTAAGCACTGGCCCAGTTTTATTTTTGCGCAACTATTTGGCCAGAAAATCCACAGACAAAAACACACAAAATGCTAACAAAAATAAACAGGAAGGCGGCCCAAGCTGTGTCTCATCAATAAGCCAGTCGAATAAACAGGATGTATGCTTCAAGGCGCCGCCAGCTGCCAGGATTTGTGGCCCAGCCCCCAACCGGCTCAAGGATGTTGCCAGAGTCGCTCAATCAGCGCGACCAAGTGGAAAATGCCTCCGCGTAGCGCCTGACACCTTGTTAAGCGCAGTCGAGGAGCAGGAGAACCGCCGCGAACAGTGAACAGAGTACAAAAGGACTCCAACGACCGGCAGACTTATTAACATTTAGATGAAATGCCGCGCCAAGTTTTGTGGGGTTGAGAGAGGCACTGCCTCACTGGTTTAGCATTTGAATGCCTCGCGCTGCGGTTGCTTTTATTTACCGTGATTTAATTTATATGGTAAGGTCGAAGTTGAGAACGGTGACTCCAGCAAAAAGTAGCTGCGCTCTTTGATTTCCTGCCCAAGTACAAATCATAAATAATTTGCATAGGCTAATGAAAAGTGGACAATTTGTGATAGCCATCGAACAAAAACCAATCTTGACTTAAGCTCTAATACTGCTTCACCTCTTTCTTATTTTATGTGTCAATGTGCTAGACTCGATCTAGTCGTTATGTTTATATAGTATATATATACTATATGGATTCAGAGATTCTAGCATCTATTGCACAATTTCATGATATCCTTTTAGCTAATTTAAAATGTTACAATTGGGTTTTCTTTTTAGAAAACTTAAATTAATTTGTAGACTTCATTTTAGTTTAATATCCTTACAATGATCACAAATAATAAGAGTTTATCAAATGTGTAATTTGCTGAAAGACACATTACCAAAACCAACATAATAAATGAAAAACTATTTGTTAAATTTGACATTGACAAATCTTGCAACCCATATTCGACTGTATTTAAATTTATTATTATAATTTCTTTATTTATTTATATTAAACACATCAAACAGAATTTGTATTCAGTTCACTATTTAATTTTCTTTGGTTAAATATTGCAAATTTTAAAGGTTATTTAAATATTCACTTAATGATTGCGGATACTATTTGCGAGCATATCGACACCTTTGAGATTATGACAAGAAATAAATGTGCATTTATTTATTTATTAATAAAACGATGAATTAGCAAGTACTACTCGTTTGAATTACACAGTAAACCTTTTACTTGAAATTGTTAACTGCTTTCGCTACTGCCTTTATTTTCATGCCAAAACTTTATCAGTGCAGTTGCACACAAGATCCAGACACGACTCGTACAAATTTGAACTTTCTCCAACTAGTTGGCTGTCTGGTTTGTTGAAATGTTGTTTTTCAAATGAGGAGAGCCCAAGGCGAAGACAATTGCCAAAACAGCCAGCCAGATTGACAGACGGGCGCCAATTGTCTCAATTTCAGTTTGTCGCCATTTTCATTGTCAGCTTTTGTTTCTCTTCATTTCCTGTTGTTGTAATTTGGATTGGAATGCAAATTTAATGCAAATGGCAAATTGTTGGATGAGTTGGCCGTTCAGTTCACTCAACGTTAACTAACAAGCAGGCAGCATATTTCTCCCAGCTGCTCTCATTAGCCATGCACTGAACGTGCTAATGCCCAAGTTTCGAGGCCAATAAAAGTGAAGCAAAAATGCCATGATTAGTGTAATGCCAAGCACATAAACTAACTAATAGCCATCTATTGTGTGTACGAGTGTGTGTGTGTGTGTGAGTGTATGTTTTAGTTAGAGCTGAAGCCTCAACCAGCTTAGTTGTAAGACACACAAGTGGCTGCTCTTCAATTGAATGCCAACTAAATACTTACACGCTGTGCCATTGAGATAGTCTTTAATAAGATGGCTACAAAAATCGCTGGAGATGGCAAAAATATGCTGAAACGAATTTAAAATGCCCTGCAATTAAATAAGATGAATGCCTTAAGAAATCAAAATAACTACATCAAATTTCGCATTCATTTCATTTATTTAAAACTCACCGGGACAGTCTTGCTTTAAGTACGAGTTTTTCACTATTTTGTTTTACAAAGATGTTAAGTTTTCCAAAACTCCGCTCTTTGTACTTGAACTGAGTTGAGTCAATAATAAGCAATAAGCAATTTTTTTTTATTGCTTCAGTTTATATATACCAAACAATTAATACGCACTTCGAATTTGATGTAGCGCATTAAAATGTGCTTAGCCGCAAATCTTTAGCCAATTAATGATCAAGACGGCTACACACACAGCCATTAATAGGATGGGCAAATTTACTAGCACGTCTGTTAACGATGGATGTCAAAAGTTGGTTATAATGTGAGTATAAAACTGTGATACGTCAGATACTACAATACCCTGGGCGACATGAGAGACATTCCCAAAAAAAACACCATAAATAATAAAAATAGTTTTGTCAACAAATGTTAACAATATTGTTAAACGTCGGAACTGGGACTAGATATATCTAAAGGTTTGTATTCAACACAAATTGTGTGTCTAACTTAAATTAATTATAATTCTTCAGTGCCTAAATCTAACTGTGGACGAAGAAGGAAACCTGTCATTATGTTTAATATCGAATCTTCTAATTTATTTTTATTTTATAATAAATTTATTTTAATAAAAATAGGCATTTTCTGTTAAGCTCTAAGTAAAGGTAATTATAATATATAGCGAAGCCATCGAAACCATAATAATAGTAAGACTATGAGATCATAGCTCTTCCATTTGCTCTAATTCTCGAACACAGGCAAGATGTGATGTTCTCTGTCTCTCTGAAATGATAACATGTTTCCTTGGGATTCTACGTCTTCTTCTACATTCTACACATTCTGCTCTATTTTTGTATTAATATTCTTTAATTACCATTATAATCTCTACTTTATTCAAAATAAGGTTTTCTAAATTAACTTCTGTGTTTCTTATCTGATATACATTGAATTTATACAGTTGATCAGGGTTTATTTAAGCTTTATCGTATATAAAACAGGTGGCAGATTTGTAGCATACTTATATTAGTGGGCATTCTTGATACCCATTAAAATGAGTACAGGATATAAAACAGGAAAGTATGATCATGCGTTGCCGGTCGCGCATGATTTTCTACAAGTCTGAATTGTCAAGCGGTTAGACAAAAATGTATCTTTCTCAGACAACTATCACTGCTTATTTGATTTATTAGTATATTCCCAATCAGTTATATAGGTACTTCTTGAAGTAGTTCAAGAGGTTTGATTTATGCACATGTGCATACCCTGCACGTATTTGGAGTGTAGGGTATAGGGGAAAGAAATTACGCCCAAGTCATGCGTGTGGCACATAAACAAGTGACGCGTGCGTGTGTGTGATTGTGATTGTGATTGTATATGTATTCACACACACTCACACACACACACACACTCACAGACACCCACACTCTTAGACACACACATATGCATGTGAGTGCGTGCCCAGCCGGAGCTGTGTGGCTGTGTATTTGCTTACGCTGTGGTTTCTGTGTGCGTGTGTGCCACGTCTGGTGCTGCCTCTTGGCTTTGCTGTGGCACAAGTCCCCACCAATCAATCTTTATAAAGTGCGCTAATTATAAGCATTAATAATGACAAGCAGTGAGCCAAATGGGGGAGAGAACTGAGGCAACAAAATGCTAACGCACCACACGACTCTTATTGTGGCTTAAAGTGACAAAAAGTGCTGCAAGTTGTTCAATTTAAATGTCAATTGATTTCCACTGTTTTCCTTTGTTTCATTTGTGACTGAGTCTGGCTTATTTATTATTTAGAAAGCAATCTTGCAGGTGACAGCTTTATGCATGACAGTCTTTTGTGACTTTAAGAGCTTCGTGTTCAAGCGCAAATATTATAAATAACTCTCGAGCAGTTTTTAATTTCTTTTGTAGATGGTAGCGTCGTGCGGCGATGACAGCAAATTATTCGTACTACACGCAAGTGTGGCAAGGATAAGGCAGGTGAAAAGGCGCCTCAGAACAGAGCACAGCACGCAAGGAGTCTGGCATGGAATAGTGCGCAATTTCAGCAGAAGCAAAGCAAAGGGCCAAAAGAGCAAGCCACAAGCTGGAAAATGCTGGAAAATAAGTTGTAATTAGTTGCTGTCAGTGGCCGACGGAAAATTGTGAAAATAATTTGCACAAATTTAAAGCCAGCTCGATGTAAAAACAAAAATAGAAACCAGAAGAAGAAAGTTCAGCTTAGACTTATAAATATAAATGATTTTACGGTCTACGTGTTTGCAGCTGGTGCAGTTGCACTTGAACTTCAATCTGGAACAACATTTTGCGACCCTGACATTGGCCAAACGTGCAGCAAGAAAGCCGCAATCAAGGGGCAGGTAGTGGATGGGGCGGTGGGGTGGGGTCTCGGGTTTTGAATTGAAAAGGAAACGGAAACGGAAATGTTGTTGAATTGTCGGTTGACTCGCTGGCAGAGATTGCCTTTGAGTAATGAAAATCAATGAAATTGCATTAAAGAAATGTGTCTGGCTCGAAATTGAGTCATGAAATATATGGGAAAATCGTGCCTGGCAAGCCAGTAACAAGTGCACAAAGGGAATGGCCATTTCATTTTAAATATGCGTTTCCTGAACAACCTAAGTACCCAAGTCACTTAAAAAATAATCATTATTTTCTCAAGAAGAAGTACTCAAATGGTTTATTGTTTAATGTTCATGGATATAATACTTTTAAGTGACATTACAAAATAATATGAAGAATTTTTAATATTTTTAAATGAGATTTTCAGGCAAAGTATCTGTTTGTTTAAAATATTTCAAATTACATATTTTACATCGAGTCTCGCTGTTTTTAATAATTTACTTTAAATTTGTATTCCGTATGCTGCAAAATCATCGATTAGGTCTGTACAAGACCAATATCAATTGAAAAAAAAGGTTTAGCAAAAAAAGGGAAGAAATCTCAGCACACATGCTCAATCCCCATTCGTGGCCCAATCCTGGCCCAACCTCAGATGCAGAGCAGCTCATTATTATGCGTAAGCTGTGCGCCAGCCGAAAATTACATTTTGATGTCGTCTTTTGGCGACATCGTTGAGTTTTGTTGATATTTTAATGGATTTTGTATTGAGTCAATTTTTGGGCTGCGACTCAAACTGCGACATTCCCTTAGGCGCCAGTCTGTTGTCACATCGAATTCGACTCCTGAACGAGTTGAGACCCGGCAAAAGTTTCGCTAAGGCTCGTTAATGCTAACCGCAGGTGAAAAGACATCCAAGTCGGCTTTTGTGGCGAGGTAATCGCCAAAATGCGAATTAGCATATCTGCATGTGAAAGGGCCAAAGATGGAAACTCCTAGACAAAAAACGCCGAAGGGCACACAACTTTTCCGTGGGTATAATGTTAATGGAATAAGAATAATATTTGACAAACGACTAAATTTAAGTAATGGACAGAAATCCTTTAAGACAAGCAAATGATCGAACTCAACATGTGTCCGCCCAAAGATACACTCTAATTGTTGACTAATGCCGTCTTTATTTGCCGGCCTTGGACAACCCACCCTGAAGCAGCCCCATTTGGCACCCTTAGCCCTACACGCCTCTGAGCTATAAATTTCAATTCATTTGTCGCATTTTATTTGAAATGACATTTTTTTGTTGCTATTGTATCTCATTCGTGACCCAGAAAAATAACTAAATCATTCCCTTATGGCAATTTAATTTGCCCTTTTTTGTGGGTTAAGATGCGCAGTAAATATTTAAAGCAAGAAAGAAAAGTTAATTCAAGATTGAAGAATATTAAATACCCTTAAAAACACCTGTGAAATATTGGGGACTTACACTAGAATCAGAAGAAACAACAGATATTTATAAATTTATTTACTTTATGTTAAAATGTTTTCTTTATTTTGATAAATGGTGCCAAAATATTTTAAATGCAGCATAATTTGCTAGTAAAATCCGAAAATATACTTAGACCGATCGAGATGATCCGCTTTTCATAATTGATCATTGAAAGGCAAAAGAAAGTTACATATTTATATGGCTTATGAATGTGGTGTGTAACTCTCTAACAAACCTCCTCATAGCAGTCATAAAGAGTGTTAAATTTATTGTTTTAAAAAAGCCAAACTAAATTTGAGACTGACATTTTTTATTTATCGCAAATGGGTAGATTATTTGAGAGTTGGCAAATGAAATGCTTTTGAAATATTTAAGGACAAGCAACTGGGGATTTCTTGGGAAAATTCCATTAAATTTGTGTCAAAAATTGCAATAATGGTCAAACAGATTCCCCCTTGTGCACTAAGCATGGCCATTTTGCCAGTTGCAGGTCGAAAACTATCCACAAATATAGCGGCAACTGCTCCCTGGCATAAAATGCAACCAGACAATGCAAATTGCCAGCGAGACTGAGACTGAGGCTGAAGCTGAAGCTCCATCTATTGCTGTTGCTGTGGCCAAGCATCGTTGGGAGTAGGATTGTGGCTCCTTGTGGTCTTATTGCATGCAAATAGCAGTAGCAACAACACACAGACATTTGGCCGAGACACGTGAAATGATGTGCAAATCTTATTAACAATTGCTGCCAACAGCAGCAGAAGCAGTTCCTGCATCCATTGGTCGAGTGCAGTTCAGTTGAGTGGACAGATGGGATGGGGGACTGGTGGTGTCCATTGGGGTCGCTCTTTTGTTGCTCCATCCTCTCCATCTCCTGTCCAGGATGTGCTCTTACTGCAATTGCAAAACTAAAGCGCCATTCAGCATAGTGTGCTCGAGTCCTTGAGGGTTTGCCTGAGTGTTTAGTCTTCAGTTTAAGGTGTGTCTTAGACTTGAACAGGGTTTAACGAATGCGAAAATCTTCAACATAATATTATTTTATACAATAATATAATCACTTTTATTATCATTATTATTTAACTTTTCTTAATCAGTCCATCACAGAAGATTAAAACACGCTTAGAAATGTGAATTTTACCTCTCTTCTATATATGTACATAAATATACTGTAAAAATTAAATTTCAAATAAATTGATAATACAACTAAAATTCATCACATCAAATCAATAAAATTGAGCAAAGAAGAAACTCATTTTAAATGAAAAGTGCTGACAACTATTTCAAACTGAAATATAAATTAAAATAAATTTAATCAAAGTTGGACTTAAAAATGATTAATGCAAACAAATAGTTAAAGCATTTAATTCATTTAATTTTAAGACTCTCTCTCTACTTAAGGCTTAGTCTGTGCCTTTTTATTAATTACATTCCACCCTTGATATCTATGACATAATTGAGGAATATGCTTTAAGATACTAAATTGTTCAAGTTTTATAATGTGCTTAATTATGTTTTCCATTAAGTTTTGCAAATATATCTTACTTGTTCAGCGACATCTCCCGGAAAGGGATAACCCAAATTTCTTTATGTTTCCCCATTAGTCAGCGGCCAAAAACAATTCTGTATGCCCAACTGTTGGCCTGTTTTTCCATTAAAGTCAACTAATAAATATCCAAGTCGTTTAGAGTGGAGCCGACCGGAGCTGAAGTCTCAGACGGATATTAAACACTTAAATGCTGGCATAATTTTTACTATTCCAGCGGCTAAGTATTTAATTTAATGCGTACACCCCCCAAAAAGCTAAGCTCAGAACAAATAAATTGAGCCGGGGTCGAGGCAAGCAGCTGCCAGCCGACATTTGGATGGACAGGCAGTCTGAAGGGGTGGCGAGTTGGAGAGGGTTTGCCACACAGTAGTGGGCAAATTAAAGATTAAACGCTGGCAAAAATATGCTGGTGGGGTCAGTGAGGGGAATAAGTGAGGCGGTCGCTCCAAAAACAATGCTAGACAGACAGAGAAATGGGGAGTCAAAGCAGAAGATGGAGCAGGAGATGAAGCTGGAGCTGGTTGGGGCCAAGTCAAACAAAAGCCAAACGAAATGGAACGCACGCGTGTCTGTGGAGCTGTGGAGCCAGTCGAGTCTGTCCAAGAGTCTATGGTTGGGGAATGAAGCAGTCAAAAGGACCAATTTATGCGCATTATTAAAGCGAATGCATGAAATGTTTCACATGCCAAAGGTGGGCCAAGTCTGGTCTCGTCTGGTCTGCTCTGCTCAGGTCTGCCCTGCTCTGCCCTGCTCCTGTCCATTTTTTTCCATTCCATTGCTGACTCGTGATGGCCACGTAGGTGTTATAAACGTACATTTATTTATTTAGATTCTAGTTGAAGGCAACAGAGTGTTCTTATTGCGGGCCCATGTTGTTGCCCTGCGTCTTATTAGAATTATTAAATCAAGTTGGGCTTCTGTCTCTGATAAGAAGCTGTTGGGTAATTGGGTCAGCAACGAACTTCTGGTAATGGAATGTAAGAAAAGAGGGAATGGTTTAGGCAAACTTATAGCCATAGAAAAATATTTGCTAGGTCTTGAAAAGAATAATAAAAAGACAAGGAAGATAACTGAAATTATGTCAGTTTTATCTTTAATTTGTCAAACAAAATCTATTTCAATTAAAAAGATCACCATTTATTAGTAAATCAATAGTTTTCTAAAGAATCTTATTTACAAAATATATATTTTAATAAGTTAGTTTAAGCATGAAATCATAATGTGATTTCCAATGCATTGTTATCAAGTATTACACCATTTTTCTTGAGTTTTCTTAAATCTAGTCGTAACATTTCTTTTGTCAAAAGAAATCAACTTAAAAAACCAAAAATCAAAAAGGCTTTAGTCCTTATATTAACTTACAAATATCAAATAACAAATATAACATTTGATAATAAAGCTCGAGTCTATAATATACACACACGTTTTAATATATGTGCATATTAATAAAGGCTTCCGGCGTAATATTAACTTGCATATATTAAATTACTTAGTACTTAGTACAACAATGTTGTGCATTGAAGCAATGACATCATATGTTGCGTGCTATTCATTTATTTTCCTCTTCATAAATTCATATTCCATATTATTTAACATTTCAATACGATTCGTTGGCCATTCGTAGCTGCATCATTAAACGCAAGTTTTTGTGGCATTAAAATTAATTTATGCACACTTCAAATGTGGCCGAAATTATAAGATTTTAATACAGAGGGGCAACTGCTGCACTGCGTCGCATTAGCAACGCGCCATTTAAAGGGGCCAGGGCCAACAATAGGCATAAAATCAATTATGAGCCATTAGCCAGGCGCAGAGGGCGGAGGGCGGAGGACGGAGGTCGGAGGAGGCTCGACCTCTCCCCGGGCACAAGTGGAGCTCATAAATCATCTGGCAGGCTTTTGCGCCCCAGACGAGGCAGTCTGTATATTCCTCGATTTCCCAGTTGTTCACGCATTAAATATTTATTTAGCAAGATTTTAATGGAGCCGAATAAGCTAAGTGTGCAAATGTCGAGCGAACAGCAGGTGAGCCACCGAATCATTCAGGCAGCCTCCTCCGCCTCACGTGTCCTTTGTGGGCGTGTAGTAGGCGTATCTCTGTCTCTGTCTGTGTTTGCGTGTGGCAGTTGTAGCATCTGTAGGATCTGTGGAGCCGAGAGTGCCAGACAAACTCATTTTATTTGTGCGGAAATTAAATGCACGTTTGACCTATTTAAATTTTGAGCGGCGTCTCAAGAGTCTATGAAAATGAATTTATGGTGAAATTTAATTCAATGCATCATTGAGTCAAAGCTTAAGTGGGTAGTCTATAAGTAGGTAAATGAATAGGTTGGAGTGGTCTTCTGACTTAGGCTACGTTTAAACTCAGCTCAGATAGCTCAAGTCAAGTAAATGCTCATTAGTAGTGAAGACTTAAGGCTTTCTTAGTAAATTTCAGAAGAGGAAGTCTGGAAAAATACTTGGATGTGATTATCATAATATATCTGAAAACATTCGTAGGTCTTGTTATAAAATCTTTTTTTTGGTGTTAGTTTGACGCGAGTTGATTTGTCAATTGTTGCTTTTTAATTTTCAATAATTAAATCTGTTAAATTTATTTTTACATTCTGGATTATTTTAAGTATCTATAGTCTACATTAAATAATCAAATAATACAAAATTTTTGTGCTAAGAAGTTTTCATAAATACCTTTAATAAACTGTTTTCAGTGCGGATATTTCATCCAAAATTTTGAAAGGATGTCGCACGTATTTTAAAATTGTTTCAAATGTATCCCCCATACGGCAACATCTTCATTACAACTCGTAACACGCCCATTTCGGCAACTTTAACCATTTATTCACTTTAATTTATCTCAATTTTAACAACCCGGACATAACCTTATACAGTTTATTGGATAGTTCGCACAGGACGAGGGACCTTTCACGATGTTGTTTACCCACACCGAGCATTTTAATACCACCTGATACACCTGATGCTGGGTGAATGGGCCAAGAATTTACCTCAAGCTGCTCATTAGCCATAAAAATAGTCACATCCACACGCAGGCCAAGTGGCAATTAAATGCCGAAAAACAACATAATCAGTCATAAAAGTAAGCCCCAATCCACAATCCCCCCGATCACAAAACCAGCAACGTGAGCGGCAAGTTAAGTAGCAGCGGGAGAGGCTGTTGGCAGAAGTGTCAAATGACCAGATGCGGAAGGGGCATGGAATTGTGGACCGCAGTTAACTGGGAGGAGCTCTTATGTCGCTAATTAAGCCACAAACGCCCGACGAGTCTCTAATGAGCGAACACTCTGAAAAGACGCACAAAACACTTTTTGCCTAACTGGTGCAGCTTTAATATGCTGAATTTGGAGACATCTGCAAGAATTGATTCTAATTAGCAGTAAATTTGAGCAACTGCCGCATTGCTCCATAAAAATCCACAAAGCTGTCAGGTTGTGGCCTAGATTTATTCAGGGTTGCGGATAGTCGCTGGCTGGGAGTTAACTTATTTAGAGTCTGCGTCGCAAATTGCATGTGAAACATTGTCAAGAGTCTTGGAGTTAAATAAAATGCTGGAAACTTGCCACGGCGTTGAATGCAGCTCTGTGCAACTGCTAAATTACTCTAGCTGTTTGACTTAATGGTCGCTCAGATTGGCAGCAAACAGACGTCTACACAGTTATACATCCTTGTACACAGACAGAGACAGGAACAAGCAGAGAGAGAGAGGGAGAGACAGAGAGCGAGAGAGGGGAATAAGGCGACATAGACATGCAGACAGTTAGAGTCAAAAGAAAAAGCATTACTTGCAACTTGGCGTGGCAAAAAGAGGAAAGCAGAAATTTCAACTAAAATTATGCGTTTGCACAAGGCAAAAAGAGTCGTAAAACAAGAAATATATCAACGCAGATATACCCTTCAAAATTCAAAAGAAATTACAAAGCATTAAAACTACAAAAATATTGGATAAATAATAAAGGTAAATGTGATTTTTCTTAGCAATGATTGCAGTTTTAGCCTGGATCTTAAATTGTGGTATCTTTTCATTTTTGTGGACAAATTGATGGCAAGCAAAGTTGAAAATTAATAATAAATGAACTTCATTTTACAGTCAAGGGCAAGTGCAAGTTCTCGAACCTAATTTTCACATTTTCACAGCTCATCCTTGTAGTAAAGATCAAATTTGGCGTCCTCCAGCGCATCCCCACCCTCAGCATTCTCCACATAGCAGGTCTTCATGCATTCTGATCTTGTGGCAAAGCGATTGGGATTGCCACCACAGCCACCGTAAAAGTAATGCACACATCGATTGGTCAGGTAGTCGTAGCCAAAAACTCGAACTCTTCCATCGCATGGACCGATATCGGCCATAAATAAACATTGTGCTAATCATTATATCATTATTTATTCAATAATATACGATATGCTGATGTGATTTTACTCACGTGCCCGAATTACTTTATTGTAGGCAGCTATTGATCCCGCGATGAGGATCACAAAGCAAAGTAACGAGTACTTCATGTTCTAATAAATTGAGAAATGAAGATTTTGTGATTGAGATTTTACACAAATTGCCTGCTTAAGGCAACTGTTGTTAACTATATAATCACAGCTTACTCGATACAATTTTATAAATAGATTCTGAGATCAGAGTCAAGAAACTCACACGATACACCTGAACAACTTCACAGTGTCAAATCATTTACTCCTAACACTCTTGAAGATCAGGATTATTGTAGTGCTGTTTAGTGCACTTTAATAATAATGATTATTAATAATATTAATAACAATTATAATTAATAATATTAATAATAATATGAGTAAAATACTCTTGCAAAATCTGTGAAAAAATCAGAACACTCTGCGCTCTTGCACACTTCGAAGAGGGACACAGTTGAGGCAATGCTCACATTTACAGTCTCCAGCTCAGCAGATTCTCGGTAAGTATGTAAGCTGCGATGCACTTTGGAGTGCTCACCCAGTACTTCATCATTTTTATTGCCATGAGGCCAACCCCCAGCTGCCCTCACTCCTCTAGTTTCGCTATGAAACTAGACATTTTTTTTGCGTATTTGACTAACGATTTGATGACGTTGATGGGGCTTTGCAATGCATTGGTAGGTGGAAAAAAAAACAAGCCAAAAAACGAAGTTATTGCCGCATATTTCACACAAAAGTGCACCGGACTTAAAGTTGCTGAAACGGATGTGGCTGTGGAAGTGGAAGTGGCAGCGGAAACGGATATGAGTGGCTATAATATAATATAAGTGTTAAGTGCGGCGTATGCGTAACTTTTGCCAAAGATTCGTATCTCGCTTTAAGTGTCTGTCTGAAAAATCGATTTAATTTTATTTGTAAAACGATTTTCACTTAAAATGTGATTACGCAAATTTTCAATTTGAAAACGATAACGAAAATTGGCAGCGCAGCTAACTGAAAATGGGGCGTCTAATAAGACCCAACCCCAGCCACAATTGACATGCGTTGTCCCAGGGGATGCCTCATGAAATTGCTGTACACGAGATAAGACGGCTTTGTGTCTCGCGGGTATTTCAACGGCACAGCCTTAACAAAGGATAATTATATCCTGTGTTCTTAAAAAGAGTGGCGAAATAAATAAGGGGGAAAACCTATAATTTTCTAAATAGGAAAAGGCATCTCTGAGAGAGAGCATCTGGCACCTAAATGATTCTATTTCTATTGCACAATTAGATATGTTATTGTTGATTTCTAAGAATCATCTAAAGTCTGGTCAATGTTTTATCAGAGTGTATAGAATATAAGAATATACAAAAATTTGTATTTGTATATATTCAACCATCACAGAGCTGGTTACTATGAATTAAACAGCTTCAGCAAATTTTTGGAATATTAGAAATTGTTGGTTTCCATTCCAAACTGCAGTATTTTAATTCTATAATAGTTTCTGAGATATTAATACTCAAATTTAAGATAAATGTGACTAGACCATATCTAATTCTGCATTTTTGTATAGTTTTAAACTTTGTAAAGCATTCTAAAATTATTTCTTAACCTTTAGATTCGAAAAACTTTCTCTCTTTGTATTTATCTAAGCCGATAGATCAGATTCTCTGGGGCCCGATTGTATATATTGAATACACTTTGAAGTCGAATTACCAAAAACGAATTTGCAGCAGGCGAAGTATTTTTAAAGTTGCACTGAAATCAACTGCAATCCGCAAAAACCAAAACCGTTAACGTTTATCGACAGCCACCTAACAACATTTGCCAACTTGAAAACTGGCCCAGAGGGCCTTCAACCAACACTTAATTAAGTTTCAGTTGTTGCCCCCGTTAACGGTTAGGAGTTAGCAGCCCCTCAGTTGCCACAGCAAAGCTGAGTGGCGACCACTAATGCGGTTTGGTTTTCATCCCTACACAAATCCAAACCATCTCTCATTTCGCAATTGCAGTTGGCACCGCAAAACGTAACAAAATTCGGACAGTCGCTGATTTCAGTTCGCTGATTATTCGTTGACCATTGCACCTGAGCAGGCAGAAAACAGGTAGATAAAGGTTACAGCTGCGAATTGCTACAAATTTGGGACACAAACGACTCTGTTTTTAAACTTTAAATAAATAAAGCGTAGAGTTGTGCGTGTGGCCAATGCGGAAATGAACCCTCATCAAGTTCCATTAGATTGTCAAAGTTCAGTGTTGGTTGGCGTCGGCGTATGCGGCTCAACCGTGCGCAAAAGTGTCAAAATGTTTAACATATGCCCACATGAGACGTGTCCAATCCCCCCTCCACTTCACTCCACTCCCGGCCTCAATTTATTATTGTCGTAGTTGCTGCTGTTTGTGCTGACATTGTTGATAACACCGACAACAACAAGCAGGCAGCCAAAAGTGGGTTGCTCTGATAGAAGACCTGTTCTCATCGCCCGTGTATTCTGATTAGATACATCCCTGAGCTGCTTTTTGTGAAATGGGCTGTTGACCCAGAAGGCAACAATTCTTCCCATATCGCAGTGTTGGACAACAGCTCTGAAATGTTTCAACTATGTTGTCACTTGAATTACATGTTCAATTTGTACAAAAAAAAGATGTGTAAAAGGCAAATAAGGGTGCTCAGAGTAACCATGGACTACACGAAAATGTGGCATGAGTATTCCCAGAAAGAAATTTTAAAATGTAATATAAGTATCAAATAATTATTAATGCCAAACTAAGCTTAAGCAAGAAAGTTTTAATAATTGGTAATTTAGGCAAGCAGCAACTGCTGCCGCAGATAAAATAATGTATGTATATAATATAGATAAAAGATAATAAGGAACTTATCTGCATAGAAGCAGACAGATAGACACGGCCATGTCTATAAGAGTTGGCTGATGAGAAATATCTGTCTGTTTGTTCGACTGTGTATGGATAAATAAGTTCCAAACAGACTAGACTAAAGCAAAACATTTTATTTAAATATCGAAATCATCATTAACTAAGTTTTAAATATTAAAGAAATAATAAATAACAAAGATATAACCGACATTGGATATAATCACTGCTAAAGAGAGCTGGAATCATATCATTGGTGTTATGTTTTATCTTATCGTTAGTCAAGTAAAGCTTGTTTTATCGATCATTGATCTTATGTATTATACTTCACTTAAAATCTTTAGCGCTGGCAGCGTTGTTCAATTCTGCTTTGCATTTGCGTGCATCCATTATGAAATTGGTTTCAGCACGGCTCGACACATTTGTTGCAGGCACATAGTTGATAACTTGCCACACAGCCTGGCAGTTTCAGCGCTCCTTGCCTGCCATCTAACTGTCTGATTGAATATCTTTCCATATTCTTTTTTTGCCGTGTTTTTTGCTGTTGCTCGCACTTTTTTTTGCCAACCGACACTTGAACGCCTTTTTCTACGTTATGTTTTGAAGTTTATGCATATTTTTTGCATTTATTGTGGCCAAAACATGCGGACGAGCTGTGGGTCTATGCCGGCTAATGTATGCTTGTCACGTTTCGCCACTTGTGTCCTGCTAGCTCCTGTCTCCTGCCTTCGTGTCTTTACATTCACTTAGTGGCAGGTCTTGGCTAAACCTCTTTTGCATATTGATATGCTTATATATCAAATCCACTTTGTGGCATCCTGGCTCGCATCAGCCTTTTGCTTTGTAATGGAAATTAACAGCAGTTTGCGCTTTGCACTGCAAGTTGTCAGCACAAATATGAGCTAATAATACGCATAGCATAAATTACTAGCTGGTCAAATAAGGAAAACATTGAAGTTATTTGCCAACAACTAAATTGAAAACGCATTTCAGCTCGGCACTGCTTGAAATAAATGCAGGACGTGTTCAAGTGCAGTTTTGCACTGCTTGCCAGCAACACAAATTAAAAGCGGCGCCTAAAAGACTTCAACAAAAAAATTAACTTTATTTTATAGTCACTAAAACTGACCAACCCCAACAATGGGCAGTATGCAAACTGTTTTTTTTTTTATGAAATTTTGTAGTCAAATTGTTCGCTCATGGTCTATAAAAATGCACATAAAGGCCAAAGGGAACTGTTCTAAAATACTCCAACTCGCATATTCAGACAGCACGCAAAGCAATTAGAGCAACAACGCTGCATGCGGAAAAAGTTTTGGCGCCCAAATGGCGCACGAAGGCGCCTCAATGCCAGCTCATTAAAGTTTATTGGGTGATTTTCCATATATAGCCAAAACACGCCAGACAAGTGCAGCCAACTGAGGGGTGCGCTGAGGTGGCAGCTGACAGACGAGCAACAAGGCTGAAGAAATGGAAACTTTTTCGGCTAGCGATAAATCAGTTTTTTACTCGTTAACTTGTTCGTTAAAATTAAGCACAGCCTTAAAGAAAGCACCCCAAAAATCATTTTCAAATTGGGTTTGCTTTAAAGTATTTTCTGGCATTTGGAATGGGGCAGCTACTCTCAAGGAAATGCCCAAAATGCGGCGACGGCCTCCTTGCTGACAGCTAATGAACATTTTTGGCAAACTTGGCTCGAACGACAATCGAGTCTGAGCCTTTAGGTAGCTGGGTAATTAGCGTAGTGCAGATTCCAGAGCGTTTATTTTATCGCCATAAAAATGTCAAAGTTAGCGAAAAGGAAGGAAGAATCGTGGAAATGAGGCTGCACAAAGTTAGCTAAACAGGAACAAAATTGCATTGGTTTGTCTTCAAGCGAAGCAGAAAGCGAGAAGTCTGCCCAGACTGTCCGACTATGAAATACCCTGTGCAAAACATTTCACACTTAAAAATACTTTAATTTTTCGATGTTAAAACTAACTCAATTTGCATATAGAGCTTATATTCTACTCATCTTCCAAATAGGACTTGGCTAAATCTACTTGGCTGTTGACCAAGAAAAATATGTAACTACATTATTTTTGCACAGCTTTACTTTGGTACAGGGTATACAAGGTTTAACTCTGTCTTTTATCTGCCAATTAAAATATTCTATTCAGTTTCAATTATTTTAATACAAAAATGTAAATATTTATACATTTTGGAAAATATTTTAATCATACATTTGCAAATTTGTGTAGTGTATAATTTACACTGTAAATAAGTAAGTACTTGCTTTTAGCCAAGTTCTCAGACAACGATGATACAATATTAGTGTAAATACAAAAATCCTTTAAAATTTCAGTACTTAATACTCAGACTTAAACCTTGTAAGCATGTCCTGAGACATTGATGCCTTTACTGATAAATGAGCGCCTGACCAGTCCCAATAAATTCCCGTCCAAGTCGAATCTAAGCCATAAATTATTACCACATTTTCGCTCTAAATTGTTATCGACAGACACGCAAATGGAAAAGAGCCAACAAACATTTAATTACAACGATATGGAAAAATAAAGGCGTGGCCCAGGCGCAAGCGAGTAAATCAAAAAAAAAACCGCGAAAGAGGGGCAACTTTATGAGTGGGTTGCTTGATTGTTTGCTTGTTGCCAAAACATGTTTACGATGTCAGTTGCCAAGCTGATTGGCAGAGCCATCAAAAGGGCTATAAATTCAATAAAGCATTTTGTATAATGCATAGACTGGACTAGTGCTAGAAGTCAGTTCGCAAAGCGGACTCTTGAGATTCATTTTTTCTTTTCCTTTCACATACATTTTATATTTTTCTTTTCACTTATATTTTTAATGCATATATTATTAATCTGATGCTTATTTCGTTTGAGTGAAGTTAAGAGGCAGCTGGTAGAAGCAAAGCAAAAACCTTTGGCAAAATCCATTTGTTGTAAAAAATTCAATTTATATTCGATTACGCGACGATGTCTAAGTAGAAGTCGGAAAAATCTGAAGCACTTTTTTTGCTTTTTTTTTGTTGTTGCCTCAGGAGCGCATTGAAAATGCGCCGTCATGCGTTAAAATTGCAATTTTTCTCCACGCAAAGGCGAATCCGTCTTCAAGATGGTAAAAAAATTTTAAGCAAATTGATAAATGAAAAGGCAGGCGAGTAACCACCCAAATCGCACCACCCGAAATCACTCTAATTGTAAAATGTGGATTCAACGCTGTCGAGAACTGAGCAACAAACATAACAATCATAGTCAATTGTAGCTAGTTAAGTATTCATGGTCGACTTTCGAGGGCGAGAAATAAAACGGAGCGGAAACAGTTGAACCCTCCACACACACACACACACACACACACACACACATAGATGTACATGTGCATTTATTTTAGCATGGAAATGACACCCGGACACGGAAGCGGGCCGTTGATTGCCGATTGCCCACAAGCCGTGTGCATAGAAAATGCCCATCGAGAGGCGTTCCGGTGTATTGGAAAACGATTTGAGTCTCAGCTTTGCACAGACAAACAAACAAGTAGAAATAGACAGAGAGAGAGAGGGAGAGATAAAGAGAGAGTGAGAGAGAGAGGGTGTAGAAAAAGCAGCGGTAAAACAAGGGCAGCACTTGCGAATTTCATTGCAAATGAAACGAAAAACGTTTTATTTTGATTTTCTGCACGCGTTCAAAACATTTCCAATGCGCTTTCTAAAGGAACAGGAACAGGAGACGCCACTTCAAAGGCACACTTTTCTACCATATATATGCCCTGTATATGTGCAAGCGGACAGGGTATGCTCAACTCATCCACAGTGAGCAGTGTGTTGAGATCGAGATTCATTTGTGCATCTGAATATTGAAATTATTATTTGTAGTTTATAGTTATAGTAATTTTCTAAATATACCCTGTAATTGCAAAAATATAAATAAATTGGTTTAGTATAGTGGAAAAAGTGTGTTTGACGAGTATAAATCTGAATTTTATTGGGTGCAGAAAATGTAGACCTATTTAATATATATATAATATAATAATAGAAGGGATATCTTGCCAAACTGCTTACACAGTATCTTATAGTCCATTCGTGCTCAGTCCTAAAACAGCAACTTGTTCTATCTTTATTTGCAGAACGGGGGATTTCTAGTTGTTTGTGTTTTCACGTGGCCAATTTGCGGGGAAGGTGAACAAAAAGAAAGAGCGACAGACACGAATAAAGACAAAAAAACGAAAACGTGGCACAGTTGGAGGCGCCACATGCTGACAGCATGCCAGATACGCCACATGGTGAAAATAAAATTAATTCATTTAAAATAGACTAAATGAAGTCCACAAACCTTAAAACATGCAAATAAAAAATAAGAAAAGAGAAAATTAATTAAATTAATAAAAATGGTTGTAAAATTGAATGCAAGGTTTTATATATATTCATATATTTTTCTGATTTTCATATAATACTACTATTTAAATACAGAAAGTATTATGCAAGTTTTTGAAATCTTATTGAGAAGAATACTATTTACACAGTCGTCTGCTGCAGCTCTTTGAAATAAATATATTCCTTTGGACAACAAATGAACCCAGCTGCTGCAACAGTCTAAGACTCAAAGCCTTGCAACATAGACAATTGGCAGCGAGTCCTTGCAGTTCCCTCTAACGAGGTGGAGAGGGTAGGGGGGGGGGGGAGGGTTGCTTTGTGGGGGATGTGAGGCAAAATGTTGCCAATGTCGATTTATGTCATTCGCATCGATGCAGTTAAAATGCTTTTCATGTAAACTGCTTAGAACGCTGCTCAAGAACTTTGCTCAAGCGGACAAATAGCTGAATATCGAGCGAGAAGATGAGCACCATGAGAGGTGGGCGCTGGAGGGCGGGGAGGGGCTGTGCTTGGGGTAGTTCTAAGGAGACATGTCGAAAAATATCAACTGCCTGGTATCAACTTATGTAAATTGTAATGTGAGGAATAGCTGTAAGAACTTTGAATCGCACTCACTCATTCAGCCCATTCCCCTCTCTCTCTCTATCTCTCTCTGTCGCATAGTTGACACTATATGGAGGGGCGAGTGTGGTCCTTTAGTTGTCCTTAAGGAATTGCGGGCATGTTTGCTTCTGCTGAAATGAGCAAAAATAATTGCAAATCGTAAAAGAAAAAAATTTGTTCGGGCTGTCGTCGCTACTCAGTACTCGACTCCCAGGACACAGTACTCATGTGTGCTGCCAGACAGACAGACGGAGAGAGCGATAGAGAGTAATAGAGAGTGTGTGTGAGAGAGAGAGTCTGACAGACAGACAGACAGACAAACACGGACGGAAACGGAAATATGCAATGAAGCAGAAGTTGGCAGGAAATTGTTAAGACGCCGCGCCTCCGTTCATTCAACCACTCTGTCTCCCTCTCTCTCCCTCTCTCTTTTTCTCTCTCTCTCTCTCTCTCTTTCACTGTATTTTGCTATTTTTACGGCTGTACTTTATTTTGCATCATCGAAAGGGTTTCCCCCGAAAAAGCGTTCCTTTGCCCGTTTTATGTTCTTAGACGAATTGAAAAGCCGCATGCAAATAAAATTTGCCTGTTTTTAGTGTTGTCCTTTGAACCCCGAACCCACAGTCTGCAATATCTTCTTCTTCTTATTATTTTTTTTGTTGCTTTGCCTGTTTTGTGGCTTTTATATTTCAATCGAGCTTGTTCTCTTGTTTCCACTTCGCTTCTTCGTTTTTTTGTTGCTGCTCCATTTTAAAGTACATATTTGCAGTTGTTTTTTGTGGGTTTTCCTTTGAACGATTTCGACATTTCTATAAAATTTGTAAGCTACATAAATGATGA
Source organism: Drosophila trichaetosa (assembly GCA_035043205.1). Lineage (NCBI taxonomy): Eukaryota > Metazoa > Arthropoda > Insecta > Diptera > Drosophilidae > Drosophila > Drosophila trichaetosa. Next base: position 3,193,300 of record JAWNNE010000535.1, on the reverse strand, counting down.
TGTATTGTTGCAGTGGCACCCAAGGGGACAGCTCTAAATACGACTTCGAGCATGTAATGGACTTGCGTGTGTAAACACAAAGTAATACGACTCAAAATACGATGGAAGGGTTGTGTCTCAGACATCGAAAATCGAATATTTCGACTTTTACTATGGAAACTATTTGATAGACTAGTCCCATGTTGATGATTGAATGCCTAAATGTCAGCTGCATAATATTTAGGCATTTATGTGCACGATGCATATGAAAACTTTTACTTGGAAATAAGAGCAGAAAATATGCATGAAAAACTAGCTTTAGCTAGGCACGAAGTAATGTTAAATGTTTATTATAATTTATAACTACACTTAATTTATATAATATAAACTATTATTAAAAATATGACATTTAGCAGCAGTTTACAATTGACTTTTTGATTTGTATTACATAAAAATTAGCCAAAATGTAAAAACAAAATAATAAAAGATATTTAAGGATGGTGTTCTTAGTTCAGTCAGTCTCTTCAAGGTTTTTATTCTTGTAACATATCCTTGTAATAACCTAAAAAAAAATGCATATCACATAATTTTCTGTATTTTTTGTATATAAAACATTTCCTTTTATGTTCTTGAAAGTTATTATTTAATAAACAATTCTAATGAATCGACGAATATTATGCGTTATTATTGCTTAACGGGAGACTCAATTTTCAGCCAATCAAACTGCCAAAATGCCTTTGCACAATGCGAAAAAAAACAACTAACAATTTGCATAATTTTAACAACTGTCAGCATAAATTTGCTTAACCTAAAAAATAAACTCCACATAAAATTGTCGGCCAAATGCGAAAAGTTTTCAGTGCAAAAAAAAAAAAGCGAAAATAAACTGGGGGAAAAAGAGGGAAACTCCATCAGACTGTGGAGATGCTGCCAAAAATAAGGGCATAAGTTTCCTCATAAAGTAAACAATAAAATGCTCCAATTGTAATTATGTGTCGGTGGCATAAGCCTAATTAGCTACGTGGAACGCACACATAAAATATAGAATTCATGCCAAGACTGTTGCAATTATTTATCCATTTAATTATGGGCACGAGCATTAAACTGTTTCACATAGCCAGTCTTCGCTGTAGTTGCGGCCTATGATTTATTTAGTGAGCGCTTTAAGCGTCTTAAAAATAAAACGAAATTGTGGAAAAATTATACAAAAATTATTTCAAATTTGAAAGTGCTCTTGAAAATATCGACAGCTTGTTTATGCACTGCTCCCGAAAGTAAGAGGGTATATTTATTTTGTGCAATTTTCGTTTTTTTTTTTTGCTCTGTGAACTAAATACAAAATATTCGGTATAAATGTTTTTTAATATAATAAAACTAGATTGTTAAACCGAAACGAGCTTAACTTTTAGATTTATAATGAATTTGAGGAGGAGTCAGATAGATTGAGGACTAAAATGGTATTTATATTATTTTATATATAGCCGAAAGAATTTAGAAATAAGTAAATTAAATAAAATGCTGAGTTTAAGTGCTGATTCCGATTCGGATTTTCAATAGATGAGATTAGAGATAAGAGCGAGAGTACCCAATTGGCATTAGAGTATTTTCTAGTCGATCATGTTCGACTTACTCTTACGAGTATGTGTGAAGGAGTGAGTTGTGGTGTAGTCCTGGGGGGTGTGAGGGGGTTTGTTGCACTTGCACATGCACACACGTGCGTCGTTTTAGAATTTTGTCTGCATGCGATTCGCGAGTCGTCCCAAAAAGTGGCTAAAAACGTGACGCGCATTTCAAATTGGGGTTGACGCCGTCCTCTGTCTGCCTCGTTCCACCCCTCACCACTCAGTTATCGGTTATCAGTCCCCTGGCAGCTGTGCACCTGACCTTCCCCTCGGGCCACTCTTCGCCAAGGCATTTGCATTGCGTCGACATGAAACGCTTGCACTTTTCTTGATGTCCTTTGGCGAGGCGAGGCAAGGCCTTTGAAATTGAAAAAGTGCCTGCCACAAAAGGCAAGCATATGGACTGTTGGGGCATATCCTTGGAGCTTGGCGCGTTAAGTGGCTGGCGGAGACAGCATTTGCATCAGGTTACATGGAGCATTTCACACGTCATTAGCTCGCTGACAGGCTGATGGGAAATGCGGTGCTGTAACAGAGCTGAAGTTTGCAATAAGTTAACGTAATATAAATGGGCATGGATTGGCATTTTTTTCGTTACTTTCTGGTCTGTATGGTCGGTGCCCAAAAACCGCCGAAAGAGATTAAGATTCACTTATTTTAAGAGTTCGTTTTCAGTTAGAGAAAGTGAATGCGTTGATGAAAATTTAGGGTTAGGCCATTCTTTAACATTGTCTATATCATCAATAGATATTACTGGAACGTGTCCATTCGGTCTTTGATCGAAACAAAGGCCTAGGAATACAATTATTTAAAAAGAGGTAAAATAAAAGGTAGCCGCGTTAAAAACAAAACATTTTGATTAATCCAAAAAAAATCGATAGTTGAAATATATTTAAATTACTTATTTTATTTATTTTTGAATATATTATGCAATACTTAAGAGTTAGAGTTCTAGCTAAAAATTGTATTAAGGTTTTCAGTTTCAAAAATTTTCCAAAATTTAACAGCGGATAGCAAGCAGTTTTTATGCCCTGCTTTGACATGTACAGGTGCACTGCTGTAAGCTATTAAAAAGCACTGCTTTATAAAATAGTGCACTGCTTTAACAATTGAACTTGTTAAAAATCATCAGCTTAGATTCACACAGGTTAACTGCTTTATGCGAAGCAGGTGAAAATAGAAATTACGTGTACTTGTTTGGTAAATTGTCCTTGCCATATTATCAACCCCACTTTACAAAGTTTAACAGCTGCAATAGGAAATCTGCTTGCATTGAAACATACTGCTAAACAAAGCAGTTTAGTAGGAAAAGCGAAGTAGCACATCAACCAGCAAACTATCGTATAAATCGTATTTGAAAGCATTCGAACAGCTTTTGCCAGAGCTTCTTATTAAGTCTGGCCAAATATCGAGTATCATACAATTGAGCCTTTGAGAGTTGTGGCCAGATAATTATTATCAAAAATGCAATTATTACTTTACAACTTTTCATATTATTTTTATAAAAAACGCAACTTGTGGGTTTAATGAAGTCCTTATAACACTATAATCTTCTTTATCAGGCTGTCTGCCTGTCTCTTTCAAATCAAAGCATCTATGAGTACACATATTCGTGATCAGAATCAACAGTCTAGTCGATATAGCCAATTTATGTCGCCTACCTGTATGAACACGAATATCTCAGAGACCTTAAGTGCTGGAAACTTCTAATGTAGGATATAAGTCAACTGGTATACTCGGTGCAGATCTATTTTATTTTATTTTATCGATAACTTCCCCATTTCGCGAATAGTAACTCAAATATATTTGCTTTAGCAATAAAGGTAATAATCTTAAAGGTATAGCTGTAAAATTAATGTATACATAATTTACCCCAATTTATAGTGACCCTCATCGATATCTCTACAGTAAAGCAAACTTCCTTGTTTTTATCCTTATTTACTTCTTTTCTTACTATTTGTATTTTTTAATTTCTGGTCTGTTTTAATAACATAAAAAAGGCTGTGTAAATTTAGAAGTTGCAGCATAAGAATAAAATACTATAACTAAATAAATGTATGAATATATCTAATCGATATTACATTTTAGAGGATATTTGACTTATATTATATATTCAGTGGGCTTCACTTACCTTGGACACGCAGTAAGCACTGGCTCCACTTGGGTTCAGTGTCCTTTGCTGCTCGCACGCTGCGCCAATTGGTGTCAAATTTATGACCGACAAATACAACAAAGCTTGCACTGCACACAAGACGGTCCTGGTTCAATCCACTGCAAATGCGAAGGAGCACAGGAGCAGGAGAAACACACGTTAACTGCACCCCCTCCACCTTTTGTACCCCTCTCTGCATGCAGGACCACACTTCAGTTAGTACGTGGAATGGACTTGCTTGTTCACTTTTCGAGCATCATTATTGCTTTTTGATTTTGGTGGAAATCTGCAGAGCGAATGTTTCGCTGCGTATGTGTGAGCCAGTTTGGCAATGCTTATACATATATATATATATGTGTGTTTGTGGCCGAGATGAGTTATGGGCCCCGGCCCAGGCGGAGTCTCTGCCCGTGCTGTCTGTTAGTGCTTTCGGTCGTATTTGTCTGCCTGCCCTTTTCCAGAACACTTAAATGCAATTTTATTTAAATTATTCAACATTTATGCCTTTTGCTGGCCTGATATATATTTGTTTTACAAGCAGCGTCCGGGCCAAGCCATCGATATCAGGCCCAGCTAAAGAGATGTTGCAATGTGTCCTTGTTGTCCCTTTTTGTATTTATTATGTATTTATCAAACAATTGATGTTGGCGTGATAGTTTTAAATGCTCATTATACTTAGTGTTGCCAATTAATATATTAAAGGGTTGACATAAGTGCCTCGTTATGCAATTTAATTCACACGCTGTTAATGAAATGTGCCATTTTTTAAGATGGATAATTGTGTGCTCTTAACTGGGTTAAGTATTTAAGTTTTCAATTGTTAACAACTTTAATGACTTTACTGTAAAACCAAGCTCATTTAAAGAATTTATTGGATATTTTGCAAATTCCCTATCCTTATAATAATCTTCCTTTCGTAATAAACAAATTCGTAGTTATTCTTCTCCTTACGGGAAGGTAATCATTCTAAAATCCATCTTTCAAATCAAATCACAATTTGTTTCCTACTTTCTTCGCTGCCTCAGAAAGCAATTTTAGCTGAACAACAACAGTTTTTACTTCAGTTCAAACAAAAATATTTTTTTCTCTTAATAATCAGATCCTGACAAATATATTAAATTTCTTACTCAAATTAAAGCACTTCACACTTTTACTTAAAAGTTATGCTAATTAATATCAGCATGAATCGCTTTGAGTACTTTGTAATGGTTCCAACAGATTTTGTCAATTCAGAGTTCTCAATTTGAAACTTTTTGTCACGTAAATAACATTTTCGCATCTTAACTAATCAATATTTACCGCTTTTTATTTTTGGTCTGATTTACATTGTTCTGGATTTTCTACCAGTTTTGAATCAAGAATATAATTTGCATCAAGAATACACACATATTTCTTTAAAATTGTAGAAATGATAGAATTTGTGCAATATAAAAATATATTTTACTCAACAAATGCTATTTTGCTTTTCCATCTTGATTAAATTTACACAGTTAATTCAAATTGTTGCCTAACTATATCTTATACATAACTATACCTTAATCTGTATCCATATCTGCATCTATATAAATATCGTATGAGGTATTAAATGTTATCCACTGCTTAAAGTTGGCTATTGCACTCGCATTTCCATTTCAAATTGAAATCAATTTAGTTCAGGCACCATTTACAGGGGCAATAAGCGGTTTGGTCAAATGGAAATCGCTTAATTTATTTGACATTTTCATTGAAAATCAAACGAAATCGTATTAAATCGCATAAACACATGAACACACTTGGAATTGGGGCAGATGACGAGGCTCAATTATGACACATCAAAACCGAAAGCGGTAAAGTGAAAAACCGGAAGTGCCAACCATAAAAAAAATGCAAATTTATATTATACATTTTCGTCTACTTGTTTGGTCAAAAAAAAAAAAGAAAATAAAAGAAAGCAAAGCAAGCAGGATAAAAAAGCAAAAATGTTTCTTTAACTGCGCCAGAATTTTGCACGTGAGTCGTTTGACTGTGCTGAATCCAGGCAGAATCCACTTGAAAGGACGCACCACAGACGCTAAGGGTGCAGGGGAAGTGTGAGGGGGGCACTTCAAGTGCGGCGTCTGGCGTAAAGTTTTTTTTTTTTGCCCACAACTTTGTTCCTTTTTTGGCCAAGCACAACAAATAAGCGGTATCTATAAAGATATAATAAAATGCAAAAATGCAGTTGGCAAAGGAAAGATGATTTCATTTTTTGTATAGATTTTTAATAACAAAGTATACATTTTTATTAATTAATTTACAAGTGCATTTGCAATTCATATACAGATGGATTTCTGTCCGCCCGCAATGAATATGCTCGGCCTTTGTGCTGAGCTGAGGCCGTGTTGAATATTAATGCACACGAGGAGCGCAGCTCAAATGTCAGAAACAGCCAAGCCCAAAATGCATTACACAAAGGCATGCCAATCCTGTGTGTGTGCTTGCACAGGTGAAAAGTCAGAGGTGGCCGCATTAATTCCACTTAATTGGTTTTAACAGCAGAAACATAGCGAACCAACAACATACAAGTCAAATATTCACACAATTTTGTGGCGAATATTAAACGCTGTTAAAATGCATTTTCAGATTATTTTGTAATTTAACAGACGAATTTAATTAGCAGTTAGTTTCCGTTAACATTCAAAGAGAATTTAACAATAGCATATTCAATTTACTTCTCTTTCGACTTCTCCTTTTCCTGAAAATGTAAATTCAATGTTAAGTGGATATGTTAATGTTAAGGAGAAACTTTCTTTAAATCTTATGCTAAAGTTAACATACTCTGAAAGCAGCCAAATTCAGTAAAACGTTTGTTTCAGTTCTGTTAACAGCTATTTTATTGTAATAACATTTACATTTTAATTCTCTTATGCTTCTATGGTAAATGACTTCTGCTGCCTGAAACTGTGAAGCCACTGTTAAGTGGTCATGTTAATGTTAAGTACAAACTTTCTTTAAATCTTATGCTAAAGTTAACATACTCTGAAAGCAGCCAAATTCAGTTAACAGTTTGTTTCAGTTAACAGCAAAACACCGTCTGTTATCACCTATGTAAATGTGGTAACATTTACATTTTGTTTCTCTTATGCTTCCATGTTAACTAACTTCTCCTGCTGCCTCAAACTGTGAAGCCACTGTTAAGTGGTCATGTTAAAGGACTTCCCCAGCTCACTGCTGAACAAAAACTCTCTTTAACTCTCACGTTAACTTAACCTAGCTGTTAAGTAGCTTAACAGTTGCGCTGTTTTTACTCTTAAGCGCACATGTTAATCAACTACCCCAATGTTACTGTTAACTAACAGTCGACAAGCGCTTAAGTTCCACCCTTAATAATGGTAAATTTATCCCTTCGAAAAGCTCTTTTCATGTTAAGCTTGCAAGCTCTGTTGCCAAGCTTTTGCTGGCATGAATGCAGCTTTCGCTCTCAACAGACGCTGAGAGCGCCCACGCCAATCACGTGCTGCTTAGATATTGAACGCGTTTTTCTTATTGGCTGAGCGATGCTTATAAAAGTCCGGGCAGCACCCAATTAAAGTTCAGTTGGGGTCTGCACTTAGTCGAAGAATGCCACTTTTTCTGTACTGGGGGTACTTTTGTGGTGGTGTGGAACTTATGCGTTTGCCGGGCTTTGATTTATAGAAAGTTGTCCCTCTCGGTGACAGTATTGGTATAAGTAAAATTTGTCATATCATTTAATGCTTTTTATTTAATGGATATTAATATGCTAATAGGATACTTGCCCAAAATGGTACAGAGCAATAAAGAAAGGAAAACTCTTATTTTGTATGTAAATGTCTGCAGATAATTAAGCATTCCAAAAATTAAAACATTTCCTTAATTATTTTTTTAACAATAAAATTATATCAGTCAATTAATATCAGTCGACACAGAATAATACAAAAAGTAAAAAACAAATTAAATTAAACTTGAATTAAAGTTTAATACTTTCTGCTCATTTTTGGCATGGATTAAGGAAATCCCAGAAAAAAACTTAATCCGAATTAATTATTAATATTACAGGTGTCGTCAAAACAAAAATATGACAGAATAGTTTCGTAATTTACTTTATTTGTTTTATATTGCCACACCTTCACTTAATTACAATAATAGTAAACAATTAAACAGACGATGAATAAATAAAATAATTATATTTTTAAATTGAAGTTTTATTTACATATTTAATTTTAATCCCGATTAAGACCATGCAGATGTTATGTTAATTCTTTGAACTATTTCCATAAAAAATATTGACAATCAATTTCGAATTAAGTGATTAAATAATTAAATGATATATATATAAGCTAAGGAGGTCATATCAGACATACTTGAACTTAAATTACAATAATATCTATGCTATAATTATGATTTTGCTGATAGTGGCTTAAATACAATTACAAAAATTACAACAATATTTTGGCTAATTTTGTTAGCTTAATTTTTAGAGCTGATTAGTTGCTCAAATGGTGCTTAGCCAATTATTATATTCTTGGCAATATGCATGAAGTAAGCACCAAATTCAATATTCAGCAAAAACAGCACTTGGAGTGATTAATGCAGTTATCATCGAGTAGCTGGCAAGTTGACTTCTGGCACTGGCCCAATTACAGACAATTAACCAGGTCTAATTGGCGCAAGCCCGTTATAGTAATTCAAGTCTAAAATTCGACGACATAGTTCATGAAATGCTGCACACTCTGTGCTGGCTCTGCAGCAAATTGGAAAGGCACAGACCAAAATACATAAAATGCAATTGAAAATGCAGCCAACGTGGGAATTTGGTGGAAAGAAATAAAATGTTTCACGCCAAAATGGTTTGAACTTGCGGCCATAAATTCATTTTATTGCTGGCCAAAAAGAAATAAAAACCCTAATGAAGAGGGCACAGCCTACAAATTGTATTATGGTTTCTATCTCACTATTTGCCTTATTTTCTACTGCACAGCACTCTAAAATGTTGAGCGATGTTTATACCCTAGAAAAGTGCGAAAGGTATCAGCTGTGACGACTCTTACTAAAAATATTATATTGAGGCTAAAAAATTAAAAAAAAATCAACTTTAATATTTAATGCATAATTATATATCTAAAAAGATAAATATAATAAATATGTATTAGGCATCAGCAAGATACGATTTTAAAAAATAAAAATACAATTAGAAAAACACTAACCAAAAATATTAAATTCAAAATCAGCTATAGTTCATTTGATGTTGGCTTAGTCTTTAATATAATAATAATAATAATAATAATATTTTTATAAAATAAATTATCAGCTGAAATATAAATTAACAATTTGTAATAAGAATGTTTCAGAAAGAGTCAACAAATTATTCAAATAACTTAGCTATTTAAATATTAATTAATTTATTAACTTGTTTTTGGCAAACTAAATTTTGTTCATTTTGAAATCTGTTCAAATGGTATCTTGATTAGATTTAAAATTTATATTCGGAGATACCTTCATATATTGTTTTGAAAGTGTGCACAACACATATTATCTAAAAATGTTTACAGGGTATTTAATAGTTGCAAAATACAAAATACAGCAGCAGTTGCTGTTTAGCATTTCTTTTTAACTCCGACTTCATAACGATTGGCAGACAGTCTAAATGCCTATGTGTGTGCGTGATTGTGTGTGACTGTGTGTGTGTGTGTGTGTGTGTGTGTGTCTGTGCAGATGAGTGCTTTGAAAAATTACTCACGTATCATAGAGCGCGGAGAGCCTTTTGTCCAATCCCCGCAAGCGTGACAGGCGATGTCAGAAATCGAAACGGGCAGTAAAAAAAAAATAGGGATACGGCAAAAAACTTGAAGCGAAGGGAAACCGCATTTATATAGAAATTAAAGCGAGATACTCAATATCGATGGTAATTGGGCTGTTTAACTATTCCTCAATTCAGTTAACTTTGATCTACAACTTTTTGCCGGCCCCCAACTTGAAGCACTCCCAAGGAGAAAACTATGCAGTGTGAAACAAACCATTTAACGATTCGCCCATTAAGGTTCTGCTTGACTTCATACGAGTGTTGTGGTTGTTGTTGTTGGGTATTGTGTGCAAGTTGTGTTAAGGCAACTAAACATATGCCGCAAATAATTTGTTATTCAATACGAAACACGAAAAGTACACAAAGCGGCAAACGAGCTAAACACACACACGCTGGACAGTTTTAGTAAATTGGCTAACAACTTTTTGCTGGGCTCCTTCAACTTTTTGCTGTGCCTTGATTGTTGCTGTCTTTGGCTGCCCGTTGTTGGCCAGCCTGTTGTCCTGTGTCCTGTTGTGTTCAGTTGTCTTGTTTCCTGTTAAATATGCTTGACCGCTAGCAAAACCCGGATACATGACAGATAAAGGATTAACCAACTGGCGACACACTTATTGCAATGGAACAAATAAATAAAATAATATAAAAAGCATAATAATAATAATATTCGATATTTGAGTTGATATCAAAAGCTACCAACGAATGAGCAACACTTTTGAATATCAGTTTGAAAGTTACCTCTGAATAAAACAACGCTTTTCCTTGAACGATGTCTTGTTGCTCTTCGCGAGACAGCAGCGCCTGCTGCAGCTGCTCATCCTTCCGTCATCATCCGTCTGTTTCCTGTGTGCCAGCAGATGACAGTTCAGAGCTTCTAAGCCATTAATGAGACGAGCCATTCCTTGATCAGACAAGCGTACGGCTTCTTATCTGAAAAAGGACTAAACAAAGTGGTTAAAAAACAGATTTGTTGTAGGTTTAAAATATATTGGATTCGATATCCTTTCCATCAGTTTTTCTAATGAAAAGGCAGTTTTCCCGACTTCCCTTTCGATTTTTTAAATTGATAAATTCCCGTGTAAGCCACAAAGATTTGGTAGACCCACATGGCTCGTAAACTGGAATACACAACTCAAATAAATAATATAATATAAAATAAATAAAATTTAAGATATTCTAACTACAAGAAAATCACTATCAGAATATGGTTATTTTTTTTATATCACTCTTCCAAATATAGTCGCAATATTTCCATTCATTTCTTTCATGGACTTTTTCTAATCGATATTACGAACTGAATGTATAAATGTTAGCTCCTCAGATTTAAATGATTCGCAATGGCAACTCGCAGTAGTTCTTAGTTCTTGCAGCTCTTCTCTACAAGACCAAAAGAAATATGCGTTTGTTGCCCTGCCCCAATCGGGATGCACATTTTGAAATGTATTTGTGTCAGGACATAGTCGTGACTGCAGTAAATTCCTGGTAACAAAACACCCCCAGATCCGCAACTGACAAACAGGAAGTGCAACAGCAACTGAAATGCACATTTCAACAATATCAAGCATGTCTGCAATTTTTTAAGCAAACATTTTATTTGCAGAGTACCCGAAAAGAGCAAATACAAAAAAAACAACAAAAAAATGACTTTGGGAGACTTGAGACAACTGCACAATCCAGATAAAAAGAGGAAGAGAGCCACTTCCTTGCCATCCTGCTGCTCGCATTTCCTCATTGCTGTCTTGTTGTTGTTGACATGGGTTGCTGTTGACATTTTGCTACGAGTCTACAACAAAAAAAGCAAGCAGCTCAAGTAGCCAAGTGGCAACAGCAACAACAAGCGGAATATCTAAAATAAGCAAAACAATAACAACTTGATGGATATCTGCTGCTTACAGAATGTGGCTTCGAGCAAAAGTTAAGATTAAAATAACTGAATGTCGAATCAGTCTATAAGTGGCACTATCCCAACAGCAGCGACTACAGTATTACTCCGTTGATGAGGATTGTAATCCTGATATTATTGTTATTAGGCTGTAATTATTATTGATCAGGATTTGATAAGCTTTTGCCACTAGTTTAGAGTGTTTGTTACCTTACCAATGTTTGTATCTCTTTGTAAATGACATCCGACTAGCTTTTGATTCAGTGAATATATATTTATAATATATTATTTTTTATCTATCATTATTCACTTAAATCTTACAAATAATATTGCACTACTTTCGTATGTTTATTCTATTTCTACCTACCTACCAAATCTGAACCGTTTGCTTTAAGCTAACTTAAATAAAAATAATACTGTATGATCAGGTCAAAAGTCTCTGTTCCGACCTGTGAGTATTTACAATTCCATACATAATTCCGTAAAATAATTCCATAATTCCTTATAGATAATTTAATTCTTTACTTTAAAATAACAATTATTATGTCCTTCACACCTCAACTTTCCATCGGCATTTTTCGCATTACATTTAATTTAATTATGCTTATCTTTTCCGCATCCTTTCCCTTGCACATTCCGAGTTATACGCAAACCCAATTAGATTTGCCTCAAATTTCAGCTGTGTGCAAGTGTGAATTTTATTTGAAGAGCAACAACAGCAGTGGGAATATATATTGTGCGATTTACCATACGCGATGCGACTGCTTGAAGCAAGAGGAGCTAGGATTATTTTACATAAAGCATGCGCCATGTTGCAAGGGGGGTAGATCTGTATGCAGCTCGTAGTTAATCAAATTGCCAGCAAAAGAAACGACAAACACTGAAACAAATGTCTTGAAACAAAAAACACAGAGTATCTGATGGAATGCCGAGTTCCCCGCCCATTTAAATTGCCCCCCCTCAAATCGTGACTGTTGGGTTTGCTCTGCGGGGGGTGGTTGGATGGGGGTTGAATAGCATGTGTGCCTGGGCATGGCTGATATATTAAATGTACTGTTTCCACATCGACTTTGAGCAGGTTACATCAAATCAACACAAACACAAATTCAATTACTCAGCAGCAGCAAAATAGAAACTGGCACACGCGGCGTATGAGTGACATTAATGCGATTTGGCCAACTGTCAATCATTTTTGTTTGCCATCACCTAAAAATAATGTTGTTCTGCATTGTTTTTCGATGGCCGCCTTTTGATGTCTGCTGGCTCTCAATTTGCAATTAAATCGATCTCTTTCAAATCTACAAAATAAATACAGATGTGTTTTCTTATCGCACAGTTGACTGGTTCACGAAACGTTTTCGCCCAGTTATTTCAACTAGTTTTTGCAGTCGAATATGTTGAACATTTCCAATCAAACTCAAGTTAAAAATATTCAATTGAATTCGCTTTGGCGAAACACATTCGAGTGCTTTAACTAGCGCGAAAATTCGTTTTCTATTTAATTTAAAAGTGATTTTAATTTATTTATTGTCGATTGACATCAGTCGACAAAACGAAATGCAGAAAGTTTAAATTAAATTAAAATTAAAAATTAAAATTTATTTATATATATCAGAATATATTTTTATATAATATATATAAAATAAAATCGGAGCTGGAGCCCCCAAAATACATATTTAAATTATAAAAAAGAGGTCACCAAACATTAAGCAATTAAATTTTATCTATAATATTTAATATTAATGCTTTCAGCTTTAAACTGAAGAAATTAAAAATATGTATAACATTTCGTGATTAGAAGTTGTTTGAAGTCTAAATGTATGCATTAAAATGAATTCACAACATTTGGAATGTATTTTTTTAAGGTATTGGTAAATTTCGAAACAATATATCAAATATCTCTAATAGAAACAAGCGAATCGTTCTTAGAATTATAATTAAATTGTTTTTGCATATTTTATATTATTTGTTTTATTTAGATTTAGATTTAGTAATTTTCTTCGCCAATAAAAAGGCTTATTTCTAACTGATTTGCTTTTGCGAAATTGTGGAAATTGAGTCGAAATCGTTTTGGCAATTGCTCCAGCATATTCTTATCTGGGTGCAGTGCGTCGGCTAATGAATAAATAACAAGCTGGCACACTCATTAAGACCACAATCGGAAGGAAAAATAAACGAAAACAAATACAAATAGAATGGAACGGAATAGTAAAGGCAAAACAACAACAGGCGAATTGAAGGTAACAATGTGAAACGCCTGTCGGCAGATTAAAAATACAATTTACGGCAAATCAATTGCGGCTAACATGGCGACGACAGCAAACGAAAATTAAAATGGCCAACGGAGAACAGAGCCAAGTTAAGAGGGAGAAAGAGAGAAGCAGCAGCAGCTCGAGCAAAAAATTAAAAACAAACAGCAAAGTTGGCAACACAAAAAAAAAAACACAGCCGAGCAGAGCAAAGTGAAAACAACAACAACCCCCCAACAAAACCCCCCTTGAAGCCAAAGGAAACACTGGGAATTGTGGTGGGCAGCAGGATACTAACAACAACAGATGTTGGCATAAATTTGTGTGCATAATAAACAATTTACGACTCCGACTCCGACTCCGGGTCGGATTTTGACTCCATTTATGGCTGTCGCTCCTCGTGCCTGGGGCTGCTTCGCTCCGCCTGCAGCTGAAACAAGCGCAGAGCACGCAGCCGATCCTCGCGCCTCAGCTGACAGAAGCAGAGCAGTCCGCGCGCATAGTTGGCCAGCTCGCGGGCACACGACAGCAGGCAATCGTCTGCCTCCGGGCGAGGCAGCTGCCACAGCAGCTGTACCAGAAACTCACGCCACTGGGCCGGCGCCAGGGCGAACAGCAGCAGACCCGAGGGCAGCAGCGTCAGCATGCCCAGCGTGAAGTACTCGCACCAGCGACAGTTCACGCACAGGTTCAGGCAGAGCAGATGACTCAGCTGGTGGACCAGTCGCTCGTAGCTACACCAGCCGATCAGCATAGCCAGCTCCGAGACGAACACGCTGCCCAGCAGCTCCACGCAGGTGTGGACGCGTGGATAGACGCTCGCATAGCGTTTGGGCAACAGCTCACACCTCCACAGCAGCAGCACCAAACTCAGCCCGAACAGCCACCTGGCCGGGCCGGGTGCTGGCGAGCATTGTGTCTCCGCCGGCTGCCTGATGAACAGCGAGACGCCGCAGATCTGCAGCAGCGTTGTGGCCACTATAGAGGGCGGGGAAACCATCTCCGACGGCCAAATTGAATATTTCTCTGTGCTTTGCGCTCGTCTTTTTTTGGTGATTTTTTTATTTTTGTTTTGGAATTTGGCTAAGTTTTCAAAATCATTTCCAAAATATATGTTCAAACAGCAAGCGCCTGCTCCAAGCCCAGACTGCTGAAAGTGACTTCACTATTATTATTATCAACAAATTATTATAATTAGTAAAATAATTTAAATATTTTGTGAGAAAGTTTAATTAAAGTATTTTAAATGGAACCAGCTCAAGTTAATCATCAGCAAATTCAGCACTCAACCAAATACTTATGGCTGTTTCTTGGCAACTCACACAGATTAAATAAATCACAATTAGGTGAAGAAAACTTTAATTAGTAATAATTAAGATTATTTTTCAAACTATTAATTTTTATGCACTTTTTTATGCCATTGCTAATTGACCGCTGTGCCCACAAAAAATGAATGCCATAATTAGAGCTATATTTGGGAACCCTCCAGAATTAATCCTTAACAATTAAACATTAATAGTAAGAAATAAATTAAATTAAATTAAATATAATATTTTAGCTTAAGTGAACAAAAAACTTCCAATAAAATATATTAAATTTCTGACATAGCAAAATAGATTAAAAAGAAAATCAATGGAATACCGACAATAATATTTCAGTCTCATCTGGCTTTCACTTATATAATTTTTAGAGATATTTATTTAAAAATGTGTATTAATCAAGCAGCAGAAAATGCCGTTATACGTCTATAATTAGTATCTCCTTAGATCAACCAAGTTTTTGATGCTGATAGTTAATGTACCCACCATACTGGGGTGGAAATTATCTCCTTCTGATTGTTTTATTCTTGTATGCAACTTAATTACAATCTTAAATTAATATATAACATAATAAAATATTAAAAATACTTTTATTTTTAAGTCTTTAAAAAAATATTATTAAGTGTAGATATAATTTTATTATATTTTATCACAATACAAAATGAGAAATGCGCATAAAATAAGTGTAAAAGAGCGTTGAAAATCTTGTGTCTACGCTTTAGTTGCGTCTTTGTCCGTTTCACCATTATCATTGTGGCAAATCTTATAAAGTTTTAGACACACTCACACTCAGCCAGACACACACATACACACAGACACACAATAGCACATTGCTTCAACACCTTTATAACAGCTGCAGTCCAATCTGTCTGGGCTCAGTTTCACGCTTTACTGACTGACATACACACACAAGCACACACACATATATATACAGACTCACACACACACACCTACACACTCAACTACCTTTTGCAACATCCCGTCTTTTACTTGGAGCTGGCTCTTTGCTTTTAACCGCCTTATAAGCCAGCTTGTGGGAGGCCGCAATTGCTAGGCCTTAACATTTATAGCATACTTTTCAGGGCGCTTCAAATTACGAGTAGTTTGTGTGTTTGTGCATGTTTTTGTGCCTGTTTTTGTGGCTGAGAGCCCCTGAAATGTCACTGACTCAAATGCGGCATCAGCAGGCAGCCATGAACAACTTGCAGTTGACCCCTAAAAAGCATATTGGTATTTTATCTATTAATAATACAATTAGTAATTCTTTTTTGCTACCAAATTGATCAAATATGTTCTTCAGTTGTGCATTCAAACTGACTTTATTCCCTAATACCTTAGCTAATCGCTGTACATTTTTTTTGATCCTTATTTATTAATATTATGCATTTTAGTGAGGTTTCAATACCTGCTACTTTTTTTTGATATTCTTAACATTAAATTTACTTCTTATGTAAAAATACATGTTAGAAAATATTTTATAGTTATTTGAAAAAGAGTCGGATATTGAGATTTGAGCAATTTAAATTATAAACTCAATTAATATTCAGTTACCAAATTAAAAACTCACAAAATTCAATTTTTACATTTTTTTGTAATGCAATTCTTAAACATGCTTTTGATTTCAATTGAAATTACTTAGTTCCTTTAGAAACCTTTAGAAATCCAATAATGAGCTCTGAAAAAACGCAAGGATTCTGTATTTTAGACAGATGTAACGTTCCCTTTTAGAAATTTGCTTTCTAAATAGTGAGGTGCCAAAAAGAAGCTGGTAAAAAACTACTAAAAAACGACTACTGTGTGACTGTTTCATTAAGCTACTTATAGTTCCATAATTGCCTCAAAGTACGCCAAATTATTCAAGCAGACCACATCAATGATGCAATTCACTCAGAGTGTCCTTTAAACTTTTGCTGCAGAGCATTCAGAATGTCCTGTTAAGTTTTTGCGCAATTAGTTATTGGTATTCCAATGTAGGCAATGTGTGCCTAAGCTTGTGGCTTTTGATTTTCATTGGCTTCAATAAAATAATTTGCAGCACTCAAATTTGAGATTGTAGCAATTTTAGTGCCTACTTTGAGGAGCTCAGTGAGCAATCAAACAATTTGATGGCCTATATAATGCAAGGCCAGGCTTTATCGGCCGGATGGCAAGATTCAGCTGACAGCACTTTAAATGGCCAGCAAATTTGCATAGAGGCTAGAAAGTCAAGTTGGTTCACGCCCTAATTAGGTATTGGCCGAGTCAATGACAAAACTTTTTGGCAAGCAATAAAAATCAACATTATTATGTTAATTGGCTAGGATGGAGGGAGTGAGGGTGGGGGAGTTAGGGGAGGGGCCGAGGGAATAAGGAATGTGAGGCGGTACCCTCTGGCGATTGAGGTGCACGATGGCAGAAGCAGCTGCTTCGCAGATTTTAATCACTAAATTAGTTTACAAAAATAAAATGTGTGCCGTGCTGGAAAAGCTGGAAAAGCGCCTAAAAGCATGCCGCCTTTATTTGTGTAACGGTTTCGGTTTTTCCGCAGCAGTGGAACGAAAAAAAAGGTACACAAAGCTTTTGTTAACTGCGTAAACTTTGCGCCCCCTCAAAATAATAAGTAAACATTATTTATTTTAAAAGAAGAAAAGCCGTTGCATAGCTCCAGGCGCCTCGGCAACTCGGTCACAGGAGGGGCGAGGACTGAGGCTGTGGCAGGTGCAGGGGCAGGGGCAAGGGCAGGGGCAGGGCCAAAACGTCAAAGTAATTAAACAAAAGTAATTAAGATTAGCGCGCTTGGAGTAGCTGCAAGTCATCAAGAAGCCAGCGGTCCACGCTTGTCCATTATCATCATTATCATTATCATACTCATAGTGGAGCTGAGGCGAGGTAACAGTGGCAAGTTGAGCTAACGGGATGCCAGGCTAACGGCAACAATATGAGTAAAAGTGCTGCCAAGTTTGACGTCATTATAGCCGGCATACCTGCGAGTCGAGTCAGATATTGTTAGCCCCTCGTTAAGGTCGCTGCTGCAAGTGGTGCTGCTGCTAAAATACCCTGTAATCGTACACAACGAGCAGAATGGTAAGGTATACAGAACTATGCATCTCATATTTATTTTCGTTTGCCTTTATTTATTATTTATTTAGAAACCCAAATAATATTGTTAAGCATTAGTATTAATAAGGAAAACTAAAAGGTAAGATTTGAAAGTCAAGAAGGCAGAGATAAAGTGAGTGAAAAAAATGTGGATCGGAAAGCAAATCTCAAAATTTACAAATGTAAAGAGGTATCCGAGAGATATATCAGAATTCTTATTGAATTCTGGTCAGATAAATTTCTAACCAGAATACATGAAAAATTACATTATAACTGAAGTCGATTTTGTTAGTTTAAATATGAATCGATCTTAACTTTTGCCTTATTCATTGACTCGAACTGCCAGGCAAATATTTCGAATCCCTGAAAGCAGAGTGACTAATGTTCCAGAATGATTTGCTATAATGCCTAGATGTATTGGTAGCTTCTATATATGAATCGATCTATCCTTATAGATATTCTAACTATATCGTTAGTCAGCTATAACTTCTATTATATATATATATATATTTTCCTTTTCTATATATATATTTATTTATATATCTTCGTTTAAAATTGGTGCTTTTGTGCTCAGCAATATTTTGCATATATTTTCTCATTTTATTCCCCAGTATTGCAAAACTTTTGTAGTTTTTCAGTTTATTAAATTCTACAGGGTATCTAACAGTCACACACTCTCCCTATCTAGATCTATTTTATTTGTTCCAATTGTTGTTTTTGGTTTTTTGCAGCTCCTTTGGGCTATTTCCTGAATTATTATTGTTCGACAGCGAAGTTTCCCGCGTTGCTGAAACTTTCAAGCAACGCCTTTGGCCTTCAGGTGTTTGCCTCTTTTCCTCTTTCTTCTCTTTTTACTTTTTACTTTTTTCTTTTGTTATTTTTTTTTTTGTTAGGTATTTGTCAGAATAAAGTTTGGCTTAAACTCGCTTGCGCTGATCAACTGCAAAGGGAATAGGGTGGAAGGCATTCCTGGCTCAACCAATCAGCAAGAGATCATAACCCCGCACGAGCCATTGCCTCACACACACACATACACACACACACACTCGCACATATGCACACCTCCTATAAGACCCTTGGCGAGACTCGAGTGGAGCATTAACACTATATAAAATGCTCACTTGGACACTTGTAGACAAGTTGCTCTTGCATTGATTTTGGCCTGCCTTAAATTATGTTTGGCAATGGCAAAGGTTAAGTTTAAGCCTCCAAATGAGATTTATTAGCATTCAAAGCGGCATTTTAGCCGCTTTCGGCCGGGCCTATTGGCCATTTTTCATGCCGGCCAACTTTTGTTTTGATTAAACGAAGCTTAACGAGCAGACCTGGCAGTCCTGGCAGCAAGCAAAAAGCAGAAGGCACGTGTCAGGTAACAGTGGGAAGGGGACGAGGCTAAGGGGGGTTTCTGCCAACTTAACTAATGAGCTGATTTACTGCCCAACAACACGTCGGGGCCAGGGCCACAACTGCAGTTCGACTTCTGGCCGGGGCAGGACTACGCCAGGGTCGTATGACAAATGCGCCTTGCGTTATTTATGGTCACCGCAGGACAAGATGCCTACGTGTGCTCATTAGGCGCCTCTCAGGCGACTCGCCCAACTTTAAACTTGCAATACAATCCCTAATCATGATAAGACCAAAATTTCCAACTGGCCAATTCTGGAAAGTTGTAGCAAGTTAATACTTTACAAACAACTGTAACTAATAATGAGAAGGAAAATTGAATGAAAATCGACCTGAAAGCTAGAAAAAGTTTCTTATTTTTATAAAAATTATAAAATAAAAAAATAGAAATAGGGACAACAAAATTAGAAAGTTTTTTTTTATATTTTTTAGAAATATTTTCTTTTATTAGAAACTATATTTCAAGCAAAGCGAAAACACTGCACATTAAAAAAATAATATTTTGCAAAAAGCCAGATGCGTAGTCATGCGCTAAATATAAATAAAGACTTGAAAAGAAATAATCGATGTTCAATCTAATAGCGGATTGGATTATATAAAAACACTCTGAAGAAGATTTCCAAACTTTTTTCTAAATTGAACATAAATCTGCACTTGAATTAAGAAAAGAAATTGATTGTTTGAAATACAAATTGCTTATTTTGAGCAAATAGTAAGGCGATTTTCTCAACTAACTAGGCTTATCATAAATAAATAAATATAGTAAATTTAATAAAGTTACATTTGTAAACAAATAAAAGTTACTTGATTTAACAATCAGAGTTAGCAATTTCCGCAATCATTTTGAAATTGCCAAAATGCGCAAATTTGGAATTGCGTTTGTGATTCTAAGGCTAATTTGCATTGCGAAAGCCGTTTATGAGTTATGGCTAATATCGGAAATTTGATGGGCTTTGACAATTTGGCAATTGGCAAAGTGAAGTCTCAGATCCTGACGGACAAAGTGTCAATTTGACGCCGCCTCCGCCTTAAGTCTTTTGTGTCCTTTGTGTTGTGTTCTATCCGCCATAATCCCTAATTAGGCATTTGATATATATGGGCCGCAGTCGGCAGTCGGCAGTTGGCAGTTGGCAGTTGGCAGTCGACAAGGCCAAGAGACAACCTGAGCCGCAAGCTGACAAATTGTAATTGTGTGGCAAACAAGCGGAAATCGGCTTAGCTGCCGAGGAACTGAGCTGCTGACACGTGTCGCGTGGGGGAGTGATGGGTTGGGTTGATTCTTTTATTGAGTTATTAGCCGCTGAAATGCGGTTGCATACTTTCAGGCGCCGCGCAACTCAATCTTGCCCCAAAAACGCTTAGTCACGACGCCAAATAAAGCGTTGCCCACCTTTTTTGTGGCAATGCAAATTTTGTTGAATGACAAAACACATTCTAATCACAATTTCACTTTACTTTTAAAAGCATCATTTAACGCCCGACTTCGCCCGGATGTGTTATGCAATGTGCGCAATGCGGGGGCGAGGCACTGCCAACCTCTTTGCAACAAAAAAAACCGCTACAGCTGTATATTTTGGATGCTGCCAATTTTCGTCATGTCATTTTATTAAATTCGTTGAAAAAAACAAATTTGCTTTTTATTTTTATTTGTCGGTTGCCGGATGGATGAGGGGGTGGAGTGGGGGATGGGAATGTTGTGGTGCAGTTATGCGTAGCATTGCGTAAGTGCAGCTGTCAGTGGCAAGTAGAAGAGGAAGAGTACAAGTGTGGCACATGCATTGCACGGCAGCTTGACTCTGAGAATTGCTGATGAAAATGCAGCGAAACTTGATTTTTTCTGCTTTTTTTTTGTTATTACAGCAAATATGCGAGTTTTTTGAGAGGCTTTCTTTCATATGCCAGAGATAGTTGCAACTTGCACCACATTTTCGCAATTTAATTATATTTAAGTATTGCAACTGAAAGTGTTTTTTTATATTTATTTTTAACTCAAAAATTAATTTGTGTAATGCAACCACTCCGTTTGAAATTGAAAACAAATATTTATTTTTTATGTAATTTACCAAATTAAAGCCTAAAATTTGTTATAAATTAATAATATTTTTATCGACTGTTCTTGTTTTAATTTATATTTATATTAATTTATATTGTTGAACAGATATGTGAACTAGAACAATTTAAGTACAACATTTTCTGCATCATTATTCCAAATCAAATGCAATTTGTTTAAATATCAGAAATGTTTCTCTTTCATAGAAAGGTAAAGCATAAAATGTGAAATCAATTGAGAAGACTTTGTGCAACTTAAATAAATTTATTACAAATAATTTTACAAAGAATACTTTTATCAGTTGAACAAATGATGTCTGTACTTATTTTATGATTTTAGTTTATATTTCGCTTCATTCACTCAAATACTACTTACTCATGCAACTGAGGAATCTCGGGTCTTACTTCCGTTTTTTTTTTATTTATTTATTTTTTTTTTTCTTGGGGCACAAAGTAACTTGAATATCTGCCGCATAAATCTTTATATTGCTGAACAAAAGTTTGCCAGCGCGAACAATGCGATTCCCCAAACTATTTTACCTGATTTGCTGAAAGCTGCGACTAGACACATATTTAAGAGCAGCACACAAGAGTGTGAGAGAGACGAAGAGAGGGAGACAGACAGAGAGAGAGAGAGAGAGAATAAGAAGTTTTATATAAAGTTGCAAAAGTCGAAGCACAACTGCAAAACAAAAAACTTTCCATTTTCAATTTCCTGCAAGTTTATTTTCATTTTTTTCGCAAGTCTACTAACTGAATTTTTTCTAGGCGGCGGCTGCTTTAAGCCAGGAGCAGCAACAATAGCCATGCTGAACCGGAAGAATAAAATTGAACACCAAACAATCAGCAGTCAAAATTTTCATTGTCGAAGCAAAATCAAAATCAAAACAACAACAAAAACATCAACGAAAAGTAAAACTTTCAACAAGGCGTGAAAAATACAAAGAGGCTGCCAAAAAAAAGCAACAGAAAAGCAAGCAAGAAGATAAAATACCCTATCAAAACAGAGTCCAACTGGATTTAAGATTTGATTGGAAAACAGACAGACGAACCTAAAGACACGACTTCTGATCAGGATTATACATATATCTAAAAAGGGTCCGAGATTTTTCCCTCTTGATTTTGAAGCTGATTTGTCTTAATTTATAATATTTTGGAATGTATATAGAATATATTAGATATATAAAGAATATATAGAATATAAAATTGTTGACTCTACATTTTAACATAAGCAACAACATTCAGCACATGCAACATTCAACATTATGTTGCGAATTTTTCTGCGATTATTTATTGAATTTCGTATCGATATTGCGAAAAGTATGACAATATCAGTGTCACAAATAATTAATATTTCAAGCGAGTTAAGCGATTATTAAAAATACAATTATAATTAAATGAATGTGATTAATTTTTTTATAATTTATTCTGCTTTAATTCGAAAGCGTTTTTAATTTTTAAATATGCTTCTTGATAATTAATTATACAATGACGTCAAAGCACAATCTTAATGGAATCGCGCAATGTCAGAAATGTTGGGCTCAGTGGCACCTGGCAATTCTTCTTGTTGTGTCAAAGTTCAAATACCTTTTGCAAGGGTGTAGAAAAACAACTTTAGATTTTTGGCAGGGCCAAACAACTTAACAAAGCAGCCAACAAAATGTTGTAATGGCCAGCAAAGGAGCTGCCCCCAATCAGAGCACCCTCTCCCCTCCGCTCTGCCAGCCCTCCCCTCTCCTCTGCTGGTCATTCCTTACACACTTGACTTTTGGCGTCACAGTAGCAACAACAAAATGTGTTGCAACGACCTTTGTGGCCTCTGCGCCGCATGCTGCACACACATACCACACACAGCAGACGCAACAGTCGGCAGCATGCCACGCCCACACATGATGAAACCCACCCCACACCCTACCCCCCTTCCCTTGGGAAAACGCCTTACATAATGAAGACGCCAAGTGGCGACTGAGTTTCTTCATCTTGTTTTGTTTGTTGTTGTTGTTGTTGTAGTTGTTGAATGTGGCACGTTTTCTCATCTTTGACTGTCCCAACTCCCAACTCCCACCCACAGCCACCCCCTGCCTCACCCCCTCTCCCACTCCTTAATGGGTATGTCTAGCCTTGTCGGTTTTAATGTTGTTGGCATTGAGCGATGCCTGTGATTTGAAAGAGTTCATTAAGCTTGTTATTTAGTTTGTTCCCCTCCCAACTCCGATGAATTCCTTCTGGTTTTTTTTTTGCTTCCTATTTCCCCCTCTTCTTCTTCTTCGTATTCTGCTCTTTCTTCCTGTGCTTGCTGATATATCCACAGTTCAACGACAGCTGGCGATTGTCTGAGGAATTCAGGTTTTAAAGTTTGCCACATAAAACTTAAGCTGAGCACACTTTGTGGCAGCAACCCAATTAAGATGAAGCACAAAATTAGCTAGTGTTTCAGACAAATCTAAAAAGTAAATTGCCGGAAAAAGAAAATTACGAAATCGATGTTTATAAAAAGAGATTCGATTCGATTGTCGGGGTTTTATTATAACAGTTAATAATATTACGCATATGATGATAATAAAATGTAATTAGTAATTTAACAACGGTATATTGTGGTACATCGATGTTGTTTCTACGGATCGTCGCTGTTGTTTTCGGGATTGGTCTCAGAAGCCATCATTATATATGTAGACAGTAATTAGATATTATAAGGATACTATAAACAATTAAATTTTAATAAAGGCAGCGAATAAAAGTGATTCAACAAATTTGGTACATAAATTTCATTGCATTTTCGATTATGAAAATTTGAATAATTAAATTTAAATGAAGCTGCATTTGAAAAACACACGCTTTAATTTAAAATTTAAAATATGAAAATTAAAATAAAATGTATAATTTAAATAATGTCAAATTAATAATAAAAATCTGTATGTGTCATATTAAATTTATTTAATCTGAAAATAAATACTTTAAAATACAAGGAAATGTTTAGATGAAATTAAAAATGCACAACTTAAATTAAATAAATATGAAAAGTTTTGAAAAATCAACATTACAATTTAAGAGAACCTTTTGACAACCAATTATTTTAATTTTATTAGCTTCGAGCACTAACAAATATTTTCAAATTTGCCACCCGAAGGGCATATTAAATGAATTTCACTGTCGACCACACACAAGAGGAGAAATGAAATAAAATGCAAATAAATGAAATTAATTAACTTGCTTAATTAATTGCATTATATGCAGAGATGCAAAATCAGACGAACTTTGTTGAATTTTTTTGTTTTTTTTTTATTTGCATTCATTCAATTAAACCGAAAATGGACAAATAGCCAAAATGTTCTGGTAACAGAGTAACAATTCTGGTAAACAGTTCTGGCCCAAATGTAACAGAGCTGACCAGTCACATGTCAACATGTTGCAAGTTGGCACTGGTTTGGGTTCGAAGCAAGCCGGGCGCAAGCACTCACAACTCAAACCCAAACAATTGACAGCATCGGCACTCAACAGTCCGGAAGTCATTTACTACATGCCATGTAAAATAGTAACGGTGTGTTTTTTGGGTTGGCCGTGGCGGCGTTGGCTGGTGAGCGGTATGCTATGCGGTAAGGTTCGGTATGGGAGCTCAGTTAACATTTTTGTCGCGTGTTTTGCGGTCTGTTGTTGCGGTTGCGGTTGCGGTTGCACGCAGACTACAAGCCGACCGACACGACACGGCTTGTGCCGGCTATCACAACAATAGCAACAACAGCAACCACATACGATGCCAGCCGAAGCCACTTCGGGTGTTCGGCGCACTCGGCTTTTGGCCTGTTATCATTCGTTTGCCATGGCGCCGCTTACGTGCTTTTTTTTTCTCTCGCCCATTCGTCGGTTATTTTTTTTGCCGTTGGTCTTTGCCTATGACATTTTCTTCTCGTTGTTGTTGCTGCTGCTGTTGTTGTTGTTGTACGACAGCCGGCTTAGTGTGTTGTGTGCGTATTGCGTCTGTCGACGAATCAGTTTCGCTACGGATTCTGCACGAAGCGGACGCGCCGAGTTGTAAGTCGCATTCACTTGCCGGAGGATCCTTTAACGAAATCTCGTCTTTTGACTGTTTTAACTGACTCTTCTTTCGAAAGTGTTGTGTTTGTGATTTGAGTTGAAATTAAGAAACTACGAAAAAATAAATACAACATTCTGCCTTAAACTTTTTGCTAAGGTTAAAAACAATATCGAATTTATAAATACTCCGTGAATAATCTGTTTTATGTGTACTTTGCGTTTAGAAAAAAAAGTTTTAAAAAAATGTTGAACAATTATTTCAAACAAAATACTAGGCCCTTTGCGCTCGTCATGAACCAAGAGGATTTCGTCTCTGCTATTTTCCAAATTTAATTTTTAAATAATTGTGCCTTTGAGTCATAGATTTGAGCATTTTTTAATAGTTGTTGATAAATAGTGATAAAGAATGATATTCCTGCCTTATTTTTAATTATCGATAAATATGTATGATTAATATATGATTGATCATTGATTGCTGATTGCAATAAAATAATACAGTATTCTACAATTATTTTAAATAATATTTAAGGATCTTTGCTTAAGAACCAAGAAGAGGATCCCAAGTTTTCAAAAACTTCGAATTATGTTTTTCTGATATGCTTATGGAGTATACAATTTTAAAATAATTGTAATCCCCTTTTTCCTCCTCTTGTGACACAGTTAAGAAATATATATATCGATCGGATAAAAACTAAACCGTTTCTTGCCAGTTTTAAGCACACTTTTAAATAATAAATGTTGTGATATATTTGCAAGAATTAAACTAATTGGTAGTCGAAGAGGTCTAAGAATTAAAGTAGCATTTGAAAATACAAAACTAGCTTAATTTTGAGTTAAATAAAAGATGCAAAACATCACCTACACCCATAAATGTCATGTATTTTTTAGAATAAAAATGAATCTTCAATCGTATCAAAGCTCAACACTAACATGAAATTTGCCAACACTACAAAATTCTTTGGCTGTGTTTTGCGTGCTTTGCATGTGCAAACAATTAACTGTTCTCTCAGCTAATGCACATTTCATGCCATAAAAGCAAACAGCAACAACAACAACTGCAACGCCAACAACAGCAATCAGAAGAGCAATAACAAGCAGAGAAAACTTGAGAGAAACTTATGAGCGTATTTCTAAATGAATAAACCAAAGTTAAATGGAGACTTGACTTCAAGCCTTACCGTACACCCACACGCACGCACACACATGAAGTTGAGAGAGAGAGAGAGAGAAGTGCAACTGCAGAACACATACGAAAACAGCAAAGCAAATATAAACATAGAATTTAGCTTAAAAATACATTAAACCAACACAAACACAGAGGCACACACACTCACGCACACAAAGAGAGTTGCATCAAATGAGCACACACAAAGAGAGCTCAGTCGCAGCAATCAGCTTCAACTGCATACGTAATGTAGTCTCTGTGTGTATGTCTATTTGTATGCGTATATGTGTAGGTGTGTGCGTGTCTCTGTTGGCATCAATGCAGATCAATGGCAGATGGCACCACGCACAAAAACGAAAAGAGGAAGAACAAGTTTTTTTACACCCATCGTCCATTGGAGCTTATTGTTTTCTCTTTGGTTTTGCGACTCTTGTGTGCCGAGCTTTAGTTTTTGCGTCTCTCTTTTGACGTAACGAATTTACAAAATGTGCAGAGCAAAGCAAACAAATTGCAAAAATATGATGCCATTGCCTGCCCGGCTGATGCTGATGTTGATGATGATGATGAGCAGGAGGAGGAGGTTGAGGAGAATGCAGGGACAGAACTTTTGGTGCGATTGCAGGATTGCCTTTTGAACACTGCGACAAATTGTGCGAATTTGTTTTGTTGAGCGGGGAACGGGGGCCTTTGGGTGAAATGTTATTGATGCAACTCAATGGGGCACAATAGCTGCTTTTGTATTTTTTTTTTTTTTATCGATATTCGAGAATCTGTCGTCATTGGCATCATTGGCATTGATATGCCAGTTGCTACCAACTACAAATTGACAGCCATTTGTAAGGAGTGTGTTTTATTTGTCTTAATCAGTTTACGATTTAAGAGGCTTTTTTCATTCAGTCAGGAGAAGGAAATCAAATAAATATACACTTATAAAAATATACTTTTAAATAATTAAAAAAAATGTAAACTCAACAAGTAAATTCTCGATGAAATACAAATCTAACAATAAAAAATTAAATTGTTACACCGTTTTCATATATAATTTTATTTGAAAAATAAGTATTAATATGACTCGTAAAATTGCGGTCAATGTTGGGTTTTCAGTAGTTTTCGCAACTTTGTTTTCACCAAAGATAGTAAAATAAAGACAGCAAATGTAGGCCAAATTTTGTTATCTCAAAAAATAGTTTTCTTTTCCTGGGAAGCAAATCGCTTATGGTTAAAACTTTTCAACTTTTGTCTTAATTACATTGCGATAATACTATTGTCAATTTCTCCGCGATTGAGTTGAAATATTAAAAAGTAAACAATCGGCTCTTTAATGTTCCACTTAAAAAATTACGTTGAATCATTACCTGAATTTTTATACTTTACACACCACAATTGGATTCGGAAGCTAAATTTGTTTCGGTTTGTGCCTCTTTTGAATAAATAGTAAAGAATTTAGTTAAAGGAACTTCCCAGTCGATCCATGAATAAAAATAATTCCCTGCTCAATGTTTACTAAACAAATAAACTTGTTTTCTTTACTATTATAATACTCGGATTGGTTCTCTATCTGATATTTAAAAGAAAGACACATAAAAATATTGAAAGCAAAACACAGCTGTTATATTCTTCAAATCAGCTTATTCATTATGGCTTTAACGAATTGTTTTCATTGAGGGCAGCTGCCAAAAGTCCCAAAATATTTGCGGGCACCTGAAATACTCGTCGCATTTGAGCCACATTAAAGTAGAGCACACTTTGGCAAATGATAATTTGTTCTACGGCGGCTTTTCATTGTAAACATGGCAGGACAACAATGAACTTTGTGTTATCCTCGACCTCGCCCAGCCCCCATCCCCCCATCCCCCTGGCCATCCAGGCCCCCTTTAACCGACAGATTCTATTACCCGCAGCAAATGTCGCAACGCTGAAAGCCAAAAGCTGTCAGCATTTAGCGACTGTGGCTTAGGCCAAAAAACAAATATAAATATGTAAAAAAAAATGGGTGGGTTGTGGGTGGTGGCAGTAGGGGATGTACCACACTTAGGCTGGTGATTTTACATGCGGACCACAGCTGCCCCAGCTTATTATAATCATTATTTCATTTTTCTTTCGGCGCCCTTGTTTACAATTTAAGCTGATTGAGAATCTCTTTAAAGATATATATATCTGTAAATATATTGCGGTTATTTGCCACTCATCTGTTCAACATTCTGGTCGCAAGTGTGTGACACATTCTTTTAATTAGGCTGGCAAAAAAGAGTGCTGCAAGAAGAACGTGTGCCTGGCATGACTAACTAATGTCAGCCAATGCGACAATCGCTTTTCTGTTTGTCTTCTCTGAATCCATTTTTTGTCTCGCTCAGTGACTTGCCAAGTTGACATCCTTTGGATAGTCCTTCAGCATTTTGGCGCTAATTGGTCACATATCTGGTTTTGTCTAGGTGGCAGTGCCGAGTTCTCCTACTCCTCCCACCTGGCTTTATTTTATTTCCATTTGAGTTTGGGGTCAGTCGATGGACTGATTTGATTGTCCTTTGCATTTCTGATGAGCATGGGAAAAACTCGGCTTTGATTGCGAAACAATGACTCAAGCTAACATCCAGTTAATTAAACCAAATTGCCTACAGTGTTTTATGAAGAGAATAGCGGCGAAATTAAATCCATTATTACGAGTTTATAAACTCTTCAACATAATTTAATAATAATGTAGGTCAAACAATACATTCTATAGATATTCACGAAGCAAAAACAATCCATTTTATTTACAGTTTCTATTTGTTTATTGTATTGACTATATATATTAAATGATACAGCTTTTAATTTAAGCTATAATTTATTAATAGCTAAGATTACGGATACATTTTTACTGGGCCACATCAATAAGTTGACTTCATTCGTTGGATATTTGGTTATTTTCAGAAATTATTATTAGTTAATATTATTTATTTATTATTAATGTACTCATTTACCGTAAGGCTACATATTTCGAACTTACAAATTATGGCGCTAGTCACAAGAGATTTAAATAAAATAATAATAATAATGCTACAATCGAATTAAATTACAATGAGCAGTTAATTTAATTAAGTTGACAGAGTCCTTTGTATTAATTGTGTTATTGTGCGGTTTAAAATATTCAGAATTTTTACTTGCTTACTGTTTGATGACCTCTTTTTATAATTTCAATATGTTTTTTGCTTGGCAAATCAATTAAATCATAAATTAACCTAATTTATTTTTTTCAATTTAATAAAATTAATTGCAATTTGAAATGCCCTGCGCTATCCACGGATTTAAAGTATATATATATATGTATATATGTATATATATATATATATATATATATATATGTTATAGTTTTCAGTGACTTAGTAACTCAAACGGCAAAGCCCATTTTCGGTTTAAATCCATGGCATACTCTTTTAGGGAACAGTCTTCAATTTGTGTGTATATTCCATTCAACAAAATTTTGAAAACATTCCAAAGTATCTTTAGTGCATTGAATTGGTTGCTTAAACTTATGATCGCCTATAATACATTTTTACTTTACCTATGAATACATTATTCCATAACTAAGTCAGACTTTTTTACTGAATGAGTTCTGATCTCTGATTCAGCAATCGCTTCTCTCTATTCGTACTAATTACATTGGTTCACTTGTATTGGTTTAGATTATACTATTGATCGACTAAGTTAGTTTAACACTAACTTCGACTCGTCACTTCTACTGCAATATGCTACTCCCAGCCTCAAGAGATTTTATTTAAACTTCAGGCAACATGTTCTTCAGCTTGAGTAACTCACTATTTAGCTGCATGTCCTTCTATCTATTCCTTGTTTCGGCAGTTTTTGCTCACTTCCCAGTAATTCCCAATAACAAGTTTCCCATTTGTTTAAGCCCCTCCCAAAAAAAAAAGGAAAAGAAACCAAAAAGCCAGAAAGTATGCACGCAGAAATTGCTTAATTTTCGACTTTTCCATATGACTTTGGTGCCCATAAATTTGGTTTCAATGCACTACTCTGCCCTTGTGCCCGCTCTCTCCCCTGACCACGCTCCTGCCAGCTAACTGTGCCATGTCAATTGTTTGCTGTCTAGCAAGTTGTGCGTTCAGTTTACAGAGCAGGCTCGGGCCGGGTTGGGTCGGGCTAACCTCACAGATGCCACGCAGATTTGCCTGGGAATTCAATAAAGTTTGGCAAAATATTATGGCGGGTAAGCCGCCATATTCCACATACAGATGCCACGCCCATTTTTTCAGTTTCCATTGCTGCTGCTGCACGTGCCACACAAAAGTTTTTGCCCATTTACAGAAAAAAGCGAAAGAAAACCCTTTTGCCAGACCGAAACTCAAAAAGTCGTAAAGATTTGCCTCTTAGTTTGTTGGCAAAGGCTGCAGCGCCCTCTGGCGGCCAATTGATATATGGTCGGGGTTATCTGGTCACAAGGTATTCGAGTTTGTGGATACAATGCTGCTCCAGTTTGCAGATAACAAAACGACTCTGCAGCAGGCACTAGGCTTGCCACACTATTTGCATGCGTTGTGGCAAATTAATGCGAAACTTTCCAATTCTCAGCATCGAAAACGTGGCCCGATAGAAGCCAAAGTACTTTTACTGTTACTTGTGATATGTTAATGCAACTATATATCTATCAATGCACTAGAAAGTGCAACAAGTTAGATATATAACTTATGAAAGGAAATATTCCCAGCTTGAATTGGAAGCGCATCCACACCGATTCAGAATCGGAATTATTATATATGTTATGATATATATATATATATGAATATATGTTTTCATCATCATTATAGATCGATCCCTTTAATATGTTTTATGTTTGTTAAAGTTGATATACGAGAATTGATATTCCAAATTTGATGTTTGTAGCTCTTCTAAATTCTGAGATGCTCAATTTGATATCAAATTTAAAAAGAGACAGAAAACAGAGCTGTAGACAGAGATAACGCATCTCGCACATGTTGAATGACGGCTAATTAATTTAAGAGATGCTTTCGTTTATATTTTTCTTGAGTTGGTCAGTGGCTTTCGCTAACTTGGTCAACGTACTTAGCTAATCAGCTCCACCCGTGCACAAGTTTCTCTACGCTTGGCGAAAATATGAAAAATTCTGTGTGTCATGCGTGTTGTTGGCAATTTGCCCATATTAAAAAAGAAACAGACACAAAAAAAAAATGGATAAACTTTCTCTGTGGCATTCTTACTTTTTTATGGCTTTTAAGCATGTCGCCTTCGGGGGAGGGGCTTGGATCCATCCACCGCACAAAACTTTTTCCCTTATGACTCGCTTATGAAATTAAGCATCCCCCACCCCCTCGACACTCCCCCATAACCCCCTTTCTCTACTCTCATGCATGATGACGTTTTGGCTTAGACAAAAACAGATTTACAAACAAAATTTGTAGAAAAAGTGTGGCAAAAAGCAGGTTTAACAAATTTTATGCACTTTTTATGAGTTTGGCAAGTGTTTGGAATTAAATTAATAAATTCAGCTTGGCTGCAAACACTTTTTATGTGACTGCAAATTCAAATTTAATCGT
Source organism: Drosophila trichaetosa (assembly GCA_035043205.1). Lineage (NCBI taxonomy): Eukaryota > Metazoa > Arthropoda > Insecta > Diptera > Drosophilidae > Drosophila > Drosophila trichaetosa. The sequence goes on along the minus strand of JAWNNE010000535.1, from coordinate 3,161,044 downwards.
TGAGCTTAATTCGCTTTTCAAGCGGTCATTTTGTAGATTTCTTATTGCCTCTAATCGTTTATGTTTGAGGCGTGGCAGAAGTGTAGATTAGATTAGAAAGTGGTTGCCTCTAAATTAATAAGAATAGTCAATTATGACTCAATCAAATTTATCAAAAAAACATGAATAAAGCAAATCAAAATGTTTTTAATTGTTTAATTCCAAGGTTAATTAGGTTAATTCCAAACGGCCAATTTCAATTTGTCTTTGCGAAATGTATATTAAACTAATGAATTGAAATATAAGTCAGGCAAAAACCACATTTTTGCACACATTTCAACATTAAATTATACAAATTTAATTATTTAAATTGTGATTGAATTTTAAAATAGAAACTTGCATTTCTTAAGATATGAGTAGTATATATTTGATTGATGTTGCCAACACTTTTCATAACATCGATAAGAAATTTATTAAGTTATTTCCAAGAAATAAATTTAGATATTTTATGAATTCATTTCATTTATTTGGAGACCAATACAATTTTAAGGGAATACGAAATCGAGACACAAAGTGTTTAACTTAAATAAATCTGTATTTCTATATTTAATTTAATAAATTCTTATTTAAAATTGGCAAATAATGAGAAATTAAATTAGTAAAACACTTTTAGTCAAGCACGGCATTAAATACAATATGATTTTTGAATTGTTGCCTTATTTGTAGCTGTGAAAATTTCTCACACACGAAAGCAATTTAAATAAATACGTTTTAAAAGTGCTGAGTAAAAAATGATGTGAAACAAAGAAAAAAAAATCGTTACGAAAATAGACCGTGTGAAAAGCTACGCTAAAAAAAAGAAGAAAAATAAAGTAAAGAACAATATTTAATCGCACCGCCGGCCAAATTTGAGAGGCGGAAGGGAGGAGAAGCTAAATTGGGCGGCTCGCGGAGTGCTCGCGTGGAGAGATGCACTTGGGGCAGGCGAGGAGGCCAACGTTAGTGCTCCTGGCTGGGGAAAGTGGCAAGGCAACGGCAAGTTGATGTTGCTGCCGTCTTGGCATCTGATTGGGGCCCTCCTAGTGCTCATGGCAACAGCGGGGGACTCCACCAATAAGATCATCTTGCCGCAGATACTCAACGGCAGCGTCGGCAGCGGCAGCAACAGCGGCTTTGGTGCCTTCGGCAGTAGCAGTGCCAAGCATAACAGTGGCACAAAGTCTGCGGCACCAGCAACTGGCAGCGGTGGCGCCATCGCCAACGGCAACACCGTCCTCAGCAGCAACGGCGTAATTGTCGCCGGCGGTATGCCCAATGTGCCAACATCGAATTTAAATGGTAAGCACACCACACACCCAACTCACAATAGACATCTCCATGATCTCAAATACATATTGAATTTTTAGAATATGGCTGCAAGTCAAAAATAAAGTTGAAAATATCAAAAGTGTAGAGTTCATTATTCTTAAAGATCTCGATGTTTCTTTAATTATTTATCGTTTCTATATTAATTTAAGTATGTTCATTTGCATTTCTATTTTTATTTATCGAAAGCATAAATAAAATAAATAAAATGTAAAAAACTTTTTTTTTGATAATTTAATTACAATATTTGCTTTAAGATTAATTGCAGTGTTTTGGAAAACCCAATCAGATCCAAAATAAAATAGTTTGTAATCATTTAGTACCAACATTTGTTGCCCCATTTTCATATCGTCAAAATCTTTGAACAATATTCAAATTGATTTTACGGCGTTTGCTAAACATGCTGTTGATTAGATTAGTTATCGATTTGATGTGAATTTTAAATTGCTGAAAACCGACAAAAAATGTTTACTTTGCAAGAAGTGTAAATTTCAAAATTGACTAAGATGAATATTCTTAAGGACCTAGAGAAATTAAATTTTTAGACAAATTTAAAAAAGTGGGTGCCATAAACATTAAAAAAAACAGCAGTTTTCCAGAGCTTTTCGCTGTTTCCGATTCATGCTTAGCAAATCAACGATAATTTTGACTAATTCGGGGAGCGATAATTTTCAGTCATTGAGAAAACAGCGTAAATAAAAACTCAAATCAAAAGTCCGCTTTACAAAATTAATTAAATTAATTTAGATTAAAAATGTAAAAAATAAAACAAAAATAAGAATTACAAAAATTGATTTTTAATGCGTTTTCTAAAAACACAAATTAAACTTCAGCCGTCTAGCGACCAATTCTTTTTTTTATATTTTCTGTTTTTTAAAAAGTTGATTTATTAAGGAAAGAATGCCTTTTGGAAGGAATAACCAAAAATATGTAAACAATATAATTTTTTCGCACGAGTGCTCTGTTTGTTGAGCCGATGGCAAGAATTTTTGATATAAATTTATGAAAAAGTCACGTTTTCTTTTCATTAGGAAGAGGTTTCCAAAAAAAGCTGATGAAAATTCTGAATATTTATTTAAGAGATGAAAATTTAATACAAATAGAAATTTAAATTTCTGTGTTTTATTTGTGATGCAAATCGGTTAAAATGAAACTTTCGTCACACAATTTAAGTTTCGGAGATGTAATTGTGATATTCAGCAGTACCTTAAGCACCGCCTGAGGTATAAAGGATTATACGATACATACATATAGATAATATATATATATATATATGTTATATACACAGCATAATATTGAAAAGAATATGTAGATTATATATAATCTAGATTTGGCTTAAACTGTAGCTAAGAAATAGGAACAGATTCTGTTGATTATTCCGTCGTTATTTGAATGGAGTGATATCTTTTTCTGTTGTTAAGTTGAAGCCCTGAACAGGGTATTTGATAGTCAGGTTGTTTCTATGAATCAATCCAATTTCTTGGGATTTTGCAATTTTGTGTAATATGGCATACTTATCTTGGTTATCTTTATGCCAGCTCTGCCTGCGGGGCTGACATGAGTGTCTGATGCTATCAATGGCACTCGGCTCGTAGGCGCCACACCTCGGGCAATCATATTTACAGACTGACAGCGAGACAGACAGGCAGCTAGACAGACAGACATGCACAGATACAGGGCGGGATAAAATGTCGCCGTGGGTCATAAGTGAAACACGGCTGTATGCCAAAAATTGAAAGCTGGCTGCTGCACACACACGACGCGTGAAAAAAGAAAATCCCAGAGCCAAATGGCGATATATATATATAGAGAGATAGATAGAGATAGACAGAGATAGACAGAGAGAGAGAGAGAGAGAGAGAGAGGGATAGCCCATGCCGGCTGACATTGTTCTCAGGTGCAGCCAGATTCAGGAGTGGCAAAACAACAACAGAAAACAACAGAAACAGCAACAAATGTCGCTTAACTGTGCGCAAAATTCATTCAGGCCCTGCAATTTATGTCGCAACAGGCAACATCAAACATATCAACAAACTCGCCCCACATGCCACCAACCAGCTTGCCACCACTCGTTGCTGTTCTGTTCCTTTCTTGCAATTACCATTCGAACTCGTCTCCCGCTCTGACAAGCCAGGCCCATCAACTGCTGTTGGCCAATATCATTGCCAACTTTTTTATGCCATGCCAGACGTTAAAAGCTGCCAAAAGTGAGTATATTGCATAATGGAAAGAGACTGCACTCTTTTTGGTATTATTTATGGCCTATACATATATTGACTGGCCAATTTAAAACATATTGACAGGTTATTGACTTGCCAGCTTTTGTAGTGGACTTAATCCGTTAACCAGAATATATTCCCAGCTTCAAGGGTGTCAGCTAATCAAGGCATAAAACAAATGTGTAAAGAATTTCCTAAAAACACGCTTTGAATATTCTATATTGTTTAGATACAATTTTTTTAATATTGTTTATATTTATTTTAATTTCGAAAATTTTGAGCTTCAAACACCATGGCCTTCCCTGAAGACAAACCCTAAGGGCTAAAAAAAAGCAAAAGCAAAAAATATTTTTAAAAAAGAAATCCAAATTATTTGGCTTAACAAATGTTGCAAAAACTTTATAGAATTTTTTACAATTTACTCCACATAAACTTTGTTTAGTTTTAACTAAGTTGTGAAATTTTTAATTTTAAATATAATTTGAAATTTAATTTAATTTATATTTTTACTCTGTGTTTTTTTTTTTGTGACATTAAATAAATAAGAAATAAAATATTCAGCTTGAAAGCCTTTTCTACTTTAAATATATTTTTAAATATTTTACTCATTTGTAATTGAACAAACCCCAAGATAAACATTAATCTAATTTCACTTTCTTTTCAATCACAATCAAATCCATTTTTTACACTACAAATTACAGTTATTTAATAAAATAAATATAAAAAAATAACTTTTTTAATTTGCATTAGGCAGGTCATCAGCAATTCGTTTTGCCACACTTTTTTTAGGCCACGAACTGTTGTAGTTTGGCAAGTGGGCGGGAGAGGGGGCGTTTGGGATTTGTGTGAGTAGGCAGGGTGTTGGGTGGGGAGGGGGAGGGGGCGTGGCGGAGTTGGGCTGGTCCGACAACAATTTATATGCAGACACGCGCTCTGGCGCGAAAATTGCAGCTGGATGAAATCCCATGATTATGCAGAGAATTTGACGCTGCTGCAAAAAGGTTGCACGCTTGAGTTGCAACAGCATTTTTACAGTTTTATTCCTTGTTGATGTTGTCGTTGTTGTTGCTGTTGTTTGCTTTATGTTTCTCAATTCACTAGATGAAAAAGAGTCGGCATGAATGTCATGGTTACATTTGCCTTAAGTGCTGCTAATTTATGCAACATTTCCCCTGCTCTATCTGCCACTGCCACTGCCACTGCCACTTCCTCTTTCTCGGCCAGCTGTTGTTTCATAATTAGATGGTTTCGCTCATGTTTTGGGCGTGGCAAATAGCATGCTGTGTGTCAAATGCCAGAAGGCTGCATTAGTGCGCTTATGGACGAGTGTGTGTTAGTATGTGTGTGCGTGGGTGTGTGTGCGTGTATGTATTTGAGTGTATTTAGACCCCTGGGGCCCAGTTGAATTGGCAGCGCTAACCAAATTGTATTGACTTTTGCCTTATGCACTATGCCATAATACATGAATATCCTTGTATCCTTGTGTGTGTGTGTGTTTCGTGTGACATTGAGTGTGAGGCTGGACATTCGCCTGCCGGGCATTATAAATAACTAATTAGGCCCAAAACTGTTGCATAGCAGCGCATTGCGTGAATCGCAGCCACACAAAATTAAGTTAAGCACACACAAAAGTTTACATAAATAACAATTGAAATTGAATTCATTAGCCAGCCAGAATCATATTGTTAAAATCGATACTCTTAATACAATCACCAGTTTATGTATTTCCAATTTCAAATTATGTGACAAGAAAAGAACATTTTAAAAATGCATATTCAAAGTGCTGAAAAATGCATATTCAAAGTGGTAAACATTGGTTAAATATCTAGATGATCGACATATAGATGGATAGATAAGATAAATGTATTTTAATCTTCAATAATTATCTATGCATATTTGAACTGTAACAGCTGAGATAGTTACGCACAATACATTTATTTAAATTTATTTATTTTTCTGCATAACTTTATCATTCACTGAGATGATTGATTTTGTTGCATATGGATTTGTTTAAATATTTAAACGTTATTATTAAATATACGCATTTAAATTAAGAAATTCAATTGTGCTATATAAATAAATAAAAGTAATGAATATTTGCGTTGCTTTATGCATAATAAATAAAGTGCAAATGAATTCAGTAAAATCATAAAAATAAAGGAGAATATCTTAAAGATATTTGATAGCTTTGCAAATATTCCGCATTTATTATTCATATTTATTTGTCAATTGAGTGAAATTATTTGCAAAATTTGCAATAGTTTCGTAATTTTGCACATTTCACAATTTGGCTCGCTGATTAAAGCACTTCTGAGCCTGATGCGCTTGATGTCTGCCTTTCGGCCATGTAATTCAATAACATTTTAGTTAAACAGTTAATTGAATTGCAACGGTATTTTATTAATACTTGGCTCAAGGCTATTGAATTCAATTAAACAAACATTCTTAAGCCAAATGTTTTAATTTGATTTCATTGCACAATCAAGCAAAATATTTGTGGAGTATTTTCAAATTGCAGAAAATCAAAAATCAACCAATATTATAGAAATTCGCAATTGTTGATGAATTGATAATAATCGATATCTTCTCGATTAATTTTAGAAATATTCATAAATTTTATTATTTTGATCTACATATTTTTAGCAAATTTCACTTTTTTTTAATTTTTAATTGTAATGAAAGTTGTTATGAAGTAAAAAGAAAGAAAAATTTTTAATGATTGTGAGGAGAAAATGCGCAGAGTAAAAATGCTTAAACTTGTTGATATTTAAAGTAAATAAAATAATAATATAATTATAATAATATATACAAATATTTAAATATGATTATGTCGGCTTTGCGATTGAATACAATTTAGTTATGTAACACTTTCATTTTGTTTAACAATTGTTTGTATTTGCATATGAAAATTATGATTTGTATTATTATTTTTTAGAAAAGAAAAAAACACATTTTGATTAAATAATTAACAATGCAAAATATTTGTACTTATTTGGTGCTCTATTTTCTATCCATTTTGCAGTTGTTGTTGAAGAACCCGAATTTACCGAATACATCGAAAACGTAACTGTACCTGCTGGACGTAATGTCAAATTGGGTTGCTCCGTTAAAAATCTTGGCTCCTACAAGGTGGGTAAAAAGAAAAATCACTATTCAATGCATAGCTTAATTTAATAATTAATAACACTTCTTAATTATTATTATGTCTTCTAAAATGCTCAGTTTTTAGTTTTGTTGTTGTACCTGGAATTCTCAATACAAACTTAAATAAAAATTGAAACAAGTTAAGATTGCATAAAAGCAAGTCAAATTGACATTCATTTTACGATAAGCTAAATGAAAGTTGAAATCCATAACAATTCCGACTGCAAGTCCACTATTCCAATATTTGTTTAAGAATCCCATTTAACGAAATGCCAAGCCAAATTTTTGCATACCTGTGCAGCGGGCATAAACACGTTTAGTGGTTTTGGCCAGGTTGTCCCTTTAAAAACTATTTAATAACATCTAACGACATGCAACATACTACGCTGCATGCACTCCGTGCGGCAAGGAGCTGCGCAATGTGCACACGTAGACGATTGCAATTTCACAGCTCAGCATCAGGATCACAAAAAAAGGAGGTGAAAACAAAAAAAGGAAAAAGGAATTGGTAAACCCAGAAGCGATGGCAAAAAGCGGAAGCGAGAAAATTGCATCATAGTGTCGCATATAAAAATAAACTCGACTGGTTTCATGAGCGGGCCAAAACTGTTTGTCTGTGTGTGTGTGTGTGTGATGGCTATGAATAACACGCATGCAATACATGTAACTGAGAAGCTGCCTGTCAACAGTGTGGCAAAGGGGGATGGGGCAGACGGGTAGTCTTGCGCAGCAGCACACAGATACAGAGACAGCTACTTAAACATGCCATCAGTCGGTCTACGCTTTTTGCCACCTGTTTCCCCTCCAGCCACACCCCCTCGCCTTTCCGTTTTGGCCATTTCATTTAGTTGATGCGGTGCACGTTTCTTGAGTGTGAAAAAAGACGCTTTGTCGTTTTCTTGTTGCTAGCATTTACACCTCAATTTGATTCTATTTCCTGGATATGCCAAGCCAAAAATACATCCCAGTTATCAGCTGGCACAGCCACACCTCTCTCCCTCTCCCTCTCTCTCTGCCTTTCTCTGTCTCTGTCACTTCTATTTGCCACTCTCTCTCTGTCTCTGTTAGCGTACTAAGTTGGGCTTAGCTACTTGAGCCAGCTTTTGGATTGCTCAGTAATGATGCTCGGAGGCGCCGCTGCAGCAGTTGAAGTGCTTTTGACATTCATGGCATTGCTCTCCATTTTCCATGCTAATGATGTCCTTAGGGCACAGCTGGCACTTGCCGTGATCCTTGCAACTATCGAAAAGCTGATTTTTGTGGCATTTAGTTGAATTGCATATTTGACTCTTGGCTCACACAACGTATGCGCAATGTGGGTCACCAATTAGTTGACTTCTGCTGTCATCATCAGTTTCGCCTCTATTCAATCTGCTGTCCCATGCATTTCCCTCCCTTCATCATCTTCTGCTTCACATTCATTCTAGCCTCGTCAATCGGTTTTCTTTTCCTCTTTCTGTCGAGTAATCAAATCATTAGCGCTCATTACACGCTGATTTCTTGCAACTTGCTTAATTAATAAATCATTTAGCGTTTTTTCTCCTTGCTATTTTTCACTTGGCAGACCTCAAGAAAAACAGCTAATAAAATTATTGACGTTTTGCATTTACCGACGGGAAGATACTTTAAAAGCAAAGAAATAGTAATTAACAATTAATAATAATAGTAATAATCACAATGAAATTGTAGTTCCATCTCTTAAGGACCTCATTAATTAATTGCAAATATATTGGATTAAATTGAATATATATATATTCATAATTACTTAAGCTAGTTTTAATAATATTTAATTTGGCTTAAATAACTCCCACAATCTTCTATCGAGTAGAAGAGTGTTAACTGCTCAAATCCAATATAACCTTCTTAATAAAGCGAACAGTGTATAGAAATGTTAATGGTGCATGAAGAGGAAGAGGAAGAGGCGACTTGTTTTTTGTTTTGGTCCCTTGCTCTTTCAGCTTCATTGCGCTTTGTTAGCGCACTTTCACAGAAGTTTTCTAAAGGAAGCGTGAGTTATTTGAATAAAAGAAAAAGAAGCTTGTTTATTAATCAGTTGAATCCTTGGTCGAGTCTGTTAGTAGTAAGATTAACATGGAGATTAGTCTGGCAAAAACAGTTTGTTTACAGCAGAGAGATTTGTTTATTTACTTAACTAGATTTCTTAAATCAATGACGAATCCAAGTGTTGCATAGCACTAGTCTGAGCATTAGTTGTAGTAGACGAATAAAATTTAGAACTAGGAGAAGATTGCTGATATTGGATCTACTTGACAAATTTTTTGTTGTCGCTGCTGAATGCTTAATTTGTCTCCTATTTCTAGATATGTCTAACAATAATAACTTTTAGAGCATTTGTTCGACTTTTAAAAAATATTCGAACTCCAAAGTCTTACCTTTGAATGAGCTTACCAGGAAATTTATAGGCCAATTTTGGAAAATGGTTATCAGCAATCTAGCTTCATATTATGCTGACTTTAACCATAAAATTGTACGATTTACACTTTGAGGTTAAACTTTGAGCTAAACTCTAATTTAGCAGTCGAGAAAACAAATGGTTTTCTCTTCAACTTATTAGAGATATTTTCCATAATTAAGAAATATATTTCTGATCTTCCGTTTACCATCCATCTCTAATCCTATTCGTGTTCTGATTTTTCTCTGCATAATATCAAAATGACTGCTAGTAATTTCTACATATTTTCTTCTATTTAAATATTAAAAACGCATTTGCAAATAACGAGGAATTTCCATCATTATTTTGACTTTTGCAGGTTGCTTGGATGCATTTTGAGCAATCGGCTATTCTCACGGTGCACAATCACGTGATCACGCGCAACCCGCGCATCAGTGTCACGCACGACAAGCACGACAGACACCGCACCTGGTACCTGCACATCAACAATGTGCACGAGGAGGACAAAGGTCGCTACATGTGCCAGATCAACACGGTGACGGCCAAAACGCAGTTTGGCTATCTGAATGTTGTGGGTGAGTCGGGGCAAAGGGGAAAGGGCTCTAGTAAAATCAACAAGTAAGCGTGCCCAGCTCTAATCAGCAATCGGGCAGCCCCAAAGGTGGGCGCAAAAAACACACGAAAAACCTGTACAAATACTCGCCGTATTAATAAAAATTAATTCATTAGGCCTTTAAGCGTGCACACGCAGAGAGAAAACAAAAAAGGTTGCTCGATTACGACATACCCTAGAAATGAGATCAATATGTGTTGGTCTTTCTTAACCGATCTTAATGAAATTTTATCATTAGATTGACAATGTAATAATTAATAATATTGTTTACCCTCAAATTTTTGGCATTTATTGCTATCGAAAATCAACATCGATATTTGCAAACGAAGGCATTTATCGATAAAGTGAATTAAAATTGATTTGAGCGAGATACACGAAAATTTATGTTCTAAATTTGAAGTCTCTAGCTTTTATTATCTCTGAGATGTATATGGCTAGATAGACTCGCCTTTCAATCCTCATCAAGAATATACTTGATGGTATCGGAGATGCTTCCTTCTGCCTGTTACATACTTTTGCACAGAACCAATATACTCTTGTTATCCATTTTTAACAAATTCCGGGAATAAAAACAAAAACAATGGCAACGGGAGTGAAACTGAGGAAGGCAAGAGCAAAAGCAAATTTTTGGCGCGTTTTTAAATTTGTGTGTGTGTTATTGTGTGTTGGTGTGCGTTAGTGTGTGTGTTCAGCGCACAGTTCAGTGAATCTTTTGGTCAGGCGAAATTGTTTTCCTGGATGGCAAACAAAACAAATTATTAAAAATGCATGCGATATTCGGTCAAAAGGGAACGAATATTTTTAATGAAAAAATTATAAGCAGCAATAATAAAGAAATTAATCAAAACAAACTTGTTTAAGTGGTATATGTATGTGGCAAATCTGTTTTACTGCCAAATATTTGCATTTGTTCAACTCAAAAATAAAAATAATAAAATATAAAAATGAAAATCAAATAAATATATGAAAATGCATTTAATATGAGGCAGTAAAAAAGTGTATAATTTCATTACATTAAAATAGTATTTTTTTAAATAAATGCCAGAATATATTCGCAAATGCGTTCAACTGTTAAATAAATCAATTGTTATATGTATATTCAGCTGTTCTTGGACAGATAAAACAGAAGCGGGTCAACGAATAAACAAGCTGCAAAGTATCAGGTGTGCCAGTCAAAACTAAACTATATTTCTTTCCAAAACACAACTGTTTTTTATACTTTATTGACGTCTCTTCTGTTCCTTCCCGTTCTTCTTCAAATTGGTGATCACACTATCGATATCAATGTTATGTGAACAGTTGCATGTTAGTTTACAGATGTTAAGTTACAGCCTTAGCTGTCATCACTAGTAGTCTGCTTCTTTCTTACCTTTCTGGCGGGCAGACGTAAAGCTTGTCTGTTAAACGACGCGCAAATAAATCTGTTTTTTTTGTTAGCATCTTTGAATAAAACTGCGTGAAAATGGTTGCTAAGATGTCCGGACCAATGAAGAAACCAGTTGTCAAGAAAGTTTTCAAGCAGCTCTTCGGGAAGCGTTTTGGCATTGGCCAAAATGTGCAGCCCAAACGTGATTTGTCGCGTTTCGTGCTTTGGCCATACATTCGCTTCCAGCGCCAGATGGCTATGCTCCAGGAGCGACTGAAGGTCACCCAGGCCCAGGACAAGTGGACTGCATTCGAGCTGCTCGAGAATTATCGTCTCGAATCGGTGTTGGCCAAGATGCAGCGTTTGAAGAAGACAGCCGAGGCCAAGGTTCAGGGCAAAATGAAGCGCAGCTATGTTTCACACGGTTGCAACACGGTCAAGCCGAACTTTAGCAAGCTGTTAGAGGTCAGGATCATCTTCAACGTTCTTGACTCGAAGAGTTCGGCTCTCATCGCCAAGCTGGAGAAGTCTAAGGCTCGCGAGTTGGCCCAGAAGCAGGGTTAATTAATCGTTTGCAGTTGCAGTAGCACTAGCACTTAACAAACAACAACAAAATATAAACATTTAAGTGTACAATTTGAAAAAAAATAAATATAAAATGAAACAAAGGAAAAAAATAATAAATGGAAATATGAATGACAGTTTTTTGACGGAATGAATACAGCTATCAATTAAAATAGCTTGCATATTGTGCATTTGGATCAACTGCAAAACATAAGCGGAATAATTATAAAATGCATATTGAATGCTGGAAAAATTGAAATTGAAAACATTTCAATTGCAATTTCCTGTTGCACACAGAACTGACACCAACAAACAATGCAGTTTATTACCCATTTTATCTGAGGGGCGGTTAAAATTTAGCTTATTTGGCCAGAGTGGGTAATTTATAAATGCAGCCAGCACATGCATACATAACACATGCATTTATTGCGTAATGCATTCCCTTAAATTTTGAATGGTTTTCATGATTACCGCGTGCATTGTTTCTACTTAAGCGGATTATGAATATAACAATTTACTGATTTACTCAAACAATATCGCTCGCCGTTGTTTAGTATATAATTTGTGGTAGGGTGTCAAACCGAAACGAATTTAGCTTAATTTTCCCATTCTGGTACGTAAAAGAAATCCGATTAAGTTTCCGTATAATTTTTACGGTATTTGGTTACGTATTGACATCTTGAATTACTGGTATAATGCGAAAGTTTGTAGGGCAAAGTGAGAACGTTCCAATCGGAACCAGAATTGGGTGAAAGTCGTATAATAAAGTTGTGCAAAGTTATGTAAAAAGCAGTCTGGCAACCTTGTTGCCATTGAGCAGTAACGATATCAGTAAAGTATCGGTATATGCGCACTATCGATACAGCAAGCGGTGCAAGAACAACGCGTGAAGTGCGATTAAGCATAACTTCACCTTCATTATGAATAAGCATAAACATATCAATGTATATGAATGTGAATTTAGTTAACGTTTAACTCCCACATTCGACATACGTTTAATGGAAGCCACCCAATTTTGCAGTGCCACCAAACATCGATGATTCACTGAGCTCCAGCGATGTCATCGTACGCGAGGGCGCCAACATTTCGCTGAGGTGCCGGGCGAGCGGCAGTCCCCGGCCCATTATCAAATGGAAGCGCGATGATAATTCGCGCATAGCCATCAATAAGAATCACATAGGTAAGTGCAAAACGCAAACGCAGCTGCATCAATCATTTAAGCGACTTCAAATGACTCTGACTCTCTGTCTCTCTCTCTTTCACGCTCTGTGCGTGTGTCTGTCTCTTTCGATTACAGTGAACGAGTGGGAGGGCGATACGCTGGAGATAACTCGTATTTCTCGCCTGGATATGGGCGCCTATCTCTGCATTGCATCCAATGGCGTTCCCCCAACGGTTTCCAAGCGCATCAAAGTCAGCGTGGACTGTGAGTATCCATCGAGGGGGTTGGGGGGTGGATTTGGGATGGATTTGTGTTGGCTGCTTTTCACATTTTACATTTTGACTGTTTGTCAGCGCGAATATGATAAAGTGATTCTTTCGTTTTACTGACCAGAATTCCATATTTCATACTACTATTTGCCCAGCACTTGCTGCGTTTACAGATTTGTTCGCACAAACAACTATCGAAAAGTTTCAAAAATTGCAAACATTTGCTAAAATTGTGGAAATTGACGGAAAAAAAGACAAATACAGTTGTATAGTTTTTGGACTGGGACAACGATTTTCAATTTATTTTTTGTTACGAGTCGGCCAACATCGTTTGATGGCTAAAAACAACCTTTATGAATTTGTGGAGTGTCCACTTTTTAGTTTGCTTTAGTTTGCTGCCGTTTGCCTTGCTGTGCTGCGGCAACTCATATTTCCATTTCGCTTCTGAGGATTAAGCTTGATCTGATAGTGGGTCACGTTGTAAATATGCACAGTGGTGGAACTCGGTATTTTTTTTCATTTATTTTTATTTTTTTTATGTGGTTACATTGAATTTATAAAGCGTGAATTGAGTTTACGTTCAAATCTTAGCATCTGTTTGTACTTTCTGTGATTAGTTGGCTCGTATATATATTTAATATTTGATTACCTCCTTAACATTTTACATTTTGTTTGTTACATTTTAAATGTTAACTTAACTAATCTCTTTAATTTTAAACCATTTATTTACTTTTCTTTTTTTTAATATGTATTTTTTTTTTAGTATTTATAAATATAATAATATTTTAATCTGAATACCCACGTTTTCTTTTATATGTTACATTTTAAATTTTAGCTCAACTATTTCTCTTAATTTTAAGCCATTTATTTTTTATGTAATTTCTTAATTCTTAATTATTGATTTCAATCTTTTATTTGAGCTCATATCCAAAAGTGGTCTCCATATTTCACCCAATCAGAAAATATCCATTTACGCGGTCAAAGTCCACTGTCTTTGGCTGATCGTAATTCGAGGCGACACTTGTGGCTGTTGCCGCAATAGGGTAAAACAAAAAACCTCGAAAAAAGAATGCGCAAAAAATGGGGACAACTTCAAATCAGTGTGCAGTTCTTTTTAAGATTTATTACAAGCGACAGTCACATCAGATGTTGACTGTGTGCTGTCATGTCAGCAGGGAGCAATCGAGGGGCGTGGCCGTCAGGTGGGCGGGTAGTCGCAGAAAATTTGCTCGTTGGCTGTCACTTAAAAATGCCGCAAGCATAAATCTATTTTTGTTTCGTGCACGACATTCGCTTGGCAGCTAACAAAACAAACCAAACGACAGCCAAACAAATCCCGAGGCCACAGGCCAGCACCAGTATCCAGTAACTGGTACCTAGTATCCACCACCCACTAGGAGGTCACTCCCCAGCAGCAGCAGTAAAAAATGCAACACAAGTTGCACGTTGCACGTGTGCGAAGCGAAGCCATTAAAAAAGAAGTGGAAACGCCTGATCGCCACAGGCGAACCCGGGAGTAAATGTGCATTGCGGGCTCGAAAGGAGTGGGAAAATATGAAAACACTACTGCAACTTGCAGATATAATTCTTATTTTTGTCAAGTGCAGCTATATGATGTACTGATCTTATCCTCTCAATTCCGACAAATTTACAGCCTTCCTCATTTTTCAAGCTTTTGCATCAGAATAATGTATTTTTCCAAAGGTAGTTTCTAAAATACAAATATTCCTTACATGTGTTGAGATTCTTAATCTTGAATTTATCTGTTATTAATATATATATATTTATATTTTATATGGAAAAGTTAACTGTCGAAAATATATTTTGATCAAAATTAATAAAAAATTAACTAAGCTTTCCGCCCTATCCAGCCAGAGCTGCATAGTGCAATCATTATCATCATTATCATTTGTGCGATAAATCTAATTTTAGGATTTGGTCTTCAAATTCCAAAGATCCCAAAAACACTGTTCGATGGCAATAATTTGTTATTGAGAAGGAACATATTTACATAAAACATGGATTTGATTTTTAAATATGGTCGAGACAAATTTCCAAGTCATGTCTGTCATAAAAAAATAAAAGAAAGTGTGCAGCAGCTCCACAAACAATTTGTTAAAACAACTGTGACAGCTTGCATATGTCCTTTAGCCAGGCAACACATAACACACACACACACAGCTCCTTCTTGCTCCATTTTTTATTTCTCTTTTACTTTATTTTGCTGTAAGTCTGTACGTTTATTGTGGCGTGCGTTGCTTAACAAACAGGAAGCAACAAATTCAGCTACTGTTTCCGGTTTGAGTGTGCGTCTCTGTATGTGTGTGTGTGTGTGTGTGTGTGTGTGTGTGCGTGTATCGAATTTGTTTCTTACTTTTGTGACTGCATACTGATTTGTTTGCTTTGTGCAGCAGCAGCAGGACATAAGGACGACATATGCTGCAAACGACCCTTAACCTGAGCCACTCCAGCAAAATAAGAAACACACAATTTTTAGCCTTTTGGTTCTCTGAATCGTTAACTTAAGCAGCTAATTTGGTATGCAATCCAGATATTCAGCATTTATATAATTTCTTGGGGTCTTTTTATACAATTTGTCGACGCTTAGCCGAGCTTTAAAACGCCGACAACTGACTGAGCTCAACTGTCTTACATTTTATCCAGTGCACAACTTCTCATAACGGCACACAAGAGGCGAAAGCTGAAAGTTGAATCCGATATGAGTTTGGAAAATTATATACAAGGTGTCGACTATAAAATATTATAGCTCATTTAATCATTTGATCTGGGGTTAAATGTTTGTGATTTGTGATATGATATGTTAATAAATAAAAATAAGGAAAGGTAAAAATCTTATTTTTTAAATGCTTATTATTATATGTTGTCCATATTAATTTACAAACAAGCTTTAAATTAAATAATCTTTTGAACAGTTATCGTTAGAATTTCGTTATCGATATATATATATATAAATAGATATATATATATGTAAATTAATTACTTATGTTCTGCTTGTTACATAATTTTGCAAAACTTCATAACATTTTTATCTATTTTTATATATATATATAATAGTTTAGGAAAATATATTCAGCTTTCTAATTGCATATTTTAGTAACAACTTAATTTCGTATTATATATTTAATTTTACTTAATTTTTTAATTTCAAATTTAAATTTAGTTGCTCACTTTTAAACTATCTTCATACTTCTGTAGGCAGAATTAAAAATATAAATGTAATTTATTTAATTTCTTAATATTTTTAATTAGTATTTTCAAAGGGTTGCACACGATGACTAGCAAATTGGTTATGCCCACTGTAAGAGTATGGATGAGAAAAGTAAAGTACTTAACGACAGGACAAACATTTTCAGCATTTCCTGTCCAGTCCTTGGCGGTGATTTAAATTACAATTGAGTGGCGACAATATTGTAAGAGCTGAACTCAAGAAAGCAGCGAGCAAAGTTGCTAAGTGGCCAGCCAGTCAGCCAGTCAAGTAGCTCCACAAAAAAGGTCCTGAGTCAACAATAATTTAGAATGGCAGTAGGCGGATGACTGGCGGAGTGGTGGTGGGTGGGTGGTGCAAAATAGGTGGTTGTGCTGAGTGGTTTGGTGCTTGCGCCTCAGTAGTCAGTGGACAGTTGAGTGGCAGTTTTGTCTGGCAGCTCCTAGAAAACTGCAAGGTGCCATTGCTGAGTGTAAACAACTTGAAAATTAGCAGTTAATGAAGCCTCGTTACGGCTGAGAGGAGGGGGCGGTGCGGCACAACCAGAGATTGCCGTTAAAATAGCACGGCATTGTTTGGCGTAAAGGCAGACTTGATTGCACCAGAGGATGTTGGTGCAATATTTGCGGAATTAGTGTAATGGCAAGTGGACAAGATGATGGCAACGAGCTGATTGTATTGCTATTGACCGAAAGGAGTCGACAGACAGCAGAGAGTGGTCCACAAAGATGGACACTACACGTTCTATTTGAGGAGAGTATGATAACAAATACAATTTGCAATTGAAAATCCGTTGGCAAACGCAGATAAAAAGGTACAATTCAAACATTTGATTTCGAGTCTGGTTTTTCTTAAAGCTCGCTGTTCCTTGACTATATAAATTTATATTTTAAAACGTAGTTAAAATGTTGTCTTTGTTGTCTAATTTGGAAAAACTGATCAATCCATTGGCAATTTATGCAATTCGATTAAAAGTTGCCACAAAACAGTTTCAATCAGTTTATTCTATCATAACGACTGGAACTTCATCGACCAGACAATCTCTTTAATCCATTTCGGTAACTTTATAAGTTGCTCCTTGCTGAATATTGACTAGCAAAGTTTCCAGTCCAATTTATGCATGCATTCTATTCATTTCGCTCGTCCAGCATATATATAAAGCTATATATATTTGTATATATATGTAGTATATGCAGGTATATAGTGTTTTTTATGTCTTTGGTTTATGCAAATGCAAGTCGAGCCAGATCTTAAGTATAATTTTTTATGCAACTGATTTTCATTTAAATTGAGAGCCAAGACAAGTCAGAACTACACGAGGCTGCGCCTTTTCTTTGCCCGGAAGGAAAAGTTCGCCTTAGCTCACACAGATACACACACACACACACACACATGCACACACACACACAAGTCACATTCAAAGTAAGTCTATATAAGAAGAAAAAAAAAACTATTTTTCTTTCAGCGGGCGCAGCTCATGAAAAATCTTATGAATAGCATTATTCAGTATTTTTCTGGGCTTGTTTTTTTTTTGTTCTCTTCAACGACTTGGAGTCTATTTGTTATTTGTGTGCATCTGTTGAGCTTCTGCGCCTCGTCGGTAATTTCTATAAAAGGACACCTATACAAAAATATGTCAATGTGCACCGAAAATCCCTAAACAAGACATACTTAGTATCCCAAACAGAACTTTTGCCACACTTCAGGTGCACTACCGCGCACATTTTTAATTAAGAGATTAAATGCGAGTCGTATTTTCTGCGTTCTCTTTTCCTCAATGGGCACTAATGAACATTTTTTTTTGAATTTCTTTGCGTTTTGCATTTGCCACAGCTATTGTCAGAGAGACAACCAAAAAGAGAGGGGAGCTTAAAAGAGAGGATCCCGAGTCTGTCATCATCATTAGGCTGAGCAGAATGGCTTCTCCATTCATTCATCGGTTTTACCTTGTCATTTTGCGGCTGTTTTACCTTTTGTTGATTTATGCGACAGGCCATGAGCTGGCAATTAAGCTGCGGCTCAATTCTGAAGGGCTCTCTCCTGCCTTTCCCTCTTTTTCTGAGTCGTAATTCCTTTCTGCCCCAAGCCAATTGAAATTTTAATCAGCTTGGACACAAATTAACGTCGTTTTTATGTTTACGAAAAGTAGCCTTGAGTATCTTTGCCTTTTGACGGTTTGGCTGGTCACCTTTTAGTTTTCTCTCCTTTTTTTAATGTCCTTAATCAAAAGGATATTAAGTGTCACGCGGCTTAAGTGTGACAAAATGCGCAACTTAATTAACTTGTCAACGGGTTAAGTGAGGTGACTGGTTATTATGAACGCTGTAGTGCTTTGCAGCAAAGAAGACCATCGAAGGCTGAAAGTTATTGGGATTAATGCCAAAAATGCACAAAGCTGATGGTATTTGCCTAATTAGTTAAGTGAAAATTACTCAAGCAGAGTACAGTAAAAATACAAGCACGGGAAACACCTTATTTGAAAGGTGTTCTGCTGTTGAAACCGATGTGAGTCAAAGAACAAATTGTGTTTTATTCAAAATAAAGTTGATGTTGAATAATATTAGTAACAAAATAGTAAAATTTAACTTGAAAACCCAATGAATTACTGATAATCTCAGAAATTGTAAGCTGTATCTCTAAAACAGCTGGATTTATAGATTTTAAATTATTTAGTTTGAAATGTCTGAAGTTTTTGTAGTGTCTAAATAATCTCTTCAAAAATAATACACTTCAATATTTACTTATATTATAACGATCATTGGCATCTTCCTTTTATATTTTATACATAATTGCTACTTTGAGTAAGTACTTATATATTTTCTTGTTCAATATCAATTTTAGTTCCGCCCATGTTGCTCATACCACATCAATTGGTTGGCGCACCCGAAGGTTTCAATGTTACCATCGAATGTTTTACGGAGGCGCATCCAACATCCTTGAATTATTGGACACGCGGCGAGGGACCAATCATACATGACTCGTATAAATACAAGTAAGTTGAAAGTAAATTGGGAAAATATAAAGTATTTCTGGGCGTATACAAATGTAAAATTCTTGCAACATTTGCTGAATGAAAAACTCAAAACTTAAGCAAAAAATAGTTGCAAATTGTTATTCCTTATTACGACAAGTAAGCAATTAGTTTACTAAGGTTTTCAGTTGCATATTTTATTTAATTTGAGTTTTGCATTGGTTTAGTCATCAACAGCAATTCAAAAAAAAAAAAATTTATTTTATGCAACAAGTGATTTTAATCAGACTTTTCATTTATATTACTTTCTCTAGAGTCGAATCGAGCGTCGGCGTGCCCGCTTATAAGACCCACATGAAGCTGTCAATTATTAATGTTGGCAGCGGCGATGATGGCATCTATAAATGCGTAGCCAAGAATCCCAGAGGCGAAACGGACGGCATTATACGATTATATGGTAAGTAAATGACTTATAAGAACTGCAGACAGCAGCTTGTTCAAAAAGTTGCCAACAAATGCATTTTGAGTTGTCTGGCAAACAAAAGTTGAAAGAACTAAATAGCAAATGCAGTTAAGGAAAATATATTGCGTATACGCGGCGTGGAACATGAGTGTGCTGCAAATGAAAAGTCAGCATTTGAGCAAGTTGTTTGTGTTTTTATTCGAATGGAAATTGGCTTTTTGGTGTGTGAAATGTGTGTGCAGAGAGCAAATAAGTGCGCCTTGTTCAAATTAAGAAATTGCTTGTGGAACAACAATATTTACGCAAGCCACTAGCTGAAATGGGAGGCGCACATCAACTTTCAATATCTAAGAAATATTTAAAACTTTTTCATTTGGCTATTAAATCAAGTTAGTTTGAAAACTTATGAAATGTTGTGATTTATTTTGCTGAGAAAGACTTTGCAGTTTGAGTGTTAATTGTTTGTGTTTCAATTGACGTTTTGAGCACAGTCAAATGTTTGTGTGTTTTGTGTTTATCATGAAATGAACTCAAACAATATCATTGTGTTGTAGCTTTTAGCAATTTCATATAATAATCTGGGCAAAGCCACATATTATGGTTGGTTGTGGTTGGCGAGCTAATTATGCATGTTTAATGCGCAATGATTACATCGACAAACTGGCTGCTTCAAAGATATTTCTACACCAAAAATATAATAGCCTTTACAGTCGCCAAGCTTGATCCTCTTTATGTATTAAATTTATTCCTAAAAAGTAGAAGAATCTAAATACTCTTAGTTAATTACTGATTTTAAATGCAAAACTGCACGCTCACGATCAACAATATTTTGATATAGTTTCACATTTCTGAGAAGAAGTATAAATTAAAGCAATTGAAGCTGCAGCACCTGAGTTCAAACCCAACAACATCGATAACTTACGTAATGAGCTCTGGGTACTGCTTTAAGCGCAGCACGGCTAATTAAGAGATTTATTTCCAGGGGGGTGAATGAGGTGAAAAAAGCTAACCCACATATTGAAAAAGTGCCGCATTGGCCCTAACGCGAATTGACAAATTTCAGCCATTTAGCCATTGAGGCGAGAAGCAGAAGAAAGAAAATCTCAACCGCAATAGCCCAGAAATGGTCGGACTTAATTGCCTGGCGCTCTGATGACCAGCGTTCCGACCTTCTCCAGGCGGGTGTGGGGGAATAAGACGAATGCCCAACACTTGCTTTGAGCGGGGGGTTGGAATTGGCATTGGGGTTTGGGCTTGGGTTCAGGGCGAAACGAAACGGAACGTAACGAGAGTGGACTAAGGCAGCTGAGCTGAGCTGAGGCATTATCAGGCCACTGAAAATCAAGTCACGTGCACTCTGCCTGAGGTGTGGAATTGGCTGGGCAGGTTTGCCGAATTGTCCTGACAGAAGTTTTAAGTCGACGCGTTGGGCAGGGGTTGAGTTGAGTTGAGTTGGGCTGGGCTAGAATATGCTGGCTTTTCACTCACATGTGCTGCGAACTTAAATTTTCTTTCGCATCGATGGCAAGAAAAGTGTGTAACTTTTCCTTTTGCAACTCTCTTCAATTTTGTAGCTCAAGCTGTGAGTTAATATCACGTCTCTAGTTTAATTACGTGATGGATTTGCTGAGGGCAGCTTAAAGTTGCCAAATGTGGTTTGAAATGGCATCTATTATGCGTCTACTACAAACTAAATTATGTATCAGAGTCTAATTATAAATAATTGTGAAAATTAACATTTGTGAAGAAAGAAAAAAATAAAAATTGAAACTAAACTAGATATGAATATCATCCTGAAGTTATGAATACTGCATAATTAAAATGAAAATCATTTTAAAAGTCATATGGCAAAATATCGTAAAGTTAATTTGGCATTGTCAAAAATCAATGTTTTAATTATTTTCTAATGAGATTCGCGTTGTGAACGTTCAATATTTTATATAAACCGTAAACCGTTTGACAATCAAAATGATTTTGCATATTTGAAATAGTTGGCGGATCCCATTTGGGCAAATGAGCAGAAAAATATTAGGGGTGGCATAATTAAAACGTGTTTTCATTGAAAATATCGATATTGTTGCCGGGAAAACTGAGAGCTTTAATATTAATGGGCGAATTCAATTTGCTGATGATGAGCACCAGGAGGAAGGGAGCAGAAGGGGCCGCAGCTGAGAACTGTGCATATTGTCACATAATGAAAATCCAAAATAATTAGCATTTTGCTATATCAACTCGAGCGTGAGAAATAAATGGACTGAGAGATGCAAAAATGAACAAAAACAGACAGCGCCATATTTAAATAAATCGCAAAACAAATCAAATGAAATGAGACGTGCTAAAAATTGCAAATATTGATAAATTTACATGCTAACTGCGATGAAAGCAACATGAATAAAAATAAATATATGCAAATTAATCATAAACAATAAACACAATAGCAAATGGAATAAGAAATGCTATTTTCCTTCTATTTTGACAGTGTAACAATAAAAGTATTTGGCTGTTGAGTCAACAAATTGAATATAGCATAGTATCGGGGAATATTTACATTACTTAAACACAATAAATTAAAGTCTTTATTTATTGGCCAGTTCCTTAATTACCTTCAACAGTTTCTTATAATATCAAGGGTTTTCAAGTTACTTAAACACAATAAAAGAAAGGCTTTGTTTATTGACAAGTTTACCAATTCTCTTCAACAGTTTCTTATCCGCCAACAACTGCGTCTTCGGGTCTCTACACAAGCGAGTCGCATTGGAACGAGGGCGGCAACAATGTTTTCGGCTATGGCAACTCGGACTCGACGCGTTCGATCTACGGCCAGGATAAAAGTGAGTAGTCGAGCGGTTCGAGCTGATCATCAGAACAATTCGAGATATCCTTTGGCACCTTGTTCATTTTACCACAACATACCTTTCTTTATTTCTCTCTCTTTTTGGCTCCCTCTATTTATATTCCCTTCTTGCTCACTGTCTCTCTCTCTCTGTGTTTTTGTCTCTTGTGCTGTCATCATCATAAACCAAACAAACAAAAAGATACGCGCTATCAATCGAACTTGAATGAAATCGGTTTATCAGAACAAAAATCCTTCCTAGATAAATCGCAGACTGCGATAAGCGGAAATGGCAATTCTCCAAGCGTCGCCGTCGACAGCAGCGCCAACTGCGCTGTGGCAATAGCGTGGCTGCCACTGTTACCAACAATAATATTAATGACGTCACTTGGCGGGGTTTGTTCTGGACCCAGTTAAGTATGTGTAAGTGCTAACTGAGAGCTACATATCCGCATGGGCAAACAACTAGCGCAAAACAACAAGTGCAATATCAATTAATACTAATTATAAACGAGTACTCAAATAGGCCATAGTCCCTAACCAGACCCTAGTTATGATCCGCCCCGAAAACAAAGGTATGCAATGCAACTAAGCCAAACAGAGCTTGCTGCACTGATAATGTGACAACCCAATGAGTAACCTTAACAAACATATTAGCTTAGCATTTATCTATACATATACATATATATATATACGTATATACAGATATTTAAACATATATTACATGTATAGTTAAAATTTGTCAACTTTCAAAAGAGTAAACAATTGCAATTTAATTTTGCATTAACGCTTTTGGGCTTAAAGAAGAAACAGATTAAAAATAGATAATTAAACCTATTTAATGCACTCAAGTTGAGTAAAGCTTAAATAATTATATGATGATATATACACACACACACACATATATATATATATATATATATATATAGGATTCTGCGTTAAACGCTAATGGCATTTGTTTACCCATATACGCACACACAGACAAAATGCAGACAAAAATGGACACACGCCTTGATGCAAAGTCAAGTTGCGAAAATAGCAAAAGCAAATCACAAAACACATATCGAGTATAAAAATCATTGAAATTAAATAGCATATACATACATATATATATATATATATATATAAATATAAATTAATTTGTAGAGTCTTATGTGTTAAAAGTATTCGTCGGCATTATTAATAGCTGCTTAAGACGAGATGTTTATGGTCAAGCGCTTTATAGCTAATGCTGCTCTCAAATTGTAAGTACTTAACTGAGTTGACGAGTTGTTAATGGGCTTCAAACATAAGATTTTCGATAGACAGTAGAACACATACATATATTCATAGCAGCCACACTTGTGTTAGTTCTTAGCAGACCTTGAACGAAAATCGCAAAAGTATCTTCGCCACAAATAAATCCAATCAGAAGCACAATATTTTGTATTCGCTGCAGTTTTCCAGTTTTTCTCATTAATTTGTTGAAATATTTAAGCATAAACTTAAGTAAATTGTAACTAAAGCTTAAACATTATTGTAAAAAATACTTCATGCAAATGTTAAACATTTAAACGTTGTGTTGCTTTCAATGCAAATCAAGAAGTGTTAAATATACTTATATATACATATATATACATATACATGATTGAGTTATGAGTAAATGCAAAGCTAACGGCACACAAGAATACGCATATAAATTACATATATGCATATCTATACATATATATATATATATATACGAGTTTATACATAAGCCTATATAGACATACATATATATATATACACTATAACTATGTAACTTGTATTTAAGAATACGAAATGAGCTGTAATTGCAATGGCAACGGCATTGATATAAGCCCAACTCCAAATGAGCAAATTAAAATAAAAATCAACAACAACAACAACAAATAATAAGTGTATATGTGTGAAATGCTTAATTGTCAACCATATTAAACAACGCCAAGAACTCAAACAGCTACCGCAACACCAACAATCAGCACATATTTGCAATGCATATTGAAACAAATAGGAAGGTTCAAGCTTACTCTGGTACTGGACCAAGCAATACCCTGTATCTATGCAGATTTTACCAATGCCAAGGAATCTATAAGTTGCTCCTTTCCAAGGTAAGTACACGTCAATCATAAATATGTATTGTCAATATATCAAAAAGTGCTCATTGTCCTTTGATTTCGAACAGATAATTGCTGAGGGTATTAAACTTTTCTGATAAAGTTAAAGGATTCCACATTGTACAATATATTCTTGAAGATGATACAAATCGTTTTTGTTTACCAAGATCACCGGACCAAACTTAATCAATATACTCATTAGCATCGGACAGATATATCATATAGGAAAGATCGGAGTTTTGACAATTTGCAAGTAATCAGTTGGACTCCGATACTGCTAGGCAAATATATTTTTCACACACACTCCTTACCATATGCATACCACACTTAACCATTTCGCATTTACAGGGTATACGTAATACATCACATTAATAAACAATTAGTTGTTTCTCAAAGTGTGAGCAAATTTCGAACCAATTGAACTGAGTATGTTGACCACATTTATTTTCGATGCAATTTAATTTATTCAATTTTGATCATGCAATTTTTTTCAAGAGAATGCAAACATTTAAAAAAAAGTGTAATAATAATAATAAATATGTCATTTTCAATTTAATTATCGTGCACGTAGTGTGACAGAATCTCGAATTTTTCAATATTTATTAATAAATTTAAGTGCAGTTGTTTTAAATGGCAATAACTAATGGAAAAACTGGATTTGGTTTGCAGCAAATAAAGGGGAAAGTCTGAGAAACTGAGACAGAGAGTATCAAATTAAAGTGAAAAAGCAATGATAAGGTCCTTTTAATGGTCCAGTTACTCAAAACAAGTTTATTGTTATGTGCTAATAGGACTTAAAGATTTATTAAGATGTATATAAATATGTCAAATATAAATCCACATTAATTTTTATGAATACACTGGAACTTAGTTTTACTTATTCAAATATCTATTTTCGCTTCATTCTGAAATTACTTAATTACAGTCTGGCTGGACACACACGCAATCATCATGTGATCCTCACATACACTCAGAAAATACCGCCTTATTTTTTGAATATCGCCAAGCGATACTCACCTTATTATTCGGAAAATATATATTTTGATGTCGAAGCTATGACTGACTGTCAGCGGTATTTTTATATTTCTAAACAAAGAAACATTTTTTTTAGTTTCAGAGGAATTTTTATTTTCTTGTATTTAGAAAATGTAAATTGGGCATTTTCTTATCAAGAAGTGTTTTTCAAATTGTAAGATAATATTAAAGTCATGCATTTAATGGAAATGATGTCAGTTTTCTTTCTACAGTCATGTCAGATGTCATTGCAATTTGATAACATGCAAGTTGTCATTTTCCTTTGCTGTTCTTATCTGTCAATTAAAATATTACATTTGATTCTGACAAAAACAGATTCAATTGAGCTATCAGAGTTTTTATATTTGCGCATTTATAAAGACATCTGGCTAAGAAGCCAAACAAGCCGGAAATTGAATTGCAAGGCGGGCAGGAGTCGAACTACTCTTTCGAATGTTTGTGTTTGCCTCCATCGATGGCGTGCTGCTGCAAGGACCACAGAAAGCGCAGCAAGATAAATAAAGAATTGCGAGGAACGAAATCAGCTTGAAATCGCGACACAAGATGTCAATTTCATTACGAGAGAGGACGATGGCTATGACAGTGTGCAGAACTCATCTGCATAAGGGGGAAATTACTTTTGCTACCAACTGCCAGCGACTACAGCAACAACTAAATGGCAAAAGCAAACGCAGCTGCTTGGACAAAGTTTTGTATGCCAAAAAAAAAAAAAAATTGAAAAAAATCGTAAAAAATGACAAAAATAAATCCAGGCAAAAAGTAAAATGCTGAAATGAACTATTCACGACAATTTCCGCAGTGGAAGAAAAAAGTAACCAACTGAAATTTATGTAAAGCAACAACAAAGTCAGCAAACAAATACAAATGAAGCCAACTACGGGAAAAATAAATTACCCCCAAAAGGAAATAACAAGAAGAACAAGTCAAAAATAAACAAACATTTGCAATTGGGTAGTTGGAAAAAATGCAATTATACTTATGAAATATGCATATTACAACAACTACTTTCAACCAACCGAAAAAAAATACCCTGTGAACTCCTTGAAATATGCCACGAAATAGCTGCACCTATCGAATTGCAAGCAATTCTTAGCGGCTGCTTCAGAAGCCTAAAGCAGTCACGACGAAGAGGGGCACGAGGCAGCATTTTGATAAAGGACCTGTGTGTGTATGTGCCAAAGTTTTGTGCGAAACATGTTTGCCATACTTTTTATCTGCACCAAATTCCTTTTGCGAGCAGTTTATTAAAGGATGCGAACAACAGCCAAGCAGTGTCCTGAACAAAAGAGGTCCTGCATGTGAGTGTGTGAGTGTGTGTGTGTGTGAGTCTAGAAAGTTGTAAGTGCATTTCGCATAAATGGAAAATTGTTCAATTTATCGGCGCACAAAGGAACACACGAGCTGGGAACGTGGCCAAGAAATAACTTGTAAAACTTTATGCAATTGAATAGACAAATATTTATGTTGGTCAACTCGGGCAACTGTTGTAACTAAGCCTCAGTATTATGAATATCATGACTATGTTTCAGCCCGCCCTCCACAAAGCACTCGCCTCACGTAATTGCCACAAATGAGGCGCATCAAATTTGATTTGATTTGAGCTTTTAAACCACAACAACAATTGAAGAACAACATTTAAAGTGCTGTAAGCAGTCGTGAGCAGGATAAGGAGCTGTGTAAGGAGGATGATAAAAATATCAACAAGCCACCAATAAAACATTCAACATTCAAGGAGTGCACCGAGGAGAGCAGAGCAGAGCAGCCAAGTGAACATTGGACCATTGTCGAAATGACATCAATAAAATATTTAAGGCGACAACAAAGAGAAGCAGCCACCAGCACCACATTCGCATCGAGGAATGGCCTTCAAGCTTCAACTGCCTCATCCACATGCCCCTGCCCCTGCCCCTGCCACGCCCCACAGTTGGCAAAACAAACTCAAGGAGGGCGCTGAATGGAGAACTCCACTCGACTAGCGCCGTGGCAAACGAGCTTAACAGGATAAACCGATGAGAACTGACGAAGGCAATGTGCAATGTGAAGCAACTTGAGATGGAGGAGGAGAAGGACGAGTTTGAGCTTAAGATTGAGGATGAGGATGAGGATGAAGACGAGCAACTCACTTGGAACCAGCTCCAGGTTTTCACTCATCTCGGTTTCAACTCGACTTTGAAGTGCAATAGCGGAATTTGAATTCAATCGCAATTGCAATCGCTTCCCTTTCAGCAACAGCCCCCAACCCAACCCAACCCAGTCCAACTTCATCCCCTGCCTTGAAAGCAACTCCATAACTGGCTTTTTATTGCGGCTCCCCTTCTGTTCCCTGTGTGTTATTTGTGGTCGCCTCGTGGCAAGCGGCTTAGACTTGTTAGCAACGTCTTCCAACTGTTTACGGGTCTTAGACTCGCGCAGAGTGAGGGTGCAGGGATGGGGATGGGCTTTAAAGGGGCTAAGTTTGCTCTGGAATCACAGCTGACAATCAGGGATAGCCCCAAGATGGGTTGCCACTGATAGGCGGAAGACAGCAATTCGAATTGGAATTGGAATTGGAATCATTTCAAATGTTGACCAAATAGGCCATTGAGTGGATGTTCCTCTGGTTCGGCTTCGGTTTCGATTTCGATTTCTCATAATTTACATCGTTATTTTAGTAACTGCCTCCGGTTCAACGGATTTCTTATCTTTAGTATTTGTGCATTTTTCCAAATTTACATATTTTAATCAGCCAGCGTCGATTTCCCAGCGGCAATCAATTTGCTGGCAGCGAACGCTTCGCTTCATCTTTCAACTCAACAATCAGTTGAGATTTTCTATTTAGATTTTCTTTGATCTAATTTCGCCGGGTAGTTGCAATTTGTAAGGAACACTTTATGGCTGCTGCTTTAAATTTGAAGTTAAACTTCTGTCTTCACCTTGGCCCGTTCTATACGTTATCTGGTATGGGTTGCCAAGCGATGACGGCTAGAAATGATTAATGAGGGTTTCCGTTCACGCACTCGATTATTGCTGGTTGTGGCAAATTTGCATTTAAGTTTAAAGTGTTGTGGTCTATTAATATACAGACAATTTGAGGGGTCGTGCTTCTGTCAGGTCAATAAAGTATCAAATTACAATTTCAGCCCGTGGGCTATTCATCTAATGGGTCAACACCCTCAGTGAGTGGCTTTTGAAGTTGTTAGCCGCTGGCGAATATTAGATTGGTAGCAATACACTAGTTGAGACCTAATGGCCATCATTCCATCATGATAATTAAATATGGCCTATCCATTAGTACTCTAACGTAGTCTAGATAAATGATATTATTGCTTGCTATGTTTGTTTTGAAATGAGTCCTTAATAAATAGACGAGGCTGAGCTTCCATTTCCATACATTTTATTTTCAACTATTAATTAATACTGGTAATTTATTCTGAAAAACAGAACTAAAAGTTTTGTCGTATTACAAAAAAAAAAAATATAATTTATTTTTAGTTTATAGTTT
Source organism: Drosophila trichaetosa (assembly GCA_035043205.1). Lineage (NCBI taxonomy): Eukaryota > Metazoa > Arthropoda > Insecta > Diptera > Drosophilidae > Drosophila > Drosophila trichaetosa. The sequence goes on along the minus strand of JAWNNE010000535.1, from coordinate 3,131,827 downwards.
ATTTATAAAGTTATCAGCTTAGCATTCACAATAATAAGGAGTTCCAAACTAATGTTGAACAATCCAACACATAATAATTCCAAATTAATTATTTAAATAAACGTATTTGATAAATAAATGCAAATGGATCTGATGACATAACAGAGATCGATCGAAAATTGAGCTTTTTTAAGAGCAATTTATTTGTTTACCGATCTAAAAACTCACTAAAAACATAAATATAAAAATGTATTACACAGATTTTTTTCACTCCAAGTGAATTTTACTTTGGCCGTGCATTTCTGTGCCGCTCTTAATTGATTTATTTAAAAGCTTTTATTCAATTTAAAATGTGACATTTTTTCACTTATTACTTTATTTAATCTATAGCTTTTTCCATTTTTTTTTCTTTCTTTTTTTTACCTTTAATGGTCAATAAGTGTTGCGGTCCATGCTCGTCGAATAGGCTCATTTTGTGAAGGTTATATTGAACTAAATTCGTATATCATTCGTAGAAAGCCCTTAGGCTGTATTATGATTGATTGACACTGACTTAGTACTGGTTAAATAATAATTATTTCACATTCATTATTAGTCAAATGAGATTTAAACTTAAAATACCTTTCATTCTAATATTCTCGGGCTATTTCTAATAATTAAATCACATTGCAGGCATTTTAACTGCATTATTTTTCGAGCATCTTTAAGCCATAATTTTTGCAGCTTGCCAAACAATATTTCACACAGGCGGCAATTAATACAATTATTATATTTAATGGCATGCCACAATGCATATGAAATTTCCTGCGGCCGGAAACGACACATACGCACACACACACATGTTCATTTATATAGCTCGTCGCCGTTGCTCACTTGAAACCTCGTGCCAAAAATGAAAACCCCGTTGGGAGTTTTGTAGACAGTCGCCGGAGGAGATTGTCGGGGAAGGCCATTCAATTACACCTGCTTACGAGCATTACAACGCCATTATGCTCAGTGTGTGTGTGTGTGTGTGTGTGTGTAGGTGTGTGTTGCCATGTGTGAGTGAAGGTGTGTGTTGGCATACTTTGACGTCGAGCACTTGGCAGCCAACGCGTCGGCAGCTTGACTACGTCCTCTACCTTGTGCTGCAGACTTGGCAACAATTTTATTACATTTTCGACTGTCGACACTTTTGTTCTGTTGTTGTTGATGTGGTTGCTTATTACTTAGTTACAATAGCAACAACAGCAGCAACAGCAACAATAATCCAAGCACAACTCGAGCCCAAAGTGCCAACAATAATAATTACAACGGCAACAACAATCACAGTTGCAACTGTCTGCCAAAAAGTTTCTCTGCCTCCGCTGCCGTGTGCCAAAAAAAAAAATACAGACGACGGCAAATGCCACATAAAACATAAATGAAGAACAACACCAACTACTGAAGAATGGTTTTATTTTCCGCAACTACTGAATATCCTGCTTAAAGGTAAGATTCAATTATATTATGGCAGTCAACACTAAATTATTTTTCTTTCTGAAACACTTCTGTTCTCTTTACTGTATTCACAACGGCAGACTCTTCTTCCTCCTCAAGTTGGTGATCGACATCGATATCAATGTTAAGCACATGGTTGCATGTTAGTTTACAGATGTTATGTTACAGTCTTAGTACCACATCACTGTTAGCTACATTACGCGCAGCCTGCTACAATATTTTCCAATAATATCAAATAAATCGTTTCATTACAGTTGTTAAAAAAAGGAAAATAAATTGTTTTGATCAAATTTGCTTAATATTAAGTTTCTTATGAAACTACTGCATTAACCAAACTATTAGTGTAATTCTTGTACTAGCTAGTTAAGTAATCGCTAGAAAAAAATCAAACTATCGATATTTTGACGCTACTGTAGGGTATCTAGCGACGACAACAACAATTAAAAACAGTTACATAAATGCAAACTAGAGACTGCGACAGAGCCACAGAAAGAGAGAGAGGAGGGAGCGGAACTCACTGCAATTTGGGTACTCATGAGAAAACGGTAAGCAAGAAACAAAAAATAACAGATGTATTTAGCACGCCGAAGATTAAATGCCCTTGCAGTCTGGTGTCAACCAGATTTTCCTAGGGGAGTTGAATAATATATAGGAGCCAAAAACTTACTTACTACAAGATTTAATTAAGACCAAATTATCCATTTCCTAACTCAGTAAGAGGAATGTACTCAAATTACGAACTTCAACTTTCAACAAGATAGCTTCAAAATCGAATGGAACAGTCCGACACAATTACAAACAAATATTTATTTATTTCATACATTCACGAAGAAAATAATACCCTCGCCAAGGGTAAACAAAAAAAAAAATAACTGAAGCGAAACTCTGCTGCAAATTTTTGGTTATTAAATTTTCAATATGGATTTGAATCCGCGCTTGCAGCCCACAAAGTTTTTGGCCCAGACCCAGACGCAAAGTGTTGAAACATGTTACACACTGAAAACAGCAGCAACAACTGCAACAACTACAACAACAAGGAGCTGCTGCTTGTTGGCGTGTTGTTCGTGGAGATTTAATTAGTTTTTATTGCCACAAAAAGAAAATGTGCCGCGTTTTGTTGTTATTGTTATTGTTGCTGTTGCTGCATTGCATAGCTGCATTTCAGAGCTGTTGTTAGTGATTGCTGCTGTTGCAGGCAGGCTGAGTGTTCTCTCTCTCTCTCTCTCTTTATACCCCTCTCTTTTTTACAGTGCTCGTTGTGCTGCATGCGATTTGGCGTTGGTGTCGCCGTTTAATATTTTCATTTTATGTTGCATGCTGTTTCTATTTGCACAGTGTGTGTGGAAATGTTTGTATTTATACACAGCAAAAAAGGGTGCGAAAGAGAGAGAGAGGGGAAGGTTGTGAGACAGAGAGAGCTGCACAAAGAGTACAAAGCGTTTAGTGGACACCTTGTTTGTAGTTGTCAAGGACATGGCACTATATTTTGAATAGGTGAAATATTAGCAAATGACTTTGACACAAGCACTTTTCGCTTTTCATCCAACTTGTTTCAAGTATATTATGAGAACTTTAAAATTTATTGTTTTTAGCAATATAATAACAGCAATATAGCATAATTTGCTTGGAACGTATCCATTTTATAATAACAAATTTTCTAAATAATTCGTTAATTAATTATACGGTATTTGTGTTCAGTTATTTTAAGTCAGTAAGTGAATGTTGAAAAGATCCGAGCATTATTCGTTTTATCATGCACCAATTGAAGTAATCTGTGGTTAAATATCGAGTGCTTATTACAGAATTTTGAGAACTATGAAAACTTTTCTAATGGCCTGCTGGAATTGCCAACAATCTAATATTATTATTATTATTATTATTATCATTAAAAGTAAAAGCTTAAATGTACTCAGATTAATGCTGCCTAAAGAGCTCTTTGAGACAAGATGCCTTTTCCCTGCAGGATTGCCGCAGACTTATTTGCCAATCAAGTGCTTTTTATCCATTTATAAGAATATTCTCACGACACTCCTGCCGTGCTCAAGTGTATTAAATGTAGTGAAACTTTAACACAAATAATTATAATATATCTCCAAGCAGTTAATCTTTTTTCCGCCCGATGTTCAACAACCTGAACAGTCCCAATTTGGCAGACCGCAGCAGCAGCAGTATCAACTACAACAATAACAACGAGAATCGCAATAGAGTCGGGAATTCTGATGGCCAACAACAGCAAACGATAATGAAAAAGTGGAGAAACAAAACTAGAACCAAAGTTTGGCACTAAATTCACAAATTGCTCAAGTTTTAAAGTTTCGACAGCCCCATGAAGGGTGGATAAGGAGAGAGCATTGCTGGTTTGGGGAAACTATTCAAAACAGAGATTTACGTCGCTTATGGCCGAGGGGCGAGCGGGGGCTGTGGATGTAGGGGGTGGAAGTGTGGGGTCTATGAAGTTGGAATAGCATTGGGTGAGGATAGTTAACAGATTTGCTTGCATAGTTTGTGGGTTGTTGCCTTCATTTAACTACCAGCTGGCAAATTGAAATAGTAGCAAAGATTGTTGTTGTTCTTCTTGTTGTTGCCAGTTCAACTTGGCTTAGTTGAGTTATTAAAAAGCAATTTGTGGACGTCAAGGCAAGTCTGTAGCAGATTGAGCGTAAATGCAGCTGAGCTCCAACTTGCTCGCATCGCAAAACTTGCGTTTGCAATGGGGGCCGCCAATGGGTTAAGTACCTTACAAGCCATCACAAGCCAATCTTGGTCTTAGCCAAATCAATTAGAAATATGAAAGCAGATAATTTGTAATCGCCATCAAAAATATTCATACATACTCGTCAAATATTCTAGTTTTATAGCCAAATTTCATTTACAAAGCTTTGCATACTTGGAACAGTTCTTTTAGGAGCACAGGCCCTGTTGATCTTGATCAAGAATATATGTACTTGAAAGACTCCGAGATGCTTTCTTCTTAATTGTCTGTTCGGCTTCTGAAATACTTTGAGAGAATTTATGAAATATATGAAATATATCTAATAATAAATATAATAAATGAATTATAATCAAAATACTTACAATATTGGAAATAATAATAAAATTTGATTAGCCATGCACATGAGTGTTACGCTGCTGTGCAGTAATAAAATTCACAAGTCGCTATTTTAAAAATAACTGGCGAAAGCAAGTATGCAAAGTTTATTTAACACACATTCGGGCAATAAATTATGAACTAACCAAATACGACGCGACTGTACCACAAAAATAAAGTTAAAATTCTTCCGAAGGGAAGGCAAAATCTACAGTCTGGAAAAGCCACATTCAAATAAAGCGAAAATCATTATCTGAACATGAAAATCTGGTTAACTTCGTTTAGAGGATGCTAAAAATAGCAACGAAAAAAGTATTACTTTACTTAAGAGTGCCCGACTAGGAGATACCCCTTACTCACACATAAAATTATTTTTCATTATTTTCGTAAGAGTTTAAAATCACACAAATGACATTTAAAGTGTGATTAAGTCAAGTGGCTGCTCATGTCAAGATAAGTTAATCAGAAAATAGTAAGTATACCCTTGATCAGTTAAATTGTGGATTTCTGAAAGATATACTTAAACAAAAGATGGGCTGCATTTCATATGTTATTTCTGATTGTTTTATGCACTTGGCCAACATCATTTGAATGTGTACAGGGTGTAAATAGAAAACAAAATGGATGGCAACATTTTTCAAATGCAGTCGAAAAGCCAACGAGCAAACTCACATAAGGAGCTGTGGCGAAATGCAAATGCGCTGCCTGAAAAGTGCTGCCAAGTGGCGAAAGTGGCGCCACGGCAACCATTCAGGGTTGGGACAAGGAGGCCGCGAGGCAAGGAGGAGGTGCCAACAAGTTTGCGGCGCTAAAAGTTGTTGAAAGCGCCCGGCTTAGGCAGGTGGTGTGAAGGGTGGTGCGAGTGGCGCCGGGACAATGTCATATATTATGTTAGTCAAGGCAGCTGGCAGCGGAACCTCCAACAACAACAACAACAACAATAGCAACAATGCAACTTGCATTAAATAACGGAAATGAAAACAAAAGACTTCAACTTCCGGACAAGGCGCGAGACGAAGAGAAAGCAAAGCCACCAAATTGCACTCGAGTGAAAATGGAAAGTGCCAATGTGGCTTTTGTTCTCACTCTCTCTCTCTCTCTCTCTCTCTCTCTCTCTCTCTGTCTTTTGTGATATCTGCTGTTGCTTACTTTGATTGCATTGCCAGCTTGTGAGTTTGTGTTTGCGGTGCAGGTGTGCTTGCAACCCCGCATGTGGCATAAATAATTTGCACTCAACGGGGAAAACAAACGACGCCCAAAGTCGGCACTTGTGGAGCCACCCAAAATGTAAAAGGAGGGCACAGAATGTGCAACTCCAAACCGGCAAACATTTCCCGCAGGAAACGTCCTATGTTCTTTGTTCTTTTGTTTTTCCCCCGTGCACCCCCCCCCCCCCCAAACACACACACACACAATTTTTATTGCAATTGCCACTGTTGCTCAAGTGCAAGGCCACGTGGGGTATCCTACTCCTGTGGATGCGATCCTACGCAACTCTCACTAGCTCTGACTGGGAAAATGGGAGCACCGCAGTCATTATTTAACTCTATATACTTGACGGTTTTTTATCTCTAAAAAATTGCAATGCAGTTCATATAATTTAATTTGTAACTTTAATTTTGAATTGAATCTTACATTTGTAGTTTTTAATTGTGTTTAAGTGTTTTAAGTCACATTAAATAAATAAATAAAATGTAAATTTAAAAAGCAGAAAAGCGCACACAAAAGCGAATGTTGTCCACATTATTTTTATCCTCGGTTAGTTTTATGTGCTACTAAAAAAATGCTAAGTAATGGAAGTCGAGTACCAGAAACCCAGGAACAGGCCCAGCCTTAGTTTCAGTCTCCGACTCAGTCTCAGTCTCAGTTATATTGCCCGTTCTGCTTCCGCTTCCGCTTCTATGGCTGCTGTGTTGCAGTCGATGCAGCAGCTGGTGGCACGTATATGAATAAGTGGACTAGCTGGCTTGATAACAGCTAGAATTTATTGGCAATTGAGAGTCAGGCAAGTGGCTAGAAAGAGAGTGTTGCTTGTGGTTGGGCTGGGTTAATAGAATTGCAACCGGAACAAAGGATTTAAGCAGGAAAAGGGAACAACGAAGAATGAATGAAGTTCAAGCTCAAGTAAGAAGCAACTGCAAAAGTCTTTCAGCGCGTTGAATTTGTATTTATGATGACATTAAATTGCCGCCAAAATAGGAAAAGGGCCAAGATAAATAGCAAAACAAAACAAAAACCACTCAAAGCCGCGTAAATTGAGGCGCCACCCGTTGTCCCTTCAGCACCCCGCAGCAGTCTACAAAAAAAAACTTTTACCCATTTTAGTTTTTGCGGTCAGCAGCGAACACAAATGGAACAAGACAGGAGCAAGCAGGACACGAAACGAAGAATGGAACGGGACAGCAACACACTTAGTGGCAAGTTGCTTTTCTCATTTTTTGCCAGCAACTTTCTTCCTCCTCTGCCTCTGCCTCTGCCTCTGCTTATTCTGCATGTTTACTATTTTATTTTATTGCGACGCGCCGAGAAGAAAAGATACAAAAAACAAAGAGCCAAAAAAACTTGGCGTTAAATTACTGCGAGCTCTCGAGGGCATAAAACCGAAAATGGAAATTTATGTCCCAATTGCATTTCGCATGCCCCAAAGTGGATACCCAGCCAGATTATTGGTCATTTTTTGTTGTTGTTGCAGGCGCCCCTTAAAGGTTGGCTAATTATATTAAATTTGCATTAAAATTGTAAATTTCATGCATCGATTAACACTCTGCTTCAAATTCTATTGCGGTTTTCCCTGTGGCCTGACAGCTCATTAAAACGTAATTTGATATCTTATTGACTTTTGACCCGTGCGGGGGCTGACAGCACTGCAGCCATTCGCTTAAGAACGCCTTAAGCGAAACGCCAGCGCGAAGCAACAGTAAAGCGAACCATTTATCATTTCCTGTCGCACTTCTAAGCCGTAGTCGCGACAAACACCCAGCAACGCCCCCGCCACCGCCCACGCCAACGCCACGCCTGACAGCCCGGCGTACTCGCTGTCCGGCATTATTTAATGCTGGCTTTAAGCGCTGCCACCGCTGCCACACCAGGCACACCTCATAAAAGGTAAACCACCCGGTGAAAGTAGATCAAAGAAAATCGAAACAGAGTCTCTCAACTGATTTTTCAGCTGAAAAGCAAATTGATTGCCGCTGGGAAATCGACACTGGCCGATTAAAATATGTAAATTTGAAAAAATGCACAAGCACTAAAGATAAGAAATCCTAAAATAACGATGCAAATTATGAGAAATCGATATCGAAACCGAAATCGAACCAGACGAACATCCACTCAATGGCCTATTTGGTCAACATTTGAATTGTATCCGCCCAATTCTGATTCCAATTCCAATTCGAATTGCTGTCTTCCGCCTATCAGTGGCAACCCATCTTGGGGCTATCCCTGATTGTCAGCTGTGATTTCCAGAGCAAACTTAGCCCCTTTAAAGCCATCCCCATCCCTGCTCCCTTACTCTGCGTGAGTCTAAGACCCGTAAACAGTTGGAAGACGTTGCTAACAAGTCTAAGCCGCTTGCCACGAGGCGACCACAAATAACACACAGGGAACAGAAGAGGAGCCGCAATAAAAAGCCAGTTATGGAGTTGCTTTCAAGGCAGGGGATGAAGTTGGACTGGGTTGGGTTGGGATGGGGGATGTAGCTGAAAGGGAAGCGATTGCAATTGCGATTGAATTCAAATTCCGCTATTGCACTTCAAAGTCGAGTTGAAACCGAGATGAGTGAAAACCTGGAGCTGGTTCCAAGTGAGTTGCTCGTCTTCATCCTCATCTTCAATCTTAAGCTCAAACTCATCCTTCTCCTCCCCCATCTCAAGTTGCTTTACATTGCACATTGCCTTCGTCAGTTCTCATCGGTTTATCCTGTTAAGCTCGTTTGCCACGGCGCTAGTCGAGTGGAGTTCTCCATTCAGCGCCCTCCTTGAGTTTGTTTTGCCAACTGTGGGGCGTGGCAGGGGCAGGGGCAGGGGCATGTGGATGAGGCAGTTGAAGCTTGAAGGCCATTCCTCGATGCGAATGTGGTGCTGGTGGCTGCTTCTCTTTGTTGTCGCCTTAAATATTTTATTGATGTCATTTCGACAATGGTCCAATGTTCACTTGGCTGCTCTGCTCTGCTCTGCTCGGTGCACTCCTTGAATGTTGAATGTTTTATTGGTGGCTTGTTGATATTTTTATCATCCTCCTTACACAGCTCCTTATCCTGCTTATGGCTGCTTACAGCACTTTAAATGTTGTTCTTCAATTGTTGTTGTGGTTTAAAAGCTTAAATCAAATCAAATTTGATTCGCCTCATTTGTGGCAATTACGTGAGGCGAGTGCTTTGTGGAGGGCGGGCTGAAACATAGTCATGATATTCATAATACTGAGGCTTAGTTACAACAGTTGCCCGAGTTGACCAACATAAATATTTATCTATTCAATTGCATAAAGTTTTCCAAGTTATTTCTTGGCCACGTTCCCAGCTCGTGTGTTCCTTTGTGCGCCGATAAATTGAACAATTTTCCATTTATGCGAAATGCACTTACAACTTTCTAGACTCACACACACACACACTCACACACTCACATGCAGGACCTCTTTTGTTCAGGACACTGCTTGGCTGTTGTTCGCATCCTTTAATAAACTGCTCGCAAAAGGAATTTGGTGCAGATAAAAAGTATGGCAAACATGTTTCGCACAAAACTTTGCCACACACAAACACAGTATTTTTTGTGGCACGCCTCATTTGGCATTCCCTTGAGACTCTTGTTAGGCATGAACAAAGAAATTTTGTTTATTTTGATCAATACTTTTTTTGTGTTCGCACGGATAAAACCATGAATCTGTTTCTGGTATTGGCCAGCAATTTGTCGCACAAATATGCAAGACTTTGAGAATGCAAACTATGAAAATTGCTTGCCACATGCCACATAGGAGTATAAATATTATGCTTCCTTAACTGAATATGTGTGTTTACTATTATTAGGATCTAATATAAGAACAGAAGTTATCTTAATAGCTTGAGCAAACATCTCTGCATGGCAAGAAAAATGGGAGACACATTTAAAAACTTTATTGAAGATTAACAAATAGTAAATATTATATTTTAATTCAAACCTCAGAATATCAGAGTTATAAATAATTATAAATACTAATCAGAAAGGAAGATTTTGTTGAGTTAAAAGCAAATCCCTGCTACACATCAAACTCAGTTATTTATTTTATTTTTCCTAAGCTATCAATGGACTTAAGCGATATTTCTATAAAAACAAGTTGCAAAGAAAAGGATGAGCTGGGTCAAGAAATATTTTGTACTAATCATTGAAGGAGTTTCTTCATAATCTTCCTTTCAAGTTCTGTATTTATATATACCTCTTATAAACCTCTTATAAACATATCATGTATAATTCAATGCTGTGCGTATCTATAATAATTTAATTAAATCAGAAACACATATGGCTCTGTGCTGCTCCCGCCCACTGTTGAATCTCTTTAAATGGCATTGCTTTAAGAGGTGGGCCCGCTGTTCACTTTCGATAATCGAAAGCTATTATGCCCACATAAGTCTGTCGCCCCCAATTTTTTGTATTGTTGTTGTCGAGGTTTTTATGCAAATATTTACATATGCGCGACGACACACTTTTCACGCCCACTGTCCTTGTGGGGTGGGCAGTGAGGTTTGAGGGTACCCCGACGGCGGCTACATTTATTTTTCGACTGTTTGCCGTCGCCGGGTGGATTCTGGCTACTGTCTTGTTGTCCTGCTGCCTCCTGCCTGCCTCCTGCCTGCTTCCTGGCTGCTTCCTGCCTGCCTTCCTGCTTTGTGCCTGCCAGTCTGTCTGTCTCGTATTTTATTGTTATTTTTGCTATTAAATTGCGTCGGCTTATCGCACGTTTAAATAGCAACAGCAACAATAACAACAATGATGATGTGCCACGCCTCCCACCCGAAACAGCCGTTTGAATTGTAACTTTTAACTCCATTTATTGTAAATTGTTGTCGCTCGCTTTGCCGCAGGCGCCGCGTTGCGTGTGTGGGCGTGGCATCTATCATTACAGATAAGACACCAAAAAAAAAAACACAAATAAAAAAAAAAGAAAGAAAAACGCGCTTGTTTTACTTGTCTTTAAAATTTCCAGTTGCTCCTCAGTCGATGGTCCCCACGAAAAGAATTCGCTGGCGGCACGTTCTTTATTTCTGTTTCAGCGTAGATGACGTTGATATGTTGACTCTGCCGCCTTGTCGTTCTGTCGTCCTGTCGTTTATCTTTTGTTCTGGGGAATGAAAATGCCAGCATCAGTCCGTAAAATATGAAATTGTTCGCCATTTTAGTTCGAAAACGTAAATTCTATTGAATATTATTGGTTACAGTAAGAAAATAATGAAAGTCTGAAATAATAATTAAATTAATTAATTGAAATAAAGTCAAATATAATTAAACATATTATTTCTCATGTTGAATGTCACGAACCTTCTTTTTGCTTTTCAACTCCATGTTTTATAACATTTCAATAGGTTCATCAATATTCAAAATATAAATGTTACTTAGAAAATAACATTCTTTTTATAAATCTTCTTTATTTACTGCTTATGTATTTCCAGCGTGGTTGATAATTTAATTTCATGAAATATTTTGATCTTCTTTGTATTATATTGATTCCGATTCCCTTTCTTCGTTTTGCTATAGCTTTATAGATAAGCATTTATTATTATTTATTGTACACATAAATCGCTTGTGTAACGTCTTTTTTTGAGATGATGTTATGCGAAACACTTAAATTATGAAGAATAGATGCAAGTGTTGTTAACTGTTTATCATTGAATATGTAGATAGGACGAGCTTGTTATATGACTGTCGATAGGAATATTTTTACCATTGTATTTTTATTGTATTATAGTTGATGGCTTAGCGATATACATTGATATGTTTGGGCTTATCAACAATAAAGTTGAAATTATGCTTAATTGCACTTCAAGCGTCTACCGCTCAGATATCGATACTCTACTGATATCGCTGAAGTACTGACTCGATTACTTGCTCACAATAGCATCGGGGCAATGACAACAAGGTTGCCAGATAGCTTTGATCACTTCTTGTTTGTTGGTCCCATATATTCATTTAATATATAATTCATATTACGACAATTATTAAATTTATTACATTTTTATTAATCCATAAAGAACTTATAATAAGATTTCTTTGCATTAAAATGTTTATAAATTTAAGTCGACAATGTATTATACAAATTTAAGCTCTCTAATTGTTTTATTTATTCGTTTTATATTTTCTCTTTATTACTCTACAAGTATAATCTGTTTACATTTTTATTTACATTCGTCGAAATAATCAACTAATTTTGACAGCAGCTTCCCCGCAATCCATTTATTTTGGTGTTTATTTTCGGAATATGAGATGAAAATAGTAATCGACAAACAAGCAATTTTAAACATTTATTTCGCTTTCATTTTGTGTGATCCTTCGCATATATAAAATAATCTGATTGAGTTGGGTTCATGAGCTAGAATAAAGTACATTGTGTACACGTCGATAGGCAGTATCGCATACCACCACATTCTATGGGCTGGGCTGGAGTAAACTAAGCTAACCGAGGTTGCCCACTGTAAAGAATAAAAACTAAACGTATTACATAGGTCAAGAGCCATAAGCAAGTTGTTTACTTCTTTGCGAGTCACCTGGCAACTGCTTAAGACAATATATATAAAAAGCAAAGATACAAATGAAAGTGGCCGAGAACAAAAACGCAAACAAACTGAATGGGCTGCCTCGCAACTCTATCACACTATGCTACCCAGACCTGAACTAACTGAACTCAACTCAACATAAGTCAAGTCGGTCTGTCGACTTCTTGCCTGAGTTTGACAGCCCGTCGAGTCTTTTCAAATTGAATCAACACAATTTTCTTTGCCAGAGTTGTCGACCTCTTCTTTTTGTGCATAAACAAGTGACCGCGTGGGGTGGCTGGGTTGAGTACGCTCGTCATGGCGGCACTTGGCAAGCCACTTAATTACAAAATAATAAAGATTCTTGTGGCAGACACTGACGCCTTCATTAACACAATTCTGTTGAAGGGCCTACAGCCCCGGTGTTGCCAGCCCCGAAAACTTATTCTAATTTTCAGCGTTGTCTACAATGACCTGGTTACTTTAGTTGCCGCACATTCTAACCACGCACACCCTACCCTTCCCCTTCCACGTTCCACGACACGATGTTAATTTCAATTTGTAAAGTCGTCAAAGTTGTCTGCCTGGCAGTGGGGGAGGCGAGGGGCCGCTGGGATCCATGCAGGTGGGGGCGTGGTCGCAGCAGTGGCTCGTGTCCGGTTTGCCGATTTGATTATTAATTGAAATTATGCTCGTCGGGACAACGCGCATTGAATTTCGGACAGTTTTGGCAGCCAGCCACTAATTTGCCAAGCCCCCAATCGCTGCAATGGTGCCAATTAATTTGGGCCACTTTGGGCCACTGGGAAGCAGCGACCATTGAACATGTCAAAGCTATGCTAAACTAAATTTTGCTAACCAGCTTTTTGAGTTTTTTTTTTTCGTTTTTACAGGCACAAACGAATTTTGGCTGCTAATTGCAATGAATGCCAAGCAAGTGGTAAATTTCTCGAGGAAATTTAATAGTTTTTGGCTTTAAATCTTGTATTTTACACATTATGAAATCTGTTATTGGTGACTCATCAAGTTAAAATAGCATTTTCATACTTTAATTACAAAAAATGTATTTAATGACATTGGATTAACAAAAATTATACATAAACAAAATTGCAATTAGTATTTACAACGTAATTGGATTAACAATTTAAAGTTAAGAGTGAGAGGACAAATAATAAGTAAATTAATCAGTTGTAGTGTAGGAGAGAATGAGCTCAATCGTGAAAGAAGTGCAAATTATTTAAAGTTGTTTCTTCAATCATTTTATATTGCTGGTGAAAATATTATAATATAAAATATAAATATTAAATCTTACCATACAACTTGTGCAAATTGATGATATTATTTTATTTCCTTAGAATAAACATGGCAACATTTTGCAGCGGCCAAAGTCAACACTTTTCAGAAGGATGCATATTTTCGCCATCCGGGCGGCAAAACTGTGCCTTGGCAAAGGTTGGCAAGTTGATCAGCATTTAGTAGACACGGATCTCATCGGAATCGTGTTCGCCATCATCTCTTAGCTGCTCCTTGCTGCAACAGTATTGCATGTAGCTGAGGAAGAAGAGCTGCTTCAGAGGCAGACTCGTAAAACTGATTCAGATGACTCCAAGCCGCATCAGCTCGCGGCTGAGGTGGCCCAGCAAGGCAGTCTTGAAAATATCGTGTGTGTATGGGTGGAAAAGGGGCTCCTGGAGTACACCAAAAGGCACAACCATTGTATTTTGATCTCGAATATCAAACGGTGTTGAGACCATGTTCATGCATGAATCCGATAAGTAGAAACCATGCGGCTTGTCCAGCTGCTTGAACAGGCGTCGAGTGCCGAACTCCAACAGACGCAAATGATTGCTGCCGATCCTCAAGCAGCTGCAAGTCATCATAGAAACTCGCCACACTGCTGGAATAATCTGCATGAATCGTCATACTGCCAATGCAGAGTTTCATCTTCTTCATATTGTCCCGCAGCAATTGCAGTTGACGACGCTTCAGAATCAGATGATTAGCATTCAATAGTCATTGAGAGGCCCAAACTGAAGACGGAACCAGCTCATCCACAGACTGATCTCGATCTAGGTATCTGATTCAGAAGCAGTGTATTGGAATTACTTTCCTGGCATCTGAGCTGAGCATCTAGCTTAAATACTCAGAGAGATAAGCAGCAAAATCATATTGAATAATTAATAATAATTTAGCTAGTAGAACTGTTTTGTGTGTTTGTCGTGATTTCTGTGATCTTCTCTCATTGATTATCATATTCAATAAAATAATTAATGTGCTCTTTTAAATATACAAAACAAGCTGAATAATAAATCAATCCTATATTTAAAATATTATATATTATTTAAATTATTGAAGAATAAAAACCATGACAACAAAATAAATTCTACTTGTTTTTAAAATACGTATCAAGGAGTTTAGTAAACAATACTCAATCAGTTGTCGACTATTGTCGTTCCATATATTTTTGACAGGTTGCACAGAGATCCCATTTCACTTTGATGTGCCACAACATGTCAGTGCATGTATCGTCTGGTTTTTCTTCTTATTTTTGTGCTGCCCCTTTGGACGGACGGTGAACCGCTCCGACATTTATGATGACAGGCGGTCATGTTGTGCGTCGTTCTAGTGCCACAGCCAGTTGGTGTTGCAGTCTCGGTGGCAGTCACAACTGATGTTGACACGTGCTACATCATCATAGCTGGCGATTCTTTTGCATTTTTGCTCAGCTGTCGTTCTGCTGGGGCACGTACAAAACATAAAAGTAACTGCACTGCGCTTTGTTGAAATAGTTGCAAAGGAAACGAGCGCCAAAGCACCGCAGGACCACAGGACTCGGCACGGGGCAAATGCCACTAGCAAAAAAAAAAGCCAGCATAGAACGACGCCCAAATTCAAACTGGACTTCAAAGTGTTAAAATTGCAGCGTCATGGTGTTTGTGTGTGAGTGTGTGTGCGATAGAGATTGTGTGTGAGTGATTTCCGTTGAGAGCAATGCACCTAAAACAAAAAAACAAAATGAAAGGACGAGAGCAAAGGAGCAGTGCAGAAAAACTAACCAGACATAAGCCCCAAATAGGAAAAAACTGCATAGCCTAATGACGACGAGGCAGAGAGACGGTCTGAAAAAGATAATATATCTCTTTGAACAGCGAATGCGAATTAAATCGAAGCAAACAACAAAAAAGAAAAAGAAAACAAAATGTGAGAACGACGAAGCTGATTCTCTCTTTGATGTCGGAATCCAACATAGCCAAACTGGCAGCTCATTAGGCAAGCATGGCTTCAAAATACACGCTTAATGCTTAATTAATTAATTAATTACTAAGCTTATTTTAACGAATTAGCATTCACTAAGTTCGATTCAAGTTGTTCACATTTAAAAGAAAATAAAACTGTTAAACAAATTCTAGTTTTAATACCAAAACTCACTTGAAAAGTAAAAAGGAAACACTGAAGAACAAAAAACTAACTCAGCGCATTTATTTATTCTCATAACCGATCTGAAATCACTGAAAATTTAATACACACAAAATTATTAATATTAGAATATTATTATTACTTCATTTATAGAAAAACATTTATTGAATCTGTCTGTCTTAGTTGTCGCTGTGATTGGTCGTCGTTTTGCTGTGCCCTTTTCAGTTTCTGTGTCAATTGATACTATTGCGTGATTTTAAATGTATTAAATTAACAAAATAGATTCCCTGTATTACTGTGCTTGTGTTCTGGTTTATTAATCTGAATTAAATTATTAATTATTATATTATATTATTATCAAAATTACATCAATATCGTATAAGAGACATATGTATAAGTTATATTAGAAAAAGGGTTGCCAACTCATCACTCAGCCGCCGCAAGTATTTACTGTAAGCATAAATATTCTCATGTTATTCCTTGCCATATCTATAGCTATATATATTTGCCATCTGTGATCAGCTGTTATAGCAATGGTATCAGAGTATTTTGCAGTCGGCTACGCCCGACTACAACGTCCTCAGTTCTTTATTTGAATGCATGCCAATTAAAAATTTGCACAATACAATTGCTTGCTTTTACTATGCTTACAAATAATTAATTAACGGATATTATCTTTGATATCCTTAAGCCTGATTTAATTTTATAATCTTAGGACTATGACAGTTTGTTCATACTTCATTATATTTATAACAAGGAAGCAAGGATCAACCGTCATTTTGTCTGGTCAGCTTCTGTCAAAGTCCAAATTCATTTTCTTCGTTGATGTTTATCACTGGATAACATTATATATTTTTCATGATAATCCAGCAGCATTTTTTTAAATATTCTTTGTTTTTTGTACCCTCTTTTTTGTGCTGCTTTATAATTTATGCAAATTTAAATTTCGCACTTGACGGCACTTGCGGCCTGTGCTTTGGTTCTTTGGCATTTTGTATTACGAGTTGGTCGCTGCTCATTTGAAGCCACTTTTGCCTTTTGTCTCTTTTTACAATGTTTTATTTACAACGGCTGCAACCTCAAAAAAATGACGGAAAAGTGATGGCATTTTACAGCTTTGTCTCATATAAAATGTCAACATATGTTTGTGAACAGTTTCCGTGGCAACCAAAAATATTTTTGAAACATTTGCCGCAATTGGCCATTACGTTGGCCAACAACACAGGTAATCATAAAAAGGTGCAAACATTAAAATTTCACGAGTCATTTCAAAGGGTCTTAGTGCAGCGCACAGAAAGAGCAAGTCAACCAAATTTGAAACATTGGTTACATTTTTTAATACTTTCTGAATTATACTCTCGGCAATGGTTAAACAATAATTTTAGAAAATTGCTATGAAATCATAGTTGAATTATCGAAACGAAAAAAGCCAGTAATTAAACATTCATTTTTTGGCTGAAATCATATTTGTATAACATTCATAAAACTCTCGGTAAAATGAATGCAGTTCTTACTGGACTTTAAAGTTAACTGGGTGAGTCTGTGTCTGCAAATAATCAATGTATATTTAATTGAGTATATGAATAGTTTTTTTTTATAAAATTTTTTTTTGTTTATAAATTTAAATGATTGCTTTTCTAATTTAATTTTGGAAATGTATTTTTTTTAATATTTAGAGTTCCGCTTTTCTCGCGCATTACAAGCAAAGAATTTTCTGGCTTAATACTTGACTTTATCTAGACACAACACACACACTCAGATAGAACGACAAGTAAAGTAAAGCTGCCATTTTAGCTCATTTCCGTCTTGAGCATTGTTGGATTCTGTCTATGTTGGGACTGCATCAACGCAACAATCGTGTCGACCAATTAAGCGCTTATCGCTTATTGCCATCGATTTCTTTGGCCGGATTTATCGCAGCTTCTGGCAGCTTTCGGCCACTGGTGCAGTGCTCAAATTTGGTGGCACAACTTCAATTAGACGCTTGAGCGAGCGACAGGGTGGCTCATAAGCAGATTTGCAAAGTCCTGACTGTGAAATTTCAACGCCGCATATTCATAAATGGCTCAGTAGTAAGCCAACCTGCCCCGCCTCCCTAGGTAACCTTAGGTAAACTTTAAGCTGCTTGCTTTAAACTAAAACTGTGTATGATTTAATAATTTATTCCCGACCAGGGCCGCTGGTTTTCGCACAGCTCAGTGAGCCGCTGAGGCAGCATGGAGCGGAGAACGGAGGACGGAGGACGCAGGACAAACAGACGCGCTGGGGGGGATGAACGTGGGTAAACATAGCGCTGGAAAATCATTGCAAGGATATAACCGCAACAACAACAAAAACAACAACACAAACAAAAACAGCTACTACAGGGTTTGTGCAGCTCTGACTGTGGTAATGGCATTGGCAACCTCAGTGGCAGTCCTGCGAAAAGGATCTTTGTTTTTGAGACTGTGTTTGCTTGCCCAGCTTTGGTTCGTTTCGCTGCGTTTCGTTTCGTTTCGATTCGGTTTGCTTTTCGCTTTTGGCTCTCACATAGTTGGCACGGCAACCATGAAATCAGCTCCATCGTTTTCATAAATTCTTAAAGCATCCATCATTGAAAAATTGCCAACAAAATTGCGCATGTTTGTGTGCAACAGCTCAAGAATTGGACAAACTGGCGACAATCTGGATAAAAGGGAAGGCGACTGTGGCAACCTTAACATTGATTTCAACATGCAATGCACTTGCAGGCAGTCAAGTGAAAGTTGTCATTGACTACTACAAATAAACAACGAAGTGAAATTTGTACCTGATAACATAACTCCATAAATATGAAATTATTCATGTGAAAGTTATGGAGAAGGATAAAGACAATAGGTAAACTTTACAATATATAGATAACAAATATAGCTTACATTTGATTTAAAGAAAATCACATTTAAATCTAAAATTGGTTTGGTTTGGGCTTTGATCTATAGTTAACTTTCTTCTTATTTTTAGTCAGCTGTATCGTTTTCTAACTCTTATCACTTGACTTAACAAATGTTTCTATTATTTGTCTTAATAAAGATATTGAAATAAAATTGCAATTAAGTGGCTGTCGGAAATCCGTTCCTCTCGAATATTAAGCAATCTTAAGTATTTTGCCCAATCAAATAATATTTTATTCTACCTTGAACAACACACAATTCCAATTGCCACAAGGCAAAGTTCCATTGGCAAATGCCACAATTGTCAGGCATATTGAAAGTCATAATCCGCATCCTGCCGCCACGTACACATTAATACTTATAAGGACCCCATGTAGCCCTTTGCTCTACCACGCCCACAAAGCACAGCATTCGCCCCATAAATATGTTCAACAACAAAAACTATTAACACAAACACAACGCTGAGTTATTACAAGGACCGCAAACGATAAGGCAATCGGCGAGCCCAAAAACCGCAGCTTGTCATAATAAAGGACATGATGGGCCGCACGCTTATATGGGCAGGGCGACCGCAGGACATCCATAAAAGAGTACAAAACGAAGGCAGACATAAACACAGACGACCGAAAGGACGCAAAGGACCAAAAGGAGTTGAGGTCCCCTTCCGAATGGACATGGGCCAAGGCATTCCGTACGTGACTTTGTGATTTTATTGGCGTTGAAAATGCCGCACGTATTCGGCAAGGATTTTCCTTTGTGCCCAGACCACACACACAAACACACACACTCACACACACACACACACACACACGTACACACTTATACACAGACATTCCTTGCATTAACACTCAACTAGTGGAGAGTCCTGAATGCTTTTTATGGCTGTGTTTAGTGAAAAAAAGGGATTCGGGCTGATTGCTCCCTGAAGAAAAGTCCGGCAAACGGAAACCGGAGTTCAACTGGCGATTGTCAAACTTAATTGGCTACTTGCCAGTGTTGTGCCACCAATCAAGACTTTGGACAGATTACGACTAATATAAATAATCATATAAATAATCAACAGCAGACAGAATATGACTCATATCAAAAATCAACAACACAAACAAATTTAAGAATTATGTTTGTAGTATTTGACAACTTACCAAAAAATACACTCTTAAGCATTACACCTAATATTGTTCATATTTTTAATATAAATCTCAAAATGTAGTCTCAAACTGAAGGAGAAAGTTTTTCAGTTATTAAACAACTTCACAGATTTAATCCGATCATATAAGACTTGCATTTTTGTGGATTTCTTAGTCATAGAAGTAACATTTCAACTCCGCAAAATAACACATCAACAATAAACTGAAAATAAGAATGAGCAACTAAGATATACCCTATACACAGACACACGACTTTTTTATTCAAAGATCTCTCTTTTCTTATTGATTTAAAAAAAAGCTGCTTTTGAAATACAACAATTTTTACAGTTTGTCATCGGCTTAGCACCACATCATCAAATTGTTCACAAGATATTTTGCAACATGCGATTATGACCAGGAGATAGTCTCAGTTCGGACTTTGAAGTGGGATGTTATGAGAGCTATTTCTAGACGGCAAAAGGGATTTAATTGTGGTCTTTTCTTCTTTTGAAATATTTCAGTGCATTGAGTGTGGTAAAAAATAAAAATACCTTCAGGCGTATGTTTTAAGAATCTTTGCAGATAGTTCAAAATGTGAATGCTAAAAAAATGAAATAATTTAATTTGATTTGGCAAAAGGCAAAGTCAGGCAATGGCAATGGGAAAGGCAAAGGCAAAGGCGCCACTCAGAGACGCCACATCCGACGCTTGAACTATGCAACCAGGGGCAATTTAATGGAAAGTCGTCTGTGAAGTTTCCTTTTTAAAGCTATAGAAATGTTTCAAGTGCGCATCAAAATAAACCCGAAAAAGTATAAAAAGAAAGAATGAAATTTGACTAAGACAAACAGAGAGAGAGAAAGAGGCAGGCAAAGGCAAAGGCATTTTTTTCCAAAGAGAAGAAATTGAAAGACAGTCGTGTCTGCCACATCTTTTGCTGTTGGTGCTACTGCTGCTGCTGTTGCTATTCATGTTGCTGTTGCTGTTGCTGTTGGTGTTGGTGTTGCTGTGTGGCAGCTGCAATTCTGGCTGCGGATTTCCTGATGATTTTATTGGGCCGCCAGCAAACATTTTTGAGTGTAGCCAGCGGCGCTCAGGACTGCGGAATGCGCCAAAGTATTTGGTAACTTTGTTTCCTTCCCTTTTTATTCACCCAACCGTTTGCAATTCTTCTTTTTTTCTTTCCTTTTTTTTGGAGTTTTTCTGTCCAAAGGAACAGGCATAAAGGATTAAGCGTTTGCGCCGGCAGGCCTGCAAATTGTTGGGAAATTTTGTTTTTAAATTTAATTTGCAGTTCGTATAGCTCTTCTGGCCAGTCGCAGCTTAAATTGAAGCAGACAAATAAAATGCTACAATATATTGAATGCAATGGAAATCAACAGAAACATTAGTGGAGGAGCAACATGGAAGGGAATTATATTTACACCCTCGCACATGTGCAACGAGGCATTGCCTGCTTTAAGGTTCCAGCTGGCATTCTGTGGCAGCTGCAGCTGCATCCTTGCCATTTTCACTTACTGCCACTGCTGCACAATATTACGAGAGACAGTCTACCGGCTACTTATAGCCCCAAAGTCGAACGTAGAAGCCAGGCCAAGACCAAGACCAAGCAGGACTAAGACGGAGACCTGCAACAGCAGCATACATACTTATTCTGATAAGTGTATACGATATTTTGCTACAATGCGCACTACGTATCGCTGCTTATAGACTGTGGCACAGCTCGTGGCACTTACTTAGTGGTGAGTGCAAATGTGGCGGCTCCCCATATGAGTCTGCGAGTGCTGAGTGCTTGTTTAGCTGCTTGCAACAGCCACTCGAGTGCGTGGCTTCGTTAAATATTTGCTCTACTTGTAACACAACACTTGACAGGTACGAGCTTAAGCCACAAATGCCACAGAGCAATATGTATTTTTACAAAGAGTCTGCAAAAAGATAAGGAAATAACCAAACAAATAATCATTGACTAAAAGTAGATCACAATGTAAGCACTACTATTTTGCACATTGGCTGTAATATAATTAATTGTTGTTAAGTCACTAAATTTTGGACTCTTCTACTAATTATTTTTGATTGCATCTTTTCGAGTCTCTATCATGTTAACAATTCAGGATCCTTGCCTTAGCAACTTGGCTAATTTATTTAAGCTATTTTTTTAATTTCTAAGTTTTCTCCAATGCATGCAACAAATGTTGAACTGATTTTACATTTAAATAACCCCAGAGATGCATAAAATTTTTCAAAAATTGTTTCAATTCAAATTAATATATTAAAATTATTTTCTAATTTAATGATTTAATGATTTTATTCTTCTCCGATATTGGCGTTTCAACTGCACTATTTAAAAATGTCAACAATTTAGTAAACCTAAATCCTTTTTTAAGTCGCACTCTTAAGACAAGTATTTAACTTTCATTTTCCAGCTTACAACTTTGCAACTCTTACTACTTATTTTGAACTGTGAAACTCAAGTTCAAAGCTACTTTAAGTAGTTGTCAGATAACCAAGAGCCAAACGCTTACAGCTAATTGGAGCAGGCGAGTTCCAGGTTAACAAAATAAACATTTAACACATGGTAAAAAATCTAAGTTTTAGCAGGCTCTTTCAACAATTAGCTAAGCCCTAAGTTGTGCTTCCTTTTGTGGCATAGATAAACAACAAACAAACAATCTTTAGCGGCGTTTTAAGAACGCAAACGAACACAACAAACACTTTTCACATATGCTTCGCTTTTTTATGGGCTGCCCACAAAACTCTACCCAAACTCGCAACTCCCACAACGCATTTGTTGGTCTCCCCAGGCGACGTTTAAGCGACAGCCGTGCGACACAAGCACACAGACAAACTGGCAAACTGACAGTTAAATGACAACGCGGAGCAGCGAGAGCAACATGCAACAGCCAATGTCTGCCCCGCCGCTGCTTCCACGCCACCATTTTTTGCCCAGCTACTTTTTTATTATGCATCATGTCAGATTTTTGTGCAGTGACTTTGATTTTCAGACAACACGTCGTATGCGCAACATAGCTCGATGACTTTTCCCTTGCGAAAAGCCTTTGACGATTCAAGGATAAAGCGAAATCAAGTCTCTTTATTGATGTTCCCTGCCTAATTAACAATTGGCAAGTGATACAGTCACGTATCCGACTCAGTCAACTTGCATGCCAAGTTTTTTAATCACAATTATTATTATTGATTTATCTTGCGACGCTCGCACTTGAAAAACTAAGGGAAACCATGCACTGCAGCCTGACAAATTGTTTGGCTCTTTAGTGTGGCGCTCATTTGCATAGCTTCACCTTGGCATCTTTGAGATGGGCACTAAGCCAAGTCAGGTGGCACGGTTAGTCACCTTGAACCGGTTGCATGCTGGTGAGCTACAATCATTTATCAAATGAAAAGCCCTTTTGTGTTTTGCGCTAGTGAAAAGTGTCACTTAAAGCGTTAACCTTGCCCATGCCGCTTATCTGGCCGGTTACATGTGACGTATACGTAATTTCCTGGAGCAGATGATTAACGAGTCGAGTGCAAGATGGACGACGACGCCATCTCGACTCTTTGACATTGAAATAAAGAGTTGAATATCGGCTTAAGCAGGCAAGTAGCTGCACACTTGGAATCTGCCTGGACTTTAGACAATATCGAAGTGATATTAAAACTTACGCTCATTGGATAGACAGATCTCAGCTTTTTGATACCTTTATTATAATAAATAATAAAAAATTTGTTGTTTTTATTATATTTATTCAACAATTCGAATTGAAGCATCTGCTTAGCCCGTGATTAGAGATTGCAATCTATGGCATAAGCCAGAGCAGAACAATCTGCAGCAGTAAATCAATTAAGGGAATCCCGCAGACTTTGTCGTTCATCATTATCAATTTCAATGCACTAAATTAGCGAATTTCTGTTGTGCTCTCTCCTTGTTAATTGATTTCATCGTTCGCCGCTGTTGTGCAGCATCCATGGGAATAGCAATAAAATATTCAGCAACAACGGCTTGACTGTCAGACAGGGAGCGAAAAGCTAACAGAGTCGGGAATACCCAATTTAGCCACGAAATTTATGCCACAGCACATAAAACGAACTGGCGAGGCCTTTTAAATTGCAACAACATGAACAGGACGATGGCCAGAGAAGGGAGACAGAGCGGATAGATGAGGGGGCAATGGCAAAGGACAAACACAAACAATGGAGATAATTTAGTTGCCGCGGACAAAGCGAGGCCAGGCAACAGACTGAGATACTAACTTGTTTAAAAATAGCAGCTGGTCAGATGCAGAGCTGCAAAGCTGCAACCATTGGCCGGATACACGACACATACAAACAGCAACATTTAAATTATGCAACCAAAACAAAACATAGCCAAATACCTAGTTAGATCATTGTCCATTCCACTGTTCGGCTTTGTTGGCTAAGCGTCTGCGAAACTGTTTGCTGTTTGCATTTGTCATTCAAAAAGTTACACAAAAATTAAGTTGACTTCGAAGTGGCTTTAATTCGCCAGTCGTGGCAAATGCAGCTCATTTAAACACATGTCACAATACTTTCACACAGCTGTCACTTTGACAATTTTCTAGATGAGTTTCCTGCGATTCCAGCACTCAGCACCACCAAACCCACAAAAAAAAAAACAAAAAAAAAAAAACAAGGAAAATAAAATAAAGATCTGAGCTAAGCTGCTGCCTTGCTTTGTCGCCTTGTGCGTAAGTTTGTCAACGTCATCATCATAATGTTGTATCAAGCACACACCCACACACACACACACACACACGCACACACACACACAGACAGAAAGGACATCTTGCCTGCCTGCCTGTCTGCCTCTGACTTCTTGTGGCTGGTTTGTCGCCACTCATAATGAAAACTTACATCAATATTACGAGTATTAGAAAAATGGGAAGCAGCTGCGCTTTTTGGCATTGCTGAAAGTGCTTTTATATAAATTTAAGTACATTTCTACATACATATTTTATATAGCTGTCCCATTTGTGCATAGCGTTAAAGTTATTGCACAAATTATTCAAGCCTTGCCATATTTATTGTGGATTATTCAAAATAAAAATATATTTTATACGGCTCATTTGGGATAAGAGCAGGTTTTTTAGAACTTGATTTGTCAGGATGCATATTCAATTTATATATATATATATATATGTATAATTGCTGCCTTCCTTTAAAATTCTCGTTATAATTTATTTGAAAAATTCGCTTTAATTTAAAAACTTTCAATTATTTAACTTTTCTATACAACAACTTACTAATTCTTTATTTACGCTCGGATTTATCAAAGAATTATATAAAAAATTTATTTATTATATATTAATATTTATAAGATATATATATCTTAAAACCTACCTTATCCTGCCAAGAGCTCTAGGTAGACTAATAAATCCTGACGGAGGAGAGAAGCTACGTAAACGAAAGGAGAGTATTAAAATAACACACAAGATTTATAACTAAGTTCATTTTTATTATAAATTTATAATAACATATCTGTAGCAAAACTTATCGATCCATTCACCGCCCATTACACAACACACAACCAATTTAACGCACACATTGGCCCAGCATCTGGCAGGTGTTTACACGAATCTGGCAGCACTTTTGCCAAATATTCGCCAATGTTGCCAGTAATGTTTAAGCCCAATTAAAGAATCAAATAACATCTGGATTTTCAGCTAATTGTAACTTATTTGCAGCATTTTTTAAATTCAACGACAATCACCAAATTGATTGGTCTGTCTTGAATTGAAAATATGTTAAAAATTATGAAAAATTATAATAAATTTAACAATTTTTTAAATGGAACGTTGAGTAAAAACCAAAATGCGGTGTCATAAACCAAATTATAAGCCAAATAATTGGAGTATACATATGTATCTATTCTGAGGCACTGTTATAGTTTGGTGGCATAACATTTCATTAGAAGCCAACGCCGGAAATAAGAAGGATGCGCTTTGTCGCTACATTTTGGAGTCGTGTGTGTTTGTGACTTTGTAGGAAGTAAATTTCGTTATCGTTTATTATTATTATTATTCGCAGTGTGTATATATGTATGTGTGTGTGTGCGTGTGCGTGTGTGTGTGTGTGGTTGCGTGTGCTTCGTGCTTGTGTTGTGACGTGGGAAATAAATTTATATTCATAACACAGGACGAGGGCGATGTAAAAGACGTAGGTGGAGGAGTCGAAGGCGCAGCGCCCACAATTCGACGACATGCATACAAAGTACTTTATGGGTATCACAAGATGGAAGATGCTGAAGATGTTGTACTTCTCCGGCTCCTGTACCCGCCCCTGTCAGCTACGGCTCCGGCTTGTAGAATTTCATCAACTGGGAAGATTTTTGATTAAACTGATGTGTGTAGAGTCTGTGGTTATTTCGATGCCGTAGACTTATTAAAGTTTTTATTCTGGAGTAGCATCTGCAGTTAATGGGATCAGCAGTGAGAAGTGCACCAGCAAATATTGATAACTAATTTACTTGCCGGTTAAGCTTGGAGCTTTTGATCAAAACTTCAAATATCACGTGTACAGGAATGCAGGTAACTCAATTTCCAAATAGACCAGTTAGTTCCATGATGATGCGGAAAGTTAAAGCCTGCGTCCAGGTAGACATGTCCGTTGCAGTTGCAGTTGGCTTTTCCCTTGGCAACTTCGTCTTCATATAAAATGTACAAAGCGTTGGTGCAAAAGTAATTTTGGAATAGCAAGCCCCGACTTCTCGCTGGCACATGCAAACCCAATATGAAGTTCCACTCAAAGTCACTCATGCATAAAGTCAAACGCCAAGTGTAGAACCTCCAAGCTCGAAGCTCGGAGCTCGACGCTCGCACATCGAATGTGGAGCGACAGTCGCACAACAATCAAAAAGCGTATGGAAGTCAAAGGCGCCACAGGGCACAGGACCTGACAGCCAGACAACCAGACAGCCACCAACTGGTAACTGGCAACTGCCAACTGGCAGCTGGCAACTGGGCACCTAAAACTGCTCCCATCAATGACTGGCATTTGGTTTGGGTTCGATGCAATGCAATAACTTGCCAAACTGACGCCATATCCTTGGGGCCCACTTTTTGAAAGCGGCACATATGTGCTCGAAAATAGTTGCATTTTTATATGTATCTGTATTAGGAAGGGAAACTTAACGCACGACTTCTCATCATGTGCTTGAATAATACAGTCAGCGAAATACATAATAAAATAAGCACAACAACTGCAGAAAACTGTGAGAAAATTAAGCACAATTTTGGAGGATTGACATGTGAAGGATATTACTAAAATAAGTAAAAAATAAGTAAATTAGCAAATATATTTGCATTCTAATAATATCTAAAGCACACATTGAAAAACAATAAAAAAAGATTTTATTCTGTTTTTATTTTTTATTATTAATGCTTTTTCTAAAATACGCAAACATTTAAGATAATTATTTCGCTGCCTGTACTTATCTCTTGGGCAAATCGAGCAAATTGCATATGTCTTACACTGTCGATTAATATTCAATGCTATATGCAAAGAGGAACACAGAGAGAGAGAGAGAGAGAGGAAGAGGAAGAGGAGGAGAGTGAGAGAGAGATATATATTGAGTCGTATACACTGAGTCGTGCAGCAATTCGGGGCACTTCCTTAGGTTTGCACTTGGCGCATTTTTTCTCTCAGCGCCGTTGCAAGTGTGTGACTTTTAAATTTCCCCAGTTGCAGCAGCAGCAGCAGTGGTAGCAGCAGCAGCGGCGCTTGATTGAGCGCACGTTCTGCCGACTTTGAGGTGGACTGTCAGAGAGCCAGCGCTTCACTTGACTTCTTATTTAAAATACACAGACTATGATATATGATATATGGAGTTGCACCACACGAAATTAAAAAAAAAAAGAGGCAACGGCTAACTCTTTTTATTTCCCAAGTGCCACAAGAAGACTTGGCGCAATTTTCGTTTGGTTTCTGAGTTCTGCCTGATGTTGGCAGCTCGTACGTGTTCTGATCAATTTTATATACATATATATATATGCATATATATGTATATATATAGTTTGTCAGCTTGCCCTGCTATTTCGAATGTGGTGTTAAAATTCGCATTATGACTATCAAAACCATTCGAATTTGTGTCTCCTTGGCACGCTGGATGCCCCATGCATAGATGGATTTCGTTCCTTTGTTGGCATTAAAGTTACTTTCATCCAAAGCAGCCTGTGCCCGACAACCCATCACCGTTTTTGCCTGTCATGTCATGAGTATGTAAATTTCTAGCTATTTTCTCCCTTTATCTACACCCCTTACTCCCCATCTTTATCTCTCTCTATCTCGCTATCTCTCTTTCTGTTTCGCTCTATCCACCAAACAAAATACAGTATTAATGTGGAAAAGTATAGCGTTGATTTCACATGTCTCTCTGGACGCACTTGGGCACATGCTAGAGAACCCTCCGCCATGTGGAGGCGTTGAAAAATGTTGCAAAGATGCAAAACAACTGTTGGCTGTTGGCAGTTTGTCAAATTTGATTTGTCATACATCAAATGACTTTAAAATGACATGAAACAGGAGCTGTCAGCTGTCCCAAACGGCTCTGGCAGACACTAGCGAAGAGAGTCCCTCCCGCAAATAGATATCAACTGATGTATCTAAAAGTATGTGGTGTGAAAAGATACCCAAAGGCATTATTACAGCAGCAAAATGAAAAGAACAAATGCAAATCAGATACTTTTACAGCAGACGTATATTTCAGTTCCCTTTAAAGATAAAAACAGAATGCAAATAACTCGTGGTAGTTGAAGGGATTATAATAAGGGAAATTAACTATTAGACAGGATTGTAGATTGATTAAGGCTTTCTTTAGCTGTTAGGTTAACTTGTCATGACAAACTGAACATGATTCTTCACTTGAGTCGGATAGTTTCGAAACTTTACTTAGGAAGGCTTTAGCTATAAAGTGTGCGTTCTCTTCTGTAGCTTTAACTTGGAAGTCGGTCAAGTAAACCTAAATATTTGTTGCTTATATCACAGTCTGGTTTTAGCCACATTGTTCTGTTTGTTCATCAGCTATTCCATTACTTCCGATGTTACCGTGCTTAGATTTGTGCTTAAGTGAAACAATGTGGACATTGCATAGTTTCTCAAACGTGCTACGAAATTGGTTTTTTGTTTTGATAACCCACTTGAGCACTCTGGTTGAATGACCCAAAGTAATTCTCGATGTCTAAGGATTGGTTGTTTGCCAGCTCTATGTTCTCTCTCCCAAGGGACTCATGCAATAATGCATACAGGCTTAGACTGCTAATTGCTCCTAGTGAGTTCCTCTTAAGGAAGCAAAACTAAACAATCAATTAAATTTCATTTCTGTTTTTGTATTTAAATCGATATTCAATTTGAAATAAATATATTCACTAAAATGTAATCAGATGGTCTTCGGTCTTCTAAGGTCATTATGGTTCCTTTCTTCAATTTATTGTCCGCCACTCCGATATTATTTCTTGTACAATTTCTCAGATCTTTTTCCCATTCAATTCATCTGTCTCTGCATAGGACTGCAAAACACCTGTCCAAATACAGTTCAAGCCAAAAAGCTCTTATCAACAACTGCTCAGCTTAGATTGCCTTAATTTTTTGTAACTTCAACTGAGAATTTGCACTAAATATGCACTCCATCACTCTTTGGCATGATGACGCATACATTAGGTGAGCTGCAGACGCAAATTGTCGCTACTTCTGTGCACCTAAGTAGCCCATTCATTTACTTAATATTGTAATATAAATTTAACGCACTTCATCAAAAGTGCTGCACTCGAAAGAGCTGGAAAGGACGAATGGGCGAGGTGGTGGAACATGGCTGGAATCCCGTCAGGAACTGACGCCAGTCAGGCAAACACTTTGGGCCATCTAAGCCGGCTGCCTGCCGGACAAACACAAGTGCCTGTTTGAAGGACTTGAAATGAAACTCATTTGCCTCATTGGGCCTGGCAAATGCCACAGTTGGTTTCCACCCGAACCCGGCTGCCTGGCTGGCATTTGTGCAGCGTGACACGCAAATTGCCAGGCTACACACACACACACAGGCATACACACACTCGCACACACACACACACAGGACCACAGTGCAGCGTGTTAAAGTTCGGCTGCGACAAGTCAAGTGGGAGCACAATGGACTCAGACAGGGCAGACACTCATTTGTAGCTGTTCTAGGCGAACTCTCGGACCTGGGACCTGGGGCCTGGGACCTGTGACCAAGACTAATTTGTTAGCAATTATGTCGGATTGACGTCGCCGGAATGGGCCACATTAGCATTATTCCCGTTATGAGAGACCGCATACAGGTGTGAATTTTTATGAAGTTACTCGTGACTACTTCTTCTTTATTCGCAAATAAAAAAGAACTGGAAGATTTTTAATAAATCTGGTAAGAAGTACAATTCTTGATAATAGAAGGATAATAGAATAATCGGTCTATCTGAAGGACATTTAATTGTCTAACATATAATAAGATGAGATGATTGTCTGAAAATAAAAAGTTTTTCACTTATATTTGTAAAATAAAGTAGAGATTGATATACCAAGCCATTCCATCTTATTTCAGGTAAATCTCTAAAAGTGTAATATTTGTAATTATTCATAATAATAAATTTAATATTTATAGGATTTAAATGATTGCTTACTATGCCATGCGCATGTGAGACACAAATTAATCTGCACTTAAGCGCTATCTGCTCAAATAAATATATGTACACAATAACTTTCGATCTGTATATAGCTATAGATGACTAGACAGACTATGCAGGATAATTTATTGTTTATCATCCAATATAAGACTGAACATAACTGAACAATTGAAGTGGCTCTAATAACTCTAACTCTATGTTGCATCAAATTTAGATAAATTGTCGATTTACATAGCACAGACTTGTTTAGCCAAGTTATTTCTTGCAAACTTGCAAACTAGTTTACTTTAGCTTCAACAACTTAATCAGTTGAACAACTAACTACCGAAAAGACTCTCGCACACGGTTTGGACTGTAAAGTCAGTCGAACAGTTAGAAACCACAGCTAGTTTTGGGTTTCCTGGTTGAGGGATAATGAAACCAGACGCAGACAGATGCAGAGAAGGAGACGTGGAGTTTAGATGGATACAAACATGGTAACAAACCGCAGCTCTGCATGTTTTACAATTTGCACTTAATTGTTTAGCTCGACAACAGCAACAATTAGGAGACAACTGACAACGGCAACAACAGCAACAACAGCAATTATACTGCACATTTACAAGCGAATTATAATTAATTTATGTGAAGTGTTTGGGGAGATGCTTTAAGTGAGCTACTGGATGGTTTCCCCCCTTGTTCCTGGTTTGCTCCACTGTTTGGCTGCTTACTTTTGGCCACTTTTGCCTCTGTGGGAGTTGGTCATTTGACACGCCCACCTAATTGCTTAGTAATTGAAGAGCATTGGACGGTCACGTGGTCAGTAAGAGCAATTAGTATCCGTTGAAGCTGTGGCCCAAACGAAGTAAACACACTTAGACAGGGAACAAGGAAGAATAGTTATCGATAACAAGGTGTACGAGAAATAATGGGGCAGTAATCTATAAAGGAAATATCTCCTTTAATGCGATACACATTCCGTGAATTATAACATATTCTGCAGAGAAAATAAAACATAAAAAATTGATACATGCCTTGTGCTTAGAATCAATTTCAAAAAGTGACAAAAAAAATGATGAAACAAAATATATGGAAATTAGAACTCGACACACATGGCTAAATGTCTAAATTATACGATATATCTGAGATATCCTATAAAGATCCGCTACCGCTCGATATGCAGCCTTGGAAGAAAGCCGCCATTCAAATTGCGTCGAGCAGCATTTCAAGCCTCATCGAGGTGTTCCTAATGATGCCGCTGGACGTCGTTAAGACCCGGATGCAGCTGCCGGTGATTAAAACAACGCAGGGAACCACATCCTATAAAGGGTTTATTGATGCCCTATTTAAGATATATCGCCAGGAGGGTTTATCGGCCTTGTGGAGGGGCGTGACACCGTTGATTGTGTCCGATACTCCCAAACGTGCCCTTAAATTTCTGATTTTCGAACAATCGATGCCGTACTTTCAGTTCGGAGCCAAGCAGCCGACTGCATTGACTTATGCGCTGGCTGGTGGATTGGGTGGCACCACTGAGGTTCTGATTCAGAATCCCTTTGAGGTGATCAAGGTCACCCAGCAGGCGAATCGAAAGAACCTCAACACGATTAGGGTCGCTCGCCACATCATCAAACACGATGGCTTCGGGCTGCGTGGTCTCTACAAGGGCGTTACCACTACCATGGCCCGGAACTGCTTATTTCACATCGCTTACTTCAGTTTCTTTTACACGGTTCGGGATGCCATGGCACCCTCGGAGGATTCGGCTTGTGAGTTCCTGCGAAACTTTTCCATCGCATATGTGGCAGGAGCATTGGGTTGCATATGCAGCATACCCCTCGACATGGCAAAGACGCGAATCCAGGGACCACAGCCGGTGCCAGGCAAGATCAAATACGCTCGGGCGTGGAGAACGATTGCAACTGTATACAAGGAAGAGGGCTTCCAAGCCATCTACAAGGGACTGCTGCCGCAAATACTGCGAGCGGGCCCAGGTGGCGCCATTTTAATCCTGGGCTATGAGTATTTGACGGAGCTCTTAATCGCAAATTTGAGCTAACCTGGTTTTACAAATTAACAATTAATATTTGGACTCTACTCGATTGCAAAAGTATTTATTTTAAAATAATACAGTCTGTACTATATATTTGTACAACACTGATAATAAAAGTATGTGGAAACCAGCTACGGGACCATATGTGGCGTCGAGATCTAAATAACTTCGTTCACTTGATTACATTTTGAATCGAGTAGAACATTCAGTTTCCAGATCAATATCAGCAGTCAAGATGGTCTGTCCGATCTGAAGGTGTCTTCTTTGTCCGTTATCGATAAGAATCGATTGCCGATATATTTTTAAAAAATGCTTTTCGATTCAGGGCGATGGAATATATATTTTATATAATGAATATACATTGCAGACAAAAACGTAATAATGGTGTGCCACTACTGGAATAATTGGAAATCAGATTCAAACATCGATAAATGAATTTATCGGTTCCGCCGGACTTCAACATACTTACTTGTTTTTTGAGAAGCTCGTTTCCATTTCTAAGAGCTCTCTAGACTAAAGCTATCTTACTTGATTTTGTATATACTTTTTATGAGCACTAAGACCCAAGGTCTGTTCGAATTGTTGCTTTGACTTTGCGTTGCGAATTTTGTAAGAGATTTTCAGTGATTTAACTCAGCTTGTTTATCGTTTTCTTTCTAACTCACACTTGACACGCCGCTAAGGGAGCAATCCAAGTGCTGTGATTAAGCAATGGAAAGACAAACAACAAATAATACCAACAATGGCAACAATAACAACAACAAAGACAATTAAACAAACTGAGCACAAATCGAATCGCCAGGCAACAACAACAACAGCAACAGCAACAACAACAGCAACAATCATAATAACAGCAGCAGGAGTAGATCAAACAATAAATGTGTTTTGGCATTTCTGGGCAATGAAAATGTCTCCAGGGTCAATTTCAAATGCATTTGCATAGGCACACACACACACACACACAAACACACACACACAAGCGCACACACACAAGCGCACACACACAAATGCAGCTATATATAGATTAGTGTAATTACGAGAACTTTGGAATGAAGTCGATGTTTGCTTAAAGGCTTTTGACTGTGCTCTAGAGAGATAAAGACAGAGAGAGAGAGAGAGAGAGAGAGAGAAGCCAGTGAGATTGACATATACATGTGTGTATGAGAGAGAGAGAGAGAGAGAGAGAGACTAATGTGGGAGTAATTGGCATTAACAACATGATACCAGTTACAGTTTGCCATTTGGCAAAATAAGCTTTTGATTTCATTTCATTACCCATTGCAATTTCAACGATGAATAATTGAATATGTGAATTGCATACTTTAAGGCATCAAATTGGGATTGCAATTGTTGGCCATGCAGTTGTTGTTGTTGTTGTTGATGTAGCTGCGTAATTCTGCTGGAATATGCTTATTACACATTAAAACTAATTAAGCATGAAATTTCTGTTTGCCTTCTACCTTGCGTCTCGCACTAGCAAACTAAAGTTGGCAAATATTGTTGTTTGTGTTTGATTGATGTCGGTTTTAAATTAACAAACATTTAACATGGTCATTTGCGATTTGCTAAATTTTACTCTAAACAGTTGCACAATTCAGGCAACTATAGAAAAATGTGCATTTCACTATTTTTATTCAATTATGCGTTTTATGAAAAGCTAAACAAATAAATAAATGTGTTTGTCCTTTTCATATGTTGATAATAATTATCATAAAGCCATTAATATAACAAATTATTAATAACCATCTAGATTATCAGCGGTTTGGGCTATGTAAGATAATAAATCTTACTTATTTTAGATTTGTTTAGGTTTATTTATTTAGAGATCACACTTTTGACAGATTCGATTCATCAAATTAATTTGTGCGCATGCAGAATAAAATACATTTTATTTATTTAGTTACAAATATGTAAAAGAGTTCAACATATTTTTTATTAAATATAGCAAGTAATGCCATTCAATAACTTTGAATACCGTCCACAAAATGCATATTTTCTTATTAGAACATAAATTTGTATGAACTATTTTTGGCATTGAATTTGAATACTTTTAATCCACCTAAAACTCTTTACAGACAAATTGCACAAATAGTTCCGATACAAATGTATTATGACATCAAACCCACTTCAAATCTCAACAATTGCCAAATGCGTAATCAATAAAAGCGCAATTCAAAAGGCGAATTTCAAAATTGCAATATCGAATTGACTGCGCAGAACTGAAAAGCGCTCAGCTGAAATTCAATTGTCGTATCCCTGTGCCACTCCAACTGATGCTATTAGTATTTCTGCGAAACTGTGTATTAATTGTTTACTTTAGTGCGATATGCGGCTGTCTAGCTAGTCAATAAAACATAAAATATTTGAAATATATGAGCGGAAAAAAATCAACTGCCAACACTTGGCACATCACATCACAAACAAAATACATGGCAGTCGAGGAGGCAAAATATTCCGGTTGCTGGACACAACATTTTTTATCAGCAAATAGCACAAAATTTTCGTATACGTCATGTTATTGTTGTTGACTGCCAGTTGTGGTCGTTGCTGTGGTTGTCTAAATAAATTTTTTATTGACCATGGTTAACGCTTCAGTGAGCAATAAACAAACGGGGGCAGCAAGCGGCAGCAGTGCGGGTTGGATGAGGTTATTTTTTTGATTCACGCTCAGTGTGAAAAGCACAAAAACCACATTGAGCATTTTCTGGAAGCCGCAACTCACACCGTCTGTGTTGGCCAACGCCTCGAAGCATGCCACAAGTTATTTCACACACACAAACACACAGAAACACACAGAGAGAGAGCATTGGAGTGTGCGTCGTTGTGTTTGCGTGTGAATGAAATAAAATGCTCGAATTACACATGTTACACAATTGTTGGGCGAAAATATGATTACGCTTTTGGGCAGAAGCCAATCCAAGGTCCAATAACAAGCCGAAACCCAACGAACTCAATGTGAAATGCTCATTGCTGAAGCTGGGATGTGTGATTGTGTGTGTCTCTGATGTGTGGAAGTATTTCTTGGATTTATTTGAGGTATTTTAAAGATTCATCGTAAATTGAATTTTTAATTACGATTACTGACTTTTGGCATATATGAATTATTTATTAATAGCGGAATATATATTTAATTTAATTAACAGGTTTTCCTTTTAATATCTTTAATTTTTACTTAACGAGTATTTTTTTTTTAAAGAATTTTAAATATATAAATAAGTTTATGTAGCAAGTAGTTTATTTTCAAACCAAATGGAACATTAAAATGGGGCATAAACTTATCATAATAACGAGGATTAAATCATTGAGTAATTCATGACACGATTCAGGGTTGCAAGTCGATATGAGGGTGTCAGACGCATTTTATTTCTTTTGACTTGGCATTAATTTTATTTTTATTTTTATGAGGTCGTTGGCTCTGAAACTTTAAAGCCGCCACGTAAAGTGCCATGAAAATGAAATGAAATTAATATGAAGTTTGACTTAACGCCTCATAAATCATTGTCCAATTTTCATGTCGCATACCCTGCAGCAGGCAGCAGTCAGCCGGCAGCCGGCAGCCGGCAGCAACAACAGTAACAGGAGCAGGGCCAGGACAATCTTGTGCTGCTGTCCTGGCTGCCTGTAACACAAACACACTTAAAGTGATTGAAATATATGTGTGTACGGAGATATATGCGTGTAACATGGTGCTACATTGCAGGAAAATGCGACCATCATAATGTGGATATATGCTCGTGTGTGCATATGTCTCTATCTATATATAAAGTCGGGCTACATATTGGCCCAGAGCGAAGACCTGAACTGGAATTGTAACAGGACCGAAGACTGAAGACTTCCTCATTACACGCTTGTCACGTGCACATTTAACGATTCGCTGCACACACACACACACACACTCACACACACTCACTCATACTCATAATTACACACACACATCCACAAACTAAGACCCGAACATGACAGTCATTCATATTTATATTGTTGGTCAAAAAATTCACAGACACAGCCAAAAAAAAAACCAAAAATAAAACACTGATGCATGCTGATGTACGTGTATATATATATATATATGTATGAATGTTTTTACATATAGCTTTTATTACGTATTCTTTTCTTAGTGCAATAAGTTAATTTTATTAGACTCAAATATTTTTCTACAGTATGTCCACATTTTCCGCTTTTTACAATTGTATCGCTTGGCAATTTACATTGTCAGCAATATCTAGAGAGCTCTCATGACATATCTAAGTGTTTTTAATTTGTTTTCCAAGTTATGCAAAAGTTGTTGTTTTCCAGACCCAACAATGA
Source organism: Drosophila trichaetosa (assembly GCA_035043205.1). Taxonomy (NCBI): domain Eukaryota; kingdom Metazoa; phylum Arthropoda; class Insecta; order Diptera; family Drosophilidae; genus Drosophila; species Drosophila trichaetosa. The sequence goes on along the minus strand of JAWNNE010000535.1, from coordinate 3,095,122 downwards.
CAAACAGAAACAGACTCCTTGCTTTGGCAGCTAACCGAATCAAATTGAAGTCCCTGCAATTTATTTGTAACCCATTTGAATGCAAAAATTGTCAAAATACTGTTGTACATGAATTTAAAGTCCCATTTTTTTATTTACCGTAAAAGAGTTGGAAATATTTATATTTCAGGATACTTTTGTGGCTTTATAAGCCAAATAATATCCATTTACCAAATGAATATATAAAAACTGTTTTATTACATTTTATATAAAATACTACACAAGAATCTCAAGGATAAGCAGGATAGCATCACTACATATATATAAATTTAATTATAATCAACTAGAAATCAAGAGTGCATGACTAAGGGATGCCCTGTAATGGAAAATGCATTAAGCAAGACAGAACGGAACCGATTTAATCTACCAACATTTGTATTCCATTAAAGGCAGTTTGGTAAGTTAGCTCCAAAATTGTGGAAAATTATTTGTAAAAACAAATTTGATGCCCTTAAAGTACTCGCAACCCCCAGAGAAAGTCCCAAGACAACGTTCAGTTTCAATTTGATGCATAAAATTGGATATGCTTGGTTCATAGTTCACCGTTGAGGGGCATTAAACTGGCGCTGACCACATGCACCACATGACGTCGTGTCGCAATACATACACACACATAAGTAGACACACACACACAGGCGTCTAGGATACAGATAATTAAACATGCTGCGCACGTGCAGCGGCTGCTTTCAACATTTTACGTTGCGATGTTCAAGCAAAAGCGAATAAAATGCATGGGGCGTGTTTATATGTCTGGCCTGGTCTGACTTGGTCTGGTCTGGTCTGGTCTGGCCGCAAATTGAACCGCAAGTAGCACCCAACTACTACTTACTTTATGGGGCTGCTGACCAAGGAAAGTTCCACAGCAACAACAAAAACAACAGCAGCTAAAATACGAAAACTAGTTATGCGACTGCTGGCAATTTTTATATACATATTAATTAAAAGGAATTTTACGTGCTAATGAAATAAAATGGGAAAAGCGTGAGCAAGGAAAAGCGTGTAAGATGTGTGGGCGGCATACATATGGGGCGTGGCCAACAGCTTTATGTTTTATCAAAGGAAAGTAGCCGTTAAATGTTGCCAAGCTTTTTGGAAACATTTCACAATTTGTTTGGCAACCGAAATCAAAATATAAATTCACATCAAGTATACGCCTCGTATTTACGAGCTTTTAATGATCAAATAAAATGTTTAAACGTGCCACATGCGCAACATTGTTGTTGGTTCAACAACAGTTGCAGAGCAACTGAATCAAACACGAGCTCCAATGCTGCTTTCACGCTTAATCAAGAGAGACAACACGTTGCGTATACGACGTGTTGCATCAGTCCAACGAACTTGTTGTGCCCTGTTAATCAGCCGACAGCTGTAAAGATTTGCAATTGTACTGTTATGGGCATGGATTAAGTTATGTTATTGAAATGAATATGAATGAAATGAATATTGAAATGAATATCGAATAAAAACGATTAAATACAACTATAATCGAATCGGATTAAATTCCCTTGAATCATTTGATGTCTATCTAATTTTATGAATGCAGCAATTATATTTAAGCCTATCATTGTGTAATCGATTTAATGCTTGTCAAATATCAAATTGCATATTCCGAAAGCCTAAAGTGCCAAATTGTTGTTTAAATTAATTAATATTTCAAATTACAACTAGAGGCACATATTGAAAAGCACACATTTTTATAACTTGCATGTAGAACACTTTTATTTGAATGTCATTATTATTTTATATCACAAACACAACTTTATTTGATATACTTTTTCTACATAAAAATTCCGAGGCAATAACAAAGGTCACATTCACTTTCAGTAAAATGCAATGTTTCTGCCTCTCTTAAAAATGCAATAGCAATCAAAAATTAAAGGACGAAAAGCAACAAAATTGTTCAATCACTGAATTTGTTGGCATTCCCCTAAATATTTACCTAACTCGTAAATCTATAAAATTGCATTTGAAGCATATATATATATATATTCATATATAAAATTTGAGCTGCACTGTTTACACATGACAAGAACAAATGCCTTTTTCATAATTTACGAGACTTCTTCGAATGACAGAAAAGAATGCAATGAAAAGTGAAAATTGTGCAACAATGTCAGCAAAATGGAAACCGAAAATGGCCTGAAAAATCTATAAAATCTTCTAGCCACAAGCTAAGCATAAATAAATGTTATAAGCTACGGCACAAAACTTGTCAAATTATTATTTTTTTTTTCAATTTACCTAAAATATTTATGAAATTGTTACACATATTTTGCAGACACGACTTGACTTGACTTGGGGGAGAGGCAGCATGAGAAAGTGTTGAGGTTTGCCACATAGATAAACAAAATGTTTGCATTGCTGTAACTTTAAGTTAACTTTAAGCAAATGGCTTTTGTTACTGGGGCTTGGCTATAAGCTGATATAAGAAGTTTGCTGGTAAGTTTTTGGCTTGTTTGCAAGTCATTAGAGAGACTTCATTAAGAACACTTGCCAGCTGGTCAGTTCAAGTGATAAGACAACGTTTACTAATGATTTCCACATTTGCTCAAGTAAATGCGCTTAGCAAATGCAAATCACATGTTGAGCAAATATTTGCTCTACGCAACTAGGAAATTTACATATCAACAACACATATATAAAACAGTCTCTCCTGACTGGTTGACTGACTGACTGATTGATTGGTAATATGAGTCTGGTGACAGGCGAATTAGTTTAAGCTTGTAATTTGATGTATGCATAACGAAACATTTGTGAAGAGCAATTTGCCAATAAAATTATATAATTAATAATGCAGAATCAACATTAAATTAATTTATTATTACAGCCTACTCGAAGGGTGCAGTTTTATTAAAAATTCTCCAATTTGAAACCACACTTATTGACCTCTATGATATTTGCTATGAGCATCTTTATTATTTCGTGTAATTACAATGAAGCAACTCATGAAGCAACATTCAACGGGGATTATTTTTGCAGATTGTTCGTCATCCAAATAGTGTCAAACATGATATACAATCCGTGCAGCCACTAATAATTATCATCATCATGATCATCAGCGTCATCGCAGTTGCATAACTTGCACAATTTATGCATGAGAACACCAGAGCTAATCCCACAAGACTCCGACGTGCGTTGCTAGACTTTCGCCGTGGGGGGCAAGCTTTGTGCTGTGCTGTGGTTTGATAACTCTGAGTTGATATTTTGGAAGCACAGCAGCTGAGCGAGTAATATTATTTACACCAAAATGACAAACTATAAACCACAATAAGAGGCAAGTGCAGCAACCGTAGTCAAATTAGTAGAAGGACAGAGTTAAAAGCAATATCCAATATTGAAACGAAATTAATAACAGCATGACTTGCAGTTCAGTTGAAATCAACTTAAATCTTTCCCTTACGACAATGAATCTTTAAGCCATAACTGCTATTTTACCTTCAGGTTTATTTTCAATATCAGACAAATTTAATGGGCCACAGTGAAAAATCAGTGCCGCATATGTCGACCAACAACTGACATTATTGACTGTTAATATCCGAAGAGCTCATAGCAATAATGGATACTGACGTATTACGAAAGTATAGTCGAAGTGTAAATACACTTTAAGTGACTTCTTGGATAGTATCGATTGTAGCTCCTACAACCTTGAGAATATTTTCCCATCGAAGCAAAAATTAATTTTGAATATCTAAATTATAAATTATATAAAAAAATCTAATTTTTCTCTAGCTGCACAAGTTTCGATTAATTTTTTTGAGTGTGTGTTTGATTTGGTGTCTGAGTATTGTCAAACGCCATTTATTCATAGTTTTTTATAAATTATTTATTTATTATTTTCGTTGCTATTTTATCTGCTGGTCGTATTTATAAAAAGTATTTAATATATTGATTTGTTTTTTCACTTTCAATCAGGTATTTAACTAAATTCGTTTCTTCCATTCGCAAATCTTCTTCGGCATATTTAAATTGTGCACAAGCCATGTAACAAACTGAAAACACCCTTGTGGCAGGGTTCTAAAAGCGTTGCAAGTGAAACATTTCAATAACTGAAACGCCAATTAAAATTGTACAATGGGTTCACGGTACTTGGTCAGAAAGTTGGCGGATCTGAATCGCGGCCATCGACGAATGTCAGTTAAACGAGCAAATAGCCAAAAACAAACACAAACGCGACATCTGCATCCGCAACCAGACATGAATACATACATACAACATATATACATATAAAATTACACATACACATGCAGAAATTATAGCTAAAGCTGCTCAACAAATTGATATACTTTCATATCGAAAGAGAATTTATCTCTGATAGGATGATAAGCATTCATTTTAACTTCTTCAAGTTTAACTTTTATAATACCAATCTGAAATTTTTTTTAATTTCAATCATTTTGATATTTATCTACTTTTGAATTAACATATTTCATTTGACATATGTATAAATAATTAAAATAATTAATTCATTATTTCTTTAGCTTATTACAATTTTATTAGGTAAAGTAAAGATTTAGTGTTGAATCATGGATACTTTAAGCCGTTGAATGTAAAAGCGTTTGCCAAGTGTATGCATAGTTATACATATATATATATGTATATCTGAATAGGGTGCACAGAGAGACAACCTCACCTTACACATCCTGCCACATCCTGATGCATTGCTGATATGCGCTCGTAATTGGTATTGTTTGCCCGAGCGCGTGGCCACCGAAACGCAACCATAGCCGGACCGTGTTGCCTCACACACAAAACCAACACACACACACACACTGACAGACAGACTGGCACATTTGCACCTTTCCAACAAAAAAAATAAATAAATAAATACACCTGAAATCCAATGTCATGTAAACAGGCATGAGAGACATTGAGAGTGGGGAATTTCAAACGTACAATAAACAAGCAACTAGCAACTAGCAACTAGCAACTATTATTTTCCGCTTTAAATAGAAGAGTGCAAATGGTAACAGCATTTTACTGTGGAACAGATTAAGTGCAAAAAACAGAAAAGAAAAGTGTGACGTAAGCGATAAATCGATAATTAACTCATCGTTGTGGCAGTCCAAACTAAATTATCTTTCTTTTTGATACACGTCTGCTCTCTTTTCGATTCCCTTCCTTTTTTATCGATCGATATCGATATCAATATTGACCCATGGTTGTATGTTAGGTTATAGCTGTTATATTGAGTTTAAATACATTCTACATCGAGATCTATTATTAATCTGCACATAGTAAATTTGCCAATTTGCCTCTTTAAAAATTGGATGTTTCACACAATTTGAATTTTGTTGAAATGTGTGAGGCTGATTTTCGAATCTTCAAATTTAGTTCAAATTTAAAACCATTTTCGAAGAATTTAGCTATTCAGGCCCAACTTGTGCACACACACCTCTAAGATAAGCTAAGGAACTTTCGTCTTCAACCACAATATGTGACTTGGATTTATGAATATTAAGAGCAAACCTTCGGAATATCTATGCCCATATATCGAAAGGAAACAAAATCCAAGGACAAGAAAATGCGCTAACTGGGAAAAGCTATTCAACTTTCACGTTCCCATTGTTTGCACAAGCACGAAAAGTTATTAAGATGCATAGACGTGATTTTGCATGTTTCAAAACAAGCAGGGCGAACACAAAGATGCAAATACAGTGACTCAAACTGTGAAGCAAACACACACATATGTATATAAGGAGCACCTTCAAGGTCCTAAATTTCGAGTGGTACGCATTAAAGAGACGCATCTATAACGATGCCCCAAAACCGCTCCACTCGAAATCTAACTCCAGGCCAAACTGAGCAACTGCTCAGAGCCATCTCATTGACATGCCTGACAAGAATTGAATTAAAAGTTTTGTGCGCTGCGCTTTTCAGCAGCGGCAGTTGGGGGGAAAAAATAAAATGGAAACTGCGCCGCTTTTCAATTTTCATTGTGACCAAAAGTTTCAGCCTCAAAACGCGTATTTAAATTGATTTGTAATTCGCGGTTAATTCACTTGCCACCCAACTCCCCAGCCCGCACTCACCACTCCTCCCTCCCAACTGCCTCGTTGTAGCCGGTCAATTCGAGTGTTTTATTCAGTTTTTACCGTGTTGGTTTTTTCGTGTTCATGTTATTAACGTAATTTGACACTGAAAGTGCGACAGCTGTGGCAATTTTGTGCTTTCTTTTTTTTTTTGTACTTTTGTTGAGTAAATGAGCGCTTAATTGATAATCAGTAGGCGGGGCATGGTGTCCGTCTGGTAATGCATAAATTAAATATTGATTTAATTGTTAACTTGTCACAAAATCATTCTTTTTGTACTTATTTATGCGGTTTTTCGTTAGATACTGGTATTCAATATTCATACATAAAATATGTCGATATGATTATGAAGGATTAAAAAATATTATACTGCGCATTGCATAAGCATTGTTTATGTGCCATTAGAACGAATAACTTATTTAAATCAGATTATGCAGCTCACAAAGAGTTAACCTGAATTGACTAAATATTCCTCATTGTCACATGGAAAGTTATTATTTCGCTCAGCGAAAAATTGGGTTCAGCATATCCCGCAGTCAAATTTCTCGTTTAGAGGATTCCAATTTAATTTATTTTTTCTCATTAGTTAATTTTTTATTAATGGGACGTGAATATCTGATGATGCCGGGTTTGTTGCAGTTGTGGTCCCTTGAGTAGAGCATTTTTACTTGCAACGAAAGTAAAACGAAATTACTGGTTAAAGATTGTAATATTTATTCGCTTATTTCTGTTGCCAGGTCAGGCAAACTGGAGAGATCTGATAAATGCATAACACGTCAATACACCTCGAAGTTCGTCCTATTCTATGAAACTTGTATATGATCTCCCAAGGAAAGGTTTTATCAGTATATAATAACAACTGCACTTTCAAGGCTCTTAACTTGAATATTTATGTTAGGGCATCTGCGATCCGTCATCGTCCACCATGCTTGGTATAATTTTCTGATAAAACTAATTCTTCCAAATGAATCATACAGATTAGTTTTGTAGTTTCGATCAGGTGCTCCAGCAATTTTTTAACTCTCTTATTTAAATATTCTATAATAATACCAAAACACATTTCGAATCTTATATTTCAGCTGTAATAATATTTCCCCCTTAACAAGTCAATCACCATTTGTCATAATAGATATCATTAAAACGACAGCACGATTTGCCGTCCTATATAAATGATATCAGTGGAAACACATCGGTCATATTAAATGTATAGTGATATAGCGATATATTGTTTATTTATTTAAGTCGATACCAATTTAATGTCACACTTGTGAGTGGGTAATTGATATCACAAAGTTGTGTAATTAACAGACACAAGGGACACATTTCACACACAATAGAGTATCTATATTCATATTCTGATAAAATAAACGATCGAGTAACCTATTATCTATATATATTACATACATTATATTATTTAGTGGGAATAAACTTAGCTATACAAACTTATTCTGTATAAATATACATTTTCTGTTGAGATCTCTCAAATATAGAGCCCATTAATTATACGCTGAAACCGAAGGCAGAAGATGTCAAATTTGGTAAAAATGTTATATATAATAGTTAATATTTATAGCAGTAGGAAATAGTTTATATTTTCCACAGTTTTAAAGCTAAATTTTAATTATGTTAAGTGCATAACTCAAGCTGATCGATTGTTTTAGTTTATCACGTCGTTGAGAAGGTTTGGCTGTGGCTTCAAATCTTCACTTCGCTTATCGATCGGTTTGGTTACTTTTGTTGTGAGAAGGTTAAGCAATTGGCTTCAAACATTCAAATAAACAATTGTTGTGAATAAAATGCTAAGCGTTGGCTTCTAGGCTCATTATCAATTGGAATAAGCTATATGACTTATTGTAAATGAAGTTATCAAAAAGCTGATAGCGCAAACTGCCCCCAAATTGAAATGCGGAAGTTAGATTAATGCCAACCGATCGTTCAATCAATTTGCTGGCCAAATATTAGAATTCGAAATGGTGTTATGTCAATAATATTTGAAATAATAATCAAAATAACCCCAAAGCATTTAAGTCTTTAATATTTTGTGCATATTTGCAAGACTGGACAGCGGCAAACAGTGCTTGCAGTGCCTAGCATTATGTTGTTATTGCCGTTTTTGTAGTCGCTGTTGCAGTCAGGCATTTAATTGATTGATTGCTGCTCGCCTATGCCGGCTTCGATTTGCTTGCCATGATGCCACCCAGCAGCACCACCAACCACCCACACCATCCGCACCTAAACCACATCCCATAGTCGCTGCAGTCGTTTCATAACCAATGAATTTCCCCTCGGCCTTCCGTTATCAAATCGTCTGTGGGGGTTCACATAAATGCCATTCTTGTTGTTGTTGTTGTTGTTGTTGTTGTTACTGCCAATTAGTGTTGGAGCGTCATATGTGAGTGTTTGTGTGTGTGTGTGTGTGTAGTGCGTCATCAATTAATTTTTGTATTGTTGTTTTTCTGTCTCGGCACAAAATGATGCATTTTCTGTGAGTCGTTCTGGGTTTGGGCAAAAGGACTGCGAGTCCTGCGGCATATCGCCAATGTTTCCAGAGGTAACCTTGTTGACTGATTGGTTTTTTGATTCAATTGTTTGCTTGTTTTTGATGGCCATGTGCTCTAAACTAAGTTTGTTATGTGCACCCCAACAGAGCTGCTGACTTTATATAACAATGCCCACAATACACACACACACACACACACACACACTCACACACACACACAATCTGGGATTTGGTGTCAAAAAGTTACGCATATGTGTATTATGTTGCTTAATCATTGATTTAAGAGTTTAGCGTTATCGTTTGATACCCAGATATATGAGTCGCTTGTGTATTCAAAGCAACATGTTGAAAAATGCACGTGTTTTTTAGCTGATCAAATTTTTTATTAAGTTTATTTCTACCATGTCGAGTTATATTTCTGGCAAAAAGAAAATAATAATATCTATAATTAGATGATTTTTAGTTAACGATTAACTTAGATAGACTTGTAAAAAAAAAAAACTTAATAGTTAATAGCAGCTAAATTGTCAGAGAAACGCTCAAATTAAATCGACTGTTCATGCTGATTGAGAATAAGTATAAACTTCATGTTGGACAACTGTTTGTTTTGTACAACTTCAGAATAGCTTCAGAATTTGTACTCAACTTAAATGGCTACAGGCAAATATGTTCAGTGCGTCATTAACTAAATATCCACGCAGACATGAGTTGACCTAATTCTGTTTAAATTTACTTAATAATTCGCAAATTCTTGAAATTAATTAATAACAAACAAGTTGTCGATGTCTCGCCTTTAAATCCGTTCTGAAAATAGCACGCGATGGAATACACACAAGTATGGCTCACAGGATTAATAATAATAATAAAGCTTCGCAATTTCTTGTAGATAAGATAAGCAAATGAAGTAATAAATCCTTTAAGTCTTTGCATACGATTTTTATTTCTTTTTTTATCGTGAATTTAAATTACATGGCCAGAATGATTCAGTTTGTGTTCAACTGCAGCACAATGTGGAAGTCTGCGCTTTTGGGTCTAGTCCTTGTTTCGCTACTGGACATACAGTTGGGTAAGTGATGTCAATTCCCAAAATATGAGCCGATGTGTATAATAATTTATTTTTTTTCTATTAGTGAACTCTTTAACCTGTTACAGCTGTGCATCGGATTCGTCTTGTCGCAAACACAGCTCCCAGGTGTGCAGCAATGCAACTGTCAGCGCCAACATGGCCTTTTTAAAGAACGTATTCACAAATGTGCCAGCAATAAATGCCAGTCCTCAGTACACTTGCACCAATCTTACATACTCCTTTTCCAGTGAGTAACTGCTATTGAACATAAGATGTATTATTTTATTTGATTCTCATAATCACTCGACTTGCAGCCAGTATTAAGACAGAATTCCAAGGTTGCGTTGACAAATCAGTCTGCACTCTAGCGTCAATCAACCCTCAATTAACAGTAAACATGTCCTGCAAAACGTGCAATTGGAACTATTGTAATGCCGCGGGCCTTCAAGGCCGAAGCACTTACACCATTATCGCTGCAGCAATAGTTCTCATCATTTTCAAGGCGACACTTTAGGAAATGCAATGAGTAAAGCTGGGTACGCCTACGGGTTCGCAGTTTTAAGTAATAAGTACACTCAGAAAAATCACAAAAAAAATTGTCGTATAACATGTAATTTCAATGAATCTTGATTCCATATGCTGTTATTGGCTTGGTGCTGCTTCCTTGATACAAATCTGTACATTATGCAGAGCAAAACAATTTTGATAATGACGATATCAAGACTCGATTTTTGTATGCTTGAAGCAAAAATAGTCAAAGTTTTAGCAAGGAATGTATGTATATGGCTCCATTCGAATAAAAATAATCTGAAATGTGTATTTAAAATTTGAAATAATATCATATTAAGCATCTGCAACAGTTTGACAATGTTTTTTTTTTTTCTTTTGTTCTATTCTCGTTAAGGAAAAGTATCAATTTTCTCAGCCCAACTGCAACAACTGGGCAGCTAAAGTTTCTATTGAGTGTTCGCTAGAAACCAAATAAATATTAAGTCGAGTTTTAACTGCAGGCTGTCATTAGTTGTAGATCAAAACTCGGATGTGCAACATGCTTAAGCGCTTTTTAATATTTCTTTTAATCATATTCCTAGAAATGTACTTGCTTGAAAGCACTGGTAATTACAGCCAGCAGCCAGTATTCTATTAGAAAGTGAAATTGTTTAATTCTTGCAGAGGACAACGCGAAAATGATGAGAAGAGTAAAAGCAATCCGAAAGCAATTAATAAATCTGCTTGTAAGTTTAAGACACAAATAATCAATGGAATTTTCAAAATACTTGTGTAAAGCAAAGAAATCAAAAATGAATAATAAATAAATAATGATTTGTTGTTTAATTAATATATAGACGAGAAATATATGTTGCAATCTTTCACGGACAATAGTCGCAATCTAATCTCCAATTGAAGTGTGCTCAATGCCATCGATTTCTCCGACCCCAATTCGGACGTCCATATACGACCATATATATATTAAGTATCTGCCGTTTATATAGATGGATGAGCGGACAACCATCATGACGAAAGCAAAGAATTTGTACCCATTAAAACTTTTTGTTTATCAGTCGAAGATTGCAATGAATTAAAATTTCTAATTTACTAGAGTTATCAAAATGAATGCCGCTTATCGTAAAATTGATAAGTAGCTTAGTCACAGTTCTGAAATCGCTGAGAGCCAAGAACATTTTTATTCAAACAGCCTCACTCCATACAATCTTATCAGAAGTGATAAGCCTGCTGAATGGTTAGTCAGTTTCTATAATAAAATGATGCTTTATGCAATAGATTAGAGTGATTAGTCATTGTTTTCAGGCATAGATTTTGGTCAACATGATGCCCAATGCGGTTGCTACAATTGTGTAGACGCTGCTGCTCATCTTGCCAGCTGGACTCTTGTTACATTTGTCGCCAGAGCAGACGACGCACTTGTTCTTTCTCCAGTTCGAAGACTCCGGATACTTCAGGGCTAGCCCACAGGCGGTTAAGTTTGGATGAACACATCCATGGATCTGATGAGCAACGCTGTTGTCTGAATAAAACAAAACAAAATTAAAACCGTATTTTGACAGTGTTCGCTTCCAAATAAACTTACTATATGCATAGATATACTGAAGACCGAGACAACTGTAACTGTTGCTTCTTAGTTCGGGCACATTCTGATGATAGGCGCGCAACATTACGCTGGTAGCATTGGCTGCGGCATCCGAGCAGGTTTGTGGTGCTGGATTCTTGCAATCCCCTGGGCTGAAGCAGGTGTAACAAGTCAGGGAGTAGGCTACAGTTGATGGGATTTGTTCATTGGTTAGTCTGATAGGTCCGCCTTGGTTGGATTCCACAGCAATTATTGCACTCACCCAACGGCAAACAGGCGACTGCAATCAGCGCACTGACAACCAACAATTTGCTACACATTTTTCAAATTCTATTTAATCGCAGAGCGATGGTAAATGCGTTGTATTTGCTGAACTAAACTGAACTGAACTGCTTTGGCATTTAGCATTGCGGCTTATATTAGAGAACGTCGCTGATATTGGCTTATGTATATACAAACTTATCTCATTTGTTAACCCCCCAACAATATCAATAAATAGTCGGTGACTCTAGCCCGATGAACATACCACAAATCTAATCTAATCGCTTTTAACTTCAATTTCACAATATCAGCTTATATCAACAAACGATCCTCAGCTGCGCCCCACATTGAAACTGTAAAGAAAGGCATTACGACATAACTTCAGATGAGTTTTCCAGAACCTTTAGAAACTTTCAATTATTTATTGGCATAATCGGAAGTGCATTTTGTATGTATTCATTATTTAATCGAAATTTATTTAAATTTTCCATAACATTTATTTTATTTTAAATTGGCAAAAGTTCTTAATTATATTTATTTTATAATTTATTTATATTCAATTTGAGACACCGATTGATGCCGAACTTTTATCGTAGTTTTGCCTTGTTGCCTGTTACTGCGAATGGTCGTATTTGATCACATTTGCAATCAGCTGCTTAGTGATGTGCAGATTTGTGTAGTGATGTGTCGATATTATCGATAGATTTCTTGTTTTAAATATCATCACTATGAATTCTACACTCTTATAAGGAAGGTACACGAGTTTATTGTATTGGTTGTGTGCACTTTTATTTAATATTACAATTGCGTACGCCTGCAGCATTCTCACTTGTTTAACATAAATAATATCCTTAGCTAAATAATATCCTTGACGGCTAAGTTGACCAGGAGCAGCGCCACTGTCGAGGCCATAATGGTAAAAGTGCTCCTGCTATGAGTGCCTGCTGGGTTGTCATTGCAATTGTCAAAATTACAGGTGCGACAATTCTTGGACCACTCGTTGCTTGTGCTGCTCACGGTTAACTGGCACACTGGAATTTCACTATGAACACAGCCCAAAATCTCACGCACATTATAGGCTGCAAGGCGAAAGAGTGTTAGAAGCAAAACGAAGGATTGAATTGCAAATTAGGCTTACACTCCTTATAATGGAAGTTCATGCAACTGAAATTAGTGCTATTCACGTAGGGAACATCTGTGTGGAGGCCACGCAGCCAGTCGCTGGTCACATCGGCTGCAGCTGCGCTGCAGTTTAGGCTTGTAGGTGCTTCGCAGCTTATTGTGGGATAATTGCAGGTGTAGCAGGAGAGACCGTTCACTGTTGAGTAATTTGGTGGTTAACGTTAATTTAGCCAATTAGAAAAGAGCGTTGGGTTCGTACCAAAACTGCCGACAAAGGATGCAAGCACAAGAGTAAAAACCAGTTTCTTCCACATTTTGCTGATCGCGCAATCGAATATGTCGGTGTTACTAAGGTTTTCGAACTGAGACGGAGCATTTATATATCAACTTTTATTTTATAGGTTGGTAATAAAGATAAGTCTCAGTTATCTGCAGTTGCAATTCTTTGAACTGCCACCTATAATGTTATTCCCCATATATATATATACTCCCACGACTTTGCAAACACCCTGTTTAACACGATTTTTATGAGCACTGAATATAAATGACTTACTCTTTAACATTGTACACTCAGGAGCAGCTTAAATGAATATGATTTCATCTCATTTTGTTAAACCTCATTTCCTTCCTTACATAAAGGACGATTCTTTTTACCAAATTCTCTGTAGAGGGTATTATTTAATCGGATTGATCGACATGTTCGGATCACACAGAGTGTATATATTCTTGATCAGCAGCACTGCACCCATTTTAATTATAAATCTATCTTGTTGAAACTTGACATATATCAGTCACATTGATTCAGTCAAGAAGAACATATATATTCTTGATCTGGATCAATAGTCGAATTGATATAGCCATGTCCGCCGATAGTTTTGTTTGCTCTTCAGTAGCTGTGCCTGCCACGCATGCTTACATTTGCGTGTGCAAATCTTTAAAAGGGAAATAAAACTAAGAAATTAAAGCTAAAATATATTTAGCATCTGGATTAAGGGCAGATCATAGTCGAGCTCTTACTTGTTAAGATATAGCTTACACACAGGTATACACATCTATACCAGGCCTGCATAGAATGTACTAAGCGAGCGCGTATAGTAAGTGAGCTGATGTGAATATTGGAAGGGTATCCACATAATAAAGATAAGCACTCCGGAAACGTTTAAGCCGTATTATACCGATAATGGGAACTGATAGTGGATCAATGCATGGTATAGCTACGTATAGTTGAGGTGTACAGTCATACAGCGGTTAGTTATAGGCGCACTTTAACCATAAAGGCTATCATTGTCTTAAATTTATGAGTTTATTTTTTAAACTGCTCGAGATAAGGTTTTAGTAATTTGTGAACTGCATTTATATATCTTTCAGCATTGGTGCAATAAGCCCCATTAGCTTTGTGGATGAGGATATTATTTCTGAGATAAGATACATAATAATTTTAGATATCATATTGCAGTATGCAAAGGAGCACATAACTTACATAAAGGGAAGTCACATATTTTGTAGCTCTTGCAAATATTCCATCAATAATACGCAAATATATTTACTATCAAACGAAAACATAAAAAAGCAAACAGACAATTGGCAATTGCAAACACGTCTTAATGTCTAAACCCAAGCAGAAGTATTTGCCACAACAAATAAACAAAACAAGATAGAGGGCAAAAATATATGTTAGAACGAGGCACAATGTTTCAAAAATTGAAAAGCATATATCAGTATCCTGGCTATTGCCAGGACATGTCACGCATAGCTGAATACTAAACAAAAAAAGAGAGAGAGAGAGCGAGACACACAGAAGAAGATGTAGCACTCAAGAGAAAAAGGAACAGCAAGCATAAGCTTCGGCCAAGGATACGTAGAGGATATTAAATGACAGGACAAATGGCAAACGTCCCTACTTTTGACCTGCATATTCTCCAGAGGAGCAGGTACTCGAAGTTAAACGAAAAGCGCAAATCCTGTGAACAATTCTACCACGACACAAACAAGAAATATCTGCGGGTTAGATTTATAAATACATACATATACTCATATATATATATATATATATATGTACATATATATATATGTATGTATGCTGAACAATAGGTAAACAACAGAATTACAATATGCTTTTTTAAAAATTAGAAAAACAACGTGCAATAGACGCGATGAGGCTGGGCTCTGACAGGACAATAATATTGTGATGCCCACGATAAGCAAAAGGGGGGATAAACAGAGAAACACAAACGCAGACAGGATGGGGACTGGAAAAGTCGCAATGGCGCCTCTGTTTGGATGACAGTTGAGTTTTCTTTTCTCATTTGTTTTTCTTATTTTTTGGTATTTTTGTGGGTGTGTGGGCGTGGCGGATAGATGTTGCAACAAACGGAGTGATATCCGAGTCTTGCTGTTGTGCTGAGAAACTAGCTAGATGCCTTGTGCATAGCATTTATTTTCAAGTCACGTATCCTTTTTAATCCTGACAAGAATATTATTTCCATAAAAAATGGCACGCAGCTAGCGAGCGGCCTCCGGCTGCGAAATCGTTTCGAGCATCAAGCATACGCCACGTATAACACAGCCGAATCATAGACACTGAGCAGCAGGCAGCGACACATGTATTTAATTTTATTTCATGCACACATTCAAACGAATTAAAGCATTAACAATACGGCCTCCTGACAGCTTAAAGCACACAGGCTTACTTAAGGCAACAATTGTCAGCGTGGCGTATGCGTAATGTGCGACACTTGCGGCTTAAAGGATTTAATGCTGTGCACATAGCCAAATATGGTTTCTGTTATCTTCAAATCAGTTGCCTAAGATTCGGACGAGCAAAGCCTGAAAACAAATTTAACTATATATATGTATATATATTTTTAAGATTATTATTTCCAATGGTTTGAAAGCTATATATTTATTTAATGAAGTCAACTATAGATAAATATAAACACATTAAAACCTTGCCATCTCAAATCAAGACCTATTTTAATAAAGTTACTAATTTTAGCAGTTTTTTAATTCAATCAATAACTTTAAGGCACATATGTTGCACATAGAATTCGTCATAAAATTTGTTTACTTGTGCGAGACTGAAACGGAGACCGATAAGGCAAGTGACCCACAGACTAACGATTTGTGGCAGCACTTAAGCCGTCGCATGTTGTTTAGCTTTGTCTTAGCTTTTAGTTGCCATCAGCATTGTCTAACGGCCGCAGGATCTGCTCTAATTCTCTACATTCCCTGCTGATACGAGAGGACATTGAGAATGTCAAATTTGTTTGTTTCCTGCATTGATGTTGAAAGTTTTTGCAGCTGCTGCAGACAATGCTTGAGAGTCTGCTTCTCTCGGCGCCTCCGCTTCTACTTATATCTATCTATCCATCTATCTATCTGTCTGTCTGCATATCTAACTGTCCATGGCATGCCATGGGACTGCCTTATTATTACAGTTTGTCGATTTGTTTGTATTGCAGTCTACATTGTTGTTTTGTCGCAACAACCGAGGCAACAAACATAAACTTGTTGTCACTTGTTCATTGTATGTCTGCATGCAAGTGCGTGTCTGTGTGTGTGTGAGTGTGGGTGTGTGTGTGAGTGTATGTTTATACCCAGCTGGCCAAGTAAACGAGAACAGCCAACAAGTCGATTGTAATAAATTATTTCTAGCTATTGTAATTTGTAATGTTGGCAAATGTCTGGCCAAAAAATAGAAATAAAACCCATCGACAGCTATCTATTCGATGATGCCATGTCAAAAATTGCACCTGAATTATATAGTCCCGATATCGAAAGATATCACAACATGCACTTATTTAGACCACATCACATAACATATATTTCGAAATCGCAACTGGCCTATTTGATTCATGGTCTGATTTGATTCAGAATTGTCATATTCTTATTTTTCATAATAAAATATCTGGTGGAAATTTCCAATCTAGTTTGATATTAATATTATGAAATACAATAATTTTCAATCCGATGCAGTCACACACACATCATGTCAAGGTAATTTTTACAATTTTTAATTATGGCAACAAAACTGATTTTTGTTTTGCTTTTAATAAAATAAAAAATACTTAAAATAAATACATACAAATGTTAACATGTTTAAGTTTTCCTCGGCGGAGAAGGAATGACATCTCCAACAACCTGCCTACCAAATTTGTTGACTGTAACCTTAAAATTGCTGGAGATATGTGAGCTTATCGATTTGTGATTATCGACTTAAATCGATTTCGTAATCTCTCAGTGGACGTAGCACTCAAATTTTTACACTTTGATGCGGGCGCAGACCAGTATATGTTCCAAGTTTAAGGTGATACCCTTTATATCCCTTCGTTTTCAGAGTGTAAAAAAAAAAATCAAAAGTCAAACAACTTTTGTGGTTTATTTGCATAGAAAACAAGCCGAACTTTTGTTGGCCAACTCGAATAGGAAACAGTTGCCGTTGCGTTGCGGCCATTCATCATCTGCACCTCGGGATATTTCTGCGAACAACTCGCAACTATCGTAATTGACCCGGAACCAGCTTAAAGCCAAATATTTACACAACATGTCGGCTGAGTTTGGTGTCCGGATGGGAAAAGGTGCCATCAATAAACGGAAGAAAATGCTCCAAGTGCAAAGGACAAAAATAAATATTTACGCTGCATATGCAAAGTCAACTAAACGAGGAACAGAAAGGGAAACAAGAATTGCAGCAATCTGTAGGAAAACCTGTGAGAGTAGGGAAAAGTGGAGGTTATCATAAGTTTCTAGTGTCAACTATCGTAGTCCTAGTTTTGCAGGGCACTCGTTCAGCTTTCTATTTTTTCCTTGTCCCACACTAATTGCAAATTAAACGCTGCAAATTGACCCAAGACTGCAGTTCCCATTCCCAATTCCCTTTCCCATTCCCATTCCCCCATCCAATCCCGTTCCTGTTTCCATTACCATTCCCCGAGGCGAACCAATTGATGGGGCGTTTCTCACTCGCTCTTGTCTCTCTCTCTCTCCCTCTCTCTCGCAGTTAGCGATGCTGTTCGATATGGACACAGAGCAATGTGTGAAGCTGTAAATATATATGTATATATACATGTGTGTGTGTGCAATTTTGCACGTGAACTTGTTAACAGCAAAACCAACGTGGACAGCAAAGGAGACAGCAAATTGAACGGTTAATGGAAAAAAGACAAGTAAAAATTCTCGAGTCGAGTGAACTCGACAAAGAGAGCAAGAAACCAGCTGGAGTATCTCTATGTATGTATGTGTGTGTGTGCGTATGTATATGCATTTGTATGTGTTATCCGATCTTGATGAACTTGATGCAAAGGTTTATTCTAAACGTGCCTCAAATGTATGCCTATATCTTTAAGATATCCAAACTGAAGCTTACGGAGCAAACGAGTTTGAAAACCTAGAATAATATTCTCAATAAATGGAGGTATATATCTCGTACATCTGAGATATGAATATATATGGATATAACATACGTGTAAAAATACGCATTCATAAATTCTTAATAAATTCATAACGTTATCTGAAATAGATGTCTCCTGCTTCTGACATATATAGATAGATGTAGATATACCTAGTCAAGATCAAGTTTATTTCTTTACAATAACTCGCTTTTGAATATGAGATATGTAAATAGATATAGATATAAAATATGAGTAAAAATACGCAATTAAAATGGTAAAATCCAAACCAGATTGAAAAACAATAAAGAATAATCAACCTTATGCCTCTAAGATATACAGATAGATATATATATATATCTCGATCGTCATGTTGATCCAGATTATGCATACAAATATATACTTCACACTTCTACAGAAAAAATAAATCATTTTCTTGGTATTTATCTTAAATGCCGCTAACAGAACCGATCCAATCCCTGACGGCCGCTACTCTGGAATAGACACCCGGATATTCGGGCTTGGCACAGCCAAAGCCCCAGGAGACGACGCCCCACAGTTTGCCGTGGGCAACGAGCGGACCACCCGAATCACCCTGGCACGCATCCTTGCCGCCCGCCCGCAGTCCGGCGCACATCATGCGATCCGTAATGCTGCCAAAGCTGTTGTAGTCCCGCTTGCATTGCTTCTGGCTCACCTTGGGCACGGTCACGGCACGCAGCACCTCCGTCGATTCCTGCACATTTTGCGTGTTACCCCAGCCGGTGATGGTGACGAGCGTGCCATCCGCAATATCCTCATTCAGCTTGGGCAGCTTAACAAACGCTTGCGTTACATTTGTGGCATCGTATTGCGCCAGTTCCAGCACAGCAAAATCATAGTCGATAATGCGTGGATCGTATTTGGGATGCCGATGAACGGTGCGTATCTGCACCAGGACACCATCGATCTCCTTGCGAGTGGCACCGATGCGCACCCTCAACATATCCACTTCGCTGCCCTCCACACAGTGGGCAGCGGTGAGCACCCAGCCCTCGGCTATCAAACTGCCGCCACACATGTGATAATGACGCTGCAGAGAGACCTGATACGGATATTCCTGAATAGTCGCCTCAATGCCACCCACAATGCGTCCATCCAGGCGCTGGCAGGCGGTGCAGCCAATGCCCGCCAGGAGCAGCGTCAAAATGAGCGTCTTATTGTTATTTGCCATGTTTGGTGTCCAAAGGCTGAGTGTTTTTAGTTCAACCTGCTGCTCAGCTTATTTATATACGATGGAACTACATTTATCAATAGTAGTCGATTGGTTCTCAGGGTCAATCACTGTCTACTTGGCCTAGTTATGCGAACGCCGATACTTGTTAAATTTATGGCCAACAAACGGGGTCGCTCATTGTCATTGACAAGACTTATCTAACGACAATCATTAAGCTTAGCGACTTTCATAAATCAATTTATTCTGTCAGTAGAATTATTATCAATTATTATACGATCATCACAAATATTCCTTGTTCTCCTCGTCGGGACTCTCGCTAGAAATAATATAAATTACATAATTGGTTAATTGTACAAATTTTATAACTTATGTTATCTTCGCAATACGAAAGATTACATTAATTACACCTGCAGTTATTTATGTGTGTGGTCAAACTGCGATATGATTTAATCGAATTTGTCCAATTATAGATGGATGATATAATAGTCCAATAACTTCTTGACAACAAGTAGTGGCGTTTAGAGCTATTTATGTATATAAATGTTTAATTATTATTAAAATTATTTATGAATTTATATATATATATAGACAGAACTTTTTGAGATCGAAGATGTCTCAGTCAATGCATTATTCACGACAAACTGAATAATATTTATGACCTACTTTTTATTCGGAGATCTTGAGCCAAGTCAAGAATTTGTTGTTTGACGGCATATTGCTGATTAGCTCCAGCTGCAGACCGTTTTGTTGGGCCAACACTTTGAGATTGTTGATATCCCTGATGCCCCAGGCGGGATTGCGCTGCCTGAGATTCGCATCGAAGTCCACATTGCTTTGGGGCGTCAGTTGGCCATCCTGGGCATAGGGTCCGTAGGTGAAGAGTTTGCCGCCCGCTTTTAGCAGCTGGCCGGCGGCACGGAAGAGGCCTTCGGAGCATGCCCAGGGGCTGATGTGCATCATGTTGCAGTTGAGCATGTAATCATAGCTGGCCACCTTCACTTCCTCCAGAGTCTTCGCTTCCCACTGCTTCAGCTCCTTGGAAATATCCACAAAGAGCGGCGAGCGAATGTTGCCGGTCGGACAATCGTCGACGTAGGCGGCAATTGAGTCAAAGTCCTCCAGCGAGTACTCGGTGGGCTGATAAATCACATTTGGAATCAGTGGTGCCAAAAATCCAGCATGTTGGCCCGAACCGGAAGCGATTTCCAGCAGACGCGTCTCCGGCGTTTTTCTGTCCACCTGAAGCAGGAGAGCTTCAGAAATGGGCTGCGAATTGCGATCGGCCGAGGGATGGGTTCGCTTCATTGCGCTGCGCAGCGTTGTTGCAGATAGAAAACGTATAAATGGTTGTGAGAATCTGTGTGCAGTGATTAATTTAAATAAAATCATAATGAAAATAATTGTTTACCTCATATTTTTTATAGATTATATTAGTGCTGAACAAAGCATCGATGGTAAGATATCGACACATCGATATACTTCTCATTCTCCAACACGATAAATTAGAGTTGTCACGAATTGTTCTGAGCAGGTTCAATTGAACTACTCGTTCAACTCGCTCATCGTTCGTTTTGTTTGTTTGAAATATTTATGAGATTGTTATAAAATAAAACCAGATTTTTTATTTGTTTAAATATGTATCATTGGTATGTATCAATTTTAAAATTTGAGTATCAATGGTGAGATGAGCAGATTTAAGGCTTGACAGCGCCACCTTGCGGTGAATATGGTAAATCTCAAGTCAGAGCGCCAAGTTGTAATAATTTGTCGCCAAACTAACGCAATTTTTTTGGCAAAGCTCTCAATAAGGTAGCCGCAGCTACCGCAAGGTGGCGCTGCATAGCTGTAGATGAATTCAGGCCAAAAAAATAAGGATATTATGGAAATTAAATGTTAAATGTGTGCAACTTCCTTATGAATACATTTGGTATTGCTTGTGTGTTGAATTATTATTAAAATTAAAGCAGTTGTATTTAAATTCAAATTTTCAACTGCCGCTGTAGTCTTAAATACTGCCACCTAGGGGCAACTTTGTTAAGTTAGGCCATCTAAGTCCAACAAATATCCGATACGTGGCTGCACTGTGATCATGGTTGTATTTCATATTTAAGAAAACACGCAGAAATTTGGTTCAATAACTCAAGTTTAATGTTTCTTTAAAGTTTTGTTTGACCAAGGAGGAAATCTTATATTGCTTATGATAAGAATTGGCTCATTTTTTGAGTTGTTCACGCTACCAATCTGCTAGCTCATTCGAAAAATATCCGTTAACTGCAGCTAGTGAAAAAATTGAAAATTTGTATTCGATAAAGTGAGAATTTCACCCACTCGGAGCGGAGCAGACAGGTTTAGCAATTTTGATATTTGTTTTAAAAACCAGTGTATTTTTTGTTTTATTGTTGCTTTCAACTTGTTTTTGCGTCTTAATTTTTTATTAGGCTACTTAAAAACGAGGAAGCATTAGACAAATCGAGATAAGACTAACTAATAACATTACTAGATGAATATTTGATGAGCGATTAAGTTAAACTAAATTTAAATGATGGCTTAAGTACACACACTTTAGCATCAACTACTAATTAACTAATTGCGACTACGACTAATGGCAGCTTATTGACGACATTTAGATGACGATTAAACTATGTTCATGTAAATGCATTGAAAATGACATTAAATTAATTGAAAACATCTATCCACATATATATATATATATGTATATATATATATTGTGTATATATATATAAATGTATATATATATATGTGCAGTTATGAAGTGGGCTAACGATTGTGAGCTATATCTAATTTGTCCGATATTTTTTTGAGGGGTGCTGCATATATATACACTATATATATATATATATATATACTGTGGAACTATCTGCAGCCGCACGACTCGACGACCATGTTGGGCAGCGTTTTGACAGTCGCCGAGTTGTTGGAGTCCAGCACGACCAACTGCAACGAGGAATACTGTTTGGCGGTACAGCAGGGCACCAGATCCAATGGCTTTCGCGTACCATTTGTGGAGAGTATTTTCTGTGGGGCAAAACCAAGAAAAATCAAAAATTGAGTAAAAAAAATCACTTGAGAGTTGAATTCAAATTGAAACCCACCAGCAAAGAGCTGTGATGAGATGCCGCCTGGGCAACACTCGCCACGGAGCTGCAGGAGCCGCGACAGAAATAGGCATCGTAGCCCTTCGGCTGCATTATCCAATTGTCCCAGCCGATGTCCGCGAATGAAATATATAGTTTCTCGCGGCAACATTCCGTCACACCGCTGGAACAGTTAATATTACGCTTTTGACGACTTTTCGTGCGACGATTCTGGGTGTCGATCATAATGAAGGGTCTGTAGTTATTGTTTATGGATATGATCTCCTCCATGCTGCCAATGTCGCACGATTCGCATGTAATCTGTATGAGATGACTGAGATCGCGATTTCCGAACCAGCGCTTGATCGGCCATTCAATGTTGATTTTCATCCACTCATCTGTTGGGCAAAATAAAAGATTTTCCAATTACAATTGGTTCCTTTGAATCTTAAGTTTCTAAAGAATTCCTAGTTGAAAAAAACCCAAACTAAATCCAGTAATTCTCTTTAAATGCTCCCAACATCTATTGTAGCTTAGCTTATACTACACTCGGAATAAAATATTCATTTTAGAAATTCGCCATATTATTTAGAAGATGAATTTCTAAAAACTTGCGATTTTCTATACTTGATTTTAGGGTACATTTAGAAAAAATGTGTCTCATTTTCAGGACAACAAAACTCTAACATAAAAGTCAAGCAAATAAATTTAATTACTTCTTTCTGAATTTTAAAAAAAGAAAAGATTTTTTAAAAACCAGAAAAATACTTTCTTGTTTCAGGGCGATTTTTAAAATTCTGCGCAACTTTTTGGCCAAGTGTATTTCAGCTGTGTAAATTCTATTGTTGCTCACCGAGTTCAGTGAAATTACGAAATTAATTTATTGTAATTTGATTTATTTGGATTAGGCATTATTCGTTGGATTCGTTTCGATTTGTGCTTATCGGCAGCTCATCCCGTGCATAACTCGGCAATTTTACGATTCAGCAGAGTTTTGCTTGGGGAACAAAGTTCAGTTTTGTGCAAACACAAATATTTGACAAGAAGAAAATATTTTTAATTATAAATTTTGATCTCGAAGCCAAGTTATTCACCCACAATTCCCTGCCTATCAATAACCTTTCGACCAACAGCAATAACAACAACAATAACAACGTTGAACAATGAACAGTTGCCAATGGCCGCCTCATCGACTTATCGGTGTGCTATATTATTATTATAATACCTATATTGTATATAATATAGAGCATGATATGCTATATAGAAAAAGGACGATGACTTTGGGGTTTTTCCGCTAAGGGCAATGCTGTGCAAAGGTCTGCTGATTAATGGGTTTTACACTGACACTCACCAAAAAGTTCAACTCAACTTAATAAAATCGTTCTAAGAATTCAATAATTTTTCTTCAATCGAAATCCCAAAAATATGGGGTATTTTTCTATTTTTTTTCGAAATCATTTCTATTAATATGAGATGCATTTCGAAAGATTAGAAATGCAAGAAAAAATCGTTGCTGATACTCAGAAAATGGTCATGAAATTTGCTCTCTTAATTTTTATATAAGATATTATAGAGATCAGACTTGAATCTTTAAATACTTAGTTTAAAAATAATACAAGTAATAAAATCTAATATAGGGATTTTTTATGACCTATTTTTTAAGACAATTCCAGGATAATATTAAGAAATGCAAATAAATTTTCGAAATTTCCTTTCTGAATAATAAGTTAAGGAATTCTAAGAATCAGCTTAATTTTTTGGCAATTTTCTTTCATCTTTGGGATGATTCCGTATTCTTGCTTACCTTGCACATTCACCGACTGTATGGCTATCGTCTTGGTCAACGGCAGATAGCCGGAGTCCAGCTGCTGCTCCACCTCGGAGACAACAATCGTTTGCTTCCGCTGCTCGCTGCTCAGATTGCTCCCATCGCTGGCTTTGGTGTAGTTCTGTTTGTTCTTATAGAGCCAGAGCACAGCGCTGCTCACATCGAAGCCATCCGCATCTGCATCGTCGATCTTGAAGCTGAAACACATCGAGGGATGCCCGCCCAGACGACGGCACTCTCTTTCTTCTATGGATGATAATAAACAATAAGGGATTCGATTAGATTTCTACTTTTCACAGAGCTCGCTCGAGTCTAAGGTGATTTTCTGTTAGATTCGTAATATTTCTATTAAATCGAGTACAAATTTGTAATTAATTCATTTAAGAATTCGAATTAAATTTGATGCTTAAATATAATATATATTTTAGGTAGATAATAAAACTCACCACGTTGTAGAAAAATAAATTTCTGATTGGTGCGGGCATAGTAATCATCATAGTCCTTATTCTTACTGGACTCATCCGGATGCTGCTGCAGCGTTATGCCCTCAAAAATGGGGCGTGGCAGCTCCACGCCCGACACTTTGGGGCTCTCCTTGAGGCGCAGTTTCTCGAGTATTTGCTGCTTGACAAACTCAATGCGCAGATTGCGCAATTCCTCCTCGCTGATGTGCTCCTCCTGGCGATAGCTCTCGCATTTGGGGCAACCGCTCGACGCTGTCTTCGTGGTGGCATTTGTGCTCTGCTGCAGCTCGTTCTTCAGATATTGCTCTGCCCCATCCTCTTGCGAGTTTGAGTCATCCGCTTGACCGTCGTTGCCTACTGGTGCATTCAGCCACTCATCGAATTGGTGGCCCTGGCTGAGCAGCTGCCACAGCTTGGGGCTGGTCTTCAGTTGCTCGGGTGTGACGCGATGATAGCTCTGCTCCTGTTGCAGCATGCGCTTCTGCTTGCTGCGCAGGTGGCGCCGTACGCGCTGATCATACAGCTGCTGCTGATGCTGTAGTTTCTCCTCCTCGCTGCTGCTCGGATCGGGTGCAATGTGCTTGGGCTGGCGATCTCGCTGCTGGCGTGTGTGGTGCTGCTGCAGATGTTGCACGTGCTGATGCGGCTGGTGTCGCGGATGCGGATGTGCTCGCACCAGTGGCACGCTGCCCGCTGCCTCATCGGCGCCACTGGGATGCGATCGGGCGTAGATGTTGTTATTCTGCAGGGCCAGGCACAGGAGCAGCATCAGTGTCATATAATATTTGGCCATTTTGCTCGTCTATTTTTGGTCAACTCTTTTTACTTTTTGATTTTTGAACAACTTTTGTGGTGTGTTAGAAATTTAGTTATTGCTACAATTTGGGAAATTGGCTAATTGCTATCTATTTGGTAGCAATTGAAACTCAATGTTCGTTGTCCTTTGGCTTACAAAACTCATAGATTTGCAGCGAGTCTCACTTTTTGTTGCCGTTTTGTTCACTTTGTGTTGCACTTTTCAATTTGTTTGTAATTTAAACGCAATTTTAATATTATTTTTATTTTTATTTGACTTCAGGCAGCATGGCGTTCAAATATATTGAATATGTTTTATTTTAATTTGTATTAATTGGCATCAAGCTGGAATTACAAAAAAAATAATCGAAAATTAAAAAAGATGATCACGTGTTGAGAAAAAGAGTGATTCAGTTTCTAATTCGCAAAAAAATCCTTATTAAAAATATTTCTCAATAAATGTCAAAATAAAGGGATAAAACATATCAAACAGCTTCATTCTTCCATCTACCTTGAATATTGGACACGTGGCAAAGTGTACGGAATTTTAATCAAATCAAAAATGTTTTTTTTTTATTAAAGGTCAACTAAAATACGAAAAAAAAAACATTGCAATTAAAAAGCAATATTAAAATCTTAATTGTCATTGTCAGTGCAGATCGGAAACTGCGCACGAGTAAAACTGATAATTTAGAGATTAACCCGATTAAGCAGAATTTTGAAAGGCATCGCGTATACGCCGCATACTGGGCGCAGAGGGACCACACGTACCGTATAACTGTATTTCGATGACTTGGCACGAACCCGCTAGCTTGTTGTGTTAGTCGCAGGGCCGGGGTCAAGTTGCGAACCCGGACACGAAACACGAAGCACGAAATTCAAAATACGACTGCCAAATTGCGAATTGCAAAGCGACGAAGCAGGCGCAATTTTTGTTTTTTTTTTCTTTTTGATTATTTGTGGAATTTCCTTCTGTGCGACAACGCAAACGAGTTGTGAATGAATGCGGCACTCGCACGATTAGTAGAACAATTTATGTCTGTTAGGCGGTCGCTGCAATTGATTGATCATTGCCAAGAGAGCGACCAAAGAGAGAGAGAGAGAGCAATGAGAGAGCGAGAGTGTGTTGCGGACCCGAACACTCTTCAAGCCGGTAAACGAACAGAACACGAGCTCTGTTCGATGTTCGGTGTTCGCTCGTTTTTCCCACAGCCAGCGCCCCCCGCACCGCGCAGACACAGACATTTCCCCTCATGGTTCGCTGAAGACAAGACAAATTCATATGCAAACATTCTGCTTCATTGCATCAGCTAAAGAAGACGTTGGCGTTGACAGCGACGTCGACGGCGACGGCGAAAACAAAAAAAAAACACAAATTGCATAAATTTCGAGTTAATTTTTTTAGTTTAGCATTCAATTTGATTATTTTCGGCACACACACCTGCGAGTGGCCAGCCACGCCCCTTTTGTCAACTAGTCGCCAGTGGATTTGGCTGCGGGTGATTCAATGCAATAATCGCATTCCCCCAATTGTCAATCAACTCGTGTGTCAATCAGTTAACAGCGGCGACTCGGTGCTGATAACGCCACGAATATTGCTCAACTCGATCTATCAAATTAATTTTATATATATATATATATATATGTGAAGGCAATTATTAAATTATCTGTATGATTGATGCTAAATCGCTGTGCACTGATTATGCTGCGATTAAAAAATAAATACAGTAAGAGGCGCCGTAACTAAATGATACCGTTACAACTAATTGACCTTGTTACGTTCAGCATTTATACATGTATACATATATTTACATGTAATGTATGTAATGTGTAGCTAATTATCTAATTGAATTCAAAAGAAAGTTCGTTTGCTTTTAGCAGACTTTTGTAACATAAAAACGCGTTTCATCAGCCAAGCCATGAAATTTAAATACGTGAGCCACAAATGTACAATAAGTAAAACAAAAGAGAGAAGAGAGAGAGAGAGAGAGACACGGAAATGATATAAGTAGCACTGCTAAAGAAAATGTTAAAAACAAAATACAACTTAATTAAAATAAGTAGTTTAACTCAACAGAACAATATATCAAAAACTTTTGGATTTTAAAGTGTGCCAAAGATTTACAGTAAATCTAAATACTACTTTACCAATTACCAATTCTTTTTTTTGGTTCAGGTGTTGTCACAGAACACTCTTCGAACATAACTCCAATTTTTCGATGTTATGGTTTATCTGCATTTAAGATAGCTTATATTTTACTTGCTTCGATTATTTATTTGCATTTTACCAACTGTATTACGTCAGAGAAAGTGCTCAAATTGGCGGGCTTCGTCCACTAGGAGGCAGGAAATCGATGAAATCGAACCACATACATATCTCACACGATTTGAACTAAATGTTTTTTGTAGGCTGATGTCCTTCAAAGATCGGCATTTTCCACACCCACTACTACCCCAATTTGAGAGCTTAAGTTAGCAAACTTATAAGGTAGATTATTAGGACCCTCCTTCAACATTTTTATCAGCTGGCTTTACATATTGGTATCAGAGTATTTCGCAACGTTTTGACCCATTAAAAATGGTAAAATTGATTTCGGTCCGTATCTTTTCTTATTTTTCAACCAAAATCTGTTAAGCTTAAAATTTGCTTTCAAAGAAAATCAAGTCGATTGATTGGCACTAATATTATCATTTACTACAAACGTGTAAAAAACATAAATGTAATCAGAATATATTTTGTAGTCACACGATTTATTTGTGTGTAAATGTAAAATTTTTCCATAATTCAAAGTGACATCGATTGCGTCAAGTGGCGACACGTGACTGATCAGCACTGATCTCAGTTTTGCGCAAATTGGTAAAATAAATGCAAATAATAGTATTTAGTGATTATCAGTGAAAGAATCACAGATCAATCAAACGGCTGCCAATCAGCGGCGTGCGACCGAAGCGAAAGGCACTTAGCAGGGTGTGGATGGGGGGAGGGTCAGGGGGGAGGAAGGCTCTTGCTGCTGCGAGCGAGCCGACACTTCGTTAAATGGAGCAGCGCATTCAACGTCTACGTCAACGAATCAAACAAGTTGGCTACGTCATTGAGCACGCAAACGAAGCGTGATGCGTCGAACAGACACTGACGCTGACAGAAGAAGCGAGCGAAGAGACGAAGAAGTCGAAGTTAACGAAGAATACAACGAAGTTGCGTGCAGAGTTTGCTGATGGCAGGGTGCAAAGTACAAACGAAGATTGGCAACGCCAACTTCTGGGGGTTTTCCATGCGCTGCGCTGCTCTGCTCTGCTCTGCTCTGCTCTGCTCTGCTCTGCTCTGCTCTGGTCTGCGCTGCGCTCGTTAATAGCGCGCAGCGAAGATTATCGCAAGTGCAGCACTTCGAACTACAGTTGAATGCACTGCAAAAATGTTCTTTTGCTTTTCAATTTGTGTGCTTTATTTTTGGTGATCTTCACTCACTCCCCCTCCCTCCCTCTCTTTCTCTCTGTCTCTCTGTCCCTGTCTGTCTGTCTCTCAGTCACACATAGTCTTACTCTCTTTCTCCGTCTCACTCTGTTTCTCAGTCTGTCTCTGTCTCTGTTAATGCGCATTGTGTTGCGATCAGCATATTGGAGCATGCCTCAGCGTGAACTTTGGAATCGCACACGAAGATTGCTCCCATTTATTGGATTAGAGGCAGCAAAATCGAATTTAAAACACAATTTTCTTATTTATTTATTTTTTTTTTTATTTATTTGTTAGCCTTACGGTAGCAATTAAGTGCTTTCGGATAATTAAGGTCTAACGAGTCTTTTGCAGCTATAAATCAGATGGTAGCAATCCAGATGCGCTGAAGGTTGAGTGAGGTTATGTCACCAATATGGCGGTCATTTCAATATGGCGGCCTTCATTAAATATTGCACACTCATCAATCAATCAATCAATTATTAGATAGCACAACACAAAAGTGATCAAATGTGTTTCCATTTTGGATTTACAATAAAAAAATTAATTTTCATTTAAAATAATATTTGAAATTTGTATATAGAATATGAAAGGCACTTATAAATTTGGTATTAGTTTAATTAAAATCAAAATTAATTAATTGAGTCTCAGTTATGCGATTGGAAAATAATTTATTTATTTTCAAACTAACATATTTACATAAAATCTTTGTTACATATTATAATATCAAGAGATCAGATTAATAATTAAATCATAATAATACATTTTTATTAATAAATACCAATACGTAAATGTATTTTCGAATTTAATTATAACCCTTAATTTTTCTGTTAATTTTCTAAGTGCTTAGCAGCTTTTATTGACGTTTGATATTATTGATTGTACAATTATTTATTAGCACAACTATTTGTTTATTTATTTTATTTGGTTAACAAAAATAAATTGTTTAATGCACAATTTTCTTATTACTCACCTTCCAAAATCGTTTAGATAATTCAATGTTTATGTTATTTTAAATGCTCCTATGCATATTGCAATTAAAAATTAAAAAAAATATATATTGTAATTTATTGGAAAATTATTTTCACTAATTAGTTAAAATTGTTAATCAGGATTTTCATCATTTGAACTTGTGCACTTTTGAAGTGGCAATGACCACCGTTTTTATTTTACGTAGTAAAAATAAATTTGTTGGTTATTATAATTTTTTTTGTAGTCTTTGTTAAGTAGCACTTGTTTCTTTCTTATAGAAAACACTTTTTATTTGGATTTGTATATTTTTTGTATATGCATTTATTCGATGGAGCAACGTTTTGTTCGATGCGAGCAGTCCGACTGACTACGTGTGAATAATTCGATGCTGGGCAGCCAGCGACCGCAAAGGCTGCCTTGCCTCTGGTTCGGGTTGCTTCGCGAACTCCAATTAGGAGCACAGCTTGTAAAGGTGTTTTGAGTGAGAGCGATGGAGAGAGAGAGAGAGAGAGCAAAATTAGGAAGAGATGATGTTGTGGTTGTTGTTTGATAACAGCGATATCAATGCTTGGCACCGCTGCTCAGGCACATTATATGATGCGCAAATTTGAATGCTTAACTAGGCAAGGAGAGAGCATGAGTGGGAGAATGAGAATGAGAGCGTTTTTGAGCTGATAAGATTGCTGCCGTCGGCTGACTTTCCCCCAACGACTAACTCATACTCATACTAACATACTCATACAAAACGTGAGCAGGCCATCCGGCTGCTGACGTAGTCGCACTATTTGCGATCGATGTCCAGCCTTTATTGAAACATAAATATTTTGAAGGTGCCTCTGAAGAGGTTCTTTAATATAATTTATATTATTGTTTATTTACTGATAAGCACTTTGCTGTCGGCGCATGTTAAGATTATTGTTTCGATGCGATTACCCAGTTCTTGTTTTTTTAATTTTTGGTACACTACTTTTAATTGTTTGATTAGCCTTCTATTGAGCTGCTACACACGTTCGACAACGGCTTTGCAGGAGGTATTATACAAATTTTGGGAAGCGTATTAATTATTAAAGGAGATATATTCTTGATCAAAGCCAAATTAAGCCTGACAGTTTTTTGTTAGACGTATGGAAAAATTGAAAGACAATCGACAAGCGAAGTTTCCCTTACTTTTCTGGAAAGGCATATTTCACATAATCAATTATAAAAATAAATATAAAGCTTTTGTATTGTGCTTAGTTTAAGTTAAATAAAAACTTTTTACTTAACTGCAATTTGAACCCGAAGAACTTTGCTCTCACATTTCATGATAATCTTTTGGAATTTTTTCAAAATTATTTCACTTAGAAATTCTTTTTTTTTTTATATGTATGAAAAAGATTCTAGTAAATATTTTGGTTTCGCTCATGTTATTGCTGCAGACCTTTACTAAATACTCTTGCGATGGATAATAAAAATATACAAATATTTTCAATGCCATCGATTAGTTTTAAATTATATAAAAATATCAGCAACTGGGGATATTTTCCTACTTAGTCGTAAAGGATGCCAATTTCAAAAGGGAATCAAATCTTCGTCATTTTGTGGATTTTTGTTTTGTTTTTGACAATCAGCAAAATAAATAACATGTATAAAAATGAGTTAATATAAACTCGTGTTCTAAATTATAGTTTGATTATTTTTGCATAAATACATAAACAAATGTAGAAAGCAAGATTGAAGGAATGGGGAATGAGTGAGTAAGAAAAAGCAGAGAATTTTTAATATAGATGACTCGTTGTTGACAACCGGAAAGAGCCCAGACATACTTAAATAAAGAAATTGATAACCATTTGATAACACCCACGACTTTCGAATAAATTGGCAAATAAACAAAATTATAAACAAAACGCCCATAATTAAAAACTGCAAGTGGCAAACGGAATAGAAAAACATAAGCGGCAACTTTGTCTTATTTTAAACTAAACTGAAATTAAAAATAGAGAAAAATAATTATAATAAAAAGATAAAAATTAAAATTAGCTAGTGGCAAATGGAGTAATCTAATAATCTGATGTAACTAAAATATATATATATATATATATATATATATAAATATATATATATAGCAATTGTTCTAGTTTATAAGACTTTTCAGCAAGTTAAAAAAAATCGCTGTAATTTAAATTTTAAAGTAGTTCAAAATGTAAGCAAATGCGATTTATTTTAAATATTTATTTAAAACAATGGAAAATATTTTGAAGGTATTTGAAAGGAGTATCATAATAGGCAATGGATAACGTGTATTTGAACAGATGTTCAACAGTTCATCAAAAGCCATATACTCAATTTGAGGTAGGGTATACTCATGAGTAATTAACACATTTAATGATGCTCCATCAGATCAAACGGATCAGGGCCACGATTTCAGGTGATACACGTGCCCGAAAGCACTGAATCATTTCGAAGACAGTGGCAGCAGTGGGAGAGGGGTTGCTCTCGGGAGGGGGAGGGGTGGGGGTGCCGATGGAGATGTGCATGTGAACCAGCCGTGAATCCTGAGCTCACTAAAAAGATAAATGAATGCTAAATATAATTTGACAGTTATGGCAGTGGAGCAAAGGTTCATTTATTTGAAGAGCGCGGAAATTTTTCCCAATCTGCTCACGAGTAATTATTGAAAGCGAGAGTAGCCGTGTGTGTGTGTGTGTGTGTGTGTGTGCGCGCGAGTGAGTGTGTGTGTGTGTGACGCAGAAAACGATATTGAGAATACGCCACAACCAATCGATTTTTTGGACTTTGTAGCCACTTGGCAGCAGCAGCAGCTGTTGTTGCTGATGCATCGCCAGACGCTCGAGAGACACCCGATTGGCCCTGCCCGACAACTAACACATTGAGTTCATTGTTTAATTGAAATGTGTGCGAGTGTGTGTGTGTGTGTGTGTTTTATAAGGCTTCTTTTTTGCCCGCTCGATGTCAAAGTCCATTTACGAGTCATGCGGCAGAGTCATGTGAACAGCAGCAACAAGCAGCAACCCAAAAAATACTTCCATCTAAAATAGGCCTGTGCTCAATTTGTGTCAATATCTCAGTCTCAATTTCAATTTCCATTTCAATTTCCATTTCAATTTGAATTTGTACTACAATACAATTAACTAGACTAAGCATTTCAAATTTCACGCCTTACATTGACAGATGCGATTGTCATTCTTGCCAGTTTAGCAGCCAAAAATAAAGCAGCTATTAATAGAACTCAATCTGTTGAAATCGCTGGGAAATATTGCATTATGTGGTCAGGCGAGGCGCTAATTGCCGGAGACGAGTACCGATCTCAGTTGGTATTGAATCTTTTGCCGCAGTTTGTTTTTATTTTGCTGTCATACTAATAAATAATACCAATATTTGCGTGTCATCAGGCCTAATCTTGCTCTTGCTATTGTTTTCTCTGCTCGCTGCTTTTTGCAAAAACTATTCAAACTTTTTGAATCACGATTTCAGATTCCAGGAAATGGAATCGGGGGCCAGTGTGTGTAAACGATCATTATATATAATATTAATCAAAAACACTACGTGGAACTATTTTGGGTGTGCTCCGTCAGTAAATAAAAATAAAAATAGTTCATGCAAGAACTCTTGTTTCCACCGATCGTGTTTGTCGCAACTATATTATATAGTCTTTCGATACTGCCTGAAGCTATGAAAATGGATTTAATTATGTATTTATTTAATGTCAACTAACATCAGTCCACACAGAAAACAACGAAAAGTACAAAATAAATAAGTTTATAATAAAATTCAATATTTACATTTAAATTAGCAAATCAATTTTTTTTTTATTTCAGTTATAAATCCGGGTGCTGAGTGCGTTTGTAAATAAAATATATATTTTTGTGGTTATCATTTCATTGGAACAATGACGCGACTTATTCGGGGGTCTAAAACAGAGTATTTTATGCCATGATGAAATTCAATTCGAGTACATACCGAAAGGAGGAGGGAGCAATGCCAAACGTAGGATAGACAAAATTAGAGTTTCCAGATTGTCACACAAATGGATGACAGCTCAACATGGATAATAGTTTCACATTTGCATCAAATATTTATAATATCTTTATACTCAAATTTTTAGCAACCAGTAATATTAAAAATGTACTTGACTTGCAAACCGTTTCGAACTTAAAATACAAAACTTTTTCAGAGATCAAAATGAAATATCGATTATCGATTTAGAAGAGTTTTAAAGAATCGCTAAAGCATTTCAAAGTGTACAATTCCTGAAAGATAAGAGACGTAAGCAGTGAACGTTGATATGATGATGATTTTAAGGAATAGAAGCTTGCTAAAGACTCAGTGTCCCTGGAAAACTTGATAAGCACTCATTGATAAGACATTATGAGAACACCGTAAGCCTTAATTAATTGAATTTAATCCATCAACTTTCGCTTGCAGCATATAGGAAGTCTGTGCCCCGGAAGCACATTAGAGCTGGAAACTGCAAAAAAAAAGTCAGGAGATTCTGCGTGACGCACTGAATCAGTTCTCAAAATTTTAGCACGTACACCAAACGTAAATCAGGTTTATTAGTTTGATAATTGCATGAAATAAAAAGTAATGCGATTTAGTAGAAATCTACTTTGATTAATGTTGAGCAGCTGTGCAAGTTTTATTTCGATTTGGATTAGGAAACACGAGCAAAAAAAAAACACACGCATTAAGTGAAAAGATTAGGGGCCATCCAAAGTTGAAGCGAAATGTTATTTTCGAGCCACCGATAAGCAAAGCGTGAGACAAATTTCTGCGTATTTTGGGGGCATAGTGCAGGCACGAGCCAATTTAGTTGCCAATCCTTAAAGGAGTTTGCCAGAAACCCACATTTTATATTTGTTAACTCTAAAAACCAATATGTTCGTCTAGCTTTAAGACCTTCTTAATACTCCTCTTCTATTATTCTATTTTATTTCCCAACACTTCTGTCAATTACATAATTACTCAAACGATGACTTTGCTAAATAATCAATTTCTATAGGCACAACAATTAGCACTATGACTATAAATTGGAACCATAATCTAACCAGATTATCAAAAACAAAACTGATATAATAAACTTAATAGCCTAGAAAAACTGTAATTATGAAAACAATAGCAAGCCAATCTGAAGTGTTAAGACAAATTTGATGCTCGTGTCGCCTTGTCAGATCGATAAGAAAAATAAATCGCAGATTGCAGGTTGCCTGAACAAATCAAGCGCTGATTGGTCAAATCTAATCGAGCGATGCGACCAATCGCTGATCCGGCTTGATGTGGCCGCAAATAAATATAAACAAAGATAACCCACTTCCCATTCCCCTTTCCACATTCTCCATTCGCTTTAGTTTCGGTTTTTTCCGGTTTATTATTTGTCTTTTTGTTTGCTTGTTGTCTGTGGCTTGAACGCAATGATGTTTCACCTGGCTCGGCTCGTGCCAGTCGCTCTTATCAGCAGCAGCACAAGTTCATGCCCAGGCGATAAGAAGTGCGTGTTTGCGATCTCTTCCTCGTTTCCAACTCCATCGCAACGATCAGACGCGATCCAAGGGGCAAAGGTATCTCACTTGCTGATAACTGGGCCAAGTCCCAAAAGTTTGTCAGATCAAATTTAGTTTTTGATATGGCATTCAACTGCGCAAAATTACATTGCGTACGACATGGTCGTGATATGGACGTGATATTCAGAACTTTAGCATGTTGGCCTCATGAAATGACTTGTCATTCATGGGAATGATAAGATTGGTGTAGTCGAGTGAAGCTCGACTGCGACATACCCTGAACTCAGCTGTTACCAAAATTTCCATATAAGCATTAAGTGAGGGACATGCACTGAAGAGTTAATATGAATAAGTTAAGCTGACGTAAATATGTCTATCCAAAATTTAACTTATGATCATGATGGAAACCTATATCATTTAATTCATTAAAAAATTAAATAAATTCAATTAATATTTAAGTAATTCAGAGAATTAAGCAATTGAAACATACTCAAAATACTTGTAATATTTTTCATTTTATTCTCAATCATCATTATTTTTTCAATTCTCATCTTATTTTTTTGTTGTTTTTTTTTTCGTTTTATACATATGTATGTATATATATATATATATATAATATTTGTAGTACTCCACCTGTTTCTGCGTTATTGTTTATTAATATAAAGTTGGTTTCATTGTAATTTAGGTATTACCATTTTCATGTTATTTTTGTGTTTATAAGTAGAGTAATGAGCAAGTTTTATTTTAATTATAATTCATTATTTAAGTATGCATTTTTTAATCTTAATAGTTAGGTTTTGCCAATTCTTTTTTTGTGTCTTGTGTTTTTGCTTTCTTCTTCTTCTTCTTCTTCTTTTTCATTTCATATCTTTTAAAGTATTAGGTGACATTTTTTTGTAGACTTTTCATACAAAATAACAAAAGTTTTGTATATTCCTGTGGTCAAATGTATGCAATGTGTGTGTGTGAGTGAGTGTATGATGTGTGTGTGTGAGTGTGTATATGATGTGTGTGTGTGTGTGTGCTGGTGTGTAGGTGTGTCTGTTTGTTGGTGGTCTTTAATATTACAGATTTTCTTTTTGTATGAAATAAATCAAAAGTCATTTTCATTTTATTAACTCGAAGCTTCTCAAATAATTTGGATAGTTAAGTGTCGCCTTTCCAATATGTGTTTGTTTGTTTGTTTGTTTGTTTTGTTGGTATGGTATATATATATATATATATTTGTATGGATTTATCTATGCATTAAACGTTAATATTTCCTTCTATTAGTGACAAATTTAATGAAACAACAATTTCTCTCACATATTAAAAGTTGTTTTTAATGCTTTTACAACAATAACAAAATTTATGCTTTTATTTTTTATATGCGCACTATATTAATTTTCGACTGTCTTTTTTTTTTTAATTTTAGATAACTTTCTGGGTTTATTCAATTTTGCATTATGTATCCTAATTATTCGTTTATATGTATGTATGTATGTATGTAGGTATGTGTGTTTGTATGTATGCGTAGTTGCCATTCCATTTCATTTATTTATTTCTTGACAAGTTTTTGCGATCAAAATAATGTCAATATAAATATTTTTTGAAATTATAAATGCACTGGAAAAAATAATGATGTCTGTGTTGATTTCGTTTTCATTTGGATACGTTCTGTCTGAGGAGTGTGTGTTGAAAAAACGGCTTGTTATATGTACGATATAAGTATATTTTTTATAAATGTTTTCGTATAGAAAGTTGCTTGTATATAAGGTTCATAGAGAGCAAAAGTTGGTTTTTTTTTTATAGCATTACGTGTCATATTCTTTTAAGTTATCTTTTATGTTTTTGGGGTTTTCTTTTGTTTTTTGTTTTGTTTTTTTTTTTTTAGCAAAAAGCACGATTTTCAAAAAGCAAAAATCGCATTGTCAAAAATTTGATTTAATTCGTAAGTTAATTTTGATAGATGTTATCATATTCGTTTGTTGTCCGTGTGTCTTTCCATCCACAACTAGACCAATAATGTGTGTGTATTCGCATTATTTAATACCATTTCTTGTTTGTAAGTCAATATATATGTATATGCATATGCCTTTAGAAAATTATGGACTACACATACAAACATTGAAATTTGTTTTCTCATTTATAAAAATAAACAAACATAGAAAATTTCGCTGAACAACTTATGTATTTTGCTAAAACTTTAAGATTTTATTATTATATATGTATTTTTTTTTATTTTATTTTTTTTTTGATATGGAATTTTACAAACATTCGTACAAATACATAAATGTAGGTACTTTATAAGTATTATATATTAATTTATTTAGTTGTTATGTGAAGGAATTTAAATGCAGTGTTACATTTCAATTTGCAGGGAGGGATAGAGAGAGAGATAGAAAGAGAGAGAGAGAGAGATGGAGGAAGTGAAAGAGAGTTATCTGAAGTATGTTAATAATGGTAATGTTCCCCCCTCTCGTTGAGGGGATATATCATGTATGCATGTTACGCGCGATTTGGCCTACCAGGTATACTCGTACATTAACTAGGTAAGATTTATATATATATATATATATCTCAAAACGCACGCTCGCTGCTCTCCTCTACGAACATCAGTCAATGATCCCACTCTCACACACGCACATACACACACCCCCACACACACCCCCCGCACACACACACACACACTCGCACACATACAAGCACTCCCTGTTGAATGTGTGGAACTAAGCTGCATTGCATTTATGTATTCAGACATTACACATACGCACTGTTGTTAAGTGTTACGACTTACGACAATTGCTAGTATATTAATATTACAATTATATATATATATATATATATATATTATATATATATTCGGCTAATATTTTGACTAATGCTTTTTGCATGCACTTTCTTTTGATGCTGTTTCCATTGTTTTGGTTGCTGCTTTAACTTCGTTCGTATTGGTTTTGTCTGCACATTGCCAAAAGTCCCCTCACCACCATGCCTAACTATATATTATTTACTATGCATTTAAGTCTATTGGCTTAAGAACTTTTCAAATGTGTTTTGGTTTTTTTTTTTTTACTTTTAAGTATTTTCTTGATTTTCTTTTCTTTTCTTATTATTTTTTTTTTTTTGCTATTTCTTGTCAGCTTTTAGCTGCCAGCAAAATGAGCCAAACATTTAAATTCTTTATGCATGGTTAATTATGTTCTTTAAGTTAAATATTAAGTATATTTAGTTAGTTAATTAGTAGTTATTAAGTTATCGATTTTGTTTTCGTTTTTTGTTTTTTGTTTTTTTTTTTGTTTTGTTCTTTAAGTATTTGTAATGGAAGACATTTTTTATACAAGTTTAAGACACAGAAAATATTTTTTCTTTATATTATAGAGGTGTGTGTGTGTGTGTGTTTGTGTGTGTGTGTGATGGTATGTGAGTATATGTTTGTGTGAGTTAGTATGTGTGTTTAAAAAGTTGTATAAGTAGTATTGCCAAATTAACGATATGTGAATTTCTATAATTGAAAAATTAAATGCTACGCACATTTCGAATATGTATATATGTATATATGTTTTTTTAGCAAATTATATATAAATAAATAGTTGGATATTTATGTGAATTGGTTTGTTAATTGTTTTTATGGCTCTTGGGGGTTTATATATATATACACACAGTATATTATGTATACATAAATTTGTTATGCTCGTCAAAATGATGTTGTATAAAAATGTATATAAAATAAATGTCATTTCTTTTGCAAAACTAATTCCTATTCACATACATATATCGACTTTTCCTGTTCCTATATATATATATGTAAGTATTTATTTTTTTCATTTACTTTATTGTATTTGTTTTGCTTATTGCTGTTCAAAATTGGCTGCCATGCATGTCGTCGATATGAACTGATTTCTGTTGTTTTTCTTTTCATCTTTTTTTTTTGTAATTGTTTGTTTAATTTGTGTTTGTTTTTTTTTTCGTTTATACATTGCTGTGTTGGTATTTCAAGTCTTCTGTTTGTTCAGTGAATTTGTCATATAACTTTTGTGGTTTTAAGGTGTACTTTTATTTAATTTTATTTTGTCTTTTTTCTGTTTTCTTTTTTTTGTTTTTATCGTAAAATATAATACTCGATATTTGTGCGTACGCAGTTAGTGAAATCATTAATTTTGTTTACATTTTTTGTTTTTCATTTGTTTTTTTTTTTTTGTTTTGTTTTGAATTAAGTATTTCGGTAGGAATTTTGTTCTGTTAAATACTTTCACTTGCTATTTACATAAACTGACTAGTATATATATATTTGATTTTGTTTTAATTCATTGTGAAATAATTAGTTTGCTTTTCGTTTAAATCAATTGCATGCCCTAATCTTAATTTTGTAGAATACCACATTATAAATTAATAGTTGGAGAATGGAAATAAGTTTCTGTACTACAAATATTTGATTTCAATTGTGTTTCTCTCTCGCTGGTTGGCCAAACACAATTATGTACGTAACTAATAATATTTAGCTAATATTTACTTTCGTCTAATTGTCAATGGAAATATATAGATTTGTTGTTGTTGTTGTTGCAAATTATTGTCTACAAACATATAGATATAACCGTATTACGCGTGAACTTCTGTTTGGCTATGCAATTCAAATGCCCAAAGAAATCAAGAAACGGAAATTTTCTGCAAATGCGTCCGCTCGTTTCTCGATGCCGTAAAGCCTTAACTTATTCGTATTCGTTCTCGTTCTCGATCTCGTTTTCAATCTGCTCCTGCTGCTGCTGCTGGTAATCATGTCCTTTATTGCATTCAGTGCTCGTATCACGCATTGGCCAGCACAAAGGTGACGCTGACCATCAGCAGGTGCGCAGCTATAAGGGAGGCGGACATGCGCAGCAGTGTGCTGCCACGCCCACACTGCTGTATCTCAATCTCCTCGGGATGGTAGTTAATACATTTCTTGGGTCGGCGACGCGACTGCTGCTCCTGACTTTGACGACGCGTGCTGCATGCACCTGTTTGTTATAAATCCAAATATTATCACTGACATCACGGATTTATCCAATTTGTCAACTTACCGACAATGCCCGACTCCTCCATGGGCTCAATGTCCAGCTGCTTGGAGCCGCAAGGACACAGCGTGTCCACCACAAGCAGAATCAGATTACTGTGTGGAATCTTCTGCACACTAAACGGCCGCTCACAGCCCGACACATGACAATTGGTTAGTTTACCCTGTAAGCACAAACAGTGTATTGATATATAAAAACAATGTGAAAAGATTTACAAAAACAGATTTAAAATTAATAAAAATACTCGAGTGCCAGTGATAGACATTATTCGTATGATTCCTGTACAAGCTATACGATATAGATGTTTTTTGAGATATGATGAAACAGATAACTAGTTTTCTCTGTTTTACATATCTTGGTAAGCAAAAAAGTTGTTTAGACAAGAAGTCATGTTTCGATCGTTTGTTTCTATGCTAGCTTTAAGATATAGTATCCGGACTTATTCCCTGTTTCACCAAGATAACCTGAAAACTAAAAGTACCCACCTTTAGTGGGTTATTTTGACCGCCTTGATTGAGGCGTTCCGGTTGCAACATATAAAGATCGGTGCGCAGATCACAGCGTCGCGCATTCTGCGGATCGGCCATGAATCTGGGTCCACTGTGGGGCCTATGCTGTTTGGGTGGTGGTGTCGTATAGTCCTGAGGGAAAAAACGATTTCAGATTAATATAGATATAGATATAGATATTTAATTCAATAATAGCGACAGATTGGTGTTTGGAACGCACCGCATCTGCTGTGGTAAATAATTCATCCATTTCCTGATCCACCTGCATGTGATACTCGTTGTCAAAGTTCTCCTCATACTCGTCCGCGTAGTTGTTCTCCACAAAGACAACATCCTCGTTGTCATATGTCTCGTAGTCGTCCTGTGGCCAAGCGCGCAGTGAGGTGGGCATCAGCGATAACCAAGTGGCGCTGAGGGCCACCAAATGCTTAAGGAACCAGCTGCCAAGGCGATGTGGCTTTAGAACGCCACCAGCTGCCGTGTAGGGGTTATCGGAGTCGGAGCAGACGCCCTGGTAGTCGTTCACCGTGACGCGCTTGTATATGCGATCCTGGACCAGAGAGTCCATAATTGTTCCATCAATTTGTCCAAAAAACTTGCCCGTATGCTCCATTTCCTCCGAGATGATCACAAACCCACTGTTGTCCAGCACATAACAATCGAGATTATCGGAGGCGCATGTTCGCTTACAGCCCGTCATCCCAGTGCACTAAACAAAGAAACGAGCTTAAGACAAATGCACACCAAGATTGGGCTAAAGATCACTCACTGCTGATGTGATGTTGATAAAGTGCTTGGCCAACGAGTCGTGCTGAAATTGCAGACCCACAACGCCAGCTGGGGCCTTATGTCCGCGATGCTCCACAAAGATCGCATGCGAGGCAGTCACCAAAGTGGCGTTCGATTTGATAGCATAACCGGAACCGAAGGGCACACTATACACAAAGCTATCCGGCTCCACCGTATGCTGATCCACGGCACGCTTGTACCACGAGGAGTCCATGGCACGCACGTTATCCTCGCTGAAGTGCCTGTGGATATGAGAAGAAATATAATTACTGAGAAAACGATTTACATCGATTTAA
The DNA here is from genome assembly GCA_035043205.1 of Drosophila trichaetosa. NCBI lineage: Eukaryota > Metazoa > Arthropoda > Insecta > Diptera > Drosophilidae > Drosophila > Drosophila trichaetosa. The sequence goes on along the minus strand of JAWNNE010000535.1, from coordinate 3,052,680 downwards.
AAGAAAGCAGTTATCGATCAAATGAAAAAATATGTTTAAGTTCTACAGTCAGTCTTAGGTCAGGTTTCAACTTACGGTTCCGGCGTATCCTCAGGTCTCTTAATATGATCAATCCAGCGCAATAGGCCCGAACGCGTAGCCACAAATGAGGTAGCCACAACAAACTTTTGATAGCCTTGCCTGTGGAAAGGGATTAACAGGGAATATAAGCAAGGAGATATAGCAATGTGATCAGCAAGAGATATGGATTAAGCTGTTCCAAGCTTTTATCAACTGGCCACAGCAAATCTACGGAGCATTTCAAAGAATGCTTAATGGTCATTTTTGGGAACTGGTTCCGAGCGGCTTGAATGGTGCTGGTTCCACAAAGCATTTGTAAAAACATTAACTACGTGACCGTTTAGATACTTTTCATTTACCTCTTCAAAATGGCCATCAATGTGGCGATTGGACTAAATGTTTGTAAATGTGCATTAAAATTATGTTAAATTTGCATAAACAAATTAAATTTTGTAATTATTCATTGGTTGTGGAGAGAATTTGTGTTTAATATAATTTATTATATACAAAAAGTTTGGTGGATGCAAAGAAATTATGTTTGCATTTTGGAAAATAGAGTGAAGGAAATATATGCAAGAGAAAATTTTTTGGTGCTTTAGTGTTTGAAAAGAAATGCTTAAATAAAAATAGTTTAAGTTGTGAATAGAAAAACATATTTTTTTTACTTTAAATAATTAAATAAATAACTTAACATATTCTTTTAAATTATGCTTTAAAGTGCCATAGTGGAGAGAGCTCGACTAGAAGAGACCCTCAAACTATCAATTGCAAACGCAGATTTAATATAATATTTATTTTGAACAGCTTCTGTGTTTCCCATTAATTATGATACTTAATCATAAGATAATTAAATAAAATTAAGTGAAAAAGGTAAGCGCGAGTTTTATTTAATAGTTTACCTTACAAATTGAAGACCAAATTTGTATTTTTAATTTGCTCAAAGGTCAAACTCAACAAAAAACTGACAATATTTGCTGCAGATGGTTTAATTAACTAATCCGTACGACAATTGTCACTTCAAACACCAAAAAATAAATGTATTTTTAATTACAAATTAATAAATTCAAAAATGTAACAAAAAATTGGACGAACTTTGTTAAATGTGCTTCTAAACGTTGTAACCTAACCTCTGAGAGGTCTATCGCTCATATCGCCGATATTATTTTTATTTTCGAAATTATAATACTTTGTAAAACATAAACATGACAAAAAGAGTTAAAAACTTTATATATATTTTAAGTAAATAATTAAAGTGTAATTTATTCAATGGAAATCGTTCTGAACGTAATGAATTATTTTCAATTAACAAAAAGTAATTTAATGAAAAGAAGGCACTGAAAATGAATATCATCAAAATCAAAATCAAAAGCCAATGCAAAACTTACTGCTTATCCTCCTTGCCATTTGAAGAACTGGTCGTATTGCGATCGAGTCCATCGGTGACCATTGCATCCCGTACCAGGCTCTGAATGAGGGTTCGATCGCAATAATAGGGCTCTGCCTTGCGAGAACCCTGCACATTCAGATGCTGTGACCCAAAATGGGAGGCACTTGACGAGGTGCCGTGCAGGTTGTGGTGTGGTTGCGGCGACTTGGGTCGCACCTAAACAGTGAGAATAAATAAAAAAAGAGCGGGTAAGGAAAGGCAGTCAAGTTTATAGCTGCTTCCAGTTGGATTGCTTACCGACATCCACTTCCAGCCTGGACGTCCGGCGCGAGCCAGAAAGTGCAATACCTGCTCCTCTGGCGACCCAAAGCTGGGCTCTTGATCGCGAGACGTGTATTCGCCGGAGCTCTCACGCTCCTTCTCCAAATCGCTGACGCTATTGTACTCACAGTAGACCCAATCGGGGTGTACGCGCCAGTTGTCTCCCTTAAAGTACTCGGTAACTACAAGGAGCAGGGATTGTTTATTATTAATCTGTAACGCTTCGATTAAGATCCACGATTCGTTCAATCCTATACGAATCAATGGGGTTTCTTCATTTATTTAAATAATAACTCACCATTGTTACGCGAGTGCCTGATTTCCTGCTGGGAGACCAACTCGTGGCTGCCGTACTTCTCTGGCAGCACAATAGCCAGCGTGAAGGGTGTGTCCTCGATGGGGCCGTAGAAGTAGCGATGTGTGCGGGTCGAGACACGCTTTGACTCGTCGTAATGATTCAGCACAGTGAACTCTGTCTCGCCCTCCTTGGGGCGAATCATGTCACCGCGCATCTGTTGTGGAAATAAGTAGTTATTGAGCAGAGCTGTAGTACTGGGAGAATGGAGAACCCACCTCATTGAGTAGATTCTTGTTCATTTCGACTAGTTCGTGATCGTTGCCCACTTCCGTTTCCGGCAGTTCCAACTCCGTAATGTCGACTGAGGCGTATTTGGGTCGCAACTGATCGATATACTGATTGCCATCGCTCAGCGGCCGCAGATCCGGATGGTAGAGCACCCGCCCATTGTTATCGACGATAAACGAATACCCATTCGGTCCTAGCTTGTGCTGCGGTATCATTTTGCGAATCTCCTCGATGGGTACATCGGTGCCAACGACACCCAACAAATTGGCCACGCGCACCGAATGGTTTCGTCTATCGAAGACCGGAGTTGAAACTGTCGTCACCAAACGTCGCTGATATTCCGAATCCCTTCCCAAACCGCCCGATTTCCCACCAACAAAAACGGGACTCCAATGCACCGGATGATCCGCCTGATACATAATCATGGGTCGCGCCATCACCAGAGCATAGTCGATGACCTTCCGTCGTGCCTCCTCATAATTGTTGATCTGCACAAAGAAGCCCTTGTTGGAGCAGGCCATCTCGTGCAGATTGCTCCGACTGCCCGAATCGCTCCCAATCAGATACGTAAAGATGCGGACGGGCATATGCGGCCAGTTGTACTGCTTGATAATCTCCTTGTGCGACTCCGAGGTGCTCTCCGTTATCAGCATTATTGCCTGATTGCACTGGCTGCCCACTCCCGACTGATTGTACTGCAGAAAGGTCAAAGATAAGCAATGGATTCGAGTTATTCGACGAGTAGAAATAACAGATTTAACATTAATATTCAAACATGGAATCCAAGATCGAATTGAATCGGGTAAGCCCCGATTAAGTTCTTCGCTTCCCATAGAATTAGTTTTTCGCATTTTCCAGCTGCTTACCTTGTGAAGCAAACTGAACGCGTATTCCAGGCCAGCCGTAAAGTTTGCCGTATCCTGAAGCTTGATAGCCTTGACAGCCGACTTGATTTCCTGGACATTATCAGGTGTGGCACGCACCATGCGATCCTTGAAGCATGGCACTGGCGTCCTCACAACATCCGAGAAGGTAATTAAATTGACATAGTCATCCTCGCCGAGAGTATCCAGTATATTAAAAGCCGTGGACGTGGCCAGGTCAAAGGACTTCTCCGATATGCTGGACGATGCATCTAGTAGAATCATCTAGGAGCAAGTGGAAAAGGAATTCAAGTAAATGCAAAACAGACCACATTTTAATTGAAACTAACAATATCCTTGGGGGAGGAGGCGGCCTGGACAAACCAGTTGTGCGTGCGAAAGTCATGGATTAGCTTGCTGCCCTTAGAGCCCTCGGGTGGCCAGGCAGTGCCGGGGAAGCGGCGTAGAAAGCCAGACGATGAGCCAAAGTACTGCCATGACAATGCCGGATCTCGCTCCAAGTTGTTCTGGAAGAGTGGATCCAGGTGGACGCTCCACTGCAATGCCGATTTCACGTCCGTCTCATCCAAATCGACGCCGTGCGGCACCAGAATCGAGCTTAGACTGAGATTCACCGGCAGACGCTCGAAGCGCCGCATGAATCGTATATCCATGTGGCGAGCTCCGTCCGCCAATTTGCCATCGGCATTGTACTCATTGATGCGTCTCGCATCGTAATGCTGCTGCTGCCCCGTTGCACCACCCTCCGTGCTGCTCTGTCCCTCCAGCTCCGAGAGTGCCGCCTGCTCTGCTGAGTCCATCAAGCGCTGCAAAGAAAAATAGAAGAAGAAAAACGGATATTACAAAGGCATCAGTTTAAGTATCGATGTATGTGTATATGTATGGGTATGTGTTAGTTCCCACACTCATCAATCTGTTTAATCTGGCGCTGCTAAAGTTTCTCGTAGCTATTCTTTATGCAATTTATCAAGGGAGACGGCGTCTTAAATTGCACAAAGCGTTCCCCGTTCAATGAGCAGAGTTTGCTTTTGCTCTAAGCCCACTCAACTCATCGACAACTCTCCTCTCCGTGTTGCATGTGTGCGTTGCTCTGTGTATTTAAAGCAATTCAAAGTACGTGAAAAATTAGTGCGAAAAATTCCCAAGTGCACAGTGGCTGCAAATAATATTGACTAAGTCAAATCGAACTCTGCTGTTTATCAAAGATTATGTTTAAAGCATGCGTCAAATTTTCCATTTGAAAAATTATGTACATATTTGATATGTATACAATTGTAGAGTTCACCAATTATCTATATTTTTGGTAAATATATTTCTCTCTCCCACATCTCTTAACAATTTTCAAACAGCTCGAGACCAGTGTTCGATGTCTGAAGCCAGCGACGCTTTTGAAACTTGACGCCCATAAAAATTTCACAAGTTAAACTTTGGCCTGTGTGTGTTTTTATAAGAAACAAACAAAAACTTTAGCTGCATTGGAATTAGACGCGCCGAAGGATGAGCTCCAGCCCGGGAGAGCAGAGGGCAGGGATTGTGAAAATAGAGGTTAACAAATACCTGCAGTCATAGACATTGAGGCCACAAAAACCAACGGATGTGAGTTTGGCTTAAAGCGAATAAAACAACAAGGAACGCTCAACTCGAGTCTGACCGACTATAAGATACCTGGGAAATAGCCTAAGCAAACATACACAAAATCTCATCAAATTAATTCTTAACTTCTGTGTTTACTTTCCGAATTTACTGTACCACAACGAACATATCAAAATTGGTGACAGGGTCGGACATCGAGCCGAATATGGACTGATATAATATATGTTATATAAATATTCTGGCTTTTGATTCTGCTATAGCACTAAATGGCTAGATTAACCTGGCTTTTGATGTTGATAAAGAATAGAGATTTACACAATATTATCCCTGCCTTGCATACCCATTTATGTTGAGCACTGAGTATCAAAGAAGAAAAAGACGACTGTCTTTTGATTGCGTGGATGCAGATGCTAAAGACTAGGCAGAGGAGCACTATTTCGAAGAATCTGTTGTATGTGGGTGCATTGAATTAGTTCAACTACTGTTTTGCACAATGGCTAAAAACCCAAAGGGACTTTAGGTCTTCTGGGGTTTGGAATTCTGACGTTGATTTCAATGTAAATTTGTTGACATTGGCGCAACCGAAGTGCCACAGGAATGTATCAGCGATTTAGGGATGCAAGTAGCTGCTATCTCGACTTCAATTGGAATAAGTTGAAACTTTAAATTAAAATAAGTCAAAATAGGCAAGCTAAATAATACAATAAGAAGGTTAATGGTTAATTTATTCCAGTATTATGAAATCGACAAAATCCGACTGGAACTTGACTGTTGAGCTCAAAGGCCAAGGAAACTGGTTAAACATTGTTATATGCTCAAGATATTGTTGCGTTATAGTCAATATAAGTTGTAAGATGTTTGCAAATGCAAATGAATGTATCCAAGATGAATATTCTTTTCTGCATTTCCACCGACATTTGAGGGTGTACAATGCTGGACGCTGTCTGCAGCTGCAGGACATGTGTAATCGCAATTCGTCCGACATGTCTGCGAATACAAAAGAACATAAATGGACAAAAGTGATGCAGACAAAACATGGCCGTGTCTCATAACATATTTTTTTTTTTTCCTTTTACAATATTATGCACTTATGACAACAGTTAGGCATTTTGCAAAGGTTGGTTCTGTTGCCAAGCAAGGGTTGACCTTTTTTTTTGGGGGGTGAGGGGGTGCGGAATGGGAGATGTCGGTTAGCTGTGCACAATCCCTTGGCACACACACAATACCCATTTGACACCAGCTGGTCGTCTGTCGCCGGCGTCAGCATCTCTCCACATCTTAACATTCAAAAGCCAAAAGCAAATGCCAACGACAACGAGAAAGAGCAGCATCAACGTCAGGCAACTGCCGGAATTGGCAAAATGCAGCTACTTGCATGCAATTCGCTTAGCACAGCCAGAGTGTGAGAGAGAGGGACAGCGACAGACAGAGGAAAGAACGTTGAAAAAGGAATCGGGGTAAAAAGTTGAAAATTTAGCAAGAAAGCGTATAAAAGAAAGGCGCAAAGTGCGTCGTCTGAGCAACAGCCTGAAAGTATGCAAAGTCCATTTGGAAGAGCAGAATAACGGAATATGAAAAAAATAATTGTCATTGACCATTTGCCAAGTCAACTGACAGCAGCAGACGTCTGACTGAGAACCTTCTCGTCGTTTACACTTGCTGCAGCAGTTATGAATTTATAGAAAGTATGTGGCGACAACAAAAAACAAAAAAAAAGTGTTATTATTGCATTTCATATTAATCAAAACTAAATTACATTTCTTTTTAAAACACATCTGCTCTCTTTACTTTAGTCACAACGTTTTCTTTTCTTCTTCTTTTTTGTAGGTGATTACCCAATTGCCATCGATCGACATCGATATCAACGTTAAGTATGTACTTAACAGTTGCATGTTAGGTTACAGATGTTATGTTACAGTCACAGTACTACAACACTAATGGCCTTATATCTACATTGTTACTGTATATTAGAAAAAAACGGTTGCAAAAGGGAATTCTTGCTTGACCCTTAAAAACAGTTCTCAGAACTCTACCTTTCAAATACATGTGTACACATATGTTACATACGCATACCTACATAAGTGTTTGCCCATTGCTACATTTAAATCTCAGATTTTTACTTAGGAACAAATCATTATGTATCTTTTGACATATTATGATTATGGTACCTGATTTGATATGCAGTCCAATCTTGGACTATTTTTGCTAAAGTTATATTTTAAAAGACAATTTGTTTTAAAAATGCATTATTTTTGTAGTATTGAAAAAAAAAAAAATGTTTAAGAATGTTGGATTTGCCATTTTCATTTCATAGCCATATATTTGCCGACTCAATGCACGTGCCAAATGCTGAGGCAATAACTTGTAAACGAAATTTATATTAACATTTTTATCAAGACTGCAAGCCAAAAACTTGTTTGCCAGCGGTTCGCAACGGTTTTCTTTTCTTTCTTTCTTTTTGAGGCAGCAAAATCGCTTCGGTTTGAGTTACTGCAACTGCTGTCACAATGGACCCTTTGAATGTTTTAATGCACGGTTTGCAAAAGGCTAACTAAATATATTTCTTGTGTGTTTTCCTTATGTCTGGGAACCTTACGCTGTGTTGATTTTTAATTATCCTTTAAAAAATAATGTGTCGTATGTAATTCATTTTTACTTTTAGTGTTTGAGAGCTTGTGAATAAAGCGAAACAACTGCCAACAAAAATGTCAGATGCCTGAGTTCAGCAAATCACATCAAATATCCATAAATATTCTTTTGTTGAATATTTAATATATTATTTAAATAATAATTCCGAGATCGGTTGTTTTGTATTTTAAACATCTTAGTCGTGTGTGTGTGTGTGTGTGTATAAAACTTAAGAAAATGGTCAATTCACACAATAAACTGATGCAAACCAATTAAGTTTCGATATGTCAACAGTTTCTGGCTGATTGCAGAGTCAGTGAGCTGTGATGGCCACTTAAATGTCCATGCACAGCAACGACCCCAATCATATACACCCACACACACACACACGTGTGTATATACATATGTATGCATATAAATATACAACAAAATCAACAGGAAGCACATCAAAATTGCAGCGAGACAAATGTCAACATTGTACATTGAGTCTCTCGAGTTCCGCTGAGAAACGGCTGGTTATTTGGGGTTTGGGCCAATGCTTTTAGTGTGAAGACACTTGCTGCCTTTTTACATGTTTCTATTGAAGCAATGTAGGCGAAGTGTTAAAAGAGAGCCGCTCAATACACGCGCAATACAAAACACACGCACAGCTTTCAATCCATTTGGCCCGAACTCAAACCTAGCACAATGTCAACGTCAAAGTGCAAGTGGCACACTATAGTAAAGGAGTCAACAGCAATAACAACAACAACAACAACAACAACTGCAACAACTGCAACAAGGATGATGACAAGCAGCCAAGCGTCAGTGTAAAGCAGAGCAGCGTTGAGCAAAACAGAGACACAGAATGACAGCCAGCAAGCAGTTGAGAGAATGACGGAGGAATTGTCCAAAAGTGGGCGCTCATTTGTGGGCAATAAAAAAGTGCAATAAAACGACTGGAAATATCCGTATCTAGAGTGCCCGAAGTGAAGATACTCTGTTCCGTATTTGAAGCATCGTTGTGAGTTAGCCACAAAAAATAAATATTCTTAAAAGCAAATAGTTGAAGAGGAAAAACTGTTTCCACTCAATATATACAGTCCGAAAAGATCGATCAGATCAAATTATTATTGTCCCAAATAGCAAAAGTACCCGCTAAGACTTTAGCTAATCCTGCTGGCTAGAATGGCAATAACTTAAAGCTTTGGCGCTAATGGGGCTTTACCTGTTTATTATTATTATTTGTGTCCCAAATACGATGCATGAGCGTAGAAACCCCCCAAAAAAAAACACCTTAAACCAGGTACAAATAAGCTGGAGATTTTTCAACACATGATTTTAGCTGCACACAAAAATCGTATATATTTTGTGCCAGTAAATTTATAAGCCGATATTTGAAGGAGTTTGCCAGAAACTTTACTTCCTCCACATTTAAATCAGCTTATATCAGGCCAGTGAGCGTGGTAGACAGGATTATACAGAATGTATATTCCAAGTTTCAAGTCTATTTATTATTTATTATATTTACACACAACAAAAGGGAAAATGCGCCAAAGCAGTAACACTTTAACATTTAGTGTCAGATCATTGAGATATGAAAAGCATGACTTTTATATTTCGCGAATTCTGGGAAAACTGACGTAAAACTGTCATATACAATCAATTTCAAAATGATTTTCCTAAATTCATCATCATCATAAACGTCTGCAAAATATGAAGTCAAAGTAAAGGTTGAGTTTAGCAACAGTTTAGTTAATAAATAAATACATTTAATTTTGTCCATATCCAAAAAAATATAAATACAATTTTGTTGGTCATTATTTGCCAACATCGTCGAGGTCGGATTGTGTTTTATCTGGGATTCCCCAAAACATGCAACAAATGTCGGACAATTAAATTCAAGCTTTTGAAATGATTTTTTCTGTCACATTGCAGCTGTTGCATGCAGTTTGATGAACAAGTTTACGGTTATTCCCCACGTCAGGTTTTGCATCATAGGATTGAGAAAAGCAAGTAGTGTGACATTTATAATGTTCATGTGTACAGTATACATATGTATACATATGTATATATATATATATATATATATATTAGCGTTTTTCCGGTTTTTCCACGCAGCTATTCATATTTATTGCAGTTTTATGACATTGAACTGGCTGTGAATAACAACATTGTTCAGGTAAGGAATACACGTTTATACTTATTCTACATAGATATTAATAGAATTAAAGAATTTCAGACGTAAACAGAGACAGCCTCAGGGCTTGAAATATTTTACTCTGAGTTTTGAAATTGTAGATGCAACAAAATTGAACTTTTGATTGTTGTGACTAAGAGCAGAATTAGATTAGATTTGTTGTGGACATAAGAAATTGAGAGCTCTTCCACTTGAGTGTGCACAGTTAATTAAGGGGTAATTTGGCAGTTAATGTAGAACCTGAGTTCAAAATAATTAGTATAATTAACCGCTGAGTTCAGTGTATTTGAACTGAAGCAATTTTATTTTTCACATTTAATAAAAACCCAATCAAGCTCTAAGCTTTAGAGTATAAAACAATATTTATACTGAAAATATTATTTCTTATCAATTTGTAACAATTTATTAAAAGAATTAAACGCATGACTTTGTGATTAAAGCAGATAAGAGTGGTATAATAAATAACAAGTCAGCATGCTGTGGTCGAGTGAGATTGACTACGAGATACCCTGTACCCAGTTGTTAAATACATTCTAGTTTTACTGGCAAATTCAATTTGGACAGTTGATTGATAATAGGCCTTTGCAAATTGTGTAGAAGATTCTGTCTTTAAAATTATAGCATTAATCGCTGTCGGTTATCGAAATTTATCGATATTCCTATAGAATACAGCAAACTTGATATGCGCCTGGTATATTCCAAATTTCTAGCTATTACAGTCGCTGAGATCCGCGTGTTCATACAGACGGACGCACAGACGGGCACGTCTGTTGACCTCGGTCAAGAATATATAAGCTTTATGGGGTCGGAGATGCTGCCTTCTGCCCTTAAACCCATTTTCCCCCATTTTTAATGGGTTGGGGGTATTCAAATAAAAAACAAAGCCGAAGCAGCATCTAGCAATAGCTGCTGACCAGACAACCACTGATATTAATGGGGTTACTTAATCTGCCAAGGAATCAAGTAAGACTACAGCTTGTGGTCCACAGAACTCGACTGCTGTATACCCATAACAAAGCCATAAAATACTCAATGCATGTAAATTGATGTGGATTCATTTACATATGAAAGTATTGCTGTGCAAATTGTATGCAGAAAATGAGTCGTTAAATATTAATAAACCATTTTCTCCAGTAATCCGGTTATCTGTTCTCGTTATTAAGGAAAACAGATGAAGCTATCGATGAAATAAACTTGATCTGCGAGTAATATAAGACAACAGGTATTTCAATATAGTCTGCAGATTGCTGTTGAAGAATATATATATATATTTATATATATTCTTACATACCTTCACTTAACTCTATTTTGCCCTTTCTATTTCAGGTGCAGGTTCAGGGCATAATTTTAGAAATTAATAAATAAAGAAATTTTGTATATATTGCCAGCTTGGGTCAGTTTAGTGTAGTCTTTTCTCTTCTTTTTATGTTTGCGCTTACCACTGAACTGCTGGCAGGGCCACATTATGTATACGTCATTCTGGCCCGGTTAAACTTAAGCTAACGTATGCAAAAAACCAAAAAAAAAAAATACAAAATGGCCCAAACTATGTTTATGTTGTAGTCGCAACTGCGTTGCCTTCTGCTGTTTTTTCTTCCACATTCCTTTTATCATTTCTTTTTTAGCTTCCACTATTTTTTGTGCGTCATATCAGGCAAGCGTTTGGGTACGTAATCTATCCGGAGGGGGATGCGTTTACATGTTTCACTTTTGCAGCTCGTTGAACTTTAAGAGTGGCCAGTTGCCAGTTGCCAGTTGCCAGTTGCCGATTGAATGCCAAATGTTTGAATTTGTTTGCCCTTTGCGTGTGAGTGGTTTGGCTTTTTCATAAGGTGTTCTAATATCTGTTGAAAAATTGCTCGTCTTTCGAAAAAGGTTGTCAGGAATTTTCCAATAAAATTGTTTAATTTTAGATCTAAAACTGTGGAAGAAATGGTTTGTATATTTGAATTTATGATAGGTAATGAACTGAGTACAGGGTATCTGCAAGTTGCGATCTGTTTTTCTTTAGAGTATTTACTCAATTTTGAATTCTGATTAAACTGACACCAGCACATATGTAAATAACAATTTCCAAGGCATTATTGATTTAGAACTACAATTAACACACACTTTCTTCATATGTATATATTTATACTATTTTCACATCATTTATTCGCTTGAATTAATACAAGAAATACAATTTTCTTATTTAACCTTGATGCTGCCGATTGACGCAGTCAAAGAGCTTATTCAAATTGGCCAAATCGAGAACCAAGTCGCCATTCTTTGCGTAAAATCCCTCGTTGCAGGCGCCCAAACAGCTGAGAATCAAGCAGATGATGCTCAGCAACTGGATGAGGAGCGTACTCAATTGCATCTTGTTGAAGTGTATCGCTTGAGATTCCGAAACAAACTGCCACCACAAAGCGAAAAGCGGCCAGCATTATATGCCGTTCATTAAGTGACCCCCGAGCGCAATCACATCGGGAGATTCCCCGAATCAACTTTTATGTAAACACAGAGATTAAGACAAAGGCAAGTGAGTCTCTGACAAATCTCTATTGTACATATGTACTTATGGAAATATGAACGTCTTATTAATATACGTATTTATTTGATTGCGTTCATCGATAGTGATTTCATTTTTAATTATATTAATTGACTTAAACCAAGCATTATCGTTTCACATACATAAATTCCGGTTTTGCTATGCGTGAAACGCTTTAATCTGAGTTTTGTTGAATGGTGTTTAAATTTGCAATGCTTTCTAATAGTCGTCAGCGTTTTAATATATGAAAAACGATCGGATCTTTATATATCGCTTCTTATCATTGTTTGTTGTTAGGCTACAATTTAAAGAATTTTGTATTTACTCTTTCAATATGCACAGGCGTTGATCAAGACACTTTATATATAGATCACAACCGCTTCTGCAATTGCAATTAGGTCATCAAAAAGCAAGCAAGTTCTGTTGTCAAGAAACCCCGACTGGAAGATACCATAAACCCAAGTTTCTGATGCTTATCAAGAATAATTGATGTAGTCGAAGATGTCTCCAGCTGCCTGTTATATACTTTTGTACAATCTTTACCCATTTTTAATGGTCATGTTTATGTTTTAGACCTTCGTTTATGTTATTTTCTTTGTACTTAATTACTTTTAGGTTTATCTTAATTGCCTAGTGAACTCTTTCGACTTTTTAAGTGATATACAGGGTATTTTATGTTCAATCTTATTAATTGTTTTTTTTTGTTTGGTTTTTCTGTTTTTGATGTTACTGCTTCTGTTGTTATTGTTGTTGTAAATTGTTGTACATGTGGGTTGATTTTTAATTAATGGTGCTTCGCATGCGTTTTGCGTAGCCAAAACTTCCGGACATCGGGACCAGAGGACAACAGGACAGCGAGTAAGTGGCAGCTGTGTTCTCCAAATTTGCTTGTATGTGTGTGTGTGTGTGTGTGTGTGTATTCAGACTGGCCATAAGAACAAACCCACAAAAGCAAACAAGAACGCGTAATCGGACGCCACCGACTGCCCAATACTCTAATAACCGAGAACTGCTAACTTTTTAGCAAAACATATTTTAGTGAATGTTTTTTAGTTGCTACTCTTCTCTTATAAGTATAAATATTATATAAACAATTTTCCAATCATCAGTTTCAATTGCGTTACACAAAACTAATATACTCCACAGAGCACAAAAAAAAAAAGAAAAAAATTAAATCGATATTTTGCGGAAATCATAAAAAATTATTTATGTATACCCGCGCACATGAATGGAACATTGACATGGGTTCTCGCCCATAACATGAATCCAACGTGGCCAACCGGGCAGCCCACAAAAATACAATGCATACATCTGTAAGTATGTATGTATATGTATAAACAAACATACATGTATGTATAAACAAAGATACACATGTATGATATGTATAAATAAACATACATATTGGTAGTACCAGTTGAGTCCAGGACAATGCCAGCTAAACTGATTTTAGTTATTACATTATCCATTATTAACAACAACGAAAACACTTTTACGACAATTACAAATTACGTCAGCATAATTCAACTGGTCGCTGGGAACATATAATAATACATATTTACCCACAGCAATATACTATTTTCTATCTTTTTCAATATCTGTCAGAATGTCCTTCTTTTCGAATTGGGACTCTATAAAACCTATATATTACCAGAAATCGCTACAGATTACATTTAAAAATAGTTTTTGCGGCGGAGTCACCTAAATAGAAAGTCTTCTTGACAAATTTTCACAAGTTTCTTTTGGAGCAGCGAATGCAACTCCCGGCTTGAAACATTTACTGATATCAGAGTATTCCGCAGTGGGTTACGTCCGGAAAGTGGCAGGAAACGGTTGTGTACAACTGTTTTGTTTTTCATCTGATTAACTTCAACAGCATTTGAATATGCAAGTTCATTAACGACGACTGCAAAAACACATTTATTTGTCAAACTGTATCATTTTCATGAGAATATCTTTAAACTGACCGATTGTACGGATTATAGAAAATTAAATTCGCAAACTGTGATATAACTATGGGAAAATGTTTACTTAATTAATGATTGATTCGTTTAACTACAATGGAAGTTCGCTGAATTATTAAACAAATTTATGACTTGCGACTTAACTTCCATAATCCACAAGCCTCTTAAGCAATTGAAGCAGAGCAAATGCCTCTGACCTGCCAGGAGCAAATTATACCGACAGCCAAACGAAGTCTATTGATACATACAAAGGACAGGACGGAGGCGAATAGTGGCCACAAAGCCACAAAGAGCAGGGCAAAGACCACAATGCCGCAGAGGTTCATTCCACAGGAGAGTCGAAGTCTGGGCGAGCCTGGCAGGCATTGTAAAAATGGCAGCTGTGCGACGGTTGATGACACCATCAGCGCCATCAGCAACAGCAACAGCATCCAGTGGCAGCAACAGCAACAGCAGCTGCGGGCACCATCCAAACTTGTCCTTGTGGCTTGCGCGCACTTTAATTTCACTTTGTCGACCCCTCAAACCTGACTGCTCCTCACTGCCCAAGATGCTCTTGTTAAAGCCTGTGCCCCCATTTACAAGAACTGAAATGGGTCTATTTAAGCTTGGCAAGATTTCTCTTAATGGGGTTAGATATTAGATATTAATATTAACTAAATATCAATAATTAACGCTGTTGAACAAGAGCATTCCCATGTTAATCGTTACTTGTCCAAATGTTCAGAGTATAGTAACAATAAATAAATAATTATTTATGTATATATTTTGTTACTGTTAAATTACTGATTAACTGATTAACGCTGATTTTTGAAGATATGAATGTTTAAAAATAAAACCTGTGTTGGAAAAAGAGCAAATCAAATGTAATAAATAAACAGAACGTTTAAATGTGATAATGACAGCGCTTGTCAGAGAGATTACGCTTAAGCTGGGTTCATTTCAAAATGATAAGATAATTCAACAATAAGAAACTTGAATATTATATTCATTTTATATTAATAACATTTATTTAATATTGGCTGTATATATTCCTTAAAGCTGTGGCAATTATTTAACAACTCACAAATATTATTGAGTGTTTCCATAAGTATCGTAACTTAACTTTAACTTTTACTTTGTGTCGACAGACTTTAGTTGACATTAAATAAATAAGAAAAAGAAATAAAAATAAATAAATAAATACAAATAACAGAGTATGAGGCAGTCGGTTACGTTTGAGTGCAACATTCTCACTTGCTTTAATTGCTGTTGCTGTGGCAGCTTGGCCCGCGGCCATTTATTGTTTTCCACTTTACGCCAGTTGCCCACAGAGCATTGTCTCCTAGCAATTATTTTGTGTGTCCTTTGTTGTGCGTGAGTGTGTAGTCCTTCAATTGTCAGAGTTTTTGCCATTTATGGCGTGCGCTCTGAGCTATTGATGGGGATGGGGGGATTTTCACTTACCATTACAGCGTTACGCTTGAAGTCCATAAAATTCTTCACCTCGGCCGCTAATTCACGCAGCAGGATAATGCCGTCCTTGCGCTTCACTTCGATGTCGTTGTCCTTGAAGCGCTGTAAGAGACACAAACCGAAAACAATTGTCAGTAATTCGTACAGCAAAGCAATAAACTATGAAATTTATTTAGACCGCGCCCAACATTTGAGAAGGTCCTTTTTAAAGGGTTAACTTAAAGGGTTAAGGAGTTCTAAAAACTTTTCCATTTGTCGGGGTTGCTTACATAACATTTAAATGTACTTCGTTGCGTCTGCTAGCCTCAAACTGTTATTAAATTAATTTTGATTTTGATTTTGATGTGTCTTATTAATTTAATAAGATTTTCATTTTGAGCGCAGAGCAATTATTTTAGTTAAGTAGCATCAGTTAAATTGCTCGGGAAATTGAATACCTTTTAGGACAAAATATGGCTTAAGGATATCTTCGAAAATCGGCAACTCTTGAAAAGTTAGAAATAACCACAACAAATATTTCGTAAATGATAATCTTACTTATCTTTGACATTTATGAGTGCTTATCAATATCAATATGCACACTCATCCATGATTTATTGTGTTGTTTAATTGATAGCAAAATTTGAATTACCTGAGGCAAGTAAATTGGGGCAGTCACGAAAAGTGACCACGCAACGTGTATAAATAGTTAATTGTCAGCAAACATTTTAAATGAAAAACGTAAAATGATTAAATATAATTATATAAACAACAATTATTTATATATAAACGCAAATTATATGGAAATCGTATTAAACAACTGTGTCTGATTAATTATTAAGCTGATTCACACATGGGCATTATTCATTCGAATTTATAAAATAATAAATTTATTAATAAACTTACTATTAAAATATTAAAGCAGCGTTCATTTTATTATGGCATACAAATTTTATTAACTTGTTTATAAACTTAATGAAAGTTTCGCAACTAATAACGTCCATTTTTGCGACATTTTATTGCAATAATCAAAGTCTTAGCTAACATCCTTTAAGTCCTCATGTTGAATTTATAAAGCACTCAGAGACACATTCAACATTGCGTTGATTCAACTTCACACACAGAGAAGCACACATTTACACACAGATTGCATGTGTTGTGTCTGTTTGACAGCATCTTCAGCTAACTAACGAATGCCTCAAAAGACTTTTCCATGCAGTTTCAGTTTTGTGGCCGCACAAGCTGAATTTTGGCCCAAACCACAAGTCTATGTGTCTCTGTGTGTACACACTAGAGATGTGTGGCTGAGTATTGAACTCTTTCAATACGACTCAGACGCACACACGAGCCACAAATCTGAATCACCTGCAGTCACAAAAGGAAACTGGCAACTGACCTATGAATATTAGGTCTTTAAGCCAATATCTTCTAGACCAGCTCAACTGAAAAAAAAACAATATTCATTTTATAAAATGAAGCTGCAGTTTTTTGCACAAAGTGTGGACAAATTGAAAATTTCTCCATAGTTCAGTTTATGATATATATTTAGATATAGAATTTTTCTAGATATCTTGTGCGGCGTTATACTTTTCACGAAATAAAACTCGGCACGCACCCGACTCTAGTAGACCTACAAAAAACAGGTTCTGCCAGCTTCTTTCTTTAAAGACGTTTACAACGTTGGAGTCACTGCTGCTGCTGCTGGCACTGAATCAGTTAAGAAAAGTTTTCTAATTAATTCGCTGAGGACATCCACACCCAAAGACACACACACGCACACGCACACCAACTAGAAGTATGCTGCCACAACGAGGCGTTTGTGATTACAAATTCTGACAAAAATATAAATTTAACTGACAGTTTCTCGTTCTGAAAAGTGACAATTGTTAAACGGCGCCAAGTGGGCGTTCAGCCACGCCCCAACAGCTATCTGACTTGGAAACGCATGAAAAGTCATTAAATGCATCTGCAGCAATAACGGGGCGGCTACGTTATTCTCAGCTACACTTTCAATACGTGCAAAAATTTAAGGAAAATCTAATTTGTTTAAATTACAAACTATTTGTCATAAATAAAGTCTGTTTTTCATTTATTTAATTATTTTTATTATAAATTTGATTAGTACAGAAGATAAACTTATCTCTTTTTGGTATTTTGTATGTTTAATGAAAATTACAAGCTTTTCTTGAGTTTATGTGTGTAACACAGACCGAGCAGAAAAGTCGAGCTGAACTTTTCAAATCTTGTGTGAAAATTACATTTTTCCAGCGTCTCTCGAGCATTAAAATAAACGATGAAAACATAATTATGTATCGGAGTGAGAAGTGTTTGTCTCTCGTCTGCCACAAGCCATCCTGCCCAACTTGCCCCATTCGAGTCAAATCAAAATGTGTCACCCATTAACGTGGCCACTAAATGCGTGACTCGCAGCATGTATATATATATATATATATATATATAAATATATGTATATACACATGTATGTAGGGAAAAGTTGACTAGCAAAAGCTAAGGAAAATTGCGCCAAGAAGGAGAAAGAGAAAGATGGAGTGAGAGTGACAGAGAGAGTGAGAGAGCCAGCGCAAGAGGCGGGGCAAACTGTCTGCTGTTCAACGGCATGTGAAATTTAATTAGACATATTAAGAAGTAAAGTGATTTTTTAAGAGCGAAAAATCTACAGCAAAATAATGCAGACAAAGTCGATGGCACGTAAAGTGTGTCTTAAGCTCCCCCCATTTATTAATAGTTACAAATGTAACGTGAAGTGCTCTTAATACACCAAAGACGAGCATTATAAACGATACACAAACGGCTTTTTTATACTTTGATACCCAAATATTAACGACTTTTATCGACTTGAGTCTTGCAATATCTATTCGTTATCTTATGCGTTAAACAAGGTGCGAAGACTCGATAGCACATATATATACTACATATACTTTTCACAAGATTCAATGAATAGATATAATTATAGCGAATCAAATTGTTTATTTTGTTAAATTAAATATAATTTGGCGTAACTCTTGTAGATGTATCTTTTGTTTAATTAGTATCTATATATCCATAAAAGTGCTTCTTTGGTATTCAACTGTTGTGCAATCGAACTTTTTTTGACTTGACTTTCAAATTGGAAAAATTTGCTTTTTAAAGTCGGTAAACTTTTTCAAAAGGAGTTTTTACTCGGATCACATATCATTCCCAGAAATTCAAACTATGCATAAGTTTATACACGATTGTGCACATATTTTGATTGTGTAAATTGGCAAAGCAAAACAGATATTCAATATAATTATTTTAGTAATGTTTTTATTATATTTAGTTTAATATAGTCACGCTTCTCAAAAAATACAATGCTGTAAATCGGTGGCCGATAAAGTTATCAATGGAAAATGATTTATAGCACCTCAAAGCCATTAGGAACACTTCAAAATATCAAAAGCGATAATGGCTAATGTGGAGTAGCTGCGAAAGTACGTATAGAAAATTAAAAGCATGTCAAACAAGGAAACCGCAGCAGGAATGGCTACAAAATACAATAAAAAAAAATCTCGCAAAAGCGACCCCAAACTTCACACAGCTTGCAACATTTTATAAAGCAATCTCCACGGCAGCAGCATCGAAATGCAATGCACGCCTGAAGGACATACGAGAACTTGTGCCTGTGTGTGTGTGTGTGACAGTGTCCTGCCAACAAGAAAAACTATATACAATATGTATACAATATAAAGCGGGTGTGGCAGCAGCAGCAGAAGCAGCAGCATCAGCAGCCATAGAAACTTTTTCATTTTGCGGTTGACTCTGGAATTCGTAAATGTTGCGCAAGAAGTCGCTCGGAAGACTCAAACCCAATCCCCAATCCCCAATGCTAATGCTGCTGCTGTTGCTGCTGCGAATCCTGTTGACTGCTGCATGTGCTGCGTGTGCAGATGGCAGCAGTAAACTTTAAGTGGAGCAAGGACAACGGGTAAGGTGTGAGTGCTCCCTGCTCCCACCCCATTACGGCAGACATTCCTGAGCAGCTCTGTTGAACTGCTGCTCCTGGCTGCTGCTGGCTGCTCAAATTCCAGCACAAGTTAAGCAGCTTACGCATGCAGCTCAACTGACAGCTCACCTGACAGCTCACCTGGCGACTCACCCTCACCTGGCTGATTATGCACTGCAGTCGCAACGTTCCTACCAAACAGAACAAGTCAAGGACTCCGTTTTCAAGAGGCAGCTCGGCTAGCGTTCTCCCTCTTGCCCTCCCCTCTCCTCGCCACGGCTCGCCTAGCCGCGCCCCACAATTCGCTAATTAGATTTTAATGAAGATGTCGTCTGGTAACCATAACCTTTCCCACTTTTCCACACACCAGCCCACATTGTCTGGCAACAATGTTCAGCATCTATGCTCATGTTTCCATATGCATTAAATCACAGATTCGGTTACACGTTCAGCAACTTCACACATCCTTTTATCCTTTGCTAAAGCGCTGATTTTTAAATAAATTTTTGTGATATATTCATTTATTTTCAATCACTCTTAAAGTAATGAAAAAGGTTTAAAAATACAGAGGCAAAAATTTAATAAGTTTTATCAATATTCGTATTGAATCCGAATGGATTTTGCTGCTGGGCAAAAAATTCAGAAATCTGTGGAAATCGGCACAGTAAAGATTACAAATCTTGCCGAGCAGAGCAGAACTGATTTGATTGTTCATTCAAAGAAGCTGAACAGAATTCCTGTGGGAAATCTAATATAATTTTTTGCCGTTAAGCTTCATTAGCCATTGATTGAATTAAATATTTAATTCATTGCATATTTACATTGAGCATACATTCAGCAGATGCCCCCTGGACCACTGAATCACTGAACCACTGCAACTCCCACGCAGCACCGCTTTACTGTTGGTCATTTGCATTTCCATTTGTTTGCCGTGTGCCCCTCTCCCAGCTTCACTTTTGTAGTGTGTCATGCTCGCAATTTTCGCCACCAAATGACAACAACAGACTTTAACATTTGCATAGACAGCCACACACAAATACACATGCATATGCACATACATACATATATATATATATATATATACATATATATATATATATATATACAGTATATATATATTTAGTATATTGTAGGCAGCCTGTGCCTCAACTTAAATGCATTCTGAAGCTCTGGCGGACCACAAAGGGCACAACTCTCATGAACTTGAGTTACCACTTGCTAAAGGGATCTACAGGAGCCACAGTCGTCCACCACCCGCCGCCGCCCTCAAATAAGGCTAACCATTTGCCTTGGCACGCCCCTCGAGTGCGTCCTTATCCACGTTGTTGTCGTCGTGGTAGTCAGGCCTTGATTTACGATTGGTCCCTTTACAGCCCGCAAAACACATACACAACTCCAACGCATAGTTGCAGCCATTCTTATCCCTTTTGCCACCCAACGTAACGGTTTTAGCCTTTATCAAACACACTGTGTGCGTGTGTGTGTGTGTGTGTCACCAAAAGCCTACACATGAAGTCTGGGGCTGGAGGCACGGTTGTGCGGAACGCTCCAGCTGAAGTTAGCATAGGCACAAACAAATTGCCAGCAATCTGCATTTTGGGTTGCACCCAAAAATTATAATTACATAGAAACGCAAGCACACACACACTCGCACACACTCGCACACACTTGCACACACACACACACAAACAGAAACAACTCACAAACAAACACATAACAAAATTTAATTTTTTGTTTGCACTTCACCAGCACAGCACAGCTAATTGCACCCAACCCAAAACCAAAATTAAAGTTAAAGCTAAAATTACATACAATTTCTTAATACTTTCATTTTGCCTACTACTTAAATTAAATTAAGTATTATTTATAAAATATCAGCTAAAATATGCCAAGCAACAAGAATTGATAAATAAATATAAAATAAAAAAATTAGAGAATGTAAAAAAAAATTTAATTTTACTCTAGCTATAAAATTGTTGGAAATTTAAATGCTTGGCAGATTTACACTTCGAGATGTTATCGACGTGTTATCGACGTGCTATCGATTTGCCATCTCTCTAGTAAAAACAACAAGCAATTCGAATCTGCTGCCTGCCAAATAATTTCTTTTTAATAATAGTAAAATCGATTAAAAATATTTTGCATTTCATTTCACTACTCCTGTCAATGTGTTGTTAAAACTGCGATTAAGTAAATAATTCCATTCCCAAAACTGTGGGGATTATGTTTAATTAAAATAAGTAATTCTTTACCTCTTAACTTAATAGTATTCAATAAAAGATAAAGCCAAAGGCATGTGTGAGTTTTGTTTGATTTGATATCTGTTTGTGGACTGATTAAATGAATACCAATTATTATTTTTCAAATAAATTTGGTTTTTTTTTATTGTCTATTTTTTATTGCAATTAAATTGCGTTGCATATCTTGCATATTCTGCTTACTGTTCATCGCTGTCTGCTCAAGCTTGGCGATGCCCCGCCCAAGCTGAAGATGTCGGCGGCCTTGGAAATTGACACTGCCAAGTTTTGCGAATCGCACTCGGTGGCATCAATGAGGCTGATTGTTAGCCTTGTCCATTTCGATGACCAGACACATTGAGCACATTGTTCAACTTAATATCCAAATGAGATTGCGATCGTTTAGGAACTTTAAGCCGCGCAGCAAATCCAACAATGTGTGCTAGATGCGCTTCAGGCTCCCGTGTCACTGTTCCATTTGCATGAACAGTCAATCGTTTTGCTTCCAGGAAATGTATGCAATTTTCATGGCCGGAGAACACTTCACAGGGACGCACTTCCTTCAATCTCTCTGCCCGTTACTGTTCAATTGCTTGGAGATTTTCATCGCACACAGCCGGCTGTCGAAGCGATCTCGCACTTGGGACACCACACCAAATGAGCAATGAACCAATTTGGCCAAGTGCTCGAAATACTGCGCCCATTGCAGGACATGCTGGTGGCAATATGCCGGCATTTTGGGCGGTCCAAACCGGTTGCTGTCCAAATGCCCATTGAACTGTTTGTGCCGATGCTTATCATCGCTTATTTCTGGCAGCGGCAATTGTTCTTCGGTCGTGTTAAATATCTGATTTATTTAATTGCTTTTCTAATAGTATATTGTTGAGCTAGTCGGGAACTGAACAGATTCGTTTGCATGCGGAACGAGAGTTCAGTTCACATGTCAAAATATTTGATTTATGAATAAATTGCTCTGCATACCACTAATAAGCTTTAACTTCATTCATTTCAACTGATGTAATCAGGCTCAGGTCTTGTGCAAGCCCGTTAAAATATTATTATTCCGATTGGTTATTCTGTATAGCGAACAAAAATTGACATATATTTACTTATATTTAATAATGATTTATTAATTATGAACTTTGTAGGAAAATTTATTCATTTTATTTATTTTGATTGCATTGACATATTTTTCTACCATGTAAAGATGGATATTAAAATAATAAAAATCGATAAAACGAGGTCACACAAATCATCTCTTGTGGCATCTGAGGGCAATCAACTGAATATTGGCACTTTCGAACACACACACACACACACATACAGATAGACCCAGGGCAATTGCAATCAAGGCGGCTTACAGTTAGTTTACGTCAATCTTCAATGAGCAAAGATTACAAAACTGAGCGCCAAGCGCACAAGTGAAGAGTAATTTGCAAGGTACTTTGCACTGGCTACCAGTGGTAGTAAGTGAGCCAAAAAAAGAAATATAAGAAAAAAGGAGGTGGAAAATTGGAGGAAAATGAGAAGAAAAACGACAGCACGCGCCGCTTTCCCATTTTGCCAGTAAGCAGTTAAAAAGTTTTGTATTACGTGCAAAATGAGCGCGTGCTTAAATTTATTTGCATGCGAATGAGAGTAATAGGAAAATGAAACCTGAAAATGAACAAGCAGAGAAAGCACGACTAGCAGATACCCTGAAATCGAAGACTTCTCTTATAAGTCGTAAACAGTTTCAAAAATTTCACAGCAAACGTATATTTATGCCACATGAGGCAGCTATGCCGTTAAGATTGTGTCTTTTATTGACATCATCGATTTTTATCGATATTTGTTAATTAAATTGAATATTATTGATCAAATTGAACAAACTTCGTCAGCTTAAGGTAACTGAAAAATTCGCTACCTCATATAGTCTCTGAGATTTGCATGTTTATGCAGATAGTCAGACGGAATAGTTAGATCAACTAGGCATTTGATGCAGATCAGAAATACGTATATCTTATCAGGTCGGAGGTGCTAGTTCCACCTTTTTTATGCTTTTGCACAACTTTATTAGGCCCATTTAGCCCATTTTTATGGGGCTCCGGTTATAAAAAGAAACATTGACAAAGGGAAAGGTTGAAGAAACCGGGACTCCAAATACGAAAACAAAAACGAGTAAAACAAGAAATGCAAAATGGCAAATGCCATTTCTTTCGCAATTTCGACATGTATTTGACCCATATTTCATTGAAGCCAGCATACCGAGATAAAGAGTCGGCCAAATTGTACAAGAAACGCGATAAACAAGGCACAAGACATGCTAATAATGATCACAACAATAACGAGTGCAGTCGGACGTTGCCGACTGCATAATGCTCTGCTACTAAAAGTAATATCAGCTGGAAAGTGAGCAGTTGTGGGTTATAAAAGGTAATCCCTTATTTAAATTTGAACAATTCGTTGAATCCACGAATTTCAGGATTACTTTGCATAATATCAATATGCTCGTTCACCTTCTGTATCAGAGTATACAACAATAACAACAAACAACAACAACAAAGAGAAAAGCAGTGACAAAGAGCGACTCATTATCGCCAATATCGCCATTATTATCATCATCATCATCATCATCATCATCATCATCGTTGCCAGCACATCATTGTGTGTAATCGATGCATCGTTTCATCTCGTTCCATCTCGTTTCATCTCGTTCCATCGCGCTCCATCTCGTTCCATCTCGTCTCGTCTCGTCTCATTACATTTCATTTCGTTGTGTTTTTTTGGCCCATTCGCCTCTCTATTTTTCTTTGAACGTATGTGCGCATAAAGTATCCGCCGCGTTGGCTGTCTGTCATTTTGCACTAATGTGTTACACTTTGCACCCTCTCCTTCAGCGACTGTCTGTTTGTTTATGTTGTTTTGCCGCTCTCGGGAGTTACTAGAACAGTTCATGTGGCTTGTAACATTGCTGTGTAAATATATTTCTAATCGAATCCGGGATTATCCATCCCATTAAATGTGTGTAAGTTTTCAATACAAATTCATTTAGCTCTTCAAATTTGCATGTTGGCTCTAATGCTAAACAGCAAATTTATAAAAGATTGCTAAATAATATTCTTATAACATTTTAATTAATAAAGTATTTAATTGAGCTTGTCTTTGCTGTGCTATTTGCATTTACCCTCCAATTGTATAATGATTAAGCAGAGAATTAAATAGTCCAAGCGAATTTCTTAGGATGTAAAGAAGGAACTGCAATGTACATCAATAATATGTAACAGGTTGTCTGTTAACTGCCTGATTAATGCATTGTTGACTTCTGAAGAACGCACAGTTTAAATATTAAATATATAAAGGCTTGAAAGCTAAGACTAAGACAAAAAAAAAGATCTATGTTAGTGTTAAAGCCATCCAATTTCTGACCAATTAACAGACTAATATCAAAACTATAACAGGAAAAATGATTAATTACGCGATATTTTTATTTATTTATTATTTATTTATTCATTTATATTTATATTCATTTCGATTCGTTAGGGTATTTGCACAGAAAGCTATATTTGAATGTTTTGGGGAGTTTTCAGAGATACCACTGCGTCTGTCTGTCTGTCTGTCTGCCTGTCTGTCTGAACAAGATGTGTACAATATGGCTTGAGTTGTTTTTATTTTCTTTTAGCTAGTCAGCGCAAAACGTAGCGAAAATTAAAATTAATGAATGTGCGCCACTCACAGGCATCCTAAATAGGCACACACACACACAAAGCTTCTCGCTGCGTGCAACATTAAAATGCGTTAGTAATGCCTAAAGCGGTGGCTGCCACAACCTACCTGGAGTTGACGTGTAGCCGTAAGAGGCTTAATCTGTGAGTTTTCTTATTGTCATCGTAAATGCTGCTCTTGAGTGACATCAACTTTTTTAGCTTCCACTTATTTTCACAATGACATAAGTCGTGCAAGGTGTGGTACAGCAATATAAAAACAAATCAGTGGCAGCGCCAACAAAACCAGAGCAATTGCAGCAAACATAAACTGGGCGAGAATTCAGTATTTCATTTAAGTATCCATTGAATAATGTGGACTTATCTCTACGGAAGATATTGCAGAGTGTGGTGCTTAGCACAAGCCCGATTAATATGTTCTTAGTTTAATCAAGTAATACTTAGTTTAAGTTTAACACACCATTCTGTAAGCTATATTTAATACTGATTAAGTGCATTTGTTTTACACTTTATTAGGCCATTTTGAAATACCAACCAACTGGAGCGACTTCACTTGACGAAGGACATCGGCACATCGTCAGCTATCAGTGTGACATAAACCTTTTTTTGAATTCCTCACTTTGTGTTCATAAAACTTTAATTGCAAAATTTTGAAGCGAACTGTCAAACAACTGTTGCCAATGCCAATGTAATTAATGTTGAAGTGTTCTCAGCACAATTGACTAAAAACGCCTTACAATCAGCTTTGGTCAGTTAAGCAAAAGATAATAAAATATAAATGTTGTTGAAAATCGAATAATAAACATGCAATACATATATATGTATATTTGTCTCCCAGCATTCCTGTAAATGAACAGTGTTGCCTCAGTCTCAAAATAAAATTAACTTGAGTAAAAATCGTCTAAGCTCAGGGTTATTTCAATTTAGTTAAACCACAAAGTCCCTGCATAAGAAAACCTGCTCCAAAATATATGTTTTTATAACAATTTGAAATTGTGGGAGATGAATTCAAAATATGAAGAAATATAAAATAAAAAACTGATTTGTTTGCTTTCATATACCGTTCTTGTTAACGTTTGGAAAGATATAAAAAGGTAACCAGGGAAAGACCAGGAGAAACCCTGTTTCCAGATGTTAAATGAGGCACCACAGGTACTTATTCAATTAGCACACCCAACTGTAAGCTGAAAGTCATGTAATCGCAGGTACTCTCACTTTAGTGGTTGATTAAGTAGGCTTTAAATATGATTGATGGATGTACCTTTGGCGACTATAGCTATACAATTGTGAGACATATGTGTTCTTATTGACTTGCACTTTTCGATGTTCCAGATTTCCGAGGTCCCTAGTCTGATGCAGTCCCTAACAATCCTTGTGATAGATAGACAGACATTTCCTTAAATAAATACATATTTCCACTTTCGGTAGCAAAGTATGATAATTTTGATTGTTATTCTTAAATGAATGCTTATTTTGTGGGCAAATAAAAAGCGTTTGAAGTGTGTTTAAAATGCTGAACACTTATTTTAAATTTCACTACCAACTTGCTAGCAAATGAGGAGTGAAAGCACTCACACATATGCGTAAAAAGTGACTTGTAATAAAGGCAGCACACTAACTCATGCACGTCTGATTACACGCAGAAATATACGCCAGAAATACACGGAGTGAAGAGCAGACGCAAATCCGGCAATCAGCCAAAGCCAAACAGTCATGCTTATTAACACAGATACACACACACAACACACACAACGCACACACACACAGAGACACAGACACAGTCAGTCTGGAGCCTCGCCTCAATTAGCCTCATTTGTGTTTAAATTGTATTAGTGCAGCGACAGAACGACAAAACGACAAAACGACAGCACAAAATAAAAGCAAAAAAATTACTTTACACGAACAAAAAATTAACGCATTTGATGGTAAAGCCAGTCACTAAGCCAGTAAGCATCGTCTGGCCATTTATCGATAACCAGGACTACCCCACATTTCCATGTCAACATGAATACCAAAAAGCAATCGCAGCCATTTACAAATGTCACTTAAGCATTTGCCAGCCTTATCGGAATGTTCGACTTAAATATTTATTTGCTATTTGTTTTGGATTGTCTCAGATATACATATATGGCACGTCATACATGTATGTGCATGTGCACATATGTTCATATTTTATTGCTAAGCATTTACTCACACTTTTGATTTCGTTCATTTTGGTGAATTGGCGACCAAATTCCCATAAATCAACTCCAAATTTAAGGGCCCAGTTGCGCACTCTGAAATGTAAACGAAACAAATACATTATTCAAGTTGCATTAGATGAAATTACGTATAATAATAATCGTTGAACTGAAATTGTAGACTTCATTTAAACAAATGTTCAATTTAGGAAAATAACCTTAATTTATTATTAATCAATTTCATAAATTTCACAAAGAAAATATGTATTTTGATATTGACAAAAATTCAACTGAAAATTGTTGTATGTTTTATGTATTCATAGTATTTTATTAAACTAATATTACTCGTGATATTTCTAGATCTGCTAGAGCTCTGTTAATAGTTTCGCTTATGGATAAATTGAGTTTTCAGTTGAAATTAGCCACCTTGTCTAAGTAGTCTTTCCCTTATTCAAAATTCCGCTTAACATTTGTATTCCTATTTGTACCTTTCCTCTGTTATATATATGCTGTTATATATGGTATTTGTCGCCCCATCTCTTTGATATTATTAGCGCACATTTTGCGATGATTTGCTCATAAGCAGATACCAGACCATTATCCAATTTCAATCACTTCTTAGCCACTTTAGATCGTTTCAATGTTTGCGCTTCAGTCCCCTCACAATCAGCATTCCACCCCCAATCCGCTGTTCGAAGAACTTTTGTTGCTGCCATAATAGAATTTTCATATAATTTAAATCATTTTTGGCTACGTCGCTGGCCATAAAACTTTGTCTGCGTCTGCGAACAGGCAACACATTCTACTCCCGCTGCCACTCATGCCCCATTCCCCCCTTCAGTTGTCTGACTCCTCTCCTCTGTGTCGGCCAGTTTATATACACATGCGCTTATTTTGTATCTAGATACAATCCAAAACGTTGACGCTTACGATTAGAGTGTAGCTGCTCGCTCAACATAATCAACATTGCGTATACGCAGTGTTGTGTTTGCTGCTGCTGCTATTGCTCCTGCTGCTCTTCTTACTTGTGCATGGATACTCGGGAATTGGACATTATTTATTTATCACGAAATGTGTAAGACACTGAAGCGGACATGAGTGAAGCCGTAAATAAAATAGCCATTTGAATGGATATGGCCAGGTCCGTCTGGAGATCTTCCCACACTAATTCTCAAGTTCTTAAGCTGTATTGATTAAACTGGGCAAGAATTCTATTTTCTTCTTCACTAAGAACTAATATGATTGTTACGAGAAGTCTTTTCGGTTAGTAACTGAATAAAAAAGATATATATAATTTATATATAATAAACAAATATGTTTTTGACTGTTTCTCTGTGCTTTGGTTGATCTGGTACAAGTTTAAATTCAAATTTTAATGCAAAGCATTTTCCTTATTTAAAGAAAATCATTTGCACCAACCGATTTGCAGCTTTTGGTAATCCCAAACAAGTGTACAAATACTTTTATGTAGCACTATATGTATAAGCTTTTAGCTCCATAGCAACGCTTCGGCTGGTTTTAGAAGGTTTTCTCTTTTTGTATGTGTTTTCCTTCTGTTTCCTCTTTGTCTTATGCGCTCTGCGCTGTGAATTTCATTTGGTTTGATATTCGAGTTTAGTTAATAAATGTTTGGCCACTATTATTTTGCTTATACTTGCTCTTGGTCTATTGCCCTACCCACAGCACTGACTATATCTGCGAATCTACTTATTTCTGTCTTGATTTAATCTTATACTAAGTTTGCCAGGGTTTTCAATGTGCTCAACTCGTCTGTAATTTTCTCGCTTTCTTTTGAATTCTGTTTAGATTATAAGTTTAAAAATAAATGATATATATATGACAAAATGTAGTTGTGAAAATCAATGACATGCATAAATAAGTTCCATCTCACTATTGCTCTTATAACATTCCCAAAATACGGGGATCACATAGTTATAGCTATATTTTCAGAATGGAACGAGTTACTTAAAGAATTGAGTGCTTTTAATGGGCTGGCAGATGTCTCCTTTTCCCTTGTCTTATCTTGTCTCTCGTCATACATTTGTGCCCTTGTTTTATTGGGCATTGGAAAGGAAAAGGAAAGGAAACTCATTTCGATTTCAATTATGCAAACTGAAAACTACAACCTGCAAACCTATTGACCCAGTACGTGTATAAAGACAGAACGAGTGCCTGTCGCGGAACATAAACTTGGCAGAAAAAGTGAAAACCTAATGCTAAGGACCCGAGCAAAACTAGTTCGATGGCTTTACATACATATATGACACTCGAGCGTGACGAACGTGGTTCGTGCTTAAAAGCCAGATACACAAGACAATGCAAAACAGCACCTGAGCTGAAAGCTGACAGCTGAGCATCAGAGCAGGTGAAGCTGATGTGCTGTCATGTAGCCAAAAATCTTGTCCCCATTCCGCCTTCTTCACGTAGTTTTACCCATTGTCAAGTTTTTTCGTGCACCAACTACCAAAATGGCCAGAACAAAATGTGACTTTTTATTTTCAGGCCACGACAAAATGTCCTTCGAAGGCCAAGTGAGCCAAGATGACGTTGATGGGCTTTCATTGGTACTTGCCGTATTTATGTGCTGGTTTCTTAGTTTGATTCTGCATTGCCTTTTGTATGTGTACCTCAGCATTTTGTCTGCACTAGCTACTTGAATTGTATTTTGGCTTTCCAATTTCTATTCTCCAACACTCAGTCTCCATTTATATATCCATTAGTGACAATGGGGGTCTGGGAAATCCATAATATCAATAAGTGAAAATCGCTTAAATAACATTTGCCTCACATTTTAAGGAGAGAGCCACCAAATGGCGGACTCCTTCAAGGATCAGCGTATATATTTCTATCAGCTGATATTGCTTTCTATTTCTAACTTTCTTGGCCTGATCTTGAAATCACTAATCCAATATTCATAGATTATGATAATGTCAAAACAAAAAAATCCTTAAAATTACTTATGAATTTTACAAGGCAAATATTAACAATTGAGGGAGCAGCAAAAATTAAAGATGGATAAATTCTAATTATAAAATGTATAAAACTTAAAACTTGGAGCAAGTACTCGTTCATGCGTGAGAAGTGTTAATATTGGGGGTGGCTGGGAAATCGATAACACATCGAACAGCAATTATAAAATTAGAGGCACTAAATTTAGATGGTAGATTGCTGGCAATGTCCTTCCATTGTAAGCAATTAAATTTAAATTAAACTTTGTCCAGCCTTTGAGTAGAATACCGAGAGACATTTCTCTATAGACGAGCCATATCCGAACCACTACTAACATGTTTTTTACCCGATTACCTTCTCACTTGTTCACTTGTTTGTTTTACTCGTTTATAATTTGTTGTTGTTGTCGCAGCGGCAATTGACACGAAGGCTGTTTAAAACAATTAAGCATTGCCATCACTGACTCGGGGAATGGAGAATGTGTCTGTGTCTGTGTGTGTGGGCGTGGCAGATCTAATTACAGCCATGGCAGCTCATGTGAATAAATAAAAAAAATCACAATAAAGGCAAGCAGAGAGCAAAGTGAGGCAAAACAAACAGGCAAACAGACAAACAGAGCGCTAACTACTTATGACAAATAACAGTGAAAGTGCATTAAGCGGTAAATGCAATCATGGCGGATGGGCAACAAAGGGGGGCTGAGGGGGCTGAGGTGGCTACGAGAGCTAAGAACGTTGCGTCTGGTACAATATATGGTTTTTATTTTGCCAACTGCCTGTGCACACTCGCAATTAAGTAGATTTTTGGATTTGCCTAGAACACGACAAGTTAATTAATAAATAGAGCGAAGCTGAGCATAAAATAAGAGTGCAAGTGAGAAAGAAGCAATAGAGTGAGACGGAAATAAATGTACGTAATAGAGTAAAGACAAAGTTTGGTAAGCCAACACTGCAAAACTGAGGGAAATTCGAGTGTGTATTTGTGCATTATGCTAAATGACGTAAGTCCTGAACAGATATTATAATGTCCCTTCAAAAATGTAAGCAGGTTGAATGGAAATTTTGTAAACTTCGTTTCTCAGCGAAGTCAATGTGTCTGCATATTTGCTTTATGAAGAGACAAAAAATAAAACTTTTTTTATTGAAAATAATCATTTATTACTATTTATTTATTTTTTTATGTTTAATTATTTTCAATCATCCGACTTTTTCTGTCTTTCCACTAATAAATTTCGACAAAGTTACTCAAAGTAGGCATTAGTTTCAATTTGACTGAAACCTTTGTCCTCCAGTCTTTGCTCTTTAGATCATGATTTTAAGGAAGAATTTACATTTGTACCTTATGGGATCGGAGACTTCAGTGGCTGTTCTGAATACACATTTGAGAAACTGTTTATAACAAGCACAGATGGCAGGAGCAATCAGCTGGAATGCGTCAGGGAAGCAAGAAAAATCCGTTGAATAGCCAAAGCAAAAATAAATAATTCCAGAACTAGCGAGAGCATTAAAAAAAATTTGGGTCAGTTACATCAAAAGCTATGGGGCAGCTGAAACGTGCGCAACTTCATCATCATCATTTTGATTACGTGCCTCAAACATAATCGTCAAGGCTGTGCCCCAAAGGCTCCTTGAGTTGTTGCAGAGGCAAAAGTTGAAAAAAAATTTAATTGAATTTCTGCAGTGACACCGAAGCAAACATACAAACATACAAAAAATATATATATATATATATATATATAAATATAAAAATAACAGAAAAAATAACAGAAAGCCAAACAAAAGTTTATATTTCAAATTAATGAAATTATTGTATACGCATGCGTCTCAAATTGTCAAAGCCAAGTCGAGGCAGCTCGACTAGCAGATGCAATATCATCACAAGTTGTCAAAGAACAAAATTGTCTTTTGGTTTATTTGAGCTTACGATGGCTTAACAACTTCTGGCCCTAACTAAAACAAGTTTATATATTTTGAACCCATAAGAAATGTGTTGTTTACTACACAATTTTAACTTTTCACTGAGATCTGCGCTTAGGACTATACAGAATCAAAAGCAAAGATTTCCAGTAATGTGGCAAATTGTGCTTCTGTAACAATGTAATTATCAACATAATAAATGAGATGACAACATGGAAAAGTTCAATTTTATGGTGGTCATAAGACATATAGCAGCAGATTACTTACTCATTGTGGGGTATATCCTCATCCTGATCGGCGACAGCTGGACCTATCAGCCTGTGCAATAGAAGCACGCCCAGCAACAGGGCCAGAAAGCAGTTCACCTGTTTGTGCTCCATTTTGATGGCGAAACTCGGAGAAATTTAACTCGTTGTGTTTTGATTTTAGTTGGGATTTCAATCTGTGGCTCCGTAACCAACACTCAATAATTAATTTTCAATTTACTTGCACAATATTCATATTATTTATATTTTGTTGTTGTTGTGTTCATCATTTAATGTTGGTTTGGTGTGTTGCAACAAAGCCACAAATTAGTTTACCAAACGGAAATTGTTTTGATTTTTGTCGGGTTTTTATTATAAAAAAAAAATGTAATTTCGGATTTTAGTCAGTTTTTTAGTATTTATATTTAACAATCAGTTTAATTTTACTTATTTTTTATCGAGACACGAGAATTCCGCATTTTTGCAAATTGCCAAAAGCACTTTTTATAACATTTCTGGCGAATGCTTAACATTTTAATTAAAAGTTATTAAATTATCCTTTAACTATGTGTTTGAATGGGATGCGGTTGACCTTCAACGACTGTAAATAAAAGGCGAAAAAATATATGAATTTTTTATTAACAATTTTGATATGTATGTTTGGTTAATAGTTAAAGTCAAGTCTGAGCCATATCGAAGATTTCATACCCTTGCTTTTTTCAATGCATAGAATTTGGTCCGGATATCTTGGTAATTAAGAAAATTGTTCATAGAAGAACACTTCTTAGAAGAACATACATATGTAAAAATATGTTTTATAAGGTCGGAAACGTCTCATTCAAAATAATAATACCCTATGCTAAAAATCAACTCGAACTAGCTCTGAAAGCTGAATACTTATACAAATAAATGACATCCCTTTTCAAACCATTTTTAATGGGGGTTCAATGCAAAACTTTGTGGCGAAAATGTAATTCCGATTGGAGGTGTAATAAAAATATGTTTGCAAGGGCATTTATTGAGCTGCTCGAATCGGAGGTTGAGTTTGACCTAGAAATGAGTTGTCCAACACACACACACACACACTTATAAATACACACGCACACACATACAGACAGGCAGTAGCATAAATTTATGCTCTGGTTTCGATGTCGAATCCTTTTCGCAGAAGCTCGGCGCAGGCGCGTTGACAAAGGCGGCCCATTCAGTTGGGCCAACGAATGTTCTGCCAAGCGATTTTCTTGTTGTTTTTTTTTGTATGAGCATGCCACCCCTAAAAAGGC
This sequence comes from Drosophila trichaetosa, assembly GCA_035043205.1. NCBI lineage: Eukaryota > Metazoa > Arthropoda > Insecta > Diptera > Drosophilidae > Drosophila > Drosophila trichaetosa. The sequence goes on along the minus strand of JAWNNE010000535.1, from coordinate 3,018,621 downwards.
GCACATAGCTGTATGTCCTGCGAGTCTCTATGTGTGTGTGTGTGTTAGTGTGTGTATCCCCAAGGATATCGCGTAATAATTTTCATTAAACATGGCGCAAGCCTTTGCGGCCCTCACATAACTTCCACCCGAAGCACCCGCAACGACCGCATCCGCATGAAATAAAGACAATTTATTGTGACCGATACGCACACACACACACACACACACATGTGCATATACACACACACACACATGCATACATACATACATATATGTATTATACTATACTAAATTGTGGCACGCATTCACACACTTTTTGTGCTGCTGTTGGTGTTGTTGTTGCCACTGCACTCGCTGCACATCAAAAACTTTGACAGAATTGGAACGGAGCATCCACGCACAGGATGCGGCCTCAGCGTTCGTTGTCACAGTTCGCAGCAGCAACGCCTAAAAGCCAGCTGAACATATTCCAAATGCAAAAGCAACACATGCCAACTTATATTCCACACACACACACACAAACACATTCACATTAACATAAATACATACATAACTATATGTATGCTTATATACGAATCTTTCATGCTTTTGCAACTGCATGGAAATAATTAATCCGAGTTGCATTAAAGCTCTACACAAGCTGTGCTCAATTCTCAGATTTCATTTCAGAGGTTTACGATTGAAAAAATAAATAAATAAATAAATAGGAAATTTGTATTTTGACGGTAATTATTGCCATTTTATTTGTCGCATTCTGTAAAATTGTCTTCAAAGTTAAATTTAAAGGAAAAGCTTAAAAATTCTACAAAAAACCAGAGCAATTTTAATGCAATTGAATCCATGTGAGCACCTAAACTTTTTAGATTAAAAAACTGCTCCAAAAGCATCACAAAAGTTTTTTTTAACATTTTAAGTACTTGAGTATTATAGCTAACATAGAAATATATCATGATTAGAAATATATTTATATTTGACCACGTATTTGCTTTATCGAAACATGTTGCATATGTGAACGCTACAAATATTGTAATAGCTTGTGGAAATCGCGAAAACATGCGCAGCATGGCGTATACGCAACGTTGAACTAACGGACAAGCGAACGGAGAAGCGAAAGTTTACAGTTGGCGCACGTTTATAAAGTTTTGCGTGTTATACAAAAGATTTATTATATCGCATATATCGGTTTTACTTCCAGTTTGTTGTTTATTCTCTTTTTATGCTGTGTTTGCTTTTTGCCTTCGGTTTTTTTTTTCCATTTGCCATTTGCCATGGCTTTTGGGCCTGTTGTTTTTAGTGCTGCCACAAACAATACCAAATAGCTGAGCAAACATGGCCTTGGGAGTTTTCGTTAAGGAAATAAATGTGATTATCAAAATTTTCAATAGGAAAGTTTTAACTGTATGTGTGTGCATAAATAAATATATGTGTGTGTGCGTGTGTGTGTGTGTGTGGCTGTGTCTCGAGCATTATACGAATTGCTCATAAGTTTCATGTCTGAGCAGCCACAGGATATGTGTGTAAACAAGTATATAAATCCACACTTAAATAATAATGTTATGTCAAGACGTCATCCTCATTTCGTTTTGAAATATATAGTTTCGCTAGCATTTGGATAAATCGTTTTTTCACGACAAGAAACTTTGATTTTGTTTTATTTAGACAAAAACTTCAGTTTAAAACAGTTTAGTCAAGAAGAAGAACTTAATTGTGTTAATGCGAGCCAAATATTGACAGTTTTCTCCAGACCCTGCAAAAATGTTGATGATTATGAGATTATTTGGAAGTAAACTCCAATAAACATTTATGGATTAACATTAACGAAAATTAATCGATAAGCTCGATAGCATCCGAAAACAGTTCATTACAATTTAATTATATTATATTTCTAAGCTGTTGTTGGTATAGCAAGGAAAGTAATGGTATTACATTTAAGTCATTAAATGGTTGGACCACTAAAGAATATTAAATATCTACCTTTCAATTTCGGCGATATGGGTTTACGCAATTTACTTGCATTTGTGACAAAAATTGTGTTTGTCCTTAAGAACTCGGTAATTCTGGGTGAAAGGTTGAGTGTAATAGTGGCCGCAACCAAGTCAACAATTTACTCAACGACTTCACTTAACTTAACACGTCTTATTAAATCGACTGATTGCCAATCGGTTTGATATCGTATGATATCTTAGACCCAATTCACTAATGACTTTCATAAGACTACAACATACATTATCGATTAAGAGAAACTTTGTAGCTGGAGTCGACTCGAGCATCCATAACTAGGTTTTTTTTTGGGAAAAGGTAATCTGCATACTCTCTTTTTAGTTTGGTCTTGACTTCTCTCAGTGCGAAGTATATCGCTTTATTTACACTATGTTGAGGTTTTATTTATTTACTAACTCTCAGCTCGGTTTTTTCCTAGTTTTATTGCAATCTTTCACGGCCTTTGTTTAATTTACAGTAGTTGAAAAACAGGTAATTTTTTGGTAACTTAGTTCATCCTAGAGTCAAATGGACTTAATTGTGGACAACTTTTATCATCTGTTGCGTTGACAACGAGATGGTAGATCAACAGTTGCATCATATATACAAAAAAGTTTGCGAGAGAACTAAAACGGACAGTGTATAATTAAAAAACTTATGCCGAGATTTCAAAGGTGAGTTCTCTACAACTCCTTCGTATTTCAATTCGGTTTGTTTGGTATTTGTAGACAATGATAAAAATATGGAAATGCTTAATTGCTATTGCGACTAATTTTTGGTCGCCATTTAATATTTTAAGGCCAACGCAAAGAAAACATTTCTTTAATCCTTGACATGCACTTGCAGTGGTCGAAATTAATTTGTTTGGTCAAACCGAGCAAGATAATTCGTAGAACCCAAGCCCCAATTTATTTGCAGTAGCTTTTGTGACCAGAAGCCTCAACTAAAGGGATGCTCGTCAAACAGACCAACCCTGAAGGACAGTCGACAATTAATTGACTTGCTCTGGGATGCTGTGAAAAGAGGCAGGCAATAAGAGATAAAACCAAGGACAATGAAGATTGCCTAACCAGCCAGCGAATTAAATTAAATTAAATTAAATATTCCGTTTTCATTTTATTAAAAAAATAGTAAACGTGTTCGTCTAATGTATTTAAATTGATCAATTTAATTTCGGAAAAGGTGCAATTTGCGGGAGACCTTAGAAAGTTTATACAGCACACACACACGCACACATAGCTGAGTCATTTTGTAGGTGAACGGCATCTTGAAGCTCCTGTGGGTCAGTATTTGAAGCACAGATTTGGGATTGGATGTAGCCAGGGGCGGGGGGTTGATGGTGGTTTCGTAGTGGTCGCCTAGGCTACGAGGCATTGGTCAAGCCTTGAGATTTTACGCAGCTGCGTAAGCTGCATGGCAGTAAGGTACACGATAATACCGTTATTATGTACCGCACTATACACTATACACCACATGTATAGCACATATACACATATATACAAAGTGTATGCCTCTGTGTGTGTGCGTGTTTTTGTAAGCGTGCGTAGTAGTAAATAGTAGAATTCCATAGCATACTTTTTTGGGCGCGCAACAAACACACACACACACACTCGCAAAAGTGCGCACGCACACAGCGAACGTAGCACAAAATTTTTGATTTATGGCAACGCTTGAAACTTTTGCTAATTTATGTGACTTTATGCAAAAGAAAAAAGAAAAAATCAAGAAAAACAAACTAATGATTTCAAGCGCTGTCCTTTTTGTCTCTGTGTGTGTGTTTAATTTTATTGTGCAATCAACGACTACAGCTTCACATACATACACGCATAGAGAGAGAGAAAGAGAAGCTCCTATTTCGAACTCGAACTCGAGTTCGCTCAGTCACACTTACTTACTGCTACTGCTCAGCGCGCCAAATTCTCAATTTCGAAGATACAGTGCGAAAAGTGATGCTCGACCAAAAATACGAAAAAAAAAAACGAAAAAAACAATTCTGCTATGTGCAGTGAAGCGCGGCGGCGACGTTAACGTCAACAGATTTGCCGACAAAAACACACACGCTACGTTTTTACTACGCGACGCAGCAGGACGTATATCTTCGTGTGTGTGTGTGTGTGAGTGTGCTTTCGAAATGCTCGCGACAAGAGACGATTTATATGGCTGCGCGGCGTCGTTGGCGTCGGCGTCGGCGTCAGAGTCGGGATTTGCTCTTCGGCTTTTTGGCGCTCACAAATATTGTACTTCTACATACATATTTATTTATATATAATCAAAATTTTTTCTACATTTGCTTTTGCGAAATTGTAGTGTACAGAGATTTTCACATGACTTTCCTAAATTGCACCCGCGTCTATTTTTTTTTTTCTTTGCTTCTTCGTTTCTCTTGGCTAATTTTACAGCTTTTAAATTTTCCTTTGATTGCTGTTCAATTTTGATTGGCTTCTTTTCTTCACTTGCTTTCACACATGGCAATTACTTATGGTATCTTCATTTTTTTAATATTTGTTGTGCTTTGTCAATTGAATTGTTGCATTTTTTTAGTGATTGCTGCGGTATTATTTTTGTTGTTGTTTTGTATTGGTTTTAGATCCAATTCAATTTAATTTAATTTTTGGCGCTTTGCGAGAAAAAACGCATCCACACTCGCCAGGCTCACGCACCGAACTGAAACCGAGAGCGGTGCGCTCTTTGGAGCCAATGCTTGTGGGAGCATGTTGCTCGCTATTTCGAAAGTCCCGTTTCTGGGATAGCGGTGCGGTGTTGTAGCGGCTAACTTGTCAAATACACGCGTGCGTCTTGTTGGGGTTGCAATGATTCTTTTTGTTGTTGTTGTTCTTGTTGGTGATGGACTGACACCCACACTGCATTCACAACCAGCTCGATATATCGGCATGAGCGCGATAGAAACAATGCTCTGTTACAAAAGCTAAGTTGTGTGACATTTCGCTCACGAGCTATATTCGCAACATTTAAAAGCTACAATGTTTTGCAATGTAAATTTTAGCAAACTAAGAGTTGGCAGAGCTTTGCTAAAACATAACCGAAATTCGTTTTTAAAATGAGCTTTTAACGTAAACATAAACATAAAATAATAAGAAAATAATAGAAAATAGTTTTCAAATGTGTCTTACTACATTTTGAGGTGCCAAGAAAACGTTTGAAGAAGTGGAACAGTTAAGAATATAAAGGAGAAATAAAACAATAAAATTTTATTCACCATTTTTAATGCATTAAAGATATTTTAAGAAAGATAAGCAAAACGAACGAAAAAAATAAAGTACCAAATTTGCACTTATAATTATGAAAATAAGATGTAATGAAAGAACTCATTGCTTGCAAGTTATTGTATTTTAAAGTAAATTTTGTATTATTTAGTTCACTGTCATTAAAGGCAACGCAACCTTTTTGTCATTGAAGAAGCTTTGAATCCCAAAATGCCTCTTTGATATCTGCACACATATTTTCTGAGATATTAGCGAAATCTTTTTACTGTAGCAATTTTATTGATGTCAATTTGTTGGCTCAATTGTTGTCTTAGCACTTTATTAGATACACCGACTTCTCTGTAACATTTTCCATTCAACATATTTTTTTTCTGGTACTTTTTTTCCGGTAGCACCGCAATTTTACTAAAAGAGGAAAAAAAATTACGTTTGTTTTTGACCGTCAACCAAGCACACAGTTTATTTTTCTAGAAAAAAAGTTTAGCGTTAAACAAATATAAAATATATTTTTCTTGCTATTTTGACCAACCTAAGCGATAATATTTAATAATAATATTTAAAGTTGCGGTAAGCTTAAATAAACAGACTAAAATTAATTAACCTGACAAAGATAATTTTCAATCCCACAATTAATAAAAATGATTAACCGTATTTTGTTGTTTTTATATACAAAAATATCAATATATATTTGTTTTATTTAATTTTTTTTTGTTTCTTTTGTTAATTAGTTGACATTAAATCATGGATAAGCGTACTAGTGAAATTATTTAAAATCAATTCATAACTTTAAAATCATTATTGCTTTAAAAACTAAAAATAAAACTTATTTGTTAATTGATAACTTTTTAGTTCTGCTTTTTTTGTGCATTTTTTTTGTTTGTTTGTTTGTTTCCATTCTAGCCTTAAACATATGAACACTTAAATGTTTAAATTATGCCTTAATTCTATCATATTTGTTTGTTTGTTGGTTTTTCGAATTTACATACGTTGCCATAGAGAAATTGTACACTTGTATAATAATATATTATATGCGTTTCAGTTGTGTGTGTGTGTGTGTGTGTGTTTGTAGATGTGTATCTTATCCTTGATATATAAATTTATATATATACAGATTTGATTTGCTTAGCAAATTATGGCAAATTAGTCTACAGTAAAATGTTTGCAAATACATGTTAATTTATATATATATATATATACTCGATTGTATTTGTAATTCAATTCATATTACATTTGGCAAAAGAAAAAAACATTGGCCATTTGCCAAAAACTCATTGTAAATGTTATCTTCATGTCAGCTTAGTAATTTATGTCTTTGTTGTTGTGTTAAGTTTCAATTGTTGTTAAGTGTTAATTGTTAATTGTTAATTTGTCGAATGTTCAGTTGAATTGATGAAATTATTTGCCGCATAAGCATTAGTCGTTGTTAGTTTTGGTGCAGTTTTGCCCTCAACTTATCAGCTAATTTTAGTTTGTTAGTCAAGTATATATTGCGCATAGGCATTTATTGTTTAAATAGATTAGTATTGTTAATGTGTGAAGCGATGATTGTTTATGAATAAGCTAAATGTGATTGTGAGTGTGTGTGTGTGTTTGATTTCTATTCTTTTTAGTTTTTTTTGTTTTTGTTTTTGTTTTTCTACATGTAGACAATTTCTTTAGATACGTTTTATGAAATGCCAACGCCAAGCCAGAAGTTTATATAATAAATACACTGCTCCACTTTAAGTTGGCAACAAAACAATTAATTAATCTAATATACAATTCAATTTTTGCCTTGAATATAAGCATTGCAATATCTATATATAGGGAACAATAAAATTATATTTTTCTTTATATAAATACACGTATTTAAATGGTATTTTCTTTTGTTTGGTTTTTTTTTTTTTGTTTGTTTTTTTTTTTTTTGTTTGTGTTTTGTTTGTTTTGTTTTATGACTAAATTCTACAAGTGTGCGAGTTGCACTGCAAAAAAAAGCCTAGGAATTAGGAAAATAATATCTTGTTCACTTAACATAAATGATTTATAATATTAGATAGATGTATTTATATATATATATTATAGAAACACTTAGACGTTAAAACTGTTAGGGCGGGCGTGTGTGTTTGAGAGTGACAGTGACAAGACTTAAGAGCGCTTAAACTTGACTGCTGCGGCTGCTGCTGGTGCGGCTGCTGGTGCTGCTGCTGGTGCTGGTGCTACTGAAGATGCCACTTTCGCTGTTGCAGCTGCTACTTTTGCTGCTGCAATTGCTGCTACTGCTGTTGGCTCCTGCACTCACAGCATTCTTATGACTGGCCAGATCCTGTAGCGGCAAGGAACTGCTCAAGCTACTACTGCTCAAAGCTGTTGTGGCCTTAATCGCGTTGGATACGACTGCAACAGTTGATGTGGTGGCCGGCACATCCTCCTCATCGCCCAGATACTCGTCCGGCTTGTGACTAGAGGCTGGCGGCGTTAGCTGACTCTCTGGAGCGCGCAGTGCCGTCGCCGGCGAGGCCTGAGTGCGAGCGCGCATAGCATGCAGCGCATTCTGTGCCATCAGCAGTTCATCCTAAAAATTGCCAAAAACAACAAAAAATATTACATTTAATATAAAACTCAAACAGCAGATTAGAAATTGTAGAGCAGAGTGGAGGATACTTACATACATGTCCATTGTGGTTGTGTGCGTCTGAATGATGTGCGAATCATCGGTCACAATGTTGGGACAGACACTAGCCAGTCCAAACTTATTTGTCACCTGCTCGTTCTGCTCATTCATCTGCAGATAGACCGCCTTCTTGGAGATGACATGGAAAAAGGGTTCCATCCAGCGTGCGCAGCGCTGCACCACCTGAAAATCCAAACCAGAGCAGCGCAGTGCGGTTTCCCTAAAAAAAAAAAAAGAAATTAAAGCAAATTATGAATAAGGAATGGTTCAAGATTGGATTAAGTGCAACTATTCAAGACGTCTTCAAAATAAATTTATTACATTTAAAAAAGTTGATTTTCATTATTTTGCTTGCCATATTATTATATATATTATATAAAAATATTATTGCAAATATTTGATGTATAAAAAAAATTGTTTGCTATTTAAAATCAAACGAAGAATATGAATTTCCAAGCGCCACAAATACAGGTTTGTTGTTAACTGATTGACTTAATAACTGGTTTTTAATGATCTTAGCACAAATCATTTGTTAAGAGTTTAAAGTGCGAGCGAGTCGTGTAAAATCATTGCTTTTTTTATGGAGTGTAAATTAAAAAATTGTTCAACTTACATATTGAATGTATGACTAATGGCGGCAGCCGTCAAAACCGAATATGGATAGTTGGCCATGCCCACATCGAGTGTGCACAGATCGAGGAGCTGCGACGTTTGCACAAACTCAAAGCCCGAGAACTGTGGATAGATGAAGGCATCATCGAATGCACCGCCTCCGCCAACCTGAGAGAAAGTGGCCGGCGTGCGATTGTTCACATTGAGCTGCATGTAGACGCCCAGCCAGCCGATGACTGTGATGGGGCAGATGTCCCATTCGAGCGCCTGCAGCAGCAGTTTCTCCTGCTGCAATATGTCGCGTTCGGTGCATGCACCATCTGTGACGTAGGCAAATTCGCAGATTTTGGGCGGATAGATTTCCTCGACCTTGGCGGCAACAAACAGACACGTGATGCCAATCAGCTGCAGATGCGTCTTTTGCACCTTGAGGGCCTTGTGCAAATATCGATCCAGATAGTCGACGGCCAGATAGTAGGTCTCCCGATGCAGTTTGTACACCTCACAGACCTCTATCAGCCAGTCGAAGAGTATGGCCCGCATGCGTGGCTGCAATCCCGGATGCTGCTCCAACATGCTGCTGCTGCGCAAATGCGAATCCTCCTCATCCCGTTTGCACATCAGCTTCCACACATCGGCGGCATTGGCCCAGGCCAACGCTGGCAGCGGACACTGGCGATGCGTTGGCTCCACGGCCGGAGACATGCACTTGTAACTGTTGTGCCCAGCGAAATCCTCGAGAGCACTGAACTTGCTCAACGCATCCTTGTTGACGGATCGAGTGCCGTTGCTCGGCAGCTGTTGGGTTGCCGGCGTACGTTCACCATTCTGACTACAGTTGGTGGCCGTTGAGGAGGCTGGCGAGGAGCTTGACGAATTGATTTCCTCATCCTCATCCACATCCTCGTCATCGTCATCTTCTTCGTCGTAGGAGTACTCATCGCAGCTATCGGCACCCAGCAGCCCCTCCTCCGGCTCCTGCTCATCAGCTTTGGGCTGATCTGACGCTGACGCATAGCGCACCACCACCGCCTGCTGTTTGGCACCACCGCGATCCGGACTAGGCGGACTGTCTGGACTATCGGGTAGGGGACTATGCGGCTCATCCGGCAGCTCCTCGGCGGGCGAACTGCGTATGCTGAGCAACTCCTGGGCATTCAGTGCATCGTTCGTCGTCGATGTCACCGGTGACGTGTACACCGAAGAAGCCACCGACGACTGATTGCTCTGATCGCAGCCATAAGCCATGCCTGGCAAACGCTGTTGACGTTTCGCCGATGGCGGCTCGTAGCCAAGTTCAGGATCCTTTAAAGAAACACAATAAAAAAAAGCCAAAGTTAGAAATGAAATCAATCCATATATAAGATCGTATATGATCTTTTATAATATATTCAAATAATTCCATATCTGAACTTTTTATAATATAATTTGAATTTTTCACTTTGAAAATCATTGTAAAATATTATATTATAATACTTATGTATATAGATTATCAATCTATTAGGCCTTGACCCATAATATATTGTTAATAGATTATTAATATATTTAAATGATAAATCGAACAATTGCAGATGAGATTTTTGAACAGTTTCCCGATTTTTAAAGACTGATCATAAAAATGATCATTAAAGTATTTAATATACATTTGCACATATATATAGGTAAGTATTATATGTATTAGTATTTGTTAATAAATGAATAGAGTTTAATATATAAATTGAAAATTTTGGAGTGATTCAATCATAGTTTTATAATCCTATAAATAAAAACTAAAATTTAAATAAGTTTACAATATTGTAAGTATAAAAATAAAACATTTTTATCAAGTTTTTATTGTGATGATCCTCAGCCAAAAACCAACAACAAAATTAGAAAATGACTTTATATAATTTGAAAAGAGTAAATTAGACTCAATATTTTAAAGGTTTTTTATTCTTGATTATATGTGACTTTCCAGCTAATGAAATATTATAAATGAAAAACAAAATTCTGAGTGATCCATCAACAAAAAAAAAGTTGCTATAGCACTTTAGGAACTTGATCTTAAAAGGATTATTACCATTTCAATGAATTTGCGCTTCTGTTCCAACTTCATAGTAACATGAACAACAATTTTTGAGAAGGAGGCCGAAACAAAGATCAAGTTTAAAACAGGATCACAACAGCAGAGGCGGCGTAGAGCAAAAACGTGTTTCGAGTTAATTGGCAGACACTTCAGAGGATCCCAAATTGTAAATTTATGTGGGCACGTCTGTCAGCAAAGACTTTAATCCTGGTAGTCTTAATATCGGATACACCCGCACAATAAACCACACACACAGACACGCACACACACACACACACACAAAATAATTGAAAAGGATATGTTCAGTTTGGGTTCGAGAGAGAAGTTGATAACAATAACACTTTAGTCTCGGCTGATTGGATTCGTGGGAGAGTGTTTGTAGATATAGAAAGATATATTTTTTGTATTGCACTTTTGCTTAGAGTTGGTTTATAGTATATTTAGCAGCAGTCTTTGGTTGATCGTTATCAGTGAGTTCTTTGGTATATTTGTTAAAGTGTAGTTGGCACTTAAAACATTTCTTATCGCTGCTGTTGATTTTCTTGGCGCTCTCGCGAAATCCGGTTCCTAAATTACTTCTTTTTTGCACTCAGTTCACAATGTTCAGTCTGCCCTCTCTCTCTCTCTCTCTGTCTGCTGGAGCTGGCTTGAGAGTTAATCTTCTTGATTCGTTGCTGCTGCTGCTTAGCAATAGCCAATCATTTCTCTCAGTGTTCTTTTTTATTTTTATCCGCTGTCCGCTGTCGTGTACCAAGCGCTTTGACTGGCGCTGCGAAACTGAGCTGATCGCCGCTCGTTCCAGATCGCCGATCCCCGATTCCCGTTTCCCGAATGCCGATTGTGGTCTTCGGCTTCGTTATCCTGCTTAGCGATGCAACGGCAAATAGGGGTTGCAACGGTGAAACAGGATCGACAAAGGCAACGCAGACCTCTCTCTCTCTCTCTCTCACTCTCGCTATAACTATCTATCTCTTTCGCACCTTTAGCAAATCTTTGCTGTCGGGGTTTTTGTGTTGGATTTCTTGAGACGCTTGTTGTTTTTGCATTGCATTTTGCGTTTGCTGGGTGTTTATCAGCCAAGCAGTTACAAATCCCTGTGACGGCTGCTCCTGATCCTTTTTACAATTATTTTTGTCAACTTTTCCAGGTAGACGCAACGCAAATCTTTACCTACTACTATTCGGTATTATCGCCTTTGGCTCGAGCTCTTTCGCCCTGGCCCAAGGCGCAGCAAGCTGCACTTTTAGCTCCCGCTTAGGAAACCTATTTTTTCTTCTTCTTCATCATCTTCAATAAATGATATATTGGCATTGCGTAGAAACCGGCCAGAACAAACTATGAACGAGGCAGGGGCGTCGCTAAAGCCAAAATGTAGAGCGAGGCTAATGCAACCACATTTCAGGACAAAGATCAGTGAAGCACCCAAAAGACATAGTTCAGCACAAAGAATTCTTTGATTGATGATTAAGTCAAAATTACAGATGGCTTTGCAGCGCTTTAAACATTATTTAACTTTACTGCTTTATTTATAAATATATAATGTATGGCATTAAATATTAAGATGGAAAATAAACAAGTAAATTTTAGTCAATAAAAAGTAGCAAATTTAAGTGAGTTGATTTAGTTTTGAAGAGTAATATAGAATAAAGCCCTAATGCATTCATCGACTGCATATTGACAGAAAGAAATAAATCAATAATAATAATATCTATATGCTCTATGATATATATGTCATATATATCTAACAAGGACATAAGCAAAAAGTTATTAGAGTTTGATACAAAACGACAAAAACATTGTTTCATTTAAAATGATGCAAGTGCTTTAGCCGAGTGAGATCGACTTACAAATATCCTATACTCAAGTCTTATGCTTATAAGATGATGATACTTTGAAGATGATGTGAGGTGAAAAACTAAAACTTTAAAAAAGTAATGTAAACGCCAAATATTAAGAAACCAAAGTTAATAATTGTAAGACTCTATTTTGGGGTCGTTTGTAATTCTTGTAATTGAATCGCACATAATAAAATCAAAATTATTAATGTCAAACTGGTAGATCATAAAAGTTTAGCCAATTGCAGTGCGAAGGCTCGTTAAAGATTTTTCACATAATTTGTACAGAAATAAGTCGCATGAAAAAGAGGGGAAAAAAATTGTAACGAAATTTATGTGACACATTTAATTGTTTGAGTAGGTTTGCCAAAACAGAAAGAAGAGTGAGAGGAGCGAGAAGAGCAAGAAGAGCGAGAAGAGGGAGAAGAGATAGAGGAGACAGAGGCAAACAAAGAAAACGCACAGAAGTAGGTCCGTCTGCATGTCAAAGTTAATTTCTTATTCTTGGCAGACAATGCAACCCTCAATCCAGAAAATGCCAATGGAAATTGCAATGGAAAATGAACAAATGTCATGCTTATAGTTATAGGGTATTTATGCAGTGCTACGTAATTCAAATTAAAGCGTGCAATGGCAAAAGGAAACTGTGGACCAGAGTTGTCAACATCTGCCGCTTTGACTGACTGGTCAAGCGTAGAGCAGCGATTTGAGCATTTCTTGGCAAAACCAAAATAAAATACAACATTTTGTGAACCCAACTGATTGCAATGAACCCAACTGCTATGTGAATTTAGTGAACTGTTAAGTGGGCTGAAAAGCGTCTGGACCAGGCGCAAAAAACAACAACAACCACAAAAAAAGGGGTTGCTGCTCAAGTTTAACAAGGGTTAAACTGCGTTGCCCCCTTTTAAGCTGGCTCAAGATTGCCAGTTCTTAAATACACAAGTAACTGCAGCTGCTGCCTCAAGAACTTCAGCTTGTTCCCAATAAACTCAAAACCCAACAGCCCCCTGAGTGCACCCAAATAACGCCTGGGAGTCAATTCTAACCGTAAACAAAATCGGCAGCAGCAGCAGCAACAGCAGCAGCAAAAGCAGCAGCAGATGATGCAATCGACAATTGTCCCCGACAGCGTTGTCAACATCAAACCTCATAGTCCTTGTCGCTGTTCCTCGCTCGTCCTTTGTATTGGTCCCTCAAGTCCTGCGATGCCTCTGTGCCGTAATCTTTTGCCTTGTAAATACCGAAACACCTTTCTTTTTTTTTTCCTTCGTTCCTTCAGTCTGCCCCGTCTTGGTTCCCTCTAAGCGAAGTACCTTTGCGTGGCTCCAGGTGTAACTTTTGATATTGTATTTGTGTGTGTGTGTGTGTGCAACACACACATTGCATTGTAGTCTGTAGTTTCATTTTGTTGTGCTCGCCGCCCCCGTCCATTGAAGTTCTTTCATAACATTTAATTTCGTATTTTTCTCTCTTCATTTGATAATTGTTAATATGTGGCAATGTGGCAAAACAGGCAGCTGCATGTTGCACGAGTGCCATTGGCTTATTCAAAATTGTGTAACTAGCTTGGGTTTTACACTATTTGTCGGCTATTGAATAATATTTTCGATCAATCTCTCAACATGTTTACTGACAAATTACGAGTTTAATTTACAGATTCGTTTTTTAAGCAGAAAAAAAAAATCGACTTAAAAAATTGCAATTATTATATAGATTAATATGTTCAAGTAGAAGTCGGAACGCGTTGAGCATCAGTCTAAATTAGCCAGAAGGCTGTCAGTTTGTGCCAAAGTTGCAGCCGCACAGTTATAAATGATATGCAAACAAGCCGAAATATCCTTCCCAAAGGACAAACAATCATATTTCCTGTCACAGATGGACCCACAGTGACCCCTGGTCAGCGGCAGCCGGAGAAAGGGGTTAATGGGTGTCATTCGCTTTTGCGCGGTTTGTCCGCATGACTTGCAACAAATTGAACATGCTCAAGGAAAAGCGAAGTCTTCATTACATGTCTGACTGTCCGAGTGAAGACGGAATGTTGAATGAGAGTTGCTATTAATCATGCAATTGGTTAGCCTGCATGACCAAATGGATTAAGCAAAGGTCCTGCGGCTGTCTTTGTTGCGGTAGTTACGCAGGATTACGCAAAGGATGCACCGCGACCGGGCAAATGAATTTTAAATATGAATTTTGGCAAAGGGACACAATCAAGAAAGAGATCCTTACTTTTGAAGAATATAAATACTTATAAAATGTCGGGAAATAGTGGCCAAAAGTTCGAATCACAGATTATATTTGAAGTTTATTTTAAGAGTGCACATAAAATGGGAATTATTATTATTTTTGATAAAGTTTCTGCTAAAAGTTGTTCATCTTCAAAAGAGTTTTCTTTCCAAACAACTTTTCTGCTAAGCTAAATGAAATCCACTTAAAACTCGAATAAATAAAAGAAAACACGTCAAATTACAAACATTATTCCTTGTCTATCCCAAGATGGGTTGCCACAACATATGCCTGGGAATCATGGACAAAAAAAAAAGTAAAAACAAAACAAAAACTCAGCCGGAGAATCAAGTTTTCGTCAATCTGTGCCGATGCTGAGTTGACAGAAATCAAGCACAAGTCCTGCACTTGATTGCCGGCACAGAGAACCGAGAAGGACCCGCAGCAGGAATTCCTCCATCCAAAGGATACAGTATTCGGGTGAAAAATACAAGAAAACAAAGGTTGGGCCGATTTCATGCTCACGGGACACAACAAAAAGAAAGTTGGAATCTTTACACATATCACGCACAAAAGGGTTACACTGCACTGACAAATTGGTAAAATAATACCATAATTTTGATCCTTTTTGCGCAAGCTAAACAAATATTGTATAATATTTCAAAGACAAGGGAAACACAAGAAATAATATCCCAACGCATAATTAGGGCTGAGAACCCATAACGTCCCGCAAACAGATGACACAGTCCTGCCGATAAGAAAATGGTTTTGCATAAAAGTTTAACGGAAATCTAATGAGCAGCAGCAGACATTTGCATAAGGATAAGGATATGGATGGGATGGGACAGCCGGGACAGCCTGTGTTGTGCAGGGACCGGTAATGCTAGGATGCAACCATTTTTCATGTGTCCGGAACGCTACTGCTGCAAATGTCGTCTCGATGAATATTTAATTAGATGGCAACACAGCGCCAGAGTGCGTTAGCGATCCTTGAGTAAGGATAACGGGCAACCCCTTCCTTTTTTTGTTGTTTTTGAATGCATTGCGTTCTTGTTGTGGTTAAGGCGTTCTGTCCCATCCCGTCTTGATCTAGTTGCTCTGGCTTCACGCACGACAGAGCAGCGGAAGACTCGGAAGCTAACCTAACCTATAATAATAACAATCGTACAACTTCTTCTTCTTTCACTTTTTTTTGGACTTAACGGACATTTTGCCAAGGTCTTGACTTTAGGTCCTGAACAACGGCAAAAACCAACCCCCGAAGTTGTCCCTGGCTCAGCTCAAGGTGTGCGCGTTGCGCATGCGCAACTTCAACTTCAACTTCCACGTCGTCATCTGTCCTTTGTCCTTTGTCCTACTGTGCATGTGCCCAACATATTGCAAGAGCATTGGAATTCTTACTTGACTGACTGCTTGGGGGGCAAAAAAAAGTATATATATATATATATATATACTTTATATATATATTTGTATATGTATAGCAAAATGACATTTGTTTTGCAGCATATTCTATAAACTGGGGTAGACGAAGCATATTTGCAAATGCCAACACAGACTTTGATAAAGCATATTTTCTGCAAGTTCATTGCTCGCAGAGTGTCAGTTTTTTATTTTGAACAAGGAGTCAGATAAAAAAATTGTGTATATCTGTAGAGCACACAGCAAGCAAATCCTTTGCACCAATACAGCTGCCAGTAGACAACAACTGGCGTTGTCTGCGCTGGTCTCTCAGTTCAGCTATTGTTCCAGGCTTTGATTGCAGCTACTTGAAAATCCAGCACGCCAAATAGCCCTGACTTACCAGATAGAGATAGAGATAGCAAACAAGAGAGTGAGAGAGAGCGAGAGAGAGAGAAAGTAGCGCCTAATGAGCCCTTTCATAAGTAGCATTTATTTTTGGGCTGCATCTTTTGCATTTTGTTTGCCTCTGTTTGCAGCCAAGTGGCTGAGAGAGTTCCTTGTTCCTTGTACGTGACTAACTTCATATTTGGTTAGAGATCTCAAACTGCCAAAGATCGAATGGATACGAAAAATCCACACAGTTTGTAAAAGATACATGTGTGTTTATATAGGTATTTCAGATGCGCAAACATTAACTGGCTAATGTGGGTAAGTTTTTCACAGACAGTCAAGCATGAAGGAACATTTTTACTTAGCTGATTTAAAGATACATTAAAAAAATGTTGCAATCTGCAATCAGAGAGCTAACATATAAATGTATATATTGTTGTTATCGATTATGGGTATTATTGATTAAAGTTTTGGGAAGTAAGTACAAGTTAGGATCTCCAGCTTCAAGCAGACATACATTCCACGGAAGCAGTTTACTCCCATATCTGTGTTATCAAATCGCAAATCGACTGGACTGTTACTGATTAAGATTAAATATGCTTAACATGTATTTGCACGACTTATAGAGTTGAGAATTTAAATGTGGTACTGCAAAGTTCTCTGTCAATTTGGACTGATGACCTAAGTAAATGAATTAAAGTATCACAAATAAAAGTTAAGATTGTAAAAAGCACGATACAAGGTGCACTTTCAGATTGAGAGACGTTTGAATGATAAGATTGCCAGTTGAGGCAAGTGACTTAATAATAGCTACTACGAGCACTGATAAAGCCACAAAGTACAGATCTATATTTATATAGAAGTGGTTAGATACTAACCCGAGTGGATGAGCGACGCTTGCGCTTGCAACTGCCGTTGATAAGGTTAGTGGAAGTAGATGCAATAGTTTGACCATAACATGCATCCATGTCCATGGATGTGGATTCGTCGCTCCAGTAACATGGATGATCAGCTCTGGAGGTAGCTTCTGCTGCTGCTGCTCCACTGTTGTTGTTGTTGTTGGTGTTGCTGCTGTTGCTGCTTTGTTTGTTGATGCTGGCAGGGGTGACTACGTGCTCATGATTTTCATTGCTGCTGCTGGTTCTGTTGGCACTGCAAACACAGAATAGAAAGCAACAACACTTATATTATTCGAATTTTGCAATGTCTGTGGAAATTCAATGCCACTTAATCAAAAAAAATGAAAGGAGAAATGAGAAAGAAAGGAAATTCCAAGTATATATATAGGGGCGGGTGCAGAAGAGGCAAGCATTCGCGCATAAATTCATTGAATTTTGACAGGCACCCATCGGTTACATGAAAATACATATTTAACATCCGGGAAATTGTAATCGAGAGGTCTGCAGACGCCTCTCTAGTCTCTGATGACCCTCTAAGATTGAAAATTAAGCAATTCGCGCAAATTTGCATGCACATTATGCATAATGCAAGGGAGGGCAAAGCAAATGATTCAGTTACTTGCAGGCAGATGTTTATCTTGAGATCTGATAAAAAGAAAAGGAAACTGCACTTTGGGCAATTCGCTTCGCGAATTTTTGCAATTCGAGAAGTCGCTCGTTTAACCCTTAACAGAAGATCAACAAAAGCTTCTTAGGGGTTCATTAAAGAAATGAAAAGAAATCAAAATAAAATCCAGAATACCGAAAGGCAAATACCCTTGCAGACAGTTGTAGTACTCTCAATTAATTATTTCTATGAACTATGTCTTAACTTCTATCTAAAGAAATTTCTACTCACTTGTAGATTAGTTTAAGAGGTTTTTGAAATGCACACATAAACTACAAGTTACTTCAAAAACTAAATATTTTTAATATTTTCCGAAATATGCATTATTTTACATGGAAACAAAAATGTGGATCTTTCCCACAAAGCGACAATCAGACTGATATACTCCCAATAATAAATATCCATTTCACTATAAATTTCTATTCTATTAAGATCCCTCTTCCTCAATGTGTTACATATTTTGGGATCAAATTGAAATACTCCTTGCAAGGGTATTGGCTTGGAAAGGGGCTGCTGCACACACACAGTTCGATGCTAAGCCCTTTTTTTTGATTTGACCAAAGGATTCTTTTGCGCGCTACCTTATCGATCGCGTTTAATGGTTTAATGAACAAGAAAAAGTAATCACGTAGTAAATTACAAGGAAATGGAGTCGCTTAGAAATGAGTTATGGTAAAGAGAAATGGGTCTACTACAGACTAATGGTGCGTACGTGCTACACACCGCACTCAAAAGTTTTTCCTCACGTTTGTCTCAACGTTGGGTCACTAGGGTGCCTCGGTGCTCGGTTAAAGGTTCAAATCAAAGAAAATTTGTCAATGTTGATCAGCGCGGTGAAAGTTCGTATAATATTTTGTTGCCCAAGGAGAAATGCTCTTTGGCAGCGTGGAAAAATTCATCGCTGGCATTAATTTGGGTGTGAAAATGTAGGTAGAAAGCGGCAGCTGTAGCTTCTTAGCGCAATCTTAACTGTGGAATGAGCTCCAGGAATGTCTCCAGGGGTAGCTGCTGTCTGTGTGACAATCAATGAGGCTGAGAGAAAGGTGGGAAAATATGCATTTCAAATATGCATTACATATTGATTGTTTTGTAAGCAGAGAGAGAAGCTCATAAACAATAATATATAAAATAATCAAATATAATTTAATTTTAATTTAATTAATTTAATTTAATTTAAGTTTCTTAAAGTGATTTATGATACCTTATTTTACAGACTTGCTTATACAAATGCACATATCCTTTTAATTAACTTTGTTTTTTAATTTCTAATCATTTCCACGATACAAACTAAAAAAAACGGGGCTGCCCTCAAAAGTATGCAACAGTATTTCTCCGAAATATAACCTCAAAAAGTGTTTTAGTTGATCAGTTGATGATTAAGAGAATTCCGTTATAGTTGTGTGTCGCAACACATTCCAATACTGTAATAATAATGTCGCACACATGTCTGACCACGAATTATGTCCATAAAATGGACTATCACTTAAGTGATCGAAGCCAGGAGAGCAAAACCCAGTTGCGAGGGTCGCAACTGACGAGGCCCAAATGACTGGGCAATTATGCAATTATATTGAAGCGCGCAGGGTGGGAGTTTGAGAGGGTGGTGTCGTGGATCGGCTGGTGGCAGCATTAAACACAATTAATTTCGAAAGCAACAAAAGCTAAATGACCACAAAGTATAGACTATGCTAGTGTGTGTGTGACAACATTATCAACATGCGAGCTACATGATGTGGCACTAAGGGCTGTGCAGCCGCCCCTCACAGAGTCGCCTCAACTGACAGCGACTAAACAGTTTTCTAATGACTTTTTCGCGCGCAATTATTTACTAATCACACGCAGGACCTTTTTTTCTATATATTCTATATATATGTCACATGCCTGGCGATTTTTGTTGTGCTGTGCCGGAATGCGATGCGGATGCGCCACTTGGCTATCAGAGTGCACTTTTATTTTAACACCTACAACAACAGCTGTTCGATTTGTGTCCTTTTTTGTTGGGAAACATAGTTGTGCCTGTCTGCAGTGAAAATTCATTTTAGATTATCACACTGAGCTCGGGGCTAGGGGCTACTACTGCGGGTAGTCACCCATAACCAGTTGGCCCGTCACTTTATAATTACGAAAATGTTATTAGATAAACATCGTTGGGAGGCCAAGGCGACAGCGGCTACCAGGATAGTTGTGGTCGTCACTTGGCTTAAGGAAGTGAATGTCGTTGTCGCCCCAGGAAGTCAGTTAGAGGAGAAACAAAAAAATGCATTAGAATTAGACAGTTGGGTTTTAGTTTAGATGTGGCCTGTTAATTGTCGGGATCGGTTTAAAAAGGAAGTCAAAACGATGCAACTATGCATCCAACCATGAAGTGCCAAGGAACAAGACAAGAAAATATGAAGAAAAGTTATTAATATCTTGTGTAGCCAAACTTCATTAAAAATTAGATAACTCTTACAAATTAATTCTTTATTTAATAAAAAATAAATAACTTAAGATTTGTAAATCTTTATCAATTTAAATCCAAGAAACTTAAGCTGCATAAAGTACACAATTATTATGTAAAAATAAATATAACTATTTTTTTTTAACTTGTTTTTTAATATTTAGATATATAAATAAATGGAAAACTCACCTCTTGGCATTTAAATCCATAATTGTACGGCCTTGAAATGCCGTTGAAGTTTTGAATAGTATGTGAATAATTTTTAAAGTGTGTAGAGCTGCTTGACAAAGCAGTAACTGATGGGCAGGTTATAATAAAGGAACTGCAAATAAATAATAAAATAAATTAAAATAAACTTTAAAAGTCAGAAAAAAAACGTAAAACATAATTCATATGTGGCATACGCTTAGACTAATCGATTTACAGAACTTATCGATAGTTAGGATCCTTCAAAGGACGCACCGAAAACATTGTGCACAGCATGTGGTCCAAGGCAAAACCCAAAACGAATTTGTTTACGTGCGGACAGCATTTCTCACATATACACTTAAATACATATACATATTGAACGATGTATTTCGAGTTGTATTTTAGCAAAGACCAAAGTAAATATTTAACTGCATTTTATTATGATGTAAAATGGACGTGCCCAAAAAGATATTCAAATTACAAACGGGAAAACGAAAACTGGAAAGATAATATGCGGCATGGGCACACATGGGTCAAGTTGGGATTAGACAGGTAGTCAATGCAAGAATTATAAGAATTTCCACGAGTCTCGATTAAGAGTCTAGCTGCCCGGTTTTCCTGTTGATGCCAGGTGTTGTTTGGGGGTGGGGGGAAGCAAAAAACTCAGCGACGCATGCGCAACGTCAACGTGGACTTTTCTTTGTTTTTTTTTGTTTTTACGACAAGCGGCGACGCATAATTATATCGACCTCTAATATGCTAGAGAGATCAATGCACCTGTTGTTGTGACTGACACTTGGCCGCTTGCCTCTTGCCTCTGCGGGCAGGTGAATGCCCGTGGCAGCTGTTGAACACAAGCCCCCCCTTTGCTCTTCTCGCTCTCCGTCTCTCTCTCTATCTCGTCATGCAGGCTGCTGCCAAAGGACAACTCCTGTTTTTATACCCTTTACACAAATGCTTGAAATGGGTAATATGTATCATACATATATTAAGTATGTTAGTGCCGTGCACGTGGTAACTGCTAGTCGGTCACACTCTTTGTTTTACACTCTTGTTTTATTATTGTAGTTTTTACTTCTTTTCAATTCGCTGTAGTTGCGCCTTC
The DNA here is from genome assembly GCA_035043205.1 of Drosophila trichaetosa. Classification (NCBI taxonomy): domain Eukaryota; kingdom Metazoa; phylum Arthropoda; class Insecta; order Diptera; family Drosophilidae; genus Drosophila; species Drosophila trichaetosa. The sequence goes on along the minus strand of JAWNNE010000535.1, from coordinate 2,996,956 downwards.
AATTGACTTTGCCAGAGCTAATTGCTCCGCGTGTTCGTATCCTGTCGCGTTTCCCCTGTTTTTTTTTTACATTTTTCTGTATAGTTTTCTAGTTCCTGTTTTCCCCGTTTTCTTCAACTGATGTGTGACATATGGGCCGGCGTTATTTTTGCCACGATTTATGTGCCGCTTTTGTTTGGCATGCTCTGACAGGACTGACACCTCCTCTGGCTCTGGTCTCGGGGCATAACTACCCCATTTGTACTGTTATTTAGTTAACGACTTTCTTTTCGCCTTGCACCTTCTTTTGCCGCCCATCGTCTTTTCTTACACAATTTCCCATTTTCTTTTTTTTTTTTATTATATTTTTCTTGCCTGCTTTCCAACCATCATTTTCACACTAATTGCGGATATGCCTACTAATTAATTGCCACCTTTTACTTTCTTTCGTTTTATGACGATATTTTTCATTTGTTACCTTACAAATTTCCAACCCTGTTTTTCGCGTTGGGTTTTTCTTTTTATGGTTTTGTATATTTTTTGTTAAATTCTTTGTAAATGCTTTGGCGTCTAAATACTTTTATTTATTATTAAACTATGCTCCAACTTTGTCAAACATTTAAATATTTTGGCAAACATAAAAAGATCAGCACAAATCCAGAAAACATATATTTTTTATGGGTTTGGATTCGATTGCGTTTGCCTGTTACATAATTTTGCTTAACTTTATGATACTATTTATTCTTAAACACTTAACATTAATAATAATGTTACGAAGAAAGGTTAGAACTGATTGACTGATTGAAATCTTAATCATTTTGATCACATACTAAAAGGGATAAATGGATGATGATCGCATCAGCAAACATTGGGGGAGGTCCCCAAGACAAAGATTAAGCATGAAGCGCTAATGAAGATTAAGTTGTGCTAGGAGAGCTGATTCCTCTCTCTCCCTCTCTCTCTCTCTTTCTCTGTGTCAGTTCTCGCTATCAGTTTGCGAGAATTATGCGGCGACAGGTATGCGCATAAATATATATATGTATACGTATAGGAGGAGTAGAACATGAAAGGCGCTTGCCAGCTTCCCAGGGCCTAATTAGACGACGCATAAGTAAATTGTTTACCTGAAGGCCAAGGTCAACAACAATGAGATGCGAACGGATTTAACTGGAATTATTTTTCAGCGGCAGCAGGAGGAAACAAAAATTTGTTGTAGTGCTCATATTTTGGTTGAATGTAGAAAATGATATATATATATATATATTTATATATATATATTGTATGTATATATGTAGGTGTGTGTGCAACAAACAATTTCCCACAAGGAAATGAAAAAGATACTCAAAACTCGAACTCGCAACTTGAGGTAAAGAGCGAAATTACGAAAAACACGCAAAATGTGCAGAGAGCGAGATGGAGAGAGAGGAGAGAAAGAGAACAAAATAGAGAGACAGAGAGCGGGCGAGCCACAACTGAAAACAGGTCCATGGTTTCTAGACCCTGGTCTGGTCCCTTGCCGAATTCCGTATCGCTTCTACTGCGGCGACTTCTTCTGTCTGCCAACTAAAAACTGCAATTTTTGTGCGTCCTTTTTTGGTGTGCTTACTACGATATTTGTGTGTGTGTGTGTGTGTGTTTGCGTTGTTTGTTGTTGTTGCATGCATTTTGGGCTGCGCTTGCACAACGAGAAAAGATACATTCCTAAGATACTCAAGATAAATGCATACACAGACAATGTACATATGCATATATATATATATATATATATAAATATATAAACATATGTATGGACTTATGTATCCGTTGAATGAATTGCCTGGATTGTCAATGCCAATGCGTCCGCTCTCCTTGTGGTCGATCTGTCGTCTGTGCGCCGTTTGCAATTAGTTGGAACTCTAAGTGCCTGCCGTAAAGTCGTCGTCGTCAAATTTATGTAAATAAGTCAAGATTCTTATATATACGATAGCATTCATTAAAAATCTCATAACGCACCCAAATTGTTAGCTGTACATTAGACTTACTAAAACTTACTTAAATATTCATTAATCTTAAAAATAAATAAATATTTACGACACTTTAAAGACTCATAGCTATCAGCTTTTGTAAGGTTCAAATTCTTCAACTGCCCACACATACATACATAAGTATATACATACATATTTACATACATATTTACATACCTATATATATTTCTCTTAGCGTTCACGTGCGCCAATTTACATACATCCCAGCAGCGAAATAGTGAATGACCCCACATGACGGAATGCATTCTGTATGCACACAATGTAATTCATTAGCTAGTAATTCGTACAAGAATGCAGAGCTTTATGCTGGAGCTTCTAAGTCAAATACAAAACTTGTTCTCGCCAAAGCTTTTCCAAAATAAAAATATTGCTTTATTGTATTGGATTATCTGTTTTACTATCCATTTTAATTATTGCGCCGACGCAGCTTTCCTTATTCTAGTTTTGCTATGGAATGTGTATGGTCAAAATAAAATATATATTTAGGTCAGCAAATTGTATTTAATTTATGTATTTAACTACATTCCGATAGTAAGCCTGTAAAGCGCTTTGAAAAGCTTTCATTGCAAAGTAATGCAGCGTGTTAGCTGGTTATTTTATGGAAAAGCGATTTGGTATAGATTACGAATTGAATACTCGTAATGGGCTCCTTTCGCTGTTGGGATATACATAAACACATACATATACACATGCATATGTACATGTAAATGTGTCTGCCCAGCAATGCGCGTGTGAAAGTAACGCGGCGACCAAATCACAGAACAAAAAAAAAAAGTTCTTCAATGGACAGCCGCGTTCCAGGAATTGCCGGCCTTGAAGTAGCCGTTAGGCCAGACACAGAAAGAGACACAGAGACAGACACAGATACAACGATGCGCTCAATTGATTATTTAGTTTATATTTAGCAGCAGTCGTGTTTAAAAGGATGCGACTGCTTCAAGTGGCCACATATCCGTGTCTATATCGCTCTCCCTTACTCCCTCTCTTTCTCTCGCTCTACCTCTCTGCCGCTCTCTCTCTCAGTTTTTGGCTGCTATCCTTTTGTGCCTTTTGTGTGTTTGCACGAGAATAACTGGAAACTGTTTATCATTGTTGTTTCTGCTGCATTCCCCACTACTACTTGGTCCAGGTCCACACAGCACACACACACACACACTCACTGCTAAGGCTTCGTCGTATCATCTTCACTTTTTTCGACAAAGCCGTCGTCAGTCGGACAATAAAAATGCTTTTCGATTTATATACGATAGTCACGATCCTATTTAATATTTGTAAGCAAGTCTCCTTCTCCTCCTCCTGCTCCTCCTCATTTTTCTCTTTGCACAAATATTTATAATTGAGAAATTCTTTTACTTGGAATTTTGTCGTTAGGCCAAAATCAGCGGGTGATGTTAAAAATATAACAAATGATCTTAATATATATGAAAATATTCCGTTTGATTATGTGCCGCAAGGACAAGTGTTAACTGAAACAGCAAAAAAAAAAATATTTGATAATATAAATACACATCTATAATAATATAAATTTAACAGTCTAATAAATTCTAAAACCTTTAACTTTAAATTATTATAAAAAGTAATTTTAATGTGCTTTTGTATTTCTTGTATTTAATCAAAGAAAAAACAAAAAAACATAAAAAGCCAAGTAAAATGACATAAGCAAAAAACAACAAAAAGCGCGAAGAAAAAAAAAACAACGCAACAAAATTAAAAAGAGCGCAATTTATAAACTGGCAAGCAAAAAGAAAGTCGCAAAAAAAATCTAATTGTAGCAGGTAAATTGAAACCGGAAAAATAGAAGCAAAAAACTAAAACAAAAATGCCAAATCACACACATACACATACATACAAATACATATTTATGTTAGTATGCATGCGCGTGTTTGTGTTTTAATATCAATGAACCCCATGAGGCAGCAGCTTAAAACCCACGAGCGATATCTCGTCACCTGCCCCAACTCTAGGAGGCAACCACCAAATCCTATGTACAAATGTACATATGTACAAATGTACCTAAAGATTTTGCGCCACTTTTGACATAATTCAGTTGCCCTCCGCCACACTTTTTCTTATGACTGTTACTCATTTTATTTATTTTTTGTTTCTCTTGTGCTCTACGCTTTGTGCATCTGCTTCGTTTTCGTCAAGTTTTCAAAAGGTTCGATTCGATGTTTTTTTTTTCGCTTTGAACTTTTCACGTCGGCGCATATCTCAAAAGCACGCAGTCAGCGTCGACGTCGGCTTCGTCGTGTACTAAGTTTTTTTTTGTTTCTTGTTATTGTTGTGTGTGTTGCGCGAATGGTGAAAGAAAAAGTGGCAGCAGAGAACTGAGCTGGCGTCGACGGCGAACGCGAACGCTAACGATGACTGCGACTGCGACAGCAGCAGCGACGCTTCAGTTATTCTGATTGGAACTAAACGGGAGAGCTGGTTTCACTGTGCAGCATTCTACGCTCTCCCAGTCGACGTGTGTGAGTGTGTCACAAAAAAAGCTGGAGAGAGAAACACACACGTAAAGTAAAGTGGCGCGAATTGGGCGTTTGGTTGGCGCATTTTTGTTTTACCGCCCAAAATCTATTCGAATGGCGGGAAAGTGCAATCGACGACCGACATCACAAAATATATATATACACTCAGACACACATATTTACATAGATATATAGAAATAAATGCGAATTGATTAGAAAGAGCCTGAAGCAAAGCAACAATATAAAGTGAATGCTGCGAATAAGCTGACAATTTGAATTGGGTCAACTACAGTTTGAGTTCCAATTTGATAATGCAGCCAGCGTTGGTTCACTGAACTGTTCTAATAGGCGGCCAATTGGCAAATGCAAGTTCGCATGCTGCACAATGCAATTTCATTTCCAATGGGATTGTCAAAAAAAAGCAATGATTTTTTTTCGAGGGGGATGTCGCTTGTTGTATTTGTAGCGAAATATGCAAAGACACAGCGACACGACGACACACACACACAATCGCACACACATAAGACTGGGCACACTTGTCACACGCGTAATTTTTTTTACACAACTCAATTTAATTTTTTTCTTAGATATTCGGCACAGCAATCGTTTGTGTTACCTTTTAAATTGTGGACACTTGTTGCGTTTTATGTGTGCTCAGAATTTCGCAGTTGAATTTTGCACTTGAAAATTGAAATATATGGATTTATTATTTTTTATTCGTCGTCACACGCCGGCCACGAACTTCTCCAAGCAGCAGCTGAGCAGTGATCACTGATCGCCAGCAAATGGCCCGACGGCAGCAGAGAGAACGACACGACAGCGAGAGAGCGGATCGACAGCAACGTCTGCGCTGACAGCAGCAGCAGCAGAAACAGCAGGCAGTATGTGTGCAAGCAGATCCAGCGCCAGAATGAAAAAAAATGCAACAAACACATTGGCACAAGTTGTGCTTGTTGTTGTTGTAGTTGTGGTTGTTGGTTAAGAAAGAGCGCAAAGCAAAGCAGAGAGGGAAAAATCGCAAGTCGCGAGCGCGCGCAAAAGAAAAAAAACGTCAGCAAAAAGTTGTGGAATGCGTGTGGCAAGCAGCAGGAGCAGCTTATCCCTCTCCCCTTCCCACTGGTTACATTTTACTGAATGAAACGGGCGGCAAGTGACGCTCCTGTTTGAAGCGCCAAACAGGCAGTTGACCTGTCTCTGTGTGTGTGTGAGAGAGAGCGAAACAGCCGTTCTAGTGGCGCTCACTTAACAGGCGTTGCCTTGCTACAGCTGTTAAGGCTGCCACCTGGGCAGAGAAAGAAACAAAACGTTGCCCAAGCAAAAATTGCAACTTAACACTTTTCGAACACAAGCTGAACAAGGATAATGGAATTTGACAAAAGTAGTTAAAAATACATTTTCATACAACAAAAATTACATTTCCCACGCTTTAAATTCCCATAAATGTGATTTAATTCAATTAAAATTCACATTTTGCACATTATGGAAGTAAATTATTTCAGTTTTCTTCCAAATGTATAGAAAATGACTCCCATTTAGTTGAGTCTGTTTAATGTTTACGTTTGCGGACTTTTTATGCCTTGCTGGCAACGTCGCTCATAACACAAACAAACAACGGCAACTTTGTTGTAGCATTTTGAACGTTTTGGCTTCAACTTTGCTGGCAGCTGGCGTCGCTATTCTAACTGAAACCCTATGCCTATCCATATGCATTGCACAGATAAAAACTCGCAGAATCTAATTTGATTAAGTGTACAAAAATCAGTGCAAAATTGTGCAAGCTATGAATGGACAAAGTTATGAATTTCCCGCGCGCGGGAAGCAACGTCGACGTCAGGCGCTCTCTCACACACAGAAAAGTGACAGCTGACGCAGCACAAGCAACGTTGACAGCGACGCCGACTGCGGCTACAAAAGTCTTCGTGAAACACAAAGCAAAAAAAAATTTAAAAAAAAAAAAAGGTGTTACCAAAAATTAAACGCATCTCATTTGGAATTGGAATTTGGGGAAAAATGTGCGAAAATCGGAGCCAGCTTCTGCTAAGCAGCGTTTAATTGGCTAACTCACCTGTTCCGGATGAAGACTTTCGTTGTCCAAGTTGTTGTTCTTGTTGTTGTTGCATTTGGGGGTTGCTTGTTGCGCTTAATTTATGCCTGGCAGCAGCAAGCCACGCGCGCAGTTAGCAAAATGAGTGTGTTTCAGTACCCAAAATGCGCTCCACGCGGATGAAAAAATAAATTGCACACATACACAAATACACAGCCACACACACACCACACACACTCGCACACACACACACAATCCGTAAAGAGTTTGTTGGCTTTTTTCGTTTCTTTTTTTTTTCTTTTTACCTTATGCCGGCTCTAGTCAATGCCAAATGTGTTTTTTTAAATGTTGTGCGTGGTTTCGTGTATGGTTTTAACTCCACAATTCGAGCAAACAAATTGGTGCTTTTTCGCAGAGTTTCCAGAGATGAATTCAAGTGAACTGCGATATCGCCGTCTCCGTGTGGAAGAGAGAATAGCGAAACAAAAGAGCATTTTCCGTTAGTGATGATCGATACTCATCGTTTAAGCGATGTTTTCTTTTAGCACACTGTTCAATTGCCATTCACAGCGAACAATGTAAACATTGCATGCCCACGATCAGCGGGCCAATTTAAAGTTAATTATTAATATAGAATTCTGATGTGCTTCTATCATGAATAAATCATTGCAAAAACTTTACACTTATAATCACGTTTTTATTGTAATTTTATTATGCTATTTATAAAAAGCACACGCAAATTGTGAATTATGATCACTTGCATAAAAAGTCTGGTAACGCTTTATTTTATAGGTAAATCAATTTTGGAAACGTTAAATTCAGGTTTTAAGGGTATTTTAATTAAAACCCAATATCACTCGGTAATATTTAAATATGAAGTGCGGTTCACTTTAATTCAAAATTTAAAAATGTAATGCTTAATGAATCAGTAAATTTACACTTTTCTTTTTGTTGAATCTTTTGTGTTTGATATTTTTTTGTACGCGAATTGATTTATAATAATTTTCAAATGATTCATTTTGTTAAAAAAAAAACAACAAATTTAAAACACAAAATAATTATGCGCTTTGATGATTTAGCGCTGGCCAACTCGAAAATCACAATAAAAGAAAAGCAGCGATTAAAATAATTGAGTTCAGCTGCTGAAAAATGCTTGAAAAGCTTTTTACAAAACACTGCAAAAAAAGAAAGAAAGAAAAAAGAAATTTTTTGCCAAACGCAGCAGAAAAACGAGCCATGGACAAATTGACTTGCGACTGATTCTGTTTCTGTTTGTGTTTCTCTTTCCATGTTTATTGCGATTGCGTTTTGCTAACATTATTTTATATTATGAACTTAAGAAAAGGCATCGTTGGCGTCTCCACTTAGATGGGCGATTGCTTGAAGCCACGCGCGGCATAATCGGAGGGCGCGGAGCGATCGGAGACACGGGGATAACCCTCGTCGCCGGGCACACAAGCCTTGCGCGAGGAAATCACACGCCAGCCACCCTTCCGAGTCCAATCCTAAAAACCAATGCACAAATTATTCTTAATTATTGTGCTGCAAATAATGTACAATTATTTGCTCACATTTTGATTGTATTTGAAGTAGTAGGCGCCCGCATAGATGCCCGTCAGCGCAATCAGCGCCTTTCCTGTCCAATAGCGCACGGTGTAAGCCCGTTGGAAGCCCTATAAAGCAGGATTCGTTGGAATTTATAAAACATTTGATTTGATTACATAATAATTGGGTTCTACCAGTGCCGGCGTCAGAATGCTGCAAATCTTGTCCAAGGGTGCACGATAGATCCGCTTGATGGGATTGTTCAACTCCAGCTCCAAAGCGGGCACCTTGCGTGGCCCGTGATGCAGTTCCTGATCCTTGAGCCACTGTTTGCGCCAGGCGCGTTCGTCCGGCGACATGCCAATTAGACGCTCGCGTTCGCGCACCATGCGGCCCGCTATGGCCATGGGCTTCACGCCACCCGTGTCTGATGCGCCGCCAGCAACCATTTTTTCCTTTCTCTAATATTCTTTCCCGGAAAATGTGGCGAATTTTTTGTGGGGCAGGCAAAAGTGTTGTGAAAAATACGCACAGATGGAAAACAGCTGTTTGATTTGTCAATCAGCGCGAGACGCGTGCATTGGAGATGCGCACCTATCGATAAGCGGGTATTTTAACGTAGCTGGGCTCGAAAACAGAATTTTGCCTATTTGTTCCCACTATTTATTTATGCGCGGCAAGATTAAATATATAATTTGTGCATTGTGTGAATGTAGTGGAATATTTACAGATTTACAACGTGTGGAAGTGATGAGAGATGTAAAACGCTTAAGAAAAAATTAAAAACAAACATTAATTTTACATATCTTGCAAGGCACTCCAAAATTCAGCTGCAGTTCGCATTTAATGTTGCGAAATTGTAAAAAATAAAGAAAATACGTTGGCAAACATTTTGATAATATTTAAATACATAAGTATAAACTTGAAATATATGTATCATCATATTTATTCAATTTCATATTCGTATTCATCAAGTTAAGCGTTCTGTTATCGGAACGAGATGAACATTCAGTGAATCGATAAATGTGGCCGCTTTTGCACATCACTAAGTCACAAGCGTGGAGCGCCTGTGTTGCCCCTCATTTCCCCACTACACCCCTCTACTGTATCATCTGTGATTTGCGCACGCATTTTGTGTTAGTTATTTAAAAAGCAATATTCACAACGCGATAAACTTGACAATCGAGGACCAATGTGCAGGTAAATAATTGTTGCTATCAACAGCAGCGCAAATAGCAAATATTGCGGCTGGTCAGCTTTCACTGTTTACACAAAAAGTGCCAACAAACTTATTTGTATTATTTTTGCACTAGAATTTGCGCAACATGGAATCCAAATATTTGATCAATAGCAATGGCTCTGCTGGCATCTCAAGCGCATTTCCCGCCAAGCGCAAAATGGAGCCGATGAAGGAGCAGAATGCAATAAAGAAACCAAACAACAACAATTACAGCCAGCAGCCGAAGCCGAATCTTTACAAGAATGTGTTAACTGGCAGCGGCAACAAGCGGATCAGCATTGATCAGGAGCGCCGATCGCTGCCCGTCTACAATTGCCGGCAGCGCATACTCAAGGAGCTGGAGGCGAACGACACCCTGCTGATAATGGGCGAAACGGGCAGCGGCAAAACGACCCAAATACCACAATTTCTGTTGCAGGCGGGCTATGCGAACAGCGGCATCATTGGCATCACGCAGCCACGTCGCGTGGCAGCCATCACCATTGCAAAGCGCGTCGCCCAGGAGCTGGCAACTGGCGTTGGCGAGACGGTCGGCTATACGGTCCGCTTCGAGGATGCCACAACGGAACGGACACGCATCCGCTACCTGACCGATGGCATCCTGTTGCGCGAGGCGATCGGGGATCGCCTGCTGCGCAAATACGCGGCGATCATGTTGGATGAGGCCCACGAACGGACGGTGAATGCTGATGTGCTGTTTGGCATTGTGAAGCAGGCGCAGCTGGAGCGCGCCAAACAGCGGCTGCCCAAGCTGAAGATCATCGTCAGCTCGGCCACGATGGACATCGATCATTTTGGGCAGTATTTTGGGGTGCGCGGCATGTATCTGGAGGGTCGCACGCATCCGGTTCGTGTGCTGCACGCCAAGGATAGCCAGGAGGATTATATACACGCCGCACTAGTCACCCTCTTCGATATCCATCGCCACGAGCCGATCAATCATGATGTGCTGATCTTCCTCACCGGCCAGGAGGAGATTGAGGCGCTGGCCCAGCAGATACGCCAGCTGGCGAGGATCAACAATACGGGTCCGTCGGATGTGCGGGTGTTCACCTTGTACGCCCAGCTGTCGCAAGGCAAGCAGCTGGAGTGCTTCCTGCCCGTTCCAGCGAACACGCGCAAAATTGTGCTGGCCACGAATATAGCGGAGACATCGATTACCATACCGGGCATCCGGTGTGTCATCGATTGTGGCTATGTCAAGGAGAAGTCGTTTAATCCCGCCACCGGCTTGGAGCTGCTGAAAACGGTGCGCATCTCGCAGGCTCAGGCCTGGCAGCGCTGTGGTCGCGCCGGACGAGATGCGCCTGGGAAATGTTATCGCACCTATTCCCAGGCGAGCATGGAACAGTTTCGCGCCACCTCGCTGCCCGAAATCCTACGCAGCAATTTAACCTCGACCGTATTGCAGCTGCTCGCCTTGGGCATCGATTGCAGCAACTTCGATTTCATCGATGCGCCGCCGCCGGAGGGCATCAGCAGTGCCCACAGAGCGCTGGAGCAACTGGGCGCCATCAAGGGAGTTGGCTCCACGGCGCCATTGGTTATCACAACGACGGGCCGTTGGATGGCCCAATTTCCGCTCGATCCGCGCTATGCTAAGCTGCTGCTGTCGGCGCCCAGCTTTGGCTGCATGGAGGAGATGCTCAGCCTGGTGGCGGCGCTGTCCAGCGACAATGTCTTCATTGGCCACACGGACAAAAGCGAACTGGCCGCCTTGGCGCATGCCAAGTTTCAGTCCAAGCACGGTGATCACCTGACGCTGCTCAATGTCTTCAGCACCTTCCAGAAGACGGATAAGCCGAAGATTTGGTGCCACGACAACTTCCTCAACATAAGAAACCTAACCTATGCCCGCAATGTGCGCAATCAGCTGGCCGAGATCAGTGGACGGCTCAATTTGGCCTTTAACAGCTGCGGCGGCGACAATACGGATGCGGTCAAGAAGTGCCTGGTGGCGGGTCTCTTTGAGAACGTCGCCCTGCTGCAGAAGGAGGGACACTATTTGACTCTCAGTGGCCGTGTCAAGGCCAAGATCCATCCATCCAGCGTGCTGCATGGCAAATACAAGCCGCAGTGCATCCTCTTCACGGAAATGGTGCAAACGGAGCACAATTTTCTGCGCCAGGTCACCGAAATCAGCATAGAATGGCTCGAGGAGGTGGTGCCCTCCATCAAATGTTTTCCCAAATAAAGTCAAACATTTTCCATTTACCAAATTTTTATAACAAGGGCAAATGGATTTTTGTGCTCAAAATCATTTGAAGAGTCTTCGATTTTTAACTTTAACTGTTAAACATTAATACGGTGAATACACTGAAAAAAAAAGAAATTGGTCTGAATTTTAGGAAGTCAATTTTTTTTTATTTTTGCCATAAATTAAAAAATGCGTATTTTTTAAGAAATAAAAAAAAATCTAAAAACTAATTTTTTTTTTTTAAATTCAGAAATAAGTAATGAAATTTACAGACTCCGATTTCTTATTAGAATAAACCCATATATAGTCTGTCTGAGTCGACGTAAAATCGTAAGTTCTTTCAACTTAATTATATGAATTTATAAAAACTATTTAAAATGTTTTTAGATGTGATATCTTTAAAATACTAAGAATAAAAGAGTTTTTTTTGTGCACATGAAGAAAAACACATGAAAATTAGATAAATATTTTCTAAATTTCAATAAATTTGTAAAACTGAAATGAAGTAAAGAAAAAACAACATTTTTGAAATTTTACTTGGTGATTATTTGCTGTGCATGCTTCCATAAAAAAGGGCACAAATCAATGGGAATTGTTGAGTAATTAGTATAGATTTTTTTTGAGTGTATGAGCACAGCAGCTGTAGATATCATCAGACATAAGGAAGCATCTTTGATCTCATCAGGAATATATATTATTCTTCCTTCTGTTCTAAAACCCGATTTTATCCTATTAGAAACCGATGACATCAACTTATTTTTGGGGGGTTTCCGGGACTGATTGTAATATATTGCTCCATAAAGTTATTGAAAATATTTTCTAATTTGGTAACGTTATGCAATGGAGATGCTATTGATAGGAAAGTCATCCAATCTTACTTACCAATCTTAAACAAAAATCAACAATTTGGAAGTCAAAGGCACTCAATATAATTAAACACAATTATAATTAAACAAACTTTGTGAAATAGTATTTTACAAACATTAATATATGCAAATATTATATTGTATACATCAGATATATATATTTATACATAATTCTATTCCGATTGCACAGAGAATGAAAACTAAAGATAAAACAAAATATTCGCAACCAAAATGTAAAAATCAAATAGTTGCGCTTAAGTACTGAAAAACTATGGAATTTTTCGATGAACCAAGTTTTGTATACAGAAACTAAACACATTCATCAGTCTATATGTACACATATATATATAAGTATGTGTGTGTGTGTGGTCTACAGATGTCCTTGGATGGGATCGCAGAGATGAACGGGACTGGTAAACGATTTGCCACCAACGAGTCGAGCGAGATTCTCTCCAGCATAGCTGACAAGCGGCGAAATCTCACAAATCTCACCGTGCACCATGCCACCAGCATTTTTGATATATTTACGATGCAGTCGATGCAGGTCGGCGCGTGCTGTGCTGGGGCAATCCTTGCCAGCCGCATCGGCATTCTTCAGAGCGCTGAACTCCTCGTCCCGAGGCACTTCCATCACCACAAACTTCTCGGCAAACTCGAAGACATCGAAGACGAACTTCTCGATCTTGATGCCATTCGGTTTGTCGGGCGTCAGCCGTTTGCCGGCATTGTCCACAAACGGTATCTTCTTTTTGGCCACGTGCAGCTTCAGTTCCCGCTCATAGGTGCGCCCGATCTTGTTAAGAAACGCGGCCGAAAAGAAGTGATTGCATATGTTGCCAGCGCTAAATGTTAGACGTCCCTTCGCGTTGCGCATCTCTGCCGTTTTGGCAGAGATTTCACTGTACTCCACCACTTGGTATTTGCCATCGACAATGGCAACGACGCCGACCGCCTCGTTGGGTGACGATTTCTCCACCACTTTGGCGGCACAATCGGCCTGCTCCTGCACACAGTAACCAATGAAAATGGGATCAGCGACCTTAATCAGAATGTTGTCCACGCTGTGCGCATGCACATAGAGTATGCCACGCTCTTGCATATCATCCAAAACACCCGAGCGTTCCATGGCGCGATAGATGCCCCCATTGCCGTCCGGTGAGCGCGAAACGCGATGCTTCTCATCGAGAATGATGCGTCCATCGTAGTCAAAGCAGGGCAGCGAACCCTGCTCGAAAAGCTGCACTTGCTCCTCGCCCAATCCAAAATAGTTGTTGGCCGCAAAGTAGTCGAGGGTCGGCTGCTTTGTGTGCTCCGACGTCATGATGTACCAAACGATGTGGCCCCGCTTGCCGGCAACCTCCTTGGCCAGCTGCTCCACCTTAAGTATCCGCTCCGCCTGGATGCGAAACAGCGTCTTGTGCGACTCCAGACCCACATCGTACATCCCCTTGGGCTGATCGAAGCCAAGTCGGGTGCCTGCAACCAGATCAATATTTAATATACATTTATATATATCTCTATTTTTTATTTATTTAAAATATAAAAAATAAATCAAGTTCAAAATATAATTTAGTTTATAAATTAAAATTAAACAAAATATGTAAGAAATATTTATAAGAAAAAAAATTAGATTTGCAGCTTCTAATCTAATTTTTAATATCTTGAACAGCTGCCTAAATCCCAGTTTTCAATTCTAACGATTAGCTTTTTATTACACTGATAATAATCAGCAATCTTAAGTGAGCCATTCTGAAATGGTCAAATTTATTGCTATTTGTAGATATTGCTATGGTAAAGAAAGAAGAAAAACTTACCCCATATATATTTTTAAGCCTCCTCATTTTATCCAACTTATCAAATATACCCGTATTTCCATAACAATCGAATAAATAAACATAATAAATATCTATATATGCTGAAGTGACAAATTCTGCCAGCATTTATAATATTTTGTGTTGCTATCGACATTTATTGTGTTTCCACCAGCCGGTTGACCTTTAAAGCTTGTATTACTTATATATATCTCTTTCTTTTTTGTTTTTTGTTGCCACTCTTGTAGCTGTTTAACATACAAACCCGTCATAAGGTCACAAACTACATGCATACTACCGGTTTTAAAATATTAACTTGTTCAAAGAGTTTTACGTCAGCAGAGTTAAAAGAACACTTAACATTGCGATATCGATAACAGAAGCCAAAATGTTTTCAGCTGCAGCAGCGCACAACCGTTCTTCGTTTACGTTACGTGCACGAAATACGTAATGTGTGTGTACGTTATGCACATACCTATATATATAACAAACGTTTGAAAAAACAAACGGGAAATGTCAAATGCTGCGCGCACCGATCAAAAAATGAAAGGCAACAAAAAGAGACAGACAGACTGAGACACTAAGAGTGCGACTGAAACTGAATGGCAGCAAGAATGGCTTAAATTGTTATTGCATGCCGTGTCTTGCGCACTGAATTACAAACAACAACGAATGCGCAGCTTAAGTGTGCGTGTGTGTGTGAGAGAGCTTTACATCTAGTCCACTTGTATGCGTGTGTGTTTGCGTTTGATGGAGCATTTTTATACCAAAGCTAATTAGCTCTTTGGCCACACACACACACACACAGATACAATTGCAAAGATGGGAAGGGGAGTGGAAGGGGGTTAGGACGGTTGTTAAAGTTGTTTTTCTCTTTCCTTATTGCATCATAATTAAAAATAACTCAATGACTCCCTTCACATACAGTCTGTCAGTGCAACAAAAAATAATTGAAAAAAAATAATTCGTTTTTATACACAACTCTTTTTCTGTGTGACTGCCAGATATGTTTACTTTGTTTTCCTTATCTAAAAGATCGCTATCAAACAAGCGAAAAAAAAAACAGAAACAAATACATATATCTATCATGAATATTTGTTAATAGTATCACGCAATTTGAAAATTGTTGAAATGTAAGAAATAGAAATAGGAAAAAAAACACCATCGAGGTGTTGGCATATCCGTTCAGCTGTCTATATATAACACAGACAGACTCCAGCGCATGTCTTGAAGTTTATGGTTATAAGACACCAATACATAATTTTTCATTTTCACATGAATTAGTATATAATGTATAATATATAGTAGATATAGTTTCTTTTGTTTCTCTGCGAACTTGTTCTTCAGTTTTGAAGCTTTCTCAATGAAAGTAAAATGAATTATTTATCAGAATCACTATTTCATAAGGCTGCCTTCATGTGTGATAAACTACTAGTTGCGAGAGTTATTTTATTATTCATTTTATTTTTGTACTAAATGACATCCACATAAACACATATCAAATGATAACATATAGAAACTAACTAACTAAGTTCATAAAGATATATCAATTACCGATTAGTCTGCACATTTATTACCAGTCACGTGTCAGTTAGAAAACATTAGATTGCTTTCCATTTAATTGATTTATATGATATGACTATTTTGCGGATGCAATTATTGGTTCTAGATAAAAATGCTTTTAACGTTCTCAGTCAGTTTTCTCAAGCTGGTTCCTCATATCCGTCTGCTCTATTGGCCAACTCGAATACGTGAATAGATATATCGTTGTAGATATACATAAATCAATTACAATATTAGTACATTTTTAACAGAGTTAATTACAGATACGGCAAAGAACTTCGTTAAAGAACTCGCCAGATTGTGACAAATAACTTAGCTGAAACGCATTTCGATCCTAATCGAAATCAATATTGCTGTGATTAATTAATAATATATACTTATACACTTATAAATAAAACTCACCTTGACCACCTGCCATGAGCAGCACAGCGACACGTCCGTTGCTAATCTGTTGGAGACCCTCCTCCCGATACACATTCAGTTTGTCCTCGGTGGTGCCAGCAATGGACAGAATTTTGCCATCGGGTATGGGCTGCAGGCGATCATCGAGCTTGACGCTGTTCTCGTTCATTGAAATTGTGGCACGATCGAAATATTGCTTGATTTCATCCAAGTTGAGCTCCTCGATGTCGCGCACCAGACTCGCACGCTTCTCCGCATTGAGCTCTGGCCAAAACTTTAGCAAATGCTCCTGCCCCACCTGGGCGAGTCGCGCTTTTCGCTGCATCAACTGGCTTTCCATCGTTGGAGTCGAAGTCGGAACCGGAGTCAACTTAACAGCTGTTGCAACAGAGTAGTTGTTGCAGAAGCAGAGAGCAAATAGAAAATTAGCTGACAAATGTTCAAATTTGTTGACGTTTCTTTTTTATTTGTGTTTGTTTTGTGTTTTGCTGAGCGCGATAAATACTAATTTGATAATGGCAAGAGCGGAAACGCAGCTGGCAGCAACACGAACCGTTATACGTAGTCACCAATGCGCCACTGAGCGCCAATCCAAAGCCATCAATGGTTTTTCTTACTCTCCACAGTGGAGCCAACGTTGGCGCCGCAGTCGGCGTTGGCGTTGACGGTAGCGTCGCCGCTTGAATGGCAGGCGCGCATGTGTGTAAACGAACAAGAGTATGCGACTGTGTGTGTGCGTTTTGACGTGCTTTCAGGCACATGTTGTCTGTCTGCGGTGGGCTGATGTTAGGCATATATGTATATGTGCACACACATACATACATGTGCATTTGCGTATCTTTAAAAGTCTATACAAAAAGCCTTCATAGAAATAGAAAATATGCATTTCGAACAATTGCAACAAATTTCCTATTAATTTTGAAATGTTATTTAATATAACAATTATTCAATGCAAGAAATATTTCTTTGGTATTTTTATACATATATATATATATACACACCTGGGCAGTAAAATAAGTGTGAAGACAATAACTTGCGAATTTTTTGAACATCATGTCAAAAATACAATATATTAATTTATGATAATTAAATATATATATAGATCACGAGTAGTTGCGAAAATTGTGTGCGAAATTGGATAGTAGAATTTTCAGTAAAGTTTTTTTGATTAGAACAGCAAATTTTAAGATATTCAAATGAACCAGGCTAATGAATGATATCTTCTAATATCTTAGCCGCAACTCAATTTTGGCAGTGATTTGAAAACCAGTAGAAATATTCAATATTGAATAATTATTTGCACGAACAGAGATTAATCCGTAATATTATCATTATTTATTAGTCAGCTAATTAATCACGCTATTTTTTTTTGGCGAGCGCTTATGTAAAGTTGTAAAGAAGACACGAAATCATTATTAATTTTGAAGTTTTTTGAGTTATTTTGTATTGCATAAAAAGTTATTAATTATAACATGCTACATTTTGGACATGGGCGAAATCGGCAAAAGACACAAATACAAATAGAAAGCTTTTAATAATATAATAATATAAACAAATAAATTCGCACTTTGTGTGCAATACTTTTTGAGCTAGATGAACGAATCGTTTACATTGACTTCGCTTCGTTAATGGGATTGGTGCAGTTAATCGACCCTGAAGAACTCTGTCCGAAGTAAAAGCATATGCAATCGAATATATCATTAATAAATAAGGGCGGACCAACCTAGCCCAGTTATTCAGTTTAAGTTCCTGCTACAAACAAGTTTGATTCAATGCGAACTAGTTTCTGTGCTGGAAATAGGAGTGGAAGATAATGCAAATTGTCAAAAGTTGAATTGTGGCCGGTTTGTTTGGTTTTCAGTTGATTGTCTCTTGCTGTGGCGAATAGTGTTGCCAACGGACAAAAACAGAGATGCTAATATAAAAAATAACACTCAGCAATTGCATATTCAAGTCATAATACTGCTGCCAATGTTCGTCTCAGTGCTACTTATGACGTGGAAAAAGTTAATCGGCAACACTGGTCGGCTGCACTACGTTGGCAATATACCGCAAAACTCAGACACACCCACACACACACAGAAATATACACATGACACACATAAACATGTGTGTGAGGCGATAAGTTGTATTTGTTTATGCACATTACGTTGTTCGTTTAACGTTGCCTTCTTTCTTTCTGGCTTATCTTTCGTTTTGATTTGTTGCTGGCGTTATCACAAAACTGTGAGCTTACCATTTGGATGGAGGAGGCCCTTTGTGTGCCTATTTTTGTGTTGTTGCGCACTGCAATTGCCGTTGAGACCCATCGCTCCCGTTATGCATCCGCAGCGAGTAACCCGTATTTACACCCGTATTTACAATCTGTCGGTAAAGGCAACATTTTATTGTGACTTGTTGTTGTTGTTGGTTTAGCGCGACATACGTTTGTGTAGACCCACATTCAAAACAAACAAAAAAGATCTAAGCAAATACAAAGCGCACACGACGGCCAATAGCCCCAATGCGAATCCAATTGGTGAATCGATATTAGTGATGTGCGATAACTATCGCTTGCACTCTTCGCAAGTATTTTAAAGTAGCGGGTCAACTTTTCATGTTTATGCGATTAAGCTTGTGATCTTCCCAAATTGCAAATGTTGAATTATTCACATTATTTATATATGCATAAATCCAGAACTCTTTAGCAGATAATTTGAAATTGTATGAGCAAAAAATCTTTTTTGGGCTTTTAAATATATTTACAGTAATGTTATAAACTAAATAAAGCAATTGTTCGTTTGATTTTTGTTTTTTTCTCTCTCAAAACAGGTAAACACTACAACAGAAATTATGCGTGTATATATATGTATGTATGTAGGTACTACAAGAGGCGCCTATATTGATGGAAGGTTTCGTGGTTGGTGCTTTTCTGGTGGCATAGCTTGGAGAGCAAGCAATTATTTTAGCGAATAGTAATTAGTAAATACAGTTAATTAGCGCACGCACTTGTTGCAGTTATACACATAGTAATAATAATAATAATATTAATCATCGTAATCATCCTTAGCAGATCATTGCAAATATCCAAACAAATTCATTTATGTTAAAGTAATAAACTGTCTAGGCTGATTCTCCCCCATCCAGATCGATGAGCGTGTTGCGCGGACTTATCGCAGCTGGCGGCGGCAACAGCGGCAGCTGCTCCTCCTCCTCATCCTCCGCCTCCACCTTCGGCTCCTGTTTGGGCGGCGGCGCTGGCATTGGTATTGCAATCGTGCTCATCGTGCTTATCATGCGCGGCTCCGAGCGCGCCGTCGTTATCGGCTGCTGCTGTGCGTCTGGTTTGACAAAGTCTGGTTGCGCTGCCTGTGCCGCATGACTGCCATGACTGTGTCCCTGTCCATGTGCCGTCCCATGGCCATGACTATGTCCATGCCCAGCGCCATGGCTGTGACTATGATGCTTGTGCTGCGACTGCTGATGATGCTGCTGCTGTTGCTGATGTGGCTGCTGTGGAAACGATTTCGGCAGCGCAGCATGTCGCGTGGAGTCCGTGGCCTTAAGTCGCTCGCTGAGAGCTTTGAGCGCAATTTGCCTAAAAAAACAATACAATTTCAATTAGTAAAGAAATAAATCATATTTACATGATACATAAATCATATACAGTCGATCTTATCAATAGATAAGTAATCTTTATTTTCTATTTATATAGATCTTACTTCATTCATTCGCTAATTCACAAAAGTTACAACTTAATTGTGAAAAAGTTCACTGTAGGCAAGTTCGACTGTAACATGCTATAAATCTTGTAAACACTCTAATATGCCAGAAATCTTTTAAATATTTCTTATTTTAAATAAATAAATGAATAAATAAACAAATATTCATCACAGGATATTTGAAATCACATCAATATATCCTTGTATATCCTTAATTACTCACCGCCTGCGCTCAATATCATGTGGATCCACTCCGGGCATCTGCACAGAGATCGACGTCAAGCTGGCCGTCGAAATGGAACGCAGAGGCGCGGGCGTTTTGACCACGCCCACACGCAGACAACAATTGTAGATGGGATTGACGAGAATGCTGATGAAGGGCTGCGTCACATTCGGAAAGAAGCTGACGAAGGTGAAGCTCTCGGAGCTGTCACCACGTCCGTTCGGATGATGCTGATAGAAACGCAAATAGATCCAGGAGACAATGGCGCCCGAGGCGAACATGGCCGGATATGTGCCGTCCAGCATGCCAATGGCCCAGCAAATGATGGCCAGGATGAGCACCGTCAGTGGCACATTGCTGAAATGAATCCGAGCAGAAATTCAAAACTGTTTGCGTGGCAAAATTCAAATTTGTACTCAATTTTATGAGCCTCTCTAGAAGATTGTGGGGAATATATATAGATGGATCTACGCACCGATTGGTCAGGCGTCCGTAGCGAGTCTTGAAGATTAGATGATCGGGCATTATTTGCCGCACGGCCACACAGATGCCAGCCACGTAGCCGGCCAAGCCATGGATGTGCACATCAAATAGTATTGTTGGATTCCTTGTGACTATATAGTAGAACAGATAATAAAGGGTCGTCAGCAGCGAGACGCCAAAGTTGCTCAGCGCAAAGAACTTGAACATTTCGAATTGACCCCAGAGGGGCTCCAGCATTTTGCCGCACAGCCCAACGGTGACCACATCGACAATAACTTCCCACCAGTGCAGCTCGATGAAGCAGAACGTGAACGCAGTCCATATCCAAAATTTGCCATTGGGCAGAAAGGAGCCGGGCGTCACGCTGAGCAGAAGGACGGCCTTCTCGGAGAAGGAGAGCAGATAGCCAAAGGTGGTCACCAGACAGATGAGCGTTATCACCGGCGATGTGTTGTGCAGCAGGGCCGTTAGCTGCTGCTTCAAATACGGCACGTTTCGTATGAGTGGAGCTGACATGGCAACTCAACTCAGCTCAACTCGGACTCAACTCGGGCTCAACTCAACTCCAGATTTCGCTGCGGATGATGAGGAATTTATGTTTTGTTGTTGTGTTTGTTGTTTGCAGATTGGCTTGTTCCGCACTGGTCGCTGCAGCGCTGCTAAACGTAAGCGTAAACGTTGTTTGCCCCTGTTCGTAAATGCACATTAGTGTGTGCGTGCTTTGCGTTTAAACTGTTTAAATCTGCCGTCTCAAATTGCCTATTTTTATTTATGATTATTTTTCCATTTTGTGGCTATGCTCAGTGTGACCAGACTGCTCACAAGTACAAATACCGCGCTTTGCTAGAGACGGGAGCCGATTGCTCAACTATCGCAAGGTGATTTCTAACAACTGAAATCATCGGAGTGCTTTAAGTAAATTTAAATATTTCTTAAATGAAAAAACATAACGTTTCTCCCTTCTTGTCTTAAAATAAGAATATCGATTTTGGTAGAAAAACATATCAATTAATGAAATCGATAAATTTCCAATTTGCTACAGCGGCAGCATCCAACGTCTTATATATATATTTTTATTGTTGAATTATATACGATGCAAAGTTCTAGACTCAGCAAAGTTTAAATATCTCTCGCAATAAACAAAGAAAATGCAGTTGTTGAATTAAAAAATCTAATTTACGTTTTATTATGATGACAATTTGTATGCATGGTTAATGTTCGTTTTTCATGTACTCATAGATTATTCATCGTGTTTAATAATTTCACATGTAATCATTCATGTTGTATTATTTTATATTACACACTCGATTAAAACAATAATAAATTGCGTTGAAATTCAATCAGTTCGGTGAAATATTGAACTTAAGCAATAAAGTCTCACATTTTGAATACAAACTAATAAAACTATTCAAACTAACGTTCTTTTTTCGCATTAAACACAAAACAATATTTTAAGCCCCTTAAAAAAAAGCCTTCAAATTAGGCGATATCGTTTGGAAGTAGTTTTTTCCTTTTTTCGGGAACCATTCAAAAATAGTCAATGGGCGGTGTCGGGGGGCGTGGCGAGCTGACATATGAAAAACGTATGATGAAGGAGGACTTGCTTTACTGTTATTATTGTGATTGTGTTGATTTTTGAAGTTTGATTTTGGTGTTTTTGGCTGCTTAGAACAGCAGCGTGCCCATGCCACCCATTTCGGATTGTTCCTTGACGAAAATCTCAAAGTATTGATAGATGATCGTCACGGCCAGCAGGATGCCCGTGCCGGAGCCGATGGCACCCAGGAAATCGGCCATAACGGACAGAGCGCCAATGCACAGGCCACCAAATGCGGCAGCCGTTGGAATATAACGATTCAGCTCATGAATCATCGAGTTCTCCCGATGACCGCGCATCACCATGTGCTGCTCCTTCAGCTGCTTGGCAACCTGTCAAATTAAGTACAAAACAAAAGATCAGTTCAAGCGTACCTACGCAAATCGTAATGCACCACTTACATCCTTGGCTGAGCTGCCCGATACATCGATCCATGTCTTGGAGAAGAACGCACAGGAGCCGAGCATGAATACAATGTAAAGCAGCGCATGAATGGGATCGGTGAGAATGTGGCCTACGCTCTCCGGCGGCGACAGATAATAGCACAGCCCACCAATGGGATAGGAACGGGCGGGGCCACCGCCACCAACATCGGCCCAAACACCCAGCAAATTGATGAGGAAATTGCCTTGGAACTTGACGGCCAACATCTGGGAGATGACATACAAATTGGAGACGAGAGCCGATTGCAGAATGATGGGAATGTTGGAGGTGTAGAATAGCTTGATCGGATAGCTGCTGTACTGGCCACGATAACGGGCGCTCTTGATGGGCAAATCGACGCGGAAACCTTGGAAATAGATGACAACAGCAAAGACGAGAATCGTCGCCAGCAGGTTCATCAGATTGGGCAGATTCTGGCGATAGAATGCCTCGCGCAGAGCACGCACCTTATCATTGCGTGTGGCCATCAAATGGAAAAGTGCAATGACGGCGCCCTCGAACTCTGTGCCGCGTCCCGTTGTCACCGTCGTCGGTGAGAAGGCCTTCCACACGATCGTCTCGCAAATGTTGGTCGCAATGAACAGCGAGATGCCCGAGCCGAGGCCATAGCCCTTCTGAAGCAGTTCGTCGAGGAGCAGTACAATAAGACCGGCGGCAAACAGCTGAATGATGATCAAAAGACAGACGCCGGCGCCGATCTCTGAGGGATCACCGTACATACCGGTCATCACATAGACGATAGCCTGGCCAATTGTGATGACCATGCCGAACAGTTTCTGGGCGCCGTTGAAGAGGGCACGATCCTTGGGCGTATCACCGACCTCAATGATCTTGGCGCCAGCCAACAGCTGCATAATCAGACCGGATGTGACAATGGGCGAGATGCCCAGCTCCATGAGTGTGCCACGATTCGAGGCGAGAATCACACGTATCCAGTAGAAGGGATCCGCCGAATCGGAGCTCATGATGCCAAACAAGGGAATCTGACAGCAAACCAGGAAAATGAACAACGTGATGGCGGTCCATAGTACTTTTTCTCTGAATTGAATCTGCAACAGGACAAAAAATAAATAAAATTTGGAATTTAGAAAATACATAAGCAATAATATTAAATGAATAAACAAACAGTTTACGCCAAACAATTGTTATAATTCTAACTGAATTAATTAATAAAAAAATGAAAAATGCACAACAGCCAAAAATTATTATAATAATAGAATTATTTGTTATATAGGCAAAGTAAACACACAGATCTTAACAAACAATTGTTTATTTTTAAATTTAAAAAAATACATAAGTATGTATTTATAACAACCAATAATTATTGAGTGAATATAATATATGCAAACATACAGCTTATGTAAAAAAACAATTGTTGTTTATTTGCTTAAAATCACTTGATAACTCTTGAAAATAATATTCAAAAATAATAATAGTTGAATTTAAAAGCGAGGACAGGTAAGCAAAGCTATTCTCTGACCTACATCCGAGTTCGTATAAATACGTGTAAATGCTTTAAATCAAGTTTTGCTTGTCGTTGTACTCATCATATGGTCGTCGTCGTCGTCGCCGTCAACATAATGACCCGAAGTTGACGTCGCACAGCGCCGAGCGGCTGCTTCGTGCGGCCCGAAGTTTGACGTTTCCACGTCGCATACGATTTCTTTGCATTGTTTGTGTCAAATATCGTGTCTAATAGTAGTATGGCAACAAGTAGCTTGCAAATAGTACTTGCGCTCTTGATAAGAAAAGTAGTAGCTGATTTAAACAATTGTTTTATGAATGAAAACTTGCATAAAAACCAAAATACGAATTGGACACATCAACTTGATAGACAATTGAATTAATATAACTGCTCAAACTGATCATATAAAGGAACATTTTTTGCTTAAGAGATATACAAAAATTATATTTGAAACACACTTTATTTCTTTCAGATAAGGAAGTATTCCGTTTTTTGTTATCTTTTCGTTTGTTTTGTGTTCAACTTGCTGGTTCTATGTCATCTACTACGAAAGCACAAAGTGTTTGCGTGGCGCATTCGGTTGACAAGTGAAAGCAAAAACGTGCGCGCTGGCAACACTGGTGCCCAGCACACCAAAAAACGACATTAAAGTGCACTAATTAAACGCAAACTGCACAAACAGTTAATAAATGTTGTTTTAGCAACTTTTTATATAAATATTTGAATAAGTATATCCAGTATTACTCACCTTGCGCTCGGGCTTTGCAATTTCAGGCAGTATACTGCAGAAGGGCTTGATAACTTCCAGGAATTTTACTGCAAATTAATGAATGACAAGCAAATAAAATATTAGCCATGTTTGTTGCAATGAATTTAGTACTTATTTTTATATATACTGCACTTAATACAATTAGCAGCGGTAAATCACTTTTTTTTGTATACGTAAGCAAGTACTAGGGGGCGAGGCGGCCTCTGATTTTTGGTATGCGGTTTTCCGGCACTTTCACACAAATCGTATTTGGCGTTTTTGATGTTATACTTACTTCCCATTGTGTTGGACTAAATGTAACGTACGGCAGGGAATTAAACTCCTGATTTGTATTGATGCACTTTCTTCACGAAATTTAGAAAGTTTTACTACTCTTTAGGAACACTCAAGCGGACACAGCGACCGCTTCAAATGATGAAAACCGAATGAACGATGCCGAGAAAACGATAATATACGAAGCAGGCACGACGTGTCATTTGCACATTTATTTGACGCTGCTTAGCACTGTTTAAGCACTGGTAATACTACTCTATCGATAGTGAACTCAATATGATCAATATATATGATTTTTTTTTTTACTTCGATTCCTCACAATATCAATAATATTAAAATTAAAATTAATCTTTTCAAATAATATTTAAAAGCTGAGTGTATCCGATAATTTTTACAATATTCGATTAATGCACTAACTGCAAAAATATGATTGTAAGGCGTTGCCACTAATTTGGAGCAGATATGGCAGCACTATATGCAAAAGAACTCTACAAAAAGCAAATCAACTCAGCCTGCGAAAACAAACGCAAGGCAACAATACAAACACAGTCGAAACAATTTATTAGACACAGACGTAATATATATGCGTAGAAAAAAACTAACTGGCAACATTAATAGTTGCGTGCGCTAAGGCCAAATGTCAAGAAAAAAAAAACAACCAAAAAGAGTCGCATCAAATAAAAATTTAGTGTAAAGTGATTTTCGACAATGACATCGGTTATATATGTGGATCTGAGCTCGGATTCGGAGCAAGAGGTAAAAGCGCCAGTCGTAGCCACCAGCAGCGCCAACAACGTTCAGCTGGTGTAGAAAAGTACAGTTGTATTTTTAATAGGTTTTGTGCATTGGTGTGCGCGTATTAGTGATGGCGTGCGTGCGTCTGTGTGTGTGAATTTCTAACTGTGGCTGAGTGTGCTGTGTGTGTATATTACAAATTCGTACTACGAATGTCTTTCGCGCTACTTTTATTGTCGCTCACACATACAGACACAGAATACACACGCAGCACACACAACAACTCAACACGCACACACACTTGCATATTCAATTCGTCCAGTGTTGCCACAGTGCGCGTAAAAATTGCTGCACTTGAGCGAGTAATTGGAAATGTTAAATATTCTAACTGAAATTAGTTGCTATGTGGGTGTTGGTGTATTCATGTTCCACTGGTGTACAATTTGCGACGCAATTCTTAACTGTTACTCGTTTATAATTTGTTGTTTACATGGCTCGTCCGCATATTGCTTGCAACTCTACACTGCATTTAGCGGCGCGCCTTAAAACTCTACACACCGTTTCCACTCACACAGCTGCAGCGGTTTTTGTTTGTTTTCGTTTTTCTGTTTTTTTTTTTTCTCTTGTTTTTTTTCGTAATGTTTGAATGCCGTTTCAAATACCCAAAGCAAACAGGTCGATTTTTAATTCCAATTCTTCTAAATTTCCAGGGGCCGCCCGTTGAGAAGCGATCGCGACTGGAACAGGCCCAGATTACCACATCAAAAGTGATGCCAACCAAACTGTTGCACACCCCAAAAACATTGTCGACCGTCGGGATCAAATCCACGCCAATTGCAACAACAACAACAACTGGAGCCACTGTTACCGGGACAGTTGTGGGAACTTACAGGTAACCCAGTGATTCAAATATAACGGCAGTTACTATTCAAACTAGTTCAATGAACTTTTCTAGGTTCCGTTGCCTAAAAGTGAATTGAAGTGTAATGGAATTATAAGGAGAAACTAACTCCCTGCATTTTAATTATTGTTCAAATACAAATTCATAACAAATTTATTTTACAGATCGATGCACATACCCAGCGGTATAACGGTCACAAAGCACAACAACAGCAACGGCAACTTGAACAACAACAATGACAACAACAATAATAATAACAACAATATTTTAAAATCAAAACCAATTAAATTGGCTAGTGTTGGGCAAAATGTGACCATGTGGCCGAAAGCAATGACTACCACACTGGCAACCATATCCAGTGTACCCAGTCCACAGATGATGACGTCCAAAGTGGGAAACCAGAAGCTAACTGCCAACCAACAACAACAACAAAAGTTGCCTGCAAAGCAGAAGCAAACACAACAGAAAGTTGCAATGTTGCAGCAGCAAAAGCCGGCATTGCTGCAAGAGCAGCAGAAGGCGACAGCAATGCTGCAGCTGCAACAACTTGAACAGCAGCAGCAGAAGCCGCCGGCAATTTCAATTTCGACGGTGCAGAAGACGACGGCAATGTTGCAACTGCAAGAGCTGCAACAGCTAAAACATAAGACAGCAGCGGCCACATTGCAACAATATCAACTCAAGACGCAGCCACTGCAAAAGCAACTGCAACAGCAGCAGCAAAATCCGCCAACGTCTACCCTTATAAATGCCAAGCCCATGTTGCTCCAACAACAACAACAACAGATGCAGCAAAAAACACAAACCATAATACAAAAACTACCAGTTAAACAGAAGACGCCGCAGATGCCACAGATGCGTTTGCTGCCCACGCTGCAGAAGATGACAACGTTGCAACCAAATTCGTCGGCGACTGGTGGCCAGAAGTTGCCGCCGCCCGCGCACAGTGCACCCAACACGCACACGTTGCACAAACAGAAGCAGCAACAGCAGCAGCAGTTGCCGCCGCCACCAGCGCATCATTCAATGAGCAGTGGAGCAGGGCAGCAGCCACCGTTGCTGGCCAAGCTCACACCAATGCCAATGCTGAGCAAGCAGCAGCAGTTATTGCAGCCTGTGGTTGTGGCCAGTGCAGCGCGACATTTGCCCTACGAAATGAAGGCAGCAACAACAGCAGCAGCACCAACAACAATAGCTAAGAGAAGCGTGCAACACTTGTCGACAGCTGCCATTACGACGCCCCTGCAGTCCATAACAGCCGGCGCCACGCCCCCTTTGCGTTTGTTAGCGACGCCACCACATTGCGCTGCAGCATTGAATGAGCCGCTGCTACTCAATTTGCCGCCGACGACGAGCATCACGCCACAGCTGACGCCGACAACAACGCCACCGCCAGTAGCAGCAACGCCCGCCGTGGCAGCCGTAAAAATGTCCTTTCCCCGCGCCAGCATATCGCCAGTGAATAAGCCGCTGGCCAAGCGTGTGCAGCCCACAACGGTGCTTAAGAAATCCGACGAGGAGTGGCGTAGACATGTCGCCCAACAACAGCAGCAGCAGCAGCAACAACAGCAGCAGCAGCAACAACAGCAGCAGCAACAACAGCAGCAGCAGCAACCACAGCTGCTGCTGCAGCAACAGAAGCCAAAGGAGCAGCCTACAATTGTCCTAGTCGAATCGCCGCCCACAACGCCGCCCACCGAAATACTGGAAACGGAGCAGGCCAAGAAAAAGGTGGCAAGCGAAACGATTGCAGCAACAGCAGCAGCAACCACCACAACAACAACAACAACAGTAGCTCCCCTCGTTTCCGAATATACGGCACTACTGCAACTATGCCGTGAACTGGACAAATCGAAGGATATGGAACGCTTGATTGAGATTAAATTGATGAAATATTATTATAGTGTGCACGAGAGTTTTGTGCGTTCGCGCGGCTTTCGCAAGCAGCTGGAGCAGACGATGGTGCGTATGCGCAACGAGCCGGACATGATCTATGTGCATCTCAAGGGTGTCGTCGAGGAACTCAAAGTGCGGCGCAAAGCCAAAGCAGTGCAACTGCCCGACAGCGAACAGCCGCAACCGCAGCCACCAGCAGCAGCAGCAGCAGCACCAGTAGAGCAGGATCATAAACAGAAGCAGTTGCAGAAGCCGGAGCAGGAGAAAGATGATACCAAAGCAGTTGAGATTGCTGCAGCTACTCCGGTCACAGCCACAGCTCCAAGCCAACCCACAACAACGGGCAATAAGCGAACGGATGAGCGTATTCGGAAACTGAATCGCACATTGTACACGATAACGAAACGTATTGCTGCGCTGGAGGAGGCGACTGTCGATTGGAATGACGATGATGACTCCAGTTATCTGCAGGTGGAGCGCTACAAGAAGCGCGCCTGCCAAATCTACGAGAAAATCTGTGATCTAACCGGTGAGAGTAAGAGCGCCCATCGCCAGATGAAGCAACCGATTCTATTTAAGGACACGCCATATCCGCAATTTAATCGCACGCTATCCGCTTTTGTCAATCGAATGCACGAATTTCCCGATTACCATGATGTGCTGCAGTTGCTCGAGCATTGCAACAAGGACAAGAATCTGGGGCTGGCCACATTCGAAATGAAGCGCATAGGTAGGAAGAGATTTGGGAAAATATTGCAAAATTTTAAAGTATTCATTTAATTATAAATTGATGATTAATTGGAATTTGAATTCGTTACGCAGCTCATGATGCCTTTGTCAAGGTGGGTCGCTTGCTGCAGGCGCGGCGCAGGACTGATCTCTATGAGACCGTTACACATTTTACGGCCAATTCAAAGGATCCGGCGGCAACAGATGCCATGCTGCTGGCCAAGCTGAATGAGAATAACAAGAAGCAGACCAAGATTAGTGATATACTGGAAAAGCAAGTTAACCAATTGGGCTTCGTTTTACATTAATGTTTTTATTTGGAGGTGGAAGTACTAACGATCAGCGCACTCCAGTGACCCAACGCATAGACCCAGGAAAACTGCGACACACCCAAACGACCACGAATCACTAGATAGACGACTTAACATAACAGTTTTAATAGATGAAATAGTAGAACCACGCTTATTAATGCAAAAAGCATATTATAATTTATGCGTAAGATGATCCTAAATGGTTTATGGATAGCATACTTCGGACTACAAGTTTCTAGAAAAAAGGTAGAAAATTTCTTGTATTTCTGATTGGAACTGTAAAATTAATTCGGCTGATGAACTCAGAAGCATCAGTCTCCTCATTTATAAATAAGCATTGTTATACGATCAGAAAGAGCAGGAAGATTTATTTAAAAACTATTACGGTAAGGTCAGCAAATATTAGTATTCCAATTGAAACCCCTAACTGCAAATAATAGAAATTGTTTTTATACGGGTTCTATTCAGTCCATAACCACCATATACACAACACCCATATTCAAGAATAAGATGAAACAAGTGGAATATAGAGTTTTTTTTTAGTAATATAAGGATCGTCAAATGCTTTTGACCAGGCTCGATTATCAGTGGATAAATGTATGCTTGTCAAAGTTAAGCTTGGGATCTGAAAGGATACTCGAATCATCAACGCATTCAATGCTGCTTCATTCCAGTGGTTGTAGTTATTTAAAAAGGACATAAATTTGAATTTATCACAATTAAACCAGACTTCAAAACTATCCAAGTCAGCTGGAAGCCTCTGTCCAGTAAAAGAGTCGGTAGACGGCAGACACAGTTTTACGGAAATACTCCGGAAGTAACTCGAACGTACTTAGAGACAGAACCTCCTAAATAAACTCTCTGTGGTCTACGCGTTAAGTATTTTGAGATCCAATTAATTAAGTTATTTGGAAATGCCAAAAGTTTAAATTTGTGAAATAGCACGAAGTGATTTACAGAGTTAATCCTAGCTAATCCTTACACTTTTCACACAGATTTGCGCGCGAACAGGATCTCACGACGGAAGAGCAGCGCGAAGCTCGTCTAAAGGAGAAACAACAACAGCAGCAGGTGGTAGCTGCAGCATCGTCGGCGGAGTCATCAGCAGCAACTGATGCAACCATTTTTGTCTTCGATGATGATAAACCCTGCACCAGTGCACAAGCGGCACAAGCAGCAGCCCAGGAGCAGGCGCAAACTGTCGTCGATGAGGTGATGACCAATGGTCTCAAGAAGCGAGATCGAGGCAGCGAAATGGAAGGCGACAGCGACGACGATGATGATGAGGATGATGACGACGACGACGATGACGATGATACGGATGAGGATGTAGATGCCTTTGTGGACAGCTTCAAGGCCAATGGCGATTTGAGCGAAGCGGAATCGGAAACAGAAGCGAATGCAGCAGCACCAAAGACATCTGCCACTGACGCAGCTGCTCCTGTGATAGTTAATAATGTAACGAGAGTCAAGACTGCTGCTGTGGCGCCCAAATCTCACAAAGATGATGTTCATCTGGATAATGCGAAGGTTGCTGTCAAGGCGCTGTTCAATGGCAATCTGAAGGATGCACCTGCCGCCCATTTACTAAAGATCATGTCCGTTTCTAGTCTAAATGCCACCATAATCCATCCCAGCAACAACAATGGAAAGAAAAGTAGTCCAGCGGAGCAGCAACCGCAACAGCAGCAAAAGAAGCAACAACGACAACAAATTCTAATTGACACGGAAATTGTCATTTCGGATGAGGAGTCATAATTGATGTTTCCTCTTTATTCAACAATCAATTCGAGAGAATGTTACCCTATTCATTCATATTTATTTATCTCATCTATGCGCACACTTTGTTAATTCTTTTAATTAATTTCTCACAGACACCTCCATTGACACATTTTAATATATTAATTTTCAATTTAATATGTTTTTCGCGGCACGTTTTTGGATGCTGTGTTCTATGTATGCTTCTTTTTCATCTGTCTTAATTTTGTGCGCAAAAACTCTTAGATAGTGTACATATGAAATACAAATACTACTACGCTTAAGTGTATGTTTTCAAAAAACACAAATATAACATAAGAAATAAATGGAAAACTGAAATAAACCAAATTTATTTTATTTAAAATTTTAGCAAATATTTTCGGTTGATTTGGGCAGCTGGTCAGATCCAAAACCCCAATTTATATTCAAAAATTCAAGTCCCCCCCGGAGACAGACAGATGAGTGTATTTAAAATCAATGTACTCTATTGCTTTCGGTACCAGAGTATAATCTTATTATAATTACAATTTCGATTATTTCGACTCATTTAGTGAGCTCTTTTCGATCCCATTTAACAGGTATTTAGTAATGGGTGAGTTATCGATGACAGTCTCTTCGATAATATCGAAATGATCGTAGCCATCGAACACTTTGAATATAACGTCAAATCCGCCCTCTTGTAATTTATGGGCAAAAACACGACTTTGCTCAATGAACGTAACACTTTCATGTTCCGCGGATATCACGTGCAACTGCACATCCGACCAGGATGAGCCATCCGCTTGCCAGGGCCACAACATCGGCGACATTTCCTTGGCCGTTTCAGCACTCAAGCCCAAAATATTGCTGGGATTAACAGGTTCCAGTTGCCACAGTTCGCGCAGATCGTAAACACCGCATATGAAAAATAAGACGCCCACTTTTCGACGTCGCTCCTCCGAAATCAAGCCAGGCACACGGAGCAATTGTGCCAGAAGGTGTGCACCAGCTGAGTGGCCGGCAAAGTGAATCTGCGTAGTTTGCGTTCGCTCCGCATAATCAAAGATCCAAAGCAGAAGTTCGGTGAACTGCTCAAGCAATTGTGGAAGTGTTACAGTTGGACAATTATTGTAGTCGACGACAGCAACGCGATAACCCTGACGAACCAGTGGCGCCACTATCGAACAGGAGTTCGATTTATCCAGCATTTGCCAGTAGCCTCCATGTACAAAGACAAAGAGCGGCGATGGTTCCGATACACTTTCGTTAAAAAATACATCGACTAGCCGCTGATCATCTGAGCCGCCATAGCGCAAATTCTGAACTTTGATCCCAAGCTTAGTGATGAGATCGTTCCCGTCTATATTTTGAGATAACGAAAAATAGAACTCAATACATAAATTCAATTATATAATCGTCTTACGTTGCTTTGTCACTTGAACGAAATTATCTTGGACGGCGAGATCCGGCTCGGGCTGATTTTGAAATCTCACTGTGTGATAACTGGGAAAATATTCCCGCACTAAATCAATGTTTTTCTCCTGAGGATTGTACATGATGTGGCAATGGATACAGAAATATTTCCATAAACAAACCGGTTTTCCACAATCGCAAAACCTTTGCGTTTCAATAACTTTCTAGATGAGCTTCGTTATTTGTTCGTTATTCATTCCACACCTGTAAGCGCTGAGTAATTCAAATGAACTGGAGAATTAATTGAGATGTTTACCAACACATTTTCATAAAATCAGCTGGTAGCGTTTTGCAGTTAGGTGGCAGCATTGTACACGAAAAGCCAACTCAGCTTCTAGTTTAGTAGTATTTTGTCACAGATAAATAACAAATTTATTAAAGATGAGCCGAGCCCAGAATACCGATGACGATGTCAATTCGTCGCTATTCGACGCACGCAACGAGTATTACATTGGCAATTTCATGGGCTCGATTAATTTCGTTCTGCCGGAGCAGGGAACGGCAGGTGCCGAGCTGCTTTCCTACATGTATTTATCATATTTGGCCATCGATTCGGGCCGGATCATTGCCTCCGACATAAAGGAGAACAATACGACGCCGTTGCTGGCGTTGCGTCTAGTGCACGAGGCATTCGAGCAGCCAACGAGGTGCGAGGAGCTGCTGGAGAAGCTCACCGACAAAGTGGCCAGCGATGAGGATGAGACAAACATTTGGCACATTGCCACCGCCATTGTTTACTGCTACGATGGGCAGTTTGAGAATGCCCTGAAGATACTGCATGGCTCGAATAATCTAGAATCGATGGCGCTGTCCGTGCAGTGTTTGTTGCGTTTGCAACGCGTCGATCTGGCCAAGCAGCTGGTGGCCAAGATGCAGGAGATTAGCGATGATGCAACGCTCACCCAACTGGCGCAGGCATGGGTTGCCTTGGCCCAGGGCACCGAACAGATGCAGGACGCCTTTCACATCTATCAGGAGTTCTGCGAGAAGTTCAAGCCAACGCCGGCACTGCTCAATGGTCAGGCCGTCGTCCATTTGGGCTTGGACCGTTACGAGGAGGCCGAAGCTGTGCTACGCGAATCGTTGACCAAGAAGCACAATGATTACGACACTCTAATCAATATGATGGTACTCTCGCACCTCACAGGCAAATCAACGGAGACGATTTCACGCTACTGGGAACAACTTAGGCAATTCTATCCGAAAAGCGACTTTATCACCGATCTGGACAAGAAATCCGCCGAGTTCGATAGGCTCTGCCTGGAATATGAACCCAGCAGCGAGCAACTGTTGGCAGTCTAAATTTAAATACATTCAATTCCAAAACATTAATTTCCATGTATAAAACTTTATGTGAATATGCATTAAATTACAAATACAAATTTATTAGCATTATATCTGAGGTAGTCTTCTGTTCGTCTAATAGCTGTGAATGGAAAAGGAGTAAGTATAATATTATTATTATTGGGTCAATAATATTATCTTGAAGTTTTTGCACTCTGATCCCAAAGTGGTGTTAATTGATTTTTGTTAGTTATTAGTCATTACAGTTTTAAAAAATCAAAGTTCTTTACAAAATGTGAAATGGGAAAGATTAAGGATGTCACCAAAATATTCCAAATAAATCGCCCGCTTTCAACTGGGATCAGAGTATTACAAAGTCGTTCAAGTCTTACTCACTTTTGTTTGAAGCCATATTTTTTGCGCTCATAGAACAAATCTGTTTTCGAACTGCCCAAATTGACAATCTTGGGGCAACCGTCGCGCTGCAAATCAATTCAATATTTAATTTTGTTTTCCAAAATTCTTGTCGCAACTTACATCCTTCTCCTGTATTGTGCAGGATTTGCAGTAGTATGCATCGGAGACGCCTGGACCGCCGCAAATAACGCAGCGTCCCTGATACGAACCGTAATTGCACTCATCACAGATGCGCACCAAGGTGCAAGGACGCACGTACGAGTCACAAATCACACATTTTCCATCATCCTTTTCGCACAGCCGGCCAATGGCTGCACGTGAAAAATAAACAAATATTTGCAATCGAATTCTATATAAAATAACTGATCATTGCAGCACTTACCAACACCAGGCTGTTTACGGCAGAAAATCAAATCGGGATGATGCTTTGCCATATTACAAGCTTTAAGTTTTAACTAATATTAAATCTGCGCTTATTTTGAGAATGGTTTTTCCAAATGTTTATTCCAGTGTGAACGTCAGCTGGTAAACTAAAAATCCATTACTTTCTACAAAAAAATACTGTATACAAAATTATACTATTTAGCGTGGTCTGGTTACACTGCACGAACAGCTGTTTTCTATATTTTCTGTATACAACTTTATCAAAAAGTGCATAAGCAAAATGCAATTCAGTTAAACGCAAAATAAATATACATTGGAAATAAAACGTGCATAAAAAGCAACGAAATGTCACAAGTGACGTCGTCAACGACACAAAGTGCAGTTGCCGCCCAATCGGTAAGCAGGCGGTTGCCCAATAACGATGCGGCCGTTTGCGTGGGTGTCGGTGGAGTTGGCTATGGCGAAACCGAATGGGAGGCTCGCGAGGTGAGCTTAAAACTAAACACAAAATACGAATAATAATTAATGCTACAACAGTCTCAGCGCCAACGGGAGTTGCATGAAGCGCGCGCCAGAGCTGCTCAGATGGAAAAAACAATGAAGTGGTGGTAAGTAATCCAAGGAAGGAAGAGGAAAATTATTGGTTCTATTTTGTTCTTTATGCGCATAACGGATTTAAGTTTGTACTTTAATTGAATTGTATAATAAGAAACCAGTCGTCGCTGGCTAAATGTTAGTTGGAATAGGAGAGGCTGGCATTCGATGCCAAAAGGAAATAAACGTTTTTAGAATCATTCAGTGCAATGCAATAAATTGGTTATTACTCGATCGATAATCATACTGTAAGCTTTACTTTAATATAATGATTTATAATAACGCTGACCAATAATAGCAGCGACTGAGGAAAACAAATGCAGTTATGTCTTAGAGAATCAGCGCTCGTTAAGCAAATCATCATCTAATTAAAAATGCAGGCAGACGCTTCTCTCTGTGGACGTGGCTCCCGTCTCGTCTATTGGTAGCGGGAGAACATTGGCAGTGAGGCAAATGCTGATGTTGCGATCATGGGCGACTGGTCGACTTGAGAGCGCCAGAAGAGCGAACTTCCGCGTTTGAGTTCGCGACGCGACTGCA
This sequence comes from Drosophila trichaetosa, assembly GCA_035043205.1. Lineage (NCBI taxonomy): Eukaryota > Metazoa > Arthropoda > Insecta > Diptera > Drosophilidae > Drosophila > Drosophila trichaetosa. The sequence continues at coordinate 2,960,861 of JAWNNE010000535.1, read as the reverse complement.
AATCATTCCAACATTCAACCCAATTGTTGTATAACGGCATTATTGGCGGCTGACCGGCCATCAGGCGTGAGTCGCTAATTGAGGTGCATGTGGACACCACTTGCAGTGGATACAGTATGCTCGAGAAGGCGAACTGAGTGAAGACAGCATTACATTGCTGGGCCACCGTATCCTTGATGAGGTATTTGTTCAGCATGAAAATCGTGGAGCTCGATAGCACCAAACAGGTCACTTCGAACAGCAGTTTGGGGATTAGGCCGGAAAAGAAGCCCGAAATGCCTTCGGTCGTCCAAATTTCAACAATGGAGCCAAGTATTGAATTGTAAAGCCTCTCGCGGCCCACAAACTGGGCCATCATGCGCAACGAAATCACATGGAACGGATGCGAGACAAGAATTCCGCTCACCGTCAGCACAATGTCGCGTTTCAGATTGTATTTGAATTGCATATAGTTCTCCTCCTCGGTCAATTTGGATTCATCCTCGTCCTCCTGCTGCGAAAGTCCCAGCTGCTCGGCAACGCGCTCACTCACAACAATGCCAAACACGTTGCCAACCAATCTGGGTGCCAAGCCGCGATAGCAACCATAAAAACCATCCACTTTTTTGATGTGACCAACGTACTGGAAAATGTTTGGCAGGCACATGATGGGTCTGCCCAGCATGGATTTGCCGGGTCTGGCGCCAATCGGCTCGTAGCCTATTCGCATTAGCGTTTTTGAGTATTCCAATGGATGCACTGCAGCGCTGGCTGCCAGGCGCATTCCAAACACAACCCAGTCATTTACATTGCTCTCCTCATTCGCAGCGTTGTCATTGAAATTTGCCATTGTTGCTAAAGGAACGCTGCGATCTATGTGAACAATATTAAACGATCGACAGAATTGTTTGCACCTCCGCCTACTTTTTTTCGCTTTATTTCAGTTTACAAAAATTTGACAAAACATGCATCGATAGTTTTTCAATATTATAAACGATGTTAAATTATTTGAAACTGTTGCAGGTCCGATTGCACCGCCAACTGGCGCGAGAAGTGGAGCAAGGTGAGTTTGCTATTACAGATAAATTTATAGATGTGTGTATATATATGTATAGCATATATAGTTTATAGGTATATGTATATCTGCACAGCATATTCAGTCTCAGTCCAGGTCTAATTATCTGGTCGCCAGAACGCTCAGTGAAGCAACTATAACCGATCAGTTTAAAATTTAATTTTCCAAATATTTCATTTGTAATTTTTCACAAATTTTCATTGAACTTTTTTCAAACAGATTTTGGAGGATATATTTTATGCTGATTTTGTAAAATTATGTTTATTATATTTTACTTTCGATCAATAAATCACAAACTTCTCAAATTCCGTTTAAAATAAGCTTGAGTATCTGAAACCAAAAAGGAGTTTTCTCCAATTGGTGGAAATACAACTTAATAATTTATGTAATTTCCACATTGTATATTGCCAAATTAAATCGGGACTTGAAACTATTTGTTCAAATCGTAACATCGTAAAATAATTTGCTTCAATATAGATCTTTAATTATTTACAACTTTAATATTCACAAAATCAATATCACTTTTAGTCAATTGCATTTTTTTTTGTGTATTTCTTTATGCAACTTTTAACTTTATTCAAACTTAGTTGCTGTGGCAACCGCTGAATCAATATTTTGTAGTTTGTTTAATCACACCAACTGAATTTTACAGGTGCGCAACGAGCGTAATAAGGCGCGCGAGGAATCCAAACAATTGAATATCAAACTGGACGTCGCCATGAAGGAGGCATATTCGCTGAAGCGTGAGAAAAATGATCTGGAGCTGCAGATAACGCAGCTGAAGACGGAAATGGAAAAGGTGCACACGCTGATGATGAAACATGCCGGGCAATTCCATCGAGCCGATACCAACGAGGATGCCGAAGCTAATGGGCGGGATGCCAATTGCTCGCCGGATATCTCATCGGATGGCTTGAAGAATGTGAACAGTGAGGATGGTTTGGTCACCAAGCTGCCCAGCGATGTCAAGGATCTGGATATCGAGGAGTTTGCACTGAAGGGCGCCATGCCCAAGCACTTGAGCGATTTGGATGAGGCTGCCGCCGCTGAGGAGAAGCGCCTAATACAACAGCTATCCAAGGATGACTTCGACGAGGACTATTTGCTGCAAAAGATATCCATGCTGCAGCTGCGCCTGGATGAGGCACAAAAAACCCTGCAAGCAGAGCGAGAGTGAGTCAAGGCAATGCCTACAATTAATGTTGACTATATGCTTAATGCTTTAGCGGAGACATCTGCTAAAGCATAAAATTAAGGATTTGTTAAAAGTGGGTAATAATTATACTTATCTTTTCTTGATCAGTCAAGTTCTTTGGAATATAAGTTTTCGTTTACCAACGACAATCGAAATTTCCAATAAGAACCAATTACGTAAACTAATTTTATTTGTCCCGAAAAGACGATATCGGAACCACATCGTGGCTGAGCACTACATGTGTATGTGTCTTGTCTGTGCTTAAGCTGGTATATGATAAATATATTCCAAATTTGAAGACTCCGCCATCCGTTTGTCCACACAGACGAGCATGGCTAGATCTACTCAGCTGTTGTTCTCAGTGAAGAAACAACAGTTATTGCAAGAAGGAATTGGGTTTGGGGTATCTCCTCGTCGAGATCTCTCAACAAGAGTTTTATATTTACTAATATTTGTTCTTGTTAATTTGGCACATTATTAATTTGATTTCAATTGAAAATCCGTATCTGCAGTGAAAAGCACGATTTGCATAAGAGCATTGAGAAGCTGGCGCTTGAGCTGCAGGATGTGCGTGGACGCCAGGAGGAGTTGCGCTCTGCCAAGCAGGAAGCGGTGCGTGAGCTTCTGACATTACAGGTGAGTCACAGAAAACGAAGATCTCTTGATTTCTATACTTCATATATTATAAACAAACATTTGATTGCACCCAGGAACAACATCGCGCTGAGATGCGCATTGTGAACAACTCGCTGCAGGAGGAAATAGCAGCACGCGAGAATCTGGAGCGTCGGTATGGCTAAGATGGAAATTATGCAGCCGCATTTATAAATAACATATATTTTTATAAATAAATTGCTTACCCATTTTAGGCTCAGTGAGCTGCGCACAGAACTGGAGCATTTGCAAGCTGAAAACGCTTCGGAATGGGGCAAACGCGAGCGTTTAGAATCGGAGAAGTTAGCCCTTGAGCGGGATAACAAAAAGTTGCGTTCCGAGTTGCGTGACTATCAAGAGCGTTCGGATCGCAAATGCCGGCCAATGCAGGCGAACGATGTGGAGCTGCGGGCGCTGCAACAGGAGCTATCGGAGCGCAACAAGGAGATCAGCGAGGTCAAGATGTCCCATGCCAAGCTCAAAAAGTTGCTGGCCGAGACCAACACGGAGCTCGGCCATGCGGTGCGACGTGCAGAGCAATATGAGGCAGAGGTAAGCTGAATTTACGATTATTTAATGAGGGAATTATCATAAATATTCGGATTGGTATTAGAGGAATTAGAGGAATAGAATTTCTGAAAAACCTGAAACACAATGAAACAAATATTTTATGCGTTAGCTGAAGGCAACAGTACCCAAGCTGATCGTTCAGTTTATGCTGTGTTTAATAAAAATAAAAACAATTTTGACATTTAATACTATAAAGTGATTAACATTCTTGCTTAAAAAACGAGCTAAAATTATGAATTGCAAATTATGCATAAATGCCAGCGATGACCAGATCAACAAATCGAAATAACAAATTAATTGGCAAATGCCGCTAGACCGGTAATGGCACGTCCCAGGATCAGTGCATGAATATCATGAGTACCCTCGTAGGTGTTGACCGATTCCAGATTCATGACATGCCGGATGACATGGTACTCATCGCTGATGCCATTGCCGCCAAGCATATCCCTCATCTGGCGGGCAATGTCCAGCGATTTGCCGGCATTGTTGCGCTTCAGCAGCGAGATCATTTCCGGCGTGTGCAGTTTCTGATCCTTGAGCCGGCCCACATGCAAGCACGCTTGCAGTCCCAAAGCTATCTCTGTGGTCGCATCCGCCAGCTTCTTTTGTATCAGCTGATTGGCGGCCAGTGGTCGTCCGAATTGCTTGCGATCCAGCGTATATTGGCGCGCCGTTTCCACACAGGCCTCGGCGGCACCCAAGGCGCCCCATGCAATGCCATAGCGTGCATTGTTGAGGCAGTTAAAGGGACCGCTGAAGCCCAGCGCATTTGGCAGCAGATTCTCCTCCGGCACGTGCACATCGTCCATGAGGATCATGCCCGTGGGTGAGGCACGCAGCGAGAATTTACCCTCAATTTTAGGCGTGGCCAGGCCCTTACCAGACATTTGGCGATCCACAATAAAGCCGCGAACTTTGCCATCCTCGCCCTTGGCCCACACGACAATCACGTCGGCAATGGGTGCACTCGTTATCCAAGTCTTCGATCCATTCAAAATGTACGTCTTCGTTTTGCTATCGTATTTGGCACGAGTCTCCATGCCGGCCGGATCGCTGCCATGATTGGGTTCGGTTAAGCCAAATGCACCTAGAATTTAAATTCAAAGTTCAAATTAATTAGGATGTAAATTTAACTGTTTTACACGGACTTCAAGCTATTAGTTGTTGCTCGAAATATCTATTCATCTTTTTCTTTTTATATCAGCACCTAAATAGTGATTTTAAACTTTTTTATACCGTGATCGCAGATCTCAGAAATTCTAGGAGCTAGAGATATTTTTTGTATATACCCAATAATCTCTGTTATTTTTTTATCTGTTTAATTTTGAGCTACCTTATCAAACGCTCACAAAACTAACTTTCAAAAGATATTGTTATTTTAAACTTTTTTCAAATATACAAAAGAATCTCTGTTGTTTTAACTTGTAGTGTTAATATTGGCACGAAGAGTATTTCAACTTCGCCGTGAATATAACATTTGTTTTGTTTCGTTTTTCGCTCACTTATCAAACACACACATGCACACGCAAATAAGCACCCACGTTGAGAGCGAGCTTTTTCAAAGCTCTTTGTTGTCGATTTACTTTTGTTTTCTTTGGCTCCGCATTTTTCCACTACTCAAATTTTATTGATATGTTTACATCAGTTTGTTTTCTTGCTAAAAGCAGCCAAGCATAATCTCAATCTTATCACTTTGCTAGCTGATAAACACACAAAATCTGTAAATTATTTTTAAGAATCCGAGAAACAGGTGACTGCTAAGCGGGACCGCTAAGAAATGCTGCAAAATATAGGCACACATATTTAATTTTTTTTTGGCAACTCAACTCACCTATCAATTTGCCCTGCGCCATGCTGGGCAAATATTTCTGCTTCTGCTGGTCAGAGCCATAATCGTAAATGGCGCCCATGGCAAGGGAGCTTTGCACGCTGACCGCTGATCGGTAGGCAGAATCGACGCGTTCCACTTCACGTGTCAGCAGACCATAGGCGACATTGGAGACGCCTGCGCAGCCATAGCCTTGCAGCGTGCAGCCGAGAACGCCAAGGCTGCCGATCTCCTCCATGATCTTCTTATCGAACTGCTCCAAGCGATTGGCGGCAATAACGCGAGGCAACAGCTGCGATTGGCAGTAGCCGCGAAAGGCGTCGCGTATCGCCACCTCCTCTTCCTTTAGCTGGCTCTCCAGATTGAGAGGATCCTGCCAGTTGAATTTGGGCGCAGTGCTCATGGCTTTGGTGCCAGTCGCCAGGCGACGGACGCAGGGACGCAGTTTCGCGATTACACTTTGCGCAATCATATTTTTTGTTTTTTTTACTAAACTTACGCCTTCAATTACCGAGGAGAGACTGAAAATAGCTGAGAGTAGAAAGAAAGCTTTCCGCTAACATTTGTTGCTATCGGAGGGAACTTGCATCTTTTTAATTGTACGCTCTCTTTCTCTTTGATTTGCTCTCTTATGCTTTTGGCTGTCATTTGTTGTGATCGGCTAAAATATGCAGCTGCTTAATTCTACGCTCTCTCTCTCTTGCTTTTTTTTATAACTGCGGGGTTTTTGCCGCATATTATCTTAATGTTATGATTTAATAGCGCTGATAGTGGGGGAAATCAAAATATGTGTGTTTGTGATAAGTAGCACCTCGTTGATCGTTGGTGGATCTTTAGTTTTAATTATTAATTACAACAATCATAAAAACGAAAGCATCGAAAAAAGCTCTATTTGAAATACAGAAGACATGACATTAAGTAATGCACTAATAAAGTGCTCTGGAACTGTAAGATTATTTTTCGCGTTGGATTTCTATTGCTGGTTTGCATGGTCACACTTTTCAGCAATATGCCGGCAAATCAAAAACTAAAAATGTCAAAAGCAGTGTTTAGCGAATCGATTTGCAGATTTATTATCATCTGCGACCAAAAATTTGTTTATAATTATTGTGCCTATTGTAATGCAGGTAAAACGATTGCGACAGCGCGTTGAGGAGCTGAAACGTGAATTGGCGGGCGCCGAGGATGAACTGGACTCGGCTGTTAACCAGGTGCGTCGTCTGCAGCGCAGCAACGATGAACTGGTTGGGCAAACTGAGGGTCTGCAGGTGCAAATACAACATTTGCAGAACAGGTGAGTAATCAATTCACTTTAACCAAATCCTAACACTAACAAAACGCGGTGATGGCTTTTGCTTAATTAACCCAACAACTACTAAAATCTACTAAAAACAAACGACCGACAAAAAAAAAACAAAAGACGCGCTCCAAGTCCGCAGTTGCGGGGAATTGGCGGCGTTCAGTTGCGCAACAAAATTGCCGTTGAGCTGCCCAGCGATTGTCTGCCGAATATCAACGATTTGCGCCAGATTTTCGATGATACTCAGGCGGGTTTGCGCAACTCGCACAATGGCTGCGATGCGGCTATGGCACATCATGCCGCTGCCGTTAAGCGTTCCAGCCACACGGAGCGGACGCTGTTGCAGCAGCAGCAAAGCAATGCTGCCGCAGCGGCAACAGCGGCAGCTGCAACAGCTGCAGCAGCAGCGGCAGCCGCTTTCTACGATGCCAAACAAACGCATTTCGAGGAGAACATTTTTGAGGCGAAGTCAAGGAATTTGGAATTTGAGCGGGCCAAACAAAAGTTCGATAATCCACATGGACAGCATCCGGGTCAGCATCAGCATCAGCATCATCATCATCAGCACCATCAGGTGAGGCAGCAACGCTCGTCGGCAGCAGGACGCTACAACAGCTCCGGCAGCAACAGCAACACCAGCACCGGTGGCAATCGTGCAAATCTCGCCCTGCCACTGAAATGCATGACCAGTAGTGGCATCACATCCACATCCAACAAGGATGATATCAATAGGCAGCTGTACGAGACGCATGACAAAGAGCCACAAACACATTCGGGCTATGCACGAAATAGTATTAATTTAGATGGTCTCAAGGTATCCGACGATGAGGTGAGCTCTATCCAAACTAACTGTCCTTAGCTGCTTTAATTATTATTTGGTATTTATTTCTTATTATTTGTAATTTGATCAATTGTCTTCCCAAATAATCTAAGCCTTTTTGTATCTTTTACAGACTCCGTAGCTATGGCTCGACAAGTTTGCTGCTGGACGATGAAACTGAGGGAAATAGCGATTGAGCTTTTTTTTTAGCATTTCTATTTACTGTTAAGTATTAATTTTAATTCTAATTCTAATTTAGTTTAAATTTCGTTTCGAGGCCGCAATTCTCTTGGTCTTTGATATTTCGTTCCTTAGTTGTTTTTATAAGCTCAAACGGATTAGAATTCATGCTCTCTTTGAATAACTAGCCAGGTTTGTGTAGTATACTGGAAATTCCGCTGGGAAAATAAGAAAAAAACCTTATTAGGTTTAATGACAGTTTAAAAGACCTTTTAAATTTAAAATATTCTGAATTATTTGCATAGAAACAAGTGCAAAAGCAGCAGTTGACTGAGCTCGACTACTCTATACCCTGTACGCAGCTGTTAAATAGTATTACCAAATTTCCCATAAAAAGGTTTGCAAATTATGTTTTAATAAGAAGGATTTTCCTTTAAAATTGTGGATTTTATTGCTATCGGAAATCGAAATATATCGATATATGAGAAACGTAGACAGTTATCGATAAAATGAAGCAAACTTGTTCTGCCTATGGTATATTCCAAATTTGAAGTCTCGTATCTCTTAAAGTCTCTGAGGTCCGTGTTCATACAGAGGGACGAACGGACATGGCTATATCGACTCGGCTGCTGAATCTGATCAAGAATATATATATATACCTTATGGGGTCGCAGATGCTTCTTTCTCCCTGTTGCATGCATTTTCACAAAACCATGACTTCAAAGATCAAAATCCCCAAATTATGTACACCCTCAAAGAGTATTTGATCCACCTGTTTTTAGGTAGTATTAAACTGATATCAGAGTATTTCGCAGTCGGTTACGTCTGACTTCTATTTTTTTCTTTTGTCGAATTAACGCCTCTATTCATTGTATGCCTAGTGCCATAACTCCAGCTAAAACTGCATTTTGCTGCATTTTAGGTTTTAGCGCGTATTCCATTTACTATACCCAATGTTCAGATCTCCTTAACTTTCGTAATGTGCTTCTAGAAAAAACAAAACAAAAAACCATTTTATAACAGAATAAAGTGAATTTCCTGACCAATTTGACCATATTTATATAAATAAATTCACAAACACTAATCAATTTTAATAGCTTTCCTACCAATGTGAAAATATCACTTTCCCTTTTGGTCTTACACCTGCATTCAGCTTAAACTCTTGCATAGATCTGAAATATGCATAAATACATTTATTGGCCATAAGAAAGGCTACAGTTATACCGTAAATATTGGGCCAGGAAAAACATTAAATATAAACTAAATATAAGATTGACTTCATAAACGATTTCGACGTGCTCTTAAATATTTGCGAACCTTTGCTGACTATATTTGTGTTTTCTGAGGGAACTGAATTCAAAATATGTAAATTTATTTCTTCCATATTTGTTCAATTTCGTAGGCGTCTTTCTAGTCTTTATTTATATTTAACTCAGCAAAAGTTTGCAATTTAGAGCATATCTTAATATTTTGTAATTATATTAACTGTTACGTATTTAACGTATTAATTTATAGCAATATTAGTGTTTTTATAAATACTTAATATATATTATGATAAACTACTGCAAAAATACAAATAATATGCATATTATAACATCAAATCTTAGCCATTTAAAATGTTGCAAATAAATTATGCACAAATTTTGAAATTGCAGATATTATTTCGATTTTATTTGAACATAAAGAGTACATTTAATATATCCCAAGTTAAGTCTCCCAGCACATATAGTAGCCTTTAGTTACTAAATTTACTTATTTGAATTTTTCAAAATATTCAACAAATTTTTAAAAAAAAATCCTTAATAACGATATTTTATGACAATATGGTTGGGCGTACCATAAAATTCACTGGCATTTGCATTGCCATTTATTTGACATGTACGCTTTTTGGTTTCTTTATGTTGAACATATTGTTGCCCGATCCGGTGACCATGTCGCGAAGAATGCTCGCCAAACGGATCAATCATCTGGGCAATCTGACAACCAATACGTTGGCGGCCGGTGGACAGCCAAAGCGCTCGATATTGGTTACATTCAAGGGTTCGGGGGCAATTAGCCTGCTGGAGTACTTGACCCACATGCCGGGCTGTTATCATCACTTTTCGCCCCTAATTGCATACAGGCGGCGTTTAACAAACAAGCCTCAGATTGAGCAGGCTCTGGTCGAGCTGAAGGCGCTCTTCAATTGCGATTACAATCGGTCGCAGTCTATGCTGAAGTTGGGCATGAAAACACCAACGTTTCGAAAATTCTATGGGATGCAGTGGAAGACGTGTTCAATGTATACTCGGGAGAAGTGCTCTGATCCGGAAACTTTGGCAAAGATTTGCAGGATGTTCCCATTTCTAAACATGTCGGTATATAATTTGAGTCTTAGGTATTTAAGGCCATTGCTAAACCAAAAAGAGTAAGTAATTAATTAATTGCTATCAATTAAATTATAGTGGTCGTTTGACTAAAATTACAAATATTGTTAATGAGAATCAGTTGTTAATTTATATTATGTGTTTGAACACATTTGGATATAGTTTTGCCTAACTTGAATGTATTCGAATAATTTGAATATTTGCAAATTCAATAATCGAAGTGATAAAATGTTGAATACAATTAAATATTATCACATCATTTTTAGCGAACACGGAATTTAGTAAAAGACCGTTACTCAATTTAAAACTTCTAGTCTAAATATTCGAATGCTACTCCTGCTTCGAGATCCACGTGCTATAATGGCATTACGGGCCAAACCGCCATGGTGTAATACTCCAGAGTGCCTTCAGCCGGATGATCTCTGTGAAAATATGGCCGATGATTTTGAAGCCGCTCAGATATTATTAAAAGAGTATCCACATCGCTTTGGGTTTGTTATACATATCTTCACGTATATATAATATTTTCAGGGATCCTTTTTAAATTTAGAATCGTGCGCTATGAGGAGCTGGTGAAGAATCCCTATCAAGGCTTAGCATCGATTTTTGATTTCTACGGTATACCAAGCAAGCCAGTCAAAGATTTACTGGAATCAAATGATGGCATGGTAGACATTGAATCTAAAAAAAATACGGATATGTTGTTAGAAGCGACTTTTCAGTGGCAGCAATCAATGTCAGGCAAGCAAATTATGAATATTCAAACGACCTGCAAAAGGGCCATGAGTGCATGGGGCTATGAGCCCATAATAGATTTCACAATGAAAAGATTCAACAATATCACTGATTAATTGTTTTTAAAGTAAATGCCAAGAACATGTTTTAAGTGTGACCAAACGTTCAACAATAATCGCTAAAGACAGGTATGCAAAGATAAAATAGTATTTTTTTGTATTTTGCTGGCTCTTAATTTGGTATTTTATATCATCTCTCTCATGATGCGCTCGCACCTTTGTTCACAGCTGTTCATTCTGTTTTTGCTGCTCTTGGAAAGCTTGCCAGACGTCGCTTGAACATTCCCAATTCTAAAGTCCGTGGGTCATAAAGAAAAAAAAAATCCAAATATAGCGCATACAAAATTGCAGCTTGCAATGTGTATTTGCCAATAATAAAATGTGAAAAATCTCCCTCAAACCGAGCTTACGTTGTGTGTGTGTGTTGTGTTGTGCAATTGTATTATTCGTGTGTGTTGTGTGTTTTGTTTATATAAAATATGTAAACAAAAAAGCGCATTGAGAGAGAAAAGTTTGTAAATAGTTTGTAAGCGCAAAAGTGTTTTGTTTTTTTTTTATCCAATTAGTCAATTGAATAAAAAGCAAATAACAAATGAGCACAACCGATTTGGATCTGGAGTCGTGTGCACTGTTGACCGGCGAAACCGACGAAACTGCTGCAGCTGACGACAGCTCCAATTCCTTGTCAGTCACAGCTCCCGCCAACGTCAACGCTTCCGCATCCGCTTCCGGCACTGTCAGGACACGCACTAAGCAGCGCATCAGTTTAAATTCAAAACGTCGACGCAGCCGCATGTCAAGACGCGCTAATCTCATTGGCATCTGTGGCGTTAGCAGTTTGTGCATACTGCTGCTGATTGCCACCACACAGCACAGACCGCTATCCTCACCGTTTGGTAGCAGCTCCAGCTCTAGCAGCGGCAGCAACAGCAATGGAGCTGCCAACAATCTGCTGACACGCAATGGTGGCGGCTACTACGAGCGACTGCAGCAGCCGTCACAAACTGCTGCCATTATTTACAATATGACAGCGACCATAGTGGATGTCCTGGCGGCGCAACGCGCTCGAATTCTCACCGAAATGGAGAATTTCGAATATCCGCGCGGCGGCGCCGAGAAACTCAACGATATGACGCCGGAAACGCAGGGCACACCCGTCCGCAGCATTGTCGTCACCAGTTGGCGTTCGGGTTCCACATTTCTGGGCGACATTCTGAATGCGATTCCGGGCAATTATTATCACTATGAACCGTTGCTGGACTTTGGCATAAAGCAGGTGCGTGATCCGGACGATCAGCAGTTGGCCGTACAAAATCTGAAGAATCTGCTCAATTGTGATTACGGTGATATGTCCGATTATTTGGAATATGGCAAAACGCACACGTATCTCTTCGAGCACAATCAGCGGCTGTGGGACGTTTGCCGGGAGTTTCCACGCTTCTGTTGGCGTCCCACCTTCCTAACGCCCTTCTGCCGACTGTTTCCCATACAGAGCATGAAGACGGTGCGACTGCGCCTCGCTCAGGCCGAGCATCTGCTGCAGGATAGGTAAGAGATCAACAGCAATTGTCAAGAAGTCAAATTTTAACATATGCTAAATATAAAAATATAAAAAATTTGTAAGACAATATAAGCTTTACAATGTACATATATAAATAAATAGTAGTCATTTTTTAGTTTACGTAAGTGAATAATATTTCAAATAAAAAAATTGCCTAAAATCAAAATTCTACCACAAGAACCATGAAAGTGTTCCAAACTTCAATTTGCAAATATGATTTTCAATAGTTTACTGCGCATTTGGTAACAATTTTTACCAGTTCTTCAATATAGAGAGAGAAAGACACGAGAGAGAGAGAGAGAGAGAGAGAGAGAGAGAGAGAGAGAGAGAGAGGAGAGAGGGAGAGAGAGGAGATCAAAGTGGAAGATAAAATCCGATCGTGTCGCGTACAAAGAAAGTGAAAGGCGGTTGCCGCATGCGCAAATTGTGGCGTCTCTTTTGACACGCGTCTTTGGCGCTGCCTCTTTTGCTTGTTATTGCGGTTTCTCTATCCATCTTCGCGGCACCCATTGAACTGGTTGATGGTGCGTCAGTTGGATTGTTGCATGTTTTTCCACCCATCTGCTTAATATTTTTATTTGAGTGTTGCCAATTCGGTTGACTTTTGGTAAACACAAATAAAAAATTGTAATTTTTTTTGCTAGTGTTGGCCTCGATTTTGATTATCGGTTAACATGTTTAGTCAGTCTGGTGTTAATGAAATCTTATTAGTGTTAAATACTAAATACATATCGAATAATCGAATATCAATAACCTTTTGCAACTTCCAACTCAAGATTAGCTTTAAACTTATGCACAAATTGTGTTCTGTCTGATTAGAATGAAATTAAAAAGATTCCAATAGACCCATATATATATATTTTAATAGACAAATATTGCATTTGGCTTATGGACTCAGTGGCAAATTCCCTTGTCAACATAATCGAATTTCATTTGATAATTTTCGATTTTAAATTCATTGGCAAGCAATCAAGAAAAGATAGGAAAGTAAGTAAAAAAAATCAATACCATTTTGTGGCTGTTGTGCTTTGCGGCAATCTGGGCAAACGTACCACACTTCGAGAATGTAAACAGAAACCGAAAACGCATTTGATTGTTGTGCTTTCTATTTTTCGGCAATTCTATTGGTATCGTGGTCTCAGTTACACAAATAATTAAATGACATTAGGGAAATGGTATTGTTGCCCGTTACGCAAGGGGAGGCCCAACAGACAGCTGATCTGACATTTTGGAGTTGGGTACTAGATTTGGGTACAACAATGAAAGCAGCAAATATATCAAGAAATTTCACAAAGTCTATTAACGATTCACATTCACCTTCACGCCTTCCATGAAGCGCTTCAACGTATCACAGTAGATCTGTGAAAATAAATTGGTATACTAATCATTATATCCAAATACGGTCAAGTATTTCCACAGCATTTTGGCACTTCAAATAAGTTAATTAACTGCGCACCAGGCCTGCTGTTTTGTGTCTTTGGCCTGGCATCTCTCTTTGGCATTGGCCATTGTCCGTTGTCCGATGTCTTATCTGATTTCACCACAAAGAGTTTATGATTATGAATGTAATTTTGAATTAATTAGTCGAGCATTCCCTTTTGGAAGTACACAGATATATCGTTTCTCAGAAGTGATATTCTGGTCATCGTTGGACTACATTTTGATATCATATAAATAACAATGTAAACATTGAACATTCAATAACATTCAAATCTGTTATAAGTCAGCTAGATATATTTAAATCTATAACTATTATAATCTACTAAAAGTTTTTTAGTTACCCCCCAAAAAAAAGCTACACACTAAATAACAATCTAATAACGCAAACATATTCAAGCAACATAATTTCGGATAGCAAATTTGTGTGTTCTGAAAGATAAAAAAGATAAAATTATGTTTAAAGTTAGTAGGTCATTCGAAAGGTTAATTTTTACGATTAAATTCCGAAATGCATTTTTGGGAATTATACAAATAAATCCAAGTCTAAACAATGGGTCGGACGGACGTTAATGAAGAATTTATTGTGTCGACAAGTCTACCCTATAAAGAAATGTAATTTAAGGAATTTAAATTAAGTTTTAAATAATTTAGTCCTATTATTAATAGACAATGTCAAACTTTCATCGTATCTAAATTTATTTTTTATAATTAGGAAAACATACAAAAAAGTTGATAGCACATTATAGAGAAAATGAGCTGGCACTTTTTGTGAGCTAGCTTCTTTCAGCAGAGTTCAAAGACCCTGATTTCTGATTTATTATTCATATATGAGTATTCGAGAATTTGAACATTTTTCAAATCTCTGCATTAGCATTTTCCACACTCTATTAACGCAACGTAGTTGAATGGCTTCAATGGCTTCAAGCACCCCGTTCGTTGTCCAGTGAAATGCATCTAAATTCCGGAAACGTTGCTCGACCGAGTAGATTTATGTTGGTCTGTTGCCAGCCGATGTGGTTGCCACTCCCCCCCCCCCACCCCACCCCACTTTCTCCCCACACATTAGTTGGCTCTTAAATAATTTGGGTCAGTGCGAAGCGTTGGATGATGACTCACTTAACGGCCGCCAACTTGGCCAACTTTGTATCTAATTGTCGGTTGCTTCTGGGTTGACTCTGGGTGTGCCCAGCACGAAAATCATGCCTCTAATTAATAATTGCTCATACGCCGCATTGCACAGACCATTTTAGTAAAGTGTTTTTTATTGTGGAAAACTTGTGTGATTTGCTGTTTTTTGCTAATTTACCTGAGATATATGCAAACAATGGTCTTGAAAAATATTTACTCGTTCATAGTTCACAACCAGTTTTGTAACACATACACAACAATATACGATAACTATATATAACTATAACTTTTAAAGAAAACTGAACAAGCTGCTCATCAACTATGCCAGAACAAATTCAAGTTTTGAAAAGTGCACAAGTACACATCTAAAAAACAGAGAACACCCTAACTGTAATCCTTTTATAGAAACTTTTGTCTGAGAGAGATAATAGTAGAATTAACGATCTGAGAATATATAATGGTATACTATTGTAGCTGTAATTGTTTGTGTTGCAGTCAGTTGTGTTGCCCCCTTTATTTCTTCCCATTCTCTTTGGAGCACTTTTGATGGCATTTTAACTTTGAGCGGATTTGACATTAAGTAGATAAAATTTTGTGAAAATTGAAAGCACCCACAACGGCTCGGGGCAAAAGCGAGGCGCAACTCCGACCGCATCTGCAGTTTTAGCAGATGAAAACCAAAAACCGCAACCGCAAAGAGTTTTTGGCTTTCGTCTCTCTTTTAGTTGGCTTATAATGAGCAAAGTGGCCATTAACTGTAAAAGTTTTGTTAGCTGCGTTTCGAAGCGGGCTAGTAAGACAGACACAACGCCAAATAGACAGCCAGTCAAATA
This sequence comes from Drosophila trichaetosa, assembly GCA_035043205.1. Classification (NCBI taxonomy): domain Eukaryota; kingdom Metazoa; phylum Arthropoda; class Insecta; order Diptera; family Drosophilidae; genus Drosophila; species Drosophila trichaetosa. The sequence continues at coordinate 2,945,138 of JAWNNE010000535.1, read as the reverse complement.
GATAACAATGAGAAAAGAGTTTTCGCTTAATGCCAGACTGACAAGACCCCATTCAATAATGTTTTAAGTTTTGAGTTAACGAAACCAAACAAAAAAAAACCCGTTCTAAAAAGCTTATTGCACAATAGACCTCATTCTCGGACATGGCTGGCATTTAACTCTTTGCTGTGAACTCTTGACTCTCTCAATGAGGGACACTTTTGACAGAGCCAAAGGGAGAGATCGGACTTGAGTTCACTGAACATACAACTGGCTTTTTGCGCCGTCATTAACAGGAAAAAAAAAAACAGGTAACAATGCTGTAGTCGATAGAGCACGACTGGGAAATACTCCGGATCTAAGGGTTTACCCATCAAAGTTAAACACGTTTTGCATAATCAAATCAGCACTTTGAAAAACGTATTTAAACATTTTACGTCCGTGTTTGTTGATGTAATTTTCACAGTTAATCAAAGTGGTTCCAAGTTATACCTATAAAATTAAAAAAATATATATTCAATGTTCAATGCTGATAAGGAATATTTATAATTTACCCATTTCGAATGGGTAGCTGAAATAATCAAATACAACCAATGTTGTCATTTAGCCAGATCTAAACTGAAAGTCATCCAATTAAAAATAAAGTTTATTTAAAAGAAAGCGAAAAAAGTTAACACTTTAATCTCCGAAGTGAAGGAGTGATGAAAAAACTTGATCGGCTTATAATATAAACTACAATAAAAATGGAATAAATAAATATATAGAGTGGAATCTATATATATTTGGTATATGAAGACGGATGCAGACAACGAGTCTGAGTTACCCATTCAAAATGCATACAGGGTATACAATAAAGTAAATAAACGCATTTTGCATTTGAAAACGAGTTTTAGACACCAGCCTAAGTAAAACTTTTTGGTACGTGTTTTTTTTTCTATGGCGTAAATAGGTGAAAAGCGCTAATAAAAATAGAAAAAAAAATTGTCGACAACATTGTTGCAGTTGCCAGTTGCCAGTTGCCACAAGACCGGACCGAGACCGACGCCGAAACTGCTGTCACAGAGAGCGCCTCAGCTCGCTGACAAACTATTGGCCGGCAGTGAAAGTAATTTATATTTGTTTTTTAGCTGTGCTGGAAATTTCGCTTTTTATACTCTGATAACGCAGCTAGAAGAGTGTATGTGATTGGAGCAGCTCCTGTCATCCTTGAAGCTACCAACTTGAATTTCTAATATATATTCGATTATCGATAACAATCGTCGATACACCTCGAAGTCCAAATAAAAAAATATTTCTCGGTCAATTACAGCTTCAGTTTGCAAAAATGTAACAACCTTTGAACCACAAAGGTATAATCAGGCTCCAATCATTACCAACCCCCAACCCATCTTTTATCAACCGGTATTAGTCTGATATCTGAGTATGTCGTAGTCGATTAATTGTTCCATTTGTGTGGCAATCGAAAAATTAATCTCTAATGTAACTTTACTGAAAATGTTGGTTTTTATTTCGCTTATTGTGCGGTGGGCTCTGCATTAACCTTGCCACCGCCAAGCGATCATAGACGATGTTGCTTTAGGCGACTCGCAAACCGGTTTCAGAACAAGTATGCACATCCATAAATACAATTTGATGTTTTCTGTTCATCCACTGCATGACCACATAGTTATTGCTATTGATTTATTCGTATATTTGCAAGTAGCTTGCTGTTTCTATACTCTAATACAGAAGGTAGAAGAGCATATTGGTTTTGTGCAATTTGTTGGTCAGGTTGTCTATCTGTTCCGATACCCTAGAAGGTGGTCTTGATTATATAATTAAGCATTCGTACTGCGTCAGACTGAGCGTTATGGGTTGTATATCCCTTAGACCCCACCCAATTTGTTAGATAGTCATCAAAGATTGGCATATAAAATATCTAATTTTGATCATAAATCACTAAATTTAATTAATCTAATCTAATCGAATCTAATATCTACCTGATAACTGGCATCGGTACTTGAATCGAAATGTGGTTTTTCGGAAACCATATCTAGCAAACACCTGAACCTATCCCAGATATATATTTCGTATTATTTGCAGTCAAAAATTTTATTTTACATGCCAGTTTTTACAGAGTATCTTTCAAATGATTTGTAGAACACTTATCTTATCTCTTATCTTTTAGAAACTTGTGCAAAAAAAATAAATAAATAAATTAGTCGCCTTTAGCATCATTTCCGATTAATATATATATATTCATGTATTATATGTGTACTTACTTTTAATGTGCGCAAAATTGTTTTATTTCTTGCAAGTCAAAAATACTCTGCAATAAATCGTACAAATGAGTATGGATAGTTTTTAGTTCTTGTCATTTTCGTCGGTTGATTAGCTCTGACATTGTACAGTCTCATTATTACCACACACCTAAGACACACAACACACACACACAGCACGCACAGCACAACACACACAATCGCCATCTATTTGTGTTAGCAATATAATGCTTATTTTTAAACGCTGACGGGCCAAGACACGGCAGCAATAAAAAGAAGGAAAACTCAGAACGTGGCCTGTTTTTGAATTATGAATGGAAAAAGTATTTGTTATGTGTGCAGGTGTTTTTTTTTGTTTGTTTTTGGCTAAGAGCTGCAAAGGCAGATCAACTCTTTGCTAACTACCTTGAGGAAACTTCTTAACTTGTTTATTTTTGAGTTTTTGTTCTTTTACTTCCAGCTGTACAATTACCAAGCAGTATTTATCGTTGACGTGTCGCGTTGTAAATTTTTAAGTAGCATCGCCTAATGCGATTTCCCCCAACTGCAACCGGCAATTTTATGACATTAGTTATGCTTGTTGCTGCCACATGGCCAGTGTCTTCACGGTTCATCTATTCACTGTGCTGTGCCGTGCCGTGCCGTGCTGTGCTGTGCTGTGCTGTGATGTGCTGTGACTTTGGGCCCAGTTTATGTTCTTTGTGCTGCCCCCGTCTGAAGTTGTTTCTGTTCACTGTTGTTTTTTTTTATTTAATGCGCCTTTGTTTTTGGGTGGCTTTGTTGGTTGCATCAGTTAGATCGATGGAATGATTGATGGCCGCCACTTTGACTGCTACTAAATTATTGCAATTTACACACGCTGTTAAATTTCCTAACCAACGATGATTAGTTGTGATTAGTTTGCAGTACTTTTGTTAACGCTTCGCTGCGTTTTTCTCTTCGTTATTAAAATGGAAATGGCCAGAGGCCAGATTGGATGTTGGCATTAGTTCTGGCCAACTGTTAGCTCTGGCTGTAGGAGAATAGAAATCGTAGTTTATTTCCGACAAACTGAATAACTTTAATTAGTATTACTTCAATGCTTAACGTCTTTTCAAACTACATGCTTAGAAAATAATTAACTTGTTTAGTGTTTACTGGTCTAATGATCAGCCACAAAAATATTTATTTAATGCCAGCTGTTAATTACTTTGTTTATTTTATTGTTGCTGTCACCGAAATTCCCGTTTGAAAAATAACATTTAATGGCGTTAAATAGACACGAGCAGACACAAAATACATAAATTGTTCACTTTTGTTTACTTCTTCAGTAATAATAGGCATTATAAAAAGGCAAACTTCATTTTGGAAAAAAGTGATTAACTCTATATTTAAGCAGTTGCTGACAATTTGCACACCTTATTTACAATTGCAAAACCATATTGTTTGTGCCACAAAGCGTGGCAATACTAATTTAATAAACAGCTGCAGTAATAATAGAAATCGAGAAATAGCTTTTGCTATTTTCGCTATTTGGCCTTTTGATGCTTTGTCTATTTTGAGAATTGCAGGCAACAACAGCTGCTGCAAGTCTTTGTCTTTGAGGCATGTGCAGCACAAAAAGAGAGAAACAAAAAAAAAAGCTGTGTGTGTGTGTGGCAAACAATACCGCTAACCCGCAGTTAGGTTGCTGCAGTAAAAGTGTTTTAATTTACTTTTAATGACCTGTGCAAAAGTTTTTTATTTTTTATTTTATTTTCTTTTATTTGCTAGCTGTTTTTTATGTCTGTTTTTTTCCTCTCTTTATTTATTGCATCTGCCCATAGAATCGTCAACGCACATTTGTAGAAAGTCTTTTGTAACGCTTCTTTCGAATTTCACAAGAAAATTAGCTCAGCTGTGCAACAACTGTGAATGTAATTTTTCTTTAAGCTTCCCATATGCGATTTTTAATAGCTTCGTGAATCTTATAGCAACCGGAACTCTTGAATAGATTGCGAGCACAGTTGATTAAAGTTGTTGTTTTTCTTTAGATTTATACCCCATTAAAATTGGAAACCAGAAATAATAAGATTATTCTTGATCAGCACCAGCAGTCGATATTCCATACCTTAATCAGCTAAACATCCGGGAGTATAAAGGCACAACTTGTTTGCGATAAAGTTAAATGGAAAATTGGTGTATTTTTGTACATCGTAAAACAATGAGTGTAGATAAGCAGTTTTTACGGGGTATTTCCTATTCTGGCAATCTCGTGTGTGTTTTAATTGTGGGAAATGTTATCAAGTTGTTAGCGTGGATTATTTAACACTTAAGTTGCATTTAACTGTGTTGCTAAGCTCCAATTTGGAGCCCTTTGAGTTAGCTAGAAAGTTGAGAATCTTTTCTTATCTGCTGTGATATGCCACACAATTATTTGATAAGATGACGCAGTGCTGCCAGTGATAAACTTGGGCTGCATATATTCTTGTTGTTGTCGCCGCCGCTGTACATTATTATTAATCAGTTGATAGTTTTGGGTAATTTTTAGATAGCCACATGCTTCATACATATAATTATAAATTGCGTATTTCGTCAATCATTCATATTGAGCACGTTATTTTGATATACAAAATATGTTAATCGTTTTTGACGTGACGCGGCTGATAAGTTAGTGGCGTTATTTGGAAAACATAACACTTATGAGTAAAAGTATATTTACTTTCAACTGAATCCGCATTTGGAGCATGGCACATTGAGTGTAGCAAGATTCATGAAGATTTATAGCTTCAAGCATGCAACTATAACCCAGAAATAACCAACTGAAACCAATATCAAATAGATATAATTCGTTTTTTTTTTTTTATCAGTTAGTGCACATTTATCAAACTGCAAATATTCTTCAGTCAATTGCAGTTGAGTACTTTGTAAGCCGTGCGGGGCTCAGTTTCACTGACACGTATATATATCATTTGGCTTATGCCCACGGCATGGTCATAAATCTGGGGCGTGCGACCTTCCATTCTCCATGGCCTGGACCTGTGGCAACCATTCTATAGCTTGCTCGAAAGAGTAAGAGGGAGCGTGTGACGCCCACAATATTGCCCCGCAGAAAACTTGCAACAAACAAGGCAAAGTACATTCATAAATAAATAGTTGCAGGCTGTCGGAAAATGCTCGAATTTATACAAAAGTGGGCTAAGGAGAAGGTATTTTAAAAACAGCAGCGTCCTTCCGACGTTGCTTGCCACTGCCACACCCAGAAATGTACTTATGTTGCAATTCCGCGGCCACAGCAAAGGACGAAAAAAAGTACTTCTTAATGTGGAGCAAAAACTGAATAAGGAAAATTTTCTCGCATTTAAACGCTGTCAAAAACAGCCGAAAATGCAAAGCGGAAATCGCTCAGCAGAAATGTAACGGAAATATGTTGGGAGCAAAAAGAGAACTCGAGATGCTGGATAAAGTAAACTAAGAATTATAAGTTCGTAATGTCATTTTCACAACTTTTTATAATCTGATACAGTAGGTAAAATATAATGAAGAAAACAAAATTAGCATTTAAATGTTTTTTAAGAGTTTACGAAATAAATGTAGAAGAAGCAACAACAAAAATGAAACCTAGGAATTAAAATCAGGATCAGAAATATGAATTGAAAAATGAGTTCAGTATGTATAAGTGAAGGAATAAGTTAAGCTATAAATGAAATTTACATATTACCAACTGAACCCATATTTAGTACGTAATCTTTGACAAGCCTTCTTATAATTTTTTGGTGCTGTTTTGTTATTCACTTTGGGCTAGTCACTTATCGCTGATTGCGATTCATTTTGCTGGAAAAGGAAGCACAAAAAAAGTTTCCAAAGACAGGCTGCCACAAATTTTACCTCAAGGCACAAATTCCGGGGCACTGGTCGCCCGCACAGACAGACAGCAGAGGGGGGGCAGCATTGGCACAAGGTTGATTGTAGTCCACAATCCTAGATGATGGCCTCCATTCCAGCTCAGTCGGTGTTAAACACTGTAATCTGTACGAGTAGCTGCATTATTTTTACCGCTGCCACAAGAAGAGATATTAGCCTAATTTATGCGCGAAAGTGTTTGGAGTGTTTGGAGAGGACTGGCTTCGCTCGAATGCCTAAGCAATTTGCTTCACGACTGTTATTGATTGAGTGCCGTGTGTTGTAGGGTCGACGACTTGCTGACTGCCACTTGCCTCCAAAATCAAGCGCATTTCATATTCAATATTTCAAGTAGTTCACGCATTTCACCGCCACAATGCAATCTCCGGACTTTCTCTTTTCCGTGGGTGGGTGGAGCAACGAAACTCAAGTCTCAACTTTGACTCTGACTTCAAACCAATTGGTTGGATGTGACTTGACTAATGAATTCCATTCACACGTTGCCATCCTAATGTGTCAGTCAGGCGGGTCGACTTGTAAACGTTGCTGCTCTCTATTTAGCCTCTAACTGGGTTATTTTCACTCCACTATCTTCTCTCTTGCACCATGTGGCAGCGTCAAGCCTGCCTAGGCTTTTGTTTTATTTTTCCATTATTGCGGTGTGTGGTCTTTGAGCTGTGTTGTTGTTGTTGTTGTTGTTGTTATTAACTTTAAAGATTGTCATTTCTTCGTTCGTTTTTCTGTGCTAATTTTCCCTCTGTTTTTCTTTTATACAATCATTGTGTATCCGCTTACAAAACAAAAAGTGCTGCTGCTGCTGCTGCAAAAAAGAAGAACAACATTAGAAAACTTCCGTTGTAACGGTTACAGTTGCTTTGATGCCCATTGCAATTATTGTTGTTGCTGTCGCTGTTGCAGTTGTTGCAGTTGTTGCTATTGCTGTTTTGCATATGGTTTACCAATCGAGGAGTCACCCGTTTGATAGGCCAGGAACCACCTGCTCTTGTCTCTTGTCCCTGCTTTGGAAACGCTGACAGAAAACATTGTTTTTTCCGAAAGAAGTTAAACGAAAACAAGAAAAGAAGTGCAGCACGATGACTTAAGGAAAAGAGAAGCTTAAAACTGGTCAAATCTGAAATTTCGACACTTTGGACCTTCGATCCATAACAAATGAGTAGAACAAGCACCATGACTAATGAAAACATGTGACAGGCATTATAAGTAAATTTCAACCTAATAAATGATTGAAGTAGTTATGTCCGTCCGTCTGTCGGATCTGAAATACCAAAAATGATATATGGGGTCACAATATTTATATTTATATATTGATTTTGAATAAATAGTTTAGGAACTTAGGTCTCAAATCGATCGAACTGCTATTAAATATTATAAAGCAATATGGCAACTATTTGTTGATTTTGTATTTTTAATCCGCATTATTAATAATTATATAATACTGACCCTATTTAGGGGAATGATAAAATAGTCAGTACACCTAAATCTTTCGCAATGACCAAATGACCTTCTCCAACTTCCTTTCTGTTACAAATATAACAACCAATTTAGAGACAAATTGATTTTTTTTTTGCTCTGCGGCAAATTTCCAGCTTTCCACCTTGGTTACCTGAGCTACTTTTTTTTCCCAGCCCCAAGAAAGTATCATAAGTATAGACAAAGCCAGTTTTACGCAATGTCTTTCTTTGTGGGTCTGTCAACGCCGCCAGTTAGCAATATATTGTTATGATATAAATAAAAAATGTATATATATAAATATTTTTTTTTTGTTTTGCAGTGTCCGTGGAATTTGTGCTTTCTTTCTATCTCCCTCTCTCTGTATCTCAGTGCTTGTTTTTCCTCTTTTTTGGCTTTGGGCCAAAAAAATTGTTTGTTGCTTGATATGTGAAAAATTCCAGTGCGTTTTGGTCTGGGTATACGCTGGAATTCGTGGATTTGTATGTAGTGGCCTTCAAAGACACTACTACATACTCCTCCCTGCATAAAGTATGATAATTTTATATATACGATATATATATTCAGAGTCTGTCGTATATTATGTAGCTACGATAGAAAGGATCGGTTGAAAGAAGAATGAATATTTGGTTTAACTGAATAATCCGACGAAACTTAACATGTGTAGATGTATCATTTAGATAGATGTATTATGTATTATTTAACAATCATTCTTGACTTATTTCAGTAAGGGTGTGTCATCTTCGGCGTGCTAAAGGAAAGCAGACTTATTCTTTATTTTTTGTTTTTTACTCTTCTATTTTTCCGCTATTTTAACCGCTTTGCCTAAGGAGCCTTTTGAACGTGTGAGTGCGTAAGAGATGGTATGATGAGTGTGAAAGGAATGGCAGATGCTTTGTGTTGTAGTTTTATATAGAAGCAGTATCAAATGGTTGAACAGAACTTTCATTCCAACTTTGTATATAAGCCTTATGGGGTTTTATTTATTCATTTTATCCTTTTTAGCTTTTTTCAGTGAGTTCAGGGTATAAAAATGCTCATAAGGCAATCATTGCAAATCGATATCCGAACCGAGTTTTCTATTTACGAGTCTTATATTGCTTTCCGTTTATATTTATTTAAACTTGCCTTCGGGCATCAAGTGTCGTATTTTGTACTAATTTATTTTATGGCTTGATCTTAAGCACATTGCTTCAAACATTTGCACATTCTAAACTAATCTCCCATTGACTGTGCCTGCTTCAGTTCTTTGCATTTGTTATGTAAGCCAGCCCATGGCAAAGTACTCCGTTGTCTCGTAAATTATGTATTGAATGTTCTGTGCAATGTCAGCCTTGGTTTTTAGCACGTTTCAGTGTTGCACAATCTGCTAAACGTCCCCTTCCCTATCGTCTCTTGTTCTTTCTCTTCCTCGAACACTGAGTCACGTCCTTTTGTTGCAGTACATATTGCTGGAGCAGTGGTCAATTATATCTTTTTAGGTATTCTAGTTATGTTTGTAATATTGTGACAGTCAAAACTAAGTTACCTTTCTTTCTAAAAGACGTCTGTTCATTTTCCTCCTCTCTTCTTCTTCAAGTTTGTGTTCACACAATTGATATCGATCGACATCGATATCAATGTTGAGTACAATCAATGTTAAGTTGATGTTGATTACAATCAATGTTAAGTACATAGTTGCTGTTAGATTACAGATGTTATGTTACAGTCTTGATATTGCATCACGAGTAGTCTGTTATCTATATTACAAGAGGTCTGTTACGGTATGTCCTGTTAATAACATAATATACGTTTTTACTAAATGATATCCTAAAATAACGCATAATAATAATTAAGGAGTATCTGTGAGTTTAAATGCATGTTTACAAATTTTAGAACTTGATGGAGGACAACGTTCAGTTGAGCGCATGAACTTCAATCAATCTTTCCCATTGTCAAAGTTAGCTAGTTGTACTTGGCAGACAAAACATGTGTTGCACCTGCGCTTTCGATTATCTTTGAATTATTATCTGTGCGTTGTGCGCACACTCTAATAAAACCAAGACCAAGAAGCTATTGATCAATGCTTTGCCACATTAAGTTAAGTTGAACTTGCAGCTGTTAAGGCGTCAGATTTCTTCTATGTGATTAGTAAAGGCGCCACATTCACCTTTCTCTTGGTATTATAACTAGTGTACTCTCTTTAAATCATAACGTTGTGAACAGCAGCTCCGTTGGTATTTGCTTGGTCCGTTGGCTCATTGGCTCATTATAAATATTATCAAGTTGGATGTGTTGTTGTGGAGCCAACACTGCATTGATGCCGCTTCGGTAATCGCATTTGTCCCCTTTCTTTTTTGCCCCCTTTCTACATATTTATCTAAGCCATTCATTCTTTGTTAAGTTGGTTCTAATTTAGAGCTGCGAGCTGCGAGCAACGCGTCAGTTGCTTGCTTCAATTGAAAACTGTAAACTGTGTGTTGCCACAATAATCGTTATAATTAAAAGTGCTACAAATCATGAAAGCGCAGCATGAGAAAATGCTGAGCAGTAATTGAGGAAAATGTAGAGCAATAAGTTTGTCGACAGCTGCCACTGTTCAGTTCTCTGGTCGCTTGGTGAAAGGGTTAGCACCAGCATCAACTGATAAAAAGCAATAAATAAGAGGCTTTGGATAGTGTCTGCCAACGCTGCCACTTCTGACATTCTTGACAAACCAAGTGTTAGATTGCAAAATTAAGTCGTTTTTTTCTGTTTACATGTATCAAATTAAAGTAAATTTGTTTTTTATTACCGATTAACTGTTGGCGGGTATCAAAGAGAGATGAAATGCTTTTCGCTATGATTTGTTGAGCATAGCATTTTCAATTATTTTGCAGAAAGGCGGCAGAGCAGGAACTTGAATCAGTTTTGAATATTAAGTCGCTTGCATCCGGTAACATTTATGTTTAATCTTTAAATCTAATTTGCATGTCACGCACACAAATTAATCGACTTGAATATTAAACAAGATGGTTTTGTAGATTCGACAAGAACTTCCGACGGATTTTCTACAGAATCCTAATATCTAAATATAATTTTCTATATATAAGTAAATAATTTTCTGCTGCTATAACAGCCTCTTCATTTTTAATAAATATTACAAGAATTTCAAATATTCAGAACATCAGCTTTTGTTACACAACTTTGGCTTCAGTTTTCAATCAAAAATCTTGGGTATGCAAGTATCTTTTAATATTTCAGTTACCCGGCGAATTTTTGGTGAAGCAGCTTTTAATCTGACTCTTAATAAAACAAACAACTGTTGTGGTGGTGAACAAATATTCGCTTATCTTCCATGCACACCGCCCCTCCCCCATCCCATTGTTTTTCCAGTAGCAAGTTGGTTGTGCAAGTGGCACAGCGGCGTCTCGACCAACGTGACTTTTGCTTAACAACCTGTCTGGACGCGCTGTGGCAGAGGCTACGACAGCGACAGTGTCAACCCATCCGGCTGCTGGTGGTGGTGGGGCAAGCAGGGGCAGGCCATGTGGTCGCGCATAAAAAGCTACGTGCCCCACTTCGCTTAACTGTGTGTAATTTGTTTGCATATGTAACGCTTGCTGAGTGGCGGCGGAGTGATGGTGATGGTGGTGGGCGTGGTTACGGGGCTTACTACGTGCTACGTGCACCGCCGTGTGTCGCCGAGCAGTTGTTCCGGTTTCCTTGTTGGATAATTAAGGCCCCAATGTCAAGGATTGACATGCAGTTGCTTAAGCTGCTGCGAATATATATATATACATATATATATACTCTCGATTATATGTGTACATATAAAGTAACATTTACATTTAAAAGTGAAAATATGTTTTCTGTAATGCCCTTTATTTTGCATAACAAACCCATATAATAAGCCATGAAATTCAATTAATTATGTGGATGTTGCACACATGTTGCGACTGTCTGTGAATATAATTCGGCTGAAAAATGACAAAAAGAGCTGAATTATCTGTAAAGTATTTTGGGAACAACATTTTTGATGTTAGTAAATGTAGTTTTAATTTAATGGAATTATGTAATGGAATTATGCAGTCGAGTTTTCTCTCAGATTCCATGCTGGAGCAGCAATCGAGCTGGGTTCACTCTTTGGATTAGTTCGTATTTTCTTTTCATCTGCTAGCTAGTTTGATCTTTCACAACCATCGACTTCTTGATTTTCAATTTTCTATTCTAAGCACATGCTCCATTTTACATTTGATGAAACACATATATTTTTTTCACTTTGAATCTGTCCACAACCCGAACAGATGTCCAAAACGTGGCAACTGACACCTTGTGCTGAGCATGGAGTACATCAATTTTATTTCACTCTAAATCACTTATCTCCAAAGAGAGTCTACATCATTCCAGTGGTAATCAAGAAGCTCCCCTCATCAAAATTCAAGCGAAAAATGATTAGAAAAGATTAGAATGATTGAGTTTAATTTATTTTGATTTAGTTTGTTTGCTTTGCTATCTCGGTGACTATCGAAAAATTGTGGAACCCAATAACTCCCTCATATTGCGCCAATACATTCCCCTTACGGATTTCACTCCATGCCCGTCCGGGTTGGCCGATGGGTGCAGTTGGTTAATAGCCTTCCGCCGTGCACCTTCACTTTCTGTGTGCGACACAGCCACGTAGATAGATAAGCGCTTCAAACTACCGTTAATTGCCTGAGGGCTTTGTCAATAAAGTTTTGATTTGTTTGGTTCTTTGTTGGTAAGTGTTTTATTGATACCATTTACAGCCGCAGAGGCTTGGCCATTGACTTTTTTATCAGCAACAGCTGTCGTCGTTGCTTTTCTTGTTGGTCACTTTTAACAAGTTAATTCTTTGTCTTGCTTTTTGGCTTAAATTCCGTTTCTCATTATGGTACCACAATCTTTGTTGCTGTGGATTTTAAATAACATTTTTGCCAAGCACGTCAAACTTGCTCCAAAATAAATGCTTATATCATATTTATATTTTAATTTCTTTCTTAAAATTAAAAAAAAATAAATATATATATATATTTTTGATATTTCCTCGAATATGATATTGGCTAAGGTTTTGCATTAAGTAATTATTTTAAACTTTTATAAAAATATTTAAAGCATATGTATTTAAATAACTATATTTATCATATGTAAATATGTACACTTTTCAATGATTCAGTATCTTTACCTTCGGAATACCCTCGTTTATTTCTGCTATATGTAGTTTTTCTGCCACAATATTCGGAAGTATTAGCAGCAACATAATGCGCCCAAGTGCAGCCCAGTCCCTTGGCGAAGGCGAACTATGTGCCAGATGCAATCTAAGAGGCTTTTTAGACTGCACCCAGCGAGGCACGTCAATGCTTTTTATCTACTATTGATAAATTTGGGCGCCTCTGGGGTGGATCACTGCCAATTGTGACGCCCCTTTTAGCCTCTTTCTGCCTAGGCCATTGTATAATTTGTATTGGCTTCGCTCGTTGGGCGGTTGCTTGGTGCAGCTGGTGCTCATGGTGCTGCGGTATCTGCAAGTTGTTTAAATTAGTTATATTCTTATGCAATTTTCTACGTGGCACCTTTGTGTGGCGCTGCGAGTGCCGCGATGCGCCGCTTGCTGCATTCCTCTGCTGCCTTCTAGCTTGTTTTCATTGTTTGCCATGCTTTGGCTCTGCTCCGGACAATGGCATTCGCACAATACAACTATCTACATATATATATATATGTATCTCTTATATATGTATGTGTTCTATTTGCATCTGTATTTTATGTGTTCTTGCAACATGAACGTGTCTCTGCGTTCTTATGTAAATTGCGTACATTTTGTAGTCCGCATTATACGCGAAATGAGTTTTAGATTTCTTCTTCTATTCTTTTTTCTTTGCACCTCGTGATTGTTGCACTTATACTATGCTTAAATTGATTTTATACTGCACGCTTCAGAGGCACTTCACAATGCGGCACGGCAACAGCTTCAGAAAATATTATATGCATTTTAGAATACTTCCAGCTGAGTCGATGTTTTCATATCTATCTATTGTAAATTGGCTGGATTAAATCACCACATAAAGCTGTCATCCAACGATGAATTCTTGCATCTGCAACTTTCTGGTTTTCCACTATATATTCTATCAAAACTGTCTTACACATTTGCTCTTTAAATAAAAATAAAATTTTAAAAAATAAATAAATAAGTATCAGTTTTGTACTTTGTACACACTAAAAAAATAGCAATATAACATTATCGATTACTTACGTTAATAACAGGGATATCGATACAGCGATCGATACCTCAACTACCACCACTCTAAGCAGACAGTGAATAAATTCTTCTTCTTTGTCAAACCACCAAAACAAGCGCATTACTTTTTGCCGCGTAAAAAAACCCAACAAGAATATTATTAATAAGTCATCTTATAAGGTATTTCCCTATAAGGTATTTCTGTTGGGAACATAAGTTAACTGAACTAAGTCAAAGATATTACAGCAATCTGCAAATGTCTACTTTTTTTTTTTTACTTGCTTAAATGTATATTGAAAATTCGTTTGTTCAATTTGATAATCATAATAATTTTCAAGTAAAGTACAAAAGTATCACTTAACTTATCTATAATTATAAGAACAACTCAAAATATCAAATCAAATGAAGGCAATTTGGTTGCTGTTGCTGGTTGCTGGTTGCTGGTTGCCACTTTCCAATTATCCGTCCATTGCCTTTCACTCGCTCGCCATTTGTCACAGTGAGTCGGCTTGGAGCGGTGCCCTGCAATTTATCGCCTGCCTCGCTCCAAATAATCCAACGTGCAACGCGCGTGATGGTGGGCTACCCTTTCACCATGTTGCAGTTGCAACGCCATAAACAACAACATAAGCTCCGGTCGTTGCGCTTTGCCTGCACAGATCTCGCTCCAGAGATGTGCACAGATGCAGATACAGATACAGATACAATTGCAGCTCTGAATGTGAGCATTCTTTTTTTTTTTTATTTGTTTTTTGCAATTGAATTTATGATTGTTTTTAATTAATTTGTGGGCGTAATTTGAAACGCAACTTGCCCTTCTCTACTTGGGCAGAGAACTACTCGTATACTCTATAAGCAGACAATTGTGGCATTATTGAAGTACAGTTTTTATATATTGCAATATCGAGTAAGGTATTTTACCTGATTTTCGTTTTGCTTAACAACTTATGACAATATCAATATTTTAATCTTGTTAATATAAATTGTCAGTTGGATTACACATAACAATAAAATATTTAATCTCAATCCAACTCCCAGTTCATCTAAATCCCAGTTCGCACTGAGAAGAACAGAGAAAATGCTGTTGCTCATTTCATAAATAAGTAAATCAGAGCCGCTGGGAATAGGAGTGGCAAACAGAGCCAAAACCTAACTGAATTCCAGCAAAGTGAACCAGCCGGAGAGCTGGCAAATAAACACTGTGAGTAAAGTGAAATGAAGTGTCAAAACGTTGGGTGCGGCAAGGAATCTATTCCGGCTCCTTGCCAGGCAGGCAGACAGGCAGGTCGAACAGCAATTGCAATTGAAGTAATTTGGCTAAGAGCTAGAGTAGAGTGCACTGCGTGAAAGGGAGTGGGAGAAAGGCAACTCATAAATTGCACTTACATGACAATCAAATAGATAGCAGCTGCATTATGAAGCCAAGAGGTGTGGCAATGCCTAGACATGTTCTTGGATGCCGCCGAGTGGAGGCGGCATTATTGTTATTGCTCTGGGCGACATCGATGCCCCCGTTCCTGGCAGTTCCTGTCTCCGTTCCCCAGAGACTCCTTTTTGGGCAGTCATAACTGGTTTTTCCTATACCCAAGCACTGACTTTAATTATCTTTGCTTTGCATGGATTTTTCGAGATTCATAATATTAATATTTTACATATCAGAAGTTTCAAATAACCAAAAAGAGACAAAATTTAAAGCATGCAAAAATATATTCAAAGAATGTTTTTTTTTTGTTTAAAATAAAGTCGAGATAGTAGCAGACTGGCTGAAATATCTAAATCTCGGCTGCTGAGGCTGTTCCAGAATTTATATACTTACTTTTGGCCACTTTTAATGGGTTCACATTAACTCAGAGAACAAAATTTCGAAATTTGATAGTGTCCTAAGCGCTCAGCTTGCAGTGTGTGAGTTGCTTAGAACAAGTTTTTGGTTATTTTTAATTGCATTTTAGTTGTGCAAGCAAAGCGAAACGGTTTGTTAAGCATAGCGTGTGATAGGGTAGAGTGGAGAGGGGAGAGGGGAGAGGAGGGGAGTCATAGTTCTGGCTAAAAGTGTTATGGGCTGGCCTGGCCAGAGAGCTGTGCAAAACTCGGAACTGCAACTAGCAGCAATGCACTTGGCTGGCATCCCTGAGGCACTTGAGCATCTTTCACTTTACGCTTTCTTAACTTTAGCCACAATTCAAGCCAGCCCACAAAGGCAGCAGCGAGGCAGCATAATGACTGCGATAAGTCATTAAGTAGCTCACTCAGCACCAGAAATGCTCAAAAGTCAACATAAGCCGCAGAGGGCGGAGCAAACATTAGAACTCTGAATATTGCTATTGCCACACTTGGTGGCAGGCGGAGAAGGGCTTATGTAAGTAGTGAATGCATTGCTGACTTATCCCTTTAAGTAAAATAGATGATCAATTTAAAATCGATTTCCACAATTTGTTCAATTGCAGAAAGTGTTGAAATCAGCGAACTTCTGTTTTGTATCATAGATTTAACTCGAAAGTAAATTCCTGGTAGCCTCCTGCAGATCGGTTAATGATTTTTTCAACTACCTTGCTTCCAAAAATCTGAAAGTTCTACAAAATCAGCAAAATCGACAAAGTGAACAGTTGGTTGCACATTTGTTAACCAGAATAACCAGCTTTTGTTTTCAGTGTAGGTAAGTTGTGGCGATTGTAAATGAAACGAGTATTTGCCAAAAAGTAAAAAAACGCAAAAAAGCAACTGGAAATTTGATGCCACTTAACTATCTCAGATAAAACTGCGCTCATTGTTCGTTTTCATAACTCACTCCTTAAATGTGAGCTGTCTTTGTTTTATATATATACTGCTAGCTGCCATAATAAGTCCTTGCTCTATAATAATTTCACATGTCAGCTAAATTGCCTGATTCTAGCTCTCTTTCTCCTGTCGACAATATGTGCGCTTTGGGAAGCCCATCAAAAGTCAGGCTCTAAATGCATCAGAACAATAAATTGAAAACGTTGGCACAGCTCTAAAAGTACAATGGAGAAAAATAATGAAAAGGAGCAGATAACTTGGGGTATATATATAGTAGAGATAATGCCCAATGTCTTTCGATTCCATAGTTATTATACGAGCTATAATGATGATAAAAATAATTACAGCACTTTGAATGCAAATAAATAAAAATATGAACAATCAAAAACATATATTTAATTAATGCATTTGCCAAGTATCTTTTCATATAACATTCTTAGTAAAATAATTATATTTTTCCAAAACACTTCATGCATTAAAAAACTTGAAATATTTGAACGCCGAAGGACAAGTGACTTTAGCTGAGTAGGAACATTAAAATAACTAATGCAAGACTATGCCGAATGTTGTCTTTGATACTTGCTCGCCTTGGTCAGTTTGGGGAGAGGCGTCTGTTCCGGTTTTGTTTCGGTTTGGTTCGTCTGACGGAATGTGTCAAAGGTGGATTTTCACTTCATTTGAACGTCGCTTAGTTTGTTATTAATGGGGTTTTGCAAGTGGCTTTCGCACCTTGGCTGTTGCCTTCGCAAAGAGACTGTCTGTTTGAAGACGTCAGAAATTAAATATTAAATAAATAAACCGAGTGAAAAAAATCTTGAATATTTCTGCAATTCAGTTGCAAATGAAAGCACCTCCTCTGTGGGTCTTCATGCCGCACAGTATTTGTGTGTGTGTGTGTGTGTGTGTCTTTCTTTGCCTTCTGTGGTTCTCTGACTTTGCGACTTTCTGCCTTTCTCTTTTGCAACTCAACTATGTTTGTTGCCTTCCCCAGTTGACATTGATTGACATTTGCCATGGCTTGCATTTGCCGGCAATTATTCACCTTGATTTGATTTCGCATTTTGGCTAACCCTCGTTGCACTCTGCTTACAAAATTGATCAAGCTAGAACTTTGACCTAGTTTCGGTATTCCCATAGCATACTATCTTGCAAAGTTCCAGCTTAGTTTGGGACATGTGCTGTAAACTGTTATTAGAGTCACGCAATTCACCACTTTTCTCCATTGCGATTCGACCTTTTTTGTTGTTGTTGTTCTTGTTGTTTGTGTTGTGTGGGCATTATGTTAATTGTCAAGTTCAAGGTGCACCCATAACATGATAGAAATTTAGAAAAATCACGAAAAGGCTTGGTTTGTGTTACGTAAATAATTTGAATATTTAAAACTTGCGTGACTTTAAATCAAATACGAAAACAAGTTAGAGCCGAGATTTTAATACTCTTGCTCATTTTAAGAATTCAAGAGTTGAAAAATTTATGCATTAATATGTTTTGACACACACTTTTTCTTATCTGTAAAACTGCGGCAGACACTCGAATTTCCATTTCATCTTTGATGTCAGAGCAATAACATTTACTTAACTTAATTAACTTTTCATTAAAAAAAATATAAACCTGACCAATTACCAAATACACCCAAAAAATCTGTGCAAAATAGCTACTTATTTTTGGTCCTTCGTCGCAAAATAGCTGCAGTTGTGAAATTGAACAAAATCCTTGACCCATTTTGGCAACAATCAGATAGACAGAGTGAGAGATAACATATTGCAATGTTATATGTCCTATTGTAATTTACATGATAAGGGTTTCACTTTCGACCTGGCTCGCATGTCACTCGTGGGTAACAAGTTGAAATTACATTCAGACAACTGCATTTGTATTGTGTTGCTGTTGCCCTTAACTATGTCAACTATGTGATGCATTCAACCGGCAACAGTTTTAGAGCCTTTTGTATATATATTTATATATATATTTTTGGACTTAAACTTTCAACACAATTTCTATAGTAGAAAGCACTGATCTGGAATTTATTTTATGTGCCCGATGACTTCATTAAGTTCTTGTCGTAGTTGAAGTTGCTTTATTATTTGCTGGCGTACGAAAATAGTTAAAGTTGCTCCTACCTGGGCGTACCTGTAACGGGAACGGGAGTGGGAGTGGGTGGCTGGTTGAGTGAATGCCCCATTCAGAGGAGCGTGCACATACGTGTCTGAAATTTGTGTTCGTTAGGCAATTGTTAAATCGATTTTTGTAGGTTTTTGTTTTGTTTGGTTTCTTAACGAGCATTTCGATGTCTGACATTTGACATTTCCTGAACTTCAGACGTTATCATTGCATTACTCACTAAAACTAAAATTATAAATCTATAACTTATGAAAAACTTTGTGATGATTTTAATGGATTTCGCGCATAAAAAATCTATTTATTCACCAAATGTTATTATTTGTAGATGTAAGTAAAATTTTGTACTTTTTGTACTAGGGGACAAGTCAGGTACTCTCGATGAGAGCACTCTTAGTTATTTATTCTGAGTCTTATGTAAAATATTTTTATATTTTCGGCATCCACAAACATCTGCTGTATCTGCTGTAATATATTCATTCTGTGTTATTTGTGTGTGTGTGTGTGTGCATTAATATTAATATTATTATTTATATTAATATTAATGCATGTTAATCAAAATTCTTAATGTACAGATGGCTTTCACAGATTTCATTGTCAACAACAGATGTTTTTATTAATTTTGCCGAGAGCCAGGACTCTTATGAGCATCAGTCAGGATATCCATATTAAGCTGAAGGACATGGATATACAATTTAATAGAGTGTGGTTATTAAAGAAGCCTTGGCCTCGTTTAGTGCCTAGCTAGAGTTCATATTTAACTAAGTATTAAGTTCCTCAAAGTCTATTTCTGGAGGTTTCCAAGTATTCGATTTCTGTTGCCGAATAATGTTAAAATTTAAATGCAGGCCATCAATTTAAGTTGATAATAATAATAATAATTAATAATAATAATAATAATGATTAATAATAATGATTAATAATTATTTTCCAATTGATGCTGCTCTTATTTAAGAGGTGATCATATTACACGAGTTAGGTTTTTACACGATTAGCAACAGGGCAACAGCCACTAGGCCATTATGTATTGCAGTTTAAGCCAACACACAAAATACGTTAAGTACACATTATTACCAGTACACTTTATTGCCAATTCATAAATTATGAAAACAATATTTTTAATGAGTATTACTTGCTCTTAAGACTAGCGTTCTTCATTTATCATGATCATCTTTCTGTTGTTCATTTAATTCAATTGAGACTTAAATTTACCAAATGTTGCATGGAATATGCACAATGAATATGCTAATTGGCTTCTTAAACTGTCCGTTGCCCCCATTTTAATGCCGTGATTGAGTTGTGAACAGATGTGAGTTTATATTTGTATATTGATGGGGAATCTTAACACAGTTGCCGAGATCAAAAGTCGAACAGAAATTGGCAGCAACAAATGAATTAAGAAAAGCAGCGCAAAACTACTTAAAAAGAGCTAAATCTATGGAAATCAATAGTGTGAAATATTTTGAATGCTTAGCTAAAAATACATATCAATAAACATTTACGGTTAGCTGAACTAGAACTAGCTTCTCTTTGTAGGTCAGATCTAATGGAAGCCAACGTCCAACGATTTATCAATTTAATGATATCCAGCACAATACGAATATATATATATATATGTATGTGACTAAAAGCTGGTAAAATGTTTGCCTTAAACACATATTTACATAAGTTGTGTGCCGGCTCAGAAAATCGAATAAAAGCAAAAGTGGCCAAGTTTTCTCTTATGTGCTCTTATGTGGCTCACGTGTTGCTTGAGGCCTTGAACCTCACATGTGCACCTTCCACCAATCGATAGACAAACACACAAAAAAAAAAAAAAACAACTTTGGTCATTAGCTCAGCTCAGCTGAGTTCAGCTGAGTTCTGATTTCGGAAACACTACCGTTAATCATGCTTACGTGTCTATGTTTTCATATATTTCTAATATAATTACATTTACATACTTTTAGATATATGCGTGACCCATTGGAAACCTTCGGAGCTAAGCAGACACATATTTCCATATCATTTGCAGTCTCTGCTTAAATTAATTTTTATTTTGTAATATTTTGGGGGGCAGACTTTAACACAGAGACTTGAGAGACTACCTACTAAATATAAGTTATTAATGGCTAAAAATGGTCAAAAGAAAAATATGCATATTTAAAGATTGTCTGCGTATAAAATAATTAAAAATAAAATAAACTTTATTTAAGATTGTTTTTAAGAATGTTTTTGATTATTGCAATTATCTATTGAAATAAATTAAGTTTATAATTAAAAGCAGCACACATATGTATGTAGGTAATTGTAGGAATGATATTTGTAAGTACTTACAAAGGTCTTAGTTAGTCTTAAGCTATTAGGTTCTCAGCGTAAAGCCAACTTTATGATTAAGTTATTATGTTGTATTAAAAACAATAGCGTTTTTCTATAACTGAAGATAACATTATAAAAGTACTTCAATTATTATGTGCATTCCAAAGCTGCTTGCAGAACACAATATTTAGGTAAAGTCGAGTCGAGTACCAACAAAAAAAAAAGGTGGCAAATGCGAAGTTTATGTTGACTTTGTCAGGCTTTGGCTCTGCCACTTTTCAAATGGGTAATTAGCATTTAACTGGATTTGTTGGTGAAATGCCATGGATGCAGCTGTGAACCTCAACTTTTTTGAGGCTTTCATGGCTTTAGCTGACATAAGCTGATAAAGTTGATTAATTGCCTGGGGACAGGCAACCAGAGTGAGCGCTTGTAAAAGTTGTTTATGGAAATGGAGTTTATTTATGAGTACTAAAGTACTCTTATTTCATTGCTAAAGTTAACAGAAAACCAACTCTTGTTGTAATATTATATTTTTGTTGCTCAATTTTCAATTGGATATGCTTTTTATGCTTTTGCTTTGGGCTATTTTAAATTCTTTGCTCAAGTTTTCAATTTTTACACATTTTGTTGCGAATTTTCATTGCGTATTTTCTCGTGCGCATTTATTAAATATAATTTTCTCAACGTTTTTTCCTGCTGTTGTTCGCCAGCGACAATTATGCACATTCACAAGTGTGTATAAATAAACCAAAAGCAGCCACATACATATACATATGCACATACATATGCACTACAAACGCGTGCTTGGTCAACGAAGCGTAATCGCTAGAGATGAGCACGGGCCGCTCATTTTTTTTTTCTTTTGCCTGGAGTTCATTGTTCTGCAGTTGAGTTTTGGGCAGGTCGCGCTCTGATCACAATCGGCTTAAAATTGGGATGCCACGAGAATTTGTTATGGTTTATAAATATTGCAGTTTTTTTAATAATCAGGGCGACATCCACTACAATAATGTTAGGTCTACTTCAACTCAAGCTTGTGCAAAAAGTTTTCTTTTCCGTTTACATTTTGGTGCTACAATTTTGGAAAGCGCAAGAATTTTCCATTTTAAAAGCTATCAAAAATAAATACCAAATTTCAGATGATAAAAAAAGCAACAATGTATATTTCTGCTAATGCAAACTAGATCATAAAGATATCTTGCAGCTAATTTAGTACTTCCTTGTGGACTGTGAATCATCGCCACACCTGCTTAGCTCCTTGGCTGTAAACTGATTGCTTATCATGAGGCAGCACTCCCGATTATGGCTTGAACAAATAAACAATTTTATTTAATTTAAAACTGTTTCATTAAATCTAGGTAAATACTGAAGTGAAACTTTTAAGTGGCTCGCAATGGAAAATATATTTAAAGTGTCGATTTGAGTTTTGCGTAACTACAAAAAAGAAGACAATTAAAATAGAAAACAACTCTTGTAAATAAACAGCCAAAACAAAATGAAATCTTAGATAATCTTGTGTGGGTTTTGTTTTGTAATATTTGTGTACTCATAAATATGAAGAGGAACTCAAGTCGGCACTTATCAGCTTTAAGTTGTGGGATCGAGACTTGAGATTGGAGTTTGCAGCAAGATGTGAAATCGAAAACTTCGAAATGCAATTTGCGTAAAGCAAATTTAGTTTTTCGGCAGTTTATCTCCAGTTTATAAAAGTATTTAATCTTGTTTAAATTCGTAATAAACTTTATATGCTGGATTCAGGTAGTATAGGTAGTATTAAGGAATAAAGCCGTTTAATCTTCTTTAAATATATAATAAATTTTAAATATGAGCAACAATTTTGCCTTGTTTTGTGGGCTTTGCTAGGAATAAACTAATAAATGGTATATCGGTTTCCAATTTAGTGTATATAAAATCATATTCTATACTAAAAGTATAGCAATTATAGATTTGTGGGTGGAGCAGCTAGATTGCTCTCTAATCTATCTCCCAAAAATTTAGTGACTCGCAAAACACAAAAACTGAGGATGAAAGAGTCGTTTCCGCTTAAAAATCGATTTATCAACCCCCCCTAGAAAGAAGTACCCAATCTTAATACTTTGTCTCTTACTTCAAGGGTGTCAAGTAGAAGTTCCGTGCAGACGGAATGACAAATTGTTTTCCGGACTTTTACCTTCGGTATTTGGAGGCGAATTCCTTTGAGATGGAATTGTGTTGCCAGAATAATGAAGTTTGCTCAAATTGTGGCAATTGGCCTATGTGGAGATGTAAATGTTGCAAGTGTGACAACAATTAACCAGATTTGTTCGCAGAGTGAATTATTATTATTATTATTATTGTTATTATTAATATTATTATTGTTACTATTATTATTCTTATTCTTATCAAACATTCCAATTTTTAATATAAAAGTCCCAAAAATCGCAAGAGCTTTGTGCAATTGCTTGCAAGCAATAACATATATATATAGTTTATTATAGTATATAGTATATAGTATAGTATATAGTACGTATATAAAAATACAAATACTATCGATGTTGCCATCTTTAGTTTATCAGCACATCATAAATATAGATTCTACCCAATGATATATTGTTTTGTATCTATTGGAATCGCAAAAGTCAGACAGAAATGGATATAAGAATAGATCAGTAAAAATGGTATACTAAGGTTTCTAAAAGGTATTCATATTACCCAAGGTAATGGTAATATTTACTTGAAAAATGATGATATCTGATATCTGTGCATGTATTTGTTTTTACATAGGAATTAAATTAGTATCTAGATTGTTTGTTCAACGGTTGACTGTGTTTGCAAACGCCACAAAATCATTAGTTGCAGCTTGCTTTGGTGTGGCTGATTGCTCGTTGCCGATTATATTGCTGATAATGCTGGCGATGGTGGTAATGATGCACACGGGCGTTGACAATACAAATGGGCGTGATAATTGAGTGGGTGGCACGAATTTGTTAGCATTTTCATGTGATACATATATGTATGTATATAAGCAGTAGTCCAGCAGAGCAATAACAATAACATTTATAGTATATTCACTTAGATCTTAGATAAACAAATGCTTGTTGCTTAATTATAGTGATAGTATTATTATTACGATACCATTATCGACGACGACTCAAAACAATATCGCAAATGTTGGCGATTAAATATGCTATCGTCATCAGATTATTAGCAGAATTGTTTTTTATTTGATGCATTTCGTGGGAGTAGGCTATTTATTAAAATTATCTGAGATACAATTATCAATTTGTAAACGTGGCAGCCAATTATAATAATTGAGTTGTTTATTTAACTTAATTGAATGCCATTTTGCGGTGACCTTTGCTATTGATGTGGCACAGTGAGCTTCACGCATCTTGCACAACTATTATGCTGTTTATTGTAGATACTTGTGCTAATTAAGTTTATAACACTCTCGACTCTTTTTTCTGTTTTGTTTCAGTGAATCCAATGTGCGTATTGTGCTGCTAGTACGGGATCCGCGGGGCACAATGCAATCGCGTCGCCATCGCATCTGGTGCGGCGGCAATGAGGACTGCGAGGAGCCGGCACTGGTCTGCCAGGATCTGGTCGACGACTACAAGACAGCTGACAAGCTGCTCAAGGCGTATCCAACGCGTTTTAGGTGAGTTGTGTAGCCTGTCCCCACTAAAAATGAATAGTTGGGCAACTATATATAACAGTAAAATATATGTATATATATATATTCTTGATCAGTTAATATATTTTCTTAATTACTATATTTTTTTCTTATAGAACTTTGCGATATGAGGATTTGTCACTGAATCCGTATGATATGACCCAGGATATTTTGCAGTTTTACGGCTTGCCTTTTGATCCTGCTGTCGAGGACTTCCTGGATACACACACAAAGGAGAACAAAGGTGGCGTTAGTTCCACATATCGTGATTCCAGATCGGCCCCATTCCACTGGAAGCAGGATCTCAAGGCAGATGAGGTGAGTGTGTGTGTGTGTAGCAATCCTAAAAATCATTATGATTTAATTGTCTATATTTTTTTTGTTGTAGATCAAGCAAATTCAGGACGTTTGCGTGGAGGCAATGGATTTGTGGGGCTATCGACGCATGGCCAATTTCAGCAATTTTGCTATGGTGCAGCAGAGCTTCGATCCGATTGTGTTGCCGCCACCGTTTACGTGAATCGTGTAATTCTGTGCGAACTGATAACGATAACTAATTCTTCTACTTGGTACATTTTGTTGTGATATCGTCGTGTTGAGCGAGCAAAAACAAATTATATAGAAAAGCATTAGCTAACGGGTTTTTTGTAGCGGGCACACATATATTTTGTTGCTAAACACGCAAAACACACACTTACTGAGCAATAGTTAATAATAATATATATACCAGATACGAAATACTATAAATATATATACACGATACATACACGATATGACTTATACAATATATAATGCGATAATTTTAGTAATTGGCGAATTTTGTGTAGCGTAAAAGATCGAATATCACATTTTTTATATATTTAGGCATAGCATTTAAGTAATTGGCAACTAACAACTGGCAACTAACAACTGGCAACTGACAACTGGCAACTAACAACTGGCAACTGACAACTGAGACAACTTCAGCTACTATACTTCTACAAAGCACAGGTTGCTGGCGTTGTTCTTTACTTGGCTTTATTCTCAGTATAAATTATACAACTAATATTTTGTAATCTTCTGCTTATAGAAAAAAAAGAAAAAAACAAATGCAATCGCAAAGAAAAAGAAGAGAAATCCAGTGATTTAGCAACTAAATACAAGAAAAACGTATCAGCAGTAATTAAAAAATACATTTAGAAATTTAGACACATTATCAAGCACAAATACACACACACACACAAAATGTTAAAACAACACACAAGTTTTTCAAAAATGTTGTGCAATAATAAATTAAAGAACAAGCAAAAAAACAAGCAAAGAAAAAATCAAAATTTGTTCATCAACTAAAAAAATGGCTGCTAAAAAATGGCTGCTAATAAAATTTAGACGTGAATTTGGCATAGCAAAATTATCGTATTATGGAAAGTGTAGAGCAATGAGCACTCGACTCCTAAGCATAAGTTTAAGTGTACATTATTTTAATAATATATTTAATAATAATAATTACAATATTTACGGTTATTTATTTGTAATTAAAATTGTAATTTACATGTAATATATATTTTGTGTCAATACTTTTTTTTTAAAGTTAAGTTGAACTTGTTTTGAATCAATGTTGAATACAAAGACCAGCAATGTGTGTTAAGGAACAGAAGTTAATTAAATTAATACCAAAACAATGAAATATTATTTAACAAAACAAATCCGGCAATATTTGCATAATAATATACAATAAAATGAACTAATTAGCAATGGAATAAAGAGAAAAACATTAAATATTGATTACTAAATTATGCAATTGAGTTTTGCTCCAATTTTTAGACTATTTCAGAGAATTTCAAAATAAATAATAATCTCATACTTCATACACCTGCTTCAACTCAAACCGTGGCAATATATGAAGTAATGGAAAACTTTGGAATACAAATTGTTGAGATAATTTGTTAAAGAATCTCACATGTATAAATAAACTTATTTTACTCATAATCAAAAGTCTAATCGATCTAGAGATGCCCGAATCGAAAAGTCGTTTCCGTATACCATAATTTGTTCCTATCTTCAATCCATTCATTTTTTTATTTTCATTGATTTATTGCAGACAGTAAGTAAATTATATGGGAGTATCGTAATCGTTTACCATGTAATGTTATTCTCAAATCGTACAGTTCCTTATTTCAGTAATAATATCTTTATCTTTCTGTTTGTTAGTGATCATAATTTTTTTTAGATAGAGCTGGTATTAATTGATTTTATTGTAGATATCGAAAATTGGTATTAGAAATTGGAAAACTTTATATGTGATGATAATGCAATTTTGTTCATAAGGAACAGAGTGCTATTCAGACAGGGTGGCATTAATGGTAAGTGACTGTGCCCTCTGACTGGAAGCTATCGAAGCATTGATCGATAATATGTCGCTGAAAGAGCGACGCGTTCACATTCGCGACGGTGAGCTAGGAAAATCCAATGTTGATCGGAGCGATAGAAATGTAGAGGACAGTTAACAACAACAACAACTTCTCGGAACCATCAATGTCCGGGATTGAGACTAAGAAACTAGATGCACTCACACTAAATGTAAGGAAGCTGTTTAAAACAGCTAAGAGAAGATGGGAAATTATGTGCTACATATTATTACAGTTAAGGATCTCTTTAATACCGAATTGTCATTTAATCTCCATATGTGCACATTTGTAAATCCGACGAAGGGTGCACTAGGCGTTATTAAGTGTTGTTGAACAGAGTTTCAAGACCCTTTCACCACCACATTTGCCCTATGTTGTCCTATTCTTTACTCTGTCCTATTTCTGAATTCCGCTCATATTTGGTTTAGGAGCAATTCAATGTGTTTGCGTTAAATTGGATCCAAATTTTCGTAGGTTCTTCTTCCCTTTGGATTGTCTTAACTTTAATGTTCCCAGCAGGCCTGTTAAGCGAGTTTATCTCTAGTAAATTTATCTTCTTTCTCTCTCTATCTTTCTCTCTCTCACATCTCCTCTTTTGATCTCGTTATATTGTTAACATTCTACTTTCTGTATATTACTTATCTCTAATCATTAAAATTTGTGGCAGTATTGGATTATTTCTGGGGTTTCCCAAGTCTAAGTTTTTGAACTGCACTTAGTTTACAATAAATAAATAAATAAATATATTCAATTAAGTTCAATTGGTTTTTAAAGCTTATGCTCTTCAAATATTTAAAAATAGGTGTAATAAATAAATAAAATAAACAAATAAGTTAACAACAAGCTTGAGCTGCTTAATGCTACAAGCGGACCGTTAATTTCAGCCACTAGTGTATTTTATCCAACCGCATAACCAAAACATGAAAGCATCGCGAGCTTTGACTGGTGTCAGCAGAAGGTTTTGCACGAACCGTTTACCGTTTATATGCACAAAGCACGAACGATTTGTTAA
Organism: Drosophila trichaetosa; assembly: GCA_035043205.1. Taxonomy (NCBI): domain Eukaryota; kingdom Metazoa; phylum Arthropoda; class Insecta; order Diptera; family Drosophilidae; genus Drosophila; species Drosophila trichaetosa. Next base: position 2,917,108 of record JAWNNE010000535.1, on the reverse strand, counting down.
AAAATAAATGTTTGTTACTCAAAGAAAATATACTTAAAACATTGGCTAGGACATACTTATTTCTTAGGATTTGAATTGATTAAAACGGGTTTATTTAATAGTAATCAGCGCGCTCATTTTTTTTACTTATAGCTCTATGTTATGAAAATTATTAAATGGTTGACACAATGTCAATTAAATTTTTTTTGCATTATGGATTGACTTATTTTATTGGAAGTGCGTTAGTTTAGGTAATGAATAGTGGGGCAAGACTGCTGTCTGACTGCTCGCATAAATACAATTATTAATTTAATGCAAAAAATCGCAAACTTGATATACTTTCCAAGTTAATATTGTGTTTATTCGCCTTCTATAAGCAGGCAAATTCTTAACTAAATTTTACTGAAAGGATAGATTTCTTCTAAGAGCAAGACCAAATACTTTTGAAACACACTCTTGCCCTTTCGGAAACTTTGAAAATAGCTATACATATTTTAATTTTTTTCGATTCGAATCAATAAGTCTTTTTTCTAATTATTTTGAGCTACTATTGCTTTGGCGCTCTCTCCGAAATTGCAAAATTTTTCTTAAATATTATTAAATTCTAGGTTGAAGTAAAACGTCGAACATAAACCTATAAAATAGATAAACCAAACCATGTTTTTGTATCCATAAAATATTCTTTGTTGAAATATTATCATGCATTGCAGTTATAATCAATTAAACATATTTTACTCTTTCCACTCTCTCAGACCAAATTACAAAACGGATTATCTTTCATTTTAAGTGATTAAACCAATCGTCAAATGAGATATGTAAATACAGCTGCAAAATGAAATTTTAGCTGTCGTTTGCTGAATGGGAATTTAACATGGGGAACATTTGAAAGGACATAATCGCAACATTAGCGTGGGATTAAACAAAAGGATGTTGAAAGAACAACCGCCACCGGTTTTAGGGCAGAATAAGCGCCGCCCGCAATAGTTTTACCTATTTCATTAGCTGCTAAGCGAAAAGGTGCCCAAAATTCTAAGCGCCGCCTACCACAAGTGAGTGTGTGTGCTTGTGTGCGTGGGTAGACCAGAAGCAGTAACAACAACAACAACAACATTAACTGGCTAAATCAAACGCCAGCGAATGGCAGGCGACTACCACAGCTTTAAATCAGCGCGACCTCGCCTGAGTGACGTCAAAGCAGCCTCTGCTGTGTGCTGCGTGGGCGCCGACAGGAGCTTTTTGTTCAGTCGAGACAGCAACCAAAACAGCCAGTTGCGAAGCTTTCATTGAAAGCGCAACAGGAGCCCATCAGCTGAAGTTGAAAGAGTCGGCGTGCGTGCGTGCGTGCGTTCGGCTCCGGTTCGCTATAAAACAAGTGGCCATCGTCGTTAGCGTTGCATTCGTTTCGTGCGCGTCGAACCAAGCAACCCAACCAACAAGCAGCCAGCTGCTCTAAGGGGTTTAAGAAAACAGTTTTCAAAACAGTTAATTGTGATCTCTCATTGGATTTGCTCTGTCAATTAAGCTTCAGTCAAATTAATCCATTTTTAAATGCAAAAAACATATTTTCCTCTTGTTTGACATTTAATTGGAAAAGATTTTGAAATACTATTTACGTGAGTTTTTCAGCGTGTATTTTGCACACAAAACACGTCATCGTAATTATTTGTGAAGCCAAATCTGATAGATTTCATCAACTCCAGCGCTGATAACGAATAAAAAGTTAATAAAATCGCCGTATCGCGCTGCAAACAGTTAACGCGAGTTTATCTAATTCGCATTTAATTTAATTGTCGCATTGGCTGTCAGCAAAACAACAGAGAGCAAGCACGTGAGTCAAATATATTCTTATTTTGTTCCGCTATTTTATTATCGAAAAACCCCTTAAATTTATACCCAATTCCATTTTTTTTTTTTGTTCCGTTAGTAATATTTTGTATATCTGTGTTTCAATAGTGAGTCGAGACGGTTCTTTCACTTTCAAATTATACAATCCATTCAGAAGGATGTCGAAAATTTCGTAAAATCGTTTCGCTCTATTCGCTTTGATAATAAGTGACTAAACAAGTACCCAAAATAGAGAGAGAAAAATAAAGACATAAATATATATAACAACAGAATGATGGATATCCTACAAATTAAACTAGTATCCTAGGTCAGTCAAATTATTTTAAAATAAAACCGTAATTCGTTTTTAAAACCCTGGAAAGTTCGTCTGACCTCATACTATACTTTTGAATGAGCACAACTCCCTCAGTTTTAAAGATATCTTGTTGATACTTCCACATACCTATATATAGTCTGAAGTCACAATATAGGTTGGATCCGAATCGGACCACATAGCTGCCATAGGAACAATCGGTCAGAAAATTGATTTTAAGTTGTGGAATCAAGATAAACTCAGAATATGATGAATATGATGAAATGTAATATTCCTACAATACAATGAACAAAAGAAAAATATTTATTTTTAAACGTACAAAAACATATTAATATTAAGAACTTCAGTTTCAAATTTATGGAATCTAATCGAGACAAAGCCAGTTGTTCTTTTAAGTTTATCTATGATATAAAACAGCTTCTAAATTCCCATTGCAATTCGAAGTAATCAAAAAGTAATAACAAAGAAGAAATCGCTAAACAATTTTGAAGCCATTTCCAAATTGGATAATGTCTGTCGAAGGCCCACATCAAATTTACATCAACGTCTTTTAGGTCATGCTCATAAAATATCAATAATTGTCAATCAATTCTTTTTTTGTTTGTCCACGCACGACAACCCTTGAGTCTAAAGCACTCGAGTCCTTGTGTACATTTCAAATATTTGGCTAATGTTGGGCCACTTTAAGAGCGTAATGCAGGATTGTCCTTTTACCGGATTTGTTTAACGAGTGCTGATGTTAAGTCACTAGATAAAGCGAGTATGTAAACAATAAATAATTTAAAGATTTGGCGTCAACTCACATCCTAAAAGATAAGTTTTATTATTTTATGCATACGTTGGCAGAGAATGTTCAAAATTCCCATAGGCAGTTTTGTATCTGTCTCTCTATCTGCAAATTATTATTAAAAAAAAACAAATTACTTCCTTTTATGATTATGCCTATGCCAAGATACAGCAGACACTTGACATCAGATTTGTGCCACTCGATAAGAACACAACGTGGGCGTGTCGCGCCCCGCTGCCTGTTGTAGTTGCGATGTAATAAGGCGAGGGATAATAACAAAAAAAAATGTAAAACAAACTGAAACAACGGGAATACAAACCAAGTGGAATATGTTCCTTAATACGCCCACACGCACACACATTTACAATAACATTTACACACGCCCACTATCTGATTGCTACTTATGTATTGCAGCAGGTTGTCAGTTGATTTCTGCGACATTTTTCAGAAGAAAAATGTGCATTTGAGATCTGTATAAATTCTAAGAACGTTAAGTGTCCCTAGTTCTTATTAGCCACATGTCTCTGCAATTGACGTCAGAAATGATAATTCTAGTGAAAAAGTCCTACTTATAAAATAATTGCATTCTTATGAGCGCAAATATAGAAACTACTGCGTATCGTTGTTATCTACTTCAAAGTCCTGGAAAAATTCCAAGAAGTATTGCTGCACATAATTCCTAATAAGTGTACCTCACTCGAATGGAACTCATTGATTATTTTTCCAGTGAATAAACCCAACTTAAAAAATAATTGCATACTTTTGCGGGCGAATGCGTATAATAATTTTATTTGCCTTGCAATTAATTGGATATCCGTATATGGCAGGCAATTACTTTTTTTCTTTGACACAGATCCAAATAAGCTGTCTGCCACTGTATACATATATGTTGCAAGCTAAGAATTGTCTTACAAATTTGGTGGCAAATAGATTACACAATAAGTTGACAACATGATAGTCCAAGTAGTCCAAAAATATTAATGCATAAGCGAATATGTTTGATTTGATTCGAATAACTCGCAAGAAATCCATTATTGTACTCCACAGGCACTAAAAATGTGTGAAAAGGGACAGAAATAGGAAATTTTGAAGAAGTTCACGACTTGATAGTTTTATGGGTTTTCGACAGGCTTCCCACAAATTTGGTATCACAGCGTGTCTCCATATAGGACAAATTCCCATATGGCAATAATAAATGACAGTGTAGTTTGTTTAAGTGTATTTCTATTCAAGTGAATTTGTCATTTCGTATGCGAAATGGAGTCCCTTAAGTCCTTCAGCTGTTTCCTGTAATTTAATAATTAATATGCCTCACTTGGTTTTGACTTCAAATAATCAACTATTAAAAGAAGTAAAGTTAAAAATGGCAATCATTAATCATTGCACTAGTTTTGATATAATCTCTGGTCGTCATTGACATTTTGATTTATTTTCCATTTCGCAACCACCTATGACAAATTTATTTGCATACCTGCTTATTATGCGAATACCCGTATCCTGTCATTTGCGCATCCGGCCACACATTTCCGTACTTAGAATTAATGTGAATAATTTGTGTAACAAACTAATGCATAAATTTGCAATATGATCAATGGTAACCAATGTGTCCTAAATTCAAAATCTTTTGTCAGCCAGTGAATCGGCCAGGACAAACTGTTTTACTTATTCAAGCGATTTTCAAAAAGCCTTTTTTGGCATTTTACAGACACATTTTCCAGCAATTATCACGTAATTTTGCATACATTATGGCCATGTCAAAAAGTTTAAATTGATTTGCCCGCAAATTGTTAAATATGCGACAGCGGCGCATTGTGCGTATGCGTAATGTATGTAATATTGATCTGAAGTCGGCAGAAAATATAATGAACATAAAAACAGAAGTGGCCTCAGAAAACACACAATCAATATTCAAGTGCGAATCACAGAATGCCAGACAATATAAGCAAATCGGCGAGGCGACAAGAAGCCGACGGCAAATGTTTTTCCTTGGCTTCAGGCGAATGTCAATGCCACAAATTTGGGGCAACCAAAAAAAACAAAACAAAAACAAAAAAAAACAGTCAAGACAAAAAAACAGTCAAGACGTTTAAGACACAATAATAAGAGCGTACACATTGTTGAGAGCAAACATCTGCCCAACCCAAATCCACCCTGACCAAGTCACATTTGAACTCTGGAATGGTGGTCAATTGACAGCGCCACCTGGCGGTCAGATAATTTATCTTGCCTAAAGCTAATTAGCTTGCCTGTTGCAATTTTCCACCAAATTAAACTGACAGAAAAGGGACAAAGGAAGCAGCAGAGCAGCATAAGAAAGTCGAAATAGAACAAGGCCTAGCAAAAACAAGAATTTGTATTTGTATTTCTATAGTTTAATTAAAATAAGCGAAGAATTACGCAAAACTAATTGGATAGAATTTATATAAGAAAAACAAAATCGCCTAGGTAAATATGCTTATATGAATACAAATATATATATATATATATATATATATATACGTATATGTATGGAAACACATTTAAGATTTAGTCGTCAGGAACCCAACTCAACGCTTACTCACTGACAGCCAAACTGCACAAAATATAATATTTAATTCTAATAAATTCAAACATTCAAATATGCACAGGCTACAAGCAAACAATCAACAGGTGACACTCTGCTTTGGATAGCTGCCAGGCAAAGCTAAGTTGAAATATGAGCTGCGATATAAACACACACACATATATATACATATATTTGCATACTTCTATTAGTTGCAAGGAATATGAATGAGGGGAATGAGGGGAATGAGGGGAATGAGGCTGTCAACGGTGGCGAACGGGTGCAAAACGGGCGACAGACACAAAGAGATAGTAGCTGAAATAGAGTCGCAGAAGTCGCAGGATCTACGGCTGCTTTTGACGTGTCATAAATTCTGGGCCAAGGAGCACGTGTTGATTCCGAGACGACACATGAGACGTTAGCTCATTAATTAAACTGAACTATTTAAGTTGACAGAATGTGCATATTATGTAAGAACAGCTTAGCAAATACAAAATGTAATTAATGGCATTAAATTGGATTATGTTCTGCTATTAATTTTGTTAAATTGGCTAAAGACCATCATTGTATTTTGGCATTAAGCGCAGGTTGTGTGCCAAAATATAGAATTTGAGGTGCAGACAAAGAAATGGATTTTTAAGGACTAAGTTTAGTTTTGAGCCAAGATAGATAAGAAAAGTAATTAATGAATATTTTGAAAGGTAGATGACTGATATATTGAAACATAAATGCCGTTAATTTAATTAACATTTTATGATTTTTAGATAAGGCAGCAATATAATGCAGTAGTCAGATTCGGATTCAGATTCCTTAACTAATATATTAATAATATTTTATAAAATTGCACACATTGAAGTGAAAATTCAAATTATATGTTTGATTTCGAATGCACATCAATGAAGATGAAATTTCAGAACTTGGAAACTACATTTTTTTTGTGTGTTTTCGGCGCTCTTGATAAACAGGGTATTCAAGTGCATTAATCTGCGAGACAATCAGTCAGTCGGACAGTTTTCAGAACGCAGACGCCACATAATAATACTTTATCAGCGTCGAGTGCTTGAAATAGCCCAACAGTTGAGCAGCTTAACTATTTATTAACTGCACAATACAACGCAAATTGGCTTAGACCGCCCTAGCCACGCCCGCACTGTTTGCTGGAAAACTAACAACTCGGTCCATAATCAGCGCAGAGCCATGTAATTTTCATCCTCTGCTAATTTTGCCGGTCAATTTCTTTGTGGTCTGCATCAAAGTGCGACAAATTTGGTGAGGCGACGAAAAAGTTGTCATCAAGTGGATTTGATTTCGTGATTGGTGGCCAACTGTTATCAGTGGACGCAGTACACGTGGCAGCCCTGTGCCGAGATTATAATCTTCGACTAATTAGTTAGCCATTTAATCACAGCCACGCGCTGCCACTCGATGCTGCCAGCCAATTGAACTTGGCTTGTTAACCTGCATCACTGTGGTCATTAAATCAGTTTGACGAGCTGTCAACAACGCACATCGAATTCCATCCTGCCAAGTCAGAGTGCTCGTCAGGCACGCCTGCCTGTTGAGTATTTCCCATTTCCCATGGCGTGTCACGCGGGGCAATTAAGTTTTATCGCTTACATTCAAAACAACATCACGATGCGCTCCGGTCCAGAAACTAAGCACATTACGGCAGTCATGTGTTGGCTGCGTATGTCTGATATCCGAAAACTCAGCCAGCACACTGTGGTTGCACAGCGAGCACCTAACTGAAATTGATGGGTGCTTATTATTGTGGCCGTTATTCTGACCTCAACCAATGCAGCTGGCTATTCGCGGCATGCAACAATTGCAGCAAAGTAAGATGAATTTAAAGAAGTTGATTTTCCTTCTTACTTCTTCTTATTAAAGGGAGCTGACACTTTATGCAGTTAACATTTCCAATTGGAAATATGTAATATGTAGTTACAGTGGGATTACAGTGCTGTTGGGTGGCAACGCTGGTTAACAGCAGCATAAGTATCAATGGAAGAAGAAGAGTAGCAGAAGACAAGCTGAAAGAGAGTTGAGTTCGTGAAGCGCAGCTTTAAGATCATCAATAAGAAGTCGTCAAATTCCCAAGTACAGTTGTCAAGTTGTCGGTGCGTCGGGGCATTAAGTCGTTGCTTTATAGCGTCGAAGATTACGTTGTAAATCCGATGAGTATTGTATATACTGTAATATAATCAGTCATAATCATAATAAGTCCTACATACATATATACATAAATGTTAACAGAAGAGTAAATCCAAAGTAATTATATAATCTTAATCTTAAATAATCGTAAAATATCTTGCATGAGTACTTCTGAAGTCTCCCATTTGACTTTTTCATGTGTGTGAACTGTGTTTTGCCAAATAAACATTTCTCTCTCTCGATTTAGAGAGTTTCTACTACTTTAGCTTTTTTCCATTTTGATCAAATAAAATAAATTAATTGGTCTTATTTAAAACTGTTTTTAATTGCTTCATATTCATTTGCCTTAACCACATTATTATTAATTTACTTAATTTATACATTTTTGGGCAAATTGGCAGACCTTCACTTCCTTGCATCTCATTTTATTAGAAGTCCGAGATTTGATGTCACGCTTAAATGTCATCAAAAACGATGGCGAATTCCACTTTCAATAATTGTAATGAATGAATGCCAAAAGCTGACAAAATTAATTTGTACGGGTTATTGGGCTAATGAGCTAAAACAATTTATATCATCTGTGCTAATTGAGTCCTGGGGTGAGAGGGTACCATTAAGTTGTTCAAATCAATAACTAATGCAGATGAAAGCATTTTTAACTTCAACAGGAATATTTATTCTTAATTATAATCTTAGATTGAAAACCATTAATATATAGAGACATTATACTATATAATAAAAAAAGACATATTATATAATAAGAATCGGACACTAAACATGTGTCCAGGGTATATGCTAGTCGGACACTCGCACTTGTTTTTAATTCAAGATTTATTTACAAATATAAATTATGCCTTTATAATTTTGCGTCACATCAAGTGTTGATGAGACGGCCAATTAATTAGCTAATGAATTTCCATTTTGTGCGGCAGGATAACTTTTGTGTACAGGCGTCCTGAAAGCATTTACCTGCAGTCTGTTTCATTTAACGCCAGCCCAGCAGCAGAGTCCCTGTCCACCACCACCAGCCGCAGGACAAACACAGGCCTATCAGAGGGGCGGCGAGCCTTTCGGCCCGACAACGGCATTTGACTTCCTCACATTTCTGCCAAGTAATTAAGTCAAGAGCGCTTAAAAAATTCAAATGTTGTGCACGGGTCATAAATTTGCAGCTGGGGATGCCAGTTTTGTAGCATAGTGTTGGCATTTAATATTTATGTACTTAGACTTAGGCTCATTAGCGCACACAGAAAGAGAACAGTCGAAACAATGCGGCCAAATTGGCTAGGCGCTATACAACCTTCCATTGTTACCTGTTTGAGTACCCTAGCAAAGGGTAATTTGTCGAAAGGAGTGTGCGTCAAAGGAGACGTCTCCTTGCGTCCCCATTTCGTATGTATACCAAACACCTGCTGGACGTATTTTTCGAAAAACTCTTTAGTTTTTGCACAGTTTTTCGATTTGAAAACAAGCCAGTTCGTAAAATTATCAGATCTGATTATATGTTTATCAGAAATTTCGAAGAAAATCCTTTCATGGGATGGCGTCCAATTGGAGCCATAGAATAAAAATGGTTGCTCAGATTAATCAAGACATAAAGCAAAATCAAAAATCAACCTGTACCAAAACCCCTGCAAAACACGATGCTCAAAAAATATGCAATGTGGTCAATTGACTGGCCGGGATGAGCTGGTGGGCTCAACAGGTTGGCTATGGCTGTTATATCCTGACTGCACATCCTCGTAAATCAATCAGACGCATTGCAACATTTTAATCTAAAGCACAACAGCAGAGCAGAGCAGGTCAGGTCAGGTTAGCGCAGCTCAGCTCAAATGTCGCCGTGCGCCAATTGTTTCCAACACTTGCCACATTCGAGATGCGGCCTTTGGGGTCACGGTGAAAACGAGCTCCGTTATCCACATGCAACACTTTCAACCTGACAGTGTTGCGTAGGTGTGGGCACTCAAACTCATACGTATATATATACTGTCGATACTCGTCACAACGTGAGTGTAATTGATGCTTGTTGTTTGATGGGTCAACTCTGGCCACAAGCACCACAATCATTCATCACAGGAGCCCCACAGAAGGGGCTTGAGTGCGTGAAACATGAGCAAATCGGCCATAAATCTTGCGCTTGATTTTTAAATAATAAAATTAAAGAATAACAATAACAATAACAATAACATCATCAAATATTGCTGACTCAGTTTATTGATACTGAATACCAATGAAATTGTCAATGATCCTTTTTCATTTTATTATTATCAAGGTATGTTTACAGTAAAAATGTGAACTCTTTTTTGTTATTGCCGTCCAAAGTGTTGAAGTTTGTATACCTACTATATTTGTACAAATATATTTTTTATGGCATATCAAATTAAAATGGCGCAGATTCCATTATTCAGTTGCGATATGCAAAACAAATAATATTGGACTCATACACATGGATTTAAATGTGAGTGTGTGTGTGTGTGTGTGTGTTGTGGCATGTTACAATCAATGTTGCACTGCGTAGCCTTGGAAAAAATACATTAATATGCGACTTTTTATAACTCAAAGATATTTAGGCTTGGACTTGTTTTATGATAAAAAGTTACTGCAATAAAAAAGTTAAATATTTGAAAATTACAAAACAGATTTGATTTTAGCCAAAAATGTTTTGATTGCATTCTACAAAAACCATATTTTGCCTAAACATTTATTTTTTATTAAACATTGTATTGTTTAAATATTTGTGTCTTATAAAATGCACATTTTTGCTGAAAACACACATCAAAACATGTTTGATTGAATATTCAAGAGTGTTTTGTTTTTTACCCAAACAATACGAAATTTGATGGCCACGCCCACTCTTGCCTAACCAGTAAAATATTGAAAACTAGTTATTTATTGGCCTCACTTTTTACTCAATTTTAGAGCTAAAGGCACCAAATTTAAAATTCAACTTCCACTCATATTTGATCAGCTAACAGGGTATTCCACAGTCGGTCTCGCTCGACTGCAAAAATCTCACAAATATTTTCATTTGATGCGTTAGAAATTTAAAGTTTCCTCTTGTGCTGCATATCTAATTTTCTTCTTCTTCTATGGCTACTGTCCCCTATATCCCTGTGTACGCCTGTGTACGTAGTTCGTATAACTTCTATTAAGGAAAGAATTTCAAATTTTGATTCATTTTCATATAGACTTTATCGCTTGCTGAACTGCATAAAACAAGTAGCCCAAACAAAACAAGACAATTAATAGATAAAGCTGCGCGTTATTAGATAAACCATCGAATACAATATTCTCACTAACATATATCTACATATTTGTCTGTAATCACAGCTTTATCTAGTTATGTGAGTGCATAGCACAGATAAGGCAAGTTTATTACGTGTTTTATGCGAGACCCACTCAAATGCTGCGCATTATTGTTCTTAATGTATCCCCCCGTCAAATCGCCCCAATTGCTACTTATTACAACAATATTGTGTATTTTTAGATAGACGATGCTCGTTCATATTAATGAGCAGCTAGTAGTTGGCCTGGCATTATAGTATTTCTAATCAAAACAGTGACGTTAATTTCAGATTAATTATTTCTAAACATTTTCCACGCAGCTGCCAGCTGAGAGACTAACTCAATTAGCGAGTTCTGCAACACTTCTCATTCATTGTGCAAAAACTTCATTTACAGCCTTGAGCAAAATTCGTTACAATAATTGGAAACCTTGCTTAATAGAAAATAAATACATTTACTTCTTGCAATATTTCTCAAAATACAGTGAAGTTGATTAATGATTTTCTGCGTCGGTTAAAATTGGTTGCGTTGGGCTTGGTGATAGTTCAGAGTAGTTTATCCGAGTCGTTGGCCAAACAGGACCTTTTTGGCACCGTTTTTAATCGCGTCAGCATGTATTTGTAATTTAGGATGTCACCTGTGTCAACTGTGTTAATTGTTGCTGTTAGGGTGTTTCTCATTAGTCGACAAAGTTGCTCTTCCCAAAAGTTCTTAAGGGGAGTATATGGAGGCTCTAGGCCAGAGCGTAACTAGGAGTTGTTCGTAGAACGCCTTTGATGGTCAGTTCAGCAGCCAACTTTTTGAAGACCCAGAAGTTCTTCTTAAGAAAAGAAAAAAAAAAACGTCATTAGACATTCAGAAAAGAGGTAAACAGCAATTTTGTATTTGTCTTAAGGCATTTTCCACTTAACTTTACTTCTAAAATTTAGGAAAAGCAAATATTTGCATGGTTTTCATTTCATGCTTGATTGGGCGGCTCATTATGGCCCTGTCTTAACTTGATTTAATCGAGCGTTAAGGCAAAAACATTGGTTGCAAATTTTAAAAATTGAAGTGTAATTAAAATTTTGGAATTTGTTCTCGAAACAACGCAGAAATTACTTACAATAATGTATAATAATATTACTCGAATTATTTTAAAGTTAATCTTTTGCATTTCATAAATGTTATTTATTTTATTATTTTAAATTTTAAATTTTGGGATTCAAGAGCCGTGTGAATGAGTTCAATGATTTGAAACCTTCTAATTACAAATAATTCATCTGTTTTCTGTTTTGCTCTTTTTTCTGCACAACCGCTCCCCAAAATTATCTTATGTTTGCCACAGTTTTTGTTTAAATATATGTATATATATATATATATATATATATATATATATATATTTTGAATGCCAGACAGCCAGTGAAGCCAAGCATAAATCAAGCTGGAATGCCTTGCTCCGGCTTCTCCTCCCAAACTTGCGTTATTTAGACAGACGCGCCTCACGAGACGTTACATAAATCAAAGAAGGACCTTCGGATAAGATGTATGCAGGATTTGCTAAGCACTTAACGAGGATTTAACGGCACGCCCACATTTATATTGTGATGATTATGAGCTGCCATCTAAATTGTATCAATTTCATTAGCATTTGTAATTATGAGTTTAACGCGGCCAATATTTCGAAGGCGACACCATTAATAATACAGCCTCTTGACGGATTTCAATCTAATATGCTTGCTACATGATTGAATACGAACAGAAGATAACAGCAGACACATCATCTTTCGACAAATTCCATAAGCAGACACAATATGTATCAACAGGTGTTTACATACCATTTAAGGATATGCCTTTAGGTCCCTCAAATCGATTGCTTCGATTTACGATGGGCACTTCTTGATGGGTAGACAGTCAATTGAGTCTTGACAAGTTGCCACCAGTCAACACGCCTGAATGAGAAACTGTGATTTGCATAATATCACAATTGGTAATATACTATTTACTGTGCTAGAGCATATACAAAAAATATGCGAATATGCGATTTCATCTGTGTTAATCAATGTTGAGCAAGTTGATCAATAATTTTCCAACAGAGTTATTAAATGCATTTTGCTTCCACTTCGCTTCCTTGTCGCATTGCGCCATAAATCTCTTAATTGCAATAAATAAATTGTAAAGCTTGAGGAGCACTTCACAGAGGCCACAAAGACTTAAATCACTTTACCATTTACAAGTACATATAAAGTGTCGCAAAATGTGCATCAAAAAATTGGCTGAACACAAACAAACAGGGAAAGTCCCCAAAGAGCCACAGTAAGAGCAAAAACATGTGTCAAATGCCATTAAATTAAGAGTTGGAAAACGCATAACATATTTTGTGCACTCTTAGCTATTACATTTTCCATTTACGGGCAGTGAGGAGGAAACTGAAACGAGTAACGGTACATATGCACAATGCTGTAAAAGTTTTATTTATTTGCATTTACAACGTATTAAGTGTCGATTTGAATTTATGTCATGTTATTGCCAGATGCAATTTATATCAAAATGTGTATTATGTTTTCGATGTGGAAAGCAAATGGCGAAAACATGCCGGAAAATTCGATATTGGAGCGCTGTTGCCAATTAAATGGAAAACGAAGCAACAGCCATCGTCGGCAGACCACAATGAATGATTATTTGGAACAAGAAGGAACACAGGCTGACATAATACACCGAAGACTACATAACGCAATTACAAAGAGTCATTTCAAAATTGTTATGGTTGTGTGAGATATCCGACCTTTAATGATAATTGCTCGGCGGGCCTATTTGACCTATGGAAATTCCCAGGAGTTAGTCACGATACCAACGATACTTGCCACAATCGAAGTGCCCTTTTGTGACTTGCGAATTGGGAAACTCGGTAAATAATTGATATACCTTAAGTGTGAGGGACAAGGGTCGTCAATTCGTAGTACTAAAACGCACGAATTAATTACAAAAGCATTAAGTAGTAAACACCAAACTTAACAAAGATTAAATGATTGCCATTCGTTTCAAAAATGGCAAATTCAAATTCAAAATTCAACATTCTTAATGGTCTGCTCGGTGTTGTTGTGTTGCAATCTGTGTTTGTGCCTCGTGCATCTGCTTGTGGTGAGTGCTGCGCTTCAAAATTGCATTCAGTCTTCTGTGGTTTCCTAATGCATTTATGTGACAGTCGCTGTAAGCCCCATTAACCGCCAAATCGAGAATGTGGCCATTTCCGTGGCAAAATGGAAAGGCAAATCGGAGTTGCCGTCGGCTTTGGCCTTAAGCAAATGCGTCCATCAAATTTTGGCCATGTGATTGAGTGCCTGTCGCGATTTGTAGCAATGTAATTAATGTGTTGCATTGTATTTCACTTACTTAGCTTACTTATTAATGATAACAATAACTGTTCAGCAGAGTTTGTGAGATGCCCGGCCAGTTCTATGAATCATTCATTTATATGCCAGGATTAATCTTAAGTGTTCATATTTTGGCCAGCTGGTTAAACTTTCGAAAACTCGAAGTGAAAAGTTTTCATTTTCATTTCCAGGAAAAGTGATTCAATGGATTTGCCAGATTTTCTTCATTGTGCTAACTTCATATAAATAAATTATGCGCATTGCTGTTCGCAACTTGCCTCTGAATCTGTTATGGGGCTTAAGTTGCACTTCCGAGAAGCAATGCCTGTCATTGCATCTATAATGGGTTTCCAAGCAACACAATTTCCATTACGCCATTAGTGCCACATTCTACGAAAAGTGAAAAATAAACCTTGCACAGAAAAAACGTTCTGTGTTGCATCGCTGAAAGGGCGAATTGCGTTGACTTCAGCACGTCTTTTAACAGTCGCGAGGCAGCTGCCCGCCGCTTCTAAAAAATAATAAACAACCCGTTACTATTGAGCTCATAAAAGTGGGCTTCAGGAAGTGCCCACGCATTGGCCCTGAACTGCAAACGCTTCTCTTTTTTTTAACTGAAGTCGGTGTCTGGATATGAATATAAGCGCTTTGTGAACTTTTTTAGTATATTCTACTGCTAATTGGATGATTTTTATGTGGCAGCCACTGATGCCAAAGAACAGGTTTATAAAAATCCCGTGAAAAACGTGCATTAAAAAAAATAACACTAAAATACTTTTCAGAAAAGATTGGTTTATTTTTTATATTTCCGAGATTTAAACTGTGTCCATTTAGCAAATTGGCATTCCAATTTATTATACTTACCACAGCGTCCACAGTTTCATGTCCAATTAAATACTTAATTGCAAATTATTAATTAAATCACTTAATTTATCAACTAATTATCAATTTAATTCAGCAGCAAATTTTATTATTTATATAAATTTAAATACGTATTTAATTTAATTAAGGCTGACAAACTTATACGAACGCGTTAAAAATAATGTACAGTTTTTTCATGTTGTTAATTAAGTAATTTAATTAATTTTTAAATTAGGAATACTTGAATAAATTGATTTTCAAATTTAATCATTTACCATTAACATATATGAGAATGAAGACAAGCCCAATTAAATGTGTGAATAGAGAGAATTATTATTATCTCAATTATTGACAAATATTTATCAGCTCGTATAGGAACAATCTGTCGATATTCAATTTACTTGGAACCTTAGGAGTAAGCAGGTGAACTCCGGTTTGCAAAAGAATGTAATCGTCTGCGGGACAAATATATCTGTTCTTTATTACTTATACACACGACTTATAAAATCTTTTGTGATTGTTATTTTGTTATTCAATTTATAACATTTCATGCTAATAGTACGATCTTTCTCTTCCTCCAGGTCTCCATCTTAAGGTAAGTGTACGGCTCATGGCTTTGTCCTTCATGGTAATTGCCAAAATGAAAACTGACAATTGGCCACTGGGCAAACTTAACTATAAGCTCAGTTGATCGATTGACTCTGTCAGGGTAAGAGTTTAATTGATTACCCGCAACTGACATATGCTCAACATCAAATTTGAACTCACAACTGAAATATATATCCGAATGTTCCAGCATTCGAATTGTTGACTAACTGACTAACGTGTATTTTGTGTAAAGGAAGTCAAGTGGAGATTAGAAAATATGTCAAATTATTCACAATTTTCAGTCGTCTCCAACAATGCCTTGGCTGCATTCATTGAAAAGTGTTTTGTGTTTTTGGGTCGCTTCAAGTGAAGGATTTCACACAGTGTCTGAGCAACCACCGACAGACACACTCAACATATGCCTACAGTCCTTGTTGCCTGTCGAGTGAGCATATTAGCACTTGAAAGGGATTTTTGACTATCAAAAGCATGAGGTAAAAAAAGTAAGAGAGGCTTTTCTGACTTAGTCATATATAAATATGCAAGCCACATTTATATATTGCATTTTTTGTAAAGTAAAAAAGTAAACCAAAATTTACGAAAGTTAATACAAATGATATAACGATTTATTGAACGTAGCTTATTTATCAGGGAAACTATTTAATCTGTTAAAAATTGTTTGATTTTCAAACATACTATTTTTCGAATTATTTTTATAATACCTTTGTTAAGTTAATAAATAAAAAAAAAGGTAATTGTTGTTTTTCGTTGAGAATTTGATTGTGAGCAGCTGCAAAGAAAATCGTATTAAATTTCATAATTTTAGTAGGACATCCAAAAGGTTCTAGCCAAAAACACGCAGCACGCGAGAATTGCGTGCAGAAACTTTTTAACCGAACTGTGAGCTACTTGTGCGACGGTGTCAAGTCAAGACAATTGTTACTGCTGACGGTGGGAGGAGGCAGGTGGGAGGAGGCAGGTGGGAGGAGGCAGGTGGGAGGAGGCAGACAGGCGACAGAAGCATTTTGTTATTATTGTGATGAGTCCACAGGATGTCAACAAACATGCAACTGCGCTGCGAAACACAAACGTGTCTCAGCTCATAATAGAAATTCATTCGCTCCTCATGAGCGCACCATACACATCTGTCCCGTTAAAGGATGCACAGCTCGGAATTTGTCAGCAGTTTTTAGACTATCCATATATAATTTTAGACGCACGAAATTTGACGACAGGAACTGGTTGACCTTGTTAGAAAAAACCTGACAATTTGGATGTGGACTTAATAATTATTATAAACTGCATGCAAAGTGGTTTAGAGGAGAGATTATATTTTATAATAATTCTAGTTGCTGAAAATCATAATTTTCTCTAAAGCCCAATAAAATGTTGATGATTAGCAAAAGTATTGATTTCAATTAATCAAATCCATAAATATTCAAATAAATAAGGATAAAAGTTACAGATTACGTTCTGTATATTCAAATAAATAAGAAAAGTTACAGATTACGTGATCTGGACAGATTTAACTTCTACAGTTTATATTTTCAAATACTGCAGTCAAATTTCATGGGTTAAAAAAATTGGACTGAATCGACAAAGCAATAATAATAGCTGAAAACAAGTAGAAAATATGTTTTTTGCGAAGCTTGACCTGTGGGAGACAAAGCTTCAAAATTATTGTATAAATATTGTTAAATATATATAAATAAATATATAGATGCTATTTATTTTAATTTCAATGTGTATCCACGTGTTATCGATTGCCCAACATCCTGTGGCACGCAAATCTTAACACTTTCAAATCGTATTTAAAAGATAAATATCGAAAATAATTTGTGATATAAAAACGGCGAAATCTTAAAGCATATTTTTAGCTTTAACACACACATTTTGCAAAATGAGTGTGTGGTTTGTCAGCGAGGTGGATATTTTGAAAACATGTGTCAAGTTTAACAGCTTTAAGGCACGTTTAAGTGAGTAGATATTGGCATTGATTGGCTCCGGTCTGCCCAGCAGGATACGGAACAGAGAGCACCGGACGAACACTAAAACGAGAACATCTCGCCTGACAGCCTTTTTGACTAATTGACCTGTAGCCTGTGTGCGGAGCTGGCAACTGATAACAACCCAACTGAGTAGTTATCCCATGGCTACCATTGGCCCCCAAAGCGTTTCGTTGCTACACAAGGCAAAACCTATTAATACAGAAATGCTTACGCTTAATTAAGCTATCGATTTGAAGCTGCAGAAACCAACACACAAAAAAATGCAAATGTATATAAAAAGCGAGGACATGCAAAACAAATTTATAATCAAACTTCCAATATTGTGACAAAAACAATATTTGAGTGCAACATACGATTTGCATCTTAACAGCAAGTCTATTTTGGGTGTACAATTGCTGAAGTTGACTTAAAGTATATAAAAAAAAAATGGGTAAGGAAACCAATTCCAATTTTAATACTATTTAATGCAAATCGGTTTGAGCTTACAAATTTAAACCAAAATTCTTGATCTTATTTTTATTCCCTTTCCTGCAACCCAACAGAGATTCTAGTATTCGTGCAGGAGCTGGGGTTGAGGGAGGAGCTATGGGCTCAGAAGGTGGCAAAATAGACCTTATAGGTGATGGTTCCCTAATTTATAATAATAAGCTTATTCCTATATTATTTATACGGTCAGAATTCTTTCAAGACAAGTTTTAATTCAATCCATAATTACAAGAGGTGTCCTAATTGTTGCTTTGATGAAATATGGTTATATCGATTGGTATGTTATCGATTTCCCAGTTGGAGTAATACTTCAGTCTCAAGCATGAATAAATCTATTTCCCAAGTAGTACTGTTATTGAAATATAATCGCTAAGTTTTGCTTAAGTAGCACTTCACACAAATTCAAGTTTCAGCTCAGCATTCACAATACCAACTAATGATGAATGAAAAGGCACACAGGATAAATCATTGGTATATGTACTTAACACTCTTAAGAGGCAAATAACGAAAATAAATGTACAATCCAAAGGGAATACACATTCAGGAGTTGACTTAACGTTATTTATCTGAATGCCACATCTAGAGGTAGATCTTTAAGTTATCGACTCCTTTGTTGAGTGCGTTAGAATTTATGAAATTAATCTTTCAACATGTTGATCGATGGAGAATGCTTCAAGGTGCACAGACAGAACTCGCAGCAATACGCACTATACGTAATTAATAACGCTGTCAGTGGCTTTGAAGCCAAAAGCAACTCCAGACGTACACAGAGCCAACATACAAGATACAAGATACATTTCATTAGCGAAATTGCAACTGAGTGCAAAGGGGAGAGGTGGAACCAATGTGAGTTCATTGCGAATATTAAATTGAATTGTGTACATTGACAGGAAAGTGAGCCATAAATTGTATAAGCCATCAATTGAAAAATGAGCGTGCCACACGTTGACAGTACTTACGTAAAAGGGGTTATTTTCACTCAACATGTACCGAGTGCACAATGTCAATAACATTTGCATAAAGTGCTCATGTGGCTGCAACTTTTGTCACAGACAAAAAGTGTAACTAAGCCACAACTTGCTTAAGGCCAATGGCACAACAAGTTATTCACAATACGGTTCATTTATTGAGCTATTACCTGCCACCTAAATACGAGAACGCTCCAGAACTGGCTAAGAATCTTTTGTGCCAGCGGTTAACAAACTTGACTCTCTGTATCAAAATTCATGAATAGAAAGTGCACAGACCTGCCATCTGATGACAGGTTATTTTCTTTTATTTACTTTTTACCCAATGCTAATGCCAGCAAATGTCCATTGTTGATTTTGCCTGAGATAATGTTCCGATGTGTTTATTATTGAATCGGTTGGCTTGGCTTGCAAAGAACTTTAGCAAACGAAAAGTTCGACATGTGTCCAGAGACCTCAGTCTACACAAAGGAAACCCCAATGTAAACGCAAGCTGGCTAACAAATATTATACAACTATATGAATTAATTACATACCATGACCTGTCTTCTCAATACCTATTATTATGGGTCACAATTGACCTAACAGGCTGCAAACATGGCTAATAATAATAACATATTATTATCTTTACATATCATATATACTGCGGGTTCAACTTCAAAACAAGGGTCATAACTATAAGCACTAGCGCTGATTGTTTAGACACAAAAGATTTCTATGCCTACAACCCTAATTACACACAAATTCTCTGATTCATTTTATGATTTTAACCATGCTCATAAAACCAATACATTACTACTACCACCACTAAGTGATTAACTCTTCTTTTTTTGTTGATGATCGACATCGATATCAATGTTAAGCTTACATTTGCATGTTAGATTACAGATGTTATGTTACAGTCATAGTACTACATCACTAGTGGCCTGTTATTAACATTACTAGAGGCCTGCTGCACATTTGTAATTAAATTGTAGATAATTTCGTCATATGGGCTTTCATCTTTCAGTTTCAAGAAGCAGTATTAGCTTTAAACCGAATGGGCCACTTAACACATGTGGTATGCATTCTGAAACCGAAACTCATAGCCAACAGCAAGTAAATGTGCACACACACTCGCAAATGTACTTAGAGAGGCAACAGTCACAGACAAAAACTGGTGCAACAGTTTCAGATTACAACTGAAAACTGCTCCAACTCCCACCGAGCTGAGGCGACAGCAGCTTATTACAATGCAAAGTGCCCAGTGCTTAGTACTTAGTGTGAAATTTGCGTTCGAGTAAGTTCGCAGACAACATGTTGGCCGAAACCATTCTCCGGCATGGACTGCTTTATGTGTCTCCCGCTGTGCGTCGAGTGGCTCAGAATCCCCAGCAATTTGTCGCAACCATTCGCATTACATTACAAAGCGTTGTGCAAATAGAAATTGTTCTCTCTCAAACTAAAGGGATTTGACCTTAATGTTCGCCTCAATATATGCAACGATTTTGCTGTTTAACAAAGTCTTTCATGCGTTCATGAAAACTCAAACACATAAGTAGTGAAAGCGCAATAGAGAAATATAAATACCGAGATAGTAAAAGATATACAAACAAGATAAATAATATACTGTTTTTACTCATCAGTGGAGGGGACACTTTGAATAACTAACATTTGAGCACGCAAAGCTTTTACGGTGTTTGTTCTAGCTTAATCTAGTGATTGGTGACCGATTATTGGTTAATTCCAGCTCGGTAAAAGTACCAGTTGAGTAACAGAAAAAACCTTTGGATTCATTTTGTTTGACTTTTAGAGTAGCTAACGATTCGTGGTTTTGCCAATAAGTCTTGCCTTCCGTCATAAGCTCACACTTTCCATCAATAATCGCCGTAAGATCGATTGACAATTCTGAGCTTCCCTTTCTTAAATTCTGTTATATTGCAATTGCTTCTTGTTCTTTGCGTTCAGAGCCAATCACCAATTTATTTGACTGCTTCCTGTCACTTTGTGTCAATTTTTCTGTTTTGTCCACAGCCAAAATGCAGAGCTATTTTAGTCTTTGGGGACAATGCGCATGGTTACCAACTGGTGACAACTGTGATCATAGATAAAGTACCTTAGGACCGGTCCTAATTCATATTTTATTAAAAAAGCCTCTGAATATTTGACTACTATTAGAAATAATATTAATCTGAAGTCAGATCTAGTTAAGAAAACATTTCTTTATTTACGTATTAAAATCAGAGCACAGTTCCTTTGGTAAAATATTTAGAAGAAGCATTTTATTTTCTTGCTTACAACAATTATTAATTCATCTAAATATAGCGAACTAAATTTACTACAGGACTTTAATAATAAAAGAGGATTCTTACTTTACCATTCTTATGCTCAAGGAAATATTAAATTAGTTCGCAAATTAAATTATTAAATTAGTTACAAAGAAGCACCAAATTTTTGCGCATCTTGTGGAATTTTGAAATAATGTTCTAATTTCGAATGGTTTATATTTGAAATTTAATATCTTTTTTTCCCAAAAAAGTATCAAAATTAAATTGTATTACGTAGACTCCTTATATTTGTCTAAAGTTGTCTCAGTATATTAGTCTAGCCTCTAGACTCGTTAGAAGACCAACATCAAGTGCAACAGAAAATTATGGAAAGGCAGACAAGAGGCGCCCAGCAACTCTTTGGGGACACCACGCGCGACACATGTTAAGCAAATGCAAAATAAAACAAAAAAAATAAAAAAAATACAAAAATGTTTGTTTGCCTACATAAAAAACACATTTGTACAAATACAAATAGCAAATGTAAGCGTTGCGTGTTGCATACTCTTCTCATTGTTATACCCTAACTGAGAGTATTTTATGCTTTGCATAAATGTGTGAAAAACAGTAAAAAAAATACCTCCGACCCCATAAAGGGTAAATGTTTGCCAAATCTTAATCAGACTTGCCTCCTCTCTGTGCAAAAAGTTCTCTTGATAAAACTCGGTTTTTTTAGTGGGAATGAATAAGAAGTTGTTCGAATTGAATGGAAATATTTATAATAAATTTATATTATAATTAATTGTACATGAGCGCAGGTGGACTCCATGCTGCAAGAGTATGCGGTCTTTGGCGTGCCTCAGAGAGTTGTTTTTTCTTGTCTTTTTTTTAGGCAACTTTTTGTTGTGCATAAGCACTCTTCGCAGCACTCTTCGCAGCACTCTTCGCAGCACTCTTCGCCGCCCTTTAAAAGCATTGTGCGCTTGCGTTTGTTTTGTGTAGTGCCACATTTATGTATCTTAAGGGAGCTGTGCCATTTGCGATTCACATCATCAGATTACCACTTAAATATGGTAAAATATATACCTTATTTTTTTAATAAAGACAAATATGGCTGTGCACATTATTTGCACTTAATGAAATCAAATTGCGTGTGTTTCTTGTAATGTTTTTTGCCCGTTATTAAACAGTTTCTATTATCTCTTCTCGGTATTAATTAGATGAAATAACAGACTTAATTATTTACTCAGAGTTTTGCACAGTGCAGTCATGGAGGCTGCTGGAGATTGGATTCACATCAGCAAACAGACAGAGACTTGGAAAGATAAGATAAGAATACCCGAGTCCCCTCCCGACGAGGAGTGCTTGACTAGGAGTTACTCTTTACCCGATATTTAAACTTTTCCAAAAATGCTTTTTATCGATATTTACGAATAATTTTTTAATTATTTGATTTCCGGCAACTTTTTGTGAAGGTCGAGCCATATCGAAAGGGCATTTCTCGTGTTTGTATGAGTTAGAAATGAAAATGATTCAAAATGTCGTGAATTGAAATGAAACTCAAAAGATACGGGAAACGGAAATGGCGGCATAACGAAAAGCTTTAGCGCAGTTGCTGAATCCTTATTAATTTTCGCGGCATTGTGAGTGATTTGTGATTTAATAGAGGCAACTTTCTCCGGATATTATCAAAATAAAAGAATGTGCGCTAATTAGTCAAGCGCTGTCAAGAGCTGAGCAAAAAAGGGTGCGCCAACTAATTCAAGTGGAAAAACAATTTTAATTGTATATTTAAGTCGGCAGCTGAACAAATGTCAATTGGAAATGGTCGCTTTAAGGCTACCAATAAAATGTCGATTTAATAAATCGAAAAGTTGACACTGCTCCACTGCGAGCATGCAAATGTAGGTGACAATTAATTAAGTTTGAAAACACTTTTGCATATTTTTTAGCGTGACAATGAGTTGACAAGAAACTCGTTTTCAACAATATTAACACGAGGAAGTTTAAATTAATTTTAGCTTTAACAGTGCTGAAAAACGTCAGGAAAAATAAAATTAAAATTCTCTTTTGTCTCCAGCTGGATAAACTATGAATTATGTGTTGGCATTTTAGTTACAAATAATTTTAAAAAATTTAAATGCTGACATTGGTTTTTCTAATTCGATTTATTGAAGTGGAAGTGAACAGTGAGCAGGTGGCAGGAATAGTAGAAATTGTATTAACCTTTGCAGAGGGTCAACGAATTTTAGAGCAGTTTAATTTACACAATTTATTCAATTTTTCATTCATAACTATTTAAAAATGTAATTGTGTTTATACTGACAGAATTCCACAAATAATTCCAAACAATTAATTAAAATATGTTTTTAATATAGAGTCGTCTGTTTATCACAATTAAGTGAACATAACAACTAAAACCGAATTAATAACTTTGGACTAATTTAATCTGTTAATTTTTGGGGTGCGCGAAATACATGTATATTTAATTAACATAATTGGAACCGCAGCACAAAACTGTCACCAGCTTCACGCTTCATCGTGCAAATAATGTTAATGGGCTTTCAATTATGTTGGTGACCGGATCAGTTGGGCCCAAACCCCACTGGACCAAATGTTTTTCACGTAGTAGCGCCTCAAAGTTGGCAAACGGCACAGGCCACTGCACAATCAGTCGTAAACAATAACTATGACAACAACAAAAAGTGAGAAAAACATAAAAAAAAAACACGAGTTGAGTTTTTTTCGTCCTATGCCCTTGTTTTGGGTATGTCAATTATTTCGTCAAGTGTGACACATCTCGTGTTTTTTAGCAAGTTTTCGCCAGTTACTTGAAAATACAAAATTTTAATATTATTGCCAAATATTCTTGATCTCTATCAATATCTGAGTCAATATTGCCCAGCTAGTCTCACAGTTTTGAAACTATTTTGCCGAAGTTTAACGTCAACGTCAAAATGAAAGCGTATAAAATGTTCGGTGAACAACTTTTTCTGTTTCATTTGCCAGCTTTAACAGTTTTGACTGTTCACTTTGCTCGTCCTGGTCGCAGGAGCTTGTCAGCCATTCAGTTAGGCAGTCGGCCAGTGAAAACAACTTTTCACTAAACTGTCACTTGGGGTTCTGGCCATGTTATTTCGTGTGTAATTACGGCATTCAGCCACTCGTCTCCCTCCCCCCTAGCCAAGTTCAATTTAAAGTTTTCCGCCGACTTATAACAAAAGCACCAACAAAAAAAAGTAAATAATAAAGGTCAAAGGCAGAGTCAAGGCATTCAGATGGTATGAAAACATTCCGGAACGGGTCTTCGACATTGACAAGCTTCTTTGTCGTCCAAAGATTAGCAGTGTGCTAATGAAAAAGCACTTTGAATATTATTAAACAATAGAAAGTTATAATTGAATACATATTATGAATATAATCAAACGACAGGAAATTGTCGAAAATGTGAAATCAATTGAATGAAATCTCGTAGAATAACTTAAGTCAATTAATTCTGTTAATTGTCAACGATATTAATTATATTTATTATTTTGTTTTGTTATTTTCAATTATATTTAATACAGTTGAGGTTGAGTAAAAATTGGCAATTACTTAATTCACTAATTCTCTTCAACAAAGGTAGATTTAAATTGTGTCAGCAGAATCAACAAAAGCAGGGCAAGCTTAGCCTGTTTTTCAATTAGAAAATTATTAATAAATAATTCATAACAAAAAATATGTTATCACTTCAATTATATAAATTTAATATTGAAGTTTGACACTGTGATTTTTGTTAAAAAAAAATGTTTTTAGTTTCACACATTCCGGTAAGGAAAATCTGCTAATCTTAATAGTTGAACAGCTCGATAAAGTAAAGTATTCTTAACTTATTTGTGTCTGTTATATTTGGTGTATTCAGATTTGGAACTTGGTTTAATTTAACGCACATTAACTAGGCTTAATATGCACGAACCACAAAAGCTATCTTCACACAGGACTCGCCCACTTGGTGGAAGCCGTGATTACAACGAGGCAGTCGCATTAGGGCCCAAAGCTGCTTATACAATAATTAAAGTCTACTTTTTGCCGTATTTTCGTAATTAAAGCATTAATTTAAATTTCACGCTTGCCACAACACTGCGCAGCCGACGTCTCGTGCAACATTTAACATTTTAGCATTAGTCCAAACATGCTTGGCACGAATACGAACACCAAAAGAACCGAAAGATGGGCACAAAGAATGTTTGGTGTATTAAAAGTGAGATGCCGTATTATCAATGCTTCTCAATAAATTAACATTGTTGATTTATGGGCCCACATTTTATAGCAAGATAAACAACGCTTTATTGGCTGATAAAGCAGGTATAAGAATAATAAGAAAAACAGCTAAGTGTGCTTTAGTCGAGAGGGACCGACTGAAACTTACTCAGTATCCAGGCACAAAGTAGTCACTTTTTGACATTCATCACTGGAATTTTCCTTTGCTAGAAATGGTCTTTTTAGTGTGCTTACTACAGTCATACAATTATATTAGTCGGCCAGTACTCCTCCGATAAAGATGACATTCTTTTAATATTCTTCAGAACAATTTGCGTGGTGTTCCACAACTGAAAATTTTGAATTTTTGTCATAAATTATAAATAATCTCAAACTAACATAGCTAGGTCCCCTCGGCTTTTCATGCCCGACAAGAGTACATATATTTTATAAAGTCAGAGATGCTCTCTTCTGCATCCCACATACCCGGATATATTTTCTAATGAGTTCACGGTATTAATTTCTTTGCTTAAAAATGAATTTTATGTTAAAGTTTAAAAGCTTTATTTTGGGCAAAACCTCACGTCTGATTGTTTCCAAGCCCACTGTCTAAAATTTCTTGTTTGTCTTTATGCCACAATGCCAGACTTGTCTTGTGCTTATGCTTATCAATAATAACATTTTTATCAACAATATTCATGCCGCCAGCAAGATTCTCTGTCTGCTTTGGCAAACCGTAAGTCGCAATGCTCTGTATCCAGTGGCATGCAGCTTAATGAGCTTGCCACGCTGATATGACAACTACAGCAGCGTGCTCAGGATGTGACTCCGGTTGTCATCATTGAGGCACAGGTTACGCTCGAAGACAGCCACTAGACAGGTGCACGGTCTGCTGGTCAATAAACTCTAGTTTTTATACTGTTGCACACATTCTTTGCTACTTTTATCATAATATAAAATAAAACGATGAAAATCGATAACAGATGACAGCAAAAGCTACCATAATATTGATCAAAAGTTTGCTCAAGGTCAAATTATAAGTTGTTAAGGAAATTGCGTATTCGTATTTATACAAGTACAGAGCAGCAATCAGCAGCATTTTCCCCATACATTATCTATATATATATATATTTTAAAGCAGACATCTCCCGCCCACATATACATATTACACATATTTTCTTGATCTGCATTACCAGACCAGACGAACAGAGGGAGATGTCTATATCGACATGTCCCTCCGTCCGTCCATCCTGTCTGCTTATGTATTTATATATGTGACTCTTTCTGCTACAATTTACCTACATAAATGTGGAGTATTTGGCTTTAAGCCAGTCGGTAAACAGAAAACATATTAATATAATCCGTTAGCAATGTAAAAAAGAAAAAGATTATATTTCGAATGCTGGACTTAAATTGTCAGGCAGATTAACCACAGTCTACGGGAATACATTATCTGTGAGATGCCTTTTCAGTTAATTTAATGTGGTTTCGGCCTGAAAAGTTTTAAAGCCGTTCGTAAAAACACATTGTGCCAATCAAAACTAAATTATCTTTCTATCTAAAACACGTCTGTTCTCTTGCTTTTACTCTCTTCTTCTTATTCAAGTTGGTGATCACACAATTGATATCGATCGACATCGATATCAATGTTAAGCACACATTTGCATGTTAGTTTACAGCTGTTATGTTACAGTCTTAGAACTACATCAGAAGTAGCCTGCTGCTACAGCTGAAGCGCTTTTTTATATTATTTTATATAATTTTTGTATATATTATTTTGGTTTTTAATTCAATCATTCTTAAATTATATTTGAAGAATGTATATTAATATTTGTACGATTAGCTTCAATCTTTTAATACAGTGATAGTGATCCAAACATTGGGCACGTGCCAAGCCGGACTAAGTCTTCTGGTCATTAGTTACTCATTCATAACTCATTCCAAAATCAATCATGACAGATTGGAAGTATTACTATCATTTGACTTCAGCAACTGCAACTAATAACTTATCTGCCAAGTAATTTCATGTCAAAAAAGTTTTCCGAGGCTAGAGAGTTATCAACTGCAAATACGCAACTCCCAGGGACGCACGCAACACAACAAATTTATTTGCTTTGATAAAGAGGAAAACGCTGAGAGACGGCAAAAATAACTTTTCCACAAGCTGTTCGCTGAAGGATTTACCAACATTTAAGTCTTGTGCATTTTCCGCTTGAAAAAGTTAAAAAAGACACCAATTGCTGTGTAATTTTAGACATTTCTTGACATTCCACACACAGACCCGCCGATGTGCGTCATGGGATACATTGTCCATTGGTTTTCGCTGTCTGTGTACATTTTGAAGTGGATACTAATAAATGGATATTGGATTTGTGTTGAGGCCGCAAATAGCGCTTGTTCCTTTCCCCGGGACTCCTAATTCGAGCATTAGTGTTGAGTTCGAGTATTTGCCAAAAAAACGAATCTGATGACCCATGTGGTCTGTCGGCTTTCGCTTTGCCCTAACCAAAATTCGCTGAAATGACACGTGCCTGGGCGTTGAACAACAGTTTAAATAAAATCAAAGCCTGTCCATGTTAATCTCTTTAAGGGGCGGGCACTTCAACTGGCTAAAGCTGCTTATGTAAATGATTTTAAGTGGTCCTGCGCCTAAGTCGAACGCTAAGATGTGGTCAAAAAGGTGCCTGCCAAATCCGTTCAAAGCTAATATTTTATTGAAAAACAACATAAACATATGCAACTTAGAATTTAAATTTCGCAAACAAAAGAAAATGTCGAAAATCATTAATTATTCCATTTAATCGAAATCATAAATTCTACGATAATCGAGCGCTGTCATGAAAAAACAGATGGCTCACTCGCTTAAGGGGCTTTCAAGTCCAACTAGGCAACTTTCCACTTGCGTCAGGATTCATGCAACTAAAGCAACTTTAACGATGAACACATTTAATTAATTAATAAAGCACTTTCCGCGCCTTCATTTGCCTCACATATTTTCACAGCTTCTTAATACACTTTTTAATCATTTTTGATGGGTCCCAGGTATAAATTTAGAGAGTTTGGTCCACTCACTTATGAATACACTTATTTGATTTGGTTCCCCTTCCATATTGTTGTTCAAGAAGATACAAACAGATTGTGGCTAAGCCACTGTTGACGCCAAACGGGCATAAAAGCCTTTCGGAACTGTTTCCCTTGTCACCAAGGGTCTTTTAATCCGATTTCAATTGTATATTTTGGTCTTTATTCAGTCTGGCTATGGCCAATCAGTCAATGCAAAACCCTTTTCACAATCAAATTGAAGACACATTCGAAAAACTTAAGCTGAATAACTTTAAATAAACTTCAGGTGGCAGTCAAGTTGCGACTAAGCCAAAATAGCCACACGGGAAAAAAGATTAGTAGCAGCCAAAAAATGAAAAACAAAACTTAAGGCCTTGTTACGCCCTCAGGCCTGTAATAACATAGACAATGCCACAACAATTGGGGCGGGCACTCTTTTTGTGCTGTATAACAACAGCAGCAAAATTACATTCATTTCCTTCTTCCGGCGTCACGTAGCCACTGTGTAATTCAACGTAGTCAACACTGAACACTGAACACTGAAACTGTGCACCAAATTCTCAACATCCGGCGTTTACAAATCGTCCAGTTTTTTTGAGGGTGGTTTATGTCGAGCCAGTCCGAAATGCGACCGCGTTGTCCTGTTTACAATTTGCCAAGCCACAGAAGGATAAATTAAGTTTCATTCATTTGCTGCACTCTGAAATGCTAAACTGGAAAACAATTTTTAATTTGTTTGTCGTTGTGTTTGTGTATATGTCTTGTATATTGTATTTTGTGTGGAGGAACCATGATTATCTCTTCTGACATAAACACTCTAGCTTGTTATAATATCCTTCTTATTTATTTCTTCTTTGTTGATGTCCGTTTTTGATACACTCAACTTGACACCTACAAAAATCAACTGAGAACATTGCAATCGACCATAACCGACTGGGCAAAAAAAAAGTTCAAGTTCAATATCAGCTTTCAAGTTTGTTGGAAATATATGTGTGTGTTCGTCGATTAGAAATGATAAATGTATATGCTTTCGCAGCCTGCCAGTCTGAAATAGTCATCGTCGAATTTATCATTAAAGTTTCATAGTTTAAAGTTCATACAGGCTCAACAAAAACCATAAATTATTTCATTTCATATTTTACCATTGGTGTCACAATATTTGCTTTCTACAAAAATAAACTTGAGACGATGCAGTTCGTATTTGGTCCTGTCGGAAATTTAAATCTGATTGGTTTTATATTTATGACCTCGTCAGATCGAGATTAATCTAACAAAAATTATTTATTGTCGGACCATCAACAGCTCATCATTAGAAACAAACACCATGCCTCAACTCCTCTGGCCAGAGCAATCGGAATCCTCGCAAATAATCGAAAAGATTTCACATTTCATCATTTTTTTTGTTTTGTCGTTGAAATGTTTGGCTGCAAATGATTTGTTTGCATTTCAGCAGCGAAATCATTGCTAGCTTTGGCCACTTGTTTGGACTGGCCGGCAAGTATGGAAATTGGTTGAGTGGGTGATGAAATGGGCACATCGTCAGTGCGACATTTGTGATGTTTTGTCAAAACTGAAAGTGATTTATCATCGTCCTCCTTCTGCTGTGTCGGCTAACGCATGGTTGACGAATGAGTTGTGCTATCACACAGACGAGATAATGTTGGTCTTTTTCCAGGCATAAGGCCACATCTCGAAAGTAATCTTTAAAAACTGCCAAATAGGCAATCGTGCGCCAAATTGAACATGACGAGGAAATAGGATTTGAAAAAGGAAAACTGAAATATGTATACAATAAGCAAGCTATTAACACATCGTTAAATCACGCCTCATCGAACAGCAAAAAAAAAAAAAAAAAGAAGCAGAGAGTGTGTATGACAGCAGATTTACACAATCCAACAAATTTTGGGGATTAAGAACAAATTTTAAATTTCATTTTGTACTAATTTTTATAGTTTAGTTCGTAAAACCCAAAATTTGTGATGTGTTCTTTTTACTTTCTATCTTAAATACTTACAGTTTTACTGTTCTTATTTTAGTGTTATTATTATTTTATTTTTTATTCAAGGTTTTCTAATATTTTATTTGTTTTTTTGGTTTTCTAGGCAAACACGAAAAATCAAATATTTTCTGTGGTTTTGTTGCCTCGTGTAATACTTTCGCATTTGCTGCTTAAGTGAACGCTTAAATAGCCTTTTGGTCAAGCTAAACTAATACATTTAACAGCCACGCAGAAACACACACATCCTCCCACATACACACACACACACACACACCCACAATCACACACACACACACAACAGGTTGCTTCGTGCCTGACATTGGCGCTGCTTCTGCTTTTTTTGCCCTCTTTTACTTGGTACGCACATTTTATTTGGCTTTTATTTAACAATTTTTATTCTCGTTGTGCCAAAAGGTCATTTGTGGTCTGTTGGCCAAAAAAAAAAAATGCACAGCTATAGAGCCGAAACGTTGTTATTGTTGTAGGCGTCTGCTTTATAGCACCCTGGCCATTG
This sequence comes from Drosophila trichaetosa, assembly GCA_035043205.1. Taxonomy (NCBI): domain Eukaryota; kingdom Metazoa; phylum Arthropoda; class Insecta; order Diptera; family Drosophilidae; genus Drosophila; species Drosophila trichaetosa. The sequence continues at coordinate 2,885,880 of JAWNNE010000535.1, read as the reverse complement.
GCATTAAAACGTTTTGACAAACACATTAGATGCCCAGCCTTTGGTTGAACCGAACCTTTTGGGCACAAAACCCTTATTACATTTACAGGAAGCTGAGCGGCGTAATCTTTTGTGTTTTATCAACGTATTTGATTAAACCTTGTTGTTTTTGGTTGGCTGCTAGGCTGCCATTTTGTGTAGCTTTTTGCGGCTTGAGGCGTTAATCATACGCCCCATTGTGTAGGTCGACGGCCGTCGAGCTACTTCGGCAGTCGTGCGAGACATGTGCGTGGTTTTTTATTCATTTATATATGTCTCCTTTCTGGTGGCTAATTTTTCTGTTAACCAAAAAATATTTGACAAAATTAACACATCATTTATAGAGCATATGGGAAAACCAAAAACTTAATATAATCAAACGAATAGAGACAATACTTAAACAATGTTAACTAATATTTTTTTATCAGTTTTTAATTAAAAACAACTATTAAAGCAGAAGTAAACCTGAACTTAAGACCTTACGTATTAATAGTTAATGTTTCAATGTTTGTCAATGCCTATTGTAGATAAAGAAATATTGTTTTTCATGTATGTTAAGCCCCAGTGTAATTAAACTGAGCTTGGCAACAGCTGCACTGCCTAGATCCATTGCAAAATTGTTTCGCTTATGTTCAATTCATGTGACAAAAAAAATATATATACATATGTGCATTCGAACAATGTGCAAATATTTTCACACTCGGCTGAAGGCGGTGGTGTGGGCGTGTCGCTGCAGGCAGTTGTGCGAACAAAAGTGAGCAAAACAAACGGCACAAATGTGAAATCCCGTTGATTAAATTTTTTTGTAACTGCTGCTGCATGGCAAAATTCACAATTGGGGCTCCGGCTCAGGCTCTACTATCTCTATGAATTTATCGATAACAATTTCAAACGTAGACATTTCCGAAGTATTTATTTGGAGAAGGAATATTTTAGTGAATGGCGTACACAAGGGGAAGACACAAGGGGAAGGAGGGAAGGGAGTCTGCTACCTCTTCACATGATAACTTTTCAACTGGGCAAATTGTACATGGCTTTTAAAACATAATTCAGAATACAATTTATGAATAAATTACAATTCGGCTTTCATTTTATAAACAGTTGAGAACGCTTAGCACAATTTTTTCAGACCACAACTGCAATGCATACTTTGTGGTTTTAATGACACTTTCAATAGGTCAACTTATCGAAAGGTTAGGAGAACAGCGCAGCTGTTCAATGGATTTTATACTCTATTACCGAAGGTAGTGGAGTATACTCGATACTATAATCGCTCATGTCTGCATTAAAGATAGATGCTAAGATAACCCTGCGATGCCAATTGAAAATGCAATAATAAATCTTTATAAATCGAAGTATTCTCCGATATTTGGAAGTAGCATTGCAGTTAGACCGCTTCATGCCCGCACCCATCTTATGAGTAGACTCATCATATTGGGAAGGTAGACTGCTGATCTGACCTTTTTGAAGATGAAGCCTGGTATAGAGTATAACACGTTCGGTTACGCCCGACTGCAACGTTTTAAGTCTATCGTATTTAATTTGTTTCACATGTTTGTAGATTGACACCCATTAGTTCGCAAATGATTTATGCATGGGTTAGAAAGCAGAGGGCCTACAAAACGAAGCCATGGTCTGATGAGTGCAAGAAACCCTTACAAAAGGACACCACTGGGAGCAACATGCCCTTCGTTAAAGTCCAACCGAATCAATAAAATTGCAATTTCAATGGAAGGAGCAATGCACGTGTGTATCAACTTAGACACTGTTTCGCAGATTGCTAGCGGTGGCAGGCAGCACATATTTAAATTGAAATGCAAAACTTGCGGTGTAAATAAAAGTATGCAACTTTTGCTCAGTTCTGCAGTTGCAGTTGCAGTTGATTTCAAACGCTATAAATTCATTTTAGCGTAGCAGGAAAAGGCAACAAAAAGGAGTCAATTGAATTATTCATAAGATGACGGATGCAGATGCGAGAAAGCGCACTGAGAGTACTGCAAAAAAACTGTTGAGCATAGACAATTCAAGGACCTTACACTTTTCCCACTTCCCTTTAAGGCCCACCTGAAGAAGGCACAAAAAAGAATGCAGCACTAATTCTGAAGAGGGCTTGTGAATTATGTGTGTGTGTAAATTTAAGGAGTTGTCTCCTCCACCATGGTCTCATACAAAAATGTATAACTCAATGACAATGGTCAGGTGTAGTTTTTATTTTGGTAAAAGAGGCCTAACAATATATATATATATAGTGTATTACATATATATTTTTTATGACAAAATGTAATGAAATGTAAATAATTATAATCCCCTGGTGGCTAGTGAATATATTTGCAGCCATAAAAAATAAATAAAAATGAGTTTTATTGCGTTGTGTTAACAAATTGTAACATTTAGTGTCAATAATACAAATATGTTATAATATTTTATTGTACACAAATAATTCAGTTTTATCTACTAATTATGCTCAAAAAAAATTAACTTAAACATTAAAAAATCTTCCTCAATGAATTAGTCTAAAAAATAAAGAAAATTAATTCTTATTTTCCGTTTATTTTTATCTGTTTTGCTATCTGTATTGAACACAAATAATTTACGACTTCGCATATTAGAAAATTTAGCAGAGCTTAAGTATTAAAACAATTCAATTTGTAACGCTCCGAAACCTGCTGAGATAAATGTACAAAACACATGCATTTCTGATGGTGAGCAAAATGTGGCAATTTTGCCCCATAGTCTGTCAAAGGATGGCAAAGGAACATTTTTGTTAGAACAAAAGGCAAAAGATAAATGTTAAATCCACCCCGGAGCAAGCTCTTAAATGCTTAAGGATCGAGGGCAGCCTCAGCTGAGGGGCGTTAAGTGCATGCGAAATATTTTGTTAGGGCGCATTTGATGCAACGTATTGGCGACGTGATAGGAAGCGTTTACGTGCTCGCTGTGGCAAGCGGAAATTGAGTTGGAAGCATTGAAAAAGGCCGCATGAGGCAATCCGATATTCATGACAAATAATGTGTCGAGTGCTGTTGTCAATGTAAAGATATTCCAGATGAAGCTAATTGATAAACTCACAAAAGCCTCAATTTCGCCAACTCTTTCCTGAACGACTTGAACATATGTACATATATGGGACTCAAGGTGGCAAACCTTAAGAAACCAAGTGAAAAGTTGCCACCTGCCTTGACAACTGCATAATCATTAATGTGCCGTTTAAATTTGGTGTCTAAGTGGTAGAGAAATTGGGATTCTATGACAGGAAGTGGTTTATTGTTTATTGTTTATTGTTTTTTATTTTTAATTACTTCATTATTTCAGTTGATTTATTACTTTTAGGGTGGCAGAGAGTCAGATGTACACAATTTTTTAGTAAAATATCAAGTTGTGGGTCACGTATGAGACATTTATGATTGGCACATTTTTTAATGAAGAGATTATGACCTGTGGTTGGCTATAAGGTGGAGGATCCTTCAGCAACACCTGTATGTGCGTACGTGATTGTGTTTTTTAAAGAGGAGATTGGTTACTAAGCATGTAACCTGTAACCTTGGAGGATCTTCATAGTAATCTACCTTCCAAGCTTGTTAACTCCAGCTCCACAATTAAAAGAGATATAAGCTCACCTCAAATTCACTTACCAGTCTTCTCTCTTTCAGCATCTAAATCTACCTGAAGAAATCTGAAAATGATGCAATCCAAACCTCAGCAGATCTTCGGCTGCGCCTTAGTGCTCTTTAGCATAAATCTGTTAATGCTTCAGCAGTCCAGTGCTGAGCTATCCACTATACAAGGTGAACAACAACGGAATACCAAATGCCCAACAAGAACCCAATGTTTTCTTCCATTTTGTAGGGGCTCCCATTACCAATCTGTACGACAATCTGCTCCAGCGGGAATATGCCGGACCCATTGTCTTTCCGAATCATCAAGTGGAGCGCAAGGCACAACGATCGCCATCGCTGCGCCTGCGTTTTGGACGCAGCGATCCGGATATGTTGAACAACATTGTGGAGAAACGTTGGTTTGGCGATGTTAACCAGAAGCCAATCAGATCGCCGTCGTTGCGTTTGCGTTTTGGTCGACGCAGCGATCCCAACCTACCCCAAATGCGACGCACCGCCTACGATGATTTTCTGGAGCGTGAACTGACCCTCAACAGCCAGCAGGTGAACAAGCCAGACACTGGCTATGACGCAGTGGTATCCGATGACTATGATGCAGCATTCGAGCGAATGGTGCGTAAGCCTCAACGCCTACGCTGGGGACGTAGCATCATGACCAGCGCTGTGGACCAGGATAAGGTAATTTTAGTTTCAATGGGAGGCTTGTATTTGAGGGGTCAGCAAAGATCTAAAGGACCTATTGGCACATTAAGGTGCGCTACTTGATTCACAACGACTCCTCTCTTCTTCTTCTTCTTCAAGTTGGTGATCACACAATTGATATCGAACAACATCGATATCAATGTTAAGTACAATCAATGTTAAGTTGATGTAGAGTACAATCAATGTTAAGTGCATAGTTGCTGTTAGGTTACAGATTTTATATTACAGTCTCAGTACTGCATCATTAGTAGCCTGTTATTAACATTACAGTGGTCTGTTATAATAGTGCGTTGCATGAAGGGCACGAAATTTTGGGTGGTACTCAAATTTCGTATGTGGCCATCGAGTTTAATAAAACAAGAAAGAAGGACTTTGGTAGACACTCAGAAGATTAGATACACAAACTCACTATAACGAAGAATCGAATAAGAGAGAATGAGTGAGACTAAAACACTGAAAGAAAAACAGCGACTGCAAGAAGACAAAAACTTTTACAATTCTACATTTCTTAACAGCGGGAACGTGATCAATTGGAACGTGAGTGGCTTAAGTGGCAAGAGATGACTCGCATGCTGTTGGCACTGCAACAACAATACGACAACTCGGCCACCGAACGTGCTGCCATCTCTGTCGAGGACACCGAAGAGGACCAGGATGAAAATAACTCGGAATATCAGTTCCAGCGGGAGGCTCGTAAGCCAATGCGCTTGCGTTGGGGACGCAGCACCGGCAAGGCGCCAGCCGAGCAGAAGGTGGGTGAAAAGCAAGATTTGTCCATTAGCTGGTTCTTATGATTTGACTTGTTCGCAGATGCCGCTGGTTGCAGAGACTGCGTCGGTGGCGCCCAAGTCCCAAAACTAAATATAAAATATCAGCTGCAAAATGGAAAGGAAACGGGACAAAGGACAATGGCAACAAAATAAATTGACCGAAAAAATACACACACAAACAAACAAGATTATTTATTTTGAACATTTAACAAAGGGAAAGTTTTTTTTGTTGGCATTTATGTTAGGCGCAGGAAGCTATGGACACCGGCTAAAGAATACATACATATAAACCATATCTTATATACTGATATATACATAACCAATTTAAATCTTGTGCAGCTATTTACTAACGTGTATTGACAAGTGCAGGCAAATTACATACCCAAAAAAAATATATATATAAATATATTCAATAAAAAAGATTAAATATATATATGTAATTTTTAGTTGTTATTTAAATATATTTTAATATACTTAAAACAGTAGAGGCTACAATATATTTATCACCACATATGCTTGTTTTCAAGATCACAAAATTGTGTACATTTTTTGAAAATGTTTTGATTATAGGCCTCGGATTTTTTTTAAGCATTCCCAAAGTCCCAAAGCGATTATCCAAGCCCAAGCTCAAATAAATTGCCTCTCTAACAAGTCAATCGAAATATCAATATTAATGTATATAAATGGCAACTGCAAAATAAGTTTTTAAAATGTTTGAAAAACTTATTAAAAACAAATTAATCAGATGGAATGGATAACATTTAACAGTTTTAAAACCGATTTATTTTTCTTACATTTTAAGCATATTCAATTAAAATTACAATTACGATGAAAATGTTTAGAAAACATTTAAAGGCCCCCGAAAGGTGTATTACTGCAACAATTGTTATATTCTGTGTGCTAAAAAAATTATATACATTTATCTACTACTATATTAAAAGAGTATATTAAATACTACATACACTTACACTGCATATACATATATAAAAAATATTTGTCTACTACATTTATTGAACTCTATTGATGTATTTTTAAAACTTAAATAAACATTTAAAAAAAAAACGCTAAAATGATGACAAAAGAAAACTTACAAAAAATGAATGTACCGTTAATAATAGAAAACATTTTTTTAAGTACAAATATTTTGTATATTTTATTTACACCATCACTGAAAGTATGACAAACATTTTAATTTGTTTGATTAAAGCCACTTTTCATTTAATATCAATTTAAAATAATATGTTAGGAAATCGGATGCAGGATCAGCAAATATTCAGAAAATGAAAGCTGTTTCTCCACATCGCAAGCGATATAAATAGAAGTATTATATGAATATATTTGCATATAGAAAAAAAAACCTATAATAAAATGTAAATAAAATGCAGAATGCTACACACGAAATATTTTACCCGAAATAAAAGTACATACTATATACGACAAAACACAGTATAATAAATGATGAAACTCCGAAAGGAGTTACCAACAATATTGATTTGTATTATTTACATTTTTTCAAGCGATGAGATTCTGAATTGCCAAGAATTGTAGGCCCATCAAAGATCTTAACTGGCGCTATACTTTTTCACTTAAGATGTTCAAGTGTTATGGGGAAGTTAGCGCGGAGACCACGTGGATGCCTATAATAGGTCACTAAGTCAAAGGATCTTCATTACTTGCGTGAATTCGACGATTATTTACCAAAAAACATAATTTTATTTTGGCGGCCTAGCAAGGAAGCACTCTTGCTTATGAGCATCCGGTTGGTTCCATTAGCAGCAGCCTTACTTCCGATAACTTCATATTTTCTATTAATATTATTAGATTATTAGAAAATATAGATATAAGGAAGGGTATGTATCATAATAAACATATCAACTGACAAAGCAGTTAGTTAGTAAATATACGTTATTTATCTGGATGTCGTCAAATATCCAGTGTACATAAATTATCTTTTCCACGAATACCAAGAACATTTAGTTCGATTATTAATGAAGTTCGTCTATTAAAGATTCTGCTCAATATAATACCACACACCACTGCTGGCAACGTGTTGTTAATTCCAACTTTACTTAAGTTGTCTTCGTTTTAATGTCAAATACATGACTTCCTCCCGAGCATACTAATTCACTCAAACTGAATGGAGTTGGCAATCATAATTCAATCATGCAACTGGAGCGTTACTTTGAGTGCATTCCTGCAGAACTATTCTTACTTTCTATGGTATTTACAACTCGTCGTTTTTGTATCTCTTATTGTATTGACCAATGCAACATTTTGCCACCTGTAGAGGAAATAAGCACGGACTATAAACATAATCAGAGGACATTTTTGTTCCAAGTTTTACAGCATATTTAACGGATGCGAATACCACCAAAGAACCCTGTAGAAATTCCAACAACAATTACCAACTTCGTAAGCCCCATGCTTGCGTCAACAACCGTAATACAATTAAGGAACAAATGTAATACGAACATGAAAATAAAGCTAAAAACCAACAGGGTGCAACAAAATGAGGATTTTCTGCTCATAATGGTTGAGGTGAAACGCTGCTAACAACATCCTGGAGTGTTACGACCAAAGACAAACAAGGTCAGAACTCTTGCCTGCTACCTGTTGTTACTTGGCTTAGCTCCATCACCGTTGATAATTAACCTTTCAACTGTAAATATGTGTAAGCTGTAAATGTGCTTTAACACCTGCCGCACACATATTTGTAATTTCCAAACATGGAGCTCATTTGCCTTAACGCAAGTAATTGCATTTGACGCTGCCAACATGAAAATGCACTCAATTATAAAGCTAGCGAAAATGTCAATTTCAATTTTTGTCAATATTTTCAACTTTATTTACCCTGCAGCCACTCCACTTTTAATTAAAGAAGGCATAAATTAAACTGCAATTCTCCATCTAATATTAACTCGATATATTCAAAACTTAATTAATTTATCAAAAGAGTTTCTGGTTAATACGTATGTTTTATTATATTGTTGATTAAAGTTATACAAATAATGCATATAGAAATTATAATGTGAGAATTAAAGTGTGTACGATAAACACTTAATAAATCCAATTAAAATGCCATTGAACAATGTACTGTAATTAATTAACAATTAGTTCATCAAAGCGTCCAACGTTTTTCAGCTAAATAAACTCAATTGATTAATTCAGTCACTGCTCAAGCGTTTAACTACATGGATATCTCTATATATTAACTTAGCGTAATTTTTAAATAAATTTAACAAAATGTAAAAAGTATAACAAATACAATTAAAACAAACTGCCGAAAGGCGGGCAGGGAACAGAAGAGGTTAGAAAATGTAACTTTAAACTTTGCTGCTAATGTCAAAAGTTTGATAAAGCTATTCAAATGTTATGCGACTCGCTTGTTATTGTTGGTGTTGTGTTTTGTACTTTGTACTTAACAAATATTTATGCAAATAATATGCAATTACACGCACACAGTCACACACACACGCACACACACAACCACAGAGCAGGCAGACGCGTAAAAGCGCTAAGCAAACTGCAAACTTTTTAGCACACATGCAGCACAAACGTGTCAAAAACACACACAGTGTGTGTGCCCGTGCGTGTGTGTGTTCGTGTGTGTGTAGATAGCAAGGAAGCAACAACTTAAGTCTGTCACAGCAACAACAAACTGGCAAAATATACAAAACGCGTTTAAAACCGCTATTGAAACGGGAGCAGCATGTGCAATGAAAACGCGACAGCCACAAAAACAGAAAGGCGCAGAATTGAGTCAATGATTTTGGCAAGACACTCCTTAATTAGTAAAAGTATGAAATAATATAACTTCTTTAATTGTTGCTGCCGAAATACATTCTAATAACAAGACATATCATAGATATTAACATTATTTTCTTATAAAATGCAGAACTAACATTGGCGATTTATGCTCATATTGACCATTATTCTATGAAGTGTTCATATTTTTGTAGTCCTTATCAAACATAAAATAAAAATCTACAATATATTAATGATATATTAAAATCAAAGCACACACATTTTGTGAACAGGGTATCCTGCAAAACAGCGAAAAACAACGAAACTGACTTAAACAGCTTCCGGTTTGTCATCTGCCTCCGTCTGCGTCAACAAAATGAACATGGCCGACAAAACTAATGCGCAAGTTTTGCAAAGGCTGAAAACAAAGTAGCAACAAAGTGCACAGTTAAAATGGGAGAGCTGTAATAAAAGTTGCCAGTTACAGATTTAACCAGCATAGAGACTAAAACGAAACTAAACAATGGATTTAATGTTATCTTATTTATATCTTCTTCAATTCATTTCATTTTTTTTGTCAAAAGCATAAGCACAATTTCAAAGTGTGACGATTCTTTAGTGAGGACGACCTTAAGCATAAAAATTACAAGTAAATTGAACGATCTAATTCTTAGATACTTGTTTTGTGGGAATACTGTGATTAAGGAAATTTCAATGTGTGAGTGAGTGTGTGTGTGTGTGTGTGTGAATGAGTGTGTACATATGTTTGTACGAGTCCTAAACAAATTTGCTATCTTATTCCGCTATTTGTCTTATAACAATATTATCCAGATCGTCCTGTTGTAAGAGGCGCAAATTTTGATCGTTGGCCAAATGTAGAATAGCATAAAACGCCACCGACGGCGACAGTGAATCGGACATTTTTTGTGTAAGAAGATTGGGTAGGTCACCGTAGATCCCTTGAAAAGTGGCCATGCCTTTAGCATAGTGCTCCTGATTCGCTTTTGGATGTTTCGGTATCTTCTCCTCCTCGACGTTATTCAGCAATTGCTTTTGAATCAAGGAATTGCAGCTGCGCTTAAGGTTCTTCATGTCAACAACCTTAGCGCGTTTTGCAAAAGGCACAATGACTTTGGTAACCTAGAAGGAATAAGATAAGTTATGTTAAGTTGGCACAAAAATCAGTTATTTATACATGAAATAAATTGTATGAGATACATATTATTAGTGTTGGGGGCAGCAGAAAAGAACTTTGAATGATATATTATTGGACTACTAACGAGCAGCACATTCAAGTGACTCAACGATACAAAGCCTCTGTCCAGGAAACGCGTCGGTAGACGACGGACACAGTTTTATATCATCGGAATACATTTGTTCCTGAGAATGACTTATAACGGACGGAAGATCATTTATAAATAAAGTGAATAACAAAGAGCCAAGGTGACTTCATTGCGGTACTCCGGAAGTAGCCCGAACAGACTTAATTAAATTTTAAGACTTTTAAACTGTACTAAACTAAAGACTAAAGACCGAAATTCTGGGCGCATAATAGTCATACATCATTATACTTATTTTGAAATAAGTCGACAATAGATGAATTATAATTTCAGAGTTTTTAACACTCACCTGCGTGGGTGCCCCATCAAAGTCGGTGGCTATCTCGAGCACCGTATCGTTGCCTTGACGCGCCGTCGCATTACCCAGAGTGAAATTGCCACACGCAGCCGACTCATTGCCCAGAAAATCGTCGCCCATTTCACCATCAGCATTGGCCGCCTGCATGCTGCTCACATTCATGTGAGTAGGCGAATGAGGCGTGTCCTCATCGAAATGATCATTGTCAAAGAGCTCAACATCGTCGGCTACATCATCAGCAGTCGCATTCGGATTGATATCCATTTCGCCATCATCATCATCCGGGACACCAAATCTTCGTCTAACTTTAATGCTCGGTGCATAATCGTATTTGTAGAAATAATTGGGTTCAAATTCGTATTTGGTGGGCAGCATCAGTTTGCGGGCATCCCAGCGCTTTTGAAAATTGGCCTTGCGCAGTTTCGTATTGGCATCCAGAGTCTGATAGTGACTCTCCGTGTACACGCCAAATTGGAGCTGTTTGCTGCGGCGCCTTGCCGCCCTCGCAGCAGCGCGACGAGCTCGTACCGCGGCTGCTGTGGCACTGCTGCTGCCAACGGCTGAAATATTGCTCAGCTCATTGCTCCGCCCAATGGTGCTGCGTGCTCGCGCCCGCTTGAATTTCCAATGTGAGGGTCCCGCCCAGAACTGTGAGATTTTATCCATGGGCCTGTAGGAGTACTCCAGCTTCGAGCGGCCATCAACTGGTCGAAGATCGTCGATAAGAACCGGTTTATTGCGCAAGGCACGACAGTGTTTCAACGCTGTAAGTTCTGCGGCTGTTAGCTCCTCGGCCTCCTCTGTGTAGTCCACCGGAAGAATGGTTAACGCTAGCCCATCCAGCTCCTGCATGGGCTCGCACTCGGCATTGATGTCAAAAGCCATGGATAGCTCATTGGGATTGTCGGGAAAGTCATCCGCATTATCCACTCCATTATCATCAGTCTCTGTTACCTGCTCGGCAGGTGATTGTTCGTTCGCATTGGTCGGATTGGGCGCATCGGTAATGATGTAACCGGAGTGCAGCGGACGCAACTTCAACTGTTGATCATAGCGTCGCAACTTTATGGCCCACTCGGCACTGACCAGCGACTGCGTGTCCAAGTTTTTGGTCTCCGGATCCACCGATATGTAATCTTTCACCTCCGCCGGAAGCTCCTCGGAGTTCCAAAAGCGATAATTTGTACGCAACCGCAGCTCCGAGTTCACCGTGGGCAATATATTATGCATTAGCCTATTCGAGGCATTTATTGAGCCCACTGTCGAGTTGAGTTTTCCAAACACCGGATCCTGCAGTGGTGCAGTGTCCAAACGTGCATTCAGCGTCTCCTTGTTCTTGGTTACTGTGGCTTTGCGTGCCTTTTTCTTGGGTTTGGGTGCCGCTCCCTGTGCCGGTTCAATGTCATCAGCTGCACCGCCTTCTGCATTGCCAGCAATGCTATCGTCGCGATCAGCGGCATTCATCTGTTCTTCGGTCAGAGTGCGCGCATTGAGACCCGCTGACATGCGCATCGCATCCAGATAAATGGAATCTACACGCAAGCCATACACCTTTGAGGAGGCCTCCAACGAAGAGCCAGCCATCTAAAAAAAGTGTAATAAAAGCAAGAGCAGAGAGTGGCGATTATCCACTGGAAAAGTAGACACCTTAATTTGCTTACCTTAAAATTGCTAAGGGTCTTGTGATGTCGATCGAGCAGCGACGAGAGGGTATCGATCAAGGACAAATTCCATGCATTGTCCCGGCTGAGCTTGTTGCCGTTATAGATCTCCAAGCAATTGCGTATTGTTTCATTCTCCTCGAACGACTCAAGGACACTGCTGTCCCGCGGCCGTGCTTGTTGATTCTGCAAATTTGAGCGGCGACGCGCCTCACGACGTTCGGCTTCATCGTCGTTCACCTTGGTGGTGAGATCGCGCAGCATACTCTCACGGTGGTTGCCCATCGCTGAACGACGCAGTGGCGTCTCCGAGCGAGGTAACGTCATGATCTCCAAATCCTAAAATGTGCAGAAATCTGCAAATCCAAGCCAAAACACAGAAAACTATTTCGGTTCACTCTTATTAGAGAACGGCGACTTTGCAGTACTTACAAAAACAACTGAATCCTCTCGTTGAAAATAATATTTTCCGAATGTTGGCGTTTGTTGAATTTAAGTTAATTATTTGCTTGTCTTTTGTTATTCAGTTTTCTTTTATGCCTCTTGTTTCGGTATTATGCTTGTGTTAGTATAGTTTACAGTTGCTTTCAAACGACGCCGCAATCTAGGGCTGCAATCAGTCTATCGATACTTTAGTGTTGAAAAACAGCACGTTTGGGTAGAGCGTTCAACATTTTCTAAACAACAACTTATGTTATATACGCTATAAAAATTGTGCACGAAGTTGTACAAATATTTTTAAATGATAGCTAAATTTTAGATATTTTTTAAAAATTACACGTAATTTGCTAGTCTAACTGCGAAGCCAATTGTCAATAGACTAAATTTTGTATAAATTTTGTGTGGGTCCCCACCTAACTCTCTTTTGATACATTTTTCTATTGGTGCTTTATGTTAGTAATACATACGCTGGCCTAGTACCAAAAACATGTTCGACGTTTACCAGCACTTGACAGCAACATATCTGTGCAGCCTTCGATGGCGGCAAACCGACGCTAGACATACGGACATGCATACATACATCTGATCGCCGTCGTGCGCAGCTCAGGAAGATTGTGTTTTGTGTAAAAAAAGAATAGTTTAAAGTTAATTTGCAATCGCAGCAATAGTTCAATGTAAACAATTTGTAAATGTAGTGGCGCGCTTATGTGTACAATTAAGTTAATTGTCGTTCTGTGTGTGTACACGAATATTCGTAAATAACTGCACATTTGCATTGCGCAGCAAACTTAACGGGCATAGAAACAGTTATAGAGAAAATTAACAGGAAGTGGAATATAAGATTAAAACAACATGGCCCGCGACACGCAGGGCACACAGGCCACCCAAAGTCAGGCGTCCAATATTTGGACGCAGGTCGAGAGCCAACCGATGGAGAATATCGTTTGGGGCCGACTCTATGGCAAGAATATTAAAATCAAGTCCCTCGGTACGAGCATCAAGCCATACAAAATTATCTATACGCATTCGTCCTTTTGTGTTGGTAACTGTTGCACTAATCTTTCGTGTTATGTTAATAATATTGTGTGTTTCCTTTGCATTTAGGTTTTTTTTAAGTTTTGTATGTATAAGACCAAAAAGATAAGAGCCCTGTGTCAATATTGCCATATTCCTCTATCTCTACCTCATCCAATAAAAAAATGCTTTGAACAGTTCAATTTGGTTCATAAAAATATTAAGCTTGCAGAAGCTGCATAAACAAACAGTTATATAAATATGTGTGGCAAGCAACCATGTCCAGTGGTCTGTTTTTAAGCCAACTAAAAACATTGATGTATTTAACTGTATGTCAAAAGATAATTGTTCGTGTTGCTAATTTTTAATCTATTAACATTTTTTAAGTGATTTTACGAAACTTAATTATCGCTAAAATATCATAGAAATAACTTATTATTTGTGTTTTAAAACAAATGTAAAATACAACAATTCTTTTCAGGGTACCGTATATATTATAAATACATTTTTTCAGTTTAAATTTTATTTTTAATTTAATTTATTCAATAAAATGAGTAAATAAACATAGACTAAAATACTCTTCTATCTTATAACATTTACTTGTTTCTTTTCAGACTTAAACAACGACGAATTTTCAGCGGGACGTGGGGAAGTAAATGATTTAATATTGACGCTCAATGATTTGCCTGAGAAAATCTTATCGCGCATATCCAAAGTACATTTTATCATAAAGCGTGCAAACTGTGATCTGACAAATCCGGTTTATATACAGGTAGGCAGCTAAAACTATGCACCCAAAATAATAATACAATAAATAAAATGTTATTTGCAACCCCCTAGGATCTCTCTCGCAATGGTACTTTTGTGAATGGTGAAAAGATTGGCACAAACAAAACACGCATTCTACAAAATGACGACATCATAGCGCTCTCGCATCCCACCTACAAGGGTAAGTTCTGTTCCCGATTCAGAATCTGCAGCATTTACATTTCGTACCTGATTCTATTGTTTTAGCTTTTGTCTTCAAGGATCTTAGTCCAAATGAGGCAATTGGCCTGCCTACGGAAATTACTGCTACCTATTATATAAATCGCAAACTGGGCTCAGGTGCCTACGGACTAGTGAGGCTAGTTTATGAACGACGCACTTGCGAGCAATTCGCCATGAAAATAGTTAAGAAGAATATGCTTGAGGTGAGCGCACATCCCAACAACAATCTCAACGATCCGGAGCGTGTGCTAAATGAGGCTAAGATTATGAAGAATCTTTCGCATCCGTGCGTGGTGCGCATGCATGACATTGTCGATAAACCGGATTCCGTTTATATGGTGCTGGAGTTTATGCGCGGCGGCGATTTGCTAAATCGCATCATCACCAAAAAACTACTCAGCGAGGATACATCCAAATTGTATTTCTATCAAATGTGCCATGCAGTTAAATATTTGCACGATAGAGGTAGGTAAAATCTAAATCGAGCCTCATTTCGATAATTAAAGCTGAATAACAATGAATATCTGACCACATAAGGTGTATATATTCTCGATCAATACTCGAGTTGGTTATATATATACTTTGATATCATATTGATTATCAAATTACCCAAAAATAAACGCATTCATTTTAAACATTCAAGCGCACATTTTATAACGTGTTAATTTGACATAAGTATTTTTAAATGTTTGATTAAAAGACCAACAAACTAATTGCTAATCAAATAAACTGTTTTCTTTTCGTAGGCATTACGCACCGCGATCTGAAGCCGGACAATGTGCTGCTGGAGTCCAACGATGAAGATACGCTGCTTAAGGTATCCGACTTTGGGCTGAGCAAATTTGTGCACAAGGATTCAGTTATGCGTACGCTATGCGGTACGCCCCTTTACGTAGCGCCAGAGGTGCTCATCACTGGCGGACGTGCGTCCTACACCCAAAAAGTTGACATTTGGAGTCTGGGTGTGGTCCTCTACACATGGTAAGGCAATGCATATTCGCAAACTTCCTGCTATAAGCATTTAAATTAATCTGATTATATTGCAGCTTGAGTGGCACCCTGCCCTTTTCGGATGAGTACGGGTCACCGGCTGGAGAGCAGATTAAAAAAGGCCAATTTCGCTTCCGTCATCCTGCTTGGCAGAATATTTCACAGCGTGCCAAGTTGCTAATCAAACAGATGCTCATTGTGGATCCCGAGAAGCGACCCTCAATTGATGCTGTGCTCAAGTGCAACTGGCTGCGGGACACAACGATTCTGCAAAAGGCTAAACGTCTTATGAAGCTGGAGGATATGGAGATCGGTGAAGACGAAAACAATTTCCTTGAGCCACCCAATAAGCGGCGGCGGCAGTGATAGCGCCTCAGCGCAAGCGAGCTAACGTGAAAAACTTTTAATTTTCTGGAAAAATTAATCGACCATTTTTTTCCCATTGCAACGAAGCAGGAAAAGCTGCCATTTAACTTTAATTCATTCCCCTATTTAAAAGTATTTTCTCTGCGGTTGTTTTTTTTTACGTATTGTTTAGTGTAAGTTTTTCAGTTGCGTCTCGTTCAATGTTGTTAAAAAGAAAAACCAATATTTAAATTTATTGCATTTATTGACGCGATTATAATTTAAATTTAATTATAATTAAATGTACATAAATAAGATGACTTTAACGGTTGTTGCTTATTTGAAATAAAGAGATTATTGTTTAAATATTTGTCTTATAGCTGTTTTCATTCCAATTCTATTACGTTTAATACCAGCTCAATAAAGGGTCATCATTTCTGTGACCTCCAAAATAATTATAGCACAAGGACAAGGAACTGTCTTGTAAATGAGTATGAATCTAATCCTTTGAAAAACAAAGTTTTTCTTGACTCATTTTGGCGAAGAAAAGTGGTTTGCAGTTGAAGAATTTTTTTTATAAACACCAAAGTTGTTTTTGTTAATTGGAAATTGTCCGTCAGATTTTTATATAAATTTATAAAAGTTAATGCAATAATCTATGGAACAATCAAGCCTTAACTTAAAGCTAATACAACATTGTTGTCTCTGGAAAAAGAGTATATATCATTGCAATGCATGACTTAAAAATACTTGGCTAGTAAAATAATTTTAACAATATGATTTTTTTTATGTAAACCTAAAGAAAAGTGCAGTAATCTAAAAAAAACACAAACATAAGCAGTTATAAATATTGTGTTCTATAGCTTATGCGTGGCCAATTTGCGGCCGTGTCCAATGGTCAGCAGTGTCTTCTCATCCCACCAAATTGCATCCGTGAGCCGTGTGTGGGGATTCTCGTTGGTGTAAACAAATTCGTGCTTGTTGGCAGCCACTTTGGCAATCCTAACCGCAGCGGGCTGGTTACTCATGGCTGCCAAATGGGAGCTGGAAGGGAGGCTTTTTAGCTTAGACTTTACAAGTTAATTAATTATAATTTACCCATTCACGAGCAGCTGCGACACATGCCCCACATTGAAGTAGGCATCTGTTTGCTGCAGCTTGCGTGGCACACGTATATCCACTGTGTGCACATTGCCATCGTAGTCGCCCAGATAAATGTAATTGTCGCCCTGCAACTCACTGGGCGTTGACCAAGCGGCGCAACTGAAACTCAGCAAATGCGTCTTGTCCTCATAGAGGCAACTAGAAGCGGGCGTCGTGGCACGCAAATCCCAGAGACGCGCACAGCCGCCACGATCACAGGTGATGAGCTGTGCGGTACTTATGGCCGATGTAGCCAAGCCAGTTAATTTATTTGTGTGAGCTGCGCTTGCGCGATAAATGCTACACAAATTGGCGCCGGACAGATCCCAGACCTGCAAAAAGTAATCAATTTGAATACAATAAGATACCCTGTATTCCAAACTTACATTAAGCGTATTGTTCAAGCAGGTGGAGACCGCTTGCTGTGGGTGCGACTTGAAAACGCACAGCTGATTTATGGGCGCCTTGTGGGCCGCATCCTCGCCGACTAGAAACAAGCAATACGGCGCCTTGGAATTCCGCACCGCCGAGTACGTGGACCAGGCCTGGAGTCGGGCATCACCCAGAGCCACCAGCAGCACATTGTTTTCTGCGTAGCGCAATATATTAACGGTATATTCGCATTGCAGCTTGAAGTTGGCATTGTCCACCGACATGTGATCCGTTCGACTGTAGCCAAAAAGCATGCCCCACCACTGGACACCTTCGCGATGATTGGTGGCCAGCGCCACATGTTGCAGCTCATTTATGGAGATGCTGTCGAAGCAGTCATGCAGACGAGGCGATAAATCATCAAGGCGCGCATTCATGTCGGCCACGTTCAGATTGGGATAGTCCACATTGCCAGCGAGTTCCCTGGCCGGTGGCGGTTGGTGAGTGACAGGCGTTTGGTAAGTTACCGAACTTCTTTGTGGAAACATGATTGCCGATCTAAATATTATCCGCAATATCAGAAAATATCAGATCCAATCCCAATACAAACGCGTGCCGGCAAAAAAGCCAACTCGTTAGAAATGTAAAAACATCGATTCCAAGCACTTATCGATTTGTATCACAACACAAGCGATGTAAATCGTTATTGGGCCTAACCGTGGAATGTCAAAAACGTATGAACTTTTCCGCCAAATTTGAATGTACGAAACGTGTTTTCAATCTGATATTAATTTTATTATATATATGACTCAAAATCAAAGAATCTAGTAGTAAATCTCATTTTAGGGCATTTATGGAAACTTCCTCATTAACGAAAATTGTTTTTCCTTGTTGCTGTTAATTCAAAATACTCTTGATTACCGGCCATTTTTTAAATTATTTTTGGTTTGTTTACATTTTCGCAGTGAATGTTAAATATTGCTAGTGGTGGACCGAAATTATCGAAAGTAGTACAGACAGTGAGTGCAACAAAATGATTTGAGAACGACCGTTGGTATGGTATAGATTATGCTGCATTTTAGACACGTCAAAACTTTACGGCGCATAACAAAAATTTATTTATATGTGTGAGAGAATACCCTCGATGTATTATTTATCGCTTTGGCATGTCGACTCCTCATAAATGCAATGTACAACACTGGCTTATCGGCCCAATACTCATTGCCGCAATTCTGGTAGCATTCCGAGAGAAATAACATGACATTAACAGTAAACAACATGTACGCCAACGCGACAGACGTGTTTGTTCCGCGATTCTAGCGATAATTTAGTTTGCACTTCTCATGCGGAGAAGCCTACGTTACAAATAGCGCACAATGACAAAACAGATAAATTAAAACTGAACCAACCTTCCTTGTACGGAGTCGCAAAATACATTTATATAAGACAAGTTGAATGCAACATTGAAGAGGAACAGGAACAGGCAACATGTAAACACAGAAATCCGATAACAAAATAAATGCATTCAATATAAATTGCATATGTGTATGTACATTCAAGCAATTATGCAAACAATTTCTCAACATCAACTGCTCAAATTTTGCCAACAATAATAATATATAAATATACAAAAAAGTCAGTTCAACATTAAAAAAAAAACAACAAAAAATCAAATCAAAACAAAAGAAAAGCGCACAAATTAATTCTATTAACATCAAGTGAACTCAACATGGACACGGGCAATGTTATGGACATTTATGCCATTTATTTATTCCGTCCCGGAAGTTCGCCCGTTGATTGGTGCGAGGGCAATTATTTAATATCATCGAATATTGCTGAGTTCGTCAACACGGTGCGTATGTGTAATAAATACATAGATATATTATATATATATATATATATACATAAATATATGTGCATTGCCTTGACAAAGGAATTACGCGGTTAGCCAACACTTGCTATTGCCAGCTGTAGTTCGAACGGTTCTTTGTATCATTTGTTATTGCATTTCATTAACTGCGATTCGCATTTATATTTCTATGCAAACGTTAATGCGTATATGTATTTCGTCATATTTATCACAGACAAACCGAAGGCTCTTGTCGTATAATGAGTAATTTGCTTTGTCGTTATTCCTTTGTATAAATCCAAGAACGTGTGTAATCAGCTTTATACCCTGCACCCATTGAATATGACCAAAAGGGGTATAACTAAGTTGTGCAAAAGTAGGAAGCATCTGCGACCCCAAACTATATATGCAGCGCTTCTTGATCAGCATCAAAAGCCGAGTTAATTTAACACATCCATACAATATGCTTGGGTACAGGGCATAACCTAGTCGACTTCTCTCGCCCAAAGAAAACTTGTTTTCGTAGTTTTGCTTTCAAATCTTTTGTTCAGTTCTTATCAACTGTTTGAAATTTCAATACTAAGTATTCTTACAGGAAATTAGGACACCAAACAGTAGCAGCTAAATCGCTAATCATGTAACGTCGAAAATAACAGCAAATGAAATCGACTTTCAATTAATATTGAAATGTTTTAAGTGTTATTAAATTTTACTGCCATTAGCGAAATGTAGATGATAATTTCTCTAAATAATATTTGAACATACAAAGGCTAATAGATGAATTATAATTTAAGCAGACTTGTATTTTTTGTCTTATCACCTTGATTGATGACAGCTCTGATTTCACAAGATCTATCACAATATAATTTTATGTACAATATACCTAAATGGAGGCGCTCCATCAAACTGATAAGAAATGTAATGTGTAGATTAAAATTAGTTCGCTCGAACCTAAAAGTCAAATCGCTACACAAACATAACTAAATATTAACACAGACTGAACTTTTGGCTTACAAACTGGATATTATTTATTTGATTTATTTAAGTGACTTTTTCAAAAAGCTTTTAATATAATGAATCTCTAATGATGATGGAGATATACATTTAATTGCTTAATTAGCTGCCAGCTCCAATTTGTTTATATCATGTGTAAAGGGCAATGAGTTAATGAACTACGTTGGGGGCATTTGCTGAACTGCCTTGTCTGCCGACTTTCTCTATGACGTGTTGCACTTAAATTTATTTTTATTCTTACTCTCTCAACTTACATAAACAAAGTGTATTTAAATTTGTTTTTTTAATTTCCTTTTTTTGCTTTGCTTGTCGCACTCGTTTTATAATTTAATTATGCATTGTCTCACACACATTTTGACGCATTCTTTGTTGCCGTGTTTCGTGTTGTTTGTATAAAACGAAACACAAATTGTACAAAATGATGAAATGAGATTTAACAAATGACATGACAAACCTTTCGACCCACACCGCATACCCCACGGAATGGTTAATTCACTTGGCATGTGGCCAAATTATGGCTGAAAAGCAGTAGTCCCAACATTGAAAAATAAAATAGTGGCTACGTCAGTGGAAGAAGCTCAACACATTAACATGTTCTTATACATATGTATATATTTCTTGATCTTGTAATAATATTTGTTAGGCATATTAATATATACGGTTGAATATAATTAAAGATTGTATTTTCTTTCAGCAAAACAGAATGCTAAATAAATTATGTATCTTCTTGTTTATTTATTTTTGTTATATAATCAATAATCTATAAATGCTAAATTCATCTCATCGCTTTTGCAGTTCAGCAACTTTCTATTCATTCTACTGCCGCCAGTATTAATTGTGCTGTTTAAGGAATACGGACGTTTTGTCACGCCCGGAATACATTTGCTCTGGGTGCTGCTAATTGTCGTGGGTCTGAGCTCCATGTATTTTCATGCCACGCTCAGCTTGTTGGGTCAACTGCTCGATGAACTGGCTATTCTGTGGGTGTTTCTAGCCGGTTTCTCGCTGTTCTATCCCAAGCGCTACTATCCAAAGTTCCTGAAGAACGATCGGTAAATTCTTTAAATTAATTGATATACAAAATGATAAGTGCAAAAACGCCTTTGTCTACTTTACAGCAAAGCCTTCAGTTGGCTCATGTTACTGTCGGCCATTATCGCAACGGCTTTGTGCTGGTGGAAGCCCATAGTTAATGCCTTTGTTCTGATGCTCATGGGTGTGCCGACAATGATAATGCTCTACACTGAACTGCAGAGGTATGATATGATTATGCTGCTTACCCAAAAACTTATCTTTATCAGTTGCACTTGTTTGCACTTGCTTACAATTACTGGCTTTGACCGATAAGTCAAACAAAGCCAACCACTATCGCCCATTATATATATATACACATCCATGCATTTTATCTAATCCTTATCAAGTTTTTTGCATGTTTAACAATCGGTTGTATCAATCGCGGAAAGGTAACTTTTTTTCCATATACATTTGATTTAAAGCTATTTTGACATTTACTTTTACATTATCGTATCATTAGTTGAACGAGTCAAAGTTCTGCGAAGTTCCCCTTTAATTACGTCATCTGCTTATATCTTATCGAAACTGGACATCAATCATATGCGTATAATGACGTATTGCTAAATATTAGTAATGTTGCAGTTAACTTTTAGAATAAAACTAAAGTGAAGAATGGAATAAGTCTAGTCAAAGAAGAATTGGTAAAGAAGAACTTATCTCTCGAGAGACAGCAGCTGTCAAATAAAGAAATCCGACTCAACTCAGATAGCAAACAAAGAAAGGAGATATTCAAAGACGATCGCGTATACAATTTATGCTTATCAAGAATATATATATTTTATGAAATGAGAATAATAAAAGTCGCTGCAATCAGATTGATAATGTTTAAAATTATTAATGAAAAATCTTAAAAACACAGTTTCTGATTAGTCGTGGCTAAAGTACAATATAATGCTTGTCTTCTATCTAATGGAATGAATACGGAATATATAATTGTACTTTAGTGGTATAACTCAAAATTGCGAACGTGACATTTGTGGCAAATAAAATTGCGAAAACAAAACTAAAATAGCTAAATCAAAGTATTTTTTTGTTTGTATATTTATGTTATGCTTGCACTCTTATTATTTTATTTATATTTATTTATTGCTATTGCTTTCTGTGTCGCTGTTGTAGTTTATAAATATATATTTGTTTTCTAATCTATAGTTTTTATTTTTATCTTATATATGAAATCTAAAAATGTCAATCGCTTGCTAATGTTCAGTATTAAATCGATATATTTCACTCGATATACTCGATGTATTTCACGATAACATTCCATTAACTAAAACCGTAGCTGTGCCTAAGTTGGACGTTCTTTCTCGTATTTAAATAGGAAATCTTCTTAATTGTAAATCTTTAAGCTGAAGCTTAAGAATCATCATCATCATCATCATCATCGTCATTTTAAACGTTTTCATCTTAGGTTCATCATTTCATCAGCAGTTGTAAACCATAAGCAAATTAAAAAAAACTCTGTTTAAATTATATTTTCTTTGATAGAGTTCGAGATCAGCGAGTTTATCGTTTGGGCCTGCGAGCCACAACCGTTTGGGGCGTGGCCGTTTTCTGTTGGATCAACGATCGAATGTTTTGTGAGGCCTGGTCCTCAATCAACTTTCCGTATTTGCACGGCTTTTGGCATATATTAATTTTCATAGCTGCCTACACGGTGCTAGTTCTGTTCGCGTATTTCTATGTTGAGTCCGAACTGCCACAGCGCCAGCCACAGCTCAAGTATTGGCCAAAGAATGAGTTTGAGTTCGGCATACCGTTCATATCTATAGGAAATCCAGGTAAGACACTGCGGAACACTATTTAAGCTCAACAACAACGACTACAACAAAACAACCATTGCCTTCATAGACCAAAAATATATTTAACTAAACCAAAAAAAAAAAATAAGACGGAAAATGCTTTAGTTAGTTGGTAAAGTTGTAATTTAGTTTTTAGTACGCAATCAAATTTTTAACTAGTTGTCAAATTGTATTTATTATGAAATTCGTAGCTAAAATGTTGGATTGTGGTTAAGTATGTAAAAGCATTAAGTCATTGTTAAATGTAGTATTGCTTAGTATTAAAGTATAGACATATTGGATATATCAAATATATGTAGAATAGTAATACCCCTTAGTTGTGCACACATATCCCAATAATTCCAAATCCTCTTATATGGGCTCAGTCAAGTATTAAAAAACTGGTTTTCCACTCTGTATAAACAGACTGTGATATGTTCAAATGACTAATGAACTCTGAGATTCCCGACAAAAACGAGAATCTTAAACAACTTGCCTCGATTTTTGGGGTCAATAGCACCAAAATCTTTCGTATATTTATTTTCATTTCTTGACTGCACCCATATGGTAAACAAACTAACCTGTAAAAGACAACTATGCATCCCACTTTACTAATCCACTCAAATCACATTCTGTTGGTCGAATCGCCAATTTTGCCAATGCCTACTTTTAAATGCCCATCTCATTGATGATCCCCACAGATTCGAAAGATTGGCGTATCTACTGCAGCTTATACATGCAACATCTCCACACAACCGACTAAAGTTCAGTTACAAATATTCTGATTTCTGTTTAAATCTATGATTAATTAATGATAGTTGAAAAGTTGATGAGATATTGAGTTAATGGTTAATATTTACAATAAAATGTTGCTCGAAACTAGTTTATTTGAAAGTTTCTCAAAAAGTTGATTTAGATATAGTAATCACTTCAAGAAGTAAATATGTTTAGTGGTTATTTTGTTGGATTTCCGTTCCGTAAGGTTCGTTCTAAAGTTTTAGCATAAGCAACATCAAAAGTGAAATGATTTTAACGGAATAGAAATGTTCATTATTGTGACCGATAAATATATCACACATATAGCCAATCAAATTATGTGAATCCAAAAAACAAATTGTTCAATATCCCAAAAACTATGCTCATCTATCAACTGCGAGCTCACTAAGGAAGTATTGTTAATTGATAGACAACGTGATATATATTAGTGTTACAGCTAATGCCTAAGCAAAATGAAAAATAAATAATATATATCTAAATACATACATATGCATACATATGTGAAGTAAGTTGTGCAAAACTTGAACAACGAATTAGCTTACCTGTCCAACAAACAATTGAATACATTTCATTTAAGTATTTAGCTGCCATTTAGAAATTATATAGGGGCAATATTTATAATATACACATACATTATATATATATATATATATCTAAGGACAACATGTACTAATGAAATAAATCACGCAAACTGTTATAATTACTACATCTGCATAATAAAAATGGTAGGAAACAAAAGTGGTTTTTGTTACAATATTTATTGCATATAATTCTCATAATTGTAATTTGAATGTATCGAAGCATATTTATATATATATATTTTAAAATCGTATAACTCACTTGATATTAGCTATATATATATATATACGTGCCGGTTTCACAGTAAGTGTAAGTATAAAAGTTGTGCTTTACTGAGCATTGGTCCAATAGAAAATTCGTAAGGGAATCCGCCGATTT
Organism: Drosophila trichaetosa; assembly: GCA_035043205.1. Lineage (NCBI taxonomy): Eukaryota > Metazoa > Arthropoda > Insecta > Diptera > Drosophilidae > Drosophila > Drosophila trichaetosa. Next base: position 2,860,986 of record JAWNNE010000535.1, on the reverse strand, counting down.
AGTCCGAATCGGATGAGATATTGGTACAGGAATCACGTGCAATGCGTTTATTAATCGAGTTGGATAAACCATTCAATAGATATGGGCCGCGATAGGTAACTATATTCTTTGGTGTCTCGAATATTCTCACCTCATACAGAAGCTCGGGCTTCTTGAGATGAGTGCGTATATTGTCCCAAATGTACACGGCCAAATTCTCCGTTGTGCTTGGCTGCAATCATATAAATATTATAATTTATAAATAATTAATTGTTACTGTGCATTTCTTTACTATTTTGGCAAAGTATTCAACATCCTTGTCCAGATTCTTGTGATCCAAACGCTTCATGATCACAGTTTCGATAGCATCTTTTAACTCTGTTATGTTCAGCACCATTCCAGTCCGTTGATCGATTGGACCGCGAACAGTCAATTCAACTGAGGATTCAAATTAAAGTATAATCAATATTTTGCAATTGGAATTTAAATTATTTTGCTACAGATTATAGATTCAACAGTTAATGCACTGATTTTATTTGCCAGACAGTTCTATTTCTGGATCGATCACGAAATAATAATAAATTTAAATGACCTTGCCATTTGAGATTCGCTCAATGTTGAACTTGAACATGGGTTGATAAGCGAGCTTATCGGCCAAGGTCTTCTTTGTGTGGTTCCACATTGCTGCGTATCAAGTTGCCAATAATTGTGGCGGTTGTGCCTCAACAAATCGGCATGTAATGCAATATCCTAAGCTAAACCGCAACTAATCACGCATTTAATTGAAAAATATTTGTTGCAATTTCTTTTAGACTCACCCGTATAGTTGTGACCGTGTCCGTGAAAATTGTTGCATTTGCCGAATACCTCCAAATTTTCAGCATCGCTTAGTTGAGGACTGCCCAAATAAATACATTAAGTAAATATAAATAGCTGCGAATTCTAGATATACATATATATTAACTTATAATGATGAAAACTTCAATTACACTAATTTATTTAGCTGTGAATTGTAGATTTGCAATTAATTTAATCATTTAACTGTGAATTGAAGAAGAACAAATTGATTTAGTTGAAGTTTTCATCGCTTTGACTTCAAAACTGATCTCTACAAGAAAAAAAAGTTATGCTATAGCGAAATAAATTTATTTTAATATAAAAATTCAATATGATATTCAACAACATAATATATATCTAATGCACTAAAAATATGGTAGATATTTTCTGAACCATTTTAATTTCCTGATGTTTTGAGTATTTATTACCTGTGCAGGCGATGACAAGCGCTGAACGTTTCGCGACGCGTCAGAAATGCCACAGGTTGTTGAGACATTCTACTCTGACTTTGACTCTGTGTTGCCGTTTTTTTTCCCCCTTTCTTTTTTGTTGCTGGAACTCGACTTTGATTGCGTTGCACGTGTGCCGAGCACTGTTTTGCTTCAAATGCAAAACCTGCTCTCGAAACGCGCTTATTTATATTATGTGGTTCGCTGGGAGTGTGCGGGTAGAACAGGAAGATGTTTGCATCTGGCTAAAACGTCTGCTTGCTGATGCACTTACACCAGTCAATTTGTAAGTGGTGTTGAGTTAATATATTTCTATACTTTGTGTCGAACTTGCAGTGTAAACTGGGATCTATTTAGTCTTTGTCTACGTCGGCTACACGCAGAACTGCAATGCAAAACAACAACATTCAAGAGTATCGATGCCGCACTGGTATCGATAACACATAACTGAAATACTTGACATTTACAAGAAAAATAATTATTGGTTAAATTAATGCTTTTCTTTACTGGCTCAATTAGAATTTTTAAGTGGACAAATAAACTCTATTATTTCTGTTAAATACTGTAATGTCAAGTAATCGATAAATATAGCGTTGCCAGATGTGTGCGTGTAGAACACACACGTGCGAAAACTCACGCACGCATGGCTATCGAAACTTGCACATCACTAACATGAAAAAACTACAAAACAAACGACGCGACGCGCGCTATTTCGAAACATAACAAACATTTTCATTTGAGTATAAATCTAATAAAATGAGTAACAAAAGTACGCCCGTGCAGCAACGCATTCATCAATACCAATCACGTGCGGTGAGCAGTGCACACAAAACGCCAGCCACAGCTGCCGCCGGCCTGCGACGCAAGGTGCTCTGCCGGACGCCAAAGCAGAGCACGGAGAAACCGGAGCAGCAGCTGCTAAATACGGGTTTTACTAGCGGCATACCGACACCACAGCCACGGCCAAAGCCGACCGCATTGAATGCCTGCTACACACCCTCCTCCCTCTATTGCGGCGTGGCCAAAACGACGCCAAAGCGACAAACGCCCAGCAAAACGAAATCAGCGTGCAAACTGAAGGATAAGGAAAGGGAAAAGGATGCCCTGTTGGAGTCGACTTATAGCCTGGCTGAGGAGAGCAACATGATTGTGGCGGTGCGAGTGCGTCCGCTAAATGCAGTCGAATGCACCCGCAACAGCGTCACCAATGTGGTCCACGTTCATGGCCACAACGAGCTCAGCGTGCAGGCGGGCAGCAGTGCGGATGCCTCGGCTGGAGTATCGCACTTCTTTAGCTACGATCAGGTTTACTATTCCTGTGATCCCCACAGCAAGAACTATGCGGATCAGCTGGCTGTCTTTGCGGGCACAGCTCAACCCCTGATAGACACCGCTTTCGATGGTTACAATGCCTGCCTGTTTGCCTATGGCCAGACGGGATCGGGCAAATCCTACTGCATGATGGGTATTGAGGCGCTCGACGATGCGGCCCTCGATGGCAACGCACCGCATGTGGAGGCCGGCATCATACCACGTTTCTGTCATGAGCTCTTTCGGCGCATCGATGCCGTCAAAGATCAACTCCAAGTAAGTCGTGATATATGCATCTATGTATATAGTTACTTACTGATTGAATTATTTCCAGGTGGAGGTGGAGGTCAGCTACTTTGAAATTTACAATGAGAAAATACATGATCTACTGAGCGTGCAGCAGGCGTTAGCCACTGCACACGAGGCGCCTGTGCCACGCCAAGCCTTAAAGGTGCGCGAGCATCCCATTTTCGGGCCATATGTGGTGGATTTAAGCGCCCATTCGGTGGACTCGTATTCGGCGCTGCGCAACTGGCTGGCAGTGGGCAACTCCCAGCGGGCCACAGCCGCAACGGCGATGAATGACAAAAGTTCCCGCTCCCATTCGATATTCAACATCGTGCTCAATCTGACCGATTTAAGCAGCGATGATGGCCGTTCCTCGGACACGGATTCGGGCACAGTTGTTTCGCTGCGACAAACGCGACGCAGCAAGATCAGTCTGGTGGATCTGGCGGGCAGTGAACGCATCAGCGCTTCCGGCTCGAATGGCGAACGGATACGCGAAGGCGTCAGCATCAATAAGAGCCTCCTAACGCTGGGCAAAGTGATTGCCTCGCTGGCGGATGCTCGCAAACAGCCGGCTGGCGTCGGTTCCCTCACGCCCAGCACATTTGTGCCCTACCGGGAGAGTGTGCTCACCTGGCTACTGCGGGTAAGTTTCGAAACACTTGCCCTAGTTTCTTATCAAATCAGACCACGTAGTGCATTCCCAATTAATAATTGATTGGTCTGCTTTGTACACTCGGAAAAAAAATCGACCTGAATTTGTAAAATACGCCTTTACATTTTGGCGTAACTCACATTCGAATTCAGGAAGTATATTTAAAAAATTACAGTTTTTATTTTCTTAATTGTAGATTTTAGAAATGCATTTCTTGATAATAGAAAATATTTCGAAATAAATGAAAAAATATTTGGGGAAACCATTTATAATTTTTGAAAATTTTGCCACTTAGAAATGATTTCTAAAAATAAGCTAAAACTATTTTTTTTCAGTGGCATTTTTTTCCTGACTCTTACATAAATTTCGTTATGGAGCTCAGACTCGCCTTCTGGTCACCCACTACAAATTAATATTTTATTAGATGTGTTGCACAAAAGGTGAGGTGTGTTACACATTGAGCTCACACACGTGCAACACAGCTCATAAAATATTAATTAGAGGGTGAACCAGAAGGCTAATAAACAAAGAAAAAAATGAACTTGATAAATAATTTTTAATCAGTTAAGCACTGCTGGTTATTGCTGGCCCCGTAATTTATCTTAACGTAATTCTCGTGTTATTTCGTTGACTTTTACAATTGTGGCATTAACAGAGATTTCAGCGCAGGGGTACCACAAAAGCATACCCATAAAGTATATACACTTCCTGGTTGGTCTGCCATGCCCTTCATGCATATGATTAGCACATTAATAGTATTTATTTTATTTGTTAATGCGCAATTGGCTATGTCCACCATTTCTGGCAAGAATGTAAACAAACAGGCCAATAACCAAAAAAAGAAACAACATTTTACGAAGGTACTCAAGTATATTTACGTCTTAAACTAAGTATATTTACGTCTTAAACTAAGTACATTTACGTCTTAAACTGATATTTTGTCAGTTTGAAATCCATCTGCTTACATTTGTAGAACGCAATAAACCATTTTTGCTATGCATGATAAATAATTCGGAATCTAGGCGATCTGTGAGATAAAATATCTGATAGATAACAAGCAAATTTCTATTATATTGATAGATACGTTTTCCGTTAGGGGTCGGCCTTCTTCTTATCGGTATACCAAATTTTCATTTTGGTATTTGACGGCCAGTTTTGTTTAAAAATAAATTTGTTTTGGTTTTTCAATTTGATGACGGATGGTCGTTGGAGCTAAAGCAGTTTTCTTGTATTTGTATAAATATGCGTTTAAACAATTTATTCTGGGTATGTCAGTTTTTTGAACATTTTGTCCATACTACTGTGTTTTTTATTTTCTATATGTATATTTCATATTATTCCAATATTTTTTTGCTGCTCATATTGAACAACTACAAGATCTACTTTCGATTTTTTGAAAATTCACACCTTGGCTGGAAAATAGTGTGTTAGTCACCAGAAACAAGAGCAGATCGAGTTTGATTTTAATCGATAACTCTCTTATAACGATAAAATCGATATTCACTAGAGAAATAGACACAAGATATAGCCTTCCAATTAGGTATGAATATAGCCTTCCAATTAGGTATGAATATATCTTGGCATAGTATTGATCGACTGTAGAAATTTCATTAAGATCGGATCAAATATGTTTAACAGTTGGCTAAAGGGTATCTCCTAGTAGATTATTCCAGACATGAGCATTCTTACTTCCCTATTTGTTATCCAATGAAACTTACTTGAATGGATAAGTACATATTTACTTTGTTTCACCCAAACTTAAAGTTAACTCTATCTACGATTCCCTTTGATAATTTTGACTTATTTATATAATCTTATCAATATTAGTCAATGTGTTTTTAAATGGAAAACTTTTTTGTTTACACAGATATCCCAATCAAACTCAATATGCGCAATATTGTGTTAGTCACCTTATGACAAAATTGATTCTTTTTTTGTTGAAATGTTTATGACGAATTCGATCCACAAGAGTATGAAATCTTCGTCGTTTTCTTCAATTTGGCTAATTTGCTTCTCGATTACAAATCTTCACACAAGTATTCTAATTCCGAGTGCTAACTGATTAATTATTCAAAGTCGCACACCTCTCTTAAGGTTGTGTTGCGGTGTGCACAATAAAAAGATATGTCTTATTTGTCCGACAGTTGAAAACAAGTTAAGTAATGCGCACAAATGTGCTTAAAAAACAACCACTTATTTTACAACATGTACTTACTTTACTATACAGTGAGGGACACTTCAAATGGACCAGTGTCAAAGAAAAAAAGCAGTTGCCTGCCAAAGGCTAATTATTAATTATTTTTCAAAAATTCCAAAGAACGATGGTAGCTACATATATTAACCAGCAATATGAATATATGACCCTAATAAACTGAGTTTTCCCCACCTGCTGGGTAGGATTATGTAAAAAAGTAGCCTATTTTTAGGGGACAGTCTAAATAAAATAAATAATATATTTGGCGTATTAAAACTTAAATAAGGATGTTAATACTTAGTATGATATCCTTTAGCCTTAACAACTTCCCTTAACCTATTATTCATGGAAGATACCAACTTCCTGGTAGCTTCTGGGCTGATTCTGTCCCACTCATCCCGCAGAGCATTTTTCAGATCCTCTTTGCTGGATATGCTGTGCTTCCGGATGTTATTTTCCAGCAGAGCCCACAAATTCTCAACATTTAAATCTGGAGACTGGGCAGGTGGAATTATTATGTGGGGGCAGTTCCTGATGAGCCAGGACTGTACTATCTTGCCCTTATGCTTTGGTCTTTGGAATTTTTGAAAAATAATGAATAATTTTTTTTCCTTTCTTTGACACTGGTCCATTTGAACTGTCCCACACTGTATGTACTACTGTTTCACAGAATACTTGAAACGAAGCACGCGTTGTGTAATCAAATTGAACAAAATATATTAACAATATTGATTACAAAGATTGTTTGTGCAACCAGGCAGCCTTGTCTTTTGATTTATAAGATTTGGCTTCGTAATCAATTACGGTTTAAATTAAGAAATTGTATTTCCAAGTATATTTCTTAACTAAGCCCCCATTGCACTCTATAGATAAGCTAGGTCGGGGGAACCATATCAACAATTTAAATATAACTTTTTATTAGTTAACTTATCTTCGAGGAGCCCAAAGTGTATATGTACTCAAAGAACCAACACAATTTCAAATAGTTTATTTTTTTACACACCCTCTTGCCGAGTTTTTGACTGTAGTCGTTTTTATTGTGGTTTCCTATTAACGTATTGCGTACAGCAGAGTATACTAGAATAATATAACGCTTGATAAGCTATCAGCGCCCCGTCGTCGCAAGTGCGACAACAACAAGCTCTGATTTGCCCCCCCTTGCTTCTTTTTGCCACACTTGCATTCCGTTGGCTCACATTTGCAACAAGTCTTGCCGAGCTTTCCATCCGCATGACCTGTAATCAAACAATTAAACACATAACACAACGTCATCAACATCATTTATAGATTGTGCAAATATATATATAATATGCAAATTTAAACAGAATTCAACTTCGTCTATTTTTGATGAACTTTATAAGTCATTTACAAGGCAAAGGCACTGTAGACACACGAGGAAGTTTCTGCAGCAATAATAATAAAAATAATGATAGCAAAATCTTCAACTTTATGCCTGAGTAATTAATCTATATAAAATGATAATCGTCTTAAAATTTGGAAACTTTTTTCTTGTTTTAACAAATATTTTGCAAGCGGAACTTTTTTTCTGAGTGTAGTTTGAAGTATAAATGGCTTAGTTTCCCGTCGTAAATTTAATATAAAAACTCGATGAATTATATCATCAAATGTAATTTATTATTTAAATTTTTAACTTATTTTATTGAGAAGCTGACACATTTTTTATCAACTTGAAAAGTGATTTTTTAAGTGTTGTTTGCACAGCTGCAAAGAGATCTAAACTTTTAAATCTTCTACACTCTCTCTATCAATTGTTTAAACAAATTCTCTTATATGAGATTAACATATTTACGTGATAACTTACAACTCGGAGATTTTTTCAGCACACCCATCTCATGTTGATTATTTTGTTTGCGTTTCGAATTTTTACCCTTTCCAGTTTCGAGTTTTCCTAGCAGGCGGCGTAGCATTTTCTAAATAAATTGATTCAACCTTGATGCTAAATTTGGTTATTTAATTTATTTTTGATTTTGTGCTCGCTCTCCACAATTTAACCTTCACATTGACAACTTTATTTGAAACTGTCGTGAATAATTTTGAGCTACTTCTAAATAAACTTCTATATACAATATATATATATATATATACAAAATATGTATTTAAATAAATGAATATGTAGTTTTTGGTTTCGTGTGCAATGTTTTCAAACCGCAGAGCACTTTCTGATTTTCCCAAGCGAAGTTTACCACAACTTTGTCATATTATCGCTCTGGGTTTTTTCTAACTTGTTTCTAGAAAACTCTGTGAAAAAATTGTGTTTCTTAAGATCCTATTCAGTTCAATAAGGTATCGGAATATGTCATTAGTTGCTGGGCTGTGTGAGAGTTTGTACAATTCTTTAATTGTTTGTCTCTCATCGACTTCGATTTGTGCTATATAATATAGAAAATCCAAATGCCTGGCAAATGTTTATTTCCTTGATATCTAATTTTTAAGTAGTTTAGCTAATGAAAAACGCGTGCAGCCAACTCCTCATCGTTTCTTCAGAAGTTGAAACACGTTTCAAGGCATGACACTATGATTATAGCCTGACTAAATATATGTTATTTATCTTTTTATGTGCGACAATTATAGCAGAAAGTGTGTTGCTTAGGCGCTGAAAATATATATAATCAGATGATAAATTTATAATCACCATATATGCATATTGTTGACAGTGTAAAAATAACTCAATTGTTGTTGCTGCCACGTGCCCTTAGCACCTGCTCAGCTTTGATAGCATTCTGTCATACTTGAGACTTGTTTCGTTCCCATCCACAAACTAGTTAACATTGAATTTTAAATGAATCAAATTCATTTTATACACAAATTGCACATGCCATTTTCCTATGGCTTCTCCATGTGCGATTGTTGCTTTTGTTGTTGTTGTTGTTGTTGTTGTTATTGTTATGAGACGGGCTCAGCGGGTGGGAAATGTGCATCCAGGGATAGAATCATTTGAAACATAAGTGATGGTATTTTAGAAATCATTTGCGTTCATTTCTGAAATATTTTCGACTTATTTCAATACCATCGAACGGAATTAGAGATAAGAAAAAATGACCTCCTAGATAATGATCAAAAAAATATATTACCTGAATTCGGAGCAGATCTAAAAGAAGATTTATACAACTATCTCCATTTTCGGAGATTGGACATCAAGTTGCCTGCCATTTTTGAGAAATGTTTGTAAGTTTTCAAATACTTTTATATAGGCCAAACTCGACAATTCAAAATTTGAAAAACATGCAGTAATTGTTCAAATTGACTTAGTTTAAATATTTGATGTCTTTCATTAGTTGCACAAAATGTGCTAATATTTATCTACTTCCGATCGGCCTTAAATTGTAATCATTTAAGTTTTTCACATCTCGTAGAAATTCTTTTCTTCCCATTAAATAAAAATTCTTGAAACTGTTTTTTTTTTGCATAAATACCAATAACATATTGTTTTATTGATTAATTTGCATGCTTAACATTGTTTTTCTTCAAATATATATTTAACGTAAACATAAATAGAATGGTATATAATAATTTATAAATAGCAAATTTTCTCAATACCCGCAAGCAAACTGTTCAAAAAACATTTCAGTGTCTTAACTTTTAACATTTTATAATGTATATTTTTTAGTTTAATTGTTTTTTAAGTATTTTCATAATATATTTATTCCACTGCTTATGTGAATTGTATTTAATAAAATCAATTCAACTGACAATCGCAGGGGGTATTAATTGGGTTTACAATTTTTGCTTGTGTTGTAGTATTTTTAGGTTTTAATATTTTTTGTCACACTGCCAATCAGTATTTGGCTTGAAGTATGGCCAATATTTTTTCGTTTTGGACTTCATAAATACTAAAATGTCTAATATAGACAATGATCAAAATTGGGTTCAAAACTATATGTTTATATAGCTAAACAAAAGTATGGAATAAATTCTACATATTTTGTTGTTTACTTGGCGCCAATGGAGCGGTTTTTTTTTTTGTTTTTTTTAACTTTAAATACAATTTTCCTGTAACTTGCCCAATAAATGAAAACAAATGTTTAAAAATATATATATAAAATTAAATTGATAAAAAAAACAATGGCATCCTTAGTGAATGCCATTTACTGCCATTTTTACTCAGTCTCGGTACGCAAAATAGAAAACTATTTTCTGGTATTTCTGGCGCTTTTGTTGCTCCGTTTGTTCTTTTTTTATATATGCTTTTAGTCTGCTTTTGCTACTGTTTGACTAAAAACTCATGTTTGTGTTGGCTGCTTGCGGTTTGTCTCGATGTCAATTAAGAAATTACAACAGTCATTTTTATACTTGTATAAAAATTGCGACGTGTAATTGTAAAGGGAAAAAATAAAGAAATAGTGAACGGCTTGAATACTTAAGTAGTATTAAGCTAACAGCAAAAACAAAATAAAAATGTTTTTCTATCTTTGTTTTGCTCCTTGGTAGTAAATGGTAGTGTTGCTTGTTACGTTATTGCCGAAAATGCACTCAGTTGTTTTTTTTGTTTTATGTGGGTACAGTTGCATTGTATTATTGTTGCTGCTGTTGTTGTCTCGCTTTTGCTCTTTATGTCTGACCAGCAGGCGCAAAGCTTTGCTGTCTTTGTCTAACTTTATATGGCATTGTAAATTGCTGTTGTTGTAGTTTCAAAATTATTTTTGTTGGCTATAATTTTGCCACCTGTCTGTCTGTCTGTCTGTTTGTCTCTCCTCTTCTGACTGCTGGTGCTGTGTTTTTGTTTACACCTTGCAGCTTTGCTGCGTTGGCACCAGAACCGTCGCCATCTTTCGCACCTCGTGTTCGTGCTCATGCTCGTGTTCGTGCTCGTGTAGCTCTTCGTCGTCCTCGCAGATGCTCTCGTGATGCTTGCGTGACTCACGCTTTCGCATGTAATTAATCAATGGCCGCTTCTTGTGCTCCTTGCAAAAGGGACAATCTTTTCGCAACTGCTTCTCTGATTTTAATTGCCTGCATTTATCTGTAAATAAATAAATAAAATCGAATACTCTTTATTTAATTATATTTAATTTTTATTTTTTTATTCGTTTGAAGAGGGAAATATAAAATCTGGCATTTTTAACTCATACGCATTGTAACTTATACTATACGACATACTAACACACTGTAGATATTACATACACACATACTACATATGGTCTCTCTCTCTCTCTCATTCTACCTCTCGTTGGTCTACGTGCCGCTGCGACGCACACTGCCTCTGCCCTCAACTGCTCATGTTACATTACATCACGTCAACAATTTTATGTGGCGGCGGCAATCTTTTTTTATGATTGACCCCAAGACATGTTTTGACACAGGGTGTACTTTGTTAATAAAATCCACCCGATTTCTCAGATGCTGTCATTGCCGGCAAAAAAACTAGGTGCAATTTAAGCAATTGATAAGCAACCTTGATAATTTTTCTTATTGCTTATAATCTAATAAAGATAAAATTGAAGTCTCACACAAAAAAAAGATCCTCAACCTGTAGTCTAGCGTGAAGCCTGCTTTCCAAAATGAAAACAACAAATTTTTTTATTAAATAATTATTAGCTCTATTTTTTCTTAGTTAATCATAAGCTTGCTATTAGCCCAAAAAAAGAGATTGTTGGTAGTTTGATATTTTTACGTTACCGTAAACAAATAAATAGACTTATGTGTGTTGTTGACTTGAATAGCATAAACAACACCATATACAACAATATATATATATATATATATATATATATATATTGTTATTGCGCCGTAGTTTTTGTGCTGGTTTTCTTTATTTGGGCACAAACCACACCTGCTTAGAGTTATAAGCGAATGGTATTGTCATAAAAAGTGTGTTTGAGGAATACACTTCATCTTGCTTAAAATTGCAATAAAAACTCTAATAAAATTAAGCTACGTATAACCTCAAATGATATTGCCTTCTTTTTTATCACGACGAAAGTCAAAAGAATTTTGCAAATAGATAAAAATAACAATAAAGATGTGCAAATTAAAGGTATATGATATGGATCACCCTGTGATTGCCCAATAGCCTTGTTTTTTAAAGTGCACACGCAACACACCCACACACGCACATGTATATACATGTAAACACATTTGCGCAAATTGAGGCATGTTTCTCACACACAGCGAATATTCAAAAAAACAAAAAAAAAAAATTGAGGCTATTTTTAAATGATTGCAAAAACAACTCAAAATGTGGGTAATCAGAATCAAGTGAACGGATGTGTGTGTACGGGATTTGCCCATGTATGTTTTACACACATGTGCAAATACATGACAAAAAGCTGACTGACATGGATAGTGACTGCATTTGCCTGACGCACGCTTGCATTGTGAGTTGCCGCACGCCTTTCACCAGCATTATTATTATTATATGTTTTTTGTCTGTGTTAATTACCTTGCACTCTGCTGTATGAGTCCTTAGCCGAATACGGACTAGCGTTGGTTGAATGCTCCAGCGTGCCATACGGGAACTGTTCATAGTCACGATAATAGCCACCACGTATGGAGCCGCCATAAGAAAGCGTTGAGTCGCCAGAAAATACGCCCCAAACATCCATTATGTTGTTGTTGATGTAGTTGTTTTTCGATCTAGGTTGCACCAAAAATATTGCTGTCCTGCTTTAGTTCTGTTTGCGTTTTGCGCGCGTACGTTGAGCGAGGTCGTTTCACTTTGCCTTTGTTTTTGCCGTTGTTGTAAGAAATCTGTAAATTCTTTTTTGTAACGTTCAATGAACTTTGTCTGTTCGTCGTTCACGTAGGCAACTTTACGTTGCCTATCCAAATAACGCGAATTGTTAATTTCTTAAAGAATCACTTTTAATACTAAGTCAAGGTATAAAACCAGTTTACAAATGCATTTAAAATTTAGTGCATTTAGTTAGTGTAGTGTATAAAAACACGGAGAACTCTTTTTTCTGCTCTTTACGTATTCAGTTCAAAATTGAAACTGAAAGCCGAACGGCATATTACTGCATTTTTGTAGCCCTCGCCTCGTGTGTTCGCTTCGCTTCGTGTGTTGTTTTCGTCGCCGTCGTTGTCGTTGTGTCTCGTTTCGCTTTGCGTAGCATTGCTTTTGCTTTTGCGTCGCTTTGTTTGCTTACTTCTTTCTTCTTCTATGACATTTTCGTCCGTGTGTAACAGCGGGTATATTGTGTTTCCTATTTGTGTAACGTGCAGAATGAGAAATTGGTAAACACGGTCATTGTTTGCTTTTCTTCCTTATTTCATCGATGAAAATTAGTTAACAATCCCTTCTAACTTAATTAAACAAATAAATAATAAGAAAAACGTCAAGTAAGTGGGGCATACAATGCACCCAAATATTTGGCTATTTTAAGTCCTCGTTTTAGATGTTGAATTCCGCACACTGCACACTTGTGCTTTTACGTCTGTATGTGTGTACATCTTTATACTGCTGTGCTATTTTTACAGTTAATAATTGTTATGCCAAGGTAAATTCGAGCAAATTCGAGAGCTTTTATTGTTATCGGTAACGAAGCCTGCTGTCAAAGCATAAGATCCATTTTTGGTAAAAAGTTCTGTTATTTTGCACAATTTCGGGAATTTTGTAAATAAGGGGAATCGCAAGGTCTATAAGAACTTGTTTTTCATTACGATAGTATAAATGGCATATTGCTATTTCTCCCAAGCCTATGCAGTTAATACGCACAGTGGGCAACATCTTGTTATTGCAGAAAAATTAACATATTTTGAAATGTTGTGGAAAATTCCCGTTGCTTTCTGAAATTATTAGTTTGTTTCCAAAATGAATCATCGAAATAAATTGAAGCAAATAAATATATGTTAATTTTGTTAGAGGAATGGAAAATATTTTTCCATGGACCAATTTCGGAAGTTTTTCTTATTAGGATCGAGTTGCTAAGTAAAATAGCTTAAATAAAGATTATGTCCATCAGCAAAAGTCGATGTCAAATACCTAATAAAATAAGCTGCAATATTAAAAATTTTGGAGTTACTCATTTCGTAAGGCTCGATGCAAGTTTTACCATTGATGTGATAATCGACGTCTAGACGGTGGGCATACTATAATCCGTAAATCGGATGATTGATATCCCATGGAATTTCGTTGTCAAGAGAGAAATTTATGTCCATGGTTTGTCAATTAAGCAACACAGATTGTATAAAGTGGATGATTGAATTAGGTCAAAAATTGCTTGATGACTCTGGATTAAGCGTCGCAAGCGTACACGCATAATTTCTACGAAGCCTTGAAAACATTTTTTAACTCACTTGAAAATTAAATTTGTCAGCCAAAATTTTAGTTTTGTTTTTGATTTTTTTGTCTTTACTCTGTCTTAGCTAAATATTAAATATCGGCATAATTTGCGCACACAAAGTGTTAATTGATCTACCTACGTCATTTGGATTAATGAAGTTAATTGCTGTTTTTCACTGTGCTTACCGCCTTTTAGCGACTTTTTGTGGTTTAAGTATTTAACGTACACGACGCTGTGACATTTGTGCGCGATATCGTGACAATCTTCTATAAGTGGGTGGACATACTCTGGCATGTCCAGATCGAGCAAATCTATATATAGCCTCCAGTTTCATCAGTAACAGGTTTCTAGACTCTAAAATAGCCGAATCTGCGGTACAAAGAGACTAATTAACCACACATCCATGACACATTAATCGTATTTTCAAATTTCCAGTGACAGCGGTTGAACTGTCCCCAACCAATATAATCCAATTTAATCCAATATAAAGAGTTGGTCACTTCATCGAATTTATAACATGTGCAGACCGGGCGCTTTGAGGTCAAGCCCAGTTGAATGCAATCGAGCTGTATACTGGACCTTGTTGTCCTTCGATTAAAATAAACTTATAGCTTTTTTCTGTTGTTAAAAATGTACAGTTTATAGATTCATATATTGATTATATAAAGACTAAAGGCGGAATTATAATCAGACATTTCAGATGAATTACGAAACTTAATTATGAAATAAAAGAAAACGGTTAGCATTGAAAAATACGAAAAAAATATCGTTGCAAAAATCTTGTCTCGGCATTGTAAATAAATTAAATCCATTCAATTTAAATTCGATTTTGTGCTATTTCTGAGCCATTCCAGGTCACTGTACTCTGTACCCTGTCCACACATGTACGCGCTCGCCGTCAGAATCGTTTTTACAGCTCTCTTTTGGTTGCTCATTCACATGTGCCTACGCCCACGCCGCTGCTGCGCAGTTTATGCAAACATTAACTCTCGTGACTAGTGCCGTGCTTGCTTGTCTATCTCTCTCTGCCTCTGCTCTTCTCTCTCGTTCTTTTATAGTGATGCTGACCCGCACAGCAAAGCGTTAATCAAACAAGTGTCTAGTGTGTGTACATGCATACGTGCATACAAAAACACTCACACGCATACCCCAACGATAAATGTGTACATAGTAAATATTTATTTATGTTGTATTGGCACAACAAACTAGCTTGCCATCTCGCTCTTGATTGCAAGCACCGCTGATAACGGCTAACGGTCGCCGTCTTTGTCTTGTTTGAAAGTTTGTCAAAAGCGACTACCCTGCGAACACTGATAAGCCATCAGCCCCTATCTTTGGAGGTCACAATTCTTTGTTAAGTCTTGGCTTACGCAGGCATGTGAAAAGTGTGCAAACATATTTACACACAATTAAAATTATTTACGGGGCTTGTGTTGAGATATACGCATTCCTTATGTATTTGGATGTATTATACACACACACACACAAATGTTCGATATTCACATGCAAGTGTTGAATTTATGCAAATGGATCCGTTGACTTGGTGCATGAAAATTGCCTTTATTGTTTATATGTGTTTCTTTGTTCCAACAAGTTGAAATGCGAAATATTTTCATATCAGTTTAATAAAAGCTGACAAGAGGTGACACATAATCCTGTAGTGGAGAAAGGGTTGGGGTCGATGATCGCTAGTGAGGTGATCGACACGTGCAATCCTAGCCTAAATCTTCCAACGTTTTCGAGCTTGAGTCAGTTATATAAGGTGTATATTAACAGAGATATTAATGAGCGTTTGAAATAAAGAATTTTATTTAGCTACACATCCTTAATTTTATGCCATGTCAAACTGTGGATTCGCCTCTAGTGAGAAATGAGATTTCAATATTATTGACTACCTTGACTTTCCAAATTTCATTTTCGTTTCGATTATAATTCACTTGGAATCCTAAGCATTGCTTTTTATCTCGATTCTTCGTCTATTAATGAAATAATGAAAATAATGAGTTCTAATTATTATTATTAACATTATTTACTTGTATCCATATCTGTATCTGTGCAGGAAAATCTTGGCGGCAATTCGAAGACGGTAATGCTGGCCACCGTTTCTCCGGCCAGTCTGCATGCGGACGAGACGTTGGCAACCCTGCGATACGCGTGCAAGGCGCGCTCCATTGTGAATCGAGTGAAGGTGAATGAGTCGCCGCATGACAAGATCATTAGGGATCTGCGCGCCGAGGTGGATCGCCTGAAATCGCTGCGCAATGAGTACGAGCGACAACGTCGGCTCTCCTCGAACAGCAACAATCCGCCGGCGCCACGCAAAATCATCATTGAGACATCTGTGGATGATGGCGAAGTGGAGGCACTGCGTCAACAGCTCTCGGAACGCGAACGTGAACTGAATCGCGCACAAAAATCATGGATGGAGAAGCTGAAGGAGGCCGAGGATCAACGCAAGTCCGAGTTGCGTCTGCTCAAGCGCAAGGGACTCGCCATGGAACTGACTGCCGACCAGAAGCAGGCGTGTCTGGTCAACCTGACCGCCGATCCCATGCTGAGTGGCACGCTCTTCTATGTGCTGCCCGTGGGCACAGTGCACATTGGACGCGGCGGACGCATGCCCGGAGATGCCGCAATGCCGGATATCGTGCTGGAAGGTCCGCTGGTGGCGCTGCAGCACTGCTGCATTGAACACGAACGCTCAGGGAGATTGTACGTGAGTCCGGGCAGCGAGGATTTTGAGACGTATGTGAATGGCGAACTGCTGCAGCGCCAGCGCCGGCAACTGTTCCACGGCGACCGGTTGGTCATTGGTGGTTCCCACTATTTCCGCATCTCGAATCCGTTTTGCACACAGCGCTCTGGCACGACGCAACAGCAGCTCGTCGACTTCCAGCTGGCACATCAGGAGATTATGCAGAAGCAGGAGCAGCAGCTGCGCAACGAGCTCGAGGCGGAGAAGAGGGCGGCGCTGACACGCATCGAACTGGAGCGTGAGCAGCATGCCCGTGACTTTGAGGAGCGGCTGCAGTGCCTCGAACTGGAACAGTTCAAGTACAAGTGCAACAGCGAAATGCTTGAGACGGAACGACAGGCACTGGCCGAGCTGCAGCAGGAGACGAGCAGCAGCAGCTGCTGCCGCAACGCAACGACGCCGGCACAGAAATCCACCCTGGTGGAGGATATACAGCGCATCATGCTGAATCCCAGCGAGGCGAGTCTGCACAAGACTCAGCTCATGGTGAAGGAGGCAACGCAACGCTGTCGCCAGCTGGGCCATCAACTGGAGTTTCGCCAGTTCCAAACACCGGATGAGTTTGGATTACTGCGCACCGTCATTTTAATTGTGGATCGGCAGCGGTGCCTCAAAGCTGAGTGGCCCATTGCCAGACTGGGCGTCTGGCTGGATCTGCAGCGGGATACAGCAGCGTCGAGTGACATGTTCCAGAGCGTTGAGGTCGACTGGCAGCCACTCGATACGGATCTAAATAATACACTAAATGATACGCATAATTCCAGTCGCATTGGCCTGAATCTTAGTTCGCTGAAGCAGCCACTCAAGCGTCTCCTCAGTGGCCCCAATACGCCCCGGTTGAGCTCGACGCCGGGCAGTGCCACGCCTCAGTATACAAAGCGACTGCTCACCTATGACTTGACCGAGGATCGCCCGAGCAGCTGCAGCAGCAACAGCAATTTTGAACTCCATGCGCAACAGGAGCTGCAGGTGATGCAGCGGGCTGCCCATCGTTTGCGCCGCCATTGCGAGCAGGCGCTGCGCCAGCGGGAGAACCAACCGGATGCTGGTCTGCTGCCGGAGAGTCTGCAGGAGTCATTGGCACGCCTCGACAATGTACTACATGGCATGCACACTTGCATGCTGCAGTCGGCGGAGGCGTCGGCTTCATCTGCGACCAACTCGCCAAATAAAGCCCAAAAAGCGGTGCGTTTTCTTATCGATTGACGGATTCCCGTACGAGCATGCGATTTATATATATATATATATATATATATATATATATTTATATATTTATATGTATATTTATTCAGTACATTCTCATAATGTATATGGTGTATTCATGTATGACGTTCAATACATTTTCTTGTGTTTGTTTTTAATCTGTTCAAATACATTTGTATATTTTAAAATATACATGTACATACACATATATATTGTATTTGTTTATTATTGTGCATAATCACATTAATTATGCATATGTGTGCAGGCGGGCTCATCCATTTGTTATATTACTGATAATACTTCACCCCAATATCAGATCGCATCGAATATTTATTACATACTTTTGTAGTGAAAGAAATGAGATCTAAATAATAAATTAGACTACGCTACAGATTTTCTGGATGTTTTTTTTTTGATTTGGGTTTTAGGTTTTAAGCTATCTTAATTTAATCTTTTAATTCTTTGCATATTTGAATTTTTTGCCCTGTTACAAATAAATAGCATAATGTTAGCTGTTTGCACACTATGTTAAGTGCCCTTAAACTGCAGTCGCCAGTGTTAACAGCGCTCTCTCTCTCCGTGCGTCATTTTGTCCGCCTGTCTTGAAGGTGACCGCTTTGAAATACATCGTCTTATACATTTCCAGGAAATCCGAACACAGCTGCCCCGTTCTACCGCCACAAATCGAAGCAATAACCTATTTTCATAATTTATATTTAAAAAGGTAGATTAATGATAACCTTTTCAATGGTCAGGCCGCGTACAACATTTCTTGTAACTTATTGTTTACTAAAATATACAGACCAAAGTCACTGAATATGCGTTTTATTATTTAGCTTTCGAAGCTACAGTTGCAAGGGTATTTAACCTGCTTACAGCATTTGACTTTAATTTAGGCTAAACATCAATAATGATTAAGTAATTATTAAATTTAAGCTAAAGCTTACGTAGAGTAGAAATTATAAAATTACCATTAATATATAATATAAATAATAAATAGAAAAATAAATAAAAAGTAAATATATAATGCCACGGCAGGTAGTATTTGTCGATATTTAAATTTAATACGGTTACTTAATATTTAAAAAGGGTTTTTTATTTATTAAGGAAAATTCCAAAATGCGTTATTATTAAAACTGGTTGATAATTATGATTGCACATAAATCAACGTGTTCCATTTATGCGAAAAATTAACATCAATATACAAATTAAAGAACGGAGGCCGCCTTGCGATTGCATTTTACTTATCTTTAACTTGTTTGTGTTAAGTGCAGTTTCCAATTACTCGCTTACATTTGCCGACTACGCAATCAGCCGACAATAATTATACAAATAACTTTCAATTTATTACGTATACATATTTTGTAGTGCGTACAAATTTGTAAAAATAATTTAAGTTTCCATTTCATTTAGCATATTTTTTATGCCGTACAATAAAGCAAATAATGAAACATTTAATAATAATAATCCTATAAAAGCAACATATCAGACATCCATAGTAAAATTTGTGCTTATAAAAAATGGCACCATATAAAATTAATCAAAATATTCGGACAAAAATTCAAAAACTTTTTAGTTTTTGCAATATGCATTCTAGAATACAAATAGAGATTTCGATTAGAGCGTCTCTTCCGAATTTAGTTCAACCTGTGACGGATCCATTTTATTGTTTAGGCTAATAACCCATTCACAGAACTGACCATTTTTTAGGTGAATAAAATCAGCCAAGAAGACATTTACACGAGGCGGTTGATCGCCAGCAAAGGGTCCTGGCAACTGACCCAATATCCAGGGCTTTAGTTTCTTATCCACTCGCTTCGCAGTGCGCTTCAGTGTGAAGACGAAACGTAAGGCAATATAACGCCCCGTGGGCGTGAGAAGACACTGGGAGACATAACCCTGTTTGGGCTGACGTGATAACAACGACGCTGACAGGAACGATTGCAGTTTCTTAATGCTGGCAGTGTTCGGCCAAGGCGTTGGCCACGCATAGCTCGGCCAGAATTGGGCGGGCAAGCCAATCGGGCAGCGTCTGCAAATGAGCACCACTTGCCACCTGAGTTGAGCACACCGATTCAGGGTGCACTCCAGCAGCGAGCCATCTGTTGTTGCATACAATCGATGATCAAAGAACTCCAACAGCTGCTTTTGGAGCTGCTGGTGCTGCTTAATGTTCATGTCGTAGAAATGCTGCAAATCCAGTATTACCACCTCCTCGGGATGGGTGTCGAGAAAGTGGCGCAGCTCGTGCAGCGGCTCAAACACCTCCAAGGCAAAGAGTCCATGGCAATAGTAGAATTTGCCCTCATTTTGTGCAATGCGCAAATCAAAATAACGCACGCCCAACTGCAGCTGCTCCGAAATGCTCGAAGACTGATTGCGGGACCAGCGACGCACAAAGCAGGGAAAGAAGCGATGCCAACGACGTATGGCGCCATCCGCATCGGGTGCTAGCCGCGAGCTGCTATTAATTCCATAAGTCATTGAGTTGTGGGAACCTTTGATAGAATCGCATTTCAAGTTAATTAAGTCAAATTATTGCGACGCTGCTTGTGGTGGATGATCTCATATATAAATATATACCTGGAATGGCTAAATTCACAATTGACAGATCGCGCAGCTCGGCCGGCAGGTCGCGCATCCAATTCTCCATGGTCATGCTGGCCAAGGACAGGTGTATTTGCTGCTTGTATGTCAACGCTTTGAAATCAATTAAACTGTCAACTACTTGTATTGGCCACTAACAGCTGTAATCGTTAGTGTAAACGGTTTGATGTCTTGTCTATGCATACCGATAGGTTTGCGTGTGCTCGATAGCTGCTAATCGATAATTGTGTTGACGGTTTAATTCGAGCATCATGCGCAGGTTTTGAATACGATCAAGAGCAGCAGTCGAAAAGCAAATAAATTTTTTCTTTGCAATGAATTTACTCTAGCTTGACCTTAGCTGTAAGGAAGTAAATTCACTTAGTTAATAATAGAACTCATCGTGTTGCAGATGAGACGTGATGGTAACGGATATGGCGGAAGTTAAAAGGATTATTTTTTAAATGGCTGTAAAAGATCAATAGCCACTGGACACTACAACTAGTTAAAGGCTTTTCAGCTAAGTAAACACACTAAGCATAATGTCTATAAAGGCATCAAATCGACTAACAACTGTGTTACTTGATTAGAGTGGTAAACGTCCTGATAATCTATCAGATAGTAACCAGGTTCTTTTATTGTACGATTTACGTTGCATACATGCACTTATTCTAGTTAATATTCTCCTTGTTCTCCACATCCAAATCCTCCATCAAGAAATTCTGACGCGTGCGCTTCGCCAGCAGCTGCTCCGATTCATTGAAAATACGCACATTACGTCGACAATTTAGAAAAGCGCAATTTCCCAGCCAATTGCTCTCATTATAGCTGCAAATACAGAGGCAAAGATTAGTTTTAAGCTCATATAAAACGATAACTCAAAATAAACGCACCGCTGCAGCTCGCTAAAATGCTTTAGCGCCAATGACTTCTCTTTGCTATTGGGCAAGGAGATGCCATCCGCCAAAATGCCCAGCTGGCATGTGTGAAAATTGCAATTGTTTCCTTCGAGTTTAAGCTTGGTTGTTTGATCCAGCAATTCCAAGCCGGTGTTGCACTTCCTAATGCTGACATTGCTCAAAACCGCGCTCGTCTCCGGCCGCATCGATAATCCAATGGCAAAGTTCTCGATTCGGCAATCGTGCAGCTTTAGCTTGGCTTGAGGCATGCACACAATCGCTTCCTGGGTGCTCGAGCTGCCATCGCCAAGCAGCCGGCATCTGCGCAGTGTCAGCGTTCCATAGCGCAGTAGAATGCCACGACGCACATGACGGCAATCCAAGACCAGATGCGACATCGCGTAATCGCCATCAATGACCAGCAAAGTGCTATCCTCATCACTCGAGCAAATCACGGGCAGCTTTCTCAGCTCGTCTTCATTGTCGTTTTCAGTGGCCATAACTGACTCGGCATCAATGAGGCCCTTAATGCTGCCATTGTCATTGAGATGTTCCAGAAATTTGATATTGTGTTGCCCGGGCGATAAGAGAATGTCATCGTTTGCTTGGCAAATGCTCAGCACATCCTGCAATGAGACAGATTATTATAATTATTATAAATATTATGATTCTTATTTTTAATATATATGTATATATAGTTTATAATTTTGTTTTATGTTATGTTATTATTTAATAAGTAATTAATTATCTATCTATATTATCTACATTACCTGCAATGTGTTGCCCAACTGGACTTTTGTATGCGGTTTCACCAGTTGCTTGGCGAACGTCAGCAGATGGATTTGTGTCTGCAGCTCAACTGGCAACGTAACCAAGTGGCACATTTGTGTCCGCTCCACCTGCTCCACTGCTAACTGGCCCAGACTGCAGGAGCTGCTGCGCTGCAGCAGATGACGCTTCATCCCATTGCTCTGGAGCTCGCTGTAGGCGCGTCGCATATCTGGATTTTCCAGAATTTCAAATTCGCTGCGTATGATGGCCAGCCGAAGATGGAGACACATTAGATCCGTAACTGGCAAAATGGACTTATTCATGGACTTGTTCGCCGCGGGGCTGCCCAACTTCTTTTTGGGCTTCTCACATGTCGCATCTGTTGTCAACTCGTCATCCTCATCCTCCTCAGCATCGCTCATGTCCAGTTCCAAGTACTCGAGACGCTGTTGTATATAATGCGCCTCCATCAGCAGCGTGCGCATGTGCAGCGTGAGTGGGCGTGGCAAGCGATGCTTGCTCAGATCACAGGCGAGCTGAATGCGCGACTGCAAATGGATTTGCACCCAATCGCGATCATCATCCGAGTCTTTGTCCCATGGCAACCAAACGTGCGTGTAGAAGAAACGCAAGCGATCAATGCACTCCGCTGTGGTATCCACATTTAGCACCGCATTCTCCTGCTGCAAGGTGGGCCACAGTTCGATCAGTGCCACCTCGTTGCTCTCGGGCAAATGCATATCCTGATCCTGCACAGCAGTCACCGTAAACACCGCCTTCAGCTCATCGAACATGACCTGATCCACAGTGCCAAACACAATTGTGGGATAGCGCAGCTTTAAATCCTCGCAGATAACGCGCGGTATTTTCCACATTGCCTGCCAGCCTGCCAAAAAATTGTATTTGCATTTGTGTGTGTGCGATTTCGGTATGAGTGTGTGAAATTCACTTACCTGCTGGCTCAATCTGCAGTTCGACGTACGCTTTCCACTCGGGACAGACTTGCGAGGCTGGCATTGCGGCGCCATCCCAGGAGAGCACCGCTTCGGCTTCTTTGAGCCGCTCCAGAAATGATTTCTCGAATGTGTAAACATCCATTTTGCAAGTTTTCAGCAACAGGCGTTTAAATTTGAATGTGCGTGCAAAGAAGCTGCGCCTACTTCTGCAAAACGCCGAGTTGCTGCCGCTCAATTAATCGATAACCTCATTCACAATGATTTCTTTTTATTGATTTTGATATGCACTTATTTCGAATGCTTTGCATACTAAAACATGGTATAATATTAATTTATTCAATTATTATTCTCAGCTGCACAATGTTAAGAAGCGTATTAATTAAATTTAATATAAATACTCTCACCCAGCCCTGGTTTAGTTAAAGCATCCAGCTGCTGACTGTGTATCGAGTATTATAACACTTTAGTATCGATACTTGCGGTTGCGGTCTGCAATTATTGTTTTTATCAAATTAATAAATAATAAAAACGCAATGGCTGCAAATACTTTGCCCGACGAACACTTTGAAGCGGCCGATGTAATTACAACTTGCTGGTATAACATATATATGTCGATAACTAACAACTAGTCCATTTTAGTTCGATGAGGATGCTGATGATGAGCAAATGGTGTCCACCAATTCGGGACGCAAGCGTCTCTTCAGCAAGGAACTGCGCTGCATGATGTTTGGCTTTGGTGACGACAAGAATCCATATACGGAAACAGTTGATCTCCTGGAAGATCTGGTCATCGAGTACATTGCAGAGACCACGCACCGAGCCATGGAAATCGGACGCACAGGGCGCGTCCAAGTGGAGGACATAATATTTCTGGTGCGCAAGGACCAGCGCAAATACGCCAGGGTCAAGGATCTCCTGACCATGAACGAGGAGCTGAAGAAGGCTCGCAAGGCCTTCGACGAAATTAAATATGTTGGTAAGTGTAAATCGCATTAAATTTAAATGCAGCAAAAATTTGAATTTTCTTCTGTGTTTTTCAGGGAACGAGGGAAAACTCAAGTGACGAAAGACTAAAAACCGCAGCACAAACTAGAATTTACATTACCATTAGCAATAATAATAATAACAATTGTGGAGCAGACGATATCTGTTTTTTATTTAGAAATTAGTATGCAGCTTTAATGTAAAATTCTTTTCTGGAAATCAACTTTTATATTATAGCAGATATGAATTGTTACTTCTTTGAAATTAGAGTAGACATTTTTAATTAAAATCACAGCTTTAATGTTTAATGCCTTTCTGGAAATCAACTTTTAAATTATCGCAGATTTGAGTCCTCAACTCTTAGTTAAAAGAATATAATTTGTAAGAATATAATTTGTAATTAATTGGACAGATTGAATCTAAAATTCTGATTTTTGTTAAAAGCTTTTAAAAAAAAATTAGTTTATTTGAAATTTGGTGTCAGAACTGAACTGTACTGTTCAGATTAATTAGAATTGTTACACATTATATATACATATATATAATATTATGTCAATCGAAATAGTCTTCGATATCTATGTCTGGATTTAGTATATCATCGCCATAAGGTTCCAGGTCTGTGCCATTGAGTATCAGATTTTCGCACGTCTCCGCCAGATCTGTGTCTCCAATTAGGATCGCACCGCGGAGTCGACCTTTCTGCAGCACGAACTTGATGTATTCCTTGTTGCGCGTGCAACGCACGAGCAGCTCATAGTCCTTGCCCAGACCCTGGCCATTGTAACGGCCCAGGAGGACCACAGGAAACCCAAACAACTGCGTCACATGGCCAAAGAGCTCAAAGCAAAAGTCCTGATAGATTGTCTCGTTCTCCAGAGCGGCTGCCATGCTGCGACCGGCCATGGCGCCCATTTGACGGGCCTGCGTCCACAGACGCATTTGGAACCAGTGCGTCGATGCGATTGACCAGGAAGCTGAGCACACATCGCCCGCCGCATAAACATCGCTCAGATTCGTGAGCATCATTTCATCCACCAGCAGTCCGCCATCCTCGGCCAGCTGGAGCGGCACATCGCTGGTGTAATCATGTCGGGGTTGCACGCCCGTCGCGGACACCATAAAATCACAGCTTAACTGCTCAATACTGCCATCATCATCATGTCTCAGCGTAATCCTCAACGCATCTGGCAAGTGCTCGAGTTTCTCAATGCGAGATTTGCTGTAAATTTTTGGTAGACTTCTGGCGGAGCTGCCGGCGCCGCTTAAGTCGTAGCTGCGATGCCAATCCGGTCCTAAAGCGGCGCCTCGCTTGAGTTGTTGCATCTGTGCTTTGGGCAGAATTTCATCATAGCGCATCCTTTTGATGGCTGTGCTGGCCGTCGACGTGTCCAACATCCCCGTCTCCTTCTTGGCCAGTTGAAAGAACTCTGCAGCGCCGGCATCCACAAAGGTGGCCGAGATGTGATCATCTCTTATAACCCAGTGCACATTGACGGACTGTAGCTCGTGAGCCAGTTCGCTGGCAATGCCACCATTGCCCAGAATAATCACATCTTTGGCTTTCGCAAGCCGACTCTGCAGTTCCAGCACCGAATCCGTGTCGCGTATGCCAATAATGCGCTCCTCTTGACCTGAGCCAAACAATTTGGGTGCTCCGCCGGTGCAGAGGCACAAATAGCGATATTTGATTACCAGTCCAGATTTGGTGCGCGCCCAGTGCTCCTTGCTGTCAATGTGCTCCAATTGATCCACAATGTGTGCGATGCCGGCACGCAACTCATTCACATTCTGCTCCCGAACATCGAATTTGTGCAGATAACGTGCGACAGGCACCAAATTTGTGACGCTCTTCACAATGCTGGACTCGGTGAGCAGCAGAACGGAGGAGGTGGGGCAACAAATCGCCAATGTCTCGGCGCAAGAAACGCCCGCAATACCGCCACCCACAACTAGAAAAGTGCAATCTCGTGTCATTGCCTGCAGCTAAAATAATTACAAATTATTTGATCCACTTGCCACATTATCGACTTGAATATCGAAACTTATCGATTCTATGGGGCAATTGGGTAGTTATCGATCAACTGCTTTCCAAATTGGGTCTCCTCTACTCCCAATAGAAACAGTTGCTGGAAAACGTATCTTCAAAGAAACACAATTTTCTTTCACATTTTAATCATTTTATTTAGTTATTTACATATATTTTTAGCTCATTTTAATTGTGTTTGCTCCTCCTGCTTGCCATAGTACTCGCTGTAGTCGTATTCCCGAAAGGGCACATCGTAGGTGAGGAGGCCACAGTCGCGAGCCTGCTCCACGGCAACCTTTAGACGTAAATGACTCTTTTGACACAAACCGGTTTTGGAGTAGCTGAGCACCTGACCGCTGTACGGCGAGATGAACTGATTCAGCAGATCTGTGTTGCGGTAGTCCAGCACCAGGTATTCATCTCGGCAAATGGGACACGGATTCCCTGTGGCGATTTTGCCCTGACGAACGCACGTCTTTCGCGTCTTACGCGGCGCATACATTCCCTTGTGATTCCGACTAGGGTGCAAGAATCTCCATTAGGACGAACTATCGATAACTGTCAGCTGCTTACCGATATTGTGTCCACACGAACTCGTCACCGTAGGTTGTTTGGTACGAGGCGCTCTTCAAATAGCGCATGGAAGTCTCCACGGGAATCACTTTCGTGCGATCCTTTGCATCGGGAGGAGAAGCTTCTGAGTCGGTTTCTTCGCTGTTCTCTGCCGGTTCCTCATTAACTGCGGTTGCCTCTTTGCTCCGCAGCGTGCTGGCAGTGTGTAGCGCAACACGATTGTTGCGAGAAATGCGTGCGACGCTCGCATAAAAGACTCGTGCTAAAGGTAGCATTTTAATTAATTAATTTCAGTTTATTTTGTCGGCTAAAAGTGCTTGCGGCGACGTAACAATCAGCTGCTCGTGTCTCTTAGCACAAGCGGAGGGTCACACTGCGTACACACATACAGTGTCACAAAGCTCGTTGATATGACAATTGCGTTTTCGATATCGATAAGTAATTTTGCACTTATTTTATTTAATATATTTAAGCTTTTAATGTGATTTTTCTGTCAAAATGTGAAGTGTTCATTGATTATTTATATTTTTTGGCGTATAAATAGAGACACACCAAGAGGAAAAAATCTTATTTAAGCGTTAGTATTTGCGCACCAATCACAGCGTAACGGTAAAAGCTGTCCAAAAGCACACACACAAATGCAAACTACAGGGCATGAATGAAAAGCTGCAAATCGTTTGAATCTGTTCGGTTTAGTTGCTTTCGAAATTTACGGGTAGCCAGCCGTAGCCCATGCAGCTGCAGAAGAAGTCGCCGCCGCTTTTCCGGGTCGCATTGTGTTTGTTCACGACACTGACAACATAAAATCACGTACATAAAAGTCAGCATTATTTAATTTTTACCCATATTGTGGAGTGTGGTGAGCAGAGTCGCTGACGTACGTAGTAATTAATGCCTGTAATTCATGGCGTGCGTCCTTGTCTGCTTGTGTGTGTGTGTGTGTGTGTGAATGTGCTTATGTGTATGTGTGTGCGTGTTTTACTTGCTGCTGCATGCATAAAGTAGTAGTAGTATCTACTCTTATTTTAATCAATACTAGTTGACGATTAATGTAAAAATGTACTTGCCACAAGCTGCGAGTGAAACATAGAAATATATGTGTTCTTTTATAGATACCGCTGCCACTAGCAACAAAAAATACAACAAACGGGGCAAGAAAGCAACACAAACAACGCGCCTTGTTTGCCGTTACTTGCCGCTGCCGCCACCTGCCGACAACAATAACAACAAAACAGGCACACGCATAAAAAGGTGAGTCAAATGATTAAATGTATGAGAGAGCTTTGCTGCGTTATTTATGTTAGAATCTTTATAAATAGTATGGCGAGTGCAAAGTATGTGCAAAAGCAGCGCCATCCACATTTCTTATCAATCGCAAATGGCTAACAGCACTAAAACTATAAATACAACTGCTGACTGACCTAGGTTCCCAGGGCAGGGCAGGGCATGGCTGAGGGCTGAGGTTTTTTTTGCACCCCAAAACGAAAGACAAACTTTGTCGTGCGACATTTCGCGCATTTCGTGTAATAAATTATATTTTCTTTGTTAGCACAACACAAGCACACTCACAGGAACATAGGAGTATAGAATTATATAAATGTTTCCCAGCTCGTTTGTGCTAAATAAGCACCTGTTGGCTTTGCGCTCCTTATTCCTTTTTTTTTTTTTGGTCTTGCCTTAACCATAAAATGTGTCACATGATGCCCAACTGAGCAAATACCCTGTTATGTTGCTTGCCGTGCGCTGAGCTTTTTTTGAATGAGCCGATTGCGACATCTACCGGTTGTTAGTTCTTCGTTCTTTCGTTAAATTTAATTATGGTACATTTTCGTTAAATAATTTGGTAAATATTATTATGTACATATATTTAATTATGTTTTGTCGTTTTTGCGTTGTAGTAATAAGGGCCTACAATTTTTTAGTCCCGACCTAAATTTACAAGTAATGCAGGGTATTCGCAGGAGTTGTTGCTTCCGCTCAAATTCAGTTGTCGACGTTTCCTTATTAATTTTCATTTATGGCTCATATTTCGGACTATTCCTTTTCTTACCTCCTCTAATATGTATTTTCGAAATTTGAATCATCGTTTTTCTTTTATTTTGTTATTTACGATTTTTTATACGTAAACATTTCGTTTGCTTTTTAAGGGGCGTTACAAGCTTTCAGATTATGGGTTTTGTTTTCTTGACCTCGTGGGCTGGGTGTCACCTCTGGGCATGATAAGCATTAGTATTAAGGGTATGCCCAGGTGATTTATCAATAGACGTCGTAAATTTCCGGTTTTTTTTTATTTTTTAATAAATTCAATCCCATTAACCCGATTTCGATTTCTGAAAATGACAGTGGAGAGTTCCATAATGTAAGTTTAATTTATTCGACGCAATCACTACTTATATTATTTATTTATTTATTTATATGTATTTTTGCGTTAATTGTTTCGTCAATAAACGACGTTATGGGTATTCCTCAAACTGCCATTTAGTGCTTCATTTGTCCAGTCTAACGACATAACATAATTGTACACACATGTGAATATAATAATAGCGCAGCTCTGTGGGAGAGTTCAACTAATGCATTAATCATGGTCAACTTGTGTTGTAATCCTACAATTAATTGTTTTTTTTGTGCCCTTGCACAGAGAATTAGAGAATTGTCGTAAAGTGTTTGGCACATTGAAGTAACCAACTTCAATCCCATAAAGCATTTGTAATCTTGATCGGCGGACAGATCTCAGAGGGTACAGGGACAACAAGTTTATTTACGTTTATTTCATTTGATCGAAATCAAAACCCGTTTCACGATAATCAATAAAATTTATTATATTTCGTAATGAATTTGCTAAACTTTCTGCCCTTTTTTTGTAATATAAGGCGACATTTAAAGGTCGCCAAATTGACTCCTGTCTGCGAGGGTATTTAACTTTATTCATGCCTAACGTAGCCGTTCCTTCTGTTTTAATAAAACACTGAAGCTATTAATAACCTTATATCCATTAATTAGGCTTCATTATCTTCATGGAATGAGTCTCTGTCAAAAGCCGGATCTTTTATTACAATCGTGCTTGTGGATTTGTCCAATGAGGTGCAGGATTATAATTAATTATTTCTCATTTCTCTTCCACTATTCAGCGCTAACCGACATGATAAATTAATATATTTCATCCCTTAATTGGGTACTAACTAATTCACGATGTGCTAATATCAGATTTAGCAAAATAATGTGGAGAAGTATATTTCTTCGAATCAGGCAGAGGGCAAATATAAAATTAATTCAAATGGAGTTATGATGTGTGAAGTAATAAAGCTTGATTGCTATCAAAAGACAGGTCTATGTCCAAAATCACTACAAATATGATATATAATAATAATTATATAATAACTTATTCGAAGCCGAACAAGCTAATCGTAAATGAATCTTGCTTCTCCCCAAATTACCTGTTGAAAACACAGAAAATATAGATTTCTACGATTTAAATAAGTCGGTTGTCAATAATCGATTTATATCGATGAAACCAAATAAAATGAATGTGTTGTCTACAAAAAATATGTCAATTACAATATCAACTCAACACTTTGTGCGGAATATATATTAAGCAATGAGATCGGAACAGTTTCCTTTACCCATTTTTGAAAAGTACAGGGTATAAGAATTCCATTGACAAATATATACCTGTGCCTCTAGTCCACCGTATTAACTTAACTTACTTAACTTAAAGATCGCGTTCGCAATAATTTAAATACCAATTTGCTTAATTAAGTCCCTTTTAACCGCACCGCCCACCTCGTAACAAAAGTGACAGCTCACTCATTCGTGGGGTCAAAGTTGCTCTCTGACCCCACGAGACCAAGCATAAGTCCCAAAATATTGCGTGACACACACAGTCGCACCAGGATCAGCCCAAGAGCACGGGAGCACGGGGTGTGTGCTGAAAATGCAGGCCACGTAATGACATCAACATATGGAGAGTTAGGTTAACGTTAACGCTTTTTCCCGAGCTCTTCAACTGGACTTTAAGAAATTCAAGGGCGGTAAAGTTTCAAAACCTTTACATATTTCACGCCCACTCGTCGGGGGCTGGGCTGTGCTTCTTCCCAAGCAGTCATCAATAATGCAAAGGAGAGCAACAGCTGCCAGTTTTCCCGGGTTACTCAAAAATACAGTCGACATTGAATAAAGCCAGGCTGGCATTCATGGCCAGTGTTTGTGGCGCTTCAGTTGTAAATTGAGGTCTAACTCTGATTGCATGCTTCATTATTTTGTTTGCCAAATAGATAATGATGGCCAAAAGCGATAAGGAAATACTGGCCAATTCCATGTATGAGGATGATCCCAATGGCAATTCAGCGCCCACCTCAACAGATCACGAGCAGGTGCAGTTGGCGGCAAATGAAGCGGCAACGGGGGATCCAACAAATATTGCGGCAGCGTTTGCGCCGCGTTGGGGACCACAAAATAAAGGTGCACAGGAGCTGGCATCACTCTATAGTCCAGGTGAGACACTACAACAGATCCATTTATAAAAAAATGTGTATTTAATCAATGTATCGAAAAGTGAATAATTGTGAATTCAATTTTGTTCAAAAATAATACACTTAAAAAAGTTCTAAAAGCCGGTCTACAAATAGTTAATTTAACAAACTTGATGTGTTATCTTTAAGAATTTTGTATTTTTAAATTAGCTAATCGGTAAAGATTAAAAAGAACAGTCGGATTGGTATTAAGATAACAATCAATAATCAGTAACACCAATCAATAGGCAGAAAATACCTGCGAAATAGTTTATTTGAACAGCCGTCTTCGCACTGTGACTGTGACTGGATACCGTTGAAACCTATCTTTGTATGTATGCGTATATGTGTGCCCGTCCAGAAAAAAAGTGTTTTGTATGTCGCGATAATGATACCCTATTTTGAGATGTGCACCATACATTTTGCGGGCATTGGTTACAAAATTGGTCTGCAGTGAAACCACCCCACCCCACAGGGCTTACTAGAAATGGTGCCCGCCTGGGCGCAGAAGCTCAGGCAAAAACCTGATGCACTTTTTTGTCAATTTGACGCCTCTATTAATTGTCTTCTCACTCCTAAAAAAAATGTGTAACTGTAATACATTTGATAGGTAAACGGGCCCAGGAATGCGTTTGTGTTTACACCTGCATCGGCCTGATGATTGTCAATTTGGCGTTAATCATGAGTCACATGCGTTGGGAACGCATCAGTGTCACCTTCTTTTCTGCACTGTGTGGCATTCTGACGGCAGACTTCGCATCGGGCCTGGTGCACTGGGCAGCGGACACATGGGGCTCTGTCGACTTGGCCGTAATTGGGAAGGTAAGCGAAAAACTTATACTTATGAACTAAAACATACACTTTAAAGTCTACGGCTAGAACTTTTTGCGACCGTTTCGTGAACACCATTTGGATCCCACGTCAATAACGAGGCACGATTTTATTGAGACCAATGGCGATAACTTTATGGTTGGCATACCCATACTTGGATATTTGGCGCATTACTTTTATATCAAATCGCCTGGCGAGATACAACAAAATTTCGGATGGATAGCGTATGTGTTTCTATGCTCCATTTTTGTGGCTATGACGAATCAGGTGAGCTGTATGAAAGGTCTTTACAATTAATACATTATTTACTGATGAAATGTACTATTATTTAGATACACAAGTGG
This sequence comes from Drosophila trichaetosa, assembly GCA_035043205.1. Lineage (NCBI taxonomy): Eukaryota > Metazoa > Arthropoda > Insecta > Diptera > Drosophilidae > Drosophila > Drosophila trichaetosa. The sequence goes on along the minus strand of JAWNNE010000535.1, from coordinate 2,828,594 downwards.
TCGCATACATATTGGGGCCTGCCCAGATGGGTGCTATTGCTGCAGAGCTGTCATATAATTCTGCCGCGCAAACATCACCGTATACATCATGTGGCGCCGCATGAGACGTACTTTTGCATAACCACCGGCTGGTTAAACTGGCCACTGGAGCGGCTCAGGTGAGTAGCTGCAAAACAATCTTCAAAGCAAAAGACCTTTAACTAATAAATAACTGGCATCTTTGCTCTTAGATTTTGGTCATCTTTTGAGTTTATTATTGAGCGTTTGACGGGCTTGAAGCCGCGTGACGATGACCTGAAGTGGGCTAAGAAACTCACATAGCTGTGCTATCCAGCTACTGTATATAACTCTTGGACCAAGCAGCGTTTACAAAGTTTACCAAATAAAAAAAACAAACCAAAGAAAGCTAGAGCAGAAGCCACTTTTAATAATTATAAATTATATTGTGCACAACGAAAAATATTGTATGTAAGGTCAACTTATTTATGTATAAGAAGACAATTAAAACAAAGAAAAGTGTTTTTGAAGAACACATTAGTTTAAGCAGAAATGGTTCGTGCATTGTCGATTTTGTATTTCTTTATAGACTCGCGCAAAACATAAAGACACATTGATCTCGCTACTTATTACCATATACAACGAGTGAGCCTTATAAACATACAGACTATGTGAAGCTAGCACAGATATATGCTTGTTAAAAATGTTGAGAATCTTTTTTACTACTTTACAAATGAAAAAACCAAAAAAAAAAAAAAAAAAACAGCTTGAATACCAATAATTTTTATAGAAAATATAAAAACAAAATAATTTTCAATACATTTCAAAGCTTCTGGAGGCTACATGAGTAAATAACTAATTATATTTGCTATTTGTATACACGTATACAGTGATGGCCATATAATTATTGACACCAATTAATTATTAGAAGTTTATGTTACCCTTGATACCCAAATATGAAGAGCTATGTAGCACCTTAAGGATGCGAATGCATATACATCTAGTTACAGTTTGTTACAAGTGTTACTCATAGTTATTAGTTTGTGATCACATTATTTCTTAAATACAATTGTTGATAATAGTTTTGAGGAATTTAAATACTGCAACTCTTTCCATGGACCAATTGTAATATTCTTGATATATTTAACCAAGCAATCGAAATGCATTTGGTAATTTACGAGCGAATGTTTCAATATTACATTTTACCATCAAAATAAAATAAATAATAATGGATACATTTTGTTTAAGCTGTGCCCAATTATATAGCTACCACTGTATATATAAATGATACATATATGTATATACCATATAAAGAGCGCTGAATGCAATCAAATAATGTGACTTAAAAACTTGCCTTACAAGAAATCATTTATGTATGTGTATATGTAACTATAACAACAAAATCTAAAAGACAGTCAACAATTTTAAAAGTAGCTAAGCAAATATTTTAGTACGCATATTTTTAAGCAACTAAGTGGCATATGTAAAATGTAGTATTAACAACAAACACAAACAATGAAAAGCAACAATGACACTGTAATTGTGCATTACAAGCCTAATCAATTAAATTTATACATTTTGTAAACGGAAAACACTTTATAAATTTATACATATTCGCGCCTGGCAATGACTTGGTCTGCAACAAAAAAAAGAATGTTGGCTAAGAAATTAATTCGAAGTGAGCAATATTTATTGTGATTAAAAACCATTAAGCTGATTTTAAAATGTAGTTTTGTATTCTTTTTAAAATGTATATTCGCTCAGCCCTAAATCACAAATCACAATAAAGCAAGCAGGATATATAGATCCTTAACCTTTTTAGGGGAGGCAGTGGAGAGTTTAATTTAAAAGATATGGTAAATTGAATTCGATAACCAAGTTCTTGGATTTAATTATATTTAGTTTTCTGTTACTAACAGGATAGCTTAATAATCCTAAATCACCTCAGCATATTTTATTAATTTGCAATAATAATAATAGTAATAATTTCTATAAACAAGCTATAATATGAAATAGTCCGATATTTATAATATATATTGCCCAATGTCAGGAAGATAGTAGCACACAATTTGTGATATCCACAAAAGAACTTAAATTTTGAGCAATTTTTGTTATAACCAAGCATCAATCATCCTTTGGCATCTCGAAGTAAAATGTTGTATAATTTGGGTTGTATTCCCTGCTTTATATTGTCTTGCAGAAGAGACCCCCAACTCTTTGCGTAGTGGTGGCAAGAGGTAAACAATAATTTGAATAAATAAATATCAACATGAAATATATTTGTTAACGATTTATTCTTTGGTTTCTTCGTCCTTCGTTGTTTTTTCTTGTTCCATCATCTCGATAGAATCCTTTCTGTACTGGTGCTTTTTTTCCGCCTTTTCGCGCGCCCTCGTCCACTTGTCAATGTTCTTCTGCGTATGTTCTTCCCTATAAGCCTCGATCTCCTTGTACTTGGCCTGCTGACGTCGCAGCGCTGCCTCGTTATGGACAAATATGGGGCGGCATCTGTTGCGCAACCAGGACCTCAAGCTCTGTTTGCGCTTCTCGCTCTTCTGGCGTGGCTGATGCGCCTTTTCTGTAGGTGGTGTCGGCCGTTTGGCGGCTTCTGCATCAATCTGCTGAGCTCTGGCTCGACGTGCCTTACTCCAATAACGACAAACGATCACAAACAGCACAATGATTCCAATATAGACCGAGATTAACAATAACTTTTGCCGCCAAGTAAAATTCGGAAAAATTTGTGGGATTTCTCGTCTGTGTTTTGCAGCCACCTCCAGTTGAAGCAGATGCTTCAGTTTGCTGCAGTCATTGATGGTCATCTCCAGCACATCCTTGTATATCGCTGGTGTCCCATTGCGCCACGTGAATTCGATGGCATGCCGTCCAAACAGCTTTCTGCAACGGGCGCAGACTTCGTGCATCCATTTCTGGCACTCGGGCTTGTTAATGTCCGTCTGGCAAACTGGATTCATGTTGGCAACATTAAGTTTCATTCTAACAATAGTGATTAAAAGCCGATGTGATCACTCTCCGATATCTAATCACAGGCAAATAATAATAATAAATAATACACTTTTGCGTCTTATTATTATTTTTATGATTGGGGTCCAGCACTGCGACCAATAAGGTCTATTGTGCCCCCTTCTAAGCCTACAGCTCCTCCATCAACCCCAGCTCCTGCACCAATGCTAGAATCTTTGTTGGGTTGCGCGTTTCTATGTCCTTAGATTTCATGACATGCATCCCTACGATGCTGCATCTTTTCCTAGTTAAGGCGACACATTCTGCTAGGATGTGCATTGAGGATTCCTCCTGTTGTTTGCTTCTTTCTTTCCTGCATTTTTTGAGGGTGAACTTTTACATGATCAAATAATATTTATTGGGCTAGGTTATTGACTTTTTTCATTTATGTTTGTTTTTTTTTATTATTTATGGAGTGGGATTTCAGTGTAACATTTATGTATTGTATGGTTAGGGACTTCAGTAAGCACATACAATTCTGCGCTTGGCTGCATACTCAGTTTACATTAACTTATCGATTAGTCAAAACTGTGGCCAATCAAAGCCTAGCAACGGGTTTCCCGTTGACAACAACAAACCCAAAATCCTAATTTCCTAGGCAACGCTGAACCCTGCCAAATAATATTTACAGCGAGCTCTGTGAACTAAACTGAGCATTAATTAAATTTACAACTTGAGGACATATTGGCTCAAATAGACCATGATTGATAAGGAAGCGGAGGATAACCGAGTTGCCAGCACGGTGGAGCCAACCCCGTCAGCGCCACCTCCGCCTCCAACAGCTGCCGGCAGACCGCCAACATCTCAGCTCTTTTCAGTAAGTGCACAGCTGGAAAATGTTGCTCGCTAATTTAAAGGTCAATTTTTTTATAGCGTGGCAATTTGGTTAGTAGTCGCACTGCTAGCGATCGGACTGCCCTGGCGAGGCCGTCGACAGCAGTGCGGGCTGTGGGATATGCAGCCAGCAGTAGCGGATCGGCGGGTCAGCGTTTCGATCAATTCTTTTTGGAGAAGGTCAAACAACAGGCGCTGTCGTCGGCCAATGCCTCTGTCGATGCAGCCAAGGATGTCAAGTAAGTGGCACATTTGATTGCTCTTTGTCCATAATACACTTATACACACAACAGTCCGCAGATCAAGTACAAGAATATGGAAACGAAAATAGTCAAGCTGCTGGAATCATCGATAGTGCTGGCAGCCCGCTGTTCACCAAATCGCCCAAGTGGCCCCAATAATAATTCTGAAGTGAAGTCCTCGCTGGCTGAGGCGCTGAACAAGGCAAAGGATGCATCCTCATTGGATCGCATACTGCATCATGAGCAGGACAAGCAGGGCGAGAATGTGTTTCACAATTTTGAATTGACTTATGCGGTAAGAAAAACTTTTGTTTTTTTGGTAAGACTTTTGCTTTGAGTCCGATCAGTTTGAAAATCAATCCAAGAAAATAGTTAGATTTCGGCTTCAAAATCATTTTCTATGTGAAAATTCCTTAAAAGCTGCCTACCTTTTGAAGATATAACTTTCATGAAAGATACTTTAAACTCAGGGTCAAAGCAGGAAAATAATGTTTACAAAGGGCATCTGCCAGTGAAAGTTGATAATTATGATTTGTAAGAATTTCCAATTTTATAAATCGTTCTTAAATCTCTTAGCCGATCAATCTTTGCTCTTTCACATATTATATTTATGTAAATGTATATTTATCATATGCTAATGTAGGTATTCTTCAATCTTGCCGAGCAATACGAGCACAATGAGATGCACATTGAGGCCCTCAACACCTATAACATAATGACCAAGAATAAAATGTTTCCCCACGTGAATCAATTGAAATTGAACATGGGCAACATCTACTTCAAGATGGGAATGCATAAGAAGGCTATCAAAATGTATCGCATGGCATTGGATTCGGTGCCCAACACGTTGAAGCAGCTCCGTCTGAAAATCACCGAAAATATTGGCGTATTATTTGTACGGATGGGTCAATATTCGGATGCTGCCTCCAGTTTTGAGTTCATCATGTCGGAACGGGCAGATATCCGCAGTGGCATCCACTTGCTACTCTGCTACTATGCCATGGGCGATGTGGACAAAATCAAGAACACATTTCGCTCTCTGTGCGAAGTGCAGCCCGTTGAAAACGAACGTGACTTGGAGAATGAGAACAATATTATACGACTACAGCAGCAAGCGGAACATGCCGAAAAATCGGGCACAAATCAGGCGCAAGTTGGAGACAATCATGCTGAGGTGGCCATCATTGATGCAGATGGTGGCAGTTCCTATGAGCAGGTCAATGAGTCCAACAAGAGCTCTGCGAATACAAAGAATCGATATGTTTTGCAGGCCCTCAAGACCGATGAATTGGCCATTTATACCAAACAGCGAAGAAATGCAGAGAAACGTTCCATTACAATGATTGTCGATCTGATTTCCCCACTCATTGAGGAGAACTATAATGATGGTAAGTTTGACTGGCAAGTGTAGCGGTTTATTGCAAATTGGATTTCTTAAATTATTTTCACATATTTTAAATATATTTCCTTTGCTTCTTTTTTATTTGATCGTCGCTTAAAAAGTGTCGCCAACTCTTATCGATGTTTTTATCTCTCGATCAGCATCACTGACAGCGCTTAATATCGATTAATAGGGTCACACATGCAATTACAATATTGAGTAATTAAAATTATGACAGTTATATTTAAATGAGCCATGGACTTTATAGTATAGAGTATAGACTTATAGCACAGACTAGTATTGTAAACTATAATAATTCAGATAGTATTATATAAAATGCATCACTTACATTCGATTTTTCACACAGGCTATAACTGGTGCATTGAGGTGATAAGGACATCAAATCTATCCTGGCTGGCCAACGAACTGGAGCTGAACAAGGCACTCGTCTATCTTCGTCAGAATGATGTCAATCAGGCCATCGAGATGCTGCAGATGTACGATCGCAAAAGCGAGAGCTCAATGACGGCCAGTGCATTGACCAATCTCAGCTTTATATACATAAATGTGAGTCATATATATATATTTATATATAGATTTATCTATTTAACCAACTGTTTCCCATGTAGCTGGGCAACATGGAGATGGCCACCCACTGCCTGAATCAGCTGCAGGAGATCGGAGCACTGCAGACAAGTCCCTTGGCGCTTGTCAATGCCAGCATTGTGGACAAGCAGAATCAGAATCTCAGCTCGGCCAGGGAGCGATTACAGCGAGCATTGCAACTTGAACCGACTAGTTTTGAGGCAAATTACAATTTGGGTCTGCTTGCCCTGCAGGAACAGGATTTCGAGCAGGCCGAAGAGCAGTTTGAGCTTTTGAAGGCGCAACTAATGGAGCCGCATTCGATGCAGCACAGCCATGTCTACTATCAGCTGGCCAAGCTGCAGGAGCGCCGCCTGAGCAGTGCGTCTGCGTCCTCGTCTGGTGCACTCCAAGCCTATCTGCAGGTGCTGGGCATTTCGGCCTCCGACATTGATTCGCGTCTGTTCGAGAAGGTGGGCAGCATGTACGAGCAGCGACAGGATCACCAGGAGGCAAATCAATACTACAACGAGGCGTATCGCATCAATATGAGCGACATAAGCATTGCCAGCTCCATTGGCTCCTACTACATAAAGCTGCAGGCCACGGAGAAGGCTCTCTACTACTATGAGCGTGCCGTTCTCGCCGATCCCAATGACCCCAACCTGATGCTGCGCATTGCTAGCTGCTTTCGCAACTCGTATTTGCCGCCCAAGCAGTATCTGGGCATGTTTGAGAATATCTATGCTCGCTTTCCGGACAACCTGACCTGTGTGCGCGCTCTGATGCAAGTGACCAAGTCGTTGGGTATGAGCGAGTTGCACGAGCGCTATGGCCAGGATTATGTGAGGCTGCAGAAGCAGCAACAGGAGCGCCAGAACGAACAGCGCTATCAGCAACAGCGCCTATCGTCTGCCACCTCCGGTAGGGCCAACAGTCGTCTTAAAAGTAAGCTCCATTCAAAAAGGGATGATCTGTGCTTCTAGTGAGATAATTGTCTTAATTTCCTCCACAGCACTGCGACAGTCAAATGAGGAGCGCCTGCAGGAGAACATCGACATCTCGGCCTCTCTTATGTCGAGTCCCACGGGCTACAATGGTGACCAGTTTCTGCAAAGCGGCAACTCTTACCTGGGTAAGACACATTCCCAAATCCAAATGCAAATCGTTAATAGTAATGTCAAATTCAATCGTATAGTTAAACAGCATGTGGATCCCCTAGGCCCACCAGCTGAACGTCCTCGCACTGGAATGTTTCGAGGACAGCAGAGCAACGACTCGGACGATGATGCGGAAATGAATGCAGACAGTTTGCTGCCCATTTAAATAATATTGACAACATTATATAGAACTAGTCATAATGTGTATGAAATGCTTAAATAAAAATTTAAGAAAGAATATCTGTCTGGCTTACGTTAAACATTATATTCTTTTCACAACGCAGCCGAAATTCATATGCAATTCAAAATTCACCTTTATAATTAAAATGTTAATATTTTTTGGCAAACTGAATCTGCAACTGAGCGATTTGACTGCTTTCCCTCCAATATACAAGCAGTGCAATTGGCATAAAGCAGTGTATGACTCTCAATATACTTGACGCTTACAAGCAGTGCATTTGTCTTCAAGCAGTGTTTCGCCTCCAATGCCTATTTCATCTATTTTGAACACAAATTATGCAAATTTTTGTAATAGACAGAACGTCCTCCCCGATATACATCAAAGAAAAAAGAACTCTGCACAAGGTAGAAATGCAACGGCGCATGCTTACATAAATACCAAATGTCTGATTAAGTTCTATGGAATCCTTGTCGCATTGTTTAGATCGCTGAATTATAATTTCCGAGGCCTACTAGAGCTACAAGCACTGAATTTTAGGTAAATATTCTCGAAAGTCAAAGAGAATGTATTTTTTGAATACTTGCCTCTTAACTTGTGAAGAAGTAATTTTTGAGTAATGCAATTTGCTACGTTTACAAAGATCAAAGATGATTTAAGAATCATTTTTTATGTATATTTATAAGCAACTGCAATTATATGTCAGCACTGGTATAGGATAACTAATAGCCGCACACTCTCGGCACTTGTTTGGTTTATCGTTTATTACGTTTTCAAAGGCAAATAATACATAAGCTGTTTTTGTTTACAATTTAAAATCAATATATTATATTTAAAATTTGACTGTTTTCCTGTTTGCTGTTGTCATTCACGAAACAACCGTGTTGCCTACTCTGCTGCTTCATTGCGGTTCTGCCCCCCTTTTCGGTTCGCTTGCCCTCAGTTTCACCTATGCCACACGCCCAATATATTTAAGCGAACATTTAATTATTACGTAGATGTTTTTTCTATTGTTTTTAAATATGCATGTGATTAAATTTGCGTTTGTCGTTGTGTGTTGTAAAGGTGGTGGTAAAACGGATTTAAGTCATGATATATAGTAAAAACGGTTGCTGCAAGTATTATTCGAATGCCACGCTCTTCTATAGTTATGTAAACAAATATTTACACAGATAATTTTTTCTCTTTCAAGCGCGTCATCCATTTAGACGAAAAAACAAATTTAAAAAAAACCGAACAATTACAAGAAACGTTTACAAAATATATATGATACACAACAAATTCAAAAATATTTCTTTTTCCTACAGTGCCTGCCAAATACAAAATCAATCTTACAACTCTCTCGGATTACAGCGCACTAGCTATCCACGCCTGGACACTCCTTATATCTGGTATCTCTTGTATATCTCCTCATACCTATCTCTGCACTTACTGTTTTCTCTCTGCCTCTCTATCGCTCTACCTCCCCGCCGTCTAACTGTCTTTGTTGATTTGCTTAAAAGCTCATATAGCCGCGAGAGGTGGAACGACGACGTGCACACAGATACGAAATGAGCACAACCGTTATCAATGCAACCAGGGCAATGCCGACAGCGATGGGCACCACATCGGAGGTCTCTGAACTGTCACAATCGTGCACCACCGAGAAGCCGGTGCTATTATTGGGTCGGAACGCCTCCACCTGCACATGACTGAAGCTGATGTTGGCTATGGTCTTATTTTGGTAGAGGGTCTCCGTCATGTTGAACTTCTGGGTGCGTGTACAATGGTACGACATCTTCTCGGGCGTCTTGAAGTCGGTGTCCTGGCTTTTGTGTATGAAAGAAATAGTTTGATTCTCTGCAAAACAATACATATTTATTATTTATAATTATCAAAATAAATTGAATTGATAAAACTATGCAACAACATTTTTTTTTTAATGTTTTTTAAGTAATACGTGTGTTTTGTTCAAGAAAGAATAATAATCTTTGCACGCTGAAGATCAGATAACTTTGTAAATCGCAGTTTATCTGCTTCAAAACATATTCTGCATTTGAATAACATCAAGCTAAATAATAACAAAATTACTAATAAAAGGACACAAAATATAAATGATGTTGCATATCGTTAATATTATAACAGCTCACGCTCACCCTTGGCATCAGGAAAATCTATGGTGGACACCGTTATTTGCATCTGTATTGATGTGAGTGAGATGGAATTATTTTTGTTGTCCAGTTGCAAGCACATAGTGTCTGGTAAGGCAGCGAGACCCCAGTTGAGCTGCATGCTCTGCGCGGTCTGGCTTTCGCAATACGCGTGATCCACTTTCGCATTGGTGGGCACATTGAGCAAGCCACTGGTCATGTTGCCGTCTAAAAAGATTGGGAGAAGTAAGAAGTGACGTGGCAATGAGGTACTATTAAACTTAACTTACCAATGGTCTCATAGGTAAAGTTCAGCTGTGCTGCCATATTGAGCATAATGCAGCTGCAGTTCCATGACCCCATGCTGGGCGCTGGATACGGTTGTGGCTTATGCGTGGTGGTCGGCACAGGTGCTGAAGTTGTCGAGGTTATTGGTTCCGCAGTGGGGCTCGTTGTAGGTGGCTGGTTGGTTGTGGTCGTTGTGGATGATGATGATGTGATTGGTGGATTTGGCGTGGTAGTCGTGGTGCTAGTTGTAGTTGTGGTCGTCGAAGTGCTGCTGCTGCTGCTGCTGCTCGATGTCAGCGGCTTTTCCTGCTCGGGAAAAACTGCATTTTTCAGGCTATGGAACTGCGAAAATACTGTAAGAAGTGCAAGCAAAACATTAAACACATTTGTATATAGAAGTCTGTCAACAAGCCTTATTTATCCCATTACTCTTTGCCCAATTTCTGAATTAGTAAGTTGTCAAGTATGTAACAAACTGGTTACATTTAAATGTCTGTATATATAGCATCAAAACTGAAATATTTTTTTTTGTATTTTAAGAAAAAAAAAAATACAAAATCCCTTTTTTTATCGGTCATATGAACATGCGAATTTAGTAAACAAAGTTGTAATATAATAAAAAAAAAAACATTATACATTTATTTGTCTAAAGTTCAACAACAGAACTAATTACACATATAAATGCAACATTTTATCAGTGACTTACAAATAATAAAAATAATAATATAAAAAGCAAAAGTTGTCAAGAGCACAGCTTAAAGGCCTTTTATCAATTACATTTCCCACAAAATCAAATCACGTCTCATAGCATTATTTTCAGTGTGTTTATTTCATTATATTTATCAGCCTTCTTGAATTTTGCTTTCCTGCATGTGTCATTCTGATGAATAATATAAATATTTGCACAGGCGGCAAATGATAAGCAAATAACATGTCAGCGAACCTTTGCAAAGTGACGATTTAAGTAGAGTGTAAGAAGTGGGCAAATCGTAGCTAATTGAAACAATTGACTACTTGTGTTTTCGACTTTTATCAACTTGTGCTCATGTGTTTCCGCTTGCTTACATTTTCAAATGTGATAGATTGCATTAAAAACGCCCCAAACTAATAAGTAAAATAAAAACAAGCGCAGCGGTTGTTATGCTAGATTTTATTATTAATATTATATTATTATCGAGTTTCATTTTTTGACCAGCATAAATATCACCTAAGACATATATATACATACATACACACCCCTAGTAACGTAGAACTGGAACTGAAATAACCCCTGTCAAATAACATAAAACACTATACGTAATATACGATATCGATATCGATCGGTCAATATCGATGATGCGATCACCAACTTGCAGAAGATGAGTGCAAATCAATACAAGTGAGGTGAGTAGACGTTTTTGTAGGAACTATTCGACTTAACTTTGTCTGCTACAATTTGCTTTAGCTAATTATGAATGACTCAAGAAACCTTTGCTATATACTTTTCTCACATACATAGGCTTATATTGTCAAAGCTTAGCTATTTTCTGCCTCTATCTACTTGCGGTTACGCTTATTCATCCCTCCGCTCTGCGCCTGCCTGTCCATACCTTTGTAACACGGCTCAGACATGACCTTTGAACACTAGTTAATCGACAAGCATACAGCGGCTAAATAGCTCGCCTGCTTTTCAGACATGCACTACAATTTAAAGACACTACGCGGAATTGCATGTGATATGCACAAGCTTGGAAGATTTATTTGCCACGAGCATGCAAGATAAAAGTCGAATTTAAGTGAAAATATATTCAAATGATGGGAGCTTCCATTTCCATGAACGTCTAGCATGTTTTATTTTCTTCCCGTTTTTCGTTTTGGTTTGATACCAGAGTTTTAAGTGCTATATTTTCTGTTCTGTTTTACGAAAATAATAAAAATACTACATTTTAAGTTATAATATAAAAAACTATTATAAGCTTGACTTGACTTTTCAAGACTTTAAAGCTCGAACAAAACAAAAATATCATGAAAATATGAACTTGTTAAAATGGTAGATAAAATTCATTCCTAGTATTCATTTGCGTTTACATAGTATTTTTTAATATACTTGATTTGATTTAACTAGCGTGCTGTTCAGATCTTTGTTAACGTATCTCTCTAAAGAAATCTGTTCCAAAAATCGTATGTTGCTATCGAAACTGTGGTTACTTTACTATTATCCATGTTAACAATAATTAGTTGAATAACCAGTCAAAATTGTAGAGCTTTTTGGACTTTCATGGACTTATGCAAAATGTGATAACATCAACAGATGCGATGCTGGCTGTAAGCTGATAAATGAGTATTTGACAAACAATCAACAATTTGTATTGGGGGTGTTAGCGAAGCGGCATATGCATCATATATACATGTGATATCACAAATCACAGTTAGGAGAATAAATGAACAGAAAGAGAGGGAAAGAGAGAGAGAAAGAGAGCAAATGCGCCGCAGGCAAATAATTAAGTTAAATAAATAACAATTTAAATGTAGTTGTGATTCAGAGATAATTATATACGTGTATATATATATATATACAGTTTACGCCTATCACACAACCGAAGACAACAAAGTGTTGGAAAATAAGAAAAGCGAATAGGGGAAAAAAAAGAAAAGGCAAGATAGAAAAATTGAATAAGCCTCCATTTTTAGTAGAGATAAGGAAAAGAGAGGGGAGGGGTCGTTGCTGCCGGCAGATCATGCCGAAGAGAAAAAATACAATTGCTTTATCTGTGCGGCTTCTGAATGCAGGTAGAACTGTAGTTCTTGTTGTTGCTTGGAGATAAGGGCATCATGCGTTACACTTCAACACATACCCACATATATCTACATATTGTGAATAACTGTATATATATACTTTACTTTATACTATATAAAGTTCAATAAGACCTAAAAGCGTAGCCCCGATTGCAATTGCAATCCACCATATTTTTAGATTTGTGAGGTTTTCTTATGCGCTTTGCCCCTATGCTTCATAAACTGTAACAAGAGTGTCACAAGCAAAAAAAATAAGTGATAAGTGTCGATGCGCTGCAAATACACATATATATGCATATGTATGTGCACTCACATACACACATACATATACAATAATTATTCTACATGCGATTTAGTTTTGAATATTTCCACAGCAAAACCAAAACAACAATCAGTCCGTCGAACGGATTATTACGTGTGCAAGCGGGATGACAATAGACAAAAAAAAAAACAAAGAAATTAAATCGCGATGAACAGGCAGAAATAAATTGAACAAAGAGTTGCACAGGTTTTTCTCTTCTTTTTTTGCAGTCGAACAGTTACTTACCAGAGGTGCTCAACAGGAGCAAAGTCGTGCATATTATGAATTTATGTGCAAACATATTGATTATGCTAGTTGTTGTCTAGCTAGCCCTTTCGCAATGAAAATTTTTTATTGTATACTTTTGAATCTATGATGGTAACAAAAATTAACAATTATGGTGCTGATTCACCACTTAATATTGGGTTTAGCTAGTTTACTGCGAGCTCACTTTAATGCGCACAACGAAAAATGAAATGGCATTAAGAAATAGTGTTGGGTTGCTCGTCAGCTGTGAGTATTCTCTAAATATATCGAATCAACATTTACTCACGAATAATGCATACCGATATCTACATTTGTAGCTACTCAAAAGATCTGTTAAGTTACAGAGGTATATCGATGAAATGTATATCGAAATATGTTAATCAAGTTGTAACTCAGCCTAATGGCGATAGCTTGCGCCGGATTTCGAATTTGAAACGTTTTTTCTTTTTACCCTAGCAGAGGGTATTACAGTTTTGCCGTGGACTAATGTAATATTCGACCCCACATTCGCCAATCCGATTTTATATATGTGGCGTATTATTGTTAGACTGTAAAAATATATATTAATCAGATCCGATCTAATTAAAAAAATTATGCCACTGATAAATACGTATTTATAAATATACACATACACATTGGTGTATACATATAGCAAATGGGAGCACATGAACAACTGATTACATTTGAGTATGTAATGCTCCATATGTGGAAATTTCGTAATAAACTGGAATAATATATTTAATATAACAGCTGGATTTAGCATTCTTACATTTTGTGTTTTTTATTCACTCATCCACTTTAAATTATTCTGTATTTTATACATACATATGTATATTTATATATCCATATAAAAATAGTTCTTCATTATTTATCAGGTAAGGATTAAAAGTACTCATAGAAAATATGTCTTATCACTAAACAACACCTTAGCCTAAAACAAAGTATTGCATACATATATATGAGCATTTATAAGCGTGCATCATACATACATACATAATTTTATCCGAATTCTATATATAATATATATATTGTATATTGTATAGATAACAAACAAGAAGCAAACAGTACGTATAGAATAATTTGAGCAAAATCCTTTAACTTCATTTATGTTTTTAAAAAATATATATATATAATAAAATACAAAAATATATTGCAATTGTGTGATTTACATATTAAGCAACAATTTCCAAAATACCTACTTAAAGTCTAAATAAAAAGGTATCAAAAATTTCAAGGCGATAACAATTAAGTAAGTTTCTTGTGTTTTTTTATTTCTACACTTAGCAGATAGCAAGTGCGACCTGTCGATGTGATAAACACCAGGAATCAGAACAGGTGTAGAGTAGTGTTTGTGTGTGTGTTGTGTGTGTGTAGTTTGCCTTATTGCACCAGTTAATAGCCTGTCTCGGGCTCCTGTTTGAGCGTCATGCGACATGGCTCTGTAAAAAAGAGAAGAATATTCAGATAAGTTTGCATTTTCATATTAACAGAGTTTTATACAGATTTTGTAGTTTATATCAATAAATGTTTTTTTTTGCGTTTTTTCTTTCTTATATAAATGAAAAGCTAACTATATTCGATCGGTTCGAAATATACTGACAATAATTATCATTAGTTCTGACAATTATACATAGTTTTTTTATATATATGAATTACCAATAATTTACAATTAGTTGTTTTTTTTTCAGTTTATTATTTTATTATTGCATTAATATTATTATTTGTATTACTCACCCATCACATAGGTAGGTGCTAGCAGTTCGGGAGCACGTATTTTGAGGGGGGTGCGTCGCAGCAGCTCGTCGGCGCTGTTGCCCTCGCTGCGGTTGTATTCATTGAGAGTGATATCCGCCGGATTGCGTATTACGAGTCCGGCATCGACCGGCGACGTTGGCACTCTTTGGTAGGGATGCACGCGTTGGTTTTGATTGTGAGTATGCACTATCTGACTCTTATGCTGGACATTATATTGGCGTTGGCTTGCATCCAAGTAGGCGCCGCTCTCCTGCGATTTTGGACTACAGGCAGCTGTGCTCAGGGGTGGCGTAACTGCGGACGTTGGCATGACAGCCCCTGCTGCATTGTTTGCCGCATATTCACGGAAAGTGTCCTCCGTATTGTTGGCCTCGATGAGCGCATGTATGTGCTGCACATCAAGATCTAGGCCATGGCTGCCGCTGGTCACCGTAGCCAGCGTATCCATTGTGGTGCTCGCCTGGCTGCCGCCGTCCAGATTTACAACATGTGTGGGACTCTGATAATCGTTCGACTGATTGGGTGGCGACAAGGGCAGTGAATTGTCCGCGAGTTCACCTGCCGGAAGCAATACAAAAAATATATAATCGGTTTATATTGGATATAGGGGCTGCACTTACCACCCAGGAGCATCTCCTGCAGCAGCGAATCGATGTGCGCCACGCCAAAGATTTTGGCAAACTGTATCTGTTCGATCATCTGCCAGGTGATTGACTGCAGCACCGGCAAAATGAGCAGAATCTCGCCAAATCGACCACGCGACTCATACTGCCGATCCGAAATGTAATCCTCCAGATTGTTGAGTATCTGATGACGCAAAGATTTGATGCGATGCGGCTCATTGAGACCCTTGGCATCTGGAGAGAAGAGAGATGCGAGCTGCTTTTATTGTATGTATAAAGATCATAGGCAAAATTTCTAAAAATTACAAATCAAGCCCAAAAATATGTTTTTTTTTTCTTTTCAGAAATGTTTTTAGAAATATACTTTCTGAATAATAAGGTGAGTTATCCTTGCCGATTCAGGGCAAATTTTTTAGTTGCCCCAAAAAAAAAAAATAGTTTAACTCACTGGGGTCAAAGAAGACCAGCGCCTTGATGCAAGCGAATTCGGTCTCATCAATGCCGACATCCTTCATAACGACCACCAACTCATCAATGATGCGCGCTCCAATGCGTGATATATCCAAATTGGGCGAGACGTGTGGATCTGTTGTGAATAAAAGTTGGCATTGATAGTAGGTGGCACAATAAATGCTGGTTAATTGATTGATTTTACCTGGACAATGCCTGGTGATGACACAATTATTGCTAAGCAGCAGCACATCCTTCAGTTGCATGGATCGACGTGAGAGGCCCAGGAGCAGATGCTCACCGGCATGGGCGCGCAGCAGGGCGACCTGATCGTCCAGCTGGAGTTCATTGAAGGCTGGTATTTGTTTGGCCCATTCGACTAGGGTGAGCAACTGCTGTTTCATTGACTCGCAGACATCGTTGATACTGGCAAACTGCTTTGTGGAGAGATCCTCGTGGATGTTAGGCTCCATGGCGGCCCCGGCCTTCGACTGTCTCGATTCGTTCTCAGCCTTGACAAGGGATACCACAGACAGGCCATTGCCGGGATCGGGATCATCGTTGGAGGTGCGACGGCAGCTGATACGATCACGTTCATTCTGCACCGCCTCCTTCTTCATGCCCGCCTTGAAGCATTTGCGCAGCCGACAGTAGCGACATTGATTCCGCTTGTCCTTGTCAACCACGCAGTTGCGCGAGAATCTGTAAAGATATGGACAATTATTGCTTATTGTTTGGTGACCTCTTTTTATCATTTAAATATTTCTTTCGCTGGCGCCAAAAAGCGAGTTCGAAACTTGAATAAACTAGACCAAAAGCAATGTGTTTTCGTTTTTCAAAATATATCCAAGTCACAAATTACACTTATTGAAGAACAAATATCGAGCCCATGAAGTATGTAAAACACTGACAATTATTTTTTATTGTTTGGTGACCTCTTTTTTTATTTTATTTGGCTCTAGGTCAACAGTTTTTGGATTTATTATTACTCCAGCATATTTTGATTCCCATCAGGGATAGATTTTTGGCTTTTATTTTCCAAAATATCCAAGTCAGAAACGGCACTTGTTATTATGCTTCTAATATTTCGTGGTTTGCAACGTTTTGAAGAACGGGTCTCGATCCCATTAAGTAAAATATATATATATTATTTTTATTTTAGTTTTTTTGAGTGTGAGTAGGTGTATAATGTGTTATCTTTGACTTGTCCTTTTTCTTGAATATTCCATAAGTTTAAGAATTTTAGATTTTAAATTTCTGCATAATGTTAGATAGTTGAAAGTTCCGTTGAAAACTTTACGATATCTGTGCATTTATTTGCTTTTACATATGATGCTATATCTGTCTGATTTCTCTCTGGGCTGATCGCACTCACCGGCAGGTATATTGATGATTTTTGCGTACGCTGCGCCTGAAGAATCCCTTGCAGCCATCACAGCTGGAGGCGCCATAATGTTTGCCCGTCGCCCGATCTCCACAAATTGCGCAAACTGTGGGCGATTGTTGTTGTTGTTGCTGCAGTTGTTGTTGTTGTTGTTGCTGCTGCTGTTGTTGTTGTTGCTGCTGCTGCTGTTGTTGGTTATTACTGCCACCGCTGCCAAGGTTGTTGATGTTTGGTGAGTACAAATTGTTGTTGTTGTTGTTGCTGTTGTTATTGTTGTTGCTGGCATTGCTGTTGCCATTGCAGATCGTAAAATTCTCGCTGCTCTGGTTGCTGCTGTTGCTGAGGCCGAGGCCAACGCCATTGGGGCTCAAGGCATGGTCAATGGGTGAGCCAGCAGGATAACCCACCGGCAGCGCCTCTGCCTGCATTGTTGGACTATCAGCGGATTCTGTGCGAATAATACAATAAATAGATCAATTAATTTAGTTGGTGCCAAGTGCTTTTTAAAAGATATATAAAACCAGGCTATAAATTTAAAGAAAACACTCTTGATACCCTTTCAGAGGGTGGTATTGGCATTGAAGAAGATGACTACGATCCCATAGAGTATATATATTCTTGACCAGCATTAATAGACTGCCTCAGTTTTAAAGCTATCATGATGACACTTGGCATACATCTATTTGTATCGGTGCCTTTTGACGTCAAACAATTTAAATGAAAAAAAGTTTGTTTTTTTTAACACCGCTGCCAGCTCATGTTTCGCAACTTAAAATCAGTTGTTTTGAAATGAAATTAATATGCGAATTGTATTTGAGTTTGAAAGCAGGAAACAATTACACTTGTGTATGTATACGAATACATATACATATACATGTATTTATATAACTGAGTTTGAGTAATTCATAGATAAATTAAATGTAAATTTTATATTTTAACATGACATAAATTAAATCAAAGCAAATACACTAACACCCACACACACATAGACACAGACTCACACACACCATCATCACTTGAGAGTGAACTGCGTGCAATGCTGTCTCGTTGTCGCCGCCGCCTGACCATTGCCTCCTCCTCCTGCTCCACAAAGTTAACACTCTCACCAACAGCAGCAGCAGATGCAACAGCAGCAGCAGCGCGAGCAGCGCCTTTGCTGGCAGCAGCACGCAAAAGAACGCTGCCAACGGCACGACAAGTAGGAATTTTAACTCTAGTGGACTTGCGCACCATTTTAGTGCTACTGATTAATGAAAAACACGAACCGTCGTTGGCAACGACAACGACGACAAACAAACTATACACTGAGCGCGAGCTCTGACTGCGGCCCAGCAGTGCATACGACAAGCTTCTGCTAATGCTTCTGGCGTCTCTCTGCCCCACATAAATATACACACACATAGGCATGCACATATACATTTACATTTACATCGTACGTTGTCGCGGCTTTCGCTCTGCGTTTCTGTTCATGTGAGTCTTCGTTATGTTCGTTAATCAACGCTTTAAAATACTATATATGTGAGTGTGCATGTGTTTGCATATGTGTACATGCATATTTTTCTGTTGGGGGACTGCGCTCTCTCAAAACCAGACTTGGAGCACTCATAAATACATACATACATATGAAGAGAGCCAGACACTTGCTCACACTCGCACTAATTTTGAAGAAAACGTAGGCAAAAGCAAACGAGAAGGCAAGCATATAAACAAATAAATAAATAAAAATAAAAAAGCCGGCATTAAATTGTGTGTGTGTGCGTGTTTGTGTGTGTACGCATATGTGCTAAGGCAAAATATAGACACAGACAGACAGAAGAAGAAGAAGCACACAAAGAAAAGCTGCTTTAATAAAAACTAGAAAAAAGAAGCAAATAACTTGGGCACGCCGTTGATTCCATTGCATAGCCTGATCGCAAATTATTTTTATTAGTAATTTAAAAAATCAAACTTTTGTTTTTACAAACAGAAAATTTATTTTTTCCTATGTCGTTTGCAAAACAATTAACTTTATTGCAATTCTGTGGAGCTCTTGCAACTAGCTATAAAAAAATGAGAACACATTTTTTAATAATTGTAGTAATTGTGATATTTTGAAAATCAATATAATCCATTAATTGTGTATGACCTTGACAAACACACTCCATTCAAATTTATCCGTGCAAGATCATTATAATGTTATGAAAAATAATATCATTTGATATGGCCGTTGCTATATTAGAACATGTATATAATATAATACAAATAATTACTTATTATGCATGCTCAGAGGGATGGTCACACAAACGTGCCTTGCTATAATAAAGAAGTAAAGTATTTTTGGCTTCTGAATATCATAATGATTCACAACTATTTAGAGATCCGTTTTATGCTTGTATAACTAATTAGCAGCCACTTTAAGAATATATACTATTGGTAACGAATTAGTTAATAGTTAAAATAATTCACAGACATTAACAACATTATTCGCCAGACACCTTCAATTAACACCTTGTTTTTTTCTACTTTATCGCTGAAATCCTCTCTTGTTTATTATTTAAAAGTGCACTCTGGATAATATTTGGTGAAAAACATACTTATAGCATACAAATATGTATTTGTATTAATATATATACAGCACAACATTTTAACCATCAAAACAACTCACTTTATCTTGTTTATTTTTGTTTATCCAAAATAAAAAGTAAGAGAAAATAAATGTTATATTATAGCGCATGTTGCTATAAATAACATGAGTTGTGCCATAAACTCATTCGCTTAGTGTGTTTGTCGTCGCTTTATGCGTCGCTGTCAATTCTAGCTAGGAAAGCACAGTGGAGAGCGTAAATATCTGCAGCGTCATCGTTAGGTTTCAGTTTTTTTTTATTGATATACCTCATCACCGTTAGTTTCGCAAAATGAGAACTTGTTGCCTGTTTTCTTCTCAGCTGGGCATTGGGCTTATCGATTCGTAATCTCAGATTAAACGCATTCACTACTCGACGATTGGATTTCCATGTTCTACTATGAATTAAATATGTTGTTTTTGTTTTTTTCGCAAATATTTTATGGTCAATGCATACAAAATTCGTTGGAGTCAATGATAAGCTCAAAGTGTGATTTGTGATATTGTTGTTTGCCCAGCGTTGGCGTTGTTCAACTGTAATTTTATTTTTGTCTATCAGTCTGTGTCCAGTAAGTTAAACGGACGTTATTATAGATATACAAAGATATATTACGTTCACATTATTTGCTTATTCAAGCGTTTAAGTCGAGCCCCCGAAATACGCTGAAAATTTAGACAGCACATGCGAACAAATTGATGTATGTATGTATGTATGTATTATACATAATATATGAATGATGTCATATAGAATGTGAAATGTATGAACCTCAATAATATTTGCTTTGATTATACACATATGTGCTCTCTCTCTTTAATTTATTGTGTTCTCTTATGGTGGGTATATTAAGGTTTTTTAATTTTTTACTTTATTGGTCGATAAGAAAAAATGTTTTAGTTTATTTGAAAATTAAATCGATAATTAGAAACCGCAGGTGTTGATTTTCTTTGTTATTTTTATTTGTATACCAAAAGTAAGAAATACAAATGTTTTAATTTATTTGATATATTTATGATAAATACATTTGCATAATTTGAGGTTTATTTATTTATGCGGTGTCCAAGCAAAAACCTTTAATTTCTTCGTGAGTCTATTCAAAATTCAAACATATGTTTGTATGTATTTTGTTTTGTATTTCAGAAGATATGCGAAAAATCTGATGTTTTCGTATATACACACAGATATGCAAATGTTTATTTTTACCTATGTGGCTAAATACAGTTTCCAGTTTTAATGCATAACAAAAAATGTAATTTCCACATTAACAATTATTGCTGAGCATTTGCCTTATTTTATTTTGTAGCCCGTAATCGGCCTTGTTTTAACCCATCGTAACCCCCACATAACCCCCAGCCTACAATTAAAAACTGTTATCGCGGCAACAGCCGTTAAAACTTGCCTAACGCCGCCGCTGATAACAAAGAGCAAAAGCGAGAGTGAGTGCGACGCAAAATGCTCGACTCCTAATCAAATAAATAGCCTGAAATACTGGGGCAAAGAAATGCTCAGGGGCTGATATGCCCGCACCATGAATTGACTATGGTACGAATCGTCTCGTCAACGATAATACGAACTTAAAAAGTGAGTCAACAGTGCGATTTAGGAACGACTATGAAAAGGTGCCATTGTAAAGTCTGCCCGATTAGAAAATACTCTTAAGCCCCCATATACATACATAGTTATATTATGTTGAATATACGGAATTTCATGGCTGTGCTGGTAATCAAGTGATATTTCTACAATCAGTGAAACACGTGCGAAATGTATTTACTGTACTGCATTTTAAGATATTGATTGAAATGATTCTATTCATATATTTTGTATGCAGTAAACTATACTTTATCTTAACACATATTTTTCCATTCAGGATTTGAAAATCGGTAGCGATGTATAAATCTGTGTATATATCAAATTAAAGAAAAAAAAATGGAAAACTGTTTAAGCAGAGTTTAGAATGCCCAAAACAAATAATCAGTTTTCGCTTTTCCATATTTTTCCATTATTTCTAAATAATAAGATGATGTCCGAGAATCAGAATTTTTTAATTAACTATCCAAAATACAATCCGTTTCGCTATTTAACTAAGAAAATTATTCGAAATCAAAAAAATAGATTCTTTTATTATGCATTAGATTCAAACAAACAAAAATAGTTGAAACAACGAATTTTTTAATACATCTTTTCGTGTTCGGCGGTTCTTCAAACAAGTAGTTCTTATGCAGCAATATATATATATATATAATATGAAGATTAGAAACATTTAAATGTAAAATAAAAAAATTTAATCAAATTAGTAAATAATAATTAAGCTAAATAATTTAAGACTATAATGAATTTTAGTATTTTATATTACTAGCCGCCTTCTGAGATTGGAGACAGAAAGCAGAAGATTGATATGGAATTTCTCCCTAATAATTTTCAATATTTAATTTTTAATATTTTGCTTGCCTTATCTACATTTTAGTTTTGTTTCAATATATTTTTAAAAAATTAGATTCGAATGCAAATTGACTGTACTAAATAAATAATTATGTCACCAACTTTTTCCCGTATATTGTCGCATAGATATTTACCCAGACTGTTCGACGTATATTTTGCAATTTTAGTGAAGTAGAATCAGTGTTGACCCTATAGCGACATTTTTACCTGTTTGTCAACTATATTTGCTGTCAAGTTATTTATTTTAATAGATGGAGTAAAACCTGCAGTCAGAAGGGTTTTTTTATTTGTGTTAGAATTATATATTGCTGGTTAAGTGACAAATATCGGACTATCAAAGATATAGCTAATATGGTAATATTAAAAATACGCATCATGTGGTTGTGAAATTGTTAAACCAACTTAGAAAACCAGAAAATTGTTATGTGGAATTTCCCATGCACACAATCAAATATTAAAATGAGTGTTATAAAGTTCTCAGCTTCTGATAGGTAATAACCTGAGTTCAGGGTATCTAGTCGAGCTCTCGCGACTACAGAATTCTTAGTTATATATATATATATATTTTTTTTTTATTACAATTATCATTAACTTTATGACTAATAATTGAGCGCATTTTGTCTATAATTAAAATACTAAAAACCTCTCAATTAAGTTGTTAATAGCAACAACAAAAAAAAGTTAATACATCTGTACTAATCATATTTAATTTCTTGTTATTGTTGTTGTTGCTGTTGTTGTTGTTATTGTTAATAACTTGTCTAACGATATGTAATCAGAGTTTTGTATGTTAGAAGCGGTGTGGCGCCTCGTAAGTAAAAAAAACTAGATAAAAATCTTGTCAAGTGTAATTTCCATTAAATATGTTCGTTATAGTTATAGTCTTAGTGTCTGGCCTTTTTAATTGGGAGCTAACGTGTTCCACTCCGAATAGCCGCTGTGCAATTAAATAACGTCTTTGCCTTGAACTGCTCTGCCAATGACGGCGACATTTAGAACTTACTTGACTCAGTCTATGTTGCTCAGTCGTCAGTAATAAGTAATAAACTTGGCCATTAAGCCCAGCCTTTTCAACTATTTCACATTTCATAATAAGCATAAGAAATGTGTATACAAAACAGCCTCATAATATTATGGCCAACACCTTTGAAGCATCATTTAAGTTGACTTCGCTAAGTAATCGCGTTTATGATATACAAAAAATATACATAAATAAAGACCTACCCCAAAAATAAAATTAAAGTTAATAATATTAAGTCGCAGAGTAACTCGCAGTCGGTTCTCCACTATTTTATTGAAGAAGCATATCAGTTTGTCTTCCAGTGTAATCCAATTTGATCTATGCATATTTGTGCCATAAATTCCGAAATCATTTCTAAATCTGCACCCTTGCCACAACCCGCATTGCCTGCTGTTTATATTATTTTAAAGTAGCTTATCAATAAGATCAGTTATGGAGTATGATTACTAATTTAGCCTATAACATTCCTTCCGAATCAGTTGCATTGTTATCATTTTGGTTATCAAAGCCCTCGAAATTTGGTGGCTTTTCAACTACCTTTTTTTCGACCATTACTGTCAGCAAATAATTACGCGAGTTGGCCAAGTATATCTCAAGTTCAAGTGCCCTCAATTTAAAATATCAAATGCGCCATTTTATAGATGTGTGTGTGTGTGTGTGGCTGTGTGTGATTGTGTTTGTGTGTGTGTTTAGCCATGTATAGTATTTCCGGTTGGAACAAGTCAACCTAATTATTATTTTATTGAAAAGCTCAATAATTAAAAGAAATTAACTACGAATCGCAACATGGAACTTGTGTAGTTTAAATGGCAGTTGGCCAGATATAAATCAATAATTTTTACCTATATGTATATATATTCGTAAACTGTATATTGATTATGGGTGCCATTACTAATAAAAGCATTCGTGTGTGAAATGCCAAATGAAAACAAAATAATTAAGCCATAAACGATGCGTTCAATCTAAAATACACTGCACTCTAAATACCCTATAAAAGTGGGCATAATGCATTCGCATGCAACGGAGGGAATTATTTTGTAAAACCAGATAGAAAATTTGGAGGTAGAAATAGGAATATTTTCAGCAAGAACTTAAAGGTCAACAGTAAGATAGAGGATATATATAGATGTGAGCTGTAATTATACATATCTAAAATATATAAATATTTTTGACTGCCTTAAAAAATGATAATTTATGTACACATATGTTTATGGTGGGATCGTCCCCGTAGTAAAGCATAATAATCCAAATTCACTATATTATCTTCAAAAAACAAGGTAAAACAATAGTTTATTTTGTTGCTTTCAGTTTTGTGATTGCTGCCAGCAATATCTAATCACTAATCTTTGATAAGCACTGCAATAAAGTTTAGTCCTATGTGGTCTAAGCCGAAAATAAAATCTGATAAAAATGCTCTTATGTTCATAAAAAACCAAAAACAAAAAAAAAAAAAAACGATTAACACGCAAATACTAATCATGCTCGAAGTAAAGGGCGTGACTGCATTTTCATATGTAATCTGATCAGAATACATGTGCCAATAGATATTGGATTTTATATAAGCATTTTTATGGCAATAATATACCCTGAAAGTAAATGTCTGAAAAGTGTATAGAAGCGAAAGAAAACATATCAAACAGAATAATGTATATATATATATATATTCTTGATTCAGCATTTGATAACTTTCGATAACAATTACAATCGATTAACGTAGCAATAAAAGCTATGATTTTGAATATATATTGACAATACTTTGGCACGGCTTCGACCAGCGACTTGATTGTGCTTTAGAGTATCTTATAGTCGAGCACTCCCGACAATAGCTCTCTATCTTGTTTCTTTTGTGTTTTATGCAATATAAGTTAGTAAATTACGCACCATTAAAAATGTATCTTATCAGAAGTAAGACGCAGACCACACCAAATGCAAGAGAGATTACCTATAGAAGCATAATCTTTCGTGAATTGTGCTATTCAGGGAGCTTTTCTTTAGTGATATATACCACTAGGCGGACGTGGAAGATACTGCGACTGCGACTAAGCAATATACTGTCAAAAAGACACGAATAAATTAATCATCATGCTATATGAAGAATGCCTGCCTGGCAATCTTCAAAGGATCAAAGAGCAAAAGATTCTCAAGTCACCAAATTAGTCGCCTGATAAATATGAATCGCATTCGAATAAAGCTGAATAGAAACAAAGTCAAGGCAGTGATTTACGGGTATGACGTGGTCATGTTTCATTCAGGCATTTACAAAGGGGTGATAAGCGAGATTCCCCGCCAGGGCGCTGAACTAACTTATCGACCAAGAGCCAGGAACGAGGAAGACTGATCTAGGAGAGCTCACTGAGCTGAATTTATTGGATATCCAAAAAACAATCCTCATAAAATGATGTGAGTGGACTAACACAATACTCACAAATTGGCCAACAAGTAAATAGAGCCCAGTTAAAGGTTTCAGTATTTTGATTGCATGGCTTGATAAGGTATGCAATGTTAACGTGAAGGCTTCGTTCAATGTGTCGATATCGACTCTGAGCCATGCAGATATGATCCAACTGATAATAAACTATATCCATAGTTGAGTAAGTTTCATAATTGTGCAAATACGTGCGGTATACGATGATATTATTGAAGACCATAACTCACCCATTATTTGTAATAGATTCTCCTCCAACAGAAATGCATCGTCGTAGCCCGAATTTGTTAAATTTTCGATTTTCATATTTAACAAACTCGGCAACATTGAGGAGTACATTTAATAATTGAAAAGATTTCCAACTTCCTCAAAAAAAAAAATTAAATAAATATTCCTCGTTTGGTTTTGAAGACGCAACAATGAGTAAATATTTATAAGCCCTTCACACTCGGTGCAAATTTATTTTCTTACAAATTGCTCTTGTCGCATATTTTTTTTTTTAAATTTTATTTTTTTTTTTATTTTTTATTATACACTCATACACACTTAAGTAAAGTTAAATATTTGCACAAATATTAAAAAATAGCAAAGACAACACTTAAAATCCAGCGGCAAATGCTTTTAACGATTTATATATATATATATCTGGAGAAGGGACGGTGGGTTCATGAGTGCACCATATAAATAAATAATACAAAACGAATTAAGAGTTTTTTGCTTATTTTTTTTTTTGTCTATTTGCTATCACAGTCCTTTGCGTACAGACATTTGCTCAATATGCTAATCCATGGATTTACAATTTAAATATATCTTATATAGCGTATATATATATATATATATATCGAACCGGCACAATACGGTGCGCTTTCTCTTTGGGCGACCCACCGGGAGTCTCTCGGGGCTCTATGTATTATAACCGCACAGTGCGAAACACTGACTAAACCTCAAATAATGTTCTCAGCACGTACTAACTGTCTTAATATTATTTGTTGTAGATATATGTAGAAGTCAACGTCGGGCGGCGACTCAACAGCAACAGCAACAATAACAACAACAACTACTACAACAACAACAACAACAACGAGAACGCAATCGCTGTCGACGCTGGCATCGATGTCAGCGTCGGCCGGCTTTCTTGTTGCCGGTTGCCGATCGAAGCTCGGCTGTTTGCGAGCACCACAGCAAAACACACATAAACTTTATAAAATATTATTACTATGCGTGTTGTTGTTGTTGTTGTTGTTGTTGTAGCTGCTGTTGTTGTTGTTATTGTTGTTGTTGTTGCTCTAGGTATTATCGTTGTAGTTGTTGTTATTATTGCGGTTGCGCACTTGCCTTATTAAAACTGTTAACAATTCACTCCGATTACGACTCGGCTCGTATCGGATCGCCTCGTTCCACCGCTCGTGCCTCCTAACACGCTCTCGATGGGGCATGCGCAGATGGACGACCCACGGCGTGCTATCAATCGTGGGGCACATGCACATACGTGTACAAATTATTGTATACACACTCAAAAAAAAAAAACCACACACAAATTTTGGTAAATTAGCCACAAGTTTCTCAGCTTATAAATAAATTACTAAAAATTTGAAAATTATTTTTTTAAAATTTAGAAAAATATGTCTAATTTCCAGTTTGGTGTTTTCCATGTTTACATAGTAGAATTATAAAATAAGTTTTTTCTTTTACTTTTTATATTAAACTTTAATATTTTAAGATTTCGAAAACATTTTATTATTACTTGTTTCAGAATTTTAGAAAGGATTTTTTAGCATTTTTAATTTTTAGAAATAATTTCACTTATTAAGAAATATATTTCTGATAAATAGAAAAAACAACATATATTTTGGATTTGCAGATTTAGGACAAGCTTATATATTTGAAATAAAAATGTTTGCTTAATTTAAGAAACTATTTCTAAAAACAATAAAAACTTTCGAATTTTTAGGGCAACTTTCGAATTTTTAGAACGATTTTCGAATTTTTAGGGCAATTTTCGAAATTTCAGTGAGTTTTTTTTTTCTTAGTGTAAAACAATTATAATTGTTAACTGTTATAAAAACATCTGTTTATGCATGCCACATGGAGTATCGCACATAAGTAGCGACAATAAAGTTGCACAATAAATTCGACTTTTTCTTTTTCGAGTGTCTTAGATTTAGCAGGGCGATTATCGCGACAGTACTTAAGATTTAACTACGCACTTTAGCAAACAGAAGCAAAATACTTTTTTATCATTTTTTTAGCTAGTTATACATACATACATACATACATATTATACATTTAGTTATACATTGTCATTGTTTACATGAACACAAACAGCTCTCAAAGAAAAATGTTTTGGGATTTAAATTCTAAGAAGAAAGAAAAGTTCTTGCTTTCGTAACTTAAGATTACGATTTTTAGTCTAAGGATTTTCCAAATGACTTTATTTTTGTGTTACGATGTTCGAATTCTTCAGAGATAACGAAAGCAAAGCAAAAAATGCACTACAATTTGATTATTCCTAGATTTAGTGCAGCTCTAGGAATAACAAATTAAATTTTCTTTAATTACTTGAGTCATTTTATAAATTTTGCTTATCAGCTATATACATGAAACTGAATAAACATTACAATATTATATGATATACCAATTAAGTCAATATTGTTGTAACGCAACTTACATTAAGCCATAATTTGTGCTATGTATGTGTGCTATAGTTTTTTATAGCCATTAATTTGTTTTTCCGCCCTGATCGCATTTAAGTAACAAAAGTCGTAATATTAATGATAGAGCTTTACAGTTCGATACAAATTTACTTGGCCATAACATTCATTATCTACAAATTGTACAAACGTATTTATTAAGCCCCCACAGTAGCCAAGTGCAAGTATTGTTGGCTATATTGAACACGTGTTGAACAGCACAGAAAACATTAACAGAAAACTTGTTATAACAATTTAAAAAAAAGTAAGATTAAGCTGCGATCAATTAAACTTCTGCCTCCAGATTTGTTCTATTTTATATATATTTTTTGGATATCGTTTTACGAGAGAATTATCAACTTTTTGGCCTTGCTGTGAGAAGCTTTTGTGGCTTCATTGTTTGGCCCAAACTAAAGATTTTGTAAATAATTTCTACATCGTCTGATAATTGTAAAATTTTTTAACATTTTTTTGATGTCTCCATAAATGTATTGGAAATACTTAAAAAGTTAAATAATCTTCATGCTCTGCAAATGGAAACACGCATGTTATCTCAACAGAAATCAGGTAAGTTGCAAAATAATAGATAATTTTAGTATTTGATATAATATAAACATAATCAAATAAAAATGAAATATAATCATAAAAAACTTAACAATTAACCCCTGAGAAAACTATATACAATCACACTTTTTGACAGGGTATGTGAGTAGTGTGAGTAGTGCTAACCAAAATATTATGTTTATTATTTTTAGTATATCACAAGATAAATGTAATTGCAAATGCATATTGTAAACAGGTTTTAAATAGAACTGGTATTTGGCCAAGTTATTCACAACAACCAAACATTAGTTTAGGATAAGATAACTTAACGCCCAAGGATTATAACATACATAATAAAAAATCATATAAATATGATATAATAGTACATATTTAAATTGTTGTTTACTTATTTGTTTATGTTATGCTACAATCTTCGAGCAGAGCTGCATTCTCTGGTTCTTGTTTTTGTGGAGGCACATTCATAGGCCTCATATATGTTAATCTGCCTATTTCAAGATTGGCAAACAGACACAGACACACAACAGCAACAACGACAACAACAGAGAGTCGAGCGTCCATCTTATCAGTGTCTGAATCCCGGAGCCAGTATAGAAGTATACAAATATACATATATATATGTAATATATACATACATATGAATATAATAGGTCGTACTGCTTCTTGATATGGCAGTCAGCCAAGCAGAGCTGTCAAAGGCGCTCGGTTATCAGTCATGAGCGATATATACATATATGTATATACATGTGTATGTGTATATAACAATAAGTAAATGTGCTTTAGCCTAGAGAGAGAGAGGGAGAGCTCGACTAACAGATACCCAGCCACGCTACCCAATTTCTATCAACGCAAACGTTAATTTTCAAATCTTAAAGTCGGTTTTCAGTTCAAAAAAATATTATCACGAAAAACGCGGAAAAACTGAGATCCACACAGTTAACCTGAGTAGATTTTGTAAATATTGATATGGATTATTTGTGAAGGAAAAATTAGATACAAAATGTGTTCAACATCAAGAAAAACTAAGCTTATTCAACTGGAACTTAATTTGAAAAATACGTTGATAGGGTCAAGATCTGTTGTATAACTGTGTTATATTAACTTAAACGAGAATGTTGCTGTCAGATGCCACCGTGGTGGGTGGGGCAGCTGTGGCTCGAGTGAGGCATGAGCGTGAAAAAAGCTTTAGATGTGAGTGTCGGACTGCACCGACTGCTGAATACTCTGATACCAGTGTAACCCAAGTAGTGTGTTTATAATGATAAATCATCGAAATGACCAGAGATATAAACTCACCCTGGTTTTTGGTGCAGAGTGAAGAATGGCCAAGATATTCTCCTCTAACCAATATTTGGAGAAGGTTCCTAGCAATCTCTTTAGCTCTAAAATTGCAGGATATTTATATTACATATTTATATTTATATTTGGTGACTCAGGATATGGTAGGTATTGGCATTTCCGGTTTTTGCTGCTGTCTGGAGGTCTATTTGTAGAGGAGTATTGCCAGCAATCAAATTTGGCGACTCTATCTGTAAAATTGTGTAAGATATGTGGTTTTATTTATTTGTTATCACCGATTTACTAGTTCCTCAGTTCCACGGTCACTAGCGCCCCACAAATCGCTAAAACCTTGATTTTTACAGTTTTTGATAAGCCCTTCTCAGCTTGTTAAAAATTTCCAGCCAACTTACGCTCCACAAATTGTGAAGACCAATATTAGGCTATTACATATATATATTATCCTAAAATAAAGTTTAATTCAACACAATTTACAACTTGAGCACATATGTGTGTTAATTTATATATGCATTTATGCTTGCTTTCTGACAAGTGTAAATTCAAAATTGTAGTTTCTGAGAGCTTTCACACAGGCAGACTGATCAATAACATCTTATGAGTTCGGAGGTATTAAAACTTGTGATTTATTTATTCAGAGCTTTTTAATATAAAATGAACTGGTCCACATTGTGCGACTTACACTACGCGATTCAAGCGACCAAAAGCGACTGCTTCGATCTACATGCAATTAGTTGAAACAGACCATCGACGAAGGTCATGATCATAAGGAACTTACAATTACCGTTGCTCGCAGGCAAAAACAGATTAAGACCACGAAACGGGAATGCAAGACAAGCTGCGGTGTACATAGGCAAATTCAATTATTTCCAACAGGAGGAAATGCTCTTCTTGCAAGCTTCCAAATACTAATTTGATTACTTTTCAATTGGTTTAGGGTAAATAATTAAAATGAATTCTAAATGATAGCAGTAAAGTTAAAAATGAAGGAAAGTAACTCATTTATCAAAAGCTGCGACAATATAGCAACGGCTTTGCTAGTTTTAGATAAATCGAAGATCTAGAAACGTAAACTGTCGATATAAGGACTTGGAAAGTTGTCATTCAACATGCAATACAATCATCAATGGCCGGATTGAAGCCCAGAGTCTAAGTGACGTCAACGTCTGCGTCTGTCGTACTTTAACCAGTGCGGCTATACGGCGGAATTTGCCTGGCGAGACCAACCGGCGGCATTTTGCTTGTCTTCCATTGTACTTTGATTTTATTTGAAATGCCCGGCATATTGCGACGTCACCGCTAGGGAAGAGGTTGTCTGTAAACTTCTGACGTCGCATCGTTTGGCGAAACTGCCAATTAAGTTTTGCGCTTATCATTCACTTGAACTTCGCTGATATACTATCAGGAGAATACCTCAATTACAAACGGGAAATATATATATATTTACGTATTTAAATGTATTTTCAAATATTTACAAATAAATATATATAAATTATTGTAGTACAAATGAATTTGACTATCGAACCTTCTTTTCTTCTCAAGATAACACTTTAAGGTAACTCGATTTATATATCCCATGTCTGATATGGAACTATATAGAAGTTGGTGTAGATAAGGTGTAATCAAAAAAATTGAACAAAAACTGGTTTCTCAACGATACTTATATGATAACTATAAATTATTTATCCGATCCGGCCATTATATCCTTGGAGCTATGAGACATGCCTATATTGACTGTTGTTGGAATGCTGATCAAAAATATTTATACTTTATGAGGTAGGAGATATATATTCTTCAATAATAAAAACCCTTGGCAAGAATGAGTTTGAGACTCGAATATTTTGTTCATAGTAAATAAACATAATTCATAAATAAAATGAAGTAATAAATAAAATATTCAATATAAATTCTTCTTTCTTTTCCATTCTTCAAGTCCTTCTTTTCAAATATCTAAAGCACAAAGTTCGTTGATCTTACACTCAATATGAGTTCCTATTAGTATTATGTATAATAGTTTTTAATAGCAATGAATGTGTTAATATGAGTATATAATGAAGAAATTAAATTTGTTGTTATAAATTCTTGCCCGACAGACGCGTCGCAATCGGGGCGAACTGTAATATGGGGCAGAGATTACATTAATTGCAATTACAAAATCCGAGCGCATAAATATGGAAACATATACCCAGTGTCGTATCTCATTTGCTTGAACTAAGTGAATGTGCAACAGAATATGACGCATCTGTTTTGGTTTGAAATCGAACACCCAGCGGCAAGTGAATCATACGCTGGAGGATTGTCGCCCCGAGGTATCCAAAAGATACAAACAGCGTTTCCTGCATGGGTATGTGGTGAGTGTGTGTGTGTGACTTTGTGTGTGTGACTGTGTGTGTGAGTATGATTGTTAATATGACAAAAGTAATGAAAACAACAAAAGTAAAAAGCAAAAACTAAAATTGTTATCAACAGCAGTAAGAGTGCTCGACTAAGACATACTCTGCAGTTAGGGCGAAGTAATAAGTTCTAAATGCATGAAAACACTTTTCTTATAATACCAAATATATGGTTTTTCTCTAATTTTTTAGAAATATTTTCTTGGATTAAGAGACGCTTAAATATATAATGCAAAACCGGATTCCTATAAGAAATTGTTTATAGGATAGATAATGGCTCTACTTCAAATCAGACGTGCTTGTCTTCTGCCGTTTGGCACACCTCATTTTGTACTCATTTAACAGGGTATAATAAAATGCATGTCATGTTCATAATATTGCTGTGCGATGTGTTTTGCCTGTCGCACATGTGCACAGTCGACTGCGACTGAGACCATTTCCAGCGAATTATGAAAATTACCCAAGCTAAAGACACTTCTCAGGCACCCCCTCTCCACCGCTCCTACCCTCCCCTACCCGTTTCGTAAACCTGCTCAGAAGCTTTACGCGCTTCCCTTAACATTTTCAATAGTTCGTTAAGTGCATTTTGTGCGAAAATTATTATTTTATTTGCATACATTTTTATATGAACCATACAAAGCAATGGAGCTGCGTTTATTTTTGCACTTGCTCATGAGTGTGAGTAGAGAGTAGAGAATGTGAGTGTGAGTGTGAGTGTGAGTAGCGAGTGTGTGTAGCGAGTGTGAGTAGCGAGTGTGCGTGTGAGTGCAAGTAATATCCATGGATAGCCAGCCATGTGATTTGCATGTGTTGTTCGTCATCGGCGCGTCATGAACAACATAATCATTGTAATTGTTGTTCATGATGATTGCCGACTGTTAATCATAATGATGAATAATGATGATATTGTTCATGAAGTTTAATTGCAATTTACTATTTACACTTCATTAGGCGGTGACAATTTTAAATGAAATGTGTCCACATTGTTGAGTGCTTTGTGTGCATCTGTATAAGCAAAAAAATATAATGTGTATCTTTAGGGTACATTTATAGATATATAGATATAGGAAGATATTGTGTGAAAGGAGTTATGGTGGTATTTTTTAGTCGAGATTTGCAAGATGAGGGATTAGAAATAATTCAAAGTTAGCCTTAAACTGACAGATTGGGAAATAACTTATGACTTATCTTTAAAAACTATCAGCTACTGGCCCATAATTTAACACTAGACTCCTAAAAAATATATAATACAACGCTAAAAGCGGAGGAAAGCGGTTGTTGACATAAGTGTAGAAATTTACTTATTGAAGCTGATATTTTGGGGGGTCTATTAACAGGACATAATGTATACTAAGAACGAACCTATCTAAACTGGTTATCTATAGTAAAAAAAAGGGTTTTAACTAGAAAAAGATGTAGTATCTTAGGGATGCATGTTTGTAGCTCCAAAGACAAAGAAACCCCCAACCTACCCAGCATTCGTGCAGGAGCTGGGGTTGTTGGAAGAGCTATACGCTCAATAGCTCTAGCAGGTCGCAGTGCATATATCCCAACAATAGTAAACATGTTGAAATCTTATAATGTTATAAACTTCTTACATATATTATTGTGAGCCACTTAATCATATCGGAAATTGTTGCAACTACCCAGTCCCCCATGTATGCATGAATAGTCTGATTAAACTGCCGCAATCGCGCTTCAATTATCTTTTTGAAAATTAATGAATGGCCCAAGCGGAAATCAGAAAAAAAGTAATGCTCTTACTTAGTATTCAAGCAGCTAGAGGAAATACTATCTAGATAGACGTTCAAAATTTAATTATAAATTAAAGCAGTCGAATAAATATAATGAAAACAATCAATCAAAGGAAGCTAGAATATAATATTGTGAAATCAAGACATATCATATATAGATGTGTGTATATAGAAAAGTATATAGTATATATGTGTGTAAAATATATTAAGCAATGGGTCAGTCAATTGCCTCAACATTTTGGCATCGGATGGTATTTTTTTTTACTTTTTATTTTTTTTGCATAATACTTTGTTCATTAAATTGTTGAAGCAGAGCTTAAAACTCAAATTAAGTGCGACTTTTTTTTTGTCATGTCAGCGTGAGCTAAGGTGACACTAGAGAACCAACGAGAACCAACGCAGTCAGGGGCAGGGACAGGGGCACGGACAGGGGCTCTGTGCCGTCAACATCTGGTCAGGCAGGCGGCAGTTATAAATATTCAACAATTAAATGCTGGGCTATGTCTGGGGGGCTTGAGCTCAAGCTGTGCTTGATTTCACTTGGTTTTACTTGGTTTTTATTTTTTCTTGTCACTTGTGTGTGTACTTAAGTCACTTGTGTATGCATATTTAACCCTTTGGGGTTAAGTTAAACATTACGCTTACGTTTTATTTCGTTTTATTTCGTTCTCTTTTCTTCTTTTTTTTTGTTCTATCTATTTTGCTTTTCTTGGCGCTTTTTTGTAAAACTTTTTACGTAGTTTTTAACATTTGAAAACCCTTGCTTATATCACGACTAATCAATTTTATAATCTGCTCGCCAACAACAACAACAACAACAACGAAAGTTATCTGGCTAATCAATAAGCAAATTATAAACATTTACAATTATTGTTCCTCGTTTGGCCAATCGAGCGTTCAGCTGCTCATTCGCAAGCTGGTTTATCAAGGCTAACTCGCTGCTATTTATAACCCCCCAACGCCCTAGCATACTTATATATATTATATAGCATTTGAGCAGCAGAAAATTGCAATTTGAGCACATTTCAAATAAAATGTATTCGGTCTGTCACGTGCCACGTGCATGGAAGCGATTATGTGAAACTGTTGCCCTGAACTTTATCAACCCATAGACGAGTTAATGACTTCCACATTTCAGAGTGAATCACATTAACTTTGAATTGAGTTCTATCAGCGCGATTATCGTAAAGTGTGTCTCCAAAATTATGCTTCACACTTTTTAAGAACATAATATTTAATCTTTGGGGAATCTATCATTGCATACGACTAATTCTCGATGAAAATAAAAAATGATTGAAAACTAAACGGAAATGCTACAAAAAAAACAACATAAATATTAATTTTTGTAATCATAATTATTTATTTAAAATACTTAAAGTATCTCTGTTGAGATCTCTATCTCTACTTGAGATACAAAATAATTGAATATTGTTTTTAATAATCTGTACATCAAATTTAATGATGGTAGAATTTGCAATCACATAAAAAAATCTTCACTGCACTTAACCTTAGAATGTAAAAAATAAACAAAAAACAAGTCAAGAGAGCTCGTCTATGAGAAAACCGAACAATCAATTTGGGAATACATTTCGGATCATAACTTGAGATTTTTCTTATGTGATCTAAATGCAATTTTCAGAGTTGATTAATGTTTTATAGAAATATCAAGGATTCGAATTGAATTGCAATTGAAAACCGATAGGTATTTGAAAACTACATTTTACGTTTGTAGATTCTAACTTATTGCTTTGGCATTGGAAAATTTTTTTTGGGTGTTTTCTTGGCATGAATTACGATCTAAAATCACGTTCTTTGATACCTTTTCTGACACGACAAGTCTTCAATTTAAGAACCACTCATTGAACTTTAAAAAAGGTTCTGCAAAATACCGAAACTAATGCAATTTAAGATCCTGTAATAATTATCCTGTAGGATTATTCCCTATTACGAGAGTATATTTTCATTATATATATCACTTACCTTGCTCATTTAACTCCTGCTCCACTTTTTTGATCTCCATTAGCTGCTGTTCGTCGTCAATAGTCAGATCTTGCGGGTGCTTCATAATAAACGTGTGCAGGAGTGCTTATCACATGCTATTCACGAACATGTGCGGTAGGCATGACTACCAGCTGTAAATGAACGATTACGATAAGTGGTCAATTTAGTTGAGGTAATTCAATACGATGGCTGTAATACTAATCGAAGTACGAGGCTTATACTTTTCTTGGCACGTTAGTGCACATTATGATTAAAATAATAATCGGCTTCCGATCTCTGCCCAAATATTAGGCGTAAGACAATGTGAACAATAATGCAAGTCGCTGCTTCAAATTAGTTCTGGTTATATGTCTACGACTATCATAATATCAGATCGAGTTAATAAAAAACTTAAACCTCTTTGTTCACTTTATTTTTCAAAGGTAGTATTTTTATATATTATATTATATAATTTTTATATATATACATTAAAGAAATCGATATTTCCAGTTTAAAGTTCGATAAGATATTTGAGTCCTGCCCACATAATTCAAGAAATCAATAAATCTGCTAGGGAATCGAAACATAGGTTTATCAAACCTAGCACATAAATAGCTGGTGACGTCTTTCAAAGATTGATATAAATATTTTCGCGCGACGCCAACGCAAATAATAATCTACAAATAATAAATGTGAAATGTTTATTGCTGGGAACACCCTGGAGAATAAATAAAATAAACTATAAACGAAAGCTAATATCTCCCGCAATATCAGAGGTTCCAGTTATATGTATAAGCCACATTCGCAACCCGCTTTTATTAACAAAAAATGGAGAAAGCCACTCGCGAATTTGTAGAGCTAAAATCGTTTTTTGTTTGCTTTTTGTTCCAATATTTTTATTTGTTTTCTACTCTACAAATTTAAAATATATATATGCATATATAATCACCGTTAATCATAGTGGACAAAATCAAATTGAAAAACACACAATTTGAGTGCTGAATGATACCAATTAAAATTTGGATATTTCAGCGGTATTCAAAGCTTCAGTCATAAGTCGCCCAAAGTCGGCATGGACCATGGTGAAGAGTTTTACGGCACGCTCCTGCAGAAATTTACTGGCATTTGTTAGGTGCTCCGATATATTGCGGACAATGCGCTTGCGTCCACAATTATCCAGGGTGTAGGTCCAAAAATTGGTGACCTGACTGAAATTATCCTCCGTATCGCCGCTCATATAGCGATAAACATCGCCAGAAATGTGACAACAGGTCTGCAGGGCGAGAGCCTTTGAGCTCTCCTTGGGACCACAAAATGAGTTGGGAAAATAATTGGGTGAACCGCTCTGATTATCGCTGACAGTCATGGCACCATCGCGTTGAAAATTCCTCACGTTCACACGATATGGACAATTTACAGGGATTTGCATGTAGTTGGTGCCGAGACGATAGCGCTGCGAGTCGCCATAGGCGAAAAGGCGACCCTGGAGCATTTTATCCGGAGATGGCTCAATGCCCGGTATCATATGGGCAGGACTAAAGGCCAGTTGTTCGATTTCTGTAAAGTAATTGGTGGGATTGCGATCCAAGACCAGTCTGCCAACCGGTAAGAGTGGATAATCTTTTTGTGGCCACACTTTGGTTACGTCGAACGGATTAAATTTGCACTTTTTGGCCTCCTCGTTGAGCATGATCTGGATGAACACACTCCAACTTGGATAGTTGCCCTTCTTGATGGCATTGTACAGATCCCGTATGGCATAATCGGGATCATGGGCGGCCAGCTCACTACAGCGGCGTGCATCCAAATTCTTGATACCCTGATCCGTTTTCATGTGAAACTTGGCATAGAATGTCTCCCCGCTGGGATTCACCAAGCGATATGTGTGCCCGCC
This sequence comes from Drosophila trichaetosa, assembly GCA_035043205.1. Taxonomy (NCBI): domain Eukaryota; kingdom Metazoa; phylum Arthropoda; class Insecta; order Diptera; family Drosophilidae; genus Drosophila; species Drosophila trichaetosa. The sequence goes on along the minus strand of JAWNNE010000535.1, from coordinate 2,790,168 downwards.
GTAGCCATGCAAATGCCGATAACCATCCGGAGTGCCGCGATCACTGAAATACATGACCAGTGCATGCAGCGTCTCCGGCCGTAGCGACATAAAGTCCCAGAACATGTCCGGATCCCGGAGATGCGTTTGTGGATTGCGCTTCTGGGCGTGTACCAAACTTGGAAATAGCGAAGGATCGCGCACATAAAACACAGGCATACTGCTGCCTACCAAATCCCAGATGCCCTCCTCCGTATAGAATTTGACGGCAAAGCCACGCTGTTCCCGCACCGTATCCGCGGAGCCACTCTCGCCACAGGCCACCGAGAAGCGGATGGCAACGACTGTTCGCTTCTTGATCCGCTCGAACACAGAAGCCGCACAGAACTTGCTTATGTCGTGAGTGCACTCAAAGTAACCAAAAGCCCCGGCTCCCTTGGCATAGACAACACGCTCGGGTATCCGCTCGGCATCGAAATGCGAGATTTCGTCTAGGAATATAAAGTCCTGAAGGAGGGCAGGTCCTCGCGGTCCCACCGTTTGTATGGCATCCTTAACACCAATTGGGATTCCACCCGAACTGGTGCACTCCTTCGTTGACTCGGCATCGTTGTTCTTGTATTCGATTAGCTGATTGGAGGCCGGATCGCGTGAACACATTTTCGAATTTCGTTTAAGTGAATGAATATGTAAAATTAAATTTTTTTGTTGACTGAGGAACAAACTATTTCAGAATTATAAGTCTAAGAAAAAAAACGTCTGAATGATTATCTAACTCTAACTGAATAGCGATTTGTGTATATGAATTGAGAATTTGATATAGAACTCAAAGTTGCTTAGGTAGATAGATTTACATAGAAAGTGTCTAGGATATATTTCGAATTCCATAGTAATTCAAGCACTAAATGTATAGAACAAAATAATAAAATATGTCATAATACAAAAAAAATAAATATTTATCTGCTAACTTTATTTTTTCCGTATTCAAAATATTTATGATATATGAAACCATTTTTGTGGCAAGAAACTATGAAACCAGGCTTAAAAAGGAATAGTTAAACAATATTATTATGTATAAAGAATGCTCTAGTCGAGAGAGCTCGACAGATGGAAATGCCTAATCGACAAATAGTAATGCGTCTATTATGATCCTTACTAAGTTATGTTTTCCTTTCATTTTGTATTAATTAACTAATTACATCTCAACTTTGCATATGCACACACCAATTAAACTAATTAAACAACAATGCAATTTAGATGAACATGAGGTTAACATTTAGCTATATTAACTAAAACTCTATCCCATCTATTTACATATTCTAGAAAGATCTCCCCAGTTAAGCGATCTGTTTGCTTGCGACACACGAGTCAATAGACTAAGTTAAGCCCAAACAAAAACTTGAACAACTAAAATGTTTAGCAAATAGGCAAAAACGCATGCGCCGAGAGTTATGTATATATATTTGTATATGTGTGTGTTTAAGTGCAGCTGCATACACAAACACGCACACACATACATACATACATACATATCAGTATTATATGGAAACTTACTTAAAAGCTCTGAATTGGAAGTTGCTGTCTTTGCTGTAATTACTTTTTATTTTGCTTTTGCTTTTGCTCTTGCTTTTGCTGTTGATGTTGCTTTTTATGTGGCGGGCTTTTACTGTTGTTATGGCTGTTGACTCTTGTTGACCGCATGAATGAAAGCGAAGAGCGGAAAATCTCACACTTGTTTGGTTTTCTTATATTCCTAAATTTAATCACATGCTTCGATGTTTTTTGTATTGTAAACACCTGCCACATTTATTATTTATTTTATTATTAATAGTTTTGTTTTGATTTTCTTTTGGCACTTCTGTAAAGCGAATTACTGTTTTTTTTACATATGTGTATATAAATGTATGTGTGTGTGTCTGTATTTTTTGTTGCTGCGCACCAATTAAAGTCGTAACGGCGAACACTTGCACATTAAAGTGATTTTTTCCACTTGCGACTGTTGCTGCATATTCTCATTTATATCAATCAAACGGCATATTTGCTTTGTTATTGTTTTAGTGCCCGCTTTACATTCTCAGCGCGCGAGAGAGAGAGCGACGTCGTCACTTGAACTCAACTACGGCTTCTGTTGTCTTTAGCGCTTACACAGCAACAAGTACACGCGAGAGAGAGACACAGTGAAAGAGAGAGAGAGAGAGCGGTGGCGTCGTGCAGTTATCACTAGCAGCATGCTCGCTGCCTCTTTCTACTATGTGCTGCTCACAAACACAGATGTAGCAGCAGCGCCGCTGTCGCTGTTACGTATTTGTATTTTTTGCAACAAATCAAACTTTATTTTAACGCTAAAACATCTTTTGGATTATCTTTTTGTTTATTTTTCGCACTGAATTATTTTTATGAGCCCAGATCTGTTGCTTGCTTGATTAAGTTGATTGAACCCAACAACACACAAACGCACACACAGGCAAAGATAGACACACACACACACACGCACAGACACTAGTACAGAGACGGACGGGGAGAAACCACAAACACAGAATACGTACCACAGACGATTGCGAGCGATGGGCGACGACTAAAATCAAAGCGCCAACGCGACTCGGTCAGAGAACGTCGAGGGGAATGCTAAGAATGCAGCAACAGCAATCAAATTGAGAGAGAAATGGTATTTTAAAAGGCTCATCAAATCTAGTCTAGTCGAAGAAATTTCAGCACAAAAATTTCACAATATTTGCGAAGAGCGTAAAATTATTACGCTCTTTCCCCTCCCCATATTTGTGGGCCCATGTCACTTGTCACGTCACACACTACGTACATCTCAGTGTGAGCGGCTGATCGCGAGTGAAATCTGACAGCTGTTCGATAAAAATGCCTGCAATTAGAACGAAGTATATCGATATTTTTGCAAGCGATATTTGCACGCGATTTTTGTATGCAAATGTGTAATTCACAAAAGTGTGCTCTAATGAGTCTATGTTAAGCAGCTGTTCCTTAACAGAGCGAAATATTTATTACTCTCTCAGTTGCAACTGATCGGATGTCGACAGCTGATTTTAAGTTTATTGTGTAAAATAAAATAAACTTAATTTTGAGAAAAATAAATGGGTTTGTTAGAAAAAGTTGTTTATTGAGATGTTTTTGCCTGCTCGCTGGGTACAGTGGCACCACTAAATGTATATATGAATGTAGTTTAAGTATGTACGTATGTGTATATTGTGTATAATGCTGCCTAAATATGAAATATATTTTTGCATTATTTTCTTAAATTTAACGATTCTTTTTTTTTTGTATATTTACAGTTGTTCATTTAGCACATGGACATTTACAGTTATGGTATGTTAAATAAATAATAAATTATCATAAAAAGCGAATGCTTTTTGTTGTTGTTTTTGTTTGAAATGCGCTCTCTGGGCGACGACATTTTTTTTTTTACAGTAATAATATAAAATTTATATATAAACATGATTTTACACATAGAAAAAGAGTTTAGTAGTTTTGCATAGCATCGAATTTGAATTTGAATTAAATATTATAGTGTTATAGTTATAGTTATGGTTAAAAACGAACATAAATTTTACTAAATTGTTAAATATATAGTTTAAAATTGTCACGTGCTGGAACTGAAACAGGTACGAATATTTTAAGAACGCTCGCGGTTATTATACGCCTGCACCTTAGCCACGGTGCACTCGAGCGCCCCCTGGATGTCATTAAACACGGGCACACCCTGTCGCTTCGCCAAATCAATGAGATACGACCGCCCACGATTGTAATCCTTGATGGCCGCAACGGTCAGCTGAAAGCAATCAAAATAAATAACGGATTATTAACGTACGCAAATAAATAAATAAACATTTAATGAATGAATTAATAAGTGAGGAACTAATAGAACTAAACACGAACTAATAGGAAACTCTAAATTTAATAATTTCATCAAGCTAAGCTTAGCCAATGAGTAATTGCTAAATATTAAATATTATTTATAGCTTTGTCTATTTTTACTTTAGGCAGGATTTAAAGAAAATCAGATATTCAATAATATTTCAAAAATGAAGTTAGCCAGGATATCAAAAAGTGCTCAACTGTTTCCATTCTCATGCAAACGATCGATATATGAAATCAAATATATATCCTTATTTAATCCTACCTTTTCACCACCGAGCACACAATCATCGGGCAGCATTTGAACGGCCAGGACCACGTTGTACATGAGTCCAATGCAGTGGGCCGCCAGGGTCATTGGGGCCAGCGAACGGGTCTCATTGGTGATGACGAAGAGGAGGACGCGACTGGATTCGAGGAGCGCCGGATTGTAGAGGCTCTGACGCATGACCATTTGGGGCAGTGACCAGCTGAGCGACTCCTCGGCAACGGTGAGCTCCTCCTGCTCCTCCAGCTGGAACTGAGTGCCGCGACACTTTCGACGCGTCCGCACAAACGAGCACTGCTGCTGCTGCTCCTGTGGCCGGGCTGAATCCTTCGGCTCCTGTTGATTTATGCTTTCGTGCAGGGCGGGATTGTGAAAGCTGACGCCATTCGCCTGCAAATAGGGCGCGGCGAGTTGCTGTCGCCATTTGGTGCGCATCACACAACTGCCGCCCAGATAAACATCTCGCAGCTCCAGGCTAGAGCAGTAAAGCGCATCCCCGGCGCTGGCTATGCTGCTGCTGCTGGAGAAGACCGAATCATTTGAATCGCTTTCCTCCTCCTCCTGCGCAGCAGCGCCGGCGGCGGCGGCGGTGGTGGTGTTCATCGTTGTCGCATTGTTGCTGCTGCTGACAGCGGCTAGCGCATTATGCGCTTTGGTTTCTATTGTTTTGGTGGTAATTATTTCGGTTGTCTCAATCGATTCCACATTCAGCAGTATCTGTGGCTGTGCCTTTTTGCCAATACCCAAGGCCGACGACGATGGCGTCGTGCTCGGCTGCGGCGATGAGGTGCCGCTATCCCGACTCCGACTCAGCTGATCAAACAGATTCGGACGCTCCATCGAATCGTGGCCAATGCCGCTGCTGCTGTTCGAGGGCACGCTGGCATTGCTTGAGGTGCGCGAAATGTTTTTGCTAGCCGAGTAGTAAATGTCCACATCAGGAGCTGCAAAATATATAAAATATACAACATTTAAATATCTGCTACTTCATCAAGTATGTGGCAGTATCTTTATATATATATATGCAACAGGACTCACCATTTGTAAAATAAACCTGCGGCGGCGGCACATTTGTTCCTTTAATGGGGGAAATGCAGCCGCTCTCGTGTATCTCCTGCTGCAGCACCGAGAGATACGCTGAGATGACGCAGAATAGATCGAAATCGATGAGCTCATGGTTTGGCATGGTGGATGAGTTGCAGAATTGCTGCTGCTGCTGAGTTGATTCCAGCTCCTCCTCCTCCTCCTCCTTCTCCTTCTCCTCGGCCAGCTGCTTACCGCCGGCCTTTGTACTTTGCGTATGTAGCAATTTTAATGATTCGCGTTGATTAATTATTATTTTAGTTAGATTATTTAAATTAACTAAACTCTGAGCATAGCCTAAAAATAAGAGAGCACGTTTACACTGTTCCACAGTGAGTAGTTCGCCTTGCGGATTGACGCGATCAAAGGCGCCGCGAACCGTGCTGTAAACAACAACAAAATCAGAGTTAGTCAATTTTTGTAATGTATCCAAAATTCATGAGTACTCATGAGGAATCCACTCGACCTATCATGATATTTACTTACTTTAATATAGACGATATTTTGGACGGTGGATCCCATATGCCGGCTAAAATATCCTTGGTGCGCTGCAGACCAGATGGTATGTTATCCAAAACTGGCAGGCCGCGACGGGAGACCAGCTCCTTAAGTATCAACTGATTGCGATATAAATCGAGGTATTCTCTGTGAAAGTAATTCGATTTGTTATAATTATATATATAATTTGAAGTGGATATGTGGAAAACTTACTGATGTGAAATAGGCTCATTGAGGATATTCTGATTTGGTTTATACGGATGCAAAACCAACACTAGCTGCTTGCAGTTTTGACCCGCTATGTGTGCCGCCTCGATGGCACCAGCAGATGCGCGTGTTTCCGAATCCATAACAAAGAATAATACACGGGCCTTTTCCTTGGCTCGATGCTCGAGCTCGATGAGATCGGGCGTCCAATCGGATACTTGCTGCAGTTTAAATAATTGTCAATTGTATTTATTTATTATTTATTAAATTCGAATGCACTTACCGGATTATAGAATGAAATTCCCAGTTCCTTAAGTGCGGGTATGGCCACATCCGCCCGCCATGTGGTTGGATTGCAGGAGCCACCGAGAAACACCTCGACCGGCTCATTGCTGACATTCTTTTTCTTTTTTGTGTCATCGACGCTACTGAAGGACTTTGTACTGCGCAGCTCGGTGCCATAATTATCCGATTTTTTACTATAATGCAAAACGTTACCGGCTTGAAAATGATTTTGCATTTTATCCGAGCTGCGCGCCTGGCTGGCATTGTCCTGCTGCTGCTGCTGTTGCTGCTGCTGCTGCATGAGAGAGCTTGAGACTTGTTGGTGCCCTAAGTCAGTGTAGTTTAATGAATTCGATATTATTGAAGCGCTGTAAGACAAATGAAATGATTATTATTAAATTGTAACAAATTGAATAATGCAAAAACAAAAACTCACCGAAACCGCTTCAAGTCAGCAGCAAGCACACAAAATTGTCCAAATGTCAAACCATTCGATTGTCCCCGGTTCTTGCGGGCCACTTTCTTTGCCGTTTGCAGCATTTCGCTGACTGTGTGTGTGGACAAAGACAATGTTTACATATAAGATTTCTTTGAGTGTTTAATTTAAGTACTTACTCTGCTTTTGGCTGGGATGAAAGCTTAGCTCGTGAAAGAGTTCCTCCGTACGCTCATCGGGCACCACATAACAGCGCGCTTTAGCTCTCCAGGCGTTCAGCACCTCCCTGTAAGAATCGAGAAAAACAGGCAGATTTAGTAAGTATTGTGAAAATAAGACAATATTAATTAATTAAAAGTTGAGCGTTATTTCAGTATTATGAAAACTAAATCAACCTAAATGAAATCCATATGATTACTGATCGTCATAGAAGAAAGTCGATAATTATAATAAAAAACTAAAATACAGGAACACTATAATTATACTACCGGTTTTCTCATCATATTTTCCTTATTTGTAGATGAGACAATGTCAATCAACTGGCGAAGGACGCACAACAAGCCAAATATAAACAAAATTCAACACAATTTGTAAACAGCGTTGAAAGTTGTATAAAAAAAAAGTTTTAAGTTTGTTTTCAATGGGAATCGGATGCAAGGCACGTTCCATGTTTTGAGAACACCAAAACGAGTCAAAAGCGCTTCATATTCAATATATATATATATATATATATATATATATATGTGCGAATCATTTAAGTGGCAAAACGAGAACTTGGCCATAAAAAGAAAAACGAGACAAAAACCAAACGTTCAACATTAACGACTCGTGATAAATCATACAATTCAAATAAGGTATGTGAAATGTTATTCAGAATGATCAACAGATTTCGAGTTCATCCAAAATGTACCCTAAATTGTAGTTATCATAAGCCCAATATTTGAAAATTACAAATATTACATATACGAACAAATATTATATGCCTAGGTATATTGCAACCGAGCGGAAATCGATTATTATATAAAATACTCGGAAAGTCTCGTGTATACACACGATCAGGTCAAAAATCGCTAAGGAAAAAATCGCTCAGGAAAAAAAATAGCCCAGAAAAAAAACTTTTTCTTGCTTTTAGCAATAAAAATTGTTCTTAAAAATTAAATTGGTTCGCGTTAAATAAACAATCCCGTTATTAAGAAATGCATTTCTAAAAAGTAGCAATCAAAATACATTTTTTTTTGCTAAATTCTAGAAAAAAATCTACAAATACATAAAGAAATTTAAACATTGATTTTTAGAATGCGAAAATTACTTTACTTGGCGCCAAAAGAAATGATTTTTTTTCCAAGTGTATATTTTCTTAATGGGTATAAAAACGATAAACTAAACGCAAAATGATTTACGTAATTTGTGTTGTGGCTGCTGTGGCAGCCTCTTCCATTGCATCTGTGTCTGCTTCCGCATTTCCTGCCAGCAATTGGCAACGAGACAACGAAACAAACAACAACAACAACAACGAAAACAACAACAACAACAATTGCATCATAAAAGCGAACCAAAATGGCAATAATGTATTTAAAATATGGCAAATTATTTTATAAATTGTGCTAGTGCTGAAATTAAATGCGACTCGTCTTTATTTTTAGACTTTTAACACACGTTCCAAGTACATATTAATTGTTCAATTATTAATTGATGTTTTCGTTAAATGTGCAAATGCAAAAAAAACATCAATCAATTAATTTTAGTTGTAGAAACAATTTCATTAACAAACAAAGAAATGAAGGAGAAAAATTTGATTTTTTGTTTCCTCTTTTTTTGGTGTGACTTCAGGTGACAAAAATAAATTGGAAACTGGTTAATTATATTTGATTATTGGTATGGCAAACAAATGGAAAACTAATAACAAAATACAAATTTGAAGTCAACTTTCGTCTCTTAATTTTGATGCTAGCTAATCAAAATATGTTTTGCAACTGATTTCCGATTTGAATTTCATTTTGTTTGTGCATAAGCCGACTTATCAGTTGTCATTGACAGTAGCCGGGAGAAGCTGACGTCAAGACTACCTTTTCAGTCGGAAAGTAATACACAAACAAATGAATAGATAACTAGGAATATATATATATACATATATTTAAATTTATATTAATATATATATATATATATATAAGTGTATATGGCGCCAGCTGATAAACATTGCAATGCAATTGTTATGTGAACAACACTTTCGAGATGCGAAATATTTGAAATATTTGTAACTGCTTATACATAAATATATTTAAGGTTTGCTTAGCATAAAAATCAAACAACATTTATATGTCAGAACAAACTAGTTGGTTTACTCAAAGCGCTGCCCACACACGACAACCACACAAGTGTATACTATAAGCCATGCTTAAATATTGCTACGAAAAGTCGACAAAAAAAGCGTCAAAAATATGACTAGGCTAATTCAATTGCAAATGCGGCTGAAACAGCCAGCAAACGGCGGATGGATTATGTCATTGCCAAGAACAGCAACAAAAATAAGTGTGTGGGATCCTTTTGTGCCATGAACACATGCAACTGATAGAAAAACCGTAAATAGAAAAAAGAGTTGTATTTAGGACAGATAAGAGTGGAGTTGCCATATGTGATATAGAAGATTGAAGAAGGAAACTTGTAATATATATACAACTACTAAGATGCTGGAAAGTCAATTAGAAAAAAATATATTATAGTTGTTCGTTGCTCAAAGATAAAAAGCTTATCAGTTAAAATTTAATTAATCTTAATTATATTAGATATATCTTTATTATATCCCTATTACCAACTCGTTAAAAATACACATTTTAAATGTGATACGCAATTTGTTAATTTTTGTCACTTTAAATGAAATTATCTTCTAATCAATTCTATTACAAACAAATAAAAAATAAATAAAAATCTTGGCGAGAAAATAAAAAAATGCGACTGCAAAAAAAATAATATAATATCATTGACCCACGCGCGAGTGCTTTTTAAATGAGCAATCCACAATTTCCGAACGCAATAAAGCGGGAGACAATTATACATTGTACATTGAACTTTAAATGACGCTGATGAGGCAGCAAATGACGGCGATTGTGTGTTTGATGCTGCATATCATACCAGTCATACCAGAGACACACAGTGGGGCGGGATGAGCAAGCAAAAACAACAACATCAAAATATTTGCCTGAACACAAATCGCTGAGTAAACATTTGCCTTTAACAGCTTGTAAATTGACAGTCACACTCACGCACACTTGCGCACACATACCGCTGTCAGCAAAATATTTGCATACAAATCTGCAAAACAACATGCCAGTACACATGTCACATAGCGTTGAGCTTTGGTCCGCCTTCTATAGGATGAAGATTAAACTGAGGGCACCTGTACGCAAATCAAATATCCGCCATGATACTACCCTGTAGTACTATTCAAATATTTAAGAGTATTTTTTTATTGTATATACAATTCTTTTTTAATACCATTTGGCTGACGGAGATCCAAATCTTGAATCTTTGTCCAGTCAGTCAGACTATTCTCATAATGGAATTATCTTATAAATATATTTCCGTATTTAATTAAATAACAAACAAAGTGGCTTCACCTCTTAAGGTCTCCATGATAATTAAATGATTCCAATCGTGACAAACTAACATTTAGTAGTACTTTTTATTAGGAATATTAACTTTGATATGCCATCATTATCTATCTTTAAATTCACAGGGTACAAAAAAAGACGCCGCTTCTAAAAAAAAAAGCAAGAGGTGTGTTAGATTTCTTTGCACAACACTCATGGCGCCCTGGCTACAGGTAGTCAGCCGCCTGGCCAGTTCCCAACCAGGTTGCAGCTGTTCGGCAACTACACCGACGACTTGTTTCTATATACACACACACACACAAGCACAAGCACTCACACAGTTAAAGCAATAATCGATGATGAGGTCATAACTAATAATAAAAATGACGCTGCTTCGTGCTCAGAGAGCAGCCGCTAGCAAAGCACATGGCAAGTCATCAGAGCAAAGAGCACACAATAAAATAAGATGAGGAAATAACTCAAAGAACTTCACTTTGACTCTCGCTCTCCCTTTGTTTGCCAGCCCCTCTCTCTCTTGGTCATGCTCTCGCTATCGCTCTGCTTGATCTCGCATTCTCTTTTGTCAAACAGCTGTTTTTAGTGGGCCTGTTTTTCGAGTCAAACAATGATTGTTGTTAGCATATTTACTTTAGATATGTACATTTATATTTATATATATATTAACTATCGCGACTTTATTGCTATCATATTTAATAGCAATTAATGCTAGAGTGAAACTCACTGAATGTCGTTGCTCTTTGAACCTTTGCGAATGCCTCGTTTGGGTCGATATACGACACGACTGGCGGCCTATTTCTCCGACTCGACACTTTGTCAATAAATCATAGCCTTAATGACTTAATGGTAACCGCTTGACAAACCAACAAAATATTTACATAAGCAATAAAATGGCTCGAATGTATCTAAGGAATTTCGAACTTAAACGGTTTGGCCTTAACATAATACTGGCGAGACCTTGCTTTGTTTATTTATATATTACTATAAATATTTATAATAACAAGATTAAAATTCGTCTAACATGAATATTTTTAAAAGAAATTGGAGCATTTATTATATAAGCAACTTGGAATTGTCCAGTCGGGAGAGGTAGATAAGGATATACTCTAAACTCAGGTGTAAATTCATCCTATCTCTTAAGCACAGATTTTGCATTTTAGAATATAACAATTGAAAATTAAAATTTCATTTGCAATTTAAATGATGTGCAAAAAGAAATTAATAATTAAAGTAAAAAGTTTAATATTTATTAGAAGAATTGGGGAACCCCAGAATACACCCTATCCAATCTAAAATTGTAATACAAAAATAGACAGGCAAATCTCTCGGCATGCGGATTAAGCTAAAGATAAATTAGTCATTGTTAATCACGCTCAGAGATAAATTAATCACTGTTAGATTTCCCGGAGCTATGTTAATATTGAATAGTTAATAGGAAGAGAGAGTTCCACAGATAATTTGTGATTAATGAATGTTTACAGCTATAGAATATATCAATAGAATATATATGTGAAATATATGATATAAACTTGATCTGCATATGATTAACGATAACTCAAATTCATGGATATCTAATCTTATTGTAAGATAGAATATAGTAATATAATATCTGAAAATTGCACTGCTAAATCAAATAAATTTCTTTTGCGCTTTAAAGCATTAATTACTCTTTCAAAAAAACCCTACCCCAAGCAAAAAAAAAAAATGTATATCTGATTTGCGGATTGTTTATTTATAACGCTGCTGTAACTCACGAGCGTCTTGATATATATATATATATAGATATACATATATTGTATTTCCTTTCCCTAAAGACATGGAGGTGACACAATAGCTAGCTTTGTGGTTTCCGAGCGATGACTATCGCCCAAACAACAACAACAACAACAAAAATATGATCATAGGTTTTTCTTTGCTTGTGCGCTTTGTTTTGGACCATGTCGCTAAATGTCGCTGACCTATTCACTTTTGGACTTAAGTTGAGAAGTGACATCAATAGTTATTTTTAAGTTACATGCTCAATTCTCTTTCACATTTCTTTAACGTTTATTTTGTTGTTGTTGTTTTCCTTCAGCGGATTGTAGCGGATATTTTAATTATGTTTTCAAATTTGCAACGCATTGAAGAAGTCTCCGACCTCATAATGAGATATTTTTTTGCTCAGCATCACGCAGCGTGTATATATATAGCTATATATATGATTGAGCATTTGTCCATTTTTTATGCGCTGAACTGCCAAAATCAACAGTTTTAAGTGTTATTAGGCTTTAAACAATAATTAATAAACAAACAATAATTTTTTTGTCGGCGTGACGCAAAAACTATTTCTTCTTATTCTATTTTTGTGCATATTTATTATAGCTCACTGGAACCGCAGGAGTAAATTGATTTAGTTAATCGATATAATATCGAATATATCGATAAATTTAAAATATATCATAATTTTAAAGATGGGGTCAACCAATTTTCAAAGGTAGATTCATGGTGACCTAAGTCGAACAAATAATTTACTAGTATCTATTACAGTTGTAAAGCGAGGAGTCATCGCATATAGAAAGCCGATTAGTGATAGCCTTTTTTGCGTTCTATTTTTCTGTTTTCTGTTTTCAGCTGGTTTAAATTTAGTGTCGATTACGTTCCTATTTGTTTTATACAGTTTTTTATGCAAACATATTGGTTAGTTACGCCCCAGTTAGAGTAGGTTTTTAATGGCCTATCGTTAATAGTGTTATATGATTCGATTGCTGCTCTGCTTCTTACCTTATGTGTCTATCACAATCACAACTACAAATTGAGCTATCGACAAGCCGCAATCTAATCTTAACAATATCGCGAGTTGCTATTTAGCTTTTATGTCAGCTGGTCATGGCATTTTTATTTTTAAGGTCTATACTCGACCATGATGATTGTTTTGATTGTTGTTTTTGTTGCTGCTATTTATTTTGTCAATCAAACGTTTCCGTTAGATTTCAGGACTCGGTTTTTGGATAATCAATAAATCTATTTGGCTACAGTTTTACTAAATTGTTCAGACTTGTTTACATATATATATTTCTTTTAAGCTTAAAATAAATAAACAACTTTATTGACAAATGATTAAATGTTGACAAGAGGGCTTTGAAAATGTTGATGCTCTGACAAAATGAAAACCTTTTCTTACCAATAAATCATCAAGTATTTATAGCTTGTATATAAAGCTTGTTTTTGGTCTATTATTGAGTGTAATAATGATTGATAAATGTTTGTTTAACTTGAACTATAGTTTTAATTACACCACTTGTATTTAGATGCATACTTTTATCCACAAAACATAAACCACAGAGGACTGACTATCATTTGTTAAATAATACTTGGATATACTTTGAATTTGTTAATACACTTATCAGTATCCGCTTTTTGCTTAACCGCACTGGAAAGGCGCACTCCAGCAACTGAATTCTGAATGCGATTGAAATGTGTGAATTTTTTACCCCAAACTAGCAGAAGTCTGAATACCTATAAAAAACAACAACAGCAACAGCAACAACAGTAACATGATGCAAAGCATGCAAAATGTGTGTTCAATGAAATGCCGATTAAAGTGAGATGAAGTAATATATTATTTTCTGAATGGTGCACACGAATTTTGATGTCATGGCGAAAAACTGTTTGCGATGAGTCTCTATAAAGCATGGATGGATCATAATGTGTAAATATTTATAGGCATTACAAGGCAAAGCACTAGCTGAGGTAGCGTTCCATTCCATTTCATTTCATTTCGTTTCGTTTATTTATAATTGTGTTAAATTACTAATTAAGCCAGCCACTCGAGCGCTTCCACTCGCCCAGAGAGTGCCTCTCTCTCTCCCACTCTCGCTCTCTCTCTCTCTGTCTTTCTCTGTCTTTCTCTGTCTTTCTCTATCATGTTGCTGGCATTTGATGATGTCATGAATTATCGTTTTGTGATTGAAAGTATCGATAGCGGCAAAGTCAACCCATACTGGCGGTTCAGAACAAAGCACCCTGTCAAACCCACAGATTGTCTGTCCGTCACATGCCACGAAATGAAGTTGTCATCGCCACATTTGGACGCTGCTGTCGTTGTTACTCCCCCGTAAATTTAGATTTTAAAGCACGCTATATAGGCTCGACATTCTTTGGCTGCGACTACCAGTTATGAGGTCAACATTTCTAAAATAAATGGGATTACATATATACCACGCGTAGTCGAAAAAACCAACTATTTCCACAATCGCAGCTTGGTGATGTGTGTGAAAGCTGATTGTGCCCTGTTGATATGCATTCAAAGTTGGCTCTAATTTCGATCAAATCAAAAGTTTATTAGAGTTACAATCTAATGATAGCATTATTAAGTCTTATTAAAAGTATTGCATTTTAATCATTTCTGTGATTAGTAAAAATCATTTTTCTAGACTTGAAACTTTGCATATATATTTCTGTATTTCTGCACTATCGGGAAAAATAAAATATATAATTTTGAAAATATAATGAAAAACGAATAAAAGTGCTCAGGTAGGTATTACATAAGGTATTCATAAGTTTTATTGCGATCGATTTGAATTATGGAATTGGCAATGAAATAAGCTCGTTCAAATGGAAGAATGTATATTCCGAATTTTGAATATCTAGCTTAATGAAAAGTATATTCCTAGCAAACTAGAAAGCAATGTATTTGGAAATTTGGACAAAGCTATCGTGAGCTTAAGCAACACATATAAAATCTCTAGTTTAAAGTCTCTAAGACGGGTTATTCATATATGTATATATATATATATATATAAAACAACATAACAATTGATGCTTATCGATATTTATCGATCGTGAAATTGGTTTTTGAAATCCGTCAAAGCAGATTTTGTATACTATATTTTATAGATAAGCTAACCGTACGATTCATGCTGCGGATTAATTGTTTAAGATTATCCAAAGATCATAAAATCAGTCACGCTCATAAATACATATATATATATACATATATATATATATATGTAAGATAAATGCTGATAATTAGCATAATGGCTGCAGTCGACTCATTGTTTTTAAATTAAAATAATTATTATCTACATTAGTAGTCGCCATTACTTCTGATTCCCATATGTACAAACATTTGTATTTGATTGTACCATGTCATAATCAAGTTAAAAATAAATCATAATATCACGACGCAAAAAGCCATAAAAAACGACTGCTTATAAGCTAAAGCGATAAATGCAGCTATATACAATGTGAAAAAGCCAATTTTATATACAAAAAAAAAAGAAAGGAAAAACAAAATCAAGTACAGATTTTTTATGCGGACACCCCTTTAACGCTTAAGGTTCAAGAAGGTAAACAATTTAACGGATACACCCTACTCTATATAGAAAGAGTACAAAAGCAATTTATTTAACGTTTAACAATAAAATGCTGCACTTTGCTTAATTAAAGTGGCGCTGATAGCCATAAAATATTTTGCTCTTTTTTGATTCATAAAAAAATATGCATGAATTGAATGAAATAGAAACCATAACCCGACCCCCGTCACAGACAATAGCAGAGACGATTGATGAGCTCTGGGGACTGCACAAATTGAATAAAGGCAACATTAAAAAAAATAACAAAGAGCAACAAAAAAAAGATAAGCACATTTTTTTTTTTTAATTGAACAACGCATGCAGACGGCATAATTTTTAATCATTGCAACTCAGTGATTTGAGAATTGAAATGAGTTGACTCTGTTGAACCGATTTTACGACATAGTTTCGCAGCGCAAAGTCGTTGGTATAAATAATATCTCAAAAATGTTGCAAATTAAATATGTAAGTGTGGCAAGACCGGTATAAAAGGCGTTCCACAAAAGAATCTAAGATATGCGACTTAGAATTGGCATCCGTCACATAATTAACGACAGATTAGTTTTAAGGGCCTCATAAAATGATCTGACATTTGAGTTTTGCTTCGAAGTGAATTGATCAACGCAGTGGAGCAGAAACCAGATATTCCAACAAGATAATAAAAAGTAGTTAAAAACTTGAAAAAAAAAACTTTCTTAGGCACATCGTTTATTAAATACCCTTTGCGAATTTAAATGTAATCATTTCCTAGCTTTCCTAGCTCCCTAGTGGAAGTAACACCCCTATTATAACGCTTTGTCTGCTGCAGTTCCAAAGTTTTCGATCATTTTAAGCATCATTGAAGAAAATACTTCAACTTCTATATTTGAGTATTCTAAATTCACTTATTTTTTCGAGTAGAATATAACAATTCGAGAAGCTATACAAATTGAACTTGTCTTGATTTGACTTTTATGAACTCCGCTTGATCGATTGATTCATTTTGAACGCTGCAGGCACAATTAATATGTTATGAATTTGTCAATTTGTCCTCTGACTTACGACTATATAAATTGTACAACTGAAAAATAAAAACAATTACACATCAGGCTAGAGAAACGTTTTTTGCTTGACATTTTAATAGATCGTTATTGTTGTTTATTTAAATACAATTTATTTTTGTAAAAAAAGTAAAAATAAAACATGAAAACAATTAATGGTCGTCTAGTCGAGAGTAACCGACTAGCAGGTACCCTCTTGGGAGAAGGTTTTAAAATGGAAATATTTTTTATATGGAGGGATTTAAACCTACAAGATATGGCAAAAGAACTGAGCACGAGAAACTCTATGTAATCTACCCTTTTGTGTAATGGATGCAGGGTACAAAAATGTCTTTGCACTGTGCGGCAAAATAAAAGCAGTCAAAAGTTCCTTGCCTTGTCATTTAATTCAATATTTTAAGCGTTGCGCGCTGGGAGAATGCGCAAAAATAAAATATATACATTTAATTTTAAAATAGCGATGACAAAATCTTGCTCGCTGTATTTTTGTGCAACGCCAAAGACAGACACACAAAACAGACAAAACACAGAAAACAGACAAAACACAAAGCGCAAAAGCAAGACAAGAGAAAAACATATATTGAATTGTGTAGAATATAAAGTTTTTCATTGTTATTGTTGTTCTTGTTGGGAAATCGCCCAGGAAGGAAGCGTAATTAGTTGAGGAGGCGTGCAAATATTTCAAGTGATGCCGCCCCGCCTACTAAGTGATTAATTTCGGTTGATGTCATGTCATCAACCCGATGTCAACAAATGACAAAATCGACAACAATTTTGGGGATTTAATCTGTGAACATATTTTCAATTGCAGTTCAGGCAGAATAATATCATTCAAAAACAATTCACTAACTTTCTCAAAGTTAACACTTAAAAGAAACAATCAAAACTCCTAGCTTTAAGTTGTCTGGCTTGAAAAATTGGCGCTTTAGGTATGATATTACTAACCACAGAAATCGTGAAACCCTCATTTTGCTCACACATGTTAATTTCCTATGAGTCACCAATTAACAATACAATAATTAAAGATTAATAATGCTTTACTAAACGGTTCGCTTTAACCGGGAACATCTAATCAAAAATTAAACAATTGTATCTGTATCTATTCAAATATCTGTAAACATATAAACAAAATTTATATGTCAGAAGTCAGAAGTCCGGTCTACAAGGAAGGGTATATAATCTTCGGGGTACGTAAGCATTATTTCGACATATTTTTAATGTGTCCATAGGTATACATATTTAATTTATATACATATTTGATTTAGCTTCTCAAGCTTTTGTTATGATTAGTTTGGACAGCCAGTTTATGGCAATTTATCCAGATAATTATCTTGCACAATCATTGGGACAACAATATAGATAAGAAATAATCTGGTAAATGTTAATATTTGTCATAATTGCTGCTTAAAATTTCACAATATATTTGTTGTCTGCGTAAAAAAGAATTTAAAGCAAGATACTAGACAATTGGAGGTCAAACAAATAGAGCCTCGCCATATCAAACAGTTCTACATCTGACCTTTTTATGGAATATATTTATGCATTTCCAAAAATGATGGCACTCAATTAGTTAACTGGTTAGACTTAACTCGTTTTGCACAGCACAAATCTGGTTAAAACTAATGTTAGTCACATTTTAAGGCGGGATTCAAATTAGTAACGAAAAATGGAAATTTGAAGTCGGACATTGAAATGAAATAACTGAAAAATAAAACATACCCAAAAAATAATTGCGTTATTTGCGCCGGCGTCTGGCAGACATTGTGCACGTTGAGGGTGCGGGGCCGGGCATATAGAATGCTGGAACCGCTGCACAGCAGCCCGGGCAGAGCGGCAGCCTCAGCCAAAATGGCCGATGTGGAGTTGCTGCGCAGGGTGTTATAGGCGCGATAATGCGTATCGTTCTCGCCAGCGCCGCCAGCTGCCGTTGAGCGCAGCTCCACCGCTGTTGTGGTCTCCTCCAGAGTTTCCACCAGCGAGCAATTGTTGTTGTTGTTGATGATTGTTGTTGCTGTTGTTGTCGTTGCTGTTGTTGCCGGAGTTGCTTTTGCAGTACTGCGCAATTTGAGGAAACCGTTGCGATTACTGTTGTTGTTGCTGTTGTTATTGTTGTTGTTGATGAGATTTTGTATCTTTGCGCGCGGATTGTTGAGTCTATTGTTGCTGCTGCTGCTGCTGCTGTTGTTGTTGTTGCTGTTGTTGCTGGCAATTGCATGCGCCGTTTTTGTGCTATTGGCGCTGCTGCTGCTGCTGCTGTTGTTGTTGTTGCCGCCGTTGCTGTAGCGCTGTTGCAAACGCATTTTGGCCAATTTGCTGGTCATTGAACAACGTTTAATCGAATTGTGCTTTAAGGTTTTATGGCTTTTTGTGTGTGGCTGTATTATGTGCACGTTTGGATAACATTTCTCAACACACCGCAACTAATACTAGAAATTAGCATAACTTGTCTGCGTTGTTTATTTATTTTTTGTTTTATCTTTTTGTTTGCTTCAACTTGCTAGTGACAACATTTCACAGACGACACAGCTTTCACTTTCAACTAAAGAATATATAAATGCCCAAAAGAAAATAAACATTGGTTTTTTGTTAAACAAATCAAAATGCGAAAAGTAAAAATAACATATATAAAACATAGATTTTTAAATTGTTGATGTTGCTTCTTGCTTTTGATTTTCTCTCATTTAAATATTTGGTAGGTGTGGGCGTGCCTTAACAAATCATTTTTTTTTTGTAAATATTTGGCTTTTTATTGTATTATTTTTTGCGCGCTCATTGATTTAATTTCACATATATATACAAATATATATATATATATATATATATATACAAGTGTGTATTTTTATTGGTGATTTGGGAGGGGCAGAAGAGCGCACGCCAGCAACTTATAGGTATGCGGGTATATTTTGTTTTATAAATTTAGAAATGAACGGAAATCACACACAATATACACAAAGCACTCGAAGCGCTCAGCTTTTTTTTATATATACATATATATATTTCTACACATATACACAAACAATCAGACACACACACGCACACAAACTCACGGTGAACACGCAACGTTGTGAACGAGTCGAGCCAACGTTGGCGAATGATTCGCTAAGCAGAAAAAAGCGCGCAGAAGTACTTCGCTCAGCGCAATGATTTTGCCTGCCTGTCTGCCTGCCAGCCCTACTGAATGAGCGAACGAGAGAGAGAGCGCGCACTTATCTCTCTCGCTCTCCTCTTATGCTCATATGCATTTTGCTCTTGCGCTCTCACTCTCGCCGAATTTGCTCTCCAAGCAACGCAGCGTGCTTTATTTATGTATTTATCATAATATTTTCAAGCAAACATTCAATCAAATGCTGTCCGTCCATCTTGCGCCCTTCCACCTCAGCATCCAGCCAGCCAGCCAGCGTGGGCAGCTTTAAATTATTGAACTATTTCGGTTGTTATTTTAGATGCTACACCCATTTAAAACAAGTAAAAATTGTATCATCTTGCTATGCTAACGCAGGCAGAGGCAAGCATCTCCGACCGAAAAAGTTGTTTATTTTCTTTTTCTTTTTTTCAGTCCATCTTTCACCATTTTAAGGTCAGAGTTATCAAATTTTAAATCAAGGTCTTTCATACCCAGAGAGTAATCAAATTCATTGCACTTTATTGACAACTCCCAATTTGCTTCCCCTAAAAAAGATAAAAATTATTCTCATTACAATAAAAGCCCCAATTAGGAATACCTTTCTCGCACAGTTTTAGAGTGTGGTACCAAATTTATCACAATATTGTTATCTTACCAACA
This sequence comes from Drosophila trichaetosa, assembly GCA_035043205.1. Classification (NCBI taxonomy): domain Eukaryota; kingdom Metazoa; phylum Arthropoda; class Insecta; order Diptera; family Drosophilidae; genus Drosophila; species Drosophila trichaetosa. Next base: position 2,769,768 of record JAWNNE010000535.1, on the reverse strand, counting down.
GCTTTTTTAAAGGTCGCGCCACTAACCAACAAACTATTGCCAGTCTTGCAAATAGCCTGATTCTCACCAGTTCTCAGCTGGTATAATACCGGTTAAAAGTATTTCTATATTTAAACCTCGTTTGTAATAGAATCTAGGAAAAAACTATATAAGGGTAAAAAAACATGTTATGAGAAGGATAATGCATTAAACAATAAAATCCCATTCTTTCATTCACGATTAATTTTGAAACCATTTTAATTTGAATTTAATTTTCCTAATACAGAATGCAGAGTTTCGTGAGATTAAATAATTGTTGATCATGGAGATGTACACAATAATATTTACTATAATAAAATGACTAACGCTTAGAAATACTACTAGTTACAAGAATTGTGATGACTCATTGATATTTTATTGTTTTTAGGAAAATGTGACTAACAATCGCCAGATAAGTTACAATGATAAGAGGTGAAAGTGCTCAAATCAGCCCATTCACTACTCCTTGAATAGGACTCAAAAAGGTAGATGGGTTATTTTCAAGGTATATCCGTATAACGCAAAATATGATTTTTGTGAATGCCAGCTTGTGGCTTCTTGTGGGCGTGTGAAGAAGACTGGCTGTCCTCTACAGATATATAGTCAAGATACATATATGACAGCAATGTGCCAAAATTGAATGCAAACGGCAAATTTATTGACGCTGCCTCAAATGATATTATGAGCACGTGCGGTTAATGAATACATACATACATATTTAATACAAATACATATACATATACATATATATATATATATATATACACCATTTTTTATTTTGAAAATACACAAAAGAGGGCGTTGTTTTAAATATTATAATGTATGTCAGGGCTTGCTCGTGTCATGCGAAAGCTTAAAAAGATTTGCGCACAAAATTCATAGACTCTTTACAGATACACACACACACATGCATACACACACACACATACATGGACTCAATATTTTTTGGCCAAAATTATTTTCGAAATATTGTTGATGCTGTCATGTACGCGCCTTAAATGAGCATTTTGCGATGATGCCATTGTGTTGTGGGTTGTTTTTCACTTTTTGATGATCTATTGAAAACGCCGAAACGGCTTGATGTTAAAAAATGATTGGTCTGTAAATAAGGTGAATACGTTTACAAAAAGCTTACAAATTGTGAATTCACATAAGTCATCACAATTATTGCTGTTAGACAGATATGGATAGATTGACTTTATGGTTGGGATAAGTTCAGATAATGTTCAAGACTGAACAATTTTTTATATATACTTTGATTATTGATAATTTATTTGGGTTAAGTTCAAGCTATTGATTAATTTGCAGTTGGTACTCGAATAATAGTTTAGATAATGCAATCGATAAGAAAGCAATGGATAATCATAGTAATTAAAATTATTAATCAAGATTTAGATAAAAAAAAGAAGAGCAACAAAAATGAAGCTTTAAACTAGTGAAGAGTAGCAATACGATTAATTTAAGAGCAACTGCAGATTATGGATTACATACTTTTAGTTAAATTCAACTCATAATTGAAAGTATTTCAAAGTATACCAAATAACGAGAGAGAGGCTGACGACTCTATCTCTTTATCGCCCTCTTTCTCCCTCTCTCTATCCTTCTCTTTTGCAATCACACATGAGCTTGTTTGGGTGTAAGAGAGTTAATTGGCAGCTGATTGGCAGTTGATTGACAAATTGTGTGTGTTTGTGTGTGTGCACACATTGAAAGGTTTGTAACCTTAGTCTGGCATTGCTCTCATTCTGATACCTACTATAAATATATATATATATTCTTCATTCGAATTTCTCAGAGCTTAAAGTGCTCTCCCATTATCATTGCATATAAAGATATTTGGGCTAAACTCATTACTTACGAGTTTTTTTTTTATAGGTTTTGACACCCTTGGTAGAGGATTTATTATATTTTATATATATATATATTTAAAATATAGAATGACTTATAAAAATATAGCAGTTGAACTGTAGAGTGAGTTCCTCAGATAGGCGAATTAGTCAAGGTGTAAATTACTACAGCATAACTAAATATTTCCGAAAAGCTATGGCTAGAAGAAAGGTTAGTATTACTGACTATATCCTGTCTATATCCTATATCTTAAAAGGTATATTTATCTATTTTCTCCTTGACTGCTGTTAATAATTCTGCCTTCTATCTGCTTTTAGCCTTGTTTGTTTTATCAGTAGGTTTTCGTGCGTTTCCAAGCTGTGATATTTTTATGCGCATATTTTCTGACAATTCAATATAATACCTGCAAATATACATCTACATACTCCTATCTGTATATAGCGATAAGTCTATAAAAGCCGAAATAACACGGCACAGATAAAAATGCTGAAGCAACCCCCCCCCCCCCCCCCCCATTAAACACAAACAATTTGAATTTTGTTTGACTTTTTGAGAACTGATTTTCCTTGCAGGCCATTGATTGGGCCTCTAATGCATTCCGTTCTGGTTTTATTAGATCAGTAAAAATTATGATGGTGCTCAATTAATAAAGTCTCGATGAAGTTTACAGAATCTTTCAGAACGGAGTCTATCTGTGCTCGCACTTAAGAATCTGGTCAAATCTTTATACTGACCAATTGTTCCAAATGATGTAGCAGCAAATTCTTTGTCGGATTTGGTCTAAATATGTTGCAAGGCAAAAAGTCAGCTTTTAATCGATCAGCAACTAATATCAACTAGTAGTCAGACATAATAATAAGATAACTTGATAAGCAAACATAATATAACTAACTAAACCGAAACAGCAATCAATAAATAAATAATTTGTTCATTTTTCGGAAAGCGGAACAGATGTAAATAAGTCGTAATCGTTTTCGAAGTTGGACGGGCATTTTGGATACGGAAACAGTAACAAGATTGTGCAACAAAGTTGTTCCACATTTTTCACTCAATATGGGAGTAATTCTACACAATCAGTTTTCAGTTTTCAATCAATTGTTCAATAGCTCATTGAAAATGTTTTTGAAACTGATAAAGCAGAGGAAAACCGTGAAATGTTGGAAAAAAACCGCTTTCCAACTTTATTGGCTTCTATATATGTATAAGATAATGCATTATATTTTGCATATTGGTTGTGTTATATACTTGTATTTGTATTAATATTCCGAGCTAATATTGTTGACATTTATTAATGGAATTCGTGTTGTTGCCTAAATATTATCAACTTTACAAATTGTTTTGTTTTCGTAGTGCTTCCGTGTTTCTAAAATTAGTTGCAAAAGTGGACTATTGTCCAAATGCGACAGAGTCAACAACAATAAGCGCATTGCATTGCCATTTGAATGAGTGGCATGGGAATGGGAATGGGAATGATAAATCGTGGGGGAAGAGTTTTGTGCTGGGTGCAGTTTCTGGTTTCTGGTTTATTTCGAACATTGCAATTTGTGGGCAAATGGGAATTGATGTGTGTGCATATATAAAATGCGATATATTGCGAAAGTAATTTATATTGCCGGAATATATTGATCAGTAATAAACAATGAAGCAAGCCTTAAGCACTGTTCCTGAATTTTAACAAGTTGTGTATACAAAATGTACCTTTTTGACGTTATGATAATGCCGTAAATACAGAAATTCATTTTTAAGCTAACAAGTTGGAATGTAGGATCAACACACTGTATCTATTTACCTATTTGTTATACTTATTTATTTATGTTTATACAGAAAATCCTTCCGTGTTTCTCTTAGAGATGATCAATATTAAGTCAAGGTATATGTGTATATATCTTTTAAAATTATCCGATATATATTGATATTCAAATCAAATAAAATAAATTTGAAATTATATTCCAAAGAGATAGCTCGAAAATGTCTATGTCGACTCGAGTGTATATAAATACTTTATGATCGAAGAAGATGCTTCGCTGGACCTGTTAAATAGATTAGCATACTTTTTACCCGTTTTGATCAGTACACCCCACTTCTTTTAAAGTACGCCTGAAAAGTGGAATGAACCCATTTGTGATTTTACAAGAAAACATACTGTCAGCCCTAAAAGATCTATGAATGCATCTGTGCTCGGTAAGTAGGAAAAGTATTCTGCCCATATGCGTGGGTTAAATTGTATTATTTTGCTGACATATTGTTGAACGAGGCATTTCCGACCGCAAGAATTATATATATTATGTTAAGAGCAGACCAAATACATATATATGGGTTAAAGATCTCTTGACTTAAGGCTATAATTTGTTTATCCATTTTTAAACAAAAAATACTTCCTGAAGCTACATTTTTTCTGCTTATGATGTTGATCAAAAATATATTTACTTTATAGGACCGAAAACGTCTTGTTCAAAGCGTTACATAATAATTAAAAAAAAAAAATATATATATATATATATTATATGATATACAAATTGAAATAAAACAAATTTTGATTCAATTTTTGCTCGAATTCTTTTTTTAATTACAAATATATTTAAAGATCGGCCAACAAGATCAAAAGCTCGGTTGAAAATTTAAATCAATTGTTTTTTGTTTGCTTTTAGTTCAAATGTGTTTACTTTGCCGATTTGATTGCTGGCAGTTCTCTTCGAAGGACGCAACCATTCAAGGTATACGCGGTGCAATGAGCCTTTAACTATCTTGGCATGGATAACAAACATAATTTGCGAATTTTTTATGGCTTGCAAATAAAGCGCACAAATCTAACGAATCTAACAGCATTGTTTAGGTCATTGACCAAAAAAAGAATTTATTTATTTGTTGGCACTCTCTCGTTCTCGCTCACTCTTCCATTGAGAGCATGTTTCCCAAGCAACAACAAAAAAATCACCAAAGACGCCACTTTGAAAGTACGTGTGCATGTGTGTGCCTTTTGGGTAACCAATAGGAATACAGGTAGTACCAAGAAATACCTCCATGGAAGCAATTTTCCTCCACGCATTGTAGATTTCGTAAAGTGGCTCGACAAGTGACACAAATATAAATGAATAATAATAATTAGAAAAAGAAACATTTTCTATTACTGCCAAAGAGTAATTTTGTGTTAGATTTTGGAACATTTCGGTTAGATTCGACTGGGCAGCACAAACCGCAAACACGCACACACAAAATACACACACACACACATACACAATACAACACTCGTGTACATTTGTACCTACGATGAGAGGGCTTCCTCTGCTTTTTAGGCAAAGCAAATAATAACAAGCAATAGCACCAACAACAACAACAACAATAACAGCAACAACCATACAAAGGAAAGTTGTTTTTTTTCGATTTGTAGCGGCACAGAGACGTGCGCGCTTACGTCATTCATAAAAATAAAAAGGCAGAGCAACGAGCAGCGCCAGACTTTTTTTTGTTGTTGTTGCTGTTGTTTTTGCTGTTGTTGTTGTGGTGTTCTTGCAGTTGATGTTGCTGTTGCTGCCTCTGTTTATTTGCTTGCTATGCCAGTTGAATTTACCTGAAGAATATTTTAACCATTTTATTAGGCATTATGAATACGGCTGCTGTCGCTGTTGTCACTTCCCACGCTTATTTTGCAGATTTAATCAATTTGAACTACATTGCTACGGATAGCGTTTGTTTTTTGTTTTTTATATTTATTTATAGCTGCAGGTTTTGTTTTGCACATTTGCTTCGACTTTTACGTAGCACTGAGCTTCTTGTCAACAGAGCGGGTCACGCTTACGGCTGAATGGCATTTATTTATCGACTGTCCACCACAAAATTTAATTTACTGATACCTTTCCCAGTTCAATTGAGTGTTTCACGGCTTAGGTTAATTATTTTCTGAAGAGTTTTATCGTCTAAAACAGAAGGCAACCAAAAGATAAATTATAATGTAATGTATATATAAAATATAAGTAAGAAAATAATGTTATTGGCCGAGTTATTGGCGCCAGCTTACCATGAGGGTTAAACATGCAACGCCATCTATAAATCAAAATAACAACTTGGAAATTAATTTTTATAAAATATTTGACAAAAATTGCATTTTAAGTTATTATCAATGTTATGTAGACATTTTTATCTGTAATAATGCAGCATTAAAAATTGAAAATAAATGTTTCTAATACATTTCGTTAATATTACGTTTAAAACGTTTTTTTTAAATGTTAAATTCCCAGTTCCATATCTTCGCCGAAAGTTATCCGAATTCTATTATCAATGTTCTACAGGATTTTTTATCTATTTGATTTCAGCATTAAGACTTATAAGTCAACATGCATGATCAATGTAAATATACAACTAATAAATAATGAAAAGGAGAAAATCATTGAAATGATAAGAAAAAAGTTGGATTCAAATTTGTGGTTCTCAGTTTTCAAAAACTCTATAAATCTATTGTTTAACTTAAAATAAATGGTATTTAAAACTCTGCAACAAAAAAAAAAACGTTTTAATTACTCAGTTCTCAAGTCTATAACTATTTTAATAGGGATGATTTTGAAATTGTTCCAAAAACAATACAGAATCGAAAAAATATCAAAGACTACAAATTAGATTCGTCTGTTGTTGTCACTGGACACATTTGGCAGTTTGGCTCTCGTCCACATCCTTGTTGTCCTTCTGCTGATCATCTTCCTCTTCCTCTTCCAGTTGCAGTTGCAGTTGGAGCTGCTTTGCCAGTGCGCGATCTAATTGCGACTTCTCCCAGGCGAGCTCAAAAGGATATTCGAGTGGTTTGAGGTCGTCGGGACACTCGAGCTGATTGGGCACCGTTGCCTGATTGATGGAGGCGCCACGCATATGAATCCGCTCCAGCATCGCCGCATTGTGCGTCTCCGCATTTAAGGCAGTGATGAACTCAAATAGCTGCTCCTTGGTGTAGATGTTGGACAGTCCCCGCTTCTCAAAGAAATTGACAATGTTGCCGCAATCGCGCATGAGAAACTCCAAGGCACTGGGATGCTCCGGCTCAACGCTCTGGGCGACATCAATGAACCAGCACTTGCCCTCAAACCAGAGTATATTGTATTCACTGAGATCGGCATGCACCAACTTGGCCTCGTTGTACATCTTATGCATGGCGGCCACAATCTCCTCGTAGGCGCAGCTCAGCTCGGCAACGCTGAGCCGGGCATCCTTGAGCTTGGGCGCCGCATTGTGATTGTCGCCAATGAAGCGCATGACAAGCACATGTTTCTTCAGTACCACAACATCGGGCACATTCAGACCGATGCTCTGCATCCGCATCAAATTGTGCATCTCCTTCTCCGCCCACATATTGATGACGGCGCGATTATTCTGTTTGCTGAAACGATCCTTAAACCGATAGTCATCCTTGATGTAACGATCACGCTGCTTGAACTCATTCAGCGTCGTCTTGAACACCTTTATGGCGCACTCCTTGGGCAGCAGTTCGGGCGTCACGAGCAGCGCATTGCCATGTCCATTTTCGTTGTTGCCCGTATAGCTGGCATCCGAGTTGGCGTGCAAAATGACCGCCTCCTTGCCGGTGCATATAATGCCATTGATCTGCTCCAGTATCTGATTGTTGATCAGCTTGTAGAGCAGCAGACGTGTGGCGGCATCCACGCCCATCTCTGCGGTGGCCACCTTCTCCTTGCGATCGGCGCGTCCTCGACGCGAATATGCCTTCAGCTGATTGAATACCTGTCAATGCCAATCAATATTAAATAACAATAATATTCAAAGACGGCAGATCTTGCTGCTCACCTTATTGGACAGCTTCATGTCAAAGCAGGCGCCATCTCCCGTGGGGAATTCCGGTGGAAAGGACATCACTCGCTGTGCATTTCGCACCTCGCACAATTGTGGATCGTGTTTGGTGATCATTTCACCATCCTTGTCCAGCTTGGTGAAGCCACATTTGGGTATCGCATCGAGCATCTTTTCATTTGTCTCGAAACGATCCCAGTCATGTTTCTGTCGCTCCAACTCATCCTCATCCTCATCCGCCTCCGCTGCGGTGTCGTGCAGAAATTCAGCATCGCCGCTGCGCAGAAATTTGTTGAGTGTTATGGTCACTTTGGATTGCTTGTTCTGCTGTCGCTCGATGCGACGCAGTTCCTCATTGTATTCGTGATCGAATTGGGATTGAAGCATTTGGGCAATGACTGCATCTGATTCTGCCTCCTCCTCTTCCGCCTTTGCCTGCTCCTCGAGCAGGATTCTGTAATCCTCCCACTGCTCCTGCTCCACCTGACTTTTTGAAGCGCCCGCCACATCCGAGTAGCTGGGCGAAGTGGGCGTGGCTGCCACGGGCGGCGACGGCTGTTGTTGCTGCTGCTGTTTATTTTTCTCAATTTGTTGCTGTTTCAGCTCCTTGTCGTGCAATTTATGCGCATATTGCTCGGACATTATGTCCGCCAGACTTTCGGTCTGCACGGGCTCATTGCTGCCCTTGGACCAAGGCGACGTCATAACTACTACAAACTAAAATAACAAAATAATTACAATAATGTTAACGAGAAAAAGGAAAACTTTTAATCACCTTGAAATAAATTTGATTTGATTGCTTGGTCTGCTGCTGTTAAGGAATGACTGTTTTACCAAGTTGGCTACTTGGCCGTGCTAATATTGTAATTGTTAGCAATTGCCAACTAAATTGAAATAGTCTTTATAGTTCGTTTTGTCAGCAAACTTTTTGTGTTTTTGTTCAATTGTGAAATAGCAAAGCACACTAAAAAAAAGCTTTGTTAGGCGCGGAGCAATTCTGTTAAAAGAGGAGCATGCTTCAAGTATTCAAATAGGTATCGCCTAGATGTTAAACTGATTTGAATATTTAAAAAGAATTTATAATTATGTGACATATGACATGGCTTTTAAGAGATGCATTAAAATTCACAATCAATCAAAATTTGAAAGTTATACATTTTTTAATATCTTACGGAGAAGAGTTTACGTCAGCTGCTCTAATGCAATTCTGTTAAGTTAATGGCTTAAGTCAGGTGGCAACGCCAAAATGCACATATCGATAGTGGAATATGAGCGCAAAGTGAAATACAGAAAAGTATCGATGTCGTCGATACTTTTTGTTGTACTTGTACATTTTTCGCCAAAAATAATAATAAAAGTGAAAAGTTAATGTATTTTTGTTTCACAAATACAAAGAAAATGTTGTTGGATTGATTGGCAATTCCGCCATAAAACGGCCGTAATAAAAAACACCCAAGTGCAGTACGTGGATACGCTGGTAAGGGCTAAGTAGCCAAAACGCGCAGCACACACATAAAAAAAAAAAATCAAAATAGAATTCCGAATTTAGAATATGACAGTGACGGACCGAAAAAATTTTTTTTTTTTTAATTTGAACGCATTGTGTGTGGGGGGGAGAATTAGGGGTCAAACTTGAGGGGGAACACAGAAGTACAGAAACACAGCAAACAGAGATCGGTAGAAGCAGCAGCAACAGAAGCAGAACCAGCAGCAGCAGTAGCCGCCGCAGCAGCAGCGAACAGTGCCAACTGATTTCCGATTTCGTTTCGGTTTTGCGCGCGAGGCGAGAGCCGCCGCCGCCGTTGCGCTTGCTGTTGCTGTTGCCGCTGGGCTCGTCAAATTTCTGATTTTCTGTGCTAATTTACGCTTAATTTACGCCGCCTTTTTCGCTGCTTCTGCTTCTGCTACCACTCTTCTCTCTCTCGCGCTCTATGTGTGTGCTTTCTTCTATTATTTAGCTTTTTCTTTCTTCATTACACACTTGCTGCTGAAAAGGACAGCGGGCTTTTCGTTTTCAGTTTCGAAATCCAATCAGAAGCTCGCTTCGAATTTCGCTTTCTTCGCCTCCTCAGCACGTCGTCCCTCGCGGACTAATACACGTGTGTGTGTGTGTGTATTGCAGTAGAAGCTAATGCAATTTTGCATGCCTTACTTTTCAGTTCTTGCAAGCTTTTTAGCAGAGAAGCATATTTTAGTAAAATTCATTAGAGGACATCTAATTTACGAATGGGTGAATTTTGATCATCGCTGTATAAAGCATAGCTCAAATCAGGCTATTTGTATATCATTATTATTATTACTATATTTATTTATTTGTAATTAATAATATAATAAATAAATTGAAAGATCAGCTAAAAAATTGAATTTAATAGGCTGTCTTGACCTAAACTTTTGAAAAATGGGTTTATAGATCACAGTTGTCCTAGCTATATCAAATTTAGTTGCTATTTATCTCATACGTACATAAAATTATTCGAAATTGATTTATTATTGATTTTGTTGTTTCTTTAACTGAATTTATTGATGACACAGGAATTTAAATCTTCATATTATACTCTGTTAAATTCAGTTAATTTGTTTAGCTTTACAAAAACGATTCATGTAAACATATTGCTTTGATTTACTTTCATTTCAAAATCCATCATTACAGAGTTTGTTCTGCTGGAAACAATACATATAAACGCCTCATACTAATCAGCTACTAATCAAAAAATAAAATAAATACATAAAGAAAAAGAGCATCTAAAGCGCTTAAAGCCCGCCTGCCTGCCCGCCCGCCTGCCTGCCTGCCTGCCCGCCTGCCTGCCTGCCTGCCAGTCTTGATAAAAGAGAAATGTTAAAGTCTAGCACAAATACACAGGAATTGCGTCTGTCACGCCCCGAGGAACATCAAGGAGCAACACATCCGCATCCACATCCGCTTCCACATCCACATCCGCATACGCATACGCATGCGCATGCGCAACATCAGCAGCAGCAGCAACCGACACATCAAGTTGCCGCCGTGATAGCCAACAATATAACATCTGCATCAGCCGCAGCAGCAGCCGCCGCCGCAGCAGCAGCAGCAGCCGCAGCAGCAGGAGGAGCAGGAGCAACAGCAGCAGCAGGAGGAGCTGGAGGAGGAGGAGGAGTTGGCATCAATATGGATACGCTAAAGACAACGTTTCTGCCCAATCTCAGCATGGATCCCAATGTACTCAGTTCGCATTATTGCCCGATGTGCCCTCAACAATTCGATCGTGCCCAGCATGTTGCCGATCATATGCAACTCTGTCACGGGATCACCCTAAATGCCCAGGGTGCAATTACAACGCTCGGCCAGCATCAGCAACAGCAACAACAGCAGCAGCAGCAACAGCAATTGAAAGCGCTTAGCTATGCGTGTCCCAACTGTGATGATAAGTTTGGTAGCGCCCTCGAGGTGGATGAACACCATCGGCTGACGCATCAGACGGCATTTCTTGCACGCTGCATTGTCTGCAGCATTTACGGTGTCAATTCTGTGACGCAGAATCCCAACGAATACAAATGCTCTCACTGCGGCTCTGTGTGCAATGCGGCCATGTTGGCCGCCGGCCAGCAGGCGTATATGGAACATCAGGAGGCGCCGGTGACACCCGATGATCTGCCAGCGATTGCGCCGCGTGACATGAGACTGACGCCCGAGGAGCAGCAACACCAACAGCAGCTCCAACAGGAGCAACAATTGCAGCAGCAGCAACAACAGCAGCAGCAGCAACAGCAGGATCATCATCATCAGCATCTCGAGCAGCAGGAGCAACAACGACAGCGTGAACTACAACAACAACAACAGCAGCAGCAACAGCAGGAGCATCAGGAAGATTTAAGTGATCCGGCAGCGTTGAAGGTGCCACCGCTGACAGTTAAGCTGCTCAAGAATGGCAACGGTGCAACGGTAACACATCCTCAGGTAAGTGTCCCAAATTCCATTCCACATATATAGTTGTGTATATATAATTCATATATAATACATTCAGGTGATCATCAAGGAGGAACCGCTCAGTTTGAGCGATAGCGGCGATGTTGTCAATGCAGTGCCTGTCTATGCCATACAAGCGAATCCTGGCGTTCAGTCGGCTGGCACACCCGGCGCCACAACCAGTGTCCTGGTCAGCACAAATACGCAAACGGTGCCCGCTGATTTGGCGCACAAGATCCGACACAAATGTCCCGATTGCCCCAAAACGTTCAAGACGCCCGGCACGCTGGCCATGCACCGCAAAATCCACACGGGCGAAGCAGAGTAAATCCATTTTTATATGCTGTCCACCCATCCTCTATATATACACACACACACACGATAGCACACACACACACACATCTCCAGACGCTGCTACCAGTAAGCTCTCTATGTAGATACAGTGGATCGCTGGGAGTTTGCCCAGAAATTAGAAAAATTCATTTACAATTTTTATTTATTTGATTTTGAAAACCCTTTTTTAACTATTATTGTACAGTTATTAGAATTAGAATTTCTATTAATCTATTTTTTTGTTCACTTAATTTTTGGAATTTTTTTAAAATTCTTATTTAATTTACGCTTACTGCATATCTAAATAGAAATTGAAATCCTAAGAAATATTCGTTAATTCTTCACTGAAAGCATCTAAAATGTAGTTTAGTAGAGCACAAGAAACTAGAGATCTATATTTATACTATTTCTTTAAAAATTACATTAACAATTCACGTTGCGCATAAATGTTCTGAATAGGTATTAATTAATATTATACAATAATTTATAGTTAACATTCATTTGCTAAATCAGCTTTAGCGACCACTGTAAAAGGCTTTGAGGCTGGTAGATCTAATAAGAATTTACTGATTTGAGCAACTGGTTGGCAAGCGTCTTTGTTTAACATAACCGATTACCGTTTACCGATTGACCGTTAACCATTTATTTATATTTTTGTTTGTTTTCCTTAAGATCAGTCCCGATGGATGAGCGCATGGGCGCGTCCTTCAAGTGCCATGGGGCGTGGCCCATGCGTTCTCAATGTTGTGTACTCTTTATCTCTCTCACTATGTCTCTCTCTCTCTATGTTTTGCCGTGTTTAAGTGTGCAACGAATATTACTCAATTACGAATGTTACTAATCAATTTATTCTCATCTCTTTTTTCTCTCTCTCTCTTGTTCTCTCTTCTTTTTTTTTTTGGTTTATTTACCCCGCACTGCAATAAATTACTCAATAATAATTTAAAATAAAATAAATAAAAATACAGCGCCACGCCCAAAGAACGCCCCTACACGTGCTCCTACTGCGGCAAGTCCTTCACTCAATCGAATACACTAAAACAGCACACTCGCATACATACAGGTGAGAAACCATTTAGATGTGGCTATTGTGACAGGGCGTTCACTGTTAAGGATTACCTGAACAAACATTTAACGACTCACACGGGTGAGAAGCAATATATTTTCAAATCAAATCAATTCAGTCAGTCAATCAATCAATCAATCAATCAACTCTCAACTCAACTCAGTCAATCAATCAATCAACTCAATCTCAATCTCAACTCGACTCGTTCAAGTGCAAATACACAAAACCAAAAAAAAAAAACCAAAAAAAAATAATGTATTTAAAAAATATTATTTATATATCAATTAAAACTTATGCAAAATGCCTTCATATCCATTTGTCATACTCAATACTCAATATTCAATATTAAATACTCGATACTTTCGCTCTCACCGCGCTCGCTCCGCCCACACACACACACACCAATACACACACACGCCGAAATAAGAACATGGCAAAATGAAAGAGAAACTGCGGCCCAACACACACACACAGAGTCCACATGATCTAAAAATGTACAGTTGCGATCATTTGCACTTGTGTGCGTCACACTTTATTCAGAATAAGAATTGCTCTTCGTATTCCGAGCTGATCTTGATTCATTTTTGCCATAGTCTTCGTTTCGAAAGTGCACAACTGAAATTCTAAATTATAACTCAACATTAAAACCAAAAAAAAATAAATATATAAAAAAACAAATTTCGATAATTAATTTAACATACTTGCAGAGGTTCTAATTTTGTATTCCACAAACAACAGAAATGTTTTTATGGTTATGTTAATTTTAGCTTATAGAGATTTAAAAAAAAAATCAAGAACTGGAATAACTAAAAGGTTAACAAATTCCTATATTTATACCAAATTTTGAATGGTACTTTGTGGTCAGTTTACAAACAAGTGTTAGCCAAGTTTTTCAATAATCTAATTTTAGATTTATGGAGCTAGTTAATCCAAAGTCATAGGACTCAGAAATCTTTTGCAGAATTAAAGAGTCCTCTGCAAGTTTATGATAAAATATGAAAACAATGAGCAAAAGAAAAATAAAGGGAATTCCAAACGAAAATACCAGAAACAACGTATCGCCCCGCCTCATCTCATACGTAATAATGTAACTCGTTAATTGCATTTTAACTCACAAACCAAACAACCAAATATATATTATGTTCACGCATATATCAGCATATATACATTTATATATATACATATATACAATATATATATATATTTATATATTAATTTGATAATTACGTGCAAATCGTAAATACATATGCATAAATATATATATGAAAAAAATAAAATAAAAAAAATAATACTGTACCTAAATCTATCAAACGAAACGAAAGTTTTGGTACTGCACGGCATAATATCCAGATGAAATTTGCAGTGCAGGGCGTTTGGTAAATGCTAATCTTGGTGTATTTGTCTCTTGTGCGTTATTGCAGGTGAAAAACCGTTTCATTGTGGCTACTGTGAGAAGTCCTTCAGCGTGAAGGACTATCTCACGAAACACATACGCACACACACCGGCGAAAAGCCGTACACCTGTCCGTACTGTGACAAACGATTTACGCAACGAAGCGCACTCACCGTGCACACGACAAAGCTGCATCCGCTCTAGGATAGGCCCAGCGGTGGGCGCACAATAATAGTTGACCCAAAGAAACCCTAAGTAATGAGAATAATCGATTGTGGACTGGAACTACTACTGGACGGGAGGAGGAGGAGCATGAGGATGAGGAGCGAAGAGCAACTGAAATGAAAGACGTTTTCAAAGACGACACAACTTTAACAAGCATCGGGTGGAGACAAGCACACAACCAACGACTGGCAAATCTACAAAGTGCTGCTAGACTTAAAACTAGAATTTTTGCAATCTAAACTGAAAACAAAAATTAGTAAACAAAAAAAAAAACAAGAAAGAAAAAAAATAATAACAAATAGTAACAAATTGTACTACACACACACAACACACACACACATAAGAGAAAAATGGCGTTTTCTATTTGTTAAGTGCAATCGATATTTGATTTGGTTAATTTGATTTTCCTTTTTATTGTAATTATAATATTTGTCATGTCATGTCATATGCAACATTAGTCATAATTTTGTTATTCTCTGAGATTTTAATGCATATTATTTTGTATCGTAATGGATAATCCTTTTTATATACTCACACACATACACATACACCCACACCCACACCCACATCCACACACACAATTTGACACATCTACTATTTATACATATAAAGAGAAATATTTTTTATCAAATATTTAAATGATTTAAACTTGTTTCAAGGTAAAACTCATGTTGACGATATTTAACTACGCGCAAAACTTAAATTAATTAATTTGTTTTATAAACATTAAAAAAACCATTACACGCACACTTTATTCGAACAAGAACTAAAAAACAAAAACAAAAAAAAAACAAAAAAGAAAAAAAACAAAACAAAACCCAAGTTATTTATTCTCAAGCTTGAAAAATATGATGAATTTTTCGAAATTTTGTACTCAAACATAGATGAAAACTTTAAACGCTTTTGCTTAATTTGCATACGAGCAGGATCTCGTTTGTTTGGCTTTAAATTTATTTACGATATATAAATTATGGAAATTGTTTTAAAACTAATTAAATATTAATAATTGTTTAGTGATTTCTTTGTAATTTTGTTTGTTTTCTTTTTTAATTTAACTGCTTAACGGTTCGAACATTCTAAATGTTGTTAACCATTGTTTTTATCAATTATTTAAGTTCTTTGAGCGCATTTTTGAACGCAAGACAAAAAGTATTTAAGAGAGCAAATTCAAATCGAAAAACGGAAACAAAAATCTATGCAAAATGCAACACAGCTTTACGCGCCAAACTAGTTTAAAAAACAAAACAAAACAAACAAAAAAAAAACAAAAACAAACATATACATAATATATATATAAATATATTATTAACAATTTTTTATAAATTAAGCTTTTAAAAAACAACAAGGAAAGTGAAAAAAAACAAAGCAGTCGTAACGCAACAAGCTTATACACATAATAATTATAATTGTTTTTGTAATATACTATAAATAATGAATAATTTTTTAATACATTTAAACGATTTTTAAACAATTAATTTACTTTTGCAAGTTGTATGTACTAAATCTTAAAACTAAAACTAATACTAAATTGTAGCAAAAGAAAAACCAACCAAATCAATTAAAGTGTAAATTTTTACAAAACAACAAAAAAAAAAGCATAAATTTAGTGTTATAGAATTGTATAATATACATCTAATATTTACCTTATTCTATTATTAAAACACACTCAAACAAAAAGTCTACCTAAAATGCACACACAGCACAGCAACAAAAACAAATGCGCAGCGCATGTAAAACCAAAATAATTTCTAAGTAACAACTAATTATTATTGTAACGTTTTTTATTTAAGTTTTAATAAACCAACGTTGACGATCAAAAGCAACCAAAACCAAAAAACCAAAATTAATAGCTCGCTTCTCTCTAAACTGCAAGCTCTAATCCAATTCAAAAAAAAAACTAAACTTGTTGACAACAGAAGAGAATACAAATGATACGTAAAATATATAAATAATATTATTAATAATAACAATTGCTAGATCCTAACTAATTAACTAATTGACTAACTACCAAAATGGCGAACAAAGCAAGCAAAGTGAGTAAATAGTGATTAAAATTGTAATTAAAAATAAATTTAAATTTAATTATCTAATAATTTGTATGTATTGAATGTAAACTGCAATTTAACGAAAATGACAAAAAAAAAACAACAAAACAATTAATAATAATACTTGAAATCATGTTCAAGCAAATTTCAATTATATTTAAAAAAAAAAAACCAAACAATTGAAGAGATATATAGTATACTATTAATGAATAAAGGTCCGACTTGTAGAAATATTACGAGGACAGTGTTTTGTATTAGATTTGTTTGTATTCAGCTTCATTTTTGTTATTATAGTGTTCTTTACAAAATACTTACCGTTAGTTTAGTTATCTGTAAAGGATAGAGAAGTTCTGGCTGACTTTATTGCTGGTCATCATTTTTGCAAAAGAAATAAACAAAATGCTTTTGATTTAATCATTATTTATGTTTATTAGTACCATTTTTTTTTTGTATTTTATTTTTTTTGGTTTGGTTTTCTGCTGTTTTCTGTATTTCATTTTGAAAGTATTTATTTGCGTTACAAGTTTTGCTTTTGCCCTGTCCCTTACACTAAACGGGAATACACGTATATATGATGTATATATATATATATATAACGCAACGTTTAATGCATTTTTAATTGCTATGACACATTTTGCATTATCATCTCTTGTTGTTTAGTTTTATTTTTATTACTTTTTTTTTTTTTTTTGGTTTTGTTTAATTACAATGAACGAATATTATGAACACTATCACACTTGTAAAATGTTGTTTTTTTTTTTTTTTTTTTTGGTTTTGTGTTTTGAAATTCATTTGCAATGAGCAACTAACTTTTAGTTTGCCTCCTTATTTTAGTTTGGTTTTATATATTTATTGTAATGCTGATACACACACACATACATATGTCAATTACATACATTCCTATATAATTTATATATATAATATCATTAGTTTTATATATATATATATATATATATATATATATATATATTGGTAGAATTCCTTTACTTCAATTTATCAATATTTTTACACATGCCTTTTTGATCAAACGCAATCAAAAAGTTGTATTTTATTTTTGGTTTCTTTTTTTTCTCATTTTAAATGCTCAACTTGTTGCATGCATGTTGTGTGTGTGTGTCTTTCTTTAACTAGTTTAATAATTTTTTCATATAAATGCCTATGTACTGTATACTGTTTGTTATATGTTTGTATGGCTTGTATTTTTGTCTGTCTGTTTGTCTGTTTGTCTATTTTCATTTGGACTTATATATTCAGAATATTACGCCTTCAATCACTTCCAACGAGCATCAAAAACGTCTTAAATGGCTACTGAGTAATATATTTCCAATACATTTCAAATGTATGACGGTTTTTTCGTACAATACTAGAAATTTTCAAAAATACCCTACACCAAAAATCGTAAAACATGCCATAAATTTGTTTTCTTCTTCTTTTTTTAAATATTAGCTTTTGGTTTTTTTTTTGGTTTTCTGGAATCGAAAGCAATTTTTTTTTTTGGAATGTGAAAAGTGTTGTTGGACAAATTTTCAGCTACTTGACTATAATTCATAAGTATTTGACTACTTACTAACCATTCTGAACGATCTTTATCCCCCCCTCCCCGTAAATATGCCCCCTTCCCGTCCTGTCTCGTCTCCTTCTCTATAGTGTAAAATTATACAACAATACTTTTTTGATCGCTCTGTCACAAAGTTAACAAGTGCCTCTCTTTGGTATTTTGGTATTTCGTGGCTTGATCTCTCACAATATCGGAGTATTTAACGCGCATACTTCAGATATGCATACATATTATGCTATACGCTGATTAGTTGGTGTGGTTTTACAATTTATACTTATATATATATATATATATACATATATATATATAAAGTACATACATATTTTTTAAAGTCTAGGCGTCGATTGTAGTTTAAAGTATGAAGGAGAGAGGGGGGGGAAGGAATTTCTAGTATGTTTTATAAGTAAGTATTGCCTATAAGCTCAAATTTACAACTGATTTAGCTAGCCTTCATTCGACCATTAGGAATTGTCCTTCTTCGAGTTTTCTTCGCTTTCGATTTATTTGCGGTTACAAATGAGTGCCAAATTATTAAGTATATTTTCTTAGTTACATTTCAAGGAACTCAGTTAAGATTCTAACAGATAATTACAAAAAAAAAAATACGGAAATAGAAACAACAACAAATAAGTGTTGAGATATCTTATTTGATAAAACAGTTTAACGTTTACCTACACAGGTGGGCTCTGTTTATATTCTTCTTCCTCCTCATCTTCGCATTTTTTGCTCCTGTCACAAAACAAAAATCAAAAATAAAAAACAAAAAACTTAAACCACACGCACAAAAAACAGCTCTAAAAATTTATCAAAATTGTACAAAAATGTTTTCTTTGCTTTCGAGCACATTTTTTTTTTATATGTATTTTTATTTATTTTTTTGTTGTTACTCAACACTTTTTCTATGCCATTCGTTAAAATAAAGTAATATTTTGTATTGTTTGTATATATATTTTGTTTTTCTTGTTTTTTTTTTTTGCTTTTCATATAAGTAATTAACATTTTTCATTTCTCATTGCAAAAATTAAAGTAAGTTCTTTTATTGTTTGTGTTGTTGCGCTATTTGTTATAATGCTGCACCTAATTCTCAGTTACATACAATCATATACATATGTTTCTTGTATATCCTATATATATATATATATATAAATATATATCAGATATACATACATAGTTCTTTTGAATTATATATATATATATATATATATATTATGTACAGTTTGTGGTTTTACTTGGAATGCGAGACAACGGAATGAGAGACCATGGAATGGGATAGCATTGAATGCGATATGCCCGATATTTCAGCATATGTATCTGTCGGCCCCTCCGCACTGCAGACTGAATCCTCGGGGGTGCGAGATGGTTCCGCTTCGGTTATTTCAATATCCTGATGATGCTTATTGCTGCGATGTTTGGCACTTAAAGCCTGCGAAATGGGGTTTTCTTCATATTATATTGGGCCATTTACGATTATTTTTATTAGCAGTGAATTTAGTGCATTTTTTTTTTTAATTATTGTTTTTAGTTTTTAGATTTCTTAGTTTTAGTTTTTGTTTTTTTTTTTTGTTTAGAGTAATGTATGTGCTATTGTGGACATGCGGGGTCAGAGACGCTCGATTGACAAAATGGACAAACAGGCTTTAATTGTTTTGGATTAGTGGGTTTCTTAGGCCTACATGCTAATTACTAGGTTGCTATTAGATTTATCGATATGTTACGTAGATTTAGGCGCTACAAGACAAACGTGCGCAATTCTTTTTTTTTTTTTTTGTTTTTACTGATTATTCACAACACATAGTTAGGTATATTTGTATTTTTTTTTTTTTTTAGATTTAGTCTATAGGTTTTTTTAGGTTAGCTTTACGTGTAGGTGACAGTGAGAGAGAGAGAGAGAGACAGATAGAGAGTGACTGACGGTTCTTACCTTATCTTTGCTGCCCTTTTTCTACATTTAGAGTATTGGTTTTTGTTGGTGGGTTTGAGTTTTTTTTTTTGTTAACAAATCATGACAAGAACAATGATATATATATATATAGATATATTTCATATTAATATTTTTATATTGACACAGAAAAGGTATTACAATTGGAAGTGGTGGAGTTAAAGAGAGACAGTTATAGAAAGAAATTGGGAAGATTTAAAACTTTGATAGAGGTGGGCCGGAAGGGGGCGGGGCACAAGATCTTGAATAAAGTTTTCAGTTTGAAAAAAAAAAAAAAACATTCAGACAACTTTTCGCTTGCTTTGGAAGAAGTAAGATGTTTTTTGTATTTTTTTTAGATTCGTTTTCTTTTCACTGGCTGGATTGGGCCTTGATGAAAATGTATTTTACAGTGAAGCGTCTGACTTGACGGCCAGCCGGTCTTCAGTCACTTACTTGTAATGAGAAGCGACGATGACCCGCCTTCCGACCGCCGCGTCTTTTACTAATGTGCGGATTATCCTGACGCAGCGTCTTATTCTTCAGTATCTCCAATTGTGTGTACAGTCTACAAAGGGAAGAATGTGAAACGATTGGAATTGGAACACATAGCAAAGGGTTTTTTTTGGGTACCATGGAATTACATGGGAAGATTGCTTTTTCGCGCTGTGCATTTTTTTTTTGCTGTTGGCTTGTTGAATCTTACCTTTTGAGTTCGGCACGTATATCCTCGGGAGTCATTTCGGATATGGTCAGCTCACCGATATCGGGATCGCCCAGGCACAGTCCCGCATAGCCGCCGCCCAATCGCTGGCCGGCATCGTGTGACGTACCCTTGAAAGCATCCACAGGTAAACGCATTGATAGATCATACGCAAGCGAACGAACCTGCAAGCTATGAAGATGCAACAAACACCGCAAAACACACACTCAGGAAAGTACGGAAAACTAAAACCGAAAATAACTTAAAAAACGGATAACGGAAACGGAAATACAACTTAGAGTCAAGGAATCAATAGAATCGAAAGAATTGAAAGTATACTAGAAAGTTCGGTGCTCTTTGTGTTAATTGTGTATTTTTGAATTTTGATGGATTCTTAAGTAGTATATATGGATTAATAGTAATATATATGTATAGATATATATTTATATATTTGTATATTCTTTTATGTATGTGTGCTTGTGGGGGCGTTGTTGTGTCTCTTGTTGTGCTGTAAATCAGATAAACATAGGTCAAATTCTAAACATAAGTGACACGGACTAAATGTATTTTTGGACTTTTAGCTAACACAACTACTTATTTAGAGAGTTAGGCAATGGGTAAACAGAGAGAGAGGTGGACTGAGATAGACATAGAGAGAGAGAGTTATAGAGATTATAAATTGTTGTGTAAGAAGTTGAAGAGGAAAATACTTTTATATAGTTTTGGTATGCATGTTGGGTTTTAAAAAGGAAACCGATTTTTGTCATTATTAGCTGTTGTGATTAGAAACAATAATTACATGCGTACGCAATAAATATTCATGCAGCCAGTGTTAGTAAACGGTTTTAAAGAACAGCTGTGCAACTTAAATGTGAGTGCAGTCAGAAAACACAATGGAAACGAGAACGGAACGGTTTGGAATGGTACATGAGATGAAATCAAATTCGAAATACATACAGTAAACATTCTTGTATAAAAATGACACTTGCAGCAACTTCATAGCTTGACTAAAATTCATGAAAAATGTTAGCTTAATACTAAAATTGGATAATTTTCCAAAATGAAAACCAACAAAACCAAAACCAACAAAAATTCAACGCCACAAACGAAAACCAGAACAATTGACAAATAATTTTGTTAAGCAAAAGCTTTCTTTAACAGTTCCAAATTGTTTTTTTCTTTCTTATTTTTTTTTGTTGTTTTTATTTTTATGTTGTATACAAAAATCGTTTCCTCAACCAAAATGTGAATACCAAATACAAAAGGACGATTACGTTTATGTTTTACAGTTTCTAATTTACTTTTATGTGGACCAAATACACGAAGACGACGACGATGATTGCGGACAAATGAGCACAAATCAAGCCTAAGCTAAGGATTACCTCAACTTTCTATTATATATCGTATAAATATATATATATATTTTTTATATAACTCGTTGTATGCACTCGAACAAACGTTGGACGCACTCTAGTCAGCAAGAAATAAATCTTAATTGTTAAATAAAAGTTAATGGAAAACCATAACCATAAACAAATAACTGAATAACTGAAAAATTGACAACCATTTTTGTTACCTGCTTGTGCTGATACCACAATTTTGGCACAAATATCAAACCCAACGCGAAGCTATTTGTCAGCTGGGAGCGCACAAAGAGCGCCAACAAAATGGCGCTTGGACTCATTTCCGGCAAATAAACAAAGCGCAGAAAATAGAAACTGGACGATACGAGAAATTCTAGCGTCAAAGCTGTAACCAGAAATTGACGCTCCTGCAAAAAAAAATAAGAATAATTTATTATTACACTCAGAAAATAAAGCATAAAGACTAAAGATATTTGGACCTGGTGACAGATATTTTTCCTCTTTGTTGTCTTACCCGAAACTGTGTGTTGGCATTGCGACTGGCAATGGCCAAGTGGAGGCCAAAGCAGAGAATGAATATCTCGCTGGTCTGCGTCACCAGCTCCCATTTGAGGGGACGGCAAGTGTTGGTGCTGGCCTCCCGTAGACTCTCTATTTGCGCGCTCTCCAGCAGATCCAGTGAGGATGCGGTAAATGCGGACATGTAACAGATGACGGCAAAGACCATGGTGCCCAGATACTTGAGCAGATCCACGTCGCGCAGCACCCAGCGATGGGCCTTGCGTGTTCGAAAGTCAACCAGATGGCGATATAGTTTCAATATAATGGCGCCATAGCACGTAATGAAGCCGATCTCACGCAGCCAAGGCTCCAGCAGGCAGCGCTCCGTGGAGGCGGGAAAGAAATGGACGGCAACCTGAAAAAAGTTTTACTTATTAAAAATAGAGTTCAAGATTCTTATAAAAAATGGAAATAGTTTTCACTGAGTTTGGCAGAAATTACCCACCGATGCATAAAGTAAAACAATGCCGAGCAATATGGTCTCCAGCACGGTCCACATGCCCGAGGCGATGGCCTACAAAATATGCCAAAATTTATTTATTTAAAATAATGTTTAAAATGTAATATTTACTTTTAATAATTAAATCAAATATAAACGAACCTTGCATTTACGTTGCCTAAACACAATAACGCTGAGGACCACACAACACAGAATGCATGAGAACAGGATACTGGCCACCAGGATGCGCAGGAAGGCATCAACGTTGAGTGCATCATCCACCTGAAAGGTGAGACAAACGCCATGCAGATCGCAGTTGTTGCATCCACCCGGACAGGGCACACACGAGTAGTTGTCAAAGCCCTCCGACAGCTCGACGAGATCACCGCGGAATCCCTGCAGCGTGGCATTGGGAAGATAATAGGATTCGCGACAGAGGCACGTGTAAAGATCACGAGTCGCCACCGGTTTGTTCTCGGTCAGCAGGCAAAATGTGGTGTTGCGATCGCAGCTGGAAAGTTCAAAATTGTTTTTTAGTTTACAGCTTAAAGTTTATCCCAATTTCTGGTTTTTTTTTTACCCGTGACGTCGACCAAAGACCTCTTCCAGACCATCGTTGCACATATCCTCGTCGGCTGCCACAAATGCAGCAGCAACAATTCTGTAATATTTATAGAAGACACAATGAAAATGACAGGATTGATTCTACTCCGATGGGTCAATCGATACACTACATTTTGATACATATAACTTAACTAATTTATTGCAATTATTTTAAATCTATTTGAAAGGTTTTTTTTTGGTATATCTTACTTGATTCGGTGGTCGGTGAATGATATGCGAAATGGCCACAGCCAGCGCCCCGTCAACAGGTTGCAGTCACGAAAGGGCGCTCCCCACTCCTGAGTGCCCTCACTTGAGTTCCACGCGACCCTAGAAGTATTTTTTTTCGATAGGATCAAATCAATTAGAAACCCCAAAACCGCTGCACGCGAACTCAACAAATAAGCGTTGAGTAAAAGTAACTAACGTGGTTATGATGATCTCAATTCATAAAACTTAAGTCACCAGCAAATCTAAACTTGGTTCATGCAACTCTTTAACTTACCCCAATTCCCGCCAATAGGAACCCAAGTAATCCTTGTTATGCACCTGATTCGGTGGTATCTGCAATACGTATGGGAAACATGGAAAAACATTGAAATCCATTAGTTAAAATATGTTATTTGTTTAGTAAGTGGAAACTGACCGTCACATTGTCCCTGAATTTGACAACAACTGCCTGTATGGTGGGCGCGGCAATGGCAAAGGCCAGCAGATTCTCATCCTCGTTGAGGGCATAGGTGGCTATAAGATTGGCACGCCGGCTCACCTCCTCCCTCGTCTCTTTATCGATGGCAACATTTGCGTCGGCATTTGGAAACTTATTCGACAGGTATTCATTAAATTGGCGTGCGGCGTCCTCGGCGATATCGGTGAAGTCGTAATACTGTAATTTTAATGCCAGACATAACAGGTAAATCAGCAACTGTGCGAATTCAAGGCTATTCAGAGCCAAGTAAATTTACAAAACTTGTGCCATATTACTCCATAAATAATGTAACTATTTATAGGCTATAGGCTAGAGCAGTTAAGGTGGGCGAATATTCGACACAAAAGTGCTGCCAAATATATGTAAGCACCTGTCAAATGCCCTCCCAGAGGGACATGTCAATGTTTGAATGGTGAGCAATGTAGCTATTTTTCCTTGGCAATTATTTGTCGACTAAATTATAGCAAAAATAATTTAATAAATTTTGAGTTATCGGATAGTGTAAGCATCCCAGATGGGTCTCTGATTGTCAAAACAGCCTGAAGAATGCAATCTATTGTTCGAGTTACTCTCAATTTAGACCGAGTATGTTTGAGAAGTTTGCAGCTGAAAGTAAGTTATCATAATAACAATTTATTCACGTAGAAAACTATGTTTGCTTCGTATATGTTTAGCTCAGTTAGTATGCATAAAAAAAACGCCTGTTTGCCCATGGCTATAAACTCATTTTTCATATCTTTTACGCACAGCTAAGCTTTAAAATAAAAATTTAACGTAAAATGCGTGCTAACGTTAAGTGTTAGCCATAATTGGTGTAAGCCAGAAAAAAAGACCATACGTAAATAAGATAATCACGAAAACAACCTCGAAACCCCCCTTCACCCTGCGGAACCCCAACAACACCCCTGCAGCCCTTTTTATGGCTTAGGGATGAGTGTGTTAAGCTATTAATTATTCACATGTCGCACGGTTTAGCACGGTGCAACACCTTTGCATCTGTAAATGCGTACACCTAAAAAATATATATTTACCCTACCATTTAGAAAATCACTGAAAAATCACTTAAAACAATAATGGATGTTGAAATTGTGCAAACTAATGTTGCAGCCAAAAGGAATGATCTTTGATCCCGAAAATATATATATAAATATTCAAATGTATAACTTTCTAAGTTTCAAAACTCTTTTTTTTTGTCTGAGTGTAGCTTCAAAAGTTATCGCTGTTGGACTGCGTTGAACATAATACAATTTAATGTCCAAGCAGAGCGTTGGGCGAAATGTATCTAATGCCAGTGAGTGGATGGTTCCTAGCACAGATGCGCAAAGGATACGCACTGAGGATATTTTCTGTGGTCGACACATCACAAAACTCCTGATGACATCATTATGCCTTTTGGAAACAAAAGGTAACCGCAGCACACACACAGAGAGAGAGAGAGAGTGGAAAGTGGAGGATAGGGAGTGGTTGTCAACTGTGTGTGTGTGTGTGTGTGTGTGTGTGTGTGGGTGAGTCACCTTTGGCTTTTCCAACAAATATTTCCCATTAGCAATGCTCGAGCCGGTGGGGCGACCACATTGCGTATACGTTATGTGTGTCAGATGAAAAGCCAAATGAATTATTAACAAGAAACAAACATATTTGTGCACAAATAACACATGTATACAGGGGGTAGATTCATTCAGGCGTGTTGCGGCAAATCCAAAGAAATAAACAAAACAAAAACAACAACAACAACAGCAGCGACAAAATAAAATGAAGAAAAAAAATGTGAAACACTTGTAAATAGCAAAAACCACAAAACAGAAGCGAGTGTGCAATAAAACATGCATACATTTGCATGCTCTCTCAGACATACGGTTTATACACATGTAAATAAAGCCAGCAACTATGCCAAGTGTTGTATCACACATACACACACATATGCATATATACACACACAGAAAAACACCACCACACCAGCAGCAGCTGAAACCAAATCCGTAAAGCGCGTTTTACTGGCTTTTTAATGTCTCATTCCTCGACATCTCGTCGCGCTCTCGGATATGCCGGCATTTGACATGTGTGTGTGTGTGTGTGTGTGTGTATGCCTACACTGTTAACAATATTTGCTTCTGAATATGCAGTGCTGTATCATTCAGAACATCTAATTCAAAATTGTTTTATTTGAGACGTTTTTCAAAAAGATTTTAATCACAAATAAAATATATATTTTTTTTTTTTAAAAGGAATTGTGTTTAATTTAATTTAAACTAACTAAAAAATTATGATTTTTATATTTATTTTATTATTTAATAAATTTATTTATTCTTTGTTTAATTTTAAATAAAAGTCGAAAATAAACTTTATTTTTTCGGCTTATTTAAGTCATTTTAAATAATACTTTTAAAAATAAGCGTAACAAGAAAATTCTTTCAGTGCATGTTTATACTAAATACTTACTTATGACCATAAAAATATTTACATGCTCATATGGCATTTGCATGTTGTTGCTGCTGTTGTCATTTGCATGTTTTGCCATCGTGTTATTCGCTTTGTGCTTAATGAATAAAATATGTCAGCTGCTTTGCTTTGCGTTTTGTTATTTTTGCCGCTGTTGCTGTTGTTGCTGTTGTTGTTGTTGCTGTTGTTGTTGCTGTTGACACTTACAAATCTCATCTGGGCAGCTTGGAAGTATGCAGCACTCTAGAGCACATCTTTTATTATGCAGCCCGCCCCTTTGCCTTCCAGCGAGTCTGCCTGCTGTTTGAGTGTAAGTGTGTGTGTGTTTCAAGTCTGCGGCTCATTGCAATTTAGCAAAACGGCTGCTTATTCAAGCAGCATGCAAATTGTGAGCCACACTTCAACAATTTTGAATGCCGTAAATTGCATAAGACGTGCGAGCAGTAATTCATTTACTTTAATAACCAGAGCATTTCAGCATCTGCCTGCAGCAACGCCATTTTCGTTCTCTTTTGCGAGCATTTCTCGCATACGCCTTCAGCGTATGCATTTATTTCACAGCTTATGATTTACATCAAAATGGAAAATTTCAATATTAACATGCATTCGGTAGCAGGTTAATGTAGGTAACAGGCTCTAGGACTGTAATAATATCAGGTTCTAACACTGTAATAACATGAAACACGCTACTTAACATACGATATCGATACCAATCGATGTAGAAGATGAGTTCAATCGTCGAAGTGAGCAGACGTGTTTGAAAAAACAATTTAGTTATGGCTTCGTCTGCTGCAATTTCGACTGCAAGTTGTGTCCATTTCTATGCAGTATAAATCGGATTCCCGCTTTGCTTAGTCGAAAGAGGTTTTATAGTGTATTTTCAGCTTCTTACAAAACAAAATTAGATTTCCGTCTGAGCAATCAAGTTTAAGTCATTTTCGAAACTAATTAGATGTCCCACTTTGGACTATTTTTCAGTCAGTACTGTTGTGCAGCCTCACGAACAATCAGTTCGTTGAACGGAGTGTGAAGCCTGCTAAGAAACGCACAATGTGAAATCCCTTTGACGAGAATACCGAACAGGGTCCACAAATCAGTACACAGGTTAAATTCTCAATTTCCTCAGGAAGGCCGTTTTCAGTTCGGATAGGTAATTTTACATTTATGTAATCAACACTTTAATAAAAGTTCTGTTTTATTTTTAAATATCTTCTCACAACGAAGGAAAGGAAATCAATTATGATAATTGCTAACTGTCGCTGCAATTCATTTTGGGCATTTCGTTGGAAACTGACAATTGTTTGGGGGGAGCTGTGAGAAAAGTTGCAGCTTGGAATCGACCCCAAAGCGGGCAATTAGCGTGAATATTTAAATCTGCTAGCTTGGCAGTTGAGAAAGTGCTTCATGGTCGAAAACTGCCAAGGAGGCGGCACTTTTTTTCCGGTGTCCTAATCAATAAAGTTGCTGAAGCAGCAACACCGACCACCCACAAACCATTTCCACACCCAAACACTCAGCCATCCAGCGCTCTCAGCAAGCATAAGTTGAATCAGACTTTCGCATTTTCATGCTGACGAAAATCTTTTCTTTTTTTTTTTTGCGCAATTCGACGCGCATGAAAATTCGAAGGCAAAAACCCGCCCTGCAATGTTGTTGACGGTCGTAAAAAATATTACGCATACACCATGTCTGACGCACATACTATCTCTAACTGGGTGGGATGAAGGAAAGGAGAGCTGTGGCAGCTAGGAGGGTTACAGGTATTACATGAGGATTTACTTGACGGCATGTCACGCGTTTTGCTCTCGCAAGTTAATTAAAAGATACTAAAGAAGTCAGCAACATAGCCACAGAGCCACAGGCACCGCATCCCTCCTCCGGGTTTGTCTGCGGGTCGTATCTGGTTTGTGTATCCAGTGTGCGGTCTATCAACAATATTTTAATTGAATTTGCATGACAATTCCAGCAAGGATTTTCAAATTTAAAGATAGCGACACTCCCAAGCACGCAGCTCAACAGAACAGCCAAGCATTTAGTCACTTCGTGACTTATAAAAGGGTTTGTAAACTTTAAACTGAACATAAATATAACTTGTACGAGTTCTTGTTTTAAACTAGCTCTTTCTTCTTTTCTATATTCAATTTGTCTTTGCTGCATTTTGTAGGAGTTTCTTCTTTTACATTTTATAAGAATATTAAACGCACGTTTTTCACTTTTAAAGTTTGTAGTTGGCTATGTCTGCTTAACATTCATGTTAAGCTTATGTTAATTACAGTTGTTATCGATCTTTAGTTGCATTGCGCGAAATGCAGCTCTGTATGTTATATTGCGTTGTCATTTGCTTAATGTTAAGACTTCTTTGCCTACAACAATTTTACACTCAAGCGATAATAATACTTATTTCCTTGTCAAACATCTATATTTAGCCGACTACGTGTTTCGTATAAATATTCAATGGGACAGCCTGTAAGCAATGCGCCACGTACCAGCTGTTCAACCCACTGCCACCCCCAGGATACACACCCACATACACACAGATACAGATGCAAATACGCATAGGGAGTGGGAGCGATCGATGAAGCTGGCTGGCTGGCTGTCTGTCTGTCTGGCTGTCTTTCCAAGCGAGCAGCTGAAGAGCCATAATTAAAAGATACAATTTCAATTGCTTTGAACAAAATGGCAAGCAAATTTGTAAATTGCCATTAGGGCGTATCTCCCTGGGATCTATACACACTTGAGTGTGTGCGCTACTTAGCCACGTAGTCCCCATATACATCTACTTATATATATATATATATATATATGTATATAAATGTCGTGCGATGTAATGAATAAAGTGGAACGCACATGGAACAACAGCCGGCAGCTGGAGTAGGCAAAATAAAATTGAAAAAAACATTCTGGCTGTGTTTGCCTTTTGTTGTGGATCTGGTCAACAGCGGACGCGTTGTCCAATGCCTGTCAAGAGTTATTGTTGCTGTTTGTTCTTATTGTTATTGTTTGCTGTTGCTGCCCCGCCAGCTGCTGCTCCTTGCCACGCTTGCGGCCGCTTTTGTGCCGTTTCCCAACAACAGTCGCACAAATTTATATGCCGCTCTGCCTTTTGTTTCAATAACAACATCAACAACAACATTAAAATAGCAAAAGTTACTACAACAAAAAATAAATAAAAAAATTTAAGTAATTGCATGCCAATGGTTCAGCCTTGTACAATGCATCAAAAAAAACACCATATATAAAATCAGTTACCTAAAGGCATTTTTTTTTTCGATTTATATTCTATAAAAATAATAGTTTTTGGCAAATTTGGCAAGAGTGGATTTTTGAAGTGTTCATCAATTTTAATGGTTGCTTTAAAATCACATAAAAAAGTTGCAAAAAATTGCAGGCAATCAAAGTCTACAATTTCCATATTAATTTAAGTATTACAAATTCTGTTTCAAAATTTAAAAGCGGCATAAATATTGAGACTAACGCATTTAACATTTAGAAAAATTACATTTTTCTTTTCATTTGAATTGTTATTTTTCAATCAATTTTAATCTGTTTAAAATTTAAATGTAGTATTTGTATTTAATTTAGAAAATGTTTTCAAATCTTTTCATGTTCAAATTTCTTTTATTCCATAATTTATTTTTATTTTTGTTGCTTTGATGTTGATTGTTGCTCGACGCTCATACATCATTAGACATTTGAGTTGCTTTCAGTCAGTCAGTCAGTCAGTCAATCAATCGTATTAAAATTATTTAATTTATGTATATAAATATATAGATAGGAAATTTGTAATTTACCGGTTCATCGGGCAGCGATTCCAGGACTTTGGGTTCACATTTTTCCGACTTTTTGCTGCCTGTAGCAGTGATTGTTGATGTTGCTGCTGTTGTTGTGGGTGGAGTTGTTGATGTTGTTGTGGTTTGTTTTATTGTTGGTGGTGTTGCCTGTGCTGCTGCTCTTGCTATTGTTGCTGCTGCTGTTGTTGTTGTTGTTGTTGATGTTGTTGAGGCGCTCCGCTTACGCAAACGCTCCGCATTACTAAGGGCTGAGACAATGCTGCCCGTGGGCGTCAGTTCATCAAAATCGAGTCCGGCCGATTCGCGCAACTGAAACTCCTGGACGCCAAGGGGCAGCAACTCGCGCAGCTGGGCACGTTTGTAGAAGGCGAGTAGAGCATCACGTCTGCTGCTGCCGCCATGTGATGCAGTCGTGGTATGCTGGGCGAGTGGCAGCATTAGCAGCAGCAGCAGCAGCAGCAGCAGCCGCAAATGAAGTCTGTGGCATTGTTGGTAACAATTGTTTTTGCTTCGATATTGTTTATTGCTATTTTGTTGTTGTGTTGCTCGTTGGTTTTGTTGTTGCTTTTTCAGGTGGTCTCGATCTCTGTGTTTCATGTGGCATTTGTGGCTGATTTGTTGAGAATTCATTTGATTTTGGTGGCATCTTTTGTGAATATTAATATTATTAATTATATTTTGATAGTTGCTTTTAACATGCATTGAACTTTGAGCTTTTGACTTTGTTGCTATGCACAGTTCCATATCACTAAAGTTATTCGGGTTGTTGTATAAAAATTTGTTGCGGTTGCTCCCCCTCCTCCTCCTCGCCAACTTCCTCCAGCTGCAGCACTTTGTGTCTCTTGTCGTTGTGGGCGTGGCTTCAATTTGTTTTTCAACTCGCACATCTGCAAATGAGAAAAGTTTTCTTCTTAGTTTAGAAGTTGCTTGACACCAAAATAAATACGAATTTTGTGCTCCAATTGAGTACAAGCGTTGTTGTTCAAATCCGACTATAATCGAAAATCCTAGAATCCCAGGAAACACATATTTTCAAATCTAAAATCTCCTTCTTTGAGATGGAGATGATTGTAAATATAAAATGTTAAGAATTCGTTTGAAGTGTAAATTTTTACACATTAAATGAATTAAAATGCAAAACACTCACAAATTTAACATATTGAAAATATTGCGCTTCAGAAATTAGTTGAAAACATCTGAAGAAGTTTTCTAATTAAGAAAACTACAATTCAAGCGGAGACTGAAAAAGTTGTTGGCCCACTTTTGCAGCTCTTTTGCAACTTTTTGCTTGAATATGACGCAACCCGATTTAAATGGAACACTCAAAACTTTTTGACCATTAATAATTAAATGGCGCTAGTTTTGCAACTTGATCTGCCTTAGCCAAAGTGCTTTGAAATACATTGCAAATTATATATATAATAAAAAAGTATATATCGATGAGTTGGTACAGATCTAGAGGACATATATGTGTATCTATGTAAAAGACTCCTACTTTAAGCTACAGCTTCTCCTTCGCCATTGCTAAACTAGTTCACTTAAACACACTCAAATCAAATCAAATTAAATTTATTCATTCATATGGATTGATCTGTAAACATTATTCAGGAGTTCTTCTCTGTAACCTTCACAATGACACTCTTAACCTCTGTATAGTTGGAGAGAGCATATTCGCCGTTCTCTCGGCCATGTCCCGACATCTTGTAGCCCCCGAATGGAGTTTGAGCACCAAGCACGTTGTAGGTGTTCACCCAAACGGTGCCAGCGCGCAGACCTCCAACAATATGATTGGCTTTGTCCAGATCCTTGGTAAAGACAGAGGCAGCTAAGCCGTATTGCGAGTCATTTGCTCGCTCGATGACCTCGTCTATAGTCTTAAAGCGAATAATCTGCTGAACTGGACCAAAGATCTCTTCGCGTGCAATTGCCATGTCATCTGTCACATTTGCAAATACGGTCGGCTCCATAAAGTATCCAGGTCCATCAACT
Organism: Drosophila trichaetosa; assembly: GCA_035043205.1. Lineage (NCBI taxonomy): Eukaryota > Metazoa > Arthropoda > Insecta > Diptera > Drosophilidae > Drosophila > Drosophila trichaetosa. The sequence continues at coordinate 2,737,033 of JAWNNE010000535.1, read as the reverse complement.
CGGTTACCGCCAGTGACCAGTGTAGCGCCCTCCTTTACGCCTGCCTGAATCATGCCCAAGATCTTTTCCAACTGTTTCTTACTGATCTGTGGACCCTGTTCGGTGTTCTCGTCAAAGGGATCGCCCACAATGCGCTTCTTGGCACGCTGGCAACTTTGTTCCACGAACTGATCGTAGATCTTATCCTCGACATAGGTTCGCGATGCTGCACAACAGCACTGGCCCATATTGAAAAATAGTCCAAAGTGGGACATCTCAACTGCGTAGTCCATATCAACGTCGGCTAGGACAATGTTAGGAGATTTTCCACCCAGCTCGAGGGTTACTCGTTTCAGATTTGTGTCGCCTGAAGCCGACTGAATCTTTCGACCCACTTTGGTTGAGCCTGTGAAGGCGACCTTATCGACTTGGCAGTGCCTGGCCAAATAGGCGCCTATATCCCCATAGCCGGGCACGATGTTCACCACACCCGGAGGAAAGCCAGCTTCCTTCACCAGCTGGCCTACATAGAGGGCCGTTAGCGGTGTCTGCTCCGCAGGCTTCAGTATTAATGTATTCCCAGTGGCCAGGGCTGGACCGAATTTCCAGGCGAGCATCAGGATTGGAAAATTCCAGGGTATGATCTGAGCAACCACGCCCACTGGCTCGTGTCGTGTGTAGCAGAAATAGTCGCCATCAGCGGCTATCGTCTGGCCGTGAATCTTGTCTGCCCATCCGGCAAAGTATCGCAGGCTCTTCACAGTCAGCGGCAAATCCACCTTGTAAGACATGGCGAAGGGTTTCCCATTGTCCACCGTCTCCAAGCTGGCCAGATACAGCGAATCTCGTTCGATGAGATCTGCCAGTCGATTTATCAGACGTCCACGGTCCGAGGCATCCATGCGGCGCCAGGGAGAACCCAGTTCAAATGCATTTTTAGCCGCCGCCACAGCTAGATCGATGTCTTTCTTGCCTCCCCGTTCAACCGAGCAGATTGCCTCCTCTGTGGCTGGATTAATGGTGCAAAAGGTTTGGCCCGACTTGCTATCCCGCCACTCATTGTTGATGAAAATGCCAGACTGATGGATATCTGGATTCTTGTCTGGTGTTACTTTTTCCGAAAGTGCCGCAACTCTGATCATCTTTACACTATTTGTGTGCAACAGTAAATTGGTTCTTAGCCGACGCAACATTTTTAAAATTTGGAAAAATAAATTTGTTTTATAATTTTGATGTGTGACTCGAAATTGTGTTACGATAATATTAGGTTAAGTCATCAAATGATGTTTCCCTTTTGAAAATGAGGTGGTTTACTTTGACTAAAATAAAATATTTGTATAATAATGTTGCCCCAGTATAGAGTGCAATTCTGAATTATGTTTAAGTCTACGACATTAAAATATATACCAAATTTCAGCTAGATGTTGCCAACATCTTTCTGGGTTATTTTTAAGCCGAACCTCGGATTTATAATGTGATTAAATTAACTTTGATTAATTTTATCACACAGTTAACTGGAAATGCGAGCAATTTGAACTTTTCCACACATTTTACGACACATTGTGGCACACCACGTTTGCCCCAGCTCATGTATATATGCATATGCATATATATATATATATATATATATGTATATGGATGCATAATTAATTATCTTTGGCTTGCTGTCGCCGCCGCAGTTTTTACATGCAATTAATTTTAACTGCTTTGATCGTTAAAATTATGCTGATTGCCATTTCATGTGCATTTGTCATTGGAGTGCATTTAAAAATGTCATAAGTACCACACAGTAGGACCAATAGACAACCACATATGTACACGCACACATATATACACACATATATATTTACACACACATACAGTTACTCACACGTGCAATCGCAATTACATCAATTGCTATTTTATAACAACGCAAATTGCAATTTAATTGAAAGGGCTCGGCCAGCCATGAAAGCAGTAGAAAATGTGCAATAAACAGAGTTAAGTTTCGAATACAGTTTCGAGTGTATGCTATTAACTATCTAACTATATATATATATATATATAAATATCCTAAAATCCTAATCTTATGCATTAAACAATAGAGCTTATTTCTACACATAAAAAAACACTCTAAAAATTAGACAAATATTTAAAAAATTAAAAAAAAAATTAAATTTGTTCGAAATATACTTTCTGAGTAATAAGAATATTAAGTTAAGTTACCCATAAATTCCGATATTCTCTGAGTGCGACGGGGAGGAACTACATGGGCTGATTATATTTGCTTTCAATTCAAGTGGTTCATTTCAGACACTTGCCAGTTTTTACTGACTTTCTTAAAACAGTTCAGTTTTATGGAGTATTATTTCATATATTTGATTACTTTTTGAAGACCCAAAAGGGCTTCGAACTGCGCTGGCTACGTGCCTGAGTAGAAAGGGAGTCAGCAACTTCGCTGTTGGTATCCAGTATATGGTTAATCTATTGATCTTCTCTAGTTTATTTCAAATCTCCACGCATCATTTTTTATATGAATTTTTTATTATTGCTCAAAATCAAAGTAATTTGCAGTCGTGTTTTGGCAATCAGTTTGAAATGGTCCCTCAATGGGAGCATCAGCTCCCATCTATTGTATGTCCATAGTCTTTGGGTAATTACCAAGATTGTTCATATTGCCATTAGCAGCTTTGCTGTATGCATTGGGGACTGCCACGCCCCTCTCCCAGCGAGTGTCACATCAGCAACCAGATGGTAAGAGAAAGAGAAAAGAACAAAACAAAAAAAAGCATCAAGCCAAACAAATGCAAATAATATGCGCGCAGAATGTAACAGCTCCCAGAGGACGCCAGAAGCCAGGACCTGGTCGTGGATAAGCCAGGACAATAACCACAATCCGCGTCCATCCCCTTTGGGGCGTGGCATATGCGTTAAAGCGTTTTTCAAGTGTCGCCCCATTGTATGCTATAATTTTCGCATTTGCCACAGAGCCAAACGAAATTGGAATCAGAATTTGTTCTTTTTCATAAATCAAATGTAATCCCATTAAATTGTAATAAATGTGATTTTGTTGCATAAATATTGTGATTGATTAAGGGAGTGCCAATTGGCCAAAAATTGACGCAAATTGCGATAAATTTCTTACACATTGGACAAAATGATTGTTTTTTAATTGTTGTTGGCACATGCGCCATAAACAAGTCGCTGATTACGTGATTTGGCCAGATGCCAGCACCAGATATGGTACATGCAGTGCACCAGCTTATCCCGCTGCTCTTGTTGTTGTTGCTGCTGTTTGCCAGTTGTTGCCTGTGTTCCGCCTGGCTGCGTCGCACCTGGCCTCACCTTGACACTCGCTCAACTGCAGCTAATGTGGCTGAGGCCCCATTGCAAGTTCGCAGCAGATTTCTCCCCGTCTCTTTCTTTATCTGTCTCTATCGCTCTCTCTCTCTCTCTCTCTCCATTTATATCAAGGTATGTGTGTATGTGTTTTCGTGTTTTCCACACACATGCACCGTTTTCAATTAAAATCGCAAATGCGAAATCAGAAACAGTTCCTGGTACAAATGAATAATTCGGTCGACTGAACTAAATATTACAACAATAATTTTACACAACTTATCGATATTGTAGCAATTTGTTTTTATTTATTTCCAGTGCCTCTATTTTATTTATCGATGTTTTATCTCTCGATCAACAGTTGCTCGCCACATTCCTCTACATGCTTCGTAATATCGATAAGCACAGTTGCTTAACATAATCAATACATGCAAATACCACATTGAGTAATTACAGTTATGACGGTTATATTTCAATTAGCTATGCTTTAGAAAAATGACTAGTATTGGTGTATTCCTTTGAATTGTGTGTTTTTAACTCGGATCTTATTATTAAATCAACAATAATATTAAGAAAGGTATATCTTAACACTTCTTAGACATGTCCCTATATTACATCTGTTTTGCGGTAGATTCGAAATTGATGAATATTTTTAAAGCCAAATTTTCGTTGATTCCATGGAACTTTCCAAAACCGACTTTCAGACCGAAAGACCACTTTTTCCGACAGTGCTTTGTGTGCAATTTTTGCAGCATACTTTCCTGCACCACTTGCCACAGACACACTCAAATGAAACCACATCGTTGTTGCTTTGTGTCATCTTCGTGCGAGTCGTTTGCACACTTTACCCTACCACCCTCTAAAATTCACATTCCCCATAGTACTAGTAATTGAAAATTTTGCGGCATGTACAAGGAACAAATCCCATATCATTTGCAGATGCAGCAGACCTGGAGGTTTGGGTTAACAAATTTGATTAAGGCCTAGTGTTGGAATGCAAAATGATGTCTGCAATTATATTGATTAAAGCGATGGAATCCAGTAGGAAGAGGAATATGCTTACACCTACATATATAAATAAATACACGCATATTTGTACAAGTTGGGGTAGGTATATTCATTGTCAAACCTAACCTGTTCATATTAAATAATGTAGATTTATTTATTATTAATAGGCTAAAATTAGATTCACTTCACAATTGGAAAAAGAGTATAATTACGAAAAGTATGTAGAAATATATATATTTTTGTTAATCAGTCGATAAATAATATAACAATCAACTTTCTGGATGATTGCTCTGTATTTAAAAGGGTATCTCCTAGCTGAGCTCTCTCGACTGGATCATTCTAAATTATTTATGAATTCCATGAATTCGATTTAACAAGACACCAAAATTAAACTAAAATTGAGCTTGTTGAAATTCAAACGAAAATAAACTAAATTTGACCCTATTGAAATTGGAAATTAATTTTAGCTTTGTTGAAATTTGAGTTTAGTTGAATTTTACTGCAAGGATCAAATTGAGTTCGTTTAGCTGATGGAATTAGTAAACAATTTCAGAGTGTTCATAAGCGTCAAGGGATGCTTGCTGCTGTCTGCAGTTCATAATTGGTTTTATTCACTCTATTATTATTTTGTCTTGTCGTCTTTGTGGTGTGTAAACATTTTGATGGATGTGCACTTATACAGTTGTACAATTCGCTTCCGACTGCCGGCAATAATGATAATGATAATAATAATAATAACAATAATATTAAAACAATATGTAATATGCTTAAAATAGACCGAAAAAAGACAGAGGCAAGGAGATGCTGGGCAACGTATGGTTAGAATGAGATAGACTGAGCTGTGCCACTCTTTTCATTACACAAATGTTATTTTGCCTGGCTGCACACACACACATACACACACACACACACACAAACAATACAGAAGCGTGTTACAATCAGACAATGCAATAAACGGGAGTGAGGGAGACAAAAAATGGTTAACAATTAGACAATGGCAAACAAGCACAAGCAACAAGCAAAAGCGATTGCAGGACAAATTGTGCGCCGGCTGCTGCTGCTGCCTCTTCTCTCTCTGTCTCTCTATCTCTATCTCTCTCTCTCTCTCTCTCTCTCTCTCTCTCTCTCTGTCTATGTCTATGTCTATGTCTCTGTCTCTGTCGTTCTTTGTGCTGCGGCTCGTCCTTTGTGCGTTCAGTGCTATGCTTAAATAAGCTCAAGCAGCTGCGCTCCAGCGAGCAGCAAACAGTCACCGCCCCAACCCCCCCAACCACGCCCCACCCATTTTTAACTAAGTCCTGTCGCCAGGACCGAAACGTACCCTCTTAAAAGCCAACAAATCGGACAACACATTGCCAGGCATCCAACAATTTTGCCCACTTTATTGTCTGTCTGACATTTGAGCTAAAAGCATCGAGTGGCAGCCCCAAAACACTTTTCCAATTACGGTTTCTATAATGAAAAACTGTAACGCTTGTACCGTTATTGCGCCAAAAAGCCTTTTTCGGGCATGTCCTTCTCCTTTGGCTTTGCTTGAAAACCTTCTCCCAAGGACATTAACGAAACGTTGTCAACGCCGCTGCTTCCTCAGCTTGCACACACAGCTTCCACTTCTTTCCGTTGCCCTACAACATGTTTTTTTTTCATTCATGTTTTTTAATCACTTTTTCAGGGTCTAGCACCCGGTATTCCTTTCCCTTCCCATCCTTCCCTTTTGTTGTTGTTGTTGTTGTTGTCGTTGTTATTGCTACTGTTGCTTAACCCACTTGGCAGCGCTTCCTTGGGCTCTGTTTACATGCGCAATTTGCTCAAGTGTTTGCTGTTTATATCATTAAAGCATCGCCTGATGCATTCATTGTCTTCACATAGAGCGTTCCCAGCCCCAAGTTGACGACATAAGCTCATCAGCTCATCCTAATCGACCATAGATTATCAACAGAAATATTTTGAAGAGCCTTAGCTATGACTTAATGTGTGGGTATAATAACTTATTTGGCCATGGGCTCGTTTTATGGTTGATTGGTTAACCTCATCACAGATCCAAATTGAAGATTAAAAGTGAATAAAATTATTTATTTATTTATTTATTTTTATGTAAATATTTAATGAAGATTATTTATCATTTTTAAGACTTCTGGGTATATCTAAAAATAATGTCTTTTCGGACTTGAATATGTTTCTCCTCTTTTTCAATTCATTTCATTAATCAATTTGAGGCACAAAAATTAACACATTTTTTTAACACAATTATTGTTCATAAAAAAAATAAATAAATAAAGTACACATAGTATCTATACACACACACACATACATGTATGCTGCATTTGCCATCAGCTCTATGGCCGTAATCTACTTGGCCTACTTGGGCTAAGTGCGCTTTTAGATAAAAGTCGCTGGCTGGCTCGGCACGGCACGGCACGCATTGGCGGCAGGGAAGCGGCAGAGGTAAGGGTACACATCCTTGAAAAACCCACCCCCAAAACGAAGCTCTTGTGTGTGGGTGCGTTCAATGTTGTGCCACGGCATAATTTGTTGCTCTGAACTCAACTGAAAAATTGTCAAGCACATCTCAATGTTAATGTATACAAAAATTGAACTTTTCAAGCTTTAACAACATTTTATTGACTTTCTCTATATATATATATATGTATAGATATACTTGTGTATGTATAAATGTGTGTATGTATGCAGATGGGCGCAAATATATATCACATTAAATAGTCGCAAACATTTCCATGTTTATTTCGCTTCGAGGAGCGTAAAAATGTCGCTACAATTTCGCTGCTGGTGCAAATTTCGAATGTTTTTCGCTTTTAAGCCAAAAGTCAAATAACGCTCTTATTTCTATATATATACTAACCACGAGGGGGTATTATGGTTTTGTTATATAATATTTATTGTATATATAAATAAACGAAAATATTTTGTATATATTTTATTGACGGAAGTGCAAAACTAATAATAAAAAAAAGATTCAAATTCTTGTTTAAAATTAAAATGATTTACAATTAATTTATTTCAAATAAAAAAGAAGAATTAAATGATTATTTACCATATAAAAATATATGAATAAATATTTATTTTAAATATCATTTATTATATTTTTCGAGCTCACAGATAAACTTCCTGTCATATGGAGAATATAATAAAAAAAAAACGCTTTGGCAACATTTTATTCCGTACAGAAATAAAGCGGCTTAAGGGTATTTAATTCTCAACGCAACAAGGACATGTTTTGCTTTTAGTTTTTTACACATACACATATATATATATATATATATATATATTACTTTTGCCGGTGCTGTTGCTGTCGCACAGCATGTGCGCTTGCCTCACCCGACGCCCGTCGTCCCGGGCGTAACTGTAAAACATGCATACCAAATAATGTAGAAAATGCAGCCAGGCGGCAATGCCACACGACGCGATAGAGACGGCAACAGACAAGTAGACAGAGTACGGGCAACATTTTGGTTATATAATCAGAGGATGGCATTTAAACTAGAGCCTCCACAGATTCCTTGCCGTAGCCGCAGCCACAGCCAAAGCGAAAGTCAAAGCAATATCTATGTCCATGCCGTGGGCAAACTTCAGTCAAACACTTTAAGTCAAGCTTTTAACCAAGCATGAATAAGTTATTAAGTGGGCTTGGTTAAATGCCGCCGTAAGTGTCAAGTGCAACGAGACTTGCGCTTAATTAACGCTGAAGGAGTGCCACAAAAGGCAAATAGCACAAGGGGAAATTATCAACGATTATAAAATGATTTGGTAACTGAATGAAATTTTGATTATTATTCAAGTCAGGTCAGGTCTGGTTCGATCACATTGTGTTCAATACCTTTGCCCTTACAGTCGCTCGAGATAACTTCAATTGGCACTTACAACTTTTCTTAATTTTCACACATTTTCACTTCTCACTCACATAAGCTTCTTCTGTTCGAATAGGTTTCTTTTGGCTCTGGCACTTTAATCCAGTTCGAAGCTCTTCCGGTTACATCACATTCAAGACCGCAATTTTCCACTCACTAGCAACAAGCAACAGGCCGAGCAGCGGAGAAGCCAATCTGTGCTCTAGAGTCGAAAGCCATTAGGTCTGCCCTGGCACCACATAAAACGGAGGCGGCCATAAAAAGAAATAGAAGAAGAAGAAGAAGAAGTCGACGGAAAAGAAGACCAAAATGCGAAGTAAGTTAAGACAACAACTGCGAACGAGAGGCGGACACATAAAAACCAAACAATTGCTTAAAATCAAATGTGACAACTTTTACCAAAATTAAAATCAGCAAAAGTAAAAAGCCAAACAGTCAGCAGTCAACAGCGGCACATAAAAAGAGGAACTGGGGGCGGAAAATGCTCTGCAATTGGCAAAAGAGTGCTCGACTAGCAGTTGCCCTGAAATGAGCTAGAGAATATATATATATATGGATAATATATAACTAGTATGTGTAATTTTAATGACTTGTCGATTAAATGTCCGATTTGTATGATATATATAATTATATTGTAACAGATAATAAATGTGAAAAGTTTCTCTTTTCCAAAGAATGTTTCCCAGAAATAACATTTGTTGAAAATAAAAAACTTTCAAATTGAGAAAATATATAATCTATAATATATGTATAACTTGCTGTTATGGTCTCTAAGATCAAATAATAATGTTGATCTGGAATATCAATTCATACACATAGTTTTAAGTGTCGGTATCAGTTACCATTAAAACTATATTATAACCCTCTAATGGCCACTAGCCATGGTATAATGGCTAGAGGGCGTTAAAATAAAAAAAATAAAGCAAGAGCAGAAACAGATGAGGAAGTCGAATGTTCTTGGCCGGGTTGTGGACCATGGAGCCGTGGGCAGTGGGCGAATCATTGATGCCAAACGGAAATGTGCGCACTTTCGAGAAGTGCACTAAAAATGGCGACGAGCACTTCCGTTGATGGCCCCACCGACCAGAATTGACTCTGACTGGGGCTATGACCGTGGTCTGGCTTGTTTGTCGATAGCTCGACTCGCCCGGCTGGCGGCTGTGGCAGCCAACTACCCACACACAAAGCACACACACACACACAGAAAAACACACACAAATAGAAACAGTGCAAATGTGCGCATAAAAGTTGAATGATAGTTTCAAGCGCCGGCAGCTCAAATCACGTAGCCATAGAAGCGAAGCAAGTCAGAAACAAGTTTGAAAAAGAAAAACAAAACAAAAAATCAAAACCAAGATAATTCGTGCAACGTTGAGGCACGACTGCAATCACAGAAGCTGTCGGCCAGAATAACGGGACAGCCCGCTTGCCCCAACGCTTGTTCGCCTGCCGCCTTAGCAAGCGACATTTCATATTGCATTTAAAGTGCCTGAAATGTTTTGCATTTATCCGGACGAGGACTGAGCAAGGATCTGCTTCATTAGTGTGCACAACTTGAGCGCACAACACGGCGTATGATTGATATGATTTGCTATTCTCAATGGCCAGTTAATTGCTGCTAAGTGTAGCCGAGCACATACCGCATAATAACAGCAGCTCTCAGTAGAGAAGAAATTACACACAATTAGGGTTATGCAGGAGTCAAAGCTTACCTGAGAAGCACTCAACTATAGTGCTAGCAATGCAAGCGTTAAAAATAGCTAAGCTAGAAATCGGAATGTCATGTTTTAAAGCCGAGGAACATAAGTTCAAACTTCACTTCACTTACGCTAGTTAACTATATAATGTTGCAAATTCTATAACCAAAAAATTGTCCATATTTATCAAAGTTTAAACATTTCAATTTGAAAGTGTAAATAATGAAAATAGTTCTGGTAAAGTATGTAACAGGCAGAAGGAAGCATGTCTGACATCATATGGTATATATATATTCTTGATAAGCATCAACAGATAAGTTGATTTAGCCTTCTGTTTAAGCCAGTCAACCTCCGAAACTATAAGTGCTATAGACTTAAAATATGGATGTTAACGTTTATTTCGTTTTATCGATAACTGCCACCGTTATCGATACTAATCGATAGTCGATAGATAATAGAAGTTATATAATCTGATATATTATTGATGTACAGTAAAAATTGAATTAAGATAGGGCAAAAAACACAGATTTCGATAAAAAAAAAACGTATTTTCACATTAGTAATCGATTATTTAAAAGCTGCCTTCAGATTATCTTCTCGACTTGTTGATCATGGCTTAGCCGCAAGATTGATAATGATTTAAATTTGGTCAAAATACATGATCATTATTCAACCAAACTATTATTTTCTACTATCTATATATTTACATCGCACCTCCCTCAACTCGCTTAACCGACCAATTTTTGGGTTCAAGGCATGGGAAAAGTAACGGAACAAAATGTTTGGCCTGGAAAGAGGCAATAAAATTTTGGTCAAAAGCAGAACCATAGATAAGCGTCAAACAGTTCACAAGCAACCCTCCCACCAACCAACCCCTCCCCGAACCAACCCCACCCATGTCATTCGCTGAAAGTGCGCTCAAGCGTGAATATTAAACGTTTGCTCTGGCGCAGCAGCAAAGGGGCGGGCTGGGGGAATTGGGATGCCTGGAGGAGAAGAAGGAGGAGGGGTGGGGGGGAGGACGATAGGCAAGCGTCTCTTACGCAACCGCAACGCAGCGCAACGCGCTGGCGACGATATTGAAAACTTTGATGGAAAACTTTGCTCAAAACTTACGAAATATATATGCAAAGAGCACATATCCGTAGCACTTGAAAAGCGATTTCATTTCGCGTTATGAGAGGGACTACTGTACTGTACACATAAGCAAAATCCGACTAAGCTGGCGAAATCGTTTTTAATGAGTTGTCAAACTGGTAATACAACTTTAACGGCTGACACACATTTTATTCCCACTTCGACCAAAACAACAATCAAACCGAAAGCTTTCTCACATGAAAGGTAAACTTGCGGGTCAAGGGTTCAAGGGTTATGCTGTGTATGGTTTTGATCTTTGCAGCGTAATAATTTCCATTTAAAGTTTGCTCGTGGGCCACATTGCGTTGCTAATCACGAGACCCCAAAAATTATGCTCCTACATGTGTGTGTGTGTGTGTGTGTGTGTGGGGAAAATCTTAAATGAATCTCGAATGGGGACCAAAAGTTGTAGTGATTAGGCAACAGGCAAGAGCGCGCGTCGCTTTAAATCATAAATTGAACCCACAGGAATGCATATTAATATGCAAAGCACGCCAGTTGAAGAGGGTGGATGGCTGTGGCAAGGAGTGGAGTGTGAGCCAACATAATGAATTATGCCACGCCTAACGAGGCGACAGCAGAGCAGTCAGCATGGCTCTAGAATTACTGCTGCTGCTGCTGCTGCTGTTGCGTCTTCTTCGTGTGCTCGCTTCTCGCTGCTATGCAAGAGAAATCCAATAAAAATTCAATAAATTCCGCACAATGCTCGTAATGTTGCCCGGCTTCTAGGTGTGTGTGTGTGTGTTTGTGTGTGTGTGTGTACGTATGTGTGAGTGTGTGTGCAGAAATTGAAAGAGCACATGGGGTTAAACGAGCTGCTTGCTCGACACAGACACGATTTTGCCATGGCTCTTATTTATATACACACAGAGAAAAAAGGCATTAAATTTAAAAATAAATAAATATAAATTAAGTGCATCATTCAACTCAAGTTGAAATTATTTTTAATATCACAGAGAGAAAACGCTGTTCAAGCATAAAATTAAAATAAACACAAATAAAGTACATCAGTTTAATTTGAAAATATTTTTAATATCCCAAAGAAAACACACTGTTATGAATTCAAGCATTATATATGAAATAATATAAATTATTTACGCTCATAGCTGCGGCCAAGCTGAAACGGTTTTCAAAACATGATTTTAAATGTAGACAAATGCCGAATTTTAAAATGAATTTCGCTTGAAAACGATGTACAAAACAGTCCACTTGAAGTTATTTCCATATTTTCCACACTCATAAGTTACTAAAAACTGAACCGATATTCCATGGCAATACCAACAATATAAAATGAGAGTTCCTTGGCTTAGGATTTTCGAACTTGGTCTGAATTTGATTACATTATTGAGTATTTCTATATCTTTTGAGCTTACAACACACAATCCGACAAGATGTGCATCAAGGATTCCTCCTCATTTATACAATGTGCGCTGATTCCGTTCCTGATTAGATTAGCTAGGTGAGTAAAAACTTTCCTTTTTTTTCCAAGTGTAAACATACTCACACGCGTTTAATTTATGTTCGTTATTTTCTTAACAATTTTCCATGGCGCCCAAAAACAGGCAATGGCAAAAGAGCAAGAAATTGACCGGAAGTCGCCGTCGACCCCAAGAAATATGGCGCACAAATAAAAAAAAATTAAATTTCAAGCGAGTGTCGAGTCATTAATTGGCGTCAAAAATAGGGTTAATATAGCAAGCATGCACACACGCACACACTCACACACGCACATACACACACGAACATCCGCAAATAGTTAAATATAGAGATGCTAGCCCCTTCCTCTCTCTCGCTCTCTCCCTGTCTCTCTGTCTCTCTCCCCATCTCTATCTCCATCTGTGCTCCCCTTTGTCCCTTCTTCCAGCCTTATATCATGTCAACACAGTCATCAACTGACTGTCGTTTGAAATTGCTGTCGACCTTTTTGTGTTGCCTGGCAGGCAAATGATGCCTATTTGATCAGCAGCCGGGCAAAAGGATAAGCAAAATGAAGCGCACACCAACAACAAAAGAAACAACAACAATACAAAAAAAAAATAAAAATAAATACAAATAAACGAACAAAAAGAAAAAGAGTGTAGAAGCAGCATACGCGCCATAATGTTAAACGAATGCAAAGACGAAAGGAACATTTTTTCTATGCCCTGGACACAAAAATGTGCTCCAACAGGATATGATTAAGCGCAGCCCTTTTCCATCACAGCCAAGCCCACCAAATTTGATATATAAATTGTCATAAGCTTTTAGTAAAAATAAATAGAAAACAAAACTGAAGAAAAAATTGCATTTTAGTTGTTTTACTTAACAACTAAGATTTTATTTATTGTTCATCTTCTGCTACAGAATTAATAGAAAATGACATTTGATATCGTATTCTTATGCTGAAGACTTGTACAGCGTATGTGTTGGTGTGGCAAGCTGCGTTGTCAACTCAGTTGACTAGGTTCTTCGTTTTTTTGCAATAAGTCGAAATGAGAAAGACATACTAACCTAAAGTCGTAGGTTGGCTGGGTCAGCAGTTAACCAGGACCCTCTTCTTGTACTCCTTGTTGCCATTCAGCAGTTGTTCTTGCTGCTGCTTGTTTTGGTGTTGGTTTCTATGTAAATTTTTATGAGCACGCGGCAAAATGTATGCGCAAATAAAATTAATACGAAATTGCCGTTTGTATTAGTCGGTGATAGGAGCTGTTGTTGTTGTTGTTGCTGTTGTTTTAGTTCTTGTGATAGTTGTTGCTTTTATTGTTGTAGATTGTTGCAGTTGCTTAGGGAGATTGGATTTTCGTTTTATTTTGATCAGGGTGACTTTTTTTTGTTTTGATTATGGCAGCAGTTAGATAGTGTTTAGCTTTTGATTGTTAGTTTCAAATTAATTTAGACGCGACATTTTTGCTGTGAATTTAATTAAATTAAGTGCATTAAAAATTAGTTGTGGCATTTTTCAATTTATGGACTGAGCCCCAATTTGTTTATTAATTTTGTGTATTAATTTATATATTATTTTGGTTATTTTATTATTTAATTTTTTCATTTGGGATTTATTGAATTTGCCTAGAAGTGGCCAGCGACATTTATTTCACCACAGCAGCGTGGCTTGTGTAAATAAAGTGTTGCCTACTATGTCGCGCCACAATATAAAAAAGTATCCCAAGTTGCTTTTTACTCATTTGCGATCGTTTTTGCCATATTTTTACGAGTTGGTCGTTTTCTTATTATTAAAATAACTTATTTCGTTTGGCAAATGCTTGCACACCAAAACTTCCAATTATTAAAAAATTCAAGAATATTGTCTGCACTTAAAAAGTTTACTGCACACACACACACAGACACGCAGAAGCCATAAAAGCCAAAAAAGACAGGCAAAAAAGTTTGTTGACGCAAAAATAGATTCCTACACTTCTGTTTTCGCTTTTGCCTAACACACACAAACACACACACACATACTGAAAAACAAAAAAAAGCAGCAGCAGCAGCAGCAAAACACGCGCGCAGAGTTTGCTGCTGCTGCTTCTTCTTCTTCGTCTTCTTCTTATTTTGCCTGCTGCTTGCTTTTCAAAAAATAACTCTAGGATACACAAAAAGACATGCCGTGTGCGTGTTTGTGTGTGTGTGTGTGTGCGCGTCTGCTTAGCACAAAGGTGAAACTTTGGATGATGTTGTTGTTTTTGTTGCTTTTGCTGTTGCTGACTGGCTGTTGATATAATCATGAGAATACGAATTTGGTTTAAAAAGCGAACGACAAATTAACGACGAATGGCTGAGCAAACGGTAAACGATAAAACGGCAAAACGAAAAGTGCACAGAGAAATGTGTATAAAAATACTTTTAGTAATAAATTAAATGATTTGCACACTAACCCCAAACACACACACACGCACACACACATTACACGCGCGCAAAACTAACGAAGCGGAGCAGCAGTGACAGCATTAAACACACACACACACAGAGCAGCATACGCACACACCCAAAAGGACATGGACATAAATACATAAATAGTAGTAGATTTCCTTTGCTTGATTTCTGCCTATTTTCGTGCACAGTGGGCGCCACTGCCTGCGTATGTGTGTGTGTGTCTGAATATATGTGCATGGAAGCAGAGGACGTGTATTAATGCCGCCTCTGCCGCAGCCGCTGCCTCTGCCCGTCGTAGCTTAGCGCGCAAAAACCGACAGATACACGAACATTTAACACCCAAAAAAATGCGTGGCGCATGTTTCAAAAAATAGGGAGCCAAAGCAGCAGCAGCAGTAGCAGCAAGCAGCAGCTAAAAGGTAGTAGACAGCTGCTTACTCCCAGAAACAATTTTGCCAATTTATTAATTTACTGAAATTTTTGGTTTTGAATTTCGGCACTGGGTTCACTTTTTTCACTTGCATGTATTTGTGTAAGTGTATATGAATTTTTTTTGGTTGATGTTTTACCGCACTTTAATTTCCTGCCGCGCTTCTGTGTAACGCACACGCTGATATCCTGTTCTCAACTGAGGAAAGCCTTTTTTATGTCAAGTGAGCAGGATAACGACGACAAACACGACGTCGACGAAGACGCAAAAAGCTTTCACGTCGCGCATCCAACATTAAGGGAGTCACAATTTGCGTGCAGCCAACTTAGCATACATTTTACGCAACTGTTGCACAACGGTGGTGTGTTTATGCTTAGCGCGCAATTTGAAAGGGACTTCAAACAAACAAATTTTATTTATCAACTTTTCACGACCGAACTTCGAATTGAAAAGAGCCGAGTTTGTTTTTTATGATTTGCTTAAAATGTAATTTTTTAAACATATATATGGGCATAATAGGCATACTCAAATACACAAATATATGTGTAAGCATGTATTAAACATATAACGTAAGTCATTAATTGCTATAACTATACAAAGGCGGGCTCTTTTCTGCTTTAGTAAAGTAAACATCGTATTCTTTTTCGATCCATTTGATAAGCTTGTCCACATACTTAATGACCGTTGCCTTGTCCACAATCGTCTCGAATACCGCATATAACTCGTACGTGGCGGTTACCCAGGCGAGGATTACCTCCCGATCCCTCACTTCGTAGATTAATTTCAAGCGCCGCGACTGATTGTGGATACGATGCAGTAAACTGCAATAGATCGCCTCCAATCGTTCGAATTCCGACAAGGACTTGTACGGATGCCGAAGCTTTGGGAAGAGCAGCTGGGCCGTTGCCTTTGGCTTGTAGAGAAAGTGTCGCAATTCCGGCATGCTGAGCATCTGTTGATACAGTTTGGCATTGTGAGGCTCCTGCAGCTCCTCATTGATCGCCTGCAGGCACTGATTGCGTTCCAGTTTCTCTGTGATGCGCATCTTCACCGACTGCAATGTGTCCGATGCTTTCGAATCGACGGAAATGAGCAGCAAACAGGCCGGACAATCGTTGGTTAAATACGAAATGTGAGCATGACACCAGACATTTATATTGAAATTGGGCAAGCAAATTGGGAGCCAGTGCGGCGAATTCTTGAACGATTCCGTGCACTCGATCAGATTGAATATCAAACGCAAATCGGACGGATGTATCGAATACTCCTTCATGCGCACCAGCGCGATCAGTTTGTTGTCGGCTATCAGCACTGCAAACAACAACTGATCCACCTTTGAGCAATTGCTCTGAATCGTGCTTACAATATTCGATCTGACAGCCGCTGGCAATGGAAAGACGCGTATCGTGTTGGTCAGAAAGGTGAAAATATTGCTGGAAACTGCAAAGAAACAAAAAACAATAAAATTAGTTGTGATTGTGATTGTGAAAACTGCTACAGTGATCGCTCGATTGTAATTGTATTTTTTGAATAGTAGTAGAATTTAAATGGTAGTTTTGAATAAGTTATCCTCATCAACAATCATTTTTGGCAAGCAGTTCTCATTTGCTAGCGATCACTGTACCCTGCTTAAAGAGTATAATTATTACAAAACGTTAAAACAATTTATATGATGGTTTTAAAAATGTTATCAACAAAAATGAAAAAAAAATATCGCATTTGCGAGCGTTTACTGTATACACTTATATGTACTCTTTTACCCCTTGCATTGCTGCTGTCATTGGCAAGCAGATTAAAGATAAGACGCTCGCTGCCGGCAAGCAAACGCCTCAAGTCGTAATTTTTGCGCCGCTCGAAAGTCTTCGACAATTTCGAATGAGTCAACAAGGAAAGTATTTGATAGTAGACATCGCTAGAAAATATGGAAATATGATTAGCTTTGTGCAGTTATTATCAAGGACAATAAATCAACCCACCTAAGTTGCAGCTGGAGCTGTCGAATGCTCATGTTAGTGCGCGAGGCGGCGACCAAAATTAGCGAACTGCGATGCATAAAAGCGAACTTGATGTCGCCCGCATGGATGGATATGATGCCATCCTGGTTGCACTGCACAATGCTAACCAGCACCTGAATGACACCAAATAACGCCGCCAGTTTATCCTCATTGCCATGCAGGGAATAAATTGGTTTGCCCGCCTCGCTCAGTATGAATATATGCTTCTTTTGGCCGCGCCAAATGCTGTCGTGCAGATAGTCATCCAGATCCTCTTCGACGGCATTTGTGCTGACGCTATCCTCGGTTTTGGCACTTGTCGATGTGCTCAGTGCCAGCGACTCAATGGATGTGGTAAAATCTTTGTTCAATTGTCCCGCAACTGCGTCCGAAATAATATTGTGGCCCTGATGAAGTTGTTGCTCCGCATCCGCCTCCTGATAGAGATCGCCAGTTTCGTGCTCGGAATCACCTTCGGCATCCATGTATTCACAAGTGGAGTTCGTGTCCGATGTGGGGGCATTTGTAGTGGGCGTTTGTTCAATTTCCATAATGATGTTTGCTAATTTTGTTTGCAAAATAAAACATCATTATTGCACAGCAATCGATAAATTGTTGTCATCGATTTATATGCCCACTGTTAGTTTTTTGCTGTTGGTATTTTCAATTTCACGCAGTGCGGTCACACTAGCATGCATGTTATGAAAACAACGCAAAAATGTTGAGAAAAACGTTTAATAACTGTAAGTAAATGAATTAAATATGAATTATAAAAACTGATATATGCATTATGTGCATTTAACACTTCCAGTGCCACGCTTTGGTCAGCTGTTCGCACGCCTACAAAGCACGCAGAGTGCAACGACAGCCGTCGAGGAGCCGGAAGATATTGATGCAATTGAAGAACGGATTCTGAAACATCCGGATTACTTCCAGGTGAACAACTTGTTCACTGTGCGCGATCTGTTCAATGCCCGCGTGCACTATGGGCACAAGGAGGGCTCCCTCGACGACCGCATGCGACCGTATCTTTATGGCAATCGCTTGGGCCACCTGATCTTCGATCTGGACAGGACAGCTGCCCATTTGCGAGAGGCACTCAATTTTACGGCACACATTGCATTCCGTGATGGCATCATATTGTTCTTCAATCGGAATGCACTCAACGCACTGCTCGTCGAGCAGAAGGCCATGGAGGCGGGCGAATATTCGCACACACGCTTCTGGCGCGGCGGCATCTTTACCAATGCGAATGTTCAGTTCGATGCCGTCACCCGGCTGCCCGATCTGTGTATCTTCCTCAACACACAGAACAATGTGATGGCTCAGCACACGGCTGTACGCGATGCAGCCAAAATGGCCATACCTACAATTGGCGTTGTGGACAGCAATTGTAATCCCAATTTGATTACATATCCGGTGCCCGGCAACGATGATTCCCCCGCCGCAGTTGAACTCTACTGCAACCTGTTCAAGGAGGCCATTTGGCGTGGCAAACGCAAGCGACGAGAAGTGCTCGGCTTGCCACCTCTAAATGAGGCCCAATTTAAAGCCATTCGCAGTCGCTCCAACTCCAACAAAGTCAACTAAAACTAAGCCATTTTAATGTTGAATATATAAAACCACAATACTTTATTGAACTGCTTGAAAAAAAACAAGAAATTTGCATAGCTTTGGCAATTATACAATATACAGTTTATCTTAATTAAATTTGTACTTGATGCGTAACTATAAAAACAATTAGAAACTGTGAATGTTTTTTCAGGAATCATAGGTAAAAAGAATATTCAAGGAATATAACATGATGAGCTAAGTGAAGATATTCGAAAAACCAAGCATGTGTTTTATTTCCAAGATAATAATTTGCATAAGGACGAGGGGTTTTTCTTCTTTTTTTTAACCAAAATTTAATAGTTACGGATATTTATTGTACCAGCTGTGAAACATATGAGACTCCAATAATTAATAGCTTCAAACCTAACAGAAAACTTATGATCAGGTTTATATTGATTGAACACGGCTCTTATTGTTGATTATCATAATAAATAGCCTCAGTAACATTGCAAAAGAATCAAAAAGAAACAGAAATAGCATAAAACACATTTAAGCAGGCCAATCATAAAATTTTACAGCCCACTAACAGACGTAGAACTAACGCCTAACATAACATACAATTTCGATAACGATCGAACGATATCGATGAGCGATCAATACCTTTGAATAAAATCGAGGTTCAGATTGCAAATAAAGTTTTGTGAGAAGTATTCAGTTTAGCTGATGTCCGATAGGCGTAAGTTATATATATATATATTATAATGAATTCATTTTGTGTGTGTATGTATATGTATAAATAGCAGGCTCTTAGCGCGATGACAATTGCTCATCTTATAAATAACTAGGTGTAACTCTCGCTCCACGCCTTGGTTGTATTCTAGGGCGGCAGCAGAGTGCCTCCTTTCACAAAGCTGGAGTTGTAGCTGTTGTAGAATAGATTGTTGTTGTTGCTGCTGCTGGATGCCGTATCCGCTGCATAAAGTTGGTGTTGACTGCTGTTGAAGCCCTGCTGATGGCCTGGTCCAAAATAATTTGAATATTGGCCAATTGCTGCTGTTGCTGCAGGAGGTGCCGCTGCCGTTGCACCGGCTGGCAACGGTGGCATGCCACAGCCAGCCACATCGCCAGCGAGACCACCTTTGATGGCGCGACCCGTGCCAAAGATCTGTTTACGCATCGGCGCCCGTTGAAATGAATTCTGCTCGCTATTCTTGTGCCAACCGGCATTGACCATTTTCCTCACGTAAACCTGACCCGTGACCGGAATTTGACCCTCAAGTGGTTGATCGGTGGCGTTGCCAGTGCCATCGTTCTTTTGGTTAGACTGCTGCACCCAATGCTCGGCATGCTTGATCGTCAGCATAGCCTTGTGTGCCCCAATATATTCCTCGGCTTTCTGCAGCCGATCCAACTGCTTCTCGTCCAGCGAATCCCGGGGCAATTTACTCAGCCGTTGCACTGTGCGTTTCCAATTGTGAAATTCACGATTCTTGAAAGGTTTCATCGCCTGTCTGTATTCCTTCCACTGCCGCTGCCTGTCCTCCTTCGTGCCCGGCGGCGCTTCCTCCAGTGGAAGCGGCGCCTCCGGTCTTTGTATCCATTTGCCATCGATTTCTACAAAAGTGCCGCCGCCTTTTTTCTTTTTGATAAGACGATTATTTGCCGAGGAATTGTTAGTGGCGGATTTGCTGTTACTACTCACGCTAATGCTGCTGCTGTTGGCTCCCGCTGCAACTGCAGCTCCGCCAGGTG
Source organism: Drosophila trichaetosa (assembly GCA_035043205.1). NCBI lineage: Eukaryota > Metazoa > Arthropoda > Insecta > Diptera > Drosophilidae > Drosophila > Drosophila trichaetosa. Next base: position 2,716,446 of record JAWNNE010000535.1, on the reverse strand, counting down.
GTGGTGGTGGCGGCATTAAAGCCGCATCCAGTAAAGCATTGTTATCCGATTTTCCGCTGTTGTTGCTGGATTTGTATTTCTTGTTTGGCTGATTGTTTTGCTTGTTGTTGTTAATGATGTTGTTGTTGTGTCGCTGCTTCTCCTTGGGCACCAGATTCCACAGAGTCGGACACTTTGGCATGGGTGGTTGAATGGGCGGCGGTCGCAGCTGTGGCGACATCATATCCTCCCAGAACGGAGGCGGCTGCAACGGTCGATGTTTGCGTCCACCAGATGGTCCCGGACCCATGCTGCCCATTTGGCAGGGCGGCATCATCGGCGATGGGCCACAGGGACCCGGACCAGGTCCAAAATTCGCAAAACCCATGGACATCAAGGGAAAAGGCAATGGAGGTGGTCGACTCAATGGTTGAAATGAGTTATTGTTGTTGTTGTTGTTATTGTTATTATTATTGTTGATGTTGTAGTTGTGATGATTGTTATAGTTTCGATTGTTGTTGACGTGCTGCTGCTGTTTGTTGTTGTTCTCGTTTTTATACGGTTTGCGTCCGTTGCGTGTTGTTGTTGCTCCTGTTGTCGTTGAGGAGCCTTCAGGCTGCTCCTTGGCCTCTTTCGTCTTCTTCCAATCGGCGAAGGATATTTGCAGTGGTTTCGCTACGCTATCTTTATTACCAGCATTATCATTGCTTATAGCTTCCGTCGTATCGGCCTCTGTGGCTGCATTTTCAGCCATTTTTACCGATTTTAAGAAACGGAATATGTGGAAATATTCTCAGCAAAGTAGCGCTCTGAAAAATCTTTGTAGAACTTGACCGATATTTCATGTGTTACCAGGGATACATCACAACCCTGCGTTCGTTAAGAAATATCGCATGGGTGGCAACGCCACACAGTTAAACTATCGTTATGGCCTCCAGTGAAAAGTCTTAATGGATTATCATTATTATTATTTTATTGCTGCACGGCCTTTATTCTTAATTAAAAGTTACTTGATAAGTTACTTGTAATAAAAAAAATTGCATTTCAAACTTTACGATATGTCGTGATTGCGTGCCCAATCGACTGTGAGCGAAATTGAGCGAAATCGATAGTACCGATAACTGTTTTACAGATCTAGCAGTCGCAGAGATTTTTGGTAAGCTTTAATAGAGCTACTTCGTTAAAATAAAGCAGGCAATGCTAAAAAGAAAAACGTAGTCCTGCGTTATTAACTAAACTTTGCGTGGTGTGTCGGCAACGGGTTATTAGTAAAAGTTTTATTGTGGCAGTTCAGCTGCACAGTCGCCAACAGTTACAACAGCAAGTGGAGCGCTGCCGCGCAGCCAACGCGTAGTTTCTTCCATTGCTGGCATATAATACATAATATTACTTAATTTGCAACAAAAACCAGTGACAAATTTGCCCGAAATACTAACAAGTTGCAAAAGCAAACCAAAAATTCTGTGTAAGTTCTGCTGCAGTGATTTTTTTTGGGTAATCGTCGAGGGAGAGTTTTACGCCCAAGGCGACTCAAGCAGCTCTGCCGGCGTCGCAGTCGCAGTCACAGACATATTTGTTGTTGCTATTCTCGACATATGATTCAATAAGTGATCGCTACGCCTCTGCCCCTAGCGCTGTAGCAGCGACGCGGCGTCTCTGACAGTTTTTTGTGTAATATTTTGTGAGTGTAAAAATGCTATTTAAAATCAGAATCCGACTCACACCCCCCGCACATAACGGCAATTAGACGCTGCAGCAAATGCTGCGTTTTTTCCTTGTTAATGAAACTTAAATGCCGCTCTGGCGGAAAGAAACACACACACAGACATAGCCATTGTGTCCGTTTAATAATGCAAACGGTTTTTTTTGGAGTTCATAATTATCATTCATACTTGGTTCCTAAATGATTCACGGCGGCACTAGATCTTTTTTTTAGGCAAGAAAATGTGAGCAGCACTGAAGCAACTATCATAAATCTAATTTAATCAGCTTTGGCCTACCTGCGAGGCTCTTATCAAAGTTGCAAATGATATGCACACATTTTCGTACAATTAAGTTAATTGGTGCTATACGTGTGTGTGTTCTTGGTATCAACAGCTGCGTCGCAATTTGTAGGCAAACACCGCTGCTAGCAGCAGTTACTTGCAACAGTCAATATTTACCGTAATAATACCAAGTGATAATCGATAACAAGAAAAAGAACAGCGATAGATCGATTTCTTATCGCTAATTCGTTGCATATATGCAATTAACTTTTTGTATAAATGTGTATCTACAAAAAATAGCTAAATGAAATTAATGATATGTGAATTAAAAAATTGGAACAGCAATTAGTAATGTAGGGTTTCCACTTGTTTTATACATATATTTACCTAATTTTTCTGTTGCATTTCTCTTGCAGGGGGAGGTGCGGAAACGCTTCTACGACTTCTTTCACATACAAATTTTCGCAACATTCAACACACAATCACACACTCACACTCACACACATACATATACTGAAAAGCAAAACGAACGAACTTAAAACCAGAGAGAGAAAGATAACAAAACAGAAACTTTGTCATCAAATCGAAACGAGCAAACCAGAAATCCAATCGAATCAAAATCAGAATGGCGCACACACATTTGGGCAGAGCGGTGAAAAATATTGAGGCACCGCGTCCGCTCAAGCCACAATCACGTTCATCGCTGAAGAACAGCTATTTGGTTATCGAGGAGCTGATCCAGTTGATTGACAATGTGACCGTTGGTCTGCAATCGTGCAATACGACATCGGAATCGATAACATTGTTATTGCATAATTTGCGGGTGCATGGTCCGCAGCTGGAGGCGGTATCGAAGGATACGCTGGATCGTGCTTTCGTTGTGTTCCGCAATGCTTCGCAGGACGAACGTCTGAACATAACCACACGACTCAAGCTGCTCGAACTGATCGAATTGCGTGCGCACAGCTGGGAGGACAATGACACAAATGCTTACTACAAGTCCAAGCAGCAAGTGTCCAGCGTTGAGGTGGGCTAAACAGCAATATAGAAATATAAAATATAAAGATATAGATTAAATTCAATTTTTACAGCAGCTGCCCGCTGAATCATATCAACACGATGCTGCCGGCATGGTTGGCAACCAGCAAGCCTTTCTCAGCACCTCCCCCACATTTGGTGTCAGCGTCGGCGTGGGTGCTCTTGTTGGCGGCTCTGCAGCCGCAACGGCAGCTGCCTTCAATGCGGCCACTGTTGCCGCTGCCGCACAAGCGGCGGCCATTGCAGCGGTCGGCTCACCCAATCAACAGCATATGCTGTTGCCACCCGGTGAGGTCATCCGCAACTCCGGCAAATTTCCCAAACCCACAAAAATTCCGGGCAAAACCTACTGCAAAGATGAGGTCGTCATACGCAACGCCGACTCCGGCAAGGGTAAGTATTTGTTAACTGTTACTCCTTATATAGACACACGAGACTCTATTCTTCTGTTTTATATCTGCTGCCTGGCTGCCAATATTAGTTATGGGCATTAAGGGCCGACGCGTGCACATGATCGAGGAACTTAGCGAAACAATAATATCCTTTCAAAGAGGTAAAACCGACAGTAAACAACATTTTTGCACAAATTGCACCTCAGCGACTCATTTTTTATACACTGTCTTGTCTGAAATTGGCTTGCTTTCATAACTCCCCCACAATTAACATTAATTCTCGCACGTCAAACATTAATTTATAATATTTTTTCCGTAATGGTTTAATTCACTTATTGGATCCAAGGCTCGTTTTTTATTACCATTCATATGTATATATGCATTTCTTATTGTTCATAATAAATAGCTGTTTTTTTAAGATTTTCGATTTGTATTAATATATATTTTGTCGTTTAGTCAATCCTGGCGCCAAAGAACGTCTGGTGCAAATTACTGGACCAGATGAGAATAAAATTAAGTAAGTCAATTAATGAAATTTCATTTTGAATATCTTCCACATTATTTGTTGTTAACTATGTAATAATGTATTGTAATTTCTGTAGTTATGCCAAGCAATTGATGGGCGACACCATACGTCGCAACGCCTCACCGGTGCGCCTGGAGCCGGCACCATCCGCTGGCGGAGCTGGTGGCTCCTGTTCATCGCTCAACTCATCCAACTCGGACGATGCCGTGCAGCCGCGCACTCCAGGTGCCGGCGGCGTCAACAGCAGTTTGGCCAATCGCTTGAGCTTCAATTCGGCACAGAATTTCATGACTGCCACAGCAGCAGCAGCGGCGGCACAGCAAATGTCGCAGCAGCAACAGCACCACCATCACCATCAACAACAACATCAGCATCATCAGCAGCACCATCAGCAGCAGGCTGCTTCGGCGGCAACAGCTGCTGCCGGTAAAGTTATGAGACCGAATCAACAGCTGCTTATGCATTCATATTCCACAAATGATGCTTCCGTAGGTGAATACAAATTCACGGTCAATGTGGGCCAGCATCTCATCAAGATCACCGGCGGCTGCTGTGAGCTTGTCCGCGTAAGTGAAACGTATAAATTAAATAACTCATCCAGCTCACCTGACTAATCCAAATTCATCTTCTTGCTGCAGGTGGCCAAACTTGTGTTGGACGACTACTTCAGCAGCTCCGAATTCTTGGCATCCATTGAAGCGGGCGCCGCCTTTGATGGCACTTCGCTGGTCAGTCCGGTGACAACGCCTTCCACACCGCTGCCCGGCTCGGGGCCACCACAGTTTATGATGGGCAACGCTTTGCCGTTGGCCGACAGCGGCATCAATCTCAACTATGTCGCTGGGCAGGGCAACAACAATGGCGATGGCGATGATGAAGTGTTTGTCGAGTCCAATGGGAGCAGCAATCAAAATGGCCTGGCACGCTCGCGACGCAGTCACTTTTCACGCAAGGAGTCCACACCGGAAGCGAAGGCGCTGCGCGAAAAGCTCGAAGAAGAGCGCGACGCCAATCTGCTAAAGACGAATACCTGTAAAAATTCAATCGTATGCCAAATTATTAAGGATACATCTAATTTAGTGCCTTGTTTGTTTTCCATTCACAGCACGCGTCTCCTATGATATTGAACATTTGATGTATTATTCGAAGAGTCCGCATGCCTGGGCGCTACCCACCGGGTGGGCGAAAATGATGGAAACGGCGCCATCGATTCTGCGCAACAAGGTAATTCAACCCGCTGACCAGCACATTATTGCTACTTCAACAAGTTCGCCCAGTGCTGATATCACCCACCTTGCACATAGCTCGTCATTAACAACAATAATATCCACAAAAACAACAACAACCGCGGAAATGCCAGCTTCCATTAATCAAGATTGTGAACCCAGCAATAATCGAAACGCTAGCAATCAAATTCTAATAACTAACAACATCAAACAAGCACCGCAATTAAAGGCCATAAGTATAACGCTCGATAGTTTAAGTGCACGAAAGCTAATCTCATGTGATCGTGGTGACAACGCTCAAATCATTAATCGCAAGCCATCCTCAGAATCTGATCGCAAGTTATATAACAAACAATTGCAAATTATAACCAATACAATGGGTGCATCTGCATCGGGCAAATGTCGCACTCAAACAAAAGCCGTTTTCCAGCGCTATAGCGAGATCGATGAGCTCTCTCTAGCCATGTGTGATACATGCTCCAATGAGGAGCTCAACAATAACAATCGTGGATTTATCTAAATTTCATTCATATGCATATTTTATTCATCTCGTTTACGTAAAGCATACGTAAAGGAATTTTCTTATATATACCATCTTGTTTTATCAAATCATACGCTTAATTAATTCGAATAAGCAATTTTTGCATTTGACATCAATCATAAAAATATTAATCCCAGTATTATTAAATATAAAACAAAACGCAAAACTTTCTTGATCTTGATATTAATGTTAAATTTAATATATACAAAAAAAAAATTGAAAAGCAAATGAAAATTAATTTGTAATTTCACAAAAAATAAAGAAGGAATCTGTATTTTGGCTGTGAAGCAGATTTAGTGTTCGCTTTAGTATTTAGTATCCATATTAACACACACACATAACCACACCCACACACACACTTACCTACACACCTCTTATATATTTGTTCTAACAAACAAAACAAAACACACACACACACAAACTAATTAATGTTTAACAAAGACTAATTAACAATTGCAATTGCAACATTTTTTTAGTCTTAAGTAAGATGTAAGCGTTTTTTCAAGCATAACCCATTTAAAAATTTATATATACATTATACACATGCATATGTAAAATAAAAAAAAAACTGACTTGCAAAGTCGAGATGCTTGGCTTTTAACTATTTGTACATTTTGAACATAATACACCCCATAACACACACACACACACACACAACCACACACATTATTTTGCTTAGTTTTGTATATACACACAAGGTAAACAAAAGGTGTGGCTTATTATTTTTATATTTTTTTAATTGATATACATTACTCTACTTTGCACAGGATCTACATGATGAGAGCCAGCGTTTTGATGGTGAGATATATCTCGCCAGCATTCAGAGTGCCACCAAACGAAATATTGATGCCGCCGACGACACTGAAAATGTGGATGAATAACACAAACTGAAAAGGAAATCAAGAAACACGCGAGCGCATTACATTAACATATAATTGAACGATTTACAGATATTGATTTGTTTTTGTGAACAGGAAAGAACAAACAACAGATCTGGCAATAGCTATTGTTAATGTGTGTGCCTCAGATATATAACTCAATTGGGGTCTTATCAATTCCCCAAATCTATCAAACTACACACACACACGAACTATCTTTCTGTTTTTTGTACTATGCTTTTAGCTTTAGCGTGTCGCGTACATTTCTTAATATATTATAAACGACCAAATGAAATCAAATGGAATAAATTCTAAAACCCTTAGTTAGGAGCTATACAAAAACAAAGTACGACGATTTATATATGAAAAAGAAACCAAGAATCAAACTATCTTTCAATATAACGATGCTTTTAGTTAAACTTAAAAAAACGATGAATATATATTTACTAATATAATATGCTTACTATGATAATAACAAAATGCAGCTAATTGATGGAACGCTCGTTGAAAACGGCATTACTCACAATCCGAAGAAAAGCGGTTCGAAAATTAACAACAACAAATGAACGTAAATGCATTTTTATTCAAATAGTAAAACAACAAAAAAAATTAACGAAATTTTCTCATATGTATTTAATTTCAATCATCCTACTTTTCAATGTACTTGTTTTTCAATTCTCAAAAAACGAAAAAAAAAAATATCGATTATATTGTTTTCATAATTCATTTTGTTTTTTATTTTGTGCAATGATTGTATTTTAATTTTCTCTAGTCCAATGCGTTATGGAAACTTTTGTGTCTATTTAGTTTCCATATTTAACACGCCAACACCTTTTTGGAATTTCTGTTTATGTTTTAGCTAATTTATTTAATTTATTATAAATTATATACTTTCGACAAATTGAAATCGTTCACATATGCAATTACACAAACTGAATAAATATCAATACACCATATTTTATTTATTTTGCTCAGTCAAAAAGAAAACCTCGATTTTCGCTAGGATATGTGTAATTTTTATTTAAACATTTATCTTTGGCAACGGGCACATAACACACTTATACACAAACATCATCAAAATGTAAATACATTATAACAATAGTTTAATTTTTGGAATGTTAGCGTCAAATGTTCACTTATAAATCAAACAAAAAGTCGTGCGAATATTTCGAATGTGTGCGAAGAGAAACAAAAACTTTTTGCTACACATAGATGGTAAACAACATCACATTGGTTATCGTACATAGTATATATGTATCTATATATATATATAATTTGTATATTTTGTATATTCTTTATTTGCCCAATAGAGGCCGTAGAACCATGGTGCAGCGATGCGTTGAGCTTTATTCGTTAGCATTTTGGAAAGAAGAATGTAGAGATTAGTTAGGTGATCGAACTAACCGGCGAAAATATAGTTTTAGATACACACACAATATCAATACACCAAGTACACACAACATCAATATAGCTTGCTCACGAACTAGACTCAATATTCACGTACATTGACGTATGATATGTGGCACGCTCAGCCGGCGACATATTCAGATTGCCCTGATGTTTCCGATCATACGCCCAGATAGCGCATGTTGCCAACAGTGAAACTGTGTGAACGAAAAGGTTATTGATTAGAGCAGGTGATTAACTAAGTAAGTGCATTCATTACTTACTAATTAGGAAGAGCATAAAGAAGAGCTGCAGCCAGAAGTGACTGCCGCCACTGTAATCCACAATGAGGCCAGCAAGAAGGGTGACTACAGCTAGGCCCAAATTTTGAACCGATTGGCAGCTGTGGTTAAAATATATAGTAGTAAAATATATAGTTACATAGTTTACATATATATATATATATATAGTTGATTTCACTTACAAGCCATATGCCGTGCCCAGTTGATATTCGGGCACAATGAGCGCCACCAAGGGCCACAAACTGGCAGCCAGCATCGAATAGGACAAGCCCATAATTGTCATGGCAATATACGGATTCAAATGGCTGAAAGTGAGCAATATGTGCGCCACGAGCGTTGCAATTGTGGCCAGAAATACCCAAGTGACATTGCGTCCCACACGATCGATGATAAAACCAAATAGCGGCGATGCAATCGCTGAGATAAAATACACAATCGAATTGACATTGTTGGCCTGTTCGGCAGTCAGCTGGAAATTGGTTTTGAAGAATTTCTGCCCGAGGGCCACAAATGGAAAGATGGCCACATAGTAGGCGACACAAACGACCGATACCATCCAGAAGTCCAGTTTGAATGACATTACATCGCTGAGCTTGGTAATCTCTCCGCCAGGATTATTATTACGCTTTAATATGCGTTCGGCGCGTTTGTCCATCCAGCCTAAATCAATAATATATATCAATAATTGATTTATTTAACACTAATTAAAAATATAAATAAAGACTAACTGCATACCCAGTATAAGTGTGCATAGCAATGACATGACGCAGGTGGCCGCGGCCAGAAACAAAGTGATGCCCAGGCCCGTATAACCGGCATAGAACTTGGACACATAATCGTAGAGCGGTTGCATTATCCAAAAGTTGACAGTGCTACCGAAACGTGCCACAGACAGCTGCAGGCCAAAGACCATGTTCAGCTCCCTGCCCTTGAACCAGAGCACCGCATAGCTGTTCTGGGCAACGGCCAAAGACTCGGCGCCAATGCCAAATATAAAACGACCGACAATCATTAGCCAAAACTGACCCATCAGGCTGCCAGTGGCGAATATCAATTGACCCAGCAGCACGATGACCATATAGATAATGGTGCCCAATCGTATGCCAAAGACGCGATCGATGAGAAAGCCACCAACAAAGCAGAGCACAATATTTGGCCACGAGTAGATGGAATAGATGAATGAATATTCAGTCGCATTCAAATGCAGCTCCTTCTGAAAGACATCCTGCAGTGCGCCGGGATTATCATAGCAAAAATAGGAACCTGTGAATAAAATACAATAAATAAAAAAAATACAATATAAATATATATATTAATTTTAATAATGTACAAAAAAATCAAAAATATAGCAACCATTAAAAATGCAAGACAATATTTCAGCTTGAAGTCTCCAATGTCAACTCACCAAAGCCCAGCAGGCACATAAAAACCAAGGCCAAAAATCGGTGGGGCGCACTGCTGGGATCACAACAGCCCGGCTTGTCCTGCGGCACAGCCAGTTGTTCGGTATCCCTTGTGCTACGCCTACGCACAACTGGCTTCACCTCATCATCCCCACTACTGCTGGAGGCACACTCCACAATTGGCAGGCGTTCCTCCCTCGACATGCTTTTTTTTTTGTTACTTTTGCAAATGCCAAAGAATGCTGTTCTCTCTGAAGATTATTGGATTTTATTTATTTGAGATCTAGCTATGGCCAAAAGAGCAAGGCGTGGGGCGGGATGAGGGCGGTGAGGGCAGCTGCCCTCTATTAGTGCTTTTTATTGCAGGCCCACATCATGCTAATGTATTTGATGGATGTCGTTGCTTGTTGTTTTATTATTGATTATTTCAGTGCACTATCAGTTTTGGTGGGGGTTGATTTGGGGTTTGCCTCGTCGCAGGTTTGAGTTATTAATCTGCAATGAAAAGTGCTCTTATAGAAATTTTCTCATTGTGTGTGTGTGTATGAGAGTGTGGGTTGGTATGTGCGTTAGTCAAACAAAAAGAATCTTGTCAGCATTTTTGCTAAACACTTAAGCGCATGCATTGTGCGCTGCTTAAGCGAGGCATTAATTGATTGGCACCTGATTTAAAATTTCAATAAGCTTCGAGTTATTTGCGTATTGGCAAGCCTTAAAATATATATATATCCACACACATTTGGTTTAGTTTACATTGGCATTTAGGATACATAAAGCCTTTTATCAACGGACGTCACACACAATACTAAAATAATATATCAGCGCATGATTTGCGTTTGTTTTGAATTTAAATCAGGCGCGCGAGTCATGATTTGAAAAGTGCCACTGATAGCCGCAAAATAAATATACATATTGTATCATTGCTTTTATTGTGACAATTTCAAAACAGACAGAATCGATTCCCACCCACACACTGGAAAAATGTTCAACAAGTAAGCACTGTTTTTCCTCTAGCAAAAAACAACATCTGCCAAATTTTAGCTGTTGCGGCCTCCTACCTGTTTTCCGCGAGCGGAGAAACTTAACTAACGTTCAATTCTTATTTTTCGTTTGGGCTACGCTATGTGAACCAGTTCGTTCACTACAATCACTCACTGTGATTATCGATAGACAATGCTCGATTTGTTGTCAATCGGTCCCTGCAAGTGCACGATTGTTTTGTATTGCCATTGGGTAAACAACTTGATCACAAATTACATACATAAATATGTATATGGCGTAAGGTTCAAAATTGATGAATCATAAAACAGATTAAACATTGGCTGTCACGCAATAGGATGGATTAAAAGTGCAACAAAAAACTATATTTCTGAACATATGTACTATACCTGCTAATGACATCGCTTTCATCGTATAAACTGAGATTTTGAGTTACTATGAAATAATGTCATCGCAACAGCGCAAATTTATACGGAAACAAAACGTTTCAAACAGCACTGTAAAACTGTAAATACAAATGCATCTATTTTTGTAATGCTCACAAAAGTCGTAATAATTGCAATTAGTGTTGGCTAGAAACAAGATTATACACACAGCAGATGGCAGCGATAAAGGTGCGTAACTATGCATATATAAATATATTGCATATCAAACTAAAATTGTAAATTTACATATGTTCGAATTTGTACGCGTATGTGTGTGTGTGCTTTTTTTTGTAGAACATTGCGCTGGGCATTATGTATGGGCTGTGGGACAGCATACGCGGCATGACGCTGGTGCTGTACATAGACAACGAGGTTGCCAGACAGAATGCGGAGCTGGAAACAATGCGCCAACTGCGACGCATGGACAGGGATCACTTCAAGCAATCACAGCAGACACGTTCAACATCGCCAGTGCCCAGTTCCGCGGCGGCAATGATGCGAGAGGAATATGCCAATCGGGCGGAGCACAATTCCGATGAGCGAACGCTCGAGAAGATTTTGCAGAAGAAGCCAAAGGAGAAGCCGCAGCCGCAGGCGTAAGTATTCCATATAAAAGAAGGGGCACTTCACCAATCGATAATGAATGTTGAATATGCTCGATAAGTGATTTTCGATAATCTGTTGTCGTTTTTTAAATGTTCAATTGTGGCTGATTTCACTTAAGTATAAAAAATGAAAAACCTTACCTTTAACATTTATTTTTCTTGATTATTGAGTGCCCCTAACAATAGCGCATTACTAATTAAATTTTATTTTTATTTTTATTACGCATTTGCAGCGAGAAGAAAATCGCAAAGAAATTATTTAAATGCTGCCTGCTAAATGGCGGCTTCACCTGGCTGAGCATTGTGCTCTTCGAGAATGTGCTGCTACCGACGCTTAAATTCTCGCTGACCATCTTCTATGGCGCTCAGTCGGATACTTTGCCCTTTGTGTGGAGCTGGCTGCATCCGATATTGTCTCTGATCTTTGGCATGATGTGGGTGCTGCCCATCTTCATGCTCTCCAAGGTGGTCAGCTCGCTGTGGTTCGCGGATATTGCCAATGCAGCGTATCGTGTGCGTAAGGGACGACCACAGTTGATACCTGGGATCAGTAAACTGGTTGCCGATTTCCTGTTTAGCATGGTGGTACAAATGCTGTTCCTGGTGCAGAGCATGCTGGTGAATCTGGTGCCGATGAAATATGTGGGTTCCTCGCTGTGCTTTATACACTTGTGCCTGCTATATTCTCTGTACTCATTCGAGTACAAATGGTTCAACATGGGCTGGGAGCTGCATCGTCGCCTCACCTACATTGAGAAGAATTGGCCATATTTCTTTGGCTTCGGCATACCGTTGACAGTGCTGACAAATATGTCCAGCTCACTGATTGTGAGCAGCTGCATCTTTTCCATATTCTTTCCGCTCTTCATACTCAGCGGCAATGAGGCCAAGCCGATTGTGGACACCACGTAAGTACTTAAACGGAAGTAAAGATATTTTGCTTAAAGTTGCCTCACTTTTGTTGTAGCCAATTTTCGCTGCGTCTCTTCTCGCCGGTGGTATTCATATCGAACATGTGCTTTGGCGGCAATCCATGGAGCAAAACGAATCGGCTGCTGGCCCAGCAACGTAAGCAGATGGAGCTGCAGCGCCAGCAGCAGCGCGAGGAGCTGTTGCTCAAGAAGCAGCAGCATATGCGGCAACAGCAGCGCCAACACGAAATGATGGCTCGCCGGGAGCAGTCGCATTCGCGTTCCCGGACGCCACAGCCCGGCCAGCAGTCGGGACAGCATTATCGCTACGCTCAGCCGCCTGCTTTTGATGCGGCCCGTGTGCGTGATTCGTCGGCGTCATCGACGCACAGTTCGAATGCAGCGACGCCCACGAGCTTTAGGCCACCGCCCTTCTTTGGCGGATCGGGCATGCATAGTAATGTACCGCTGGTGCCCACACCTGTGCCCGGGGCGCCACGCACACCCATCATTGTGCACGAGGAGTCGGGCCCAGATGACTGGAATTTGTGAGATTTTATATGCATATACACACACATAGCATAGGCCTCTATTATCTATGTATATATATATATGTTTACATATATGTATATGTATATTTATATATTTACTGCAACCCATGTGGTGCGATCGAGAACTGTGTATGTTAAAGCTTACTTTAGACCTAAACTTACGCATAATGACAATGCACGCTAGTCGCCAGTAACTAGTAGCTACTTATCTAATGTTTGTATTTAAGATTACGCCCACTAGCTGAATAATTGATTAATATCGTCTGATTTGTGCGGCGGGGGGATTCTTATTTTTAAGTGCGCCATTGACAATTATTAATTACGCTGGGCATCAAAAAAGTTTCATATATAGAAATAAAATGTAATAAAATTTTTTGTATTTTCGTCACGTGAATCGATTTTTCTATTTATGCACTCGGCATTGGTTCATTATATTGTGTAAATATGTATATAAAATGCTAATTGAAAAAAAAAACCAGAAATATGTTTCATAAAAAAAGTCGTTTCTGGTTTTTATATTCATAAGCCAATTTTCCACGGCCATAACTTGGTTCAAGATCAACAAATTTTGAAAAACAATGTATTTTTGATCGTGAGTTGGCATATAGATCAAGTAAAATTAATTGGCATTCATTCCCGAATATGGAATCAGGATAAATACCAAAGTCAAGGACACGTATATGGTGTTCATGTGAAATCATGTGGAATCATTGACCCATATCCCCTATTTTTATGGGGCGGAGTGTTGCCAATTAGCGCTTATGCATTGGGCACGAACCATATATTAGATTGTATGGTCAACCAATTGATTATCACCAAGGATACACATATGTCCACACATTGGCTCGTTGACAGACAGCTCTGCGATGTCTTCCAAATCGGGTTTTCAGTTGTCCTTTGTGGTTCGTGGCGTGTGGTCAATGTGCGCTCCTGGCGATAATGTTGAAGACATTCAAATATTTATGGTTGCTGTGGACTTGGCTGCAAATTGCAAGCCATTTGGAAATCGCCAACGCTCAGACAAGTCAAAATATCAATGTGTGTAAGTGCCAAATCGATAGATAGATGCGAAAGCAATTCCAATTGATAGGACCTGATGGGCTTGTGCAAACTCATTAAGCATAAAGTGGTTTGGTGGTTCAGTGGTTCAATGGTTGAGTGCCTTTTGGGTTGACAGTGCAAACAATGCATGTACTGTGTGTATGTGTATGTATGTATGTGTGATAGTAATGTCGTGTCCTTAACAGTTTTTATAAATGAGGTGGATAATGAGCCAGCCACGAAGGCCATTGAGGTGGTTCTCACCTATCTGAAGAAGAATCCCAGCTATGGTTTATCGGTGCAAATTGAATCGATTGAGGCGAATAAAACGGATGCCAAAATATTGCTGGAAGCAAGTAAGTTTTTTTTTTCGAAAATAATGTATATAAGCTAAACAAAAATTTGAATTATCCAAATTCCATAACTAATATAAACTGATTGACTTTCTTCCCAGTTTGCAACAAGTATGTGGATAGCATTGATAAAAAACAAACGCCACATTTAATACTGGACACTACAAAATCTGGCATTTCCTCGGAAACGGTCAAGAGCTTTACCCAGGCACTGGGATTGCCCACAATTAGCGCCTCCTATGGCCAGGAGGGCGATTTAAGGCAGTGGCGCGATCTGGATGAGTCCAAGCAAAAGTACCTGCTGCAAGTAATGCCGCCAGCCGACATAATACCCGAGGCAGTTAGGAGCATTGTCAAGCGGCTGAACATTACTAATGGTAAAAAATCGACCTGCATTTTAGAAGTTCGCCATTCATCACTTTTGGCGTGGCGAGTAATTCAACAGAAAGAATTTTTCGAAAAACCAGAATTTGTCTTTTCTTAATTGCAGAGCACACTTTTTTTAATTTAGAAAAAATATATTTAATTTGCACGGTGCCTTTCAGGGTTTTTTTTTCCTTGCATCATTAATAAACACTAATATTTTAAGATTTTATAAACACAACAATTTTAGATAGTTGAATAGTTTAAATTCATTTAAAATTTCAGTAAATTTCATTACATGTTTCTAAGTTTTAGATTAGATTAGATTTTTTCTAAAGAGGTTGGGTTGCATTTTTATTTTTAGAAATGTATAATATTATAATATAATTTTGGGGATTGTCGATTTAGGGCAAGCATTTCTAATTAAAACAAAATAGTTTTCTTATAATGACGGATTTCTTGTAAAAAGTAGAAAAGGTCTCCAGTTTTTAAAGCGATTTAATTTTAGGGCGATCTTTCTTGAGTGTACATATGCAATTCACAATCCAATCCACTGTTAATCGTCTTCCATACTTTAGCTGCCATTCTTTATGATGACACTTTTGTCATGGATCACAAATACAAGTCCCTGCTGCAGAACATTCAGACACGGCATGTAATTACGGCCATTGCCAAGGATGGCAAACGGGAGCGCGAGGAGCAAATTGAGAAGCTGCGCAATCTGGATATTAATAACTTTTTCATTCTGGGCAATTTGCAATCCATACGCATGGTCCTCGAGTCCGTGAAACCGGCCTACTTTGAGCGCAATTTCGCCTGGCACGCAATCACGCAGAGCGAGGGCGAAGTCAGCACTCAGCGGGATAATGCTACGATTATGTTTATGAAACCGATGGCATTCACACAATATCGGGATAGGTTGGGCTTGCTGCGCACCACATTCAATCTGAATGAGGAACCGCAGCTGGCATCAGCCTTCTATTTTGATCTGGCACTCCGCAGCTTTTTGGCTATCAAGTGAGTTGGATTACTATTATTAAAGGTCTAAGGATTAAGTTTACTTTTTGACCTTCATTTAAAATTCGATAGTCATATTAAATTGACCGACAACAGAGCTTAACTATTTTTTTTTGGTTATTTCTGGGTTATCCCCAAGCAATACAAAAGTTTTTTTTTTGTCAATTTTGTATTACAATACCCCAAGAAATAATAATATAAAAATATAAATAAAATAATAATAAAATAATAGTATTTATTTTCTATATATATATAGTCACGAAAAGTAAATTTCTTCTCGGGTGACAAATATAATCGTTTATTTATATGTGTACATGTGTACACAATAAAAAGTGCTTGTTAAATTTGACAGCAACGTTGGAAAATAAGTCTTAACTGATGATATTTTTGTGCTCACCATATTTAATTGACTGTCTTTACGATTATGGGATAATTATACTTTATGTTTTTGGATTTTTGTCGACACATTAATTAACTCATTAATTGCGTTAGAGAAATGCTGCAGTCGGGCGCCTGGCCAAAGGACATGGAGTATCTGAAGTGTGACGACTTTCAGGGTGGCAATACACCTGAACGCAATATTGATCTGAGGCAATTTTTTACCCAGGTGTTTACAGTTTAAATGGGGGAAACCCCTCCATCACTCCATCAATTATGTGTAATTATTGTTTACAAAATGCGCTCGCACAGGTTAGCGAACCAACGTCCTATGGCACATTCGAGCTGGTCACGCAACCGCGGAAGCCATTTAATGGCTTCAGCTATATGAAATTTGAAATGGACATAAATGTGCTCCAGATTCGTGGCGGCAGTTCGGTCAACAGCAAATCGATTGGCACCTGGACAGCTGGCCTCGACTCCCCGCTCATCGTCAAGGATGAGCAGCAAATGCAGAATCTGACCGCAGATACGGTCTATCGCATATTTACTGTGGTGGTAAGTGCTATTGATTTCTCTCCTAGTCAGCTTTCTTACATGTTTCTTATTCTACAAGCTAGGTGCCACATTCTAAATTAATCTTAATGATCTTAATTACAGCAAGCACCCTTTATAATACGCGATGAGACCGCACCGAAGGGCTACAAGGGATACTGCATCGATTTGATCAATGAGATTGCGGCAATAGTGCACTTTGATTATGAGATTCAGGAGGTGGAGGATGGCAAGTTTGGGAACATGGATGAGAAGGGCGATTGGAATGGGATTGTGAAGAAATTGATTGACAAACAGGCCGATATTGGACTGGGTAGCATGTCCGTTATGGCAGAGCGGGAAATTGTGATTGATTTCACTGTGCCATATTATGATCTGGTCGGCATCACCATTATGATGCAGCGTCCCAGTTCTCCCAGTTCGCTGTTCAAGTTTCTCACCGTGCTCGAGACGAATGTCTGGCTGTGCATTCTGGCTGCCTATTTCTTCACCAGCTTTCTAATGTGGGTCTTCGATCGCTGGAGCCCCTACAGCTACCAGAACAATCGGGAGAAGTACAAGGATGACGAGGAGAAGCGCGAGTTTAATCTGAAGGAGTGCCTTTGGTTCTGCATGACTTCCTTGACGCCGCAGGGTGGTGGTGAGGCGCCCAAGAATCTATCAGGTCGTTTGGTGGCAGCCACTTGGTGGCTTTTTGGGTGGGTAACAGAAACAAATCTATTAATTATTAGTTGCAATTTTTCTTCATCTTTTAATTTTGGCCGGTAGCTTCATCATCATCGCCTCGTATACGGCTAATTTGGCTGCCTTTTTGACTGTGTCGCGTTTGGACACTCCTGTGGAGTCACTCGATGATCTGGCCAAGCAGTACAAGATTCTTTATGCTCCCCTAAATGGATCTGCGGCGATGACCTATTTTGAACGCATGGCGAATATTGAGCAAATGTTTTACGAGATCTGGAAAGATTTATCGCTGAACGATTCACTGACGCCGTTGGAGCGTTCCAAGTTGGCCGTCTGGGATTATCCAGTGAGCGATAAATATACGAAAATGTGGCAGGCTATGCAGGAGGCGGGTCTGCCCGGCTCCCTAGATGAGGCAGTGAAGCGTGTGCGAAATTCGTCCACAGCAACGGGTTTTGCATTTCTCGGAGATGCAACGGATATACGATATCTGCAGTTAACCAATTGTGATCTGCAGGTGGTTGGAGAGGAGTTCTCACGCAAACCGTATGCAATTGCCGTCCAACAGGGTTCACATCTTAAGGATCAATTCAATAATGCGTAAGATCTCATGATGATTACTAAAGATTCGAAATATTTATTTTTACCTCACAGCATTTTGACATTGCTGAACAAGCGGCAGCTGGAGAAGCTCAAGGAGAAATGGTGGAAGAATGATGCGGCGCAGGCCAACTGTGAGAAGCCGGAGGATCAGTCGGATGGCATATCCATACAAAATATTGGCGGCGTCTTTATTGTCATCTTTGTGGGTATTGGCATGGCCTGCATTACGCTCGTCTTTGAGTACTGGTGGTACAGATATCGCAAGAATCCCCGCATTATCGATGTGGCCGAGGCGAGCTCTTCGCAAGCTAATTTCAAGGATGGCGGCAAGATGACTGACGGCGTCATCTTGGGTCAGACGGGCGACAAATTTGAAAAATCAAATGCCGCGCTGCGTCCGCGCTTTAATCAATATCCGGCAACGTTCAAGCCGCGTTTTTAAAGATATAAAAAAAATATCATGCCGAGATCTATGTCTACGTCTATAGCAATTATGCAAAAATGCACTTTAAAGCAATTTTTAATAAATATGTGTGTTTCAAAATAAATTAATTTTGTGTCGACTTGCAGAGTGAACAGCATACCATTATTATTTAGCACCCGTTCATAGTGCAGCCCTGTAGTTGCGTTGCAGCCCTGACTCGATAGATGTTTATCGATAAACTTATACTCCATACACATCACTCACACTCAAAAAGTTGGAGAAAAGTGTGAAAATTTTTCAAATCTTTCAATAAACAAGAGTAGTTCTGAACTAAAAGAAGTAAATAATTGTTACCCGCGTGTGTTCACAAATAGCTTGCATGCGGCGCTTGAAGAAACTGTCCAAAAGTCACAGTGTGACGGGGACGCTAGAAATTGATGGAGCACCGACGTCTGCCGAGACATCGGCAACAACACCAACAACTTTGGGAGGAGATGCCGCAGCGACAACGACGGCTGCGAATGGTGGAACGGGAGGAGGGGGTGGAGAGACTTTATTCAACGTTGATATATTCAAGCATTTCGATAAATCGGGCAGAAGTGAATTGTGTGTACATTATTATTATGGTATTTAGTGGGTATTCATTTTGAGCATTTCTCACCCAGCATAAAATACCTGAAGCAACAGCTGCAGGAGAGCCCGGAGAGTCCCGTCTTTGATAAGCATGGCGCATTTAAACAAGGCATCTCAAATGCCGTCTACGAGCTGCTGTGGCAAGCACTTCGCTTCAAGCTCAAAAAGGATATTGTGCTGCACGTGCTCACCGATGTGGTCGTAAGTCTTCGCCAAAAACAAACAAGCCACGTAGCTATATATAAGCTAATTTTGTTTATTTTTTGTTTAAGGCGCTGCACAAAGAATTTCCTAGTCTCATACTAGATGTGGTGAATATATTGGACAGCGAGACATCGCTAATGACCGAGGGACTGCAAGAAGAGCGACATGGATTTGTACAAATTGTCAAGGATCTCGACAAGGTGCTGCCAGAGGCATTACTTAAGGAGCGACTGGAAATTGATACGCTCCAAGAAGTGGGCATTGTGAAGAACAAAAGTTTCTACACCAAATTCATCAAAGTGAAAACAAAGCTATAGTAAGTGGTTGATTTGATAGGAGTAATCAAACTAGACAATAAATAATATATTTTCCATTGTATTTAATATATTTTACAGCTATAAGCAGAGGCGTTTTAATCTCTTTCGGGAGGAGAGCGAGGGCTTTGCCAAGCTGATCACAGAAATGAATCAAGATTTTGAGGAGCACACAACACCCGATGTCATCATGGACATCATCAAATCACTGATAGGTAACACTTAATATTTCATTTTACTTTGTAAACCTGATTTATATTCTCGATATTAAGGTTGCTTTAATCTGGATCCGAATCGTGTGCTGGATATAATAATTGAATCCTTTGAGACGCGTCCCGATCGCTGGAAGCTCTTTATACCGTTGCTACGCAGCTATATGCCCACTGGCTCCATAATATGCGAAGTACTCGGCTA
Source organism: Drosophila trichaetosa (assembly GCA_035043205.1). Taxonomy (NCBI): domain Eukaryota; kingdom Metazoa; phylum Arthropoda; class Insecta; order Diptera; family Drosophilidae; genus Drosophila; species Drosophila trichaetosa. The sequence continues at coordinate 2,696,316 of JAWNNE010000535.1, read as the reverse complement.
CAAATTCTGCCATTTTAAGGCGTCTCGCACACCTCGCTCCTTGCATCATGTCTGCGCATTGCTCCTGAAGCATGGCGTCATCGAGCTAAACGATATTTATGTGTGGCTGACGCCCAACGATGGCAGCATACGTGCAAATTGGGATGAGGAATTGGCCGAGGCCAGGGAAATGGTGCGCAAACTTCATGTGATCTCCACCAACAAAAAGGATGAAGACAAGGAACCACCAGCACCACCTACAACTACGAAATTCGATGAGGTTTGCATGAACTTTCAGAAAGAATCATAAAGAATCTTACTTATCATTTATGCTTTCCGCAGGACAAATACAATGCTAATCAAAAGTTTGGTCTATGCGAGGCGCTGCTCAAGGTTGGCGACTGGGAGAATGCGTACAAAATTATACAAAAGTTGCCGGATCAATCGGTTGTGGTGCAAGATCCAATTGCACGTGCAATTGTAGAGCTTGTGCATCTTTCCGTCGAGCATATCTACTACAAGAGATGCTTCAAAGCGCCCGCCGGCCGCAAACCCAGTCGCAATCGTCTGTACGAAGATGCCAGCCTGGTGGCAAAGATGCAGGTCCGCGAATTTGCCGATCTACGCAAGTATACGTGGCCGATGGCGAATGTTTTGGGTCCGGCGATGCACTGCGACACGATTCTGATGTACAAAATGGTGCGAATCATGTGTAGCGTATTGCTCGACATGGGCGTGGACAGTTTAAATGGTCCGCCGCCGAATACGGATCAGGAGAAGCAGTACTATGACATCATCAGTTGCCTGGATGCGTGCATATTGCCCTCGATGCTCTATCTGGACAGCAATTGTCCAATGTCCGAGGAAATTTGGTCCGTACTCAAATTCTTTCCATATCACTTGCGATACAGTATGTACGGGCGCTGGAAGAACGACAGCTATCAGTTGCATCCGAATCTGATACGTCGGTGTGGTCTGGCGCAGCGGGACATCAAGGCGCTGATGAAGCGCGTCAGCAAGGAGAACGTCAAACAGCTGGGACGACTGGTCGGCAAGTACAGTCACTGTGCGCCTGGGTTACTCTTTGATTATGTAAGTATAAATATATATCCTTGTCAAACCCAACACAAATAAAACCTCTGCTCCTATATTTTTTTTTTAGATCCTTGTGCAGATCCAAATGTATGATAATTTAATTGGACCCGTTTGCGAAATGCTCAAATATTTGACAAATCTATCATTTGACTGCCTTGGCTACTCCATCATTGAGTCCCTCGCTATGACGGGTCGTGGTCGGTTTAAGGACGATGGCACCTCGCTCTCACTGTGGCTACAAAGCCTCGCCTCGTTCTGTGGCAACATCTACAAGAAGTACAGCATCGAGATGAGTGGCCTGCTGCAGTATGTCGCCAATCAGCTGAAGTCGCAGAAGAGTCTCGATCTGCTCGTGCTTCGCGAACTCGTCCACAAAATGGCCGGTGTCGAGTCCTGCGAGGAGATGACCAACGATCAGCTGCAGGCGCTCTGCGGCGGTGAACAATTGCGTGGCGAGGTGATGTACAAATTTGCACTTTATTCACAATAAATATTCACATATTTTGTATTAATGATTTTTAGGCTGGCTACTTTAGCCAGGTGCGCAACATGAAAAAGTCATCGAATCGCTTGAAGGAGGCATTGGCCAACAATGATCTCGCCGTCACACTTTGCCTCCTGATGGCCCAGCAGAAGCACTGCGTCATCTATCGCGAAACGGCAGCGCACAGCCATCTGAAACTGGTGGGCAGTCTGTATGATCAGTGCCAGGATGCGTTGGTGCAGTTTGGCACATTTCTGGGCTCCACGTGTTCGGTGGATGAGTATGTGGAACGTTTGCCATCGATTATCACAATGCTGCGCGAATATCACATCAATACTGATGTCGCATTCTTCCTCGCCCGTCCCATGTTTACGCATCAGATTAACGTAGGTGTTAACGAGATTATTCTGGAATGTCATTTAAGAATTTGTATTTGTGTCTATTTTGTGATTGCAGCAAAAATACGATCAATTACGCAAAGCGGATCCCAATGCAAAGAAGCTGACAACGACTCAAAAGCTGCAAAAGTATCTGGATGCCACGCAGCTAATTATGAATCCCATTGTAGAGTCGGTGCGTCCGCTGCACAGTGCCAAGGTGTGGGAGGACATCAGTCCACAGTTTCTGGTCACCTTCTGGAGCCTGAGCATGTACGATCTGCATGTGCCCAACGACATCTATCAGCGTGAGATTGGCAAGCTCAAACAGCTTGCTCAGCAAGCGGCCGATGGCAAAGATTCGGTAAAAGCAATAACAACAATAAATATTCTAAATGGAGAATTTATAAATAATAAGCGTGTCGTTTGCAGAATCAGTCCAAGAACAAAAAGGAGCAGGAGCGTTATATAGCGCTCATGGAGAAACTGATTGATGAGCGTAAGAAACAGCATGAGCATGTGGATAAGACCCTGCAACGGCTGCAGGAGCAGAAGGATGGCTGGTTCCTGTTGCGCTCAGCCAAATCGGCGAAGAATGATACGATTACACAGTTCCTGCAGTTATGCCTCTTTCCGCGCTGCACCTTCACTGCCCTGGATGCACTCTATTGTGCCAAGTTTGTTCAGACCATACACAATCTGAAGACTGCGAATTTCTCCACGCTGCTCTGCTACGATCGGGTATGTTTATCCACCTCTAAATCTGATTGTTATTTATCCCTAAAAAAATGTAAATCCATAGCTCTTCTGCGACATTACGTACTCGGTGACATCCTGCACGGAGGGAGAGGCGACGCGCTATGGCCGCTTTCTGTGTGCCATGCTGGAGACGGTGATGCGCTGGCATTCGGATCAGGCCGTGTTCAACAAGGAGTGTGCCAATTATCCTGGCTTTGTGACCAAGTTCCGCGTTAGCAATCAATTCTCGGACACAAACGATCATGTGGGCTATGAGAATTATCGTCACGTGTGCCACAAGTGGCACTATAAAATCACCAAAGCGATTGTGTTCTGTCTGGACTCGAAGGACTTTATGCAGATACGCAATGCGCTCATCATATTGATGCGCATCCTGCCCCACTATCCGGTCCTCTCCAAGCTCGAGCAGATCATTGAGCGCAAGGTGGACAAAGTGCGCGAGGAGGAGAAGACGCAGCGACCCGATTTGTTTGCCCTCGCCACCAGCTACATTGGCCAGCTGAAGCTGAAGACGCCGCACATGTTCAAGGAGAGCGATTTCCATCAGGTGGCCGAGCGTCCGGTCAAGGACAGCGTGCCCTCATTGCCAGTTAGTAATGCCAAGGTGCTCTCCACGGAGAAAACAGCAGCTGTTGCTGCTGCAACTGTCACAACAACAACGTCCATGGCACCAATGAAACCAGTCACTGTTTCATCCTCCTTCTACAGCAACGAACAAAAGACAGCCGGTGGCAAAGAGCTGCAGGACGCTAAGGCTGGTAAGTTGTTCTAATTCTGCTTATTGCGATTGCCTGCCAAGGAAGCTTAGTCTCTCTTCCTGGCAAGCGCTTGGTAGGAGTTTTTAGTGTTTAGCTTAATGCCCTGCTCCTCTATTCCAGGTGCCGCAGTGCGAGGCGTGGTGAAGCTTAGCAAAGCGGATGGGAGCAGCACCACAACGGTGGCTTCCATCTCAAAGTCCATTTCGGCGCCGGCAACAAGCGAGCGTGAACGCGAGAGTAAGCGGGACTCGAGTGGAGGAGGAGGAGGAGGAACAGGAACAACGCAGTCGCATCGCAGCAACGATGCCAAGGAGGATCTGCAGTCGAGCGGCAGTGGCGCCAACAACAACAGCAGCAGCAACAACAACACGAACAGCAGCAATGGCAGCGAGCAGCGACGCAGTCGTGAGCTGGAACGTGATCGCGAACGGGAGCGGGAGGAGCGTCACAGCTTGAGCAGCACACGCAGCTCGCAGCGTCCAAGCAACAACAAGGACGGTCGCATCGAGTTGCGCACCGAGGCGGAGCTGCAGCAGCGGGCCCGCGAACGGACGCAGCGTCTTGAGGAGCAGGAGGCGACCACTCTGCGCGCCCACAAGCGCGAAAAGCTATCGCGTCGTGATGAGCGACATCGACACGATGGCGTCGAAACGGTGGATCTTGTTACGGGCAGCGGCAGCAGCAGCCAGGAGCATCCACGCAGCCACTATGAAGAATACGAGGGACGCCAGCGAGATCGCGATCTGAGTTCAGTGTCCAATGAGAGCAATGGTTCCCTGCAGCATCGACGCAGTCACGAGAGAATTGAATATGATAAAGGTATGCTTAAAACTGACGACTCTCGCTTCGAGCACATGCAACTAACCCAATTTGCAATATCCATCCATCGATTTAGATTCTAAACGTCGTAAAATGGAATCGTCGTCGTCAAGTTCAAAGGTTAGTAGCATGTGGTTGCATACATAGTACGCTAAGACAACGACCAGACAACGGAGGGCATTAAAATTGACAACAATAAAAAAACAAAAAGAGTCATAATGAGCAATCATCGAAAGCGGCGATTAACAACAACAAATATAATTCGCACACATGACTCCTCCACCAGAAGAGATGTCAGACCAACCCAACGCAACGCAAACCAAACCAACAACCAACCAAACAACCCACCAAAAAATAAGAACATAAATTCTACTGGACACAAATTGCGGATCTCGTCCTCGTTAAGCAAGTGCCATCCTCCTGGGGAAGGAGTAGCCTAGTTTTAATGTCTCCATATTTTTTGTTGATAAGCGCATAGTTCAACTGTATTTAGTATTTAATTGCGAATATTTGGAGTGAAATTGAATTTGAGGCAGCTTTTTTAGAAAGAGTAGCAGCCTTTTTTTCTATGCAATTCAAAATTGATTTGTTATGTAGTTTATGTCTAAGCTAGTTACATAAGTGGACGACAGAAACAACTACTGAAGGATGGCAAAGACGAACGGAGCTTACAGTCGTGGAAGTCGCTGTATACCCTGTGAAGATGCACACCTGCACCGGGAATATCTGAGAAGACACAAAGCAGACGAGGCGAAATGAAAATGATCAACAGTTTTCAAATAAATTCAAATCATCATTGCATCAATTTCAACTATGAAATCAACTGAAGCTCTGGACACATTTAAATCGAAGCTGAACGAATTAACGTCAAGAGAAACATAATCTGAATATGTAGTTGATCCCAACCAAGGAATCGAACAATATCCATCCAAATCATTTGATGATGTAACCCAACGAAAGCTGTCGTTATCTTCGAGCACATTCCCCAAGCTGATGTGGCCAAAGCAAATTTAATCGACCAGGCAGCGATATAATCCAAGTTTCCAAAATTCATCAGAAGAACATCAGAAATCCATAGCTGAATAAGAAGCGAACAACATGTAATTATTTATCGAAACAACACAAAAATACTTCGAAGGAACCAACCAGACGATTTGAAAGACACATCTACAAAGACGATGGGAACGTCTTTTAAAACATTCATTCAACAATTCAACAGAGCATTCCGCTGAACAACCCAACACATTGAATTTTTTGATGACCTGAAAAAATCTTCAATTGAGCACTACTACAAACAATGAAAAGTTTCGAGAAATTCAACAATAAATCTTCAAAGGCAATAAATTCTTCAAAAGATTCCACCGAGCTTAAAACCATAATCCAAGCATAGCCGATGTACAATCTGGAAACAAAGACTGCAGAAGGACTTACGAAAAAGTAACCAGCTTAAATGAAGACCCAACTCAATCAACAACCCCATCTCTATTCCAAGGGACTAATAACTGGCAAAGAAAAAAACAATCGACAAATTACCAAATGGAAACCTTTTTGATGCTGGATGTTTTACTACGACTCTGCGGCTTCTCCAGCTTGATATGCAGCAGACCAGCGTTTAGTTCTTAAAATCCCGTTGATCTTGATCTCCTCTCGTGTGCGGACGGGTAAGTGATCAGCTCGTTGTGGGGATAAAGGACAACCAAGGGACAAAAGGGATGGGGCTGGGACGGGTGCGCGCGACGGTTTAGTGGCTGGTTAGGCGTGGTCTTTTCTATACACTTATTTGAATTTCATTTTTGAGTTTTTGTTTTTTTTTTTTTTGTTAATTTCTTACACAACAACAAAAACCATCCGTTTAAATTGCACAAATTGTGAGTTGTTGCCAATTATTAACATTGTACTATTACAGAAGGTTGAGGAGCTCGTAGATAGCGTGAAGAAGGCGCGCGGCCTCAAGACCAAAGAGCGCAACAAGGACAAGATGTCCGAAGAGGAGCGCGATGCGCGCAGGGATCGCAAGATGGGTCGCAAACGGGATCGGAACGAAGAGTCTGGCAGCGGCGATCACAAGCGTCGGCGCGAAGGTGAGGCGAGAAAATTGACACTTTTATACGGGACATTCTAGATTTAACGCAATTTTCAGCACAAAATGGCGATGACGATTTGCGTGAACGGGAACGCCATAGAGTAAGTTAAATATATAGTTATATATATATATATGTGATCTGGCTAATATTTATCTGCTGTATCCAAATAGGATAAATCCTCCCGTGAGCGTTCAATTGAGAAATTCGATCGGGAACGCGGCGGCAGCTCGCGTGGAGATGATCGACAGTATGGCTCGAAGTCGTCCCGCTTCTCGAGGGTTAACTACTGAACTAAAATGGGAGTTCTATTTTTCGTATCTTGGAACGCATTTTGAATTAACAATACCGAAACAAATAATAAAAATACAATTTTTTTCTATTTTAACGTAAAGTGAAACTAATTTGTGGAAATTGTACAATTTTCTAGTGTGTATTTTAAAAAGTTAATTACAAAATAAACTCAATGTAAAGTTAAGCAAAACTACGTTTAAAAATGTATACTTTTAATTCTGTTTGAAAATAGATTTGGCGTTTTTTTTTCGATAAGCGTTCCGATCATCCTTTCTGCCATTCACAGGGTTGCAGGAACCGTTGTGAATAACCTTTCAAGTATCGATACTTATTGCAAGCCGTTTCAAAAAAACAGTAACCCTAATTTCACACTTGCCACCGTTATGACAAATTTAGTACATTTTCTTAGTATAAAGGACATACCGCTGCCGAATGTCCTGTGGCCACACGTGAAGGTGAAGCTCAGAGGCACAGAAAAAACTTCAGTCTTCAGTGCGTGTCCCATCAAATTGGCAATGGCAATGGCCCGGCGGCAGTTCGATATCAGTAAATACATAATTTTCCACAAAAATCAAATCAAATTGTTTGCTGTTTATATGAAAACGGCAAATCTAATGCAAAACTTCAACGTACTAAAGCGTTCGCTGTAAGAAAACGCTGCTGCCGGAGGAGGAGGCAGGAGGAACGAGGAGTTGGGGCGCTCTGCCGCTGTCGCCGCCTAGTCCCCCACCAGTACATTCACAACAGTTTTGCTATGTTTGTGTTTGTGTGTGTGTGAAAGTTGTTAGTGCTACTAAAATTACATCAATTATTATTATGCGATATGCGGCGTCAGCAATAAGCAAGCCAAACAAGTGTTAAACCTCAATAGAAAACGAACAACAAACAAAAGATCTAATTTACAATACGAAATTAAAAATTAATTATTGAAGCAAAAGAAATGGGCAGAAATACTAAAACATTGGGTATATCTGCTAATTGGCACAATAAAAACATTTTGCAACGGTAAGTTTTATTAATAAAATAAACTCATCTGGTATCTGTTTAATATAAATATATATGTATGTATAGCTTACATAATATTATACAGTGGTAGCTCATCAATTAGATTTGTATAAAATAATCATCAGTTTGCCTTTTAAATTCTTCTGTTTGTTACATTTTTCCAAAGAAACAACTATCTCTCAAAATTCAAAAGTATGAGTTGTAACAAACTCTGAAATCTAAGCGTTCCATTTATTGAGAGACTACTGTGTTTACTTGGCTTTAGCCTGATACTGTGCACGTTTTTTTTTAAATAAACAATCATTATAATTGCATAATAAAAAGCCGAGTTTTAATTGACAAATATACTATATAGTTTCCCTTGTCATTTTTATGAGCATCTGCCGGGTTATAAACCTAATGAGCCTATTTTGATGCAACTAAAAAGCGTTTCCCAACTTTGATAGTGTTGTAAAAATTAAGCTAATACTTTAGCTATCTCTCTCGCGTTCACTCTCTCGATTTGCTTGCTCTCCCACGCCACGAAAGGCAAACATCTGTTTTTGCAGACAGGCAGGCAGGCAGGCGGCGTCAAGTAATGCGCATGTCACATGTGATGCCCACGCTAACGGTACCTACTCTAAACAAAAACAAGTTGTCACAACGACGCCGACATTGTCTATATTTTTACGTCACAATGCTTTATCGCTGCTGACGCGTTTCCATTAGGACTGCAAGCCATAATAACAGCAACATACAAAAGCAGCTGCAGATGTAGCGCTCAAAAGCATGCTAAGTTTTCACTGTAAGCGGGTATGTGTGTATGTGTATGCTACAGCATTGCAGGCGCCATGTTGGTTGATTTTCTTTTGTCATGTGCACTATACACACTTACACAACATTGCATTTTCAAGTATTACGATTTGCCTAGCTGCATTTCAATTTGATCAGTGGAGCTTGACAAGTGTCTATCGATATCGCTTTTAATTATCGAATTGCTTTTCTAATCAATTATGCATCACTGTCATGAATCGTTTACTCACACATAAACATGTATGTAGCGACGGCTTGTGTGGGAGTGTATGATTTTTTTTCTTTGTGGTCTCTCCTTTTGGCCCTGCCCAAGGCAATAACTATTGTCTATTTGTCACGCCCCAACCAGTCTTACATTTATTTGCCTCTCAACGCCACTGATTTACTAGATGAGTATTGCGTGTCTTTCGTCCTTCGTACATGGCCATTGCAAAAGTCTAATAAATTTCTCATCCTTCTTTTTCTTCGTTATTATCTCCATATTTTGTTTGCTACTTTGAACTACTACTGCTGCTGCTGCTTTCTGGCTATTTTCGGTCTTGGTCTCGTTGTCAAGCGTCCTTGAGCAGTGCCAGCCCATTACATAACGCATCACTGCCTTGCTTTGTTGCTATTTAGTTGTGTGTGTGTGTGTGAATTATTAAATTTTATTCAACGTACTTATAACGATCTCGAACAACAAAAAGTTTGCGTTCACACAATGAAATGCTTAAGGCGATTGAACTCAAAGTACTCCTCTTTTCCCCACTTTTTATGCGACCAGATTTCAGTAAAACATCTCTTTGAAAAAGTTTTGTGTTTTTTGAAGCTATAAAAGCTGTGCGGCTGCGGTTTTGGGTTATTGTTATTGCTATTGGGTTTGTTTTTGCGAAAACCCTTAACAAGTAGCGGTTAGTCGCGATTTTGAGCATAATGTTTTTGGTTCAAAGCGAATTTGCTGCACAAATAAATGGAATGTAATTTTAATCTGGAGTACTTTTACTTTCAATTTAAAACCCTTATAAAATATGCCTAACTTTACATTTTTTGGTGTTGCAAAATGTATTTAATTATAGAGGAAATTGTAATTTTTCGATTGATGTAAGCTCAAAATAGTTTTTACAGTTACTAAACTTAGCAAGGACTTCACTTTAGTGCGACACAAGATTGTGTCTCGGGATCTCAGTCACGTGTCCTTTGTTGGTATCAGTTATGTGCACCCAAGTGCATGCTGTATTCAAGTACAAGGATAATGTGTATACACAAAACAATTTGTGTGCACATTACAGATATCTCTCATATTTGTAGTGCAGTTTGAAGGCGCCAGTCAGCTTACCACCACCGTCATCCTTCATCCTTTATCCTGAACAACTGACTAAACTGCTTGGCTGTCCTTTTTTCTTGTATTTTTTTGTGGCCCAGATATGGATCGATATGGAAATGCCATGAACCTGATATTGAAATACCGAAAGCAGCACATTTGTACATTGTGTGCATACATTTTCAATGGCAGGCAGAATGGAATCGCACACATTGGCAGGCACTGTGTGCACTGTAATTACAAACGAATTACGTCTGGCTCTTATTATCCTTGCACACATAGTAATAATTAATTCAAACTGCATGTCCCAAGAATGCCCTCCTTCGCTTGTTCACTCAATTATTAATTCCAATTAACAATGAAAATTGCTGAACAAAATATAAACAATGCGAATGCAGAAATGCAGAAAGCAATCGTAATGCAGATGTGAGAGTCCTTTCAACTATTTATTTACACTATATCTGAATCAGACCTTGAGCTGCAACTCTTTGCTGATGTTACTTTATTATCGGTGAGTATTTTAAATTAATATAACATTAACAACGGATATGGATTTAGTACTGACTCATTTTCCGTTTTTATATAAAACTTATAGTTAGTATAAAATTTACAGAAAGCGGCTCTGTATTAATCTTCAGTATTTTTTATTTGTTCATATTTGATGTTTTTAGTTTGAACAGAAGCTGAAGACGAAGCTCGACTGGATTCTAAATACATACAGTATAAGTTGAAACACTTGACTTTTTACCAGTAAAAATTGTATTATTATTATCATACTTATATTTGTTCTATAATAATTATTTGTATTATTATTATTATTAAATATTATATATATATTTTATGTGTAATAAATAAATCTATTATATTCAGAGTTCATTCATTATATATTTTATTTGCACATTGTATTTCGCTCAATATAAATTATAAAATTGTTTTAACTAAGCAAGCCCACTGTGCAGCCGGCGTTTTGTTCGCTCTCTTTTCACTCGCCCTCCTTCGCTCTCGTGCCTCTCCCTATCTTTCTCGCTCGCTGTCTAGTTCTCTCTGCGAGCGTGTGTGTTCATGTGTCTGTGTGTGTGTTGTGAGTTTTCCTGCTGCTGTTTGTTGTTCTGTTTCAGTTCTCGGCTTATGAGCGCGCAATGCAGTTTGTTTTTCGTTCGGTCGCAAATAAATTAAAAAATAAATAAATGTATCAATTATTATAAACAAAATGTTCGTCTAAATATAAATATTTACAGTTATCTGTGATTTGGCATACACGTGTTTTTATTGTGTCAAAATTGCGCCAATTTCGCGCATAGAAACTTAAACACGCAATAGAATTTTTTGATAATATTACATATTTAAGCATGCTGTGCCAATAATTGATGTTATTTATAAACACCACAAAATAACTCAATGTTTCAAAATCCAAAAAAAAAATCGGAAACACCAGACTAAAGGCACAGCTGCTCTTTGACGTGCTGTCGTCGGAAATCAAAAGGGAAAAACTCACTTGAAAATACAAAGCAAAAATTCAAAACGTGCGTAAGAACTACTATGTTATAAAATAAATTGTTATATATTTTAAATATACTGTATAAATTCTGTACTATATATTTAAACTCTGTCTGTGTGCGTGTATTTTTAGACATTTATTTTTTCATAATTTGTTTTCCAAATGCAATGAATTTTCCATCCAAAAAGGTGTACTTCTCATGTTTATTTTGGCTTTTTGGCTCTGCAGCGCTTCACCCACCCGATCTCTTTACCTCTCTCACACGCTCTCTCTCTCTCTCTCTCTCTCGCTCTCTCTCTCTCTCTCTCTCTGTGTGTCGCTTCTGTTTTTCTTTGCCGCAATGTTTTGGTCTTTGTACGGCAAGCTCATTACGCATTCCAACATCTTTTTTAGTCCAGTCATTGGCGGGGAACGAACTCTGTGCTACATTGTTCTTCTTCCAGGGTTAAGACAATAAAACCGTCAAAATCACAGAGTCTGTCTACGAAAACTCAACTACAACTATTGCTGGTATATCTTGCAACATTTTCAGGGCCACGGCTGTTTGACTCTATCATTCCGACAGTCAGTCAGTTTGAATGTCTTTTAATCTAGGGCATATTTTCATCAAAACGTATCTTTCTTTTCTTTGAAAGTCTTTTAAGCTTAGGGTATATTTTCATCAAAAGTTGTCTTTCACATAATGATGGAATCAATTACTTTACCGTTTTATCAAATCAAACTTTGTTATCTGGAATTTATTTACCTAATGCCTAAATACCTTGAGATATTTTCGTTGTAAATTTGCTGACCACATTACTATCTATAAGAATGACGAATAATAGATCATAATTAATAACAAAAGCTCAAAAAGAAAAAATACCGATAATAGTTTCGATAACAATATTGTGCAAGTTGTGTGTTAATTCTATGCATAATATCATTTAATTTATAATGAGTAGCTTGGACAAAGGTCACTATCTATAATATAATTCCATCAATATCTATAATTGTATGATATTTGAAAATTGTTTTTAAAGCTCATTGATATCATTTTGATCAAGTTTCGGACCAACGTCTAAGCCCAAACTAAACATCAAAGGTAACAAAAATTACTTTGATACAATAAATTGTTTAGATCATACTAACCGAAAACTCGGGACATCTGAGTTTTATTCGAACAGGTTTCGGTTTATTTGTATGTGAAATAATGAAACTTGAAATATTTTTTAAACTCAATAATGCTGAGAACTGGCACAAAAAATAAATCAAAACTCGATGTGTTTGTTCCTGATAAGCATTCTACGAAATCAGTGTTTTCGATTTTGACAAATGTTTTAATTAATATGTCAATTACATTAGTTGCCATTGACCCAGTTCAAGGGACCCCCACTTCTCATAAATGTGCTGAAACTATATGGGGGTGTGAATTGATGGAATTTTAAATATTTTGTTATCTCAAAAGCGATGCGAAATGGAACATTAAAATCATAACATCGACTTTTTATGTGATAAGAATTCTATGAAATCGCAATGCTCGATTTCGCTTAATGTTTTATTCAGTATAACAAGTTGCCATTGCTTCAGTTCAAGAAACTCTCGCCACCCTCAAATATGTGTTTGCCACATGCCCCCTGCTTATCAAAGGCAACAACACACCAATTACGAAGGCGCATGGGTGCCAAATACAAAGGCTACATTTATTTCAGGGGGTTTTTATCCCCAGACCGATATAACCAAACACTCTTCCTGCGCTCCCTCTTCCCAAGCCAAGAATTCGCGCTTATCGTTTGTCGCCAAAAAACCGTAAAATGAATTTACGGCGATTTGTGATATTCATTTGGTTGTTGTTGATGTTTTGGTCATTTTTTTTGATTGTGAACTTCGTAAATTTGTGGGTTGTCTGCGAAGATTGATTGAATTTTGCTTAACGATTTTGTGAGAGCTTGTAATTGGAGAGCTGAGAATAAAAAATATGAACGTAATTGGAATTGGAATACATATATGTTGGACAAAAATATTTATAAATTGAACATTGATTATAAGTAACTTAATCACGCCGAAGATTTCATACCCTTGCAAATTTTGGTACTGACTTCCAAATATCATTTTGTTTTTGTGCGTTGTGTTATATGTGTTCAGAGAACTGCACATTTGTGTGGCTATGTCAGACAGGGTGTCTCCGGCTAATGCTGCTGATCAAGAATATTTATTGTATGGGATTGGAGATGCCGTCTTCCATCTGCACGAAAAAATCATAATACATTCTGCAAGAGTATAAAACATCAATAAATTGAGTTAAAGTGGGAGCACAGAAATAACACCAATGAATGAACTGCTCTTAGTTTGTCTAGGGAACCGTAAAAATTATAATGTGTTTATTTTCAAATATAATAAAAAATATGTAATTAACTTTCATAAATCAGTATCCAAGCGTATCAAATCCCTGAAGGGTTTCATTTCATCTAATATCATAAAGCTCCCCTCGGAGTAAATGAAAAGAATTGTTTCTATAACAAAAATTACTGTTATTTGGTTAAGGGCATAACTGTATATAATGAGCTCCCCCTAGGAATAAACAGTAAGCTCACATAAGTTTATTGCTGCTCTCCAACATAAAATGCATAATAAACTTAATAAACTGAGTTGTGCCTTCACTTGGCACTTGACTACCTCGTCCTTTCAAGGATAAATGATTTGAAATTGCACTTTGCCACCCCTTGCCCCAATCCACTGCTTAGCACTTGACACACATTCCGGGCTCAGAATCCGGAAGGCGGGAATTGTGAGTGGTGCAATTTTGAAATTTGGCATTGCCATAGAAATGCAAATGTGACGAATGCATTCGAGTACACACATATTTACCTACATATATATATATATATATATATATATATATATATATATATGAATATTTGTACATAGGCATTCGTATTGTCTAAACATGTGGCAATTGTTTTCAAATTGTTTGGCACTCATAAATTGCATGAGTTGGCAGCTGTTTCTCGTTTTTACCAGGTTCCAAGTTTCCCTTTAGCTGGAACAGGTTAACACAGCTCATTACCGGTTTTAATCAGATGTATTTACAGTATTTTGCGGCTTGTTGCCATTCTCTGTTTGCCTTTGATTTTGACTTGGCTGGAATATAAATTTGTATTTGAGTTTTGTTTCCATTGTGCATCCGTAATAAAAACAATTTGTAATTGACTCGGCGCGTGCAGCTATCGATTAACTCTATGGCCAAGTGTAAGGTCAAAGTTTAAGGACTAGATTGCCCCAAAACTGAATTTAAGTACAAAAGTTGTTTTGCTTGCATAATCATTACCATAAATATATATATATGTGTATATATATTTTTATTTGTATATCGATCCGTTGATGTAGTAACAAACACATCTGCCATATATAGTACGCTCCAATGCCAGACTGCATTTGCGAAATATATATGTATATACAAATATATATAGACAATTTGAATATCTGCTAGAAAAAGACAAATTTTTTCTTGGTACGCGTCCAAAAAATATCCGTCGATTACCCATGAACAAATGGCGTTTTTAATAATTCACATTTGCGTTTCTATGCCCTATAACCTTACTATGAATAGCATTGGGTATATCTAAATTGGCCTTGTGTCTAAACAAACGGCAAAGCACATAAGCCACTCAATTGAATCTTATCTGTCTGGTCTTTTCGCTATTTGATCTGTAGAACTATAAGCTCTACATTATTGAAATTTACTGTAAATATCATAATGAACTTTTGCCAGACCATTAACGAGTCGACCAATCTGGACCGTAAATTTCTGGCTACATAAAGTTCCCCTCTGCAAACTTGAACTTGAATTTGAATTCGAGTGAAACCGTCTAAACAAGTTTGCCAGCGGCTAAAAAAGGCTAAAAATATTCTATCCATATAAATATTTGCATTTATTATAAAAAACAGACTTTCAGCTCAATGGCCAAAGTAAATAGTTAACGGCTGCAAAAATACGTCAATAGAATTTGTGTTTAAGTCTTGCCTCAGGTGTCGGGAAAACCGGAAAAACATACAGCCAATAGTACATAATTCATTGCCGACAGCAATCAATATTGGGCAAGAGTCAATAAAATTATTAAGCAAATAATTATCTCTCCTATTTGCGATTAATTCTATTTTTATAACCTGAATCCAATAACAATGGTCCAAAAAGGGGTCTAAATATGTTTAACAAATTATGTAACAAGTTTCCCGGTTGCCTCAGTCGTTGCCCTAAATATTGGATCATTTTACAATCATAGAGATTATATATCCCTTATTTAATTTTGTTTTGTTTTGTTTAAATTTAAATTAATTAATTTTCTATAATTTGTTTGTTGTTTTCTTTATAAATTTGCAAATTAATTACTAACTTTTAATTTTATGCAAGTTAATTGGCAACTTCAATTTTTATTTTAAATTCCATTTCAAATTTGTATATTTGAATAACCTCTTTTTACAAAATGTGGACTTTTTACACATTAAATAAAAAAAACATTTTGCACTTTTTTACTCTACATTAATCTTTATTGTGTGTACCTTGGCATAATATTGATCATCTGTATAAATTTCATTAAGATCACCTGAGAAACGCGGAAGAAAATTGTGTCTATACTCCACAAGTGTTTCCTGTATACATGCGCACACACACCCACACACACACCCACACACACACTTGTATACACACAAACCTACGCACAAACAGTGTATGTGCATTTTTTTTAAGTGTTGGTTTGAATATCGCAGATTGTTTATGAGTAGGTAGACACTTGTACTCAGGTTATCTCCTAGTCGAGCGCTCTCGACTGAAGCATTCTTACTTTTTCTGACCAATACTAAAGCTAAAAAACTAAAGATACTTTCCCAATTCAATCGGCATTTCTATTCTAGCACTCATTACTCTATTTATAACTACTTTTTTCTTCATTGTCAGTTTACATTTCCATGGCGATTGACCTTCAATTGTCCAATTAACTTGTGTGCGCACTTGTTGTGGACATGTTTACTTAGTTGTTACCAATGCCCACCCACCAGTCCAGTCCCTTCAGTTGTTTTAATGATGACTAATTGAAATCTTTCTTTCCATTTGAAATTTCTTCAGTTTTTTTGTTTTTTTAGATTCCTTTGATCTATTTTTGAGACCATACAAATTGCCTATCTTTGCCGGCTGCCATATAAATAAGGCCTTAAGCCGCTTAACACCTTTGATTACCGGTTAAGTGCGATTAAGTGATTGGTTAACGATTTGATGTCAGAGTCACTTGAAAATATATGCAGATAATTGTGGCCCGATTTGCTCGTTTGCTCGGGAATAAAAGAATTCAGTTAGTGGGTAAATCAATTCCGGAGGCTATCCAATTGAGAATTGTAGAGTATTGAGCCTTGAGGTACAGACGTAGCTGTGACGCAAGAGATTGAATACATTTTGCGATCTTTCAGGATGAGTAAATAGAACTTTTGATTTATGTTTGAATAGCAAATAATTTAGCTGAGGCCAACATCACAACATCGATATGAGAAAAATTGCATTTTCAATTGATTTGAGGGTAAGGCAAAATAATTAAGAAACCGGTCAAGAAACGGGGACTGTCTGCAGTCAATAAAGATCGCGTCTCGGCATTGCACTTGACTGTTTACAGAATGTCAACACATCAATTGCCCGAATTACTCGAATGTTCAGCTATAATTTTTAGAATGTCTGCGATCCCCTACGATCCATATAGATAAGCTGCAGCCGTAACGAGATCATATTGAATATTAACTGTAATTGGGGTGTGCTATCAGGCGGCGAATTTGCGAATTTGCGGCTTTGCAGCTTTCGCGCCCCCAAATTAAAATCACCTATTATCTTCAGTGCTGAGAGGCCAACAACAAATACAAATAAGAATGAAGATTCTTAGGCACGCCGAAGATAATATACCCTTGCAAACCAGCATCAAACAGGTTTATATCGGTGCTTTATGTTCTATATAGATTGATTATATATTCAATTTTTGGGGAGATTCATAATAACACTCATATTTTGTGAGTTTGATCTGGTTATCTTAGCAAACAAAAAAGTTTTTAATACAAGAAGTGTTCCGATTCGATCAACTAATATATATGTAAAGCCTGCAACAAAAAGATATATAGATAGATGTATGCCAAATTTGTATCAAGATAGTTTTAAAGTAAAGTTGTGCTTATGGAAGATGGATTCTACTACTGATCCTGATATGATTATGAAGGTATATATAGTTTATGAGTTACACACTTAATGGCAAGCTTATATTACCCTCTACAAGGAGATGGAAAAGCAGAAGATACCGTTTGTGTACTTAACTCTTATTGTTGCCATTATTATGGCAATTAACAAACGGTGTCTAATTTTGTGTGGTGCTAAGTGCACTGGATTTAACCAGTTAAAGTACAAAAAATCGCGGGGTGTCAATATTTACTTGTGAGTGCCAATAATATAAATAGCATTTAAAAGTACTGACGTCTGATTAAATCGATTGCCACTTAACAAAGGAAATTAACGAAAAGGTATAAATGTGTAAGATTCCCAAGTTGGACTAGACCAATACAAATATCATTTATATCAGTTTTATCTTAGCTATGATCGGTAAAAGCAGTTTTTTTTAAGGTGTATATGAAAAAGCAGTTGGAAATTCTTTGGAATTTTATAATATTAGAGAACAGCATAATATTTACATACAGCTGCTGTTTTGATAGCTTGTTTTTCAAAGAAGGACTTGTCCAATAAAAGTTTATTTCCTAGTTCATAAAACATGGTCAACGATTTTTTCGATATTCTGTTGCGTATTGGTAGGCAAAAGTTGAAAAATCAGTGATAACAACCTCTACGTCGTACCTCTGTAATATTTTGATTACTAACAATATCAGTTACGCTTATTTGAATTATTGAATTTATGAATTTTGGCTCCAAATTTCGTTCGGTTCCGGTTCTATGTCCTGTAAAAATCATATCGAGAACCTTAACGAAAATAGCTTTCTTATTAGTTTGAGCCGCCTTTCAGTCTTCCTAATAGAATCAATCAATGTCATTTCTTTGGATTAGCTTCCAATCACAGAAGCGCTTCAATGCCAATTGTGAATGATATGGCTTCGGTTTTAGTCCGATAATTTATATCAACATCGGCAAAATGGGGAGATTCTATTTGTTTGGCTACGCGTGATTTTAGCACATGCAGTTATTGTTGGCTACTTTTCATATCAATTGATTGCTTTTTTGATGTTCTTTAGGCTGACAACAGCTTTGGGGGTATTAATGCCACTAAGTGGGAGTCTTCAAGCCAAGTGAAATTTCGGTTTCCTAACCAGTTTACGTTGGTTATTGTGGCAGGTCGGTCGTTGAATCTGCGGGCCTGATAAGCCTTACGATTAGGATAGGTTAAGTTAAATTGTACACGGAGATTATTGTGTTCGAAATTAAAGCGAAGTGATCACAAAGTGCTGTTGGATATTAAAAGGTTGTTTTCCAATAATTTCGAGTGACTTTTGTAGCTTGTTCTGTTGAATGTACTGAAGTTATCAACCAGGAACCGTAAAGTTAATTACATAAAAATTTAGATTTTTGTCTTAAAAATTTGAATGTAAAAATTTTTCATTTACATTTCTTTTTGCAAATTTTTCAACTTGCACAAGTTTAAGAGTTTGCTTTTGGTTTCCGATTGCCTACTTTAATTGCTCAAATGCTTCCTCTGAGAGTTTTTTCTTAGCATCCTTTTCTGAATAAAAGTTATTTTTGTTTTTTTTTTAACTTAAAGACTAAATTGAGTTTACCTAATTTAATGTTATTTAATCTTCTGCTTACAGACACTCGACAAATTGCACGTAAGCATATAAAGAAAACAGGACAGGCTAAGGACAACACACGAAGTAAAAGGACAACACACACAAACCAACTTACAGACGGAAAGTGTATTATGCCCGCAGAAATCGATAACTCACTTGAGTTGCGAGTCCAATTCGAAGCCAAAACAAACAACAAAAATCAACAAGGGGCAGAAGCAGCAGCAGCAGCAGCAGCGGCAGCAGCGGCAGCGGCAGCATCAGAATGAAAAGCCGCACGGAAAAGGATTACGATAGTGCTACGACGGCGGCGTTGCAGCAACAAATGAACCTTGCCCGCCGCGCCTGCTGGAACAGCACTACAAATCCCAATAACAATCCCAATCCCAATTCAAATCCAAATCCAAGTCCGAGTTCTCCTTATGCAGCTTTCGAAATTCAGCTGGCTGTGCCTTCAACCTGTCAGCTGGCTAGTCCAATAAGTCTTAAGCAAAATGAGCCCTGCCAGAACCGGGCAAGAACACCACCATCACCACCGAGTAAGCAACCAACAACACCACCAACAACTGCAACAACAACAGCAACAATAACAATACACAACAGAAAGAGTCCTGGCTGCGGTTTGCAGCGACAACTGTTGCTGCTGCTCTGCGGGATTTGCATGCTGCTGGCCAGCATTGAGGCACGCCCCAATGTCAGTGCCAGCCCCAGTTCCAGCACCAAGCCAACGGAAGGACTCCAACCGTTTAGTGTAAGTATGGCAATTAAATTGATAACAATCTGGCCCAAACCAATGCAGTCGCAGTTATATTTAAAGTTTATTGATTGATTTTCCCCAATTTTTAATCGATTTTAATCGAGTTCTTTGAGTCACTTTCCTCATATTTGAAAATGAAACTTTATTATTAGTCTTGAGGTGGAGTGCTTAGATAGTGCTTCGCATCTACTCATCGTTTTGACTTTGATTGGGAATAGTATAAAAAAAAGATTAAGAGTAGACTCCAGAAGCATGCCCAAAGCTCTTTGGCTGATTGCACTTTAACCTGGCCAAGGAGTGGCAGGAAATGTCAATGATTCACAGCCTTGCTGTCGGCCAATCAATATAATCATTCTTATTGCTATGCGGTAAAAATTGTCGATTTATTATTGGAAATGGCACTTGTCATGAAAAATTGCTACAAATTTCAACTGACGTCAGCTGCTGCCAGCTCGATCACAAATCAATCATTTACTGAT
Source organism: Drosophila trichaetosa (assembly GCA_035043205.1). Taxonomy (NCBI): domain Eukaryota; kingdom Metazoa; phylum Arthropoda; class Insecta; order Diptera; family Drosophilidae; genus Drosophila; species Drosophila trichaetosa. The sequence continues at coordinate 2,676,048 of JAWNNE010000535.1, read as the reverse complement.
ATTCATAGCTTTGGACACTTACACTTAACTGCTGTGATTTTTGGCGATAAATTTTGTTTACTAATTATGAATGTTGGCTTTATCGCTGGTCTAGTTGGAAGTGTGATTAAAAGATAATTGTAGTTTGGTTTATGACATGCTCTACTTAGTTAGACACTTTTGTTTTATTTATATTTATTAATGAGAAGGTTAGCAAATAAATACATATACATGTATATATCATCAACTCATCTAGCATTGGCCTCACACTAGATAAACATCGTCGTTTTTTATGACGACTATTAAAAGAATATTACAAAGCTTGGAGTGCTACGTGTTTTCTCAGATAGAGAAATCATGGGTTCATAATCATGCACAATCGTTATTATCTCGCTGTCATTCCTTAAGACTCTGTAATAAATTAAACAAAATTGCAGACTAATTTTATATGCACTAGATGTTTATGTTTTTTATCTGCTATAAAATTTATAATGCAGCTAATCAGTTGCTTTTCAGACAAAACCAGTTTTAACGAGAGTAATACCTTTTTATTATTCGATTTAATGTTATAACTGAAGAACACACCAAGAACATTATCGCAAATGTGTGATTTAAATTAAATATGGCAATGGAAAGTTCTTAGGTAGAATTACTGATTGATATCGATGTCGAATTTTGAGTATTATACAGAAGAAATCACAAATATTTTGCTATATTTTTAGTCTACGAAGCATCTACTTTCTTTTACAATATTAACCTTTTAATGGACAACTCAAAATTCGCTTAATTTAATATTAAATACAGTTGCAACACATTAACCTAAAACAACCATATCGATGTCAAGCAGAGTGTTCATTAAATACACATTTGGATATCATTCATACAAATCAAATAGACTGGAAACGAAAGGACCGAAGGACCTTCCACTTAATCCCTGTTCACTTAATGTGTGTACTCACTCAGAAAAAAAATTCGCACTGAATTCAAATCGTCATGAAACACAAAAAGTTTTTATTGTTTTTAGAAATAATTTCAACATTTCTCTGAAATTAGAAATGTTTGCCAAAACTATGGTGCTTTTCGGAGTGTAGTTACACGTTTTTCCAATACAACAATTCGATTAATGTAATATTCAATAGAAAAACGACAGACCATTAAAAGCACTGACCTACAACACGTATCGATTACAGTGTTCATTAAATATGCATTTCGATTTCATTCAATAAAAAATGGAGGCCAAAGGACCTTTCCCTTGGCACCGTGTTCAATTAATATGTCTACTGGAATGAAATGTTTGCTTTACTTTTCAGATTTTTCTGCTCAACTTGTCAGTTGTAATATTTTAAGGAATGGTCAATATTCTCATTAATCATATCCCTCTCTCTCTCTCTCTCTCTCTCTGTCTCTCTCTCTCTCTCTCTCTCTCTCTCTCTCTGTCTCGTTCGCTCTCCAGTTGGGACAAACGACATCGCTGCCCGCCTCAACAGCACAATTCTCGACACCTTCTCTGCCTCATGCGGCAGCGTTGACAGCAAACGATGGAGACACTAAGGATCTGTTTGATGTGTCGCTCGACGACGAGGACGACGGGGGAGAGCATAAACACACGGAGCGTTATCCACTGTCCCAGGTGGACTTTGCGCGGGTCAAGACACCGTTCATCATTGGCGTTTGGATATTATCGGCGAGCATAGCCAAAATCGGTGAGCAATAACAATAACAATAACAAAGGCGTAGTCAGGTGCCCATGAAGGGGGACAGAATTTTCACAAGTATTAAACAAAGAGGGGAGAACTGCCCCTGCCTCTACCTCCGCCCTGCGCATAGTAAACATTATTTAAGATCTAGCAATCTGTCAGCGTTCCTTTAGGACCTACTGATGAAACCAGTTTCTAATCAAAGTTTTCTTTGAATATCTATCATAAAATATGGTTAAAAATGTTACACTTTCATAACTTTTTTTTGATCAAGTCTTGGCTTATCTAGAATAAAACTGCATTCATGCAAGAATTGTAGAATCGGAATTTGGGAAAAATCGTTATTAAAATTCGATAAATATATTATTATTATTTATTATTATACAACTACCAAGTGATTTTCATCAGCTAAAGTCATCAGTACATAATGCTTGCTGTCGGCTGCCAGGCAGGTAAAATCAATATAATTTATATAACGTCGACTTCGTCGCTGTCACTGACATGCAGATTTGTGTGTGTGTGTGTGTGTGTGTGTGGGAAGCTTGCTTGTATAGGTGTGCAGCCAGTCGCAGCTGAAGGACATTGCATAAGCATCAGCCAAGTGCGCAACAAGCGAGCCTTGACACTGCCCCCTAAAAAATCCAAGAGCAACACAAATTTCAACCTCCCCTCGAGGGAGCAACAATTGCCAGATTGCATAAGAGATTTGCCCAGCTCACTGCCACTCACAGCCAGGCTTGCCACTTTTTTTTCAACTGGCTTTTACTGCTGACTTTGTTATCTTCCCGGCCTGCCGTTTCGGCTAGTTGCTTACCTTGGCTTTTTGCGCAATAATCCATTTTTTCAAGGTCCCAAAAAAGGCGCACGCAACAACAGCAAACACACCCCCAAAATATACACCCTCAGGCAGTGGGTTCCCTATTTTTTTTTAGCTAGCTCCCCTGCATAACTGCTCCGTTTCGCATCTGCAATTGAATAAGCCAAGTGCGTCAAGTGACAACTGCCACTTATATAATTATCGCTGCCATTTTGACGCAAGAGGCAAACTTTTTTTTTTTTGGCTTAAAACGAGGCTTATTGAATTGAATTAGATTATCTCTTTAAGCCAAAGCTTAGATTTGGTAAATGCCATTCTAATCGTTATCTAATAAGCCTGTATTTACTTAACTTGTTATCATTTCAACTTTGTGGTAAAAGCACTTTCAAATGTTCACTTTTTTTAACAGATTTTCAAGAAGTGTTGATTGATATAATATTAATTTTATAAAGTTATTTGACAAATTTAATGAAAATAAATTGAAAATGTTATGTAGAAATTTCTACATATTCTGAGTGATATGTATATATGTATGTACCCATGTAAGTGTAGCCATTGACCCAAATGCAAAAACCAGCCATAACCATGGTACAGTCCCATTGTGGGCTGTCTGGCGGAACGGAGGGGTTGGCTGGGGAACTTGTTACATTTTCATATAAATGTGCCACAGTTGAAATGGAATCCATTTTTGTTCGGCAAAAAACCCCAGCAAATGTCGTGTTTTATTTTAGTGAATGTATTTGTATACTCAAAACCCATGAAAAATGGAAAAACGGGCATAATAGAGTCGTGCAAAAAGTATGTGACAGGCAGAAGAAAGCGCAAAATATATATATATTCTTGATCAGCAACATAGGCCGATTCTTTCTATATGAACAAGTAGATCACAGAGACTAATTCTTAATATAAGTTTTCGTATACCATACGCAGATGAAGTTTCTTTCATTTTAACGACAACTGTCACATCGATACAAATCGATTGCCGATAGCAGTAAAAGTCGCAATCAAAAAGATATAGCCTTCCAATGGATATATATCTGATCAGACATATTAAAGTTGTTGTAGTTATCCAAAACTTATTTTGAAATTGAAATAATATCACCTAGTCTACGAGGTACAGGGTATCTCGTACTATTCCAAATGTTTTTATTTTCATGTCATATGGGCGTGAAGCAGCCACGCCCCCTGGCGCCCAGAACTACATGCATATGTAGATTTTTATAGAACACCGTTTTTTTTAGCTCCCTTTCAGGTATTTTGTGTATTTTATGCTAAATAAGTGATTTTCATTACAGGTTTCCATATGACACCCAAATTGCATCTGATATTTCCGGAATCGTGTCTGCTGATTGTGGTGGGCGTGGTCATCGGCGTTGTGCTCCACTTTTGCACAGACGTTGCCGTCTCCCCGCTAACACCAAACACCTTCTTCTTCTATATGCTGCCGCCGATAATATTGGATGCCGGCTACTTCATGCCCAATCGGATGTTCTTCGATAATCTGGGCACAATCCTACTGATGGCTGTGGTTGGCACCATCTTCAATGTGGCCACAATTGGTAAGCATCATGAAATTGATTACTTTAATGGGGCTCAAACTGCGAACGCTGTCAACGAGCGGAACGTGGCCTCAAAATAAAGTGAAAGCTTTTGTGGTTGCTCATTCGAGACCAGTACACCACTTGATGCTGATGGGGCAACCACTCACCCATCCATCCATCCATCCATCAAGTGGTCGATGACTCTGCCATTTCGTAGCATCCTTAAAGGGTAGTCAACCTTTGACTTTTAAAGACTTCCTGTACCATATGTAAGAAAATCAGAAAATTAGTTTCTTAAGATCATAAAATGACATGCATATATAATTACAGGTGTAGGTGTATTTATTCAAGGATGCCATTTTAACATAATTTACAGATTATTTAAATCTCTATTGCACAATTAATATCATTCGATTGATCAATCAAATTTGGGAATAGTAAAAGAATTTGTATATTTTTCACTTTCATTGAGTTTTTTTTATTTTATTTAAGCGATAAAATACTTTAATCTTAAGTTATTGAAATGAAATACTTTTTATTTCGTTTGTGATTTTGGCACGCTGGCAATGTAAGCAAAAATGAAAAATGAATGAAAAATGTGATTCATTAAATATAACTTAGGACTGATTACAATGTCGACGCGCTTGTTACACAAAATTGTCGGCACGCGAGCTATAAACATACATATATATAAACATAAACATATATGTATATATATTTATATATATATATATATATATATATATAATATAATCTTGTACGGATGTGGGAAGCGAAGAGCATTTGTAAAACTTGATTTGTACAAGTGAAACACACAACAAGCGATTTATGCATATATATATTTATATATATATATATACATTTATATTATTATATTATTTATTTATATATTTATTTTGTTATATATTAGAATGATACAGATGAGGGCAACTAAAATGATTCGTATTCAATTTTCATGCAATTTTCATGTCATTTTGCAATGGAAATGGAAAATCAAAATAAATTCTGAAAGAGTATAAAAACTGCACTTAAAGTTAGTTAGTTTTGTTATATAGTTTGTATGAAAGTATGTAATAATATCTGCACTGTAAGAAATGGAAATAAAAACTACATATAATCAAAAAATAAGTTGTTAAATTACAATTATATTTTTTGACCATGTAATACAGACTGTATAATACTAAGATGATCTTCCTTTCATATTAGCCATAGCTTATATATATAATTAATCTGAGCAGTAAGCAGACAATATTGTGATATAATTGATCTAAATATAACTGCCTCAATTTGCGTCAAGACAAGTCAATTTAATTAATTAACTAGCAATTTCCATAAATTAAATTTAGTGGCAGTTAAGATGGTCATAAAATGATTTTTGCATTGCAGGTGGCTCTCTTTATGCGTGTGGCGCCTTTGGCGTCTTTGGCGATGAGACGCCCAAGTTGTTGGATGTCTTTCTGTTTGCCTCGCTCATATCCGCCGTGGATCCGGTTGCTGTGCTGGCCGTATTCGAGGAGATACACGTCAATGAGATTCTCTACATTGTCGTCTTTGGCGAGTCCTTACTCAACGATGCTGTTACGGTAAGTGCTATTTACAGGCATTAAACCAGACTGAAATCGAGCAAATCAATTGCTACATATATATATATATATCTTTATGTACATCTGTGCCGTATGCTTTCAGGTTGTCATGTATCATATGATGGAGTCCTATAATGAAATTGGTTTGCCGAACATTGAGGCACAGGACGTTGTCAGCGGTGTTGGTTCCTTTTTTGTTGTAGCACTCGGCGGTACTGCCATTGGTAAATGAAAATTATGACAAAAAATATGCAAATCGAATATCTGAAATAAATTTCAACATTTCGCAGGCGTCATTTGGGGTTTCCTAACTGGTCTGGTGACCCGCTTTACGGATCATGTGCGCGTCATCGAGCCCATCTTCATATTTGTCATGGCCTATCTAGCGTATCTGAATGCGGAAATCTTTCACATGAGTGGCATACTGGCGTGAGTATGAGACGAGAGATCTCCCCGATGATAGCATCACTACATTCATATCCATATCTCTTTGCAAATTTAGCATCACATTCTGTGGCATTACAATGAAGAACTATGTGGAACAGAATATATCTCAAAAATCGCACACGACCGTTAAATATGCATTGAAAATGTTATCCAGCTCGGCGGAGACAATTATATTTATGTTCCTTGGTGTCGCCACCGTCAATAATAAGCATGCGTGGAACACGTGGTTTGTGGTGCTAACAATAGCATTCTGTTCTGTATTCCGTGTTATCGGTGGGTATAACCTTAAGTTCGATCAATTGTGAATTATAATAAATTTGCTGCTGCTTATCTGTTCAGGTGTCATTCTGTTGTCGGCACTTGCAAATCGCTTTCGACTGCACAAATTGTCGAGAGTGGATCAGTTTGTCATGTCGTACGGTGGTTTACGTGGTGCTGTCGCCTTCGCACTCGTACTGCTCATCGATGAGAATGTGGTCAAGCATAAGAACATGTATGTAACCACGACAATAGCTGTGATTTATTTTACGGTGTTTCTGCAAGGCATCACCATAAAGCCCCTAGTCAAAATACTCAATGTGAAGCGAGCCAATAAACGAAAACCCACCATGAACGAGCGCATTCACGAACGCGTTAGTATATCAAATTTAAGCTGCTTGTTAAATGGCACCTAGGAAGGTACAGATTAGATATTGACTGTGTGTTTTATTTTTCCCATTTAATTCCAATTAGTTTATGGATCACTTGATGGCTGGCATTGAGGACATTGTTGGCAAAACTGGCAACTATAATGTACGTGATAAATTCAAGCGATTCGATAATCGCTTCATACGTCCACTGCTGATCAGAGATCTTAAGGTACGAGTTAAATATAATTTATATATTTTCATGGTTCCTGTATAAATTCACAATTTATTTTATTGAAACTTCCAACTGTGGGTTCTGTGAACTTTTTACTTTAATTCTCTATGCTCCTCTCTCTCTCTCTCTTCAATTTCATTGCTGCGTTTATAGGGCGCTGAACCCAAGATTATTGAGACGTACTCAAAGTTAACCATGCGCGATGCCATGGAGGTGATGCGTCGTAATCCTTCGACAATCGGACAGATGTCGGGCACTGAGTCGATGAGTGCGCTATTTAGGAATTATACCAATAATTATATTGGTGGCAGGTGGGCACCGCCAACCATATACACCACCTGGTAAACGAATTTTGGATAATCGTTAATCGATAACCGATAACAGTAACCGTACAAATGCATGCAATGCAAGCGATTAAAAATAATGTAGTAACTTCTTTGCATGAACAGCACAAAAGTTTTTCTAACCAATCAAGTTGATCCCCCTTCAATTTGTACACCGATTAATACTTCTCTATCATTTTTCTTACACTCTCGTACACGTTTTGAGCGTATATATACCCTTTTGTATATCGAAAATTCGTTTATGTGTATTTTTGGTTAATACTTCGTAGTGTATATTTCCAGCAAAGAACAACTTAAACTCTATTTTTTACTTCAAATCTGAATAGTCCCAGCCTAACGAATCTGGATAATACGTGCTCGCACAACTTGGATATGGCTGAGCTGGACTATAATCCATCCAAAAGGGATTTGACTGATGCCAAGATACATCATTTGCTAGCCGAAGAACTAAAGCCTTATAGAAGGGTATGTATCCACAAAACTCCAAATCCCTACAAAATAATCGATTTCGGTTTGGTTCTTTAAACAATAGCAGTTTCAATTTTACCCACTACTTCAATATATATATATATATATAAGTATTTATATATATATATATATGTATCTACAGCATATTCACTCACACACAGCCCAAGTTTTGTTGAGTACTTCTCTTATATGATATATATAGATACTACGTCACCTTTCTACTCGAACTCACCGAATATACTTGACGCCTCGTAGTAGTATTCGTAATTTATGCTTTCATCTGAGTTTTCTTTTTTGGGCATTTGGTTTTGAGACACGCTTCTCTCTCTCGCTCTCTCTCTCTCTTTCTCTTTCTCTCACTATCTGTCTTTAAATCTATATATTTATATATATATAAACATATATACTGACTATATCTTCAACTAGGTATATTTGTAATTAATCGTTTGTTTGATTTCTTCCCGTTGTAACAAACTCAACTCAACTTCAACTTATCGACAACGTCACGTATCCAACTCAAAAACTAAATCAAACGCGTTCAAAAACAAAAAAAAAAAAAAAAAACAAACTGCTTCAAATTTTTCTGTGCTTTGAACAAAATTTAACGAAACTGTACAAAAATGTATTCAAATATGTCGTAATGAAAGGCTTCCATACAAATGGTACGAATAAATTGGTTCATTTGTTGTTAAAAGCATTTTTGATTTGTTTTGTTCATTTATCTATTCAATTTTCTTAATTAACTTAATTAACTAAACGAATAATGTTCAACGTTCAACGTTTTTGTGTGTCTGTACTCATGACTGCAAAACGTACTTTGTAATGCATATAATTAATTATATTAATTAATTATCAGTTTCTAGCAAATATCTTAATGTATTTTCAATTGGTGTCTAAATACATTCTTTAAATAATCGTATCGATAATCAATTAATTCTAAATGGCTAATAATAATAATTTTCCAATATATATATCTATATACTTAAATTCAAATTGATAAAACTCAAAACTGAAAATTTACCAAATTTCTTTTCTTTTTCAACATTTATACATTCATTGTACATTCAGACAAGATCAACATGAATACCTTATTAGTTATTTTCAATTTTACAAAACAAGATTTTGAAAAAAGGATAGTTTTTTGATAGGAGAAGAATAATAAACGTAAAAAAAAATAAAATTTAAAATCTTTTCAATTTTTAAAAGTAATACCAAATATTTTAGCTTTTTATTTGTACTTTTAGCAGGTATTCAAGTAAATTTGAGACTTTATCTAGGAATTTGCTAGCTGACAGACTGATTTCGATATTCATTTGAAATGATTTCAAAACTTAAAATTTAACAACAACAACTTAAACTTAAATATTCAACAACATTAACAATTAACTTTAATGTTAAAAGCACTTTTTAAAAAATGTATTTTTTTTTAATCGTTTGACTGCTTCGATAACAAAACACTTTTAAACAACTTTTTCTATGTTCTTTATTTGTTACTTATTTATTAAATACACTACTCTTTTTGCAAGCTTCACTAAAAACTATATATCATTGATTAGCAACATGAAAATATATATGTATATCCGTAAATGTTGTGTTGCTGTTTTTACTCCTTAAATTAAATACTCTTTCCATTTGATAAGCATTTTTTTGGATGAAATTTGTAAACCTATGCTAAATCTCGATTATCCGGACAGACGGAAATACCTCTAACGCCACGGCTAGTGATATTGATCCGAACTATATATACTTATATATATAAATATATATTCGGGAAGTCGAGATGTTATAAAGTATTTTCGAATATACGAACGGATAATCGGGCTTAAGCTGTAACTGTACTTTTGGATAGAGTATTCTCGCTTCGGTCATGACGAAGTTAACCCTCAGTTCCTTCTCTAACAAGTATATATATATTTAACCGTTTATTCAGTTAGTAATAAGCTGTATAAATGTTATGAGACGTCTTTACACATTATCAATTGATGTTTTTGCTAGTTTCGCAGCAATTTACTGTTAAGCATTAACTAAATGCTAAAAATCTACCATAGATGTATACCTAATAATTAACAATCCAATGAAGTTATATATCACTTAAGAACACCATATATGATTTTTGGCATTTAATGTGCTTTCGTACTACCATTCCTTACAGCACCGTCGTCTTAGTTATAGCCGACACGCAGTAGATGACAGAGATTTGTCCACACAGGTGAGTTGAATGCATAGACAAATCTCTGAAAGCACCTATATATGCATATATGTATATGTGTTTACCTAATTAATCTTTATATAGTATATACATTAATTAACTATATACATTTGTGTGTTTTCCATTTATGTGTTTATTTATAGGTCAATTACAAAATGCAAATGAATTTCCGTCGCATGTTCAACGATCGCAAACATCACAAGCGTAGCAAACGTGGCGCCAACAATAAGGTTAGCAACCTCTATAAAGAATCCACTCTAATATGATTTTGCAATAAATGATCTCTATTTAACTAGGAGACGAAGGAGAATGTGAAACAAAATCATGTTTCGTTCCCTGATTTTCAACAAAACGGCACTACGAAGCAGCTCTCCAATGGTACGAATACGAATTCGAGTTCAAACCATTCACGCAAAAAATCTTACAGAAAAAGACATACTCACAATTCACTTAACAAATATCGTAGATTAGAAATAGGTAAATGCAAGTAAAAATTCAGCAATCAATTACTTAAAAACACACACAGCAATCTGTAGAAAGCTATTCAAAATTTGGTTCTTTTTCCTTTTGTTTAAAATGGACAGCATCCAAAGGATGTCGTCTGAGTTAATCAGTAGCATCCAAAGGATGTCGTCTGAATTAATCAGTAGCGTCCAAAGGATGTCGTCTGAGTTAATCAGTAGCATCCAAAGGATGTCTGAGTTAATCAGTAGCGTCCAAAGGATGTCGTCTGAGTTAATCAGCAGCATCCAAAGGATGTCGTCTGAGTTAATCAGTAGCATCCAAAGGATGTGGTCTGAGTTAATCAGTAGCATCCAAAGGATGTCGTCTGAGTTAATCAGTAGTGTTTCCTTTTTGATTTAAATCGACATTTTAAGGTTGTCTCTTGTAACATATTAAATACATACGTAGTCCACATATCATTATATTTAAGTTTTTCTGCAAGGGCTCGTAATATATGTTAAGCATCCATAATTATTTATAATATTACATATCCAATTTTATAGTTTTTAGTTTAAAACCCTCTTCCATTTATTAAGTATAAGAAAATTAAACGAAGTTTACGAGCCCTTCTTTAATTTACCCTCATATTTTGTTACTAATATTAATTTACAAATATTTTGTAATATTGTTAAATATTTTTTTAGCAACAATTGGTCACTAATTATACAACCCAAATCTTTCTTTCATGTCTCCCTCTTTTACCCGATGCCCACAAAATTGGTTGAACCGACAAAAATACTCAACTTCAATTTTTCTATTTCAACAACACCAAAAAACTTACTCAAAAACCGCATCTGCCAAACAATCATATTTTGTGTTTAACAAACGCTTTAATCATGTGCCATTATTATACATATATATTATATATATATATAATGAAACTACTAATATGCTAAAATATATAAAGACTATATTAACGATGTGCTTAATGAAACAGCCGAGGAGGCACCACAAAATCCAAATGAAATCAATGTCATTGGACCCAGCGACGATTGGGATGATGGTCTCACATTCACAGCGAAATCATCACGTAAGTTTTATCATCCATTCAATGTTCTTTTTGACTAACTTTAATCGATCACTAATATGTAAATGTAAGTGGTATTTATGTATCATTAATGGGGCTCTGCTGCCCTATATCAGTGTTATGATATTGTTTGTTTATTATTATCATTTGTCACGTTTACCTCTCGAGATACATATGATCGGAGGTTATATAGCGATAGCCGACTTGTGTTAACTGTTTCTCAACTCAACTGACTACACAAAAATGCCATCAAGTAATTCATTTGATGCTGAACTGAAATGAGCCTTAAGCCTGAGCGTTAAGTGAATGATGTAGTATGTAATGTATGTATTTTACACTGTCCGTCACAACAGCTCAAAGTAAAGTCGTGAATAATTCTTAAACAGGTTGAAACAAATCATTTTGGTATAATTATCTATATATATGTAAATTACTTAGTTACTTATCATATCAAGTAGCCAAAGTTGATTTAACTAAAAGGTTTCTAGACTACTAAACTAGAAATTATCTTGTGTGTGTATTTAATCTACATCTATAATTTCTTTATATACTCATATATCTTTTAAAAGTCGCAGACAATCTGTGACTTTCCCCTTCAGCCCAAGCTTTGCTAGACTTAATGATTATTTCTTTTGATTTGATTTGAATTTGATTTTGGTTGTTAACAATTCAGTTTTCTAAAAGCGCCTTTAAATGCATAATGCCTACAATTTAAGAAATAACTAAAGCTAAAAAAAAAGTTATAACGACAACATTTTCTATATATTTTTTATCCCTATTGTATGCCTATCCAATTTATTTGATTACCATATCAATATATGTTGCTCGATATACCCGATATACTACTGTTACACAATTAGCTGACTCGGATCGCGCCAATAATAACTCCTTGATAGCGCATATACAAAACCTGCCCGGTTTTGATGCATCCAAAGCGCGCATCGTTCAGCACTATGCGCCTAAACTTGAGGACGGTCCTCATCAAGATCTAGACTCGCCCGATCCACCAGTTGGACCCACAGCGGCTGAACTGATCCTGCCCTGGCGACGGGATCGTTCATACCAGAGCATTGGTAAACCAAATCAACAAAAAACAAAAGCTACAACTATCTTAAAACATAAACAATGATTACAAGTATTGGCCATAAGAAATATGTACAAGCACACCATATATCATCATATATCAACGATACGCATTCCCATCTATAGATCATCCGTCTATCTTCTCGGTCATCTCGAAAACATAGATTTTAAATTTAAAATTTATAATTACATTCTGTATAAATATGTACAAAATAGTATCAGTTCCTATATACTTGTATCAACTTCAGCATAATTTTATTATAGTATTCTATAGATACTACATTCAATTTCCAAAATCCTTAAATTATATATATATATATAAATGAACAGTATTTTCCAGTTCGAATAAGCTAGTTATAGATTCAACATTTTTCATATGTAATAAATTCACAGGTGCAAAATTGAGACTGAATAAGGCCATAAACTATTGCAATTCATAACTATCAAGCAGAAGCGAGAAGCGACAAGTTGCATTCACTTATCACCTTCTCGCTTCAACTCTATTTCATTCCACATTCATATTCCATTAGTCACACAAAACACACAAGAAAAAAAAGAAAAGAGAAAAAAATGAATTCAACTTATTTGAATCAGACTGTCATAATATTAGATAATATTAGAGAAGTACAATTGTTGTTTTGTGCTAAGCGTTTGATGCCGCTAACTAAGCTATACCGAGTACATTTCTGTTGCTTTCTTATTTATTTTTTACTTCCCAACTGGTTTTCACAATACACAAATACATATACACATCGATTTTCCCCAAGGCTCGTTTTCCCAAATTTGCTGTTAAAGTCAAAATGCTTTAACACAGACTTGTGAAAACGTTCCTGAAAACTGTATACTTTTTCAGTGTTATATATATCTATCATATCTAGTTGTCATTAATGTCTTTTAAGCGACTGGTTGTTAAATACCCACTTACAAAAAACCAAAAAAAAAACACTCCCTGAAAAAACACTTCCTGCTAGAGGCAAAAAAAAAAAAAATCTAAAACATTTGCAGAGAAGCTCGTAGTTTCATACAATAGGTGATCATCTGGAAATACAATGCCGAAATTCAGTATTTACATGTAGAAACGCATTATGCTACGCAAATCAATTGAAATTTACATGTGATTTGAAGAATTGATCGCATTTTCAAGCATTTCAAACACTTCAAACACGAGCATTTTGAAGTGAATCCAAAACAGCAAAAAAGCAGCATGGCATTTTTGTGCATGACAAAGTTATTTGTTGTTGCCCTTCCATAATCGTATATCGTACTACCTCTTGAGTTGAAACTGACGTTTACACTAATTAAGATAATCAATTGGGCCAATCGATATTGCTAGCAATAAATCTGACACATTTTTTTTAGTGTAAACGGTTTCTAATTGAAACTTTCGACGTATTATCGATTTAATCAGGGCATTAATAATAAAGTTGGGACGAATCGAATCGAAGGAAATGGAATTTAAATAATTCAAATTTAAGTAATAAGTGGTACATAAATCAGAGTAATCTGCTCTTGTAATAAATCTATTTTATTATTATTTTATTATTTTATAACTTTATTTGTTATTAAATAAAGTGTTATATTTTTAATCTTTCCACATTCATCTATTTTACATTTGAACCACAAGAATTGGTTAGAACTTAAGCATTATTGTTGAAGATATCTAATTTTCCAAAATAATACATACAAAAGAAGCTTTTGGGGTATGTGTACCCAGCTTATAATGGTTCAATGCCCCTCGTTCCAGTTGGTACTTCGATTCGATTCCGTTTAAGTTATGTGCGATGTTAAATTCGGATTATTATTTGCATTTTAGTTGAGCGCATTTTGTTCTTGTCCACTCCCTTGTTTGTCTTCATTTCCTTTTTTTTCGATTTCCTGTAGTTATCGATAACTGAGAGCGGCATGCAAAATGAACTTCGTTACCAAATTGTCAATTCTCTAAAGAACTTTGCGATTTATCTCACACAGTGGCCGAGCATCCAATACCCGAAGAGGATCGCAATTTGTCGCGCGACTCGGATGGCGAGAGGCGTGTGGCCACGCCCACAGCGACAGAGTCGCAGTTGCCGTGGAAGCGACAGGGTGACGAATCCACGGATGCAGTGCAGCAGAATGAGTTTCCCGCTTGGGCATCGAACAAGGAATATTTGGCCTACAACTCGCCCAGTGCCACATTTTTAGGTAAGAAATACACAGAGAAAAAAATATATATATAAACTCAGAAAAGAAATCAGCCTAAATTTTAGAAAATCCAGAAAATCTATCCCTAAGTAGACAATCTCAAATTTATGGGGTTTTCCTATTTTTAGAAATATTTTCTATTATTTCAAATTTAATTTCTACAAAGCAGGCAAAATTCAGGGTGATTATTTTTCTGAGTGTATGACAACGAATTTAGAAAATATTCGATAGATAATAGAACAAAAACGTTTAGAAACTTTTTCAAAGTTAAACATTTGAAAATATAAAAAATCAGGTCTGGTTTTAAGTGTGAGCGAAACGAGCAGATTTTCGACACTAATTGTACAGTTTCCGTTATGATTTAACTTTTGATTAGAAAACTTTCTGCTATTTGAGTTATTTGACTTGTACATTGGAAAGTATTTAAACGAGAAACATGTGTAAATATCCAATTACATATGTATATAAATATATATAGTACTATATATGATTTACTCTTGTGTTTCTTAAATGCACCAAATCTTTGAAACAAGATGAAAAATTAGCTAATTGCTGCAAAATTTAAGATAAATGTGAATCACTTTGTTGTTGTAGTTCTTCTTCTTTTTGTGTTCTTTTCCTGATTTCATGTTAATTTTCCTGAACTTTGTGTTTTCTTCTCTCTTTTTTCCGCATTGCTTATCCTTTTTGGTAACTGTTGCCCACAAAAAAAAAACAAAACAAAAAAAAAACACCTTCTACACCACACACAACACACCTGTACAATGTTGATGTCTCCTGTGCTTGCAACCTACAACAACAACAACAACCACCTTGCCCCCACATAAACAGGTGGTATAAACAAGCCTAAACAGCCCAAGTCCGTCATAGGTCTGTTCCGTCGCGAGAGTTCCAGCTCCAAGGCAGGCAGCCTTGGCATCGGCAGCAGCAGCAGCGGCACTGTGGATGGACCAGGTACCAGTCTGGATGCCATGGTCACCAATCCCGTTGGCAGCAATCCCATGAATCCCAATCCGATGGCATCGACTTCAACGCACAATCCGCGCCTGGACACTCGCTCGCAATCCATTTCGACCGGCACGTTGGGCACCCATCTCGTCGGTCCGGACGGGCATACCGGACCCTTCCCGGTCACTGCCAGTCATCGGCGGAACGTGCGACGTGGTTCCATGTTGGAGCTGAGCGGGTAAGTTCTTGCTACACCTGCGGCACATGCCACAATCTCTATGTTGTCTACAACACACACACACACACACACTGGTGTGTGTATGTTGTGTTTGTCTTTGTCTTTTGCATGTGTTTGCTTTTTGTATTTGTTGCTTGTTCTTAAGTGTAGAACTATTTGTTTACCCGTCTGCTAATATCCTGTAACATTTGACATTTTCATTGTGATGTCACCTAAAATATTTGATTTGCCAAAGGACGATATTTTTGTGTAGACTTTCAACATGCATTTTGCCTTTGACAAACGGTTGAATTTTGACAATGCTTAAATTGTGGTTGATGGGTTTAAATATTATGAGAACTCTATTTGGCTTACATTTTATATCATAGCCATGGTGAAAATCACATCTAAATGCTTTTAATAATAATAATAATAATAATAATAATATTTAGTGCTATGTATATTAAATGTTTCCCCCGTGTGTCCTGCAACACATTTCTAAAAATTCTGAAATTGGATAATGTTCGGTTTGACTTCTGCTCCTCAGGCCCAGAAGTAATCATCACGCTTTGAGCACCTAATTTAAAATTTGACAATCAAGAATTGAAACATTATAATACATTTTTATTCGAAAATGCTGTTTAAACAGCATGAAGGATATTGAAAAAGCTGACAACATTAATGTATCCAATGTACAAACTGTTTTTTGAAAAATATCAAATTAGATAAAGAACATCATTTTGAAATTTCCTCGCCCTAACGCTCCTTAGTTTGGATTGATTTTTGTAATACTAAAATTCAAAGTTTTGTACATAATTGTGTTCTTCTTCTTCTTTTTTTGCATTATAATGTATATATTCTTTATTGCGCGTCCTTTATTCCATTATTTATATTTTGTAACAATCTACTATCTGTTGTATTCTCAATCCGATGACCAAATCCCTACCCCGTAAAAAAAAAACAACCAAATGTTGTCGACTTACTCTGATGGTTCCGATTTGCAGACTTATTGCAACTGGACGCAGGCCCAGTAGAATTTTGATCAGTAGTCCAGGAGCTACTAATTTACTAGAGAGCATAGCAACACCCACAACAACAACAACAACAACAACAACTATACCAACAACTACTACTTATATCAAACCAATAACAACAACAACAACAACAACCACTACCAACCCTGCAAATACAACAACAACAACAACAACAAGTTCAACAGCAGCAACCGAAAATAATTCGCCGAGCAACTCATCAACAACAAACTACAGCTCGCCAACATCGGAAAGTAGCGATGCTACCTACTATTCCAAGTAATCCGGGTGCCCAGCATAACTTAATCCATTACAAAAAGGGGGCAAAACAAACAATGTCTTAAAATGCAACTAAAGCCGGCCAATGTCGAATTTCAACTAATCGTATATCGTAAACCAGACAACAACAACAACAAAAAATACCCAACACTATAACTTATCTGATTCAAGCCGTATAATTTGTATATATTATACATTAGACATTATACATATTCGAGATCAGGCAGTGCATATCATTCGTAGCATCAAGTCAGAAGTCTGAATCACTTACCACCTAATCAAATCGAAAGCTTTTGCAATCCAAAATATCTATTCTGAATTTTTCAACATCTCCTAAAATTGGCAATACTTTAACATTCGCACCATTATCCCAATTGTCCTAGGTAGGAATTAAATATTTTCTTGTGAATGTATCAATTATTATTATTTATTATTTTGTTCTAATAACCATGAATTGTGTGTTTTATTTTGTTGTGCTTGCCTTTACTAACACACACCTAACACAAACCTGTTCAACTAACTGCAATTTCTAACTAATGAACTAACATGAAATTCAAAGTATTAACTGATCACGTGCACATGGTGTTAAAAAATGATCTATTGCTTTCTTTTGGGTAACATTTTTCGTTTATAATTTTGATTATATTTTTAGCGCTGTTTCAATTGAGTCCCTATAGCCGTAAAGTCCACAGACAAACGCTTCAAATCACTTAGTAAACCCACACACACACACACACACAAACACACGCACACACAAATGCACAATAATACTATGCAAATTATATATAAACTATATATTTATAAAACGGAAGTAGAGCTGTTGTAAAAGTCTAGTATTTGTTGGCTTTTAGCATTTATATATATATATATATATATATAAATATTTCAAAAAAAAAAAAATATATATATATATATATGTGTGTAAGTATTTTCGTTCGCTTTATACGATTACCAAAAGTTGTTAACTGTGCTAACCCTCAACACTAACACATGTGCAACTAATACATGTGCAATATTTGGGGTATTCCTGCAACTGGTTAATTGTTTAAGTGTTGTCTAATTTCCACAACAAAAAAATAGTATTTGCAATAAATAATGGAAAATTATATTAATATTAATATGATAAGCAAATGGAGTCCTTTTTGTTGAAGCGTTTCTCAGCTTCCTCCACCTTATATATAATGTGACAATAACTGAATAAATAGCAAAAGTGGGTCAGTTCATTCAGGTGAAATATATATACTAAAACGATAAATGAAATTTTTGCATTCTAATAAATTGAATAATTCATTCGATGAGAAAAAAGTTTAATCAGTTGCATATAAATGCCTCAAATATGATTAGTATATTACTTAACTAACCACGAAAATATATATAAAAAAAAAATATATATGTACATATTTTTTTTACAGTTATAAATACCAAAAACAATACCTAGCAGTTAGTTAGGAAATTGTAAAAAATATATATATTTGTAAAACTGCTTTTAATATGTATTGCCTCTTCTGTCAAATTATGCTTTAAGCTTTTTTTCCTATTTTCTACTCTATTTACGCTTACGCTTGTTATAATTGATTTACATTTTCTTTTCCCAAATTTTTTTCTCCGATTTTGCTTTAAGCCTACTTTTGCTTTAAGCCTACTTTTGCTTTAGTAGTGTTTACTCTAATAAATAAACCAAATTATAAACTGTATTTTATTTCTGTTTCTGTTGTTTCTCCAATTTCGTCGTCTTCTTCTTTTTACTAATACTTATTGACTAATTGAATTATTTAACAACGATCCCCGAGTAATTAATTGGTAGTAATTAACTAATTTGTGATTCATGCTCATTAGTTCGCTGCATTTCAACAAAATTGATCGCACAATTGACATTTTACTTTCTTCGCCTTCTCTTCACATCCATTGCCCAACCAACCAACCAACCAACCACACACAACAACAACAACAACAACCACCACCACCACCACCACCACAACAACACAATCACAGTGACACAATACCCGAGGAGTCAACCTATCAGCATGGACACTCCAAGTCGCTCTGCGAGCCCAACGATGGCGACGACTGGGATTCGATGCCCCTTACTGCCTCGTCCTCGTCTTCCGGCGTCAAGATCCAGAAAATGAAGCAGAGCGGCCGGGAACCGCTTCTGCCATCGCGTTTGACTACCACGCCTCGTGCTCAAATCCGTCATAAGAACGCCGGAGCGGTGGGCGGGGCATCTGTGGGCGTGCCTGGCCGTAAGAATCAGGTGACATCAGCACTGCTGGACTATGAGGATACGGACAGCGATTCGGATGAGGAGGACGAGGACGATGATGAGGGCGAGGATTTTGATTTGTATGATGATGAGAATATTGTAGTCACCACTTTCACTACGCCAGCAACGCCACGCCAGCACGGCCGTGGTGGGACAGGCGGTGCAGCTGGAGGGGCGGGTGGAGGCACCACTACCACGACGACGATTCGTCTCACGCGCAATAATGATGAGAGCATCATTTGAGTAAATGCTGCAGTTCCTTCTCCAGCCAGTTGGAGATCACGTTCCAAGTCAAGGCAACGTTTCCCATACGAAATGTTTTACTGAGATCATCAACGATTATATATATACCTAATATATATAGTTCAATATACACTCAGACACAAAAAAAAAAAAAATAAGAAAGAAAATGTTGTACTTAAACAAAGACAAAGTCGAAAATTCTAGGAAGAAAATTTATATTTCAAGAACAGTTTTTTTTCTTATCCATTTCGGGATATCTTAATGATTTAACTACTTAAATTAACTATTTTTGATTACTTATAGAAAATATTTAATTCGTGTGTACTGAGTAATGAAATTCTGAAATCAATCCTGATATCATCTTCAAATAAAACAATATCAGATTGAGTAAGGAATTTAAGTTTTAACACTTATTCGATGTACAAAATTGATTGTAATTAGTATTCTGCGCTTAATCCCGGTTTTACTTGAATTCAGAAGAGCGTCTTTCTCTGAGTGTATATATATATATGTATATATATATATATAAAAATGAACATTATGAAATAAAAAAGGGTTTAAAACAAAAAAGCTTTACATTTATGATACCAATAACATTTTGTATATAAATTGAAGAATTATTGTACGTACGAGTTTTAGTTAACAGACAAACAGCAGTTATCGCTTGCTTCTTCGATTGTTGATTAACCTATATACATATATATTACATTTCAACTAGCCTAATGCTAATGTGTTCCAGAAACAATTGTGTTATCATTAACAAAAATTTAGCCAAACTTCTGATTAGGTCGTAACATTTAGTTAATTGTGTGTAAGTTGTTCTTTTTGCTTTTAGTTTAGATAAATTTGAAACATAGTATTCGATGCAGATATATATAGGTATATGTATAATTAATTAATACTGTTTTGCTAATGGTACATCTGCAGTGTTTAGTTAAATTTTAGTTGTACTTAAACATAACCGTAAAAGGAAACTAGCTGAAACTAAATGAAGCGTGTAAAAAGTAATCCGGAATAAAAAGCCGTCAAGAGTCGAAAAGCTAGATAATAAAAACTAGCCCTAAGCCAACTAATAGTTAAATACATTTATTTATATATATATATAAATATATATATATATTAACTATGTATAGCTATTTAGCAAGAGTTATGTAATTTATAAATTATTTTTGTAAACATTTACGAGCCACAACTAATGTGAAAGATAGAACGAGGGTCGTAAAATGACTCCAAGAGTAAATTTAATCGTAAAATAATGCGTGACTGTATGAAAAGGATCCACATTGAAAGATTCATAGTTTCAATATGATATCGAAATCCCAAATAACACATAGAACACGACTCCCCTAGCATACTTAACCTTGAGCGTTAATTAATCACCTGCACGCACAATTTGAGGAACCCAACTCTCAACATGAGTTGAGGCAAGGCGCCTAGTGGCAGAGGATCTGTTTCTAATTTGTACAAGTCGTGAGTGAGTCTTTCTATTAGTTTGTCCAAGAAATTGCCTTCTAAATATGCACATTACCACTGAATTCAAATGCGAAATTTCAGTTACGATTGCGTATAATACCATTTCATTGTGAGCTGCTAACATACTATAAAAAATAAATTCTGTGTTTAGTTATTTTAATTATATGTTTAAACGAAAGACAATAAACAGCTACAAGAAATTGCATTTCAAACTATGCAAAACTTCTTGTAAATTGTCATTTCACACAAAACAAATGGAAAATCTTAAAAGAAAACAAAATAAATAGAAAATTAAAAAAAAAAATCAGAGCTGTGTTACTTATGAGCGCGTTTTCTATATAATTATAGCATTATGCACAAAACTATAAGATACAAATTGTGAAATTGGGAACGTTGGTGACATAAGCCCTTTATATAAAAAGCGACAGCTCATAAACTGAATTGCTTGAAAGCATAAGCTAAACAAATTTAAGATCAAGCTGAACATTGCAAATACTTTGCAATTTTCGTACAGTAGGCCTTAAGTTGTGCATAATTCAAGAAATTAAATAAATTACTAAACACAAATAGTGAGCGAAAAAATACAGCTAATAAAACCCAAATTCACTAAAAAAATATTTAGCAAAACACAATTAAAACCGGAAAAATTAATGAAAAAAAAAAAAATAAGAAAACTTGTAAACTGTTAAACTGATTTTAAATATTGTATAAGAGAATTTTACTAAAAATAAACGCAAATGAAAATCAAAAAACTGTATTTTTAATTTAAATGTAAGTTTACCAAGAATATGCGATCACGAAATGCTCTTTTTGAAAACGTTTTATATAAACAACCTGAACGAAAATCAAATATAACAGTTTGAATAAATGGACATAAATTGAAACAGTTTTTTTATTCTGTAACGACGACGACGATAGCCCAATATTCGTAAATACATTTAACACCAGCAGCGCCATTTAGTGGAACTGCCCTTCGTGGGCAGTTGCCAGTCCACGATGACGTCACGTCCCAACAGACGATTATCGTTGTCCATCATTGCTCTGGCCATAACCCGATCGCACCCGAATGTGACGTAGGCACAGCCCGACAATTGTCCATCGCTGCGCTTGGAAATGTGCACCGATTGAATCGTTCCACGCAGCCGCTCATCCGGTCTGGCAACGCTGGTCTCTTGTGCGCTGCGACAGTGTTGCCAGAGCCGCTGGAGAGGACCTCTGATTGCGATTTGATTTTGGGCGGTCTCGCTTTCAATCTGGAGCTCTGCGTAAGTACAGAATACGAATATCTAAACAATTGAAAACCAAAGAAATACAAAATAATTATTGTACATAAAAAAACATAAATGAAAGAAGTAAGGGGATTGATTTAAGAAACATATCCATTGAATGCCCAGCAAGAAGTTATAAACATATTGCCCAAGTTATTTGTTGTTATTTTGAAATTCCGTTTATACATTTATTTCACCAAATACGTGTTCAATTTTTTGTTTTGTTTTTAATTTCATTATCTTAATTCTTTTGAAACTGATATAGTTAAATATGTTTAATGATTTTTGTTTATTTATTGGTTTTCTTGAAGAACTTTCTATATGTATATATACTATTTGTTTAGTATGTATATTATGCATGTAATTATGTTAATATGCCGATAACGAGAACCGGTCTCTGGAGACGTCAGGTTCAAGTTCAATATGCATATGTATTTTGTATTTCGTGTATTGTATATATGTGTATATGTATAGGTATGTATGTATGTATGTTGCTATGTAGGTAAATATGTAGATCGATGGTCATCATTTCGCATTAAGAGTGTGCCTGTGTGTGAGTGTGTGTGTGTGCTAGCTAATGAGTACATAAACTTTTACTATTATTATTTTTTTTTGTTATATATGTTTTTAAATATTAAATTTAATAATATTTCATTTACTGCTTAGTTAAATTCATGAACTCTTTAACAATACAAAAACAAATACGCGTATATGAGCATTATATGTATGCAAGTGTGTGTGTGTGTGTGTGTGGGTGTGTGTGTTTTTGGCTCTATAATAAGTGTGCATCTCATACTTGTAATAAACATAAATTGTTTTGTTTAATTTTTTTTTATTTTATGTTTGCCTCTATGTAACATTTTGCTAAAGAAATTTATAGTATTTACTAAATTTATATTCATATCATTTTTGTATATAGCTTTCATTTTATTATAATTTGCAATTTTTTTAAAGTCATAATCAAACCAACATTAGCCACATACATATGTAAATATGTATTTTAAGTGCGTACGAAACTCTGCTAAAAACCGGCCGAGCTTAGATTCTAGTCCAGGCAAGTATTAAGCAGAAAAGTTTTGACTGTTGGTTACTTGATTCAGTTGATGTACATATATATATATATATATATATATATATATATATAGTTATAGGGCCTATAAACGCATATTGTGTATAGCTTTGGTTTTATGCAATAACAAGTTACGAGTTATGTCAAGGTTATCATTTTGAAAGGCAATCTTTATGTTTTTCATATAGCATAGATATAATAGATATTTAAGATAGACTATAACTGCAATTAGCATTGAACTGATGCACAGCATAACAGAAAATATATATATATATATATTTATATATATATATATATATGTAGATGGTATATAGTACGTTAATATGTTGCTAATTTTAATCGTGTAGCTTTAGTTAATTCCTTCCTCTCTATCTCATTTCCCAAGTTTTATACAATATTCCTTTTTATACAACTTTATTCCCGCTAAGAACTCAAACAGAGTTGCAAACCATATAACTAAATTATGGCAGTTGAGATAAGCGCTTAAAGTAGTAAACAATAATTTAAAAAAAAAAATTCCAAATAAATATACACACTCGTATAAAATCAAGCGATTGAAGATGTTTTTGAGTGTTGCCAAATACTGTTGTTTAAAAGCCTTAATTCCTCATTCAGAATATGTTGTGTACCTGTGTAGATGTCTATATAATGTGAAATGGTCATCATGCTTAGTATTTAGTTAACAATTAATATTAAATACTTGTTGCGATATATATATATATATATATCTATATGTATATACAAATACAATTACATACGCATATTATGGGAAAACACGGAAAACCATCAGTATATATGTATGTGTGTGTATCATTAGGTAGTTAGTATATGTATATTTCCATCATGTTTTGATTTTAACGATTTTGTTGGGGAAAAAACACTTTAAATATATATATTATGTATGTATCTTATGCAATTTTGTATTGGTTTTAAACACATCTAATACAACAAACTTGTAAATGTCCTTTGATATAATTGATGCCCTTTTTTTTTTTGCTCATTTTATATATGCATATTATCTAGTGTATACATATATATTTATGCATGTGAATATACTTTTCAATATTTTGTTGTATGTAACTTGATTTCGATTGCGATTTGATTTGATTGATTAAAAAAAAAATAAAAAATTCAAAGAAAGTGTCTATTTGCGATTGAATTCATAATATACAGCAAACCTCTGTACTTAATAAGAATATTAAAAATTCAGGAATATTCGAAATAGCTATTAAATAAATAAATCAACAGATTTATGGTGTCTGTTAGGATGGATGGCTGCTTTCCGATTGAGGCCAGCTAAATATCTAATCTCAGACAAGCTTCGAAAAAAACTAATATTCAAATATCGCGCTAAATTTCGAATACATTTTTGGGTAGTTTTTCTTGTGTACTGCTGCTGATGAAGTTAAAAAAACTAAGAGACGACACTCCAGTCGCGTGTATATTTTGTGGTTGTTGTGGGAGGCGTTATCCTGTCGCTGCTTAAAGACCAAAACCGATGGCTCGTTATACGTTTCCTGTACGCAGCATTGAAAGAGTTGGGATATTTAAATTACAATTTGATTAGATTTTAGTTTTCGTTTTGTTTATGTACAAAATAAACGTATAATATTTATAATGTATAATGTATATTATAATGTATAATTGTAAAGATAAAAAATACAGTAAATAAATACAAAATCGATGGACTACTATAATGGATGAGTACATACATATGCAAATCAATATCAATTAAAGCTGGAGATTTGCTAACAAAGATACAATGTGTTTGGCTGCTGGGAATGAGGACATTTTAACTTAAAATTAAATAATTGCTAAACAACTAAATAATAACAATTAACAATAATATAGATACATCATGTGGCGATAGATATTGCAACGAATTGTAACTAAACAGCGTAAGATATCAACTAGCTTACAAGTGGGAGGCGTGGCGAGAACAAATTGGCTTTACTTATTCGAAATGTCGGGCAACAATTATAAACAGAGAAAACAGAATACAAAATATAAAAAAAGACTGGAATGTGAGAGAGAGCGCGTATTTTCTGTGAAACTACTTGAAAAAGCATCGTCATGGTTGTTTTTGTTGTTGTTGTGGATGTTGATGTGGCCATTTGTAGTGAGATTCACTTTGCTTTAGTGCCATTCACTTTCGCTGGCTTACCGGACGTTACGAATGGGCCCACGTAGTTGCTGGGAAAGAGTCCGGAGAGGCCACTTAGTTCGCCGCGCCACCATTCCGGCTCGTCGCGTCCAAGGACGCTAATGATGTCGTCCTTCTCAAATGATAGCTCATCATCGTTTTGTGCTTTGTACGGATAAAGAGCAATCACTTTGTCTGCAAATATATTGTGTATTGAGTATGGACAATTCTCAAGATTATTGGTTAGCTAACTAACCCAAAATCTGTTCGGTCATTTCAATGCGACTGCCTGAAACGGGTGTATTGCGACCGCTATTGCGTCCACCCTGGAGCACCTTCACATAGGTGGCGGGGAACCAGCCAATTTGACGGCGCCTGCCCTTGGCCTGCAGCTCGCCCTCCCACCAGCCCGAGTCGGTCTTCTTGCGTATCATGATTAATTGGCCGCGTGTCAGCGACAGCTGCTCGGTGCTGGTCGCCTCATACGGGGCGATAACTTGTGCAATCTCCGAACGCTTCGCTCGCATACCCTGCAAAACAATTAAGATGCAATTTGGGATTAGGTTTGATATAAATAAATTGAGTCAACTATTTACGGGTGTCATGGAAGAAGTTCGTGACATGGGCCGGCTGTAGCTTTCGGCCGGTTCTGTGCTCTGTGTCTTGGACTGTGTATTTATCTGCGATACTTCAGTGTCGAGATCTTCGTGCGACTCCTCCAGCTCAACGGGCTGTGCCTTTGGCTCTGACTCTGACGGCACCTGCTGCACCTGCTCCGGCTGTAATTCGGCCTCTGGTTGAGCAGCATACGCAGTGCTGCCATTGAGTGTGACCTCCTGGTACGAGCACGATGAGTTATGGTATTTGGGGTTGGCGGGCGTTGTTGGTATATATATATATATTTTTTTTTTTGTTTTTTTTTTGGCAAATGAAAAGCATTGGATTAGTAGATGAGCACATGATGGTTAGGCACGATTTAACATTGGATACCCTTGCAGAAGACAATTGCATTTTGTTAGAGAAATGAGCTACATTAATTACTTAAGTCCTATATTATGTATCTGAATATACAATCTTGGTAATATATAATTTAAATTATAATATGAACAATTTTTGCCTTTAAAATATCTATATAAAATTAAGAAATTATAAGCTAAATAACGCCTCAAATACATTGGCATTATTGTGGTAAGAATAGATCATGGTATAGTTTGGTATATAATTGATCTGCAAGGGTATTCGAAACTTTGGCAGGCCGAAGCTGAGAGTTATTTGTACAGAGGTTTATGGTGCACTTCTCTCCCACTTACCTGTTCTGCCGCGTCGGGCTCAACGGCGTTCGCGGCAGGATTGGCAACGACGGATGTTCCCACATCCGCCTTTTGCACATAGTTCGATGGGAACATGCCAGTGCGATTGCCAATGGTGCCCGTCCACCATTCACCCTCCTTTTTGATGACCATGACCATTTCGCCGGCACCGAAACTAAGGTCACCATCCTCGGCAGATTCATAAGGATATGCGGCTATATAGTATTCGACATCGCCACCAGCAGCAACAGCAGCAACAGCATCAGCAGGAGTTGTAGCATCAATGGAAGCTGCAACCGGCGACTGTGCCGCCATGGCGTTATTGTCCAAGTAGCTATCGGAGGCGACCTCTGGTACAGCTGCCACCGCCGTTGGTTCGTCCTCCAGCTTCTCCACATAAGACTCGGGGAACCAGCCTGTATGGCCGTTAATCTCGCCAGCCAACCAGCCCGGTTCCGCATTCTGTTCCAAGGGCACCAGGATCATGTCGCCTGGCACAAATGTAATCTCCTCCGCGTTGCGCGCATTGAACTCATACACGGCGCGATATTTGACGAAACCTTCGGGCGCCGGTCCGCTGAGATCCACAGGAGCTGCTGTCACAGCAGCAGCAGCTGTGTCATTACTCAATCCATAGTCACCATAGGCATCGGCAGCTGCACCTGTTTCACCTGCTGGCACACTGTCTGCAGCGCTACCCCAGGCGGAGCTGCTCGTCTCCCAAGCGGATGTGGTCCTAGTTGCGGCTGCCTCATTCTTGCGGTTATATTTCAATTCCAGCACCGCAGTTCGCTGCACGTCGTACTCCTTGTACAGATCCTCGCATTTATTGATCAGCGCCGAAAGTTCAGCCTTTAGCTCCTGCACGCTCTCATCGTTCGTGTTGAGATCCTCCTTCTTGCATTCGATTTCTTTCTTTATGTTCTCCACCTTGTCCATGATTTGCTTAATGAGTAGCTGCAAAGAACGTAGAAAGTTTTGTGTTATTAATATGAATGATATGAATTTATATATATATACAATATAACGATTATAATAGACTTTATCATGTAATCAATTCAATTATTTCGAGCATTAGGAACATAATTGTAAGCGTCTTGTCTCATTAATAATTTCTTTAGTCAAGTATCAATTAATTAATCAATTAATTCTAACTATTTTTATTTTGGTCCGATTGGGTAACAAATATTTGACTATTTTACATTTAAATACTTCCAGAAACCTTAAAAAATATTTCCTTTTTTTTGTAATTAACATTTAAATATTATTAGTTTTAAATACATATTAGTAACTTTTCACTAGTTGACATAGAGTAAATAAATAATGCTAATTTCCGTTATTTAAACATCGCATAATTCATATTCATCTTCAAACCAATTCTATTACTAAATATTTTTCTGGTAAACTATACTTTCCAAACATTAAACAAAAAAATTAATGCAAATTTTC
Organism: Drosophila trichaetosa; assembly: GCA_035043205.1. Classification (NCBI taxonomy): domain Eukaryota; kingdom Metazoa; phylum Arthropoda; class Insecta; order Diptera; family Drosophilidae; genus Drosophila; species Drosophila trichaetosa. The sequence continues at coordinate 2,647,614 of JAWNNE010000535.1, read as the reverse complement.
CGTTATTAGAGAGATCGAAGAACTCATATTCTAATACATACTAAACACATTTCCGATTCCTGATTATTATTATTATTGTTGACAAGGTCTGTATAATATAACACACCTGCTTGTGGGCAAACGCTGCAGTTAGCTGCTCCTGCTGTGCGGCATCGCCAGCGACTCCACTGTTCGCTTTGTTCTTTGAGTCCCATTTGCCGCGCTCCTGGGTGAGCTGCAGCAGCTTGGCGTTCTGCTCCTTGATGCGCGCCTTCAGCTGAGCCATTTCGCTCATCGAAGTGTCGCGCTGAGTGCGCATGCCATCGATAACGGATTTCACGTTGGTCACTCCGGCCCGTGTGTCGCATATCTTCTGCGATAGATCCTTGATCTGAAATAGTTAAAAATTCAATTTGAATTATTGAAGTCTGTTTGAGGATTTGATTTATTGTTGTAGTGTGTGCCACCTTCTCGTTAAGCGTGCTGAGCTCCACATTCAGTTGAGTATTGTGTGCCTTCTGTTTGAGCACGCGCTCCTGTTCCCGCTGCTTCTGTGCATTCATTTCGGCAATGCGTGCCTGTTCCCATTCCTGCTGACGTTGCTTCTCCAGTTCCCTGAGTGAAACACGAGAGATTAATATAAATGCAACACTTTGTTGTGTTGTCGTTCACAACTAACTTTCTGGCCACCTCTTTGGCCTCCAGTTCACGTTGACGCTGCTCCTCTTTTTCCTGTTCGATTTCACGCTGGCGCTGCAACTGTCTCTCCAATTCCTCCTTCTGCTTTCGCTCGGTTTCTAGACGCGCTTTCTCGCGCTTATCGGCCTCCTCGCGTTCCTTGCGGTCACGCTCCTCCCGCTCCTTGCGCTGCTGATCTTCGATTAGCTTGCGCCTGCGATCAAGTTCTACCTTGCCCTTCTCGTAGTTCTCCTTGCGCTTGTCCTCAAAGGAAGCTGTGTAAGAAGCATTCAAAAATGTAAGTACATAGAAATACTGCTTTTTTTAACTTACTCTGAGGCAAGCCCGCTAAAGGATCCGCATCGGACATGGCGCCGCCTTGGGATGACACCGAGGTGTGTCGCGACGTTGGCTGCGAGCCAGGTCTCGAACTCACGCCCGAAACGGAGCCCGGTCGTGACTTGATTTTGCGTAAACTTGGAGGCACCCAATCGAGCGGCAGACTGACGGGTATCTTCTCGCCGGCCATGGCCTTCTCGCAAAGGAACATTGCCAAAATGAACTCATCGCAGCTCAGCCGTCCGTCGCCATCGACATCGGCCAGCGTCCAGATCTGTGCCAGGGTCACCTGCGGCAACTTACTCTGGACGAGCACGCTACGCGCCTGTGCACCCGTCAAGTATCCAGAACGCGTACGATCATTGGCATTGAAGACCTGCGTATATTTACGTTTCTGTGCCGCCAGCACCGCCCACTCTGCTGCCTGACTGTAAATTGAAGCAGGAGGAACTTAGATTAACTCAAGGAGCTCAATAAATAATATAGAATTATATGGAACTTACGGTGACTCAATGGAGGGCGCACGCTCCGAAATGGACATGTGACGACTAGGTGGATTGCTTTGCGGTGGCGACACAATCGCTGCGGCGGGCACAGCAGCAGCAATTGGCACCGGTGCCACAATTGGCGCTGCAATTGGAGCTGGTACAACAACAGGTGCGGTCGCCGGTGCCGCCGGCACAGCAGCCACGATGTTTTTAAGCGGATCTATTGGACTCATAGAACTGGTTGAGCCACGTGGCGTCATCGAGGGCGTTGCTGAATCCGTTAAAGAGCTGAGTAATGTGGGCGGCAGTGTTTTGGGTACTTCCAAGCCGCGCAGCTTCAGATTAATAAGCTTGCATGCTATGCTAAACTCGTTAATATTCATTTTGCCATCGGAATCCGTGTCAGCCAGTGCCCTGCATATATACATATATATATATATATATATATAGATTACATAAATAATGCATTAAAGATGGACGCGTGATTCGCGATTGCAGTTTTCTTGATTGTAATTCCAATCTTGCCTTAAAAGTGAAATTTGCAATTTGTAAAAATTGCACATTTACTAAATTGAATTCCGTTGCCGTGGTTCATAATTTTCGTGAGCAAAAACAATCGGCATTCCTCAAATGCACACATCTCTAATCCATATCAATTGAAGCCAGAACAAAACAGAGCTTCAGCCATATACATATATATGTATATATATGTAGATAAGTTATGTTCTTATCTTTCGTCAAGTGAATAACAAAAATGAGTCAGTCACAGTTTGAATACTCACCATATTTGGCCCAAGACCAGCGGCGGCAACTGGGACTGCAGAAAGAATCCTTTCGCCTGGGCTCCGGTTACAAAGCCGCCCTGCGGTTGCAGTGCCTTAAACTGCTCCTGGTACTTGAGCTTCTCGCGCGGTGTCACCGCAGACACATCCACTGCTGGATTCATTTTATTGGCCCTTTTCTGTGTCGACTTTCCTTCGAGTGTGAGCTACTTTTTTCTTCACTTTGCTTTTCGCAAAGTATCTTCTTGCTGTATATGGATTTATGTATGTATGTATGGATGTGTGTGTTGGTGTTGCTATCGTAAAACGTGTGTATTTTCGTAACCGACTCCGACTCCCCCACAACAACAACAACACTAAAGCTAGCTCACAGCTCTTAGTTATGTGTGTGTGTGTGCGTGTGTGTTTTATTCTTGTTTAATGCGCTCTCTTCGGCCGCTGCTGAGTACACATCAAATACATGTCATGCTCCTTCCACTGCACACACACACACGCTCGCTTACTCGTTCGCTCACTCTTTCTCTCTCTCGCTCCCTCGCGCTGGCTTACGCTCTTTTACTATTGAGTATCCGTTTTGCTCCCACCACCCCACAATTTTTCACAATGGATTTTTATGGTTTACCTAAAATGCAATTGCAATTTGTTAGAAATTCATTTCACTATTAGCAAGAAATATGGTAGGCAATAAACAACAAATAAACACCTAGTTCTATAAATGTTTTCATTATTGTATTAGAATTGTCACTTGTACATTGAGTGGGCGTTTTGATAACTCGAAAATTCCTCCTTCATTGAGAGTGTTGGTATTGATTTATTATTAAACTCTGTGCTATTGTTTTGTGCTGAGTACTGTGCTCGTACAAGTGCTTACTTTTCATTTGTACACTGAAATTTTGGAAAAGTTGTACTATTTGTAACTTCTTTTTGTCGTGCAAATTAATTGTTCACGAACTAACCAAAACGAACTGTCGGTGAACGAGCGAAAAGAGTCAACTTTGAACTAGTTTATTGATTCAGTGGCTCAGGGTTCTTCAACACTGCTATCGATATTATTTTCTTTACCAGCCTTCCCTACATCCAAATATTTTTTTGCATTTTAGACAATAGTAAAAATTAAACTTGAATTTATATATGCAAAGGCTGCCACATGTAATCATATTTTCTACAATAGTGTAACCCTGGTATATCGATACCCCGCTGTCACATCTTCAAAAATCATAAGCGATTACCGATAGCGCAGTTCTCCCAAATAATCCATCTCCGCATTCTTTTCTCGCAGAGCACGTGTGGTGACTGGTAATGTACGCTAAAGCAAAGGCGTAAAAAATATGTCTAACACAATGTCGGAAACTTCAGACGACGAACAAGCGCAATTGCAAACGAGTGAAGAAGAGCTCAGCGATGAGGAGGAACACGAAGGAAACGACGAAGACAATGACGAAGATAACGCAGATGAACAGTCAGCAAGTAATTCCGACGATGAAGAGACACCCAAAGCGGAACAGCCTCTGACATGGAAAGATCTTGTAAATTTACTCAACATAACCAAATATTCTGCACACTAACCAATTGCATAAAATATTAAATAGGGCCTCAGCGAGACGCTGTGCAAGGCGTGCGATGAGCTGAAGTGGAAAGCACCCTCCAAAATCCAAAGGGAGGCAATTCCCGTTGCGCTACAGGGCAAAGATGTCATCGGCCTGGCCGAAACGGGTTCTGGCAAGACGGGTGCATTTGCTCTGCCCATTTTGCATGCCCTGCTCGAAAATCCGCAGCGTTATTTTGCACTCGTGCTAACGCCCACACGTGAACTGGCCTTCCAAATAGGCGAACAGTTCGAGGCATTGGGTAAGTTATTTATAATATAAATATATATATATATACCCATTATCCAAACCCACTATGATGTGAAAACCCTTTTTGATTTTATGTTCCTAAACGAAAATATGAAATTATAATTTTCTAATTCGTCACTACCTCTGAGCAAATTTTGAATCTCATATCCGCATATATTCGAATCCCTGCATATTTTTCAAGACTAGCTTTTTTCGTACCACAGGCAGTGGGATTGGCATCAAGTGCTGTGTAATTGTCGGCGGCATGGATATGGTTGCCCAGGGTCTGCAGCTGGCCAAGAAACCACATATTATTATTGCCACGCCCGGTCGTCTGGTGGATCATTTGGAGAACCTTAAAGGTTTCAATCTAAAGGCCATCAAATATTTGGTCATGGATGAGGCGGATCGCATACTCAATATGGATTTCGAGGTGGAGCTGGACAAGATCTTGAAGGTGCTGCCGCGTGAGCGCCGCACCTTTCTCTTTAGTGCCACAATGACGAAGAAGGTCAAGAAGCTACAGCGTGCTTCACTCAAAGATCCCGTCAAGGTGGAGGTCTCGAACAAGTATCAAACAGTCGATCAACTACAACAGTATTATTTGTTCATACCGGTCAAATACAAGGATGTCTATCTGGTGCACATCCTAAATGAACTGGCGGGCAATAGCTTCATGATCTTCTGCAGCACCTGCAACAACACAGTAAAGACCGCTCTAATGTTGCGTGCCCTGGGATTGGCTGCCATTCCATTGCATGGCCAAATGTCGCAGAATAAACGTCTGGCGGCTCTCAACAAATTTAAGGCGAAGAATCGTTCCATATTGATATCAACGGATGTTGCCTCGCGTGGCTTAGACATACCCCATGTGGATGTGGTGGTCAACTTTGATATACCCACTCACAGCAAGGATTACATTCATCGTGTGGGTCGCACGGCGCGTGCCGGTCGTTCCGGTCAGGCCATCACCATTGTTTGTCAGTACGACGTTGAGCTATATCAGCGCATTGAGCAGCTGCTGGGCAAGCAGCTGCCGCTCTACAAGTGCGAGGAGGATGAGGTGTTGGCGCTGCAGGAGCGTGTCGCTGAGGCGCAACGCACTGCCAAACTGGAGCTCAAGGATCTGGAGGATAGCAAGGGTTACAAGGGTGGCAAAGGTAATAAGCGTGCTGCCGCCGGCGATAATCAGGATGATTCCGAGCAATTTACAGGCGCGCGAAAACGCATGAAACCGACTGGAGGAGGAAGGGGAGGTGGCAAAGGTGCGCGGGGAAGTGGCTTAGGCAGAGGCGGTGCGGCTAAAAAGAATTGGGGCCGGGGCAAAAACAAAAATTAGCCATATAAGGTTGTAGTTAAGGCATTTTATAAATTGTAATTATATATATATAAAAAATAAAAAATTAAGTACCCAATTATGTTAAACTAAAATAAAAACACTTTTTTAAGTAATTTAATAAATTGTAATTTAAAAAAGAGTAATAATAAAATATTAAATACACATTTCAATTGTGTAAAACTCCAATAATACTAATTTTTCGTTAAGTACTTTTATAAATTGTATTTATATAAAAAGCAAACAATATAAATTAAATACACATTTGCAACGTGTAAAACTGAAAAATTAAATAAGTTTGCGCTGTTCGACAGCTTTTCAACTTAAATGAATTGAATCAAAATTCTGCGTGGCCTTCATGAGCTGAAACGAAAAGAGAAATGATTAGAATTATATAAATTACAGTATAATGTAATTAATAAATATAAATAGTATAATAAGATACAATGAACAATATATTTAATGTAATAAATAACATCTAAATAAATATATAATATTAACATAAATAAATTAGCATATCGGGATGAACAACTTACCCGTTGTCTTATGTAAATCCGATATCAATCTCGACTTGCTTATTCTAACTGTTGATTCTGTTGTGGCAGAAATCTGTTGTTTGACTGTACGATACGATAAGTGTCGATAACTGTTTAACTTTTTCCATCAGAACTCCGTCATTCTTGACGACGGCTGCATTAACAATGGATTTAAGGAAATCAGTTGGTATCTGGAAACCACTTTTGACAAGATGCTCCAGATGATCAATATATTTAATCCAATTACCCTCGGCCAATATGCGAAGCAGCTCATTAAATAATGCAGGATGCGTTGCTGCATTCTGTGGCTTCCACAAATGATTCATAAAATGCGACACTGCCACTTCCGGAGTCAGTCCAAAGCGCAAAAGTATCTGATAAAGCTCCATTAGAAAGGGCACACAAAATGCCAAATAGAGACGACAATCTTTGACCATTTCAATTAGATGCGACAACATTCCACGCGTGCCAAATGTCTCCGCGAACAGTAGGAAATAGGCTTTAAAGAGGATGCCATTACGCAGCAGGAGGCCATAGTTCTCGCGCACCTCAACCGGCGGCAGTTGATTGAGACGACGTTGCATATCTCCAATGTTATAGAGCAAATGATTGCAATTGAGTTCCTGGCATTTGCCATCCAAATAGCGCCAGCATTTAATGCCAAAAATTGTTGGTTTACAATCGTCACATGCATTGACGTTGGGTACGCTTGAGGTCATCGCGTTGAAGACTGCCGCAGGCTCAGAGCGAGTCCCAAAGGGTGGCGAAAAACTGGACACAGGCGGGGCAGGTTTAGCTGCAGTCATTGACTGTCTGTCATTGCATATGTTCTTGCTGTTTGTCATTTCCTTGGTTTGCTGCTGCGGCGGCAGCATTTGTCTATGTGGCAGCGACAGTGACTGAGCACTTGGAGCCTTAGGCTTATCGTCACTTGCATAGATGTTGGGTACGCTTGAGGTCATCGCGTTGAAGACTGCCGCAGGCTCAGAGCGAGGCCCAAAGGGTGGCGAAAAACTGGACACAGGCGGGGCAGGTTTAGCTGCAGTCATTGACTGTCTGTCATTGCATATGTTCTTGCTGTTTGTCATTTGCTCGGTTTGCTGCTGCGGCTGCAGCATTTGTCTATGTGGCAGCGACAGTGACTGAGCACTTGGAGCCTTAGGCTTATCGTCACTTGCATAGATGTTGGGTACGCTTGAGGTCATCGCGTTGAAGACTGCCGCAGGCTCAGAGCGAGGCCCAAAGGGTGGCGAAAAACTGGACACAGGCGGGGCAGGTTTAGCTGCAGTCATTGACTGTCTGTCATTGCATATGTTCTTGCTGTTTGTCATTTCCTTGGTTTGCTGCTGCGGCGGCAGCATTTGTCTATGTGGCAGCGACAGTGACTGAGCACTTGGAGCCTTAGGCTTATCGTCACTTGCATAGATGTTGGGTACGCTTGAGGTCATCGCGTTGAAGACTGCCGCAGGCTCAGAGCGAGGCCCAAAGGGTGGCGAAAAACTGGACACAGGCGGGGCAGGTTTAGCTGCAGTCATTGACTGTCTGTCATTGCATATGTTCTTGCTGTTTGTCATTTGCTCGGTTTGCTGCTGCGGCTGCAGCATTTGTCTATGTGGCAGCGACAGTGACTGAGCACTTGGAGCCTTAGGCTTATCGTCACTTGCATAGATGTTGGGTACGCTTGAGGTCATCGCGTTGAAGACTGCCGCAGGCTCAGAGCGAGGCCCAAAGGGTGGCGAAAAACTGGACACAGGCGGGGCAGGTTTAGCTGCAGTCATTGACTGTCTGTCATTGCATATGTTCTTGCTGTTTGTCATTTCCTTGGTTTGCTGCTGCGGCGGCAGCATTTGTCTATGTGGCAGCGACAGTGACTGAGCACTTGGAGCCTTAGGCTTATCGTCACTTGCATAGATGTTGGGTACGCTTGAGGTCATCGCGTTGAAGACTGCCGCAGGCTCAGAGCGAGGCCCAAAGGGTGGCGAAAAACTGGACACAGGCGGGGCAGGTTTAGCTGCAGTCATTGACTGTCTGTCATTGCATATGTTCTTGCTGTTTGTCATTTGCTCGGTTTGCTGCTGCGGCTGCAGCATTTGTCTATGTGGCAGCAACAGTGACTGAGCACTTGGAGCCTTAGGCTTATCGTCACTTGCATAGATGTTGGGTACGCTTGAGGTCATCGCGTTGAAGACTGCCGCAGGCTCAGAGCGAGGCCCAAAGGGTGGCGAAAAACTGGACACAGGCGGGGCAGGTTTAGCTGCAGTCATTGACTGTCTGTCATTGCATATGTTCTTGCTGTTTGTCATTTCCTTGGATTGCTGCTGCGGCTGCAGCATTTGTCTATGTTGCAGCAATTGTCGCCGAGCAGCCTTAGGCTGCTGCGGCTCCTTTATTCCTTGGCTCACTTTCTTAGGTATGGAAAATTTTTTCAATTCTGTAGAAGCCGCTTTGGGAGCAGCTGGTGATTCTTCATCCTCACCATCCCAAAGTGTTGACAGTGACAAATTATCATCATCAAATTCATAATTGAGCACTGTACCTGCTAGTGCATCCTCTTCCAAAGGTGTTTTTCCCGAGGCAGTGGTTGTTGATAAACTCGGCAAATTATTGATGCAATTGGCGGATTCACCTATTTCATGTTCAATCTCAATAAGCGATTTGTCACTTAAGCTATCCAAGCAGCGTTCGTTTTCGTTAACACCTGGAATATCATCGGTCAGCACGTCGACTATTTCATCTATTTCATCCGTAACTTGCAGATCGAGATCCTGACAACTGGGCAATGGATCGGCCTGCCGTAAGGCGTCCTCAATGTAAATATCTTGCAGCTCATGATCAGATTTTGGTGAGATCGTTGATGTGACACCGATTAGCTCATGGCATTCATTTACGAAATCATTCTCAACAGTTATTCTTATTTCTTGAATGCTGAAATTTTCAGTCGGTTTAACTGTTGAGATCAATTTCGATTGCGATGATAGACAAACAATACCATCATTATCATCACCGGCGGCAGGGACAGCTGGATCACCTGTTGCCCCACATATAAAATCAAGAGCTATCGGTGGCTGGTGCGCCGGTTCTTTATTGGCAACGTTCATCTGTGGTAACAAATAGAAATAATGCTGAGATGGCACATACTCAAGAAAATTACTTACTAATTTTTCTGATTTTGAACGCAAATTATAGCGCTTTAGTTGCCTTTTCGCCGCCGATTGTATCTTCATCGATCGGGCTAGCCTTTTTTCGATAATTGGCTGCTCCTTTAAGTCAAGCGCTATTTTCTGCTGCACCACACTTTTAGTTGTTTCTAATGAATTCCTCTTATTGTTTGGCTTCTTTGCTGCTTTTTGATCTGGAGCACTTTCATATGGCTGGTCCTTCAATGGCTTTAAATAAATAAACAATAACTATTTTTACAGCATTATGTTATAATAAATCTGTCCACTTTGCAACGCATTTAAGGAGACGTCTTCGACAACATAAAGTTTATATATTCATGACCAGCATCAGTAATGATTTCCATGTGTCTTAATTTTGTAGTCTCTCAGTTTTAATACTATCTAGTTCAAACATAATATATATTGGATTTAGAGGCGACCGGAGGGTAAGGGTAACCATACGGAATAAGCCCTTAAACTTACCTCGCTTTCCGGCTGCTCCTGTTTTTCTGGTCGTGCAATAATCACCTGGCTCGGACGATCTGGATTAAAAGTTGTTATTTTTGTTTTTGTATTCTTTGCTCTTTTTCTTGTAAAGATCGCAGCTGTTGCTGCTGCAGTTGTATTCTGAGGCAGCATACTGGCATTCATGTCCAGTTTAATGCGTTTTCGCGACAGTGTAGTTGGCAGTAATTCGTCCTCGTCCTCGTCTGCGTCTGACAAATGTGGCTGCTCCAGGCCCAGATGTGAAGATGCGCTTTTAATTAAACTTTCCTTCTACAGTTGTAAGATATGTAAATCAATTATTGAAATGCATCTCAATTTATACTTATTGAACAAGAAATTACAGAATCAATTCGTATATACGGCTTAGTTTTCGACTGCATGGAATTCCAAAAATCTGTGTAGTGCTTCTGCCATTTCTTTGGGCTATATTTGTTTATGCCCACTTTTTTGACTAGCTGCACCCAAACTCGGGTAAAGTCACGCATCTCAAGCTAATTATTTCGCTTGATGTTCAAATAAAATCGTCCACGGCAAATGTGTACGATGAAGCGGGCGTCTCTCTCTCTTTTGCACAAGTCCCGTTGTGAAGGGGCATAAATCGCACAATAAGAATCGATACCATCGTCATCGCCAATTTAATGAGTACTTTGCAGAACACTTATCGATACGAAGGACACACGCTGTCTTTTAAATGTAAATTTAAATTTAATTTTGAATCTGTAGCGCCTTATTCAATTTTAAAATATATTAATTACAGTAAGTGTCTGAGACCTTAAACGGACTTGTGAGCAATTATTAATAATATCGATAATTTGGAGAGACGATATTATACGTATATAGTAATAAATATATGTATCGGCTTATAAGGGGAAATATCACGAGTATCCTAAGAATCGCGCTCAATCTATATGTATAAAGCTTTTAAAATAGATAAGTCATGTACGATCCAAGCTTGACCAGCTCGGGATACACAATAGGCTTACCCTAAGATGGGATCCGGGCCAAAGGGACATAGCGGGGAACGAAGCTGCTGATTAGCAAGAATGATTAGGTGCAGAGAGGCGCCTAACAGTGCCTGTTTTGTGACTGTAACTTAGAAACGAAGAAAGCAGAGGCGACAACAAAGCCAGAAGTCTTTTGGGTGGCTATAACCAGAAACGATTTAAGTAATATCCAGAAGAACAGGCTTAGGATACTCACTGGTCCGACAGGACATTGTAGACAAAGAAGTCACCTAACCAAATTAGGTATTTTTAGCGGCGATGCATGCAGTTTTTCTGAAAGCGAAGATTCCTCAATGTACATCCTGGCAAAATGCGCAGCCTTGGCCGGGAAAATATGTAGCATCCTAGGGATGCATGTCATGGCATCCAAGGACAAAGACGTAGACATTCGTGCTTGATGGATGAGCTATAGGCTCAGAAGGGGCACAATTTATCTGCAGGTACCCCAATTTAATAATAAATAATAATAAGACATGGAGGCAACGTGCCTTTCATGTGTTTGTATATGAATACGCATCGACGTAATTTATTGGCCCAAAAGTGTACTTTACAATTAATCTAATTTAAAATGTCTACAATATAAAACAATATTAAAGGTCAAAAATTTTACTAATCTTAAATATTTGCACAACGCACTCGGCCAATTACAATTGCGAGCTGCCAAATCAGCCAGCAACTCATGGTTCGCCTAACACTGTACGTCAAAAAGTTCGCAGATGCCTTCATCGTTTTTCAGCACGAAATTGAAGTCTTTTTGTGGCGGATTCAGTTGCACTAAAGGCGGATTTTCTAAAAGCAAAACACATTATTATAGCCATAAATTAATTAGTAATATATATAAATGTGCTACCTGAATCTGGATCATCGGGATAAAATCGCCTCATTGAGTGGCCTGCCATATAATTTTGAAAGATTATTTTTGCCGTCAGTTCATTCTCCAGTGCCTTCATCTCCTCCTTCAGTTCGGGATTACAGGAATACGTATGCTCGTCCTTTATAATGTTGCCAGTGCCTCCACCAGTATCGCTAGAGTGCGACGGTGACGACATTGGTGATTGCTCATACGAATATCGATCATCGCAAGGCCCATCAGCACCATTAGGATTCGTGGTGCCCTTGCCCTGGTTGGTAACCAAACGGATGTCAATTGTGCTCCCATTGTCCAAAGAAACACGCAGCTCATTCTGTCAATATGATTCAAATTTGTTTTTAAATAACAAATTATCATTCAATTGTTAAACGCAGATTACTTACGTCACTGCGCTGAATTTCGACCTCTTCGTCATAGTTTGGTATAGTAAATACGGAATCATCACCAAACTGATTAAGTAGATCGTCCCGCGTGACATACGCGTACGATTGATTTATTGGATCCTGCATCACATAGTGCAGGTTGCGTTGCGCATAATCCAATTGCCTATCCAAATCCTCCTCTATTGATTTCAGATGATTCGTTTGCTCACAGGCGATGTCATAGTCCTTGCATTCCTTGGCATTGTTAAAGCCGCCGCCGCTGTAATAAGATGGTAATATTTACTTATTGAAATATAAGGTATTAAAAGCTAAAAGGATGGCATGCCTGACCTTTAACTGGAAGAGCTACAAATTTCAGTTTATACATTTGGATACTACTTTAAACTCATAAAAATTGTCTAGCTCTATAGAATGAATAAACAATAGCATTCAAATATTAGTTTGCTTCCTTTACATGTAATTGTGCATTAAATTATTATTGGGAAAGTTAAATCTCGTGAATTTGCAGCTAGATTAAAGTCAGCAAAAAAGCGACAAATATACAATTTAATTTTGACTATATTCTTAATCATCTATAATAATAATAGATCAGCCAAATAAATTGGGCTAGTACTCACCGCCAACGCACTAGCGAACAGTGTCTGCCCTTGTCAATTAGCCCGATGCCCTCCAGCACGTTGGTGATATCATAGATGCGTCTCTTCTGTACGTCCAAGATTTTGGTGGCCTGCAACAATAAATAAATACACATATATATATGGATGGAATATAGTAATCAAGTGCAAGGTGTTACCTCTTTCAGATCTATGGTGCCACCACTCCGCTTCATCAGTTCGACGAATTTTTGGGTCAACAATACCAGCGAACCCACAGAGCGCTGCTGCTGCTGTTGACTTGGCTGTTCTTGAGTTAGTAGTGCTTGTTGTTGTTGCTGATGTTGTTGTTTTTGCTGCTTTTGTATTTTGGGCTTTTGTTGTTTCGCTTCCAGCGGCAGGTCTATGTGGAAGGTGCCATAGGGCTGTTTGACAGCCTTCAGGTCATCATGGGTACTGGCGGTGTCATCAGTATCGGGACCGCTGCTGCTGGCAGTGATCCGCTGCTTAGTGACTATTGTCGCAGATTTACGCTTGTACATGGCGCGCACTCAAATAAAAGTCCCCGTTCGAAGTTTGGTTGCTAATTTATTGGCGTTATCGATTTGCTGCGTGTTTCAACAATGAAAATATTCACGTATTTTTATTATAATTCTCAATTAAATACAAATGTTGGCGCTTGAGCACAATTCCGCCATTTATGTCACTTTTTTTCATTCTCCCAGCACTGCGCACCAGAACTGTACCTAATCAATTAATCGACCAGCCGCCACCAATTGTCGTCCAAATGAATTGGCGCAATTATTTCCATGCTCGTTTACATGGCAAAAACATTTGCTTATTTTAAGGTTAAGCTCAATTCAACATAAATTTTGGTGCTTACGCAAAATTTTTATGTTTACGTAGCAATTTAATCGGTCTGTACTGCAATCAATATACCTTTACCACACCTCTACCAATTTATCGAAGAACACGATTTATCGAACAATTAAATATAACTATTTTTTGTTTCATTAAATATTTTTTTAAAAGTACATATGCACATATGGCTAAGTCATTAGCTGCTATAGCGGTTTTTCAATGTCCGCCTATATGAAATTCTTTTCTTCATGAACTAAAACATATTTTTATTTCCGCGCCACGAGGGGCGCGCTTTCGCAGCTGCTTTAATTGCGTGTCACGCTGTACGCCCATTTTTTCAATTTTATTCCAAAATAATACAAAAAAAATTTTTGTGATTGGTTATCTAATTGTTACTTATAACTTATAACAGTTAGTTTAATTTGCTTCTATTTTTTTCCACATGTGTTGGAAGTGCTACAAGTGCTTTTAACTTGCCCTCCATTTAATTCATTGCTCAAAACGTTGTTGTAAATTGCATTGCTTACGTAAAACACACAGACCTTAATGCAATAATTTAATTTTATTTAATTTATTTAGTCCAAGCAATACAAATCACAGAATGATAGTTTGAACAAGTCAAGCGCGCCCACATGTCAATGCAGATTAAATGTTTTCCAACACTATTACTGTATTGCCCATTACTATTTCTCAGTTTATTTTGCTCCTTCATTCGGAATAAAAAACAACGTGCATAATATTAGAATATATATTAGAAAAAAGCGGTCAAATATCGAAATGCCTTCGAAAATGAAGCCAAGACTGTCGCGGGGCGTACTGGACATGAAGTTCATGCAACGTACCAAAGCCAAAGTAGAGAAGGAAGATGATGACGAGCAGAGCCGAGCCCTGTACTCGAATGAACTCAATCAAAAGATGCTCACTAGTAATTCAAATTTTATAATCGAGCCCAGTTATTCGATTTGTGCCGGTCTCAGCGAAGGACGTCTTAGTTTTCGTGGAATGAATCCAGAGCTGGAACGTCTGCTGGAGCTGGAGCGGGCTGAAAAGGAGGGCAAAACGAAACCAGAGCAACCAACCGAGGTTGACGACGAGCAAATGGCAGAAACATATTATGCCAACCAAGCAACAGCCCTAAGCAAAACGATCCATAAAAAAATGACAGCGAGGAATGATTTCAACAAGCGCAAATCCAATCAGAAGATGCAATTTAAAAAGCCACGCCAGGACGATGGCGATACATAATGTTAAAGTTTTACTTTGGTAACTTAGTTAATAAAATACAGTAAATTAAATCAGGCGCATTCGTCCGGCTTTTGTTTTATCGCCTGCAGCCCATAGCACAGCTGTGTTGAGTTTATCCAGCGCCAAGAGTTGCGCAAAAAATCGTAGGTGCTGCCATTGACTAGCACCGTCTGGCAATTCACTGCAACGAGAAGAGTAATTAAATTAGATTGCTCGCTTTATATGCTTTATGATCTAATCCTTACTCGTATCCAACATGCGCTGCACATCGAGAGGCGCTATCAATTTGTCCCAGTGATGTGTGCCGATTGGCGCCACGCTCAGCATATATTCGCCAACGAAAATGCCAACCAGCCACATGGGTATAGTTTTATTTAATGTGGTGACGAAAATGGAACCGCCCGGTTTTAGTGCTTGCACGCAGGAGTTTAGCAGCGCCACCTTATCGTCGATATGCTCAATCACTTCGGACAGAACAACCGCATCGTAGGATTCACCATTGTGCATTGCATGTTGATTAATTGGTTCCACTTCATATTTCACTCGCGAGCTGAGTTCTTGGCTGCTGTTGCTCAGGTGAGCACGTGCCGTCATAATGAGCTCCTCGCCCAGATCAATGCCAGTCACTTGAGCCCCCAGGCGTGCCAGTTGCTCCGTCAGCAACCCAGCGCCGCAACCTACGTCCAATATGCGTTGGCCATCCAACACTTTTGTTGTGTTTATATAATGGGATTTTACATTGCCAAACGCAACAATTCCATCGCGTATTAGAGGTACTCTATTAATGAATTTATATATTAAATATATCAATTGATTTATCAGCCACTTACCTAATTTCGTTTAGGGAATGCAGCGCTTCCATTGGACCATTTTTGTTCCACCAATCGGCAGCCAAACTTTCATGATGTTTCACTTCCCGGTCGGTTTCTGCTCTCTCTTGTTGCTGTTGTTGGGAAGCATTGGATAAGCTAATGTTCCTCGATAGCACGCTGACAAGTGCCTGACTAATCCTAGTTAATAAAAAAATAATGATGTGCAACAAATTGTAATATGTTTGCCATACTTGCTGCGATTTAAAAGACCAAAATTTTGCAACATTTTGGTTGTTTTAGATATGTTGATGTAAACAGATGTTATTATTATTATTATCGATAAGCCAATTGTCGCTTATGTCTCGGACGAGAGCGAAAGGATCGATAATTAGAGAGTCGAAACAATCGTAATTTGTTTTTGGTCTAGATATGGCGTTGTTGCCTAAAAATAAAGAAATCGATATTTAAACACGTTGATTTTATTTATAAAGAATTTATTTATAAAGTTTACGTTGCTACAAACTAGAATGGCTCCTGTGTGCGATAACAATCTGAGAATATTTTCCATTTGTCATTTTCAGCGGTTATTAGAAAGGATTGCTGAAAATTGCGCACTGGGTGATCAGCAAACTTGACCGTTCCGCTGGCCATTATCGTATATGTCATCTGATTTCCCACTGAGGGATCCAGTATGGGTTGGGCGTCCAGCGTCGTCATCTGATGACGCGAAGTTGGCAACTCCTTCAAGAATTTCTCAATTGTCTCATGACCCTGTGCGCCATTGCCGTTCCAGCTTAAGTTTGCGCCGTCTAAATACAAGAAACCCATTTGAGCTCGCCGATTGTCCAAGGTGGCATAGTAGAACCGAGTAAAATCTTCGGCCGTGCGACAGCAGGCTTCAATTTTGCTTCTCAGTTCGCTGTTCATCGCTTTTGCATTCGAATTGTGACAACCAATGATGAATGCGGGTGCTGCAGTTGTATAGCTCTTTCGACAACATAAAAAATCGCCAAAATCTGCGATTAATCGCTTTAGACTCGACGACACTGATAACAAGTTAACATGGTACTTGAAAAGTTTTGCTAGAAATCGATACTTAAACTATCGCGGCGAAATATTTATTTTGTAATACGAATCACATTTGCTGTGAGGCTTGCGATAAGGAAGCAATTGTGAAATAAATAAGACGATAATTAGAAAAACTGGCATAAATATATAGTATTGGATAACGCCAAAAGAATGTACAAAGCCGGAGAACCACTGCTCAACCACGACGATGACGTTGAAAATGCCCCGGCTCGGAATATGCAAAGGGGCAATGTGCATGCACTGCAATTGTTCCTATTATCCACTTTTCTGCTACTCTTTCTAGCCGGTTCCGTGTTCCATCCAAAACCGTTGGCGCTGCGTTCCACAGAACATCGGCTTGATGACCAGCATTACGATTGCAACATAAGCCTGGTCGAGTCCATACCCATTGGCCTGAATTATACACCAAATAGCCCCAAGTTCATGAGCACCTTTGAAGCGTGGCAACGATTGCTGGATCTCGGTAGTTCCACTCTAGACATTGGCTCCTTCTACTGGACAATGCGGGGAGAGGATACGGGATTCAATCACAGCACCGCCGAGCCGGGTGAGCGTATTTTCAACCGCCTGTTAGCCAACGCGCCAGAGTCCATGGGCGGAAGTCCAAAGATCAATATCCGAATTGCACAAAGCGCACCCTCATCCGTGTCCCCCAATTTGGACACAAAAATACTGGAGAGCTTTGGCGCCGCCAAGGTGGTATCACTGGATTTTCCCAAGTATCTTGGCGGTGGTATTCTGCACACAAAGCTCTGGATTGTCGATGATAAGCACTTTTATCTGGGCAGCGCCAACATGGATTGGCGTGCTTTGACACAAGTCAAGGAGCTGGGTGTCTTGGCCCAAAATTGTCCGCAGCTAACTGGAGATTTGGCAAAGATATTCAAGGCTTACTGGTATCTGGGCAGCAATCCCGATGCACGCATCCCGTCCTCGTGGTCCGGGGATTACAGAACTAACTACAACCAGGAGCAGCCAATGCTATTAAATGTGAACAAGGAGTACACAATGCAGGCATTCGCATCCAGTGCACCTCCGCCCCTTTCTGCACCTGGTCGCACTCACGATCTGGATGCCATTTTGAATTCAATTAACTCGGCTTTGAAATTTGTGCACATTTCTGTCATGGATTACTATCCGCTCATTGTATTTGGACAAAAGCCCCAGTTCTGGCCGGCCATTGATAATGCCCTACGCTCGGCGGCCATTGAGCGTGGTGTGGTCGTTAAGATGCTCATTTCCTGGTGGCAACATTCCGATGCTAGCATGGATCATTATCTGCGCTCACTTCAAGATCTCACCATGAGCAATCGACATGTGAACATTGAAATTGTGAGTTAACATTTATTACATTATATTTATTTATACTTATTTTATTACTCATTCATCGTTAAAGCGTCGTTTTATTGTGCCCGCCGATGAGGATCAGAAGCGAATTCCCTATGGCCGGGTGAATCACAACAAGTATATGGTGACCGATAGAGTGGCGTATATAGGCACCTCCAATTGGTCTGGGGACTATTTCACAAACACCGCTGGCATTGGCCTTGTCTTAAGAGACACTGCGCCCAACTTGACGACGTCCATACGAAATGATTTACAAAACATTTTCGATCGGGACTGGAATAGTCCTTATGCATCTGCCTTGATATAAGCTATATGCCCAGCATTATATTATTGTGTGACTGAAAGCTTTATCAATGGCCTCATACCATATCAGTTTCATACCATCTTTTGATAATTACAGTATTTTTACGATGCTTTGTCTTTTTACGCAGATTTAATAAAGTTTTGCTCTATTTTGGTTATTATAGCTTTGTACTTTTTACCTTTTTTATTTTACCTATAAAACTAGCTTCATTTTGATATTTGCACAAATTAAGATAAGAAATACAAATTTATCGCATTGTTAATAAAGTTCTGCTCTATTTGTTATTGTGTATATAATTCAAATACTCTCATTCCATAACATTAACTTTAATCTAATAATATGCGGTGCTTTTTAGAATTCAATACGTTTTTCCGGACTACCATTGAGATTTCCACACTTATTTCACGTTATTTCCGCCACGCCTCAGGAAATTGTTGCTAGCAATGCTCTTCTCAATAATCAAATTAATATCAGATACACAGCCTGTCAGACAGTCGTAGATGTGCAGAAGACAACGTGCATCAATAGCTAAAAGTAAATAAAAATAATTGATTCAAAATAAGTAATACTTTGGTTTCAGAGGTGATTTCAAATTTCAAATAGTGACGTAGAATAAAGGTTGTAATAACATCTGTAACAATACATGCAACACTGCACATAACAGTCGCAATCGATATCAATTGATTCGATCGATATCGATTATGCGATCGTTACGAATAGACGAGCAATATTGAGTTCAGTGTACTCACCTGCATATAGAATCTGTTCGCGTCGCAGTGGTCGATTTGCCCAATTGGAGCACTGATTGGCCTTGTTTAACTTTTTGCCAAGACAAAGCATGGTTAAATCTGTAAGTGCATCACCGGCACGATTTAGATTGCCAAAGGGCAACTCGATGCCATGGCGCTGTTTTTTCAGCTCCAGCCAAACGGTCCGCAGATCGAGATAATGATGCGGCATGTGAAGACGCAGCTGCAGTGGCAGCGAACGTTGCAGCACCGACAGGTCGTTGAGCATGGAGAAGCCCACCTTGAGAATGTTTACATTGTTGAAGACAGTGGCGCCCAGGGCACGCCAGTGATCTTCGTGCAGCGCCTGGTTGGCCAGGCAATCGATGAGGTACACATTGTGCCTGGTGGCAATCTGCAGCAGACAGAGCTGATTCTGTACGCAGACGTTCTGCATCCACTCCGAGTCCATGTAGATGATCTGCTCACGCTGCAGATGCTGCAGCATATGTTCGAATGCCGGCGCTGTATCAACAATGATGAGGCACTCATCCGACAGATCCATGCTCAGGTACACTTCAGGTGTTGTCTCTTGAATTTGCTCAATGGATTTTTGATGTCGCTGCTGCTGTTGCTGTTGTTGCTGCTGTGGTTGTTGTTGTTTCTTTTGTGAAATTAGGGATTTGATTTCGTGGGGACAATCCTGGGGAAGCAACTTGAACTCATTGTGCCAATAGACGGCCTCAGATGCATTCGGACTGAGCACAGTTGCCGCCGCTAGATAGCTGACAAAGTCCACCTGCAATGCATAGTCGTAGGCATGTACGCTCACCAGCTCCCGGAAGCTGGCCAGATTGATGCGTGACTTTTCGTATTCGCGGTACAGGTAATGTAAGTAGCTGCAGGTCTTTGTGAATTTGTAGTTGGGCGTAATCGAGTCATCAAACTCGTATTTCTTGGCCAGGCGTGCCACGATTTTTGAGACGGGGCGATAACTCAGCACATGATGCGACACCTTCAGATTCTTGTAGCCACTACAAAAAACAAAAACCGATTATATATTATATGAGAAATAAATACAAGTCTGAGCACCTTAGGATATTTTCACATAGCTCAATCACGGATTTCTCCTTGTGCAGCAGCGAGTCGAGAAACTTGACGAATGGCAGACGCTGATGGGTCGCCTGTTCCAGGTACTCTTCGGCCAGCGGCAGCTTCTCCTGCGCAATCAGTGGAAACGCCAATTCCATCATATCAAATTGATGCGTTAGCTGCAAATTGATTGTCCACTGGGCGACCTCCTTATAGAAACCGCTGTCGAGCATCTCGCGCAGCTTGGGCACCAGCAATTCGCGTATCTGATGGATACGATATGCCTGTACCATGGCATTATTCAGCGATTGCAGTCCCGTAGTCTTCACAAAGTGAAAGGCAATCATGCTTGTGTTGTCATCGCAATGATCACTCAAATGGGGCTTATCCGACTGCAGTTTGCACACCGTGTCCAGCACAAAGTGCGACAGACTCTTGTTCTTCACATTGCTGCTGTCCGGACAGTTGGCGAACAGTTTGAGTGCCATTAGCATAGGATTTTGGTGGCGCATCAGTGCATTGATTAGATCCTGTCTCATGTAAGGCGATGATTTGCACTTGCTGTGCATGTTCCACTTGTCACGGAAGACAGTGAAGAATATACGCGATTCGGAGTCCAGCGTGGCGTCGAAGTCACCATTTATGCCAGCACCTATCGAGAAAGATTTTGCGTTATATATTTAATGATCACCATTTTAGTTTTATTCGATGAACTATGCAAAAAAACTGAATTTTATCCTGTTTTTTATTTTTTGTGCTTCTTACCTGTTGTAATATCTTCGAGGCGTTTGATTTTCATGTTGGCCAGCATGTAATCGAGTTCTTCGTCGTCGGACTCAAAGCCAGCCGGTATAGCATTATAGGTTTTAGCCATATTTATTTATTTGTGGGCGCAGAGCCCCACACACAATCGCTAAATATAAGAGCACTTGCAAAATTGATAACTAAATTCCATACGCGGCGCAAAAACATATGTTTTTGGCATTTACGAAACTTAACAGTTTTGTGCACTGTTACTTACAGTGCACACGCTTGAAAAAAACTGCTCAATAGTTGGTCTTGTCGCTGAACAATTCCCTTGATGATTGCTGTAAGGTATTAAACATAAAAGTTAATGCCAAAAGCTTTAAGTTGTTTGCACAGATGAAAAATTGATAAATAAGATTAAATTTTTGTGAAATTTAAACTTAACAGCTGTTAACGTAGCCTTCTCTGTATGTTCATTAGATATCGATAGTCGTATAATAATAATATCGATGTGTATCTTAATAATTTTTATTGAACTAGTGAACTTTATCCTTAAAGTGGCACACGCCGTTAATAATTAAAATGCTTAATTTTGATATTCATAATTGTCAATTCGAATATTAAGTATGGATTTTTGTTCACTTATTATTTACAGTCATGTTCTTACGTAAATTGTTTAGTTTCTTGAAAATGTCGTATTTTACTGATTTAATTGGTTTACTAATTACCAATTGTAATGCTTGATAATTGCCACAACGTGATCGTAAAGTCATCAATTCCAATTCAATTAACTTTGTCCTACCAAAAATGATTCATTGAATTTTTCTATGAGTTCAAACGAGTCGTTATGTAAGCTTCAATTCATTACATAAGAAAGCTATTAATATGAAATAGCTTTATTATAAAATGCTATTATTATAATATTGCAAATTACGGTTGCAGTTCCAGTTCTTGTCTAGTTATGGACAAGACCGCTGGTAGCACGTGTAGACTAGCCAACACTAGCCCGTCAAGATTTATGGGCTTAAGTGCCAACATGACATATATATACAACACCAACAACAGCAACCATGCTGACCTCAGAGTTTGTAAAATTAGCATGCGGTAATATCAAGATTAAAAAGAAGGCAAGCATTTGCCATAAATTGTACTAGTTGCAATCAAGGTTAACTGGCCTTGCTCCAATTTGGTTGGCAACGAGTTAGCTGGAGGTGTAGAAATAACAGTATTTTGCAAGTGATTAACAACTTTGCATTAGCTTCCTGCTAAACCATAATTCCAATTGATTGATTACAATGTGATAAAGCAAGATTGCAAATCTTGAATTTACAAGATTTTGTACTCTAGACAAAACATTGCTTAAGATTGTTCAATCGATCAATAATTTAATTTAATTTTGATTCAATCGATTTATGTTAACAAGCTTCCCTTAAAGTGGTTTGATGGATAATATATATAAATATATTAAAAACTGGATTTTGATTTTAAACATGTTTTATTTGGAAACAATTTTTTATATGACAACATTGAGGGTGTGTTTGTGTGTGAGAATTTCATTTGGTTAACAGATCGATAGGAATAGATAGATATATTCATAAAGAAGACCAGAATAAGTAGAGAGTAGGAGAACGGTTAGGCAGTTACCTAAAGTTAAGCAGCTGCTGGTTAGAAACGAAGATTGTGACTTAGATTGGCGGCAGTAAGTTGTGTGAAATGGGGGAAAGTGGGAAATCATCTCGGGAAATTGACATAAACAAAGGAATGCATAACTTAAAAATTAACGCGAACTAAAAACAAATCGATGGCAAGGTCAAAGGCAGGTCTGGTGTGGTAATCCAAATGGTAGATCAATCAGTTCGTGCTTACAAGGTGCCTGGTGCTGGCTCCAGATTGACGGAGGCGGCGCTCTGGATATGTCCGGGCAGTGGAGCAACATGGACTGCACCCCGAGTCTTGGCCACATACGAGGCAGGCGCGGCGGCGACGGCAACAATAGCCGGTGCTGGAGCTGCGGCCAAAACAAGGGGAGAGGCATGCGCGATTCCTGCCGCGGATTGGATGAGCAGAGGGCCAGCTGGAGAGATAGCAAGGGGCAAAGCAGCGGGCACAGCGGAGGCGTGCACGGCTACGGAGCCGGCAACTGCGGGTGCACTCAGCAACAACGCGTGTCCTTGAGCAGTAGAGATCAGTGGCACCACCGAACTGTTGACGCCCCAGGCAAGTGCGAACAAGACTACGACAACGGCGAACTGAAATACACAAGGAAGAAGATGGTGGCTCAAGTCACAGCTCCTTGCTGGTAGTCCTTAGCTCTCACCTTCATGTTAGCTTCTGTGAACTGTGCGACGATTGAAACGTTACTAATTGATATCTGTCCCAGTTGGTTGGGTTTTTATAGTGGCAACAGTTCGGAGACAAATTCTGGTTCGATTCATGATTCTAGCCCATGCCAAATCCAGTTCTCGGACAACGCTTGCAGCTAATGCGGAAACTGAAACAAACACATATGTGGACCAGCCCCTCCCATCCCCTTGACCATCGATTGACCACGACCCACAGTCGCAGTGCCTTGAGCACATTGGCCATTGGCAAGACAATTAGCCAAAGCAGTTGACAAGCATCAATGTACAAACGCCACCACAAGCGACAAACACTTCGATTTGATTCGGTCAATCAATTCAAACACACATGTGCGAGTTTGCACTTGTAATACCTACCAATTGAACCACATACACACTCACACAATCAAACACACACACACACCCAATCATTAACAATAATCACCACAACAGCAGTTCAATACAATAGTTACATGTGGCCAG
Source organism: Drosophila trichaetosa (assembly GCA_035043205.1). Classification (NCBI taxonomy): domain Eukaryota; kingdom Metazoa; phylum Arthropoda; class Insecta; order Diptera; family Drosophilidae; genus Drosophila; species Drosophila trichaetosa. The sequence continues at coordinate 2,624,078 of JAWNNE010000535.1, read as the reverse complement.
TTAGTTCATATTTCATCAGCATTTTTTCAATGGGTTTGCGCTAAAGTTAAGATTTTGCCGATTCAACGCTTTAGTGAAATTGCCATGAAGCTACACTAAAAAAAATCGCAGTGAATTTTAGGTAATTGGAATAAAAATTAGAGTTTATCTTGTTTTTTTTTTTTTTAGAAATAATTTCTAAATATAAGAAAACATTTTTATTAATATTGGAAAGGCTTGCCCTAAATCAAAAATACCTAAAACATGGTGTTTTTTTTTTTTTAGATATGTTTTCAATTATTTGCAGATTTAAAAAAAAAAATATTTTTGAAATTAAAAAAATAGTAATGAAATTTGCATTATGGAATGAAATATAAAAATTCAGCAGCTGGGCTTCGGGTTCGAGTCTCCATAAAATTAAATTAAATATTTTCAAATAAACTTTGTTAAATATTTGCTTATGTGAAATCCAAAAATACCAATAATTATTGGTAAATATAAGAATTCTTTTATGTACACACATTTTTAGAAAATTCCACACTGAAATTAAAAAATGTATTCTAGTATTGTACTTAATAAAGTACGGCAAATTTCTAAAATTCAAGCCGATTTTTTGAAGAGTGTAATAAATAAATAGCTAATAAAATATTCAAGGATTGGGATTCGATCGGAAAGCCTTGAACGCACTTAAGAAAGAATGTTGGCCGATCAATTGAATAGATAAGTAAATCTACAGAATATATTTGCATAATATTTATAAAAAGAAGTTATTGGATATAACGGTTTGGAATTTGATTTGTTACAATAAACGGTAATAGCATTTGTTCCATTTTATTTATATGCCATACGATGAGGATAAACCATGTTAGCTTTAAGAAAGTTGTCAAAACGAAATCTTAAGTTAAGACTCAGAAAATACGTTTAAAGCATTATATAAATAAAATATTAAGCTAACCTTTTTGATAACCACTTTGTGTAGACTGCGTGATGGCGCACAGATTAGAACAAAAGAAAATTGGGCGTCTGGTCTTCACCGAAAAGGATCAAAATGCATATGATCCCAAAAAGTATCGGGTATGTGAAATGTCTTATATATAACTAAGATAGTTGGAATTAATAATGAAAATATCAATCGACACCCGCAGGTGGTCCACAAGAATCACTGGCGTCAGGTGAGTTTGCGTTTGGCGCCGACGGAAAAGAAATGGTGGGAGGATCCCGATGTAGTTGTTGCGTAAGTATTCAATATATATACAATATTATTACAATATTATATGTGGGCTGCATTTGGCACGAATTGGCGCCAATGCAAATTACATTCAATTAAAATTCCATTCGCTCAACAATTGCTTTGAAATTATGACCATGCCGCACCTAGAATTATAAAATGCCAATTGTAATTAAGGTAGGGAATATGAAAGAAATATGCATGGGTCATTGCATCAGTTCATTGAACAGTTTTGAAGCAAACTTTTGTTTTTCATAATATCTTAAATTTCGTTCAAGTGAGAGAAAGTTTGGGTATACGCCATTAGGTTATATATATGCCGCACAAGTCACGCGATGCTAACGAAGCGTTTGGATTGATGGCCAAAGTTACTCGAAGGTAGCGCAGCCCATTGGACGGACTGTCAGCAAAAGTTTCTCAAGTAATTGGCTGTGGGTAGTCGTTACTTCAGATACATATATCTATATATATATATATATATATATATATATATTGGTCGATTATCATATTGTGCTGTATGTGGACAACCTGAAGTGTTATTGTTGTGTTCATATCAAGGTTGGGATCAGAGTTGTTGCACCCTCTTGGGGAGCTATTTAATGTTACTTAAGTAAACGAAAAGTTAGAAAACTAATTGTGTTCGACTTGGAGATACCCTTTAGGGTCAATGGATGTAAGAGTTATAGATAGAGTGAGTGGCAATGGGAGATAGAGAAGACTTTAAAACCAATGTAAAGGACTATTGGATATTTTGCCACAAAATCACTATTTAAAAAATAGAGCGAAAGGAGAGAAAAGAGCAAGGCAGGCTGAGAGAGGGAGAGAAAGAGAGAGAGAGAGAGAGGTAGTGTGAGAGAGAGCGAATGAGCAGACTGTACGAGTGCCAGTTTATTATATAAATAACTATAATTATTATATTGTGTTGTGGCAGTAGTATATATTTCTATAGCCTTTGTTGCTACGGATTTGAAAACTCCAAAAATTCTTTATTTTTGAATGAAATGTCATGTCTTTTATGTCTTTTATATATATATAATAACAAGTAACTAATTCAGTAAGCCTGACTTGTATTTATGAAAATCGCGAAGAAACCTGTTTAATTATTTTTTATTAAGATACATTACAAATATTAAGACAAAATTAATCTACATATAATTTAAAAATCGTATATTACATTTTGCTAAAGATAATTGAAAATATTTGAAATATTTCAATATTTCACGCCATTGAGAAAATAGTCATTAGGCTAATACTTTCATTTATATTTATCGAGGTTAAGGACTACAACGATTCCCTTGGATAACTTTACCTCTATGCGGGCACAATGCCTATGCCGAGCTGTACCATTAAAATGTGGGTAGAATGGGGTTGCTTGGTTGCAAGAGGTCTGCCCACCATTAGGGGTGTTACAAATCAAGGCTCCATTGAGCTGCGTAGCCGCATTGCTATCGCTACTAATGGCGATAAATGAAGTTCGGGTTGGGCGGGGTTGGGGTTGGGAGGAAATAAGTGTAGCTTTTGAACACTTTGCGTGTTCAATAAAAAGGGAAATCAAAATCTAAAGCGGAAATGGTGTCAGTACCGAGTACGGGACAAAAGAAAGTACTTAAGCGGCGCGTCACTCAATCAGAATGATATTATTTTTAATGGTGCTGAATTGAAGAGGTGCCACCCCTCCCCCCTCCCCCTCCCTCTTCCACACACCTCAAACACAGCTGCCCCCACCCAACATATTTGGCAACCGTGAACACGATACGCGCCACGCAACTGCAAATTGGAAGAGTGGCTCATCCCTTTACTTTCTTTACTATTTTTTGGGTAACTTGGCTAAGACTCCGACCGGTTTGCAGCTGGCTCCGGTTTCAAATGAAGTTTGGCCGTCAGCGGCGTCGCACGCGAGAGTCTTCCGCCTGACCCCGAAAGCAGGCCTGAAAGTTTTTTAAAGGAAACTTAATTACATTTCAATTTACGCTCGCCAACAAATAGCAACAACAACAAAAACTGACATGTGGACGTGAACTCGCTTACCGTGGCCAACAGTGTTGCCAGCATTTGTAGCCAAAACAAATAAAAGCGTAGAAATAGATTTTAGATTCAAATATCTTCGAAATTCGAAATTCTTTACATTCATTTTATTGTACATTTTAGATACGATCTGTTTAGAAATGAACAGCTCTCAAAACCATTTTGAATTCACCAATTAAAAGATATATAAAAATATAGATGTGTAGAAAATCGAGTTAGAGAAGTACCACTGTAGTTTTTAAAAATATCCGACAGAAACTTCTTTCAGTTTACTAAAACGACGGACTCACTAAACAAATATCAGAAACATGCATTTCGCAAAGCAAAAACTTGCTATTAAAAAGCCAAATTGACAGCACTGACAGACTTCAACTAGGTGCTGCTTCCTTGCTGTCTGCTGCGTGGCATCAGGCAAACTGTTACAGTTATCCACATGCCACTCACAGCTGTTGCTGTTGCTTCTGCTGCTTCTGCTGTTCTTGCCACTGCTGCTGCTGCTGATGGCACTGTTGCGCGCCGCAATTCCGATGAATGGGTGCTGCCAGTGAATCCGGCGGGCGGAGGTTGTGCGACGGTTACGATGCTCCTGGCCCAGAGGATAGCACGCAACAATCGCTGGTCAGTCGACGACGAGCCGCGCTACCGTTCAAACAAGATGAATGTGTGGCAAACTTTGGAGTATCTCTCCGGCTTGGGTTTACGCAAGCGCTACAACTATGAGGGATTTGCGGATACGCAGCATCTAATACGGACTCTGACGCCATCGTGGCGCAGGGATAGCTACGCGGAGAGAACCAAGGCGGAGGCAGCCGCCAAAAGCAGTGGAGCTGCAAATGCATCTGCCAAATATGAGGATCAGCGTGTTACGGATAGTGTTGCGGATGTTGTTGCCACTGCAATGGTCAGGCGTAGAGCCAGTGTTCTGTCCACTGATAATCTGGCCATGGGAATTCAGGGCGCCGATTCCATTAAGACGGCTCCGAGACGTAAGCGTCGCAATCGCAATCGAAAGAGGCGACGAAATTCACCCGAACCGCAAGCAGAGTACGCTCTCACTTCAGAAGATCTACAGGATCTGGTCAAGTGCACGTAAGAATCAAAGAATTATATAGTTATCGATATGGAGAAGAACTTCTAAGAAGTTTGGTCAGCAATTTAAGATTTTATCTGAAAAATACACTTGAGAAAAAAGTATTTTGAATTTTTTTTTAAATATATCAGCCAATTCAATTTCGAATCGTGAATAATCTCAAAACTCAAAGCAAGCTGATAAGTAATGAATGTTTTGCAATTAGTGCAACGTAACTTGATTTGTTTACAGTGTACACTCTTATTTGGGAGCTTTCGAAAGCTTAGCAACTACACAAACCAACGAAGTGTGAGCTTTCTAAACTGCTTCCAGACACTTTTAAAAACTTAGAAAAAAGAAGTATGAATTTTTAAAGTAAATATTTTGTACACCAAATGCGCCTTCAACTGAAGGTGAACTGCATCCGACATGACCCTGAGCACAGCTCAGTGAGCATAAAATGTGTCATTGACTCGGCTCTATTCGTTTTACCCCTGTCAAGGGGAGCAGTGCTCCACAAAACAAACATAATCTCGAGGAGACGAAGCTACATGTTATTGCCACAGAGGAATTGACAAAGCGCCGCAAAGCATTGAGTAACAAAATGAACAAGAAAACATTACATATTAAATTTCAACATATCTGAAAGGCCAGATTCTCAGATACTCTCTGATGGATTAGAAAATCTTGAAGATAGCCTTTGATGACAGTGTAAAATACTTTGTAAGCAGTACTCAAGAATTTCTTGGGTTGGGGTGTTTTTTTTTTTTTAGAATTTTAGCATATATTCTGCTCTTAAGCAATAAATAAACATTGCACATTCCTTCATTATTATATTGGCTACAATTATACCCTTTTGGCAATTCCCTTATACCCTTTCAGATTACGCAAACAGTGTATTGGCTTGGATATAGTTGTCACTTTCAAGGTGTCAACGGACACGTTTGCCCATTGAAAATGCAACTTTTGTGGCCACGAGCTATTTGTTAGGTGTCTGAGGCTGTAATTTAGGCATGCAGTCGACATTCTTAAACTTTGAGAACAAAACAAATAAAAAAAAAGGCAGCCGCAGCACGATAGATTGCCACACGAAAAAACCGTAAAGGGCCCCTCACCTGCCCCGGGTGTAAGCCGCCATCGACACAGTGGCCAACAAGTTTGCATGGCGAACGGAAAGTGTTTGCTCAATTTCTGCGCTCAATGTCGATTAGAGGGAATTATTGTATGACTGGCTGGCATGAAACCTGGCCATAAAGCTAAATTGTTATCTGGTTTCAGCACACAGGCCCTCGCAGTACCCCAGCCGTAATGTGAAACCCTTTGAGGCAGGGCTTGTAATACAGAGCCACATATGATACATTTCGATAAAATATGGCGATGACAGTCATAAAATCTGGCAGCGAGTAAATGAAAGTCAAGAATCTGCAAATACTACTAGTTTCGTACTGCTACGTTTATAAAAATAGAGTTGTCACCTATAAAACCTTCAAGCTTTGCCACATTATGCACTGCCCAAAAAAAAAACTAAAATATTGCATATCTAGTAACAGTTTTCGATTTTTATTGAGTCATTATTATTATTTGATCGCTGCTTAACTTCTATCTATGCTTTTATCTCTGAATCAGCAGAGTTGCTCGGTCCTTGATATCGATATCGAAATGAGCTATGCTTATTAAGTAAAAACTAGTATTGCTAAAGTATTGCCATAGATATGTTAAGTTAAGAGAGTGAAATATATAATATTATCATTGCCTGTGCTTCATTTAAGATTTTAAATAAGACTGAGTATATAAGATCTATATATCTCTCTAGGGTTTAGTTTCTTCTGACGTTTACACACATTTTACTTGCAATGATCTCACATTTTTTTTATGGGATATGTACTTGAAGCTGTACTTAAAATTGGAAATGTGAAGAGTGAGTTGAACAATTGTTTCTTTTCTGTAGTCTTTGACGGTCGTTAAGTGTTTTTGGTACAGTGTAAAATGCGAACTTGTTGACACAGAACGTCGTGTGTTTGTCATAATATTGACATTGGTGTCATGTCATTAAGGCGAACATTAAACGCTTAGCTCAACATGCGATGCCAAAGAGAATAATACGCCCACTTGGCCAATGCGAGAGCTGGAACAAGCCTTGCCTCGACTAGGGCTCCGTATCAGGCATGTTGAAACACGACACGGTTAAAACGTATCGCAGGCCAAACTCGACCCTTCTGTTGCCATATGTGTTGTACAATAGTGTGTGTGTGTGTGTCTGTGTGTGTGTTTTAGCTTCATAAAGAAAGCGAAACCTAAACAAAATAAGAATCCCCCGCATTCATATTCGACAGTCGCCGCTGGCGGTTGCAAGTGCCGCAAGTCTTTGAAATTAATGCCGCGCTCTGCAAATAACCACTTGGTCTACTTGGTCTATTCAAATAGCCTAATAGCCGACATATGCCAAATTATGGGCAAAACAACATGGCCAGCAGCCGCAGCAGCACCTCGAAGCGAACCAAGTCCAAAAATGCTGCACCTCTGGAAGTTGAAGACGATTTTCTGTTCGATTTTGTGCAATGCACACTGGAGCCGCTCGAGAGGTAAATTCTGGGAAATTATTTTACAGATTGTACTTAAGATATTTCTCTATATAGGTATATATATTGCATTTGGAAAATTGACGACTTTTATTGCCCTTTGACTACGTGTTGTAATTATCAATTTTAATGCGCTGCAAACGAGTTGGGGCAAGGACATTAATGTCAAGCGCTCGCAAATTTATGCACGTCTCTCGCATTAATTAACGTTGCATGCCTCTAGGCGCTCCACTAGCAGCTCTCTGTGTCCGCCAGCTGCCAGTGTCAGTTTTATGGCAGTTCGACTTCGTTTTTCAATTAGGCGCTGCAGTAGAAAAAGGACTTTAGTTTTCCTTCTCTTCGACTGTTCGTTTGTAAACTAATATTGCTTGTCATACAGTTAGAGGGAAGGGAGAGAGAGGCAGAGAGGGAGAGAGAGAGAGAGAGAGTGCCAATTAAGTCATATTTCCCTGGAGGAAAAATGTGTTTCATAAATTGTTAATATAATGGGAAGAAATAAATCGATTAAATCATATATCAAGTCAAAGGAATATTATATTACTTAAATGTCTTACGTAAAGGTAATTTCAAGTCGAAGGACATATAGATTAGAAATTCCTGGAATCTCCAGTTTTCGAAATGCATTACGTCTATTTCGATATCATTCACCTACCAAATACTTTTATCACATTTTAGTATTTAAGGCTTCTGGGAGACAGATCCTTAAGCTTCTACCTTATAAGTTACTTTGTTACTTAAGGAGTAAATCCTTGAGTGTGTAGGTGAATAATGGGAAATATACGCCGAATCGAAGCAGATAGAACAATGTCGCGTTTATTGGAGGCAGCAACAATGTTTTGGGCTTTGATGTCTTAACCCCAACGACACCTTCAATCCGAAACGACATTCAAATTGTGTTCGTGCACTTCAAAGTCATCAAAGTTGAATTCAATCAATTTTCAATATGTGTGTGTGATGGCCAAAGAAAGCTGTTAGCCAAGTTAGTTGGTCGAGACCGTTATTCGATTGATTGTCGAGTGCTACGCCAGCATTGGCATTGATAATGAAATTCCAAACGTGGGCGTATCAATATCATCAGCCCACATGCATAAATTATACCCTTCCAGGGCAATCAGTCATGTCATTTGTTGTTGTTGTTTTTGTTGTTGCTCGCAACTGCACTAAATAATTGCAATAAATTCGAAACAAAAAACAAAGGAAACGGATACATTTCTATGATAGTCAAATTTCCTGCATTGCCTGAGTTGAGGATGTCAGCAATCTTTTTATTACTGCCTTCGCTCCGTGACATTTGAGCATTGACTGCATCCGTTCCTGTTCCTGTCACGCACGTACAGGTGGGTCGTGATTTATAAATGCGCTCCATATCCAGGTTATTACCTCGTACACTCGAACACACACCACACCCACTCCCCATCCATGTGTGCCATGTGTAGAGGTCAGACCACGACTGGTTGTGTGTGGGTGGGTTCATGTGTGCAAATAGTGGATTGCCAACCAGCATTTCTGCTTAGTATCTATTAAATAAACAAGGCTTAGCTTGCTAAAATGTGAATTATGTGTTTTTTTATAGTTAGTGCCATTATACATATATATATTTTTATTTTCTATGTGATAAATGCGAACTGCTGAAACTGGATTTATTTTTATATTTTATTTATTTGTTTGTTGCGTCGCTAAAATGTGAATTATGGCGGGCTATGCAGAACTAGTTGTGATTTTGAAAGATGCAATATATAATATATAATTTATAGATCAAATATATCATTAACCATAGCACAATTGTAATAAATACCGTTATATTAACGATGTTTTTGTTTATGTAATATACTCTGTACTTTATTTTGTATTGGATTAAATAGTATCAGCGTCTGTTAAACTTGCATTTATTTGTATTATGTTTTTTTGTTGTTGCTGTTGTTTTTTATATAATTTAAATATAAATTTCCATTTCTTCTTTTCTCTACAATTAAAAGTGCATTTAACTTTGGTTCCAAGCGCATTAAATTTAATAGCAGCCACAAATTTAACAAGTTTAACAACAAAAAGTTTTTATTTTGTTGGCTCAGCAACAAAACCAAAAAGTGAAACCAAAGTCAGAATCAGGAATCAGAATCAGAATCAGAATCAGAGAAATATCATTTTAGTCAGGCAATGGTTGTGGCCTATGATTATTGTCAGTCATTCAGTCAGGCCATATCATTCAAGTCATTTAGCATTATTTCGCCACAAAGTTGGCCCTGTTTCCTATTTCCCCGAATTGCCCCCATCCCCGCCTGCTGTCAGCTTAAATTTGGCTTCGTGCAGCAAGTGACACAAAAGTCGGCGGCGTGGTAAATACACTCGTGTTTATGTGCGCCATGTTGCAAATATGCTTATGCGCAACACAGACAAGCCGAATTTGCAGATAAGCCCATGATAATACTTTACTAATTGCCACCCGCAGTTTTCTCGAGCACAGCAACAAAAAAAAAAGTATATAGAAAGTTTTGGAAGAAATTTATTGCACACTCAACAAAACAAATGTTAAGCGCCGAGCAAGCATATCATGTCTGGCTCCATTTAAAGATATATGGTATGGTACTTCTATATATCTATTCTATATATCGCATCGCATGTATGAGCCCAATATGTTTTACCAAATAAAAATTGTGGAGCACACATCAAATGGAGCTCTGTCAAATACGTATAACATATGATAGTTTGCAAACGACTGTCTGCTGAAAACCTAGGCAAATATATTTTACTTAGACGACGACCTATGATATAATATATGTACATATATATACCTATAAACATAGCCCCGCTGCATGTCTAAAATTACGCTCAATTGCTGGGGGTTTTTCTATTGTCCCAAAGGCACCAAACGTGATATAAAAAGCAAAGTACAAAAATGAGGCAAGGTTTTAGGCAACTTTTTAAATACACTAAAGTATAGATATAAATTTTTAAATACAGTAAACTATATAGATAATTGCTATAAAAAAAGGTTATGAATAGGAATCATTGAATGTTTAAGTGAACTGACTTAGTATTCCTCTGAATAAATTGTGGTTTCTACAATTTGTAATATTTTGAACTTAGCTTAGATAAACTCAAAAACTAATTTTTTCTTCTGTTTTAATACTCTTTTCAAATATATATTTAATAATATATAGGAGTTTCTAATTGGAATATATTTGAGTTAGTTTTGAGAAACTCTTTGGGGTTAGGGTATGTCCCCCGTCAGCAAATAGAAATACTTGGACAAATTTGCACATTTAGGTGGTTGCCCAGAGTGGGTGTCTCCTTGTCCTTGTGTGCTCGTCGCTTTCGGGTGTTTGGCAACCAAAAACAAAATAGCAAAAAGCAAAGGCAAAAGCCATAAGCCAATCCGGCAGTAAAGTCAGTAAAGGCAAGGAACTAGAAGCTCTATAGAAACCAAATATGTGGCCGACCTCATTCGTTACCAACAGTTACAAGCGTGAAAGCGCCGTTCGCGGTGTGTTCGTGACCCTTGTGGAAAAAACCCGTAAAAAAAAGGAATTAAATATTTTATGGATATTAACTATAAGCCAACGCAAAATAATTAAAAAGGCAATCAAAAAGGGACACAATTATTGTGTCACATTTGGGGCGCACTGATTAACCCCGGTGTGTTTTTGTTAACTTGGCCCACAGCTTCAATTTGCCGCGCATCAGCGCCCGCCTGGAGCGATTGATGGGCACCAATGTGGTCAAGCTAACGGATCGCGCCTACATGAAGGAGCTGCGCGAACGCATCGACGAGGATTACCGCAAGCAGCTGCTCGCCCGCATTCGGGCCCGTGAGGTAAGTGTCCCAAAAGATGGCTTTTCCACCCAAAAATACGAATGGACCGCAAACAAATGTGGCCAATTTGTAAGTCGTCCGTCTAATTGAATTTTGCGAGAACTTCTCGAAAATTGTCACGTAGACGTCAGTTTTTTTTTTTTTGGGTTTGAAAAGGATTTTGTATACCCTTCTCATCAATTGACAAATGAACACCCAGAAAGTAAGTGAGTGCTCTGCTTGAGTGATGAACTAACAGATACCCTGTACATACATTTTGTCAACAGTCAAAGTATTATTACAAAAAAACTTTCTATAAATTAAAAAGGCTTGCCATAAATTCACACGCTTATTTTTCTTAATTTTAGAAATATTTTCCTTCTTTTCTAAAACGTAGAAATGTAAGCCTTATTTTTGGCATAATTTCTTTCTAAAATTCTGAATCAAATAATGAATTTTACTGGCTTGGCTTTGATGTTAGAGTTTAGCTGTTGTTCGCTTAACAGATCGGGTAGCTCAGTGCACTGGGAGTCAATAAACACAATTATATTAATTTTATAATGCTTGGGATGTGTGAAATCATAAAGTACAAATAATTAATAATAATATAAACCAAAAACAATACAAAAATTCTTCGTTGAATTCTGTTTTTGTACTGCGAAAGCCACAAACTTCACTTTTGAGAAATTTACATTGTAAATGAGATAGTCAGTTGTGGAATCTATAAGATTAGACAGACTCTAATCTAGACAAAATCGAAATAATATTTATTTATTGTTACATACATTTATACAACTTTATTATTTACTTTTTGTGCATGCATATTTTAAATGAGTTGCAGGGTAAACCCAAATAAAATGAACACCAAGCAAAATGCAAAAGGATTGTCATGAAAAGTTTTCAATAAGAAATGTCGCGCCTACTGCGAATTTGCTGCTTCTCCTTCTTCTCCTTCTTCATCAAGTTTGTCTACTTTTTGTTGTTTCTTCTTTCTTCTTCTTTTGGCTGTTGTTTCTGCAGTGGCAAACAATTGAATTCAATGGGCTCTCGACATGAACAAATGGCAAATCCAAGCCGTCAAAATCATAAAAAATTAGACCATCGCGATAGGCACCAACAACTTGGCTTTATGTCACTGAGACATGCGAACAACATCAGCAAAAGCAACAACAACAACAACGACAATAACAACAACAACTACAAATAGGTGTTGCCAACTGCAGTTCAAAAAGTGCTCCAAAAACCGGAAATGGCCACTTAGATTTTTGTCTATCTGTAGGCGTTGATATTGGAGAACTATTTTTGTTTTTTATACTGCACTGCGCATTTTTAGTAGGTGTCTAAATAGAAAGTTTGGACAGACAGACAGACAGACAGGAAGTGTGATAATTGGAAAACAAAAGAATTTGAATATGCATCTAATTGAAGTCTTTCCTATAGTTAAAAGAGGTGGAGCGTGAGCGCATCTTGATTATTGAGGGCAAGTCGGATATAATACCAGATGAACTGGCTGATGATCCGATTTTCATGGTTAACAAGGATGCCAACACAGAGATACAAAAGGAGCGCTCCAAGGTACTATCTATGTACATCTGAAGCAACCTTGCCGAACATTAAATAAATCAACACAATTACGCTTTTTATTAGCTGAAAACTAGCCGCGAAAAGAATGCGGAACGACTGAAGGTGCAGGGTGTGAAGTGGGAGAAGGAACGACTGCAGCATGCCGCCAAGGAGGCCGAGATGCTGGCCAAGAAGCACGAACGCCATCGCCAACAGAAGCTCCTTGTCGAACAGTACCGAGTCGAGGACGCGGAACGTGGCATGGACCTGCTGCGGTAAGTGAACAAAGCGAACCCAAACCAAACTCTAATTAAATGATGCCTAATGAAAATTTATTAAAAAAAAAGAAAGGAAAACGGAAAATAATAAAATTATGCTAAAGATACTTTCTATAGCCACGTTGTTATCACCTTTGTGTCACGCCCCTTAACGCTTTTAAGCCCGTAAAGAAAAATTCGTATAATTTAATGAAAAATTCACTATTCAAATCGAAATTCCTCTCAAAATCTCGCCCACAGCATTGACAACGAGGATTGGCGCGATTGCGAACAGAATCTGAAGGAGTTCCTCGAGAATGAACGCTCAAAAATGAAGGAGCGTTCTTTGCGTGTCCCAATGCCATTCTCCTCCGATCCGCAGGATATACAGAGCATAGTGCGGGCTCGGTAAGTGGATTTAATTTTCACTTCATATTGACCCCACTCGAAATTGTCTATGTCTTGTTAAGCCAAAAGTTCCGGGAAACGGAGCTGCGCATACGCAATCAGCTGGATGATCACAAGAAGGATGTGACTGCTCTGGCTGCCACAACCGATGTGCCATCCTTTGCTTTGGATGAGATAGTGGGTGACACCATTGAATTGCAGCGCGAGGTGTCCCAAGATGACTATGCGGGCGACATACAAACCAAATACATGGACGATGCCTCCGATGTGTCCGAGGAGTCGATGAAGAGCGCTAGCCTCATCAGTCTCAGTGTGGCCAAGGAGCAATATGCTGAAGTGCTCCAGGCCGAGATGGACGACGAGTTTAATCGGGGACTGCTCATCTCCAAGCAGCAGTACGATCAGCTGCGTTGCGAGGATGAGAAAATTGTCGCCCTGCGGAATGCCAAAGTAAGTCTTGGCCGAATCTTGTCAAATTATACAACAAAAAATATTTCTTTTACAAATAATATATTGATTATTTTTTTCCAGAACATACTCGAGCTTTATGAGTTGGCCGAGCAGATAATCATGGGTGATCCGGTTGAGGAACAGCCAAAGGAGGAGGAAAAGGAATCGGAACCAACGGAATACAACACCGAGCCAGAGGATGATTGAATAAAAAGCAGTTCGATTATTGTTCATTAAATTTCAGTCATCTTTTTCAATGATACAAAATTATTTCCAAATGAAATCGATAAACATATTCTAAGCGTAACATTTGCACAAATTACGTACATTTTCGAAATTAAAGTTAATACAAAAACTAATATCGATAATGCGGGACTGTCACCGTCACCATCGAAGAAAAAAAAAAAATCAAAACCGATTACCTGTCAGTGAGTGTCAATGCATCAAGTTTAATTAAACCTGCAACAACCAGTTGAAGCTAATAAAGCCCACGCATTAAACTCCCATCACGTGGCAGCTTTGCAGTTTGCACAGGGGCTGTCGTTAAGTAGACCACAAATATTTGCATTCGCATGCGCCATATGCGATAAGGCCAGAAGAGCAGCCACAGTGTTCCAGCAACTGAATTCTCCCTCAATTCGATTCGATACTTCAAAATATATTTAAGTCTATAAAATTACAAATGCCCTGCATTTTTGGAAATTCTACCTTTTTTTTTTTAAATGTTCTATGAATTTTAGTAATAAAAAATGTCCAAAGAATAAAAAAGACACTTTTTGTTTAGGGGGGATTTATGATATGGGATATATTCTAAAATTCACGGCATGATTTTCTTCCGAGTGTGATTTGAATTTGATTTGTGGTATCAGACAGGTAACCAATCACCGCATAATTAACCGATTTCATTTATTTATCTATATACCACGCCGGAAGTTTTGGGACGCCCACTTGTAGAGATTACAACAATATACATGTATCGCCCACAAGGTTGACGCATTTGTTTGAGTCTGCACTGCTTGAAAAACTATTGCAATCTTCAGTTGAGGTGTCCCACAAGCAAAAAGTTAAAAATAGTCATATCTATTTGCTCTTGGCTAAAAATACGAATAAGCCTTCGCCCAGGACACGCCCCCTTTTCCATTGCCACCCCTAAAGTTCAGGGGCAACACCTTAAACTTTAACTTTTGAATGTGTCTGTTATTGGTTTCCTTTCGAGCATGATTGGGTATTGCTTGCCCTAGGCACTTCGCTTGCCACTCTGCCAACCTCATGTGTGCTTCTTTGCTGTCGTCCAGCCCCTAATCCCATGCCAGTGGACACCCTCCCCTCTATACACTCAGAGCTTAAATGCTGATATTAAGAAATTCGCCCTGAAAATTAGAAAGTTTTTCTTGTTTTTAGAAATAAAATCTAAACATAAGATTTTAAAAAAGTTAGAAAGGCTAGTTCCAAATCTGAAAAATATGGTGTTTTTTTTTTAATTTTTACAAATAATTTATTCAAATAATTATTAAGAACATCATTTCTAAAAAGTAGAAAAAGTCCTTTCTAAAGTACAGAAACAGGCTATGAAATTTACTGGCTCGGCTTTCTGCATAATACCGAGAGTTAAAATTTCTAATTTCTAAATTCAAAGCGACTTTTTTTTTTCTGAGTGTAGAGCCAAGAGTTATGCAAATGATGTGCTCCCTCGCGCATAGCCTTCCACTTATTGACTTTAAAGTGTCGTTTGTGCTGCAGATTATCTCCCAGAGGGACACCTCATCCCCTGCCAAACCCTTCTCCCTTTTCACTCTTTCTCGTAGATTTGCATGGGCGTTTAAGATAATAAGACTTTACACACACAGAGACAGACTTTGTTTATTATTATGAGCATGGCAAACGGTATTTTTCATCATTTTAGTGGCAATGCCTTATTGATAAGCATATGTAAAGTAGAGTATGTGTTTATGAGGGCTTGGTTGGCTGGTTAAGTTGAATTTCCTGAACTGAAACTGAAGTTTTGATTGGCATTTAAAATAAAACTACATTAAAATTTAGAAACATGTTTTAGATCGAATTGAAGCACTAATTATAATACTTTGTAAGAATCATATTAAAATTAATGAACTGTTATATTATGATTTACCTTTCTAAATGCTGAACAAATTGTAATACCCCACGAAAGTGTGTGAAAAGTAGATATGATAGTAACCAGAAGCTAATTGCTGTGATTATTACGGCTGACAATGCTTAATATATGAGCGTAATAAAATATGATTTTCGATGACAGTTTTGTGATAATACGAAACAAATGAACGTAAATCCGCATTGAAGGTATACAAATAAAGATAAGAATTGTTTGACTACAGAGATATTTTTAAATGCAAAATATCGTGTTAGCATTGCAGGGATTTCCACGCCGTCATTTCTGCGCTGCCCACGCCTTAATAATTCCCGGAAGTAAGTAACGCGTCAGCGCTTGAATATATATGCATAAAAAGTATTGTTAACAATTACGAAAAGGACAGACCAACCACATCCACATCCACAACCCACTCATAAGTGCGAGTCGTGCTGACTTGTTGCCTACTAAGTGGCGCGCAGTTATCTTGCGGCGTAAATAATTACGGCCACTTTTTATTGTCTCCGCCTACTGGCTACTGGCTACTGGCTCCTGCCTCCTGCACGACATCTGTACGATTTGCCTACCATTTTTCAAAAGACAATATCGGTCGGCGAATCTTATGCAAATGTGATGAAATATTTCATTGATAAGCACGACAAAAACAAAAAACAAAAAAAAAAAGAATAAATAAATAAAATCCTCAGTTTGCTCATATGACGCCTGAACCCGTAAAAGCTCGCGCAGCTTTTACACACATTTTGGCGCGTCAGCTTCGTATGTGTGCCGAGTTGGTTCGTGTGGCCAATCGGGTCCGAGCGTCCTTATAAAAGAAGTCGGCGGCCCTAGTCGGTCACGCAGTGTTCAACAAGTAGTAGGTGCAACAGTTGCCAGTCGAGAATCCGCTGAATACGGACTCATAAACTGCATCGGAAAGTGAGTTCTTAAAGAAATAAATAAATAAGAAATAATAAAAAAAATTAAATAAAAATTTCAAAAAATAAAATATTTAATAATCAAAAAAAAAAAAATGGTTCAAAAGAACTTTTTTTAATGCTGAATTGAAGAGTTTAATAGACGCGGAAATCTTACAAATGCCGTCGCCATCATCAGAGACAATGCGTGATTAAGCAATAAACAATATATATATGTATATATATATATATTTAATAGTGTTTTAATGTGTGTGTTAATGCTAACGGGACTTTAAGCAGCTATTAATAGCTGCTTATTCACATACAGAATTTAAATGTGCAAACTTGTTCTACTGTTAAAAAAAAATAGCTGCATTAATTGACTTTAAAAAAATTTTCAAAATTCAAATTTAAATGTTTTTTGGTAAAATATATAATATAGTTAGGTATACTTCAAAAATGGGTTCACTTTACGTAAATAGAAATGTTTAAAAAGTGGAAAACTTGGAAGACTAAAAGCACTTGAAAACAATATTAATAAATCATAGAATGATCAAATTTTTAGGTCATTCCAAAAAGAGGCTTAATTCTGGCAAATTGATGCAAATCAATCATCCATAGCAAGGAAAAAGGAGTTGTTAAATGGAAAACGTAACTCAAGCAGAAAAAACCTGTCTTATAAAATATGCAAGCCGCAAGTTAAATGAGAATCAATCAATGTGTTCATGCTTACCCCTAAATCTATAAATGTTAATATGCATATATTATAGCTAATTTGCAAAATGCAAACATAGATGTCGATGTAGATGTGTAAACTTACAATTTGTCTGCTTAAGTTTGGGGCTGAATTAATTAAAATATTCAGGAAAATTTCCAAAGAGGAATGTATCTTAGTCAAAATTTTATGTTGAGTTGGAAATGTGTGCAGCTTAGTTGAAATTTCTTAAATACATTGCCAAATATCTTGACAGATTGTGTCCAGCTGATGCCCCACCATAAATACCATGCAAGCAAACTCTTTGTGCCAATGTAACAAAAGAAATGAAATACCTAATGTGAAATGCTTTTGTTACAACCTGTGAAAGTCAGCAGTAGAAATGGAAAAATGAGTGTGGAAAACTGTAGAAAAATCTCAGGGGCAATCAATGCAATACACGGGCTACTCAACTAAAAGTCAGGAAAGGAAAATAAAAAATTTAATAAAAACAAAATATCAAAAATTGAATACCCTTCTTAAATCAGAGTAACTGATTTAAGGATCTAATGTGCCTATAAATGCAATATAGTATTGCCGTCGGTTTGAAATCAAATGTGTTTGAGTAAAAACTTGTCAAAGTTTTGCATTTATTTCAAGCCGAAAAAGTAATGCAAAAGTTCATCAAAATTAAGCTTTCCAAGAAATTTGAAATATGAATATTAAATGATAAAAAACACAAGAAGATGAAGAGTAAACAAAATAAAGGAATCGTGTGCCTTTGTGGGTGTGGATGCCAGTGTGCGTCCTTGTAGGTGTACATGTTATTCCACATGGTCATCGAACATGGATCAAATTTCATGCCGCAGGCATAGACATTCCCCTCGGTGTCTGAGTGTTTTTTTTGTTTGTGAAAACTGAAAGCAGCGCCACATATCAGATTATTGAGTCGTTGAGCCAGGCACTTGTCAAGCAGAAGGCCAAAAGGGAAAACATATTTGACTTATTTGATTTATCAATATGGCAGGAGTGAATTTATCAGAGCAAAACAACATTTGATACGAACACTTAAGGTGCCTCGCGACCTTTTCAAGCTTAGGGAGCATTTGACATATAAGCCACTTGTATGTGAATCGAGCTTCTATATAAACTTATTGTGGGCTTTTGACACTATTCTTTCTGAAGAACTGCTATGCTTCAGTTTATTATTGTTATTAAATCGCTCAATAGCTTTACCTTTGCCTTTACAATTGCAAAATTTCGTTTCTTACTCTGCTTCACTTTATTGTTTAATGTATTTTTTGAAATTTATTCGCATGCACAACAAATTTGAGACATACTTATGAAATTTCAAAAATCTCAATAGCTGCACTTAACTTTACAATAATAATGGACCTTTATGTTAAAAGGCTTCATTTTCCCATGCCTTTAAATCTATCAAAAGGCCAAACAGCCAACCATTTTCATATAAACTGATTATAGCCTTACGCCATGATTCTTTCTCAAGACCAGTTTAGCATTAAACGTATTTTCCGAAATTTAAGCCCAAACACAAAAGATATGAGACATACTTATAAAATTTAAGAAATCACTCAAAAGCTGACACTTACCTTTACCATCTTGAATAACCATGAACGTTAATGCTAAAAGGCTTCTTATTCCCATTATTCCCTTTAAATATATCAATTGGCCAAAATTGCTTTGCTTTGCCGTTTGAGAAATGGCTAAATGGCGACAGCTGCGCTACAATCTCATAAGTGGCCAAGTTGTATAATCATAAAATATTGAGCTGCTGAACTTTATGGCAATAGGAGAAACATAATTCGTTGGCCTAATTGGCTGACAGCAACATGTGCATTTAGTTTGGCCAAGAAAGAAAAAATATGGCCAGAAAAGGACCACACTTAAATAGTGTTCGTGGCGTTAATTAAACAAGTTCAATTTTTTTCATTTAAGCAATTAACTGTCCGTTTATTGCGAAATAGCTGAG
Source organism: Drosophila trichaetosa (assembly GCA_035043205.1). Taxonomy (NCBI): domain Eukaryota; kingdom Metazoa; phylum Arthropoda; class Insecta; order Diptera; family Drosophilidae; genus Drosophila; species Drosophila trichaetosa. The sequence goes on along the minus strand of JAWNNE010000535.1, from coordinate 2,605,028 downwards.
CTGGAAGACCAGGTGACAGGGGCAACTGCGATCTGCCAACACACTTAGCCATTTCGCACTTTTGTGGTCAATTTTATTTTACCCTCGGGAACAACAACAATGACAACAATTAGGCCAAGTTTTTTCCTTCATTCCCTTTTTTTTTGGGTCTCTTACGACTTTGTGTGTGTGTCAACAAGTTAATTAAAACAGTTTAACAACGATTCGTGTTTGCCTTCTAGGTACAGTGCCCCTTTAACCCTCCCTCTTCCCCACCATTGCTGCAGAAGCGTCAAAGATACACACAAAATATTCCAAAAGCTGCCTTAAAAAATTGAAAAATTGATAATATTTTTGTTGTGCGATTCCAAGGGTGTTTTTTTAGGAATTTGTTATTTCATGAATGTTTTCTTATATGTCTGAATATATTGCCATATTTCTTCTCTTACCTCATACTCTATACATACTCTATAAAATGGCCAAAAAGTGCTTTATCCAATTGTGGTTCAATTTGCCTACTTCTGATCTATTGAAAACTTGTTCTGCGTATAAGTTGTTCAGTTAAATGTTATATTTACAAGGAAACTTATTTAAGCAGTTAATTTAATATATCTAATAGTGTATTTAATATTCGTTATACAGGTTATTTTTTGTTTACATGCGCGTAACTGTTTATGTTTACCTTGCAACTACGCAAAGTCAACGAGCTAGCAGCCGATTTGGCCATATTAGGTATTGATATACAAAAACTAGGTATCATTATTAAATGCAAGCGATATATATACTATATATATATAGATATAGATACAGATTTATAGTCTTTCATCATTTTAGCTTTTAACAGAATTTAAATCAAAAAGCTTATTTCCAGCACCTTCCCTTGATGACAACAGAAACTAAATTTAAAAAAAAAAGTAGTCAGTAATTTGACCGAATTATGAAGACACATTTAGCCAAAGAAAATTTTCGCTGAACAAAAGAAAATTGGCTACAACGTTTTCCTTTTTTTGGCTGTTTCGAAACAATTTTAATGAGTTGACGCATTGAAAAATTTCTTTCTGGTTTGCCAAATTTGTGGGGCGTGTTTTTTGTGGTTCATTTGTTGCAGGCGCTGTCGCTGACTCATGGTTCATTTGGTAATTCATCAATTTGCTTCTCTTCTATTCTTAAGAATATTAAAGAAGAAAGTATTTGATTTAGGTAGAAAAGTCTGAAAAGTTTCTTTGAATTGTAAAGAATATGCTTTAAGACAGAGTACTGAAAGAAAATCTAAAAATAAAATAACAAAGCTATAAATATAACATTTATCTCAAAGAAGCTGCAAATTTAAAATGTAAGCTTTAATAAAAAAAAATAAAAAATATGTTTAATTAACTTTTAAAAAATTGTTTAAATTTCAGAAAATTGAACACCCATACAATTAATAATATGGAAAATAACTTTGTCAAAATTCAAGATATGAGACAAGATTATTATTAAATTTTGATTGTTAGAATCGGTAAATTGGTTATGCAGCATAGACAAGGTCACAAAAAAACAAATTGTGTATTTTGATGTGGTTTTTCTTTGTTATTGTTTGAAATGAGAAATTAAACCGAGCGACCAGAACCCAAGTGCCAAAAGTTTGAAGCCATCCCATCTATATTGTTTCACCAGTGAAAAGTTCCATCCCAACGGAAAGAATGAGCTGAATGGCTGTGTGGCCAGGCTAATGGGTACCTTGACATGCACATCGTCAGGGTGGGGCGGGGCGGGGTGGAGCGGGTTGAACGGGGTAGCTTAAGATAATGCTAAAGTTGTGCGTAGCAAAGGAGTTAAGCCAGCCCTAGCACCACGCCTACGCCTAATTAAATGAAACGATGCGAGCGACAGCCTGAAAATAAAAACAAGCTGTACTACATGAACAACAAGAATAACGGCAATAAATATTTTTAGCACGTCGCACATTTAATACCCTCCCTGGTCTATTTTTAATGTAAATATAATTGCAAAGTAATTAAAACTTTTGAAAATAATAATTGTTGTTTGTTTGGTTACCTCTTTAAATAATTAAAACATGTTTTAAATAAACAAATAAATAGCTCAAAAATCTGAAATAGTTGGATACGATTGCTGATTAAGTAGACTTTCTGATGATTGATTAATTTTTCACTGCGTTACACACTTCTTGTCAAAATTATAATACCAACCACAAAGAAAGCGGCGAAAGAAAACGCCTTGTTGATTTAAAACGGCGTTGTGTGTGTCAGTGTGTGTCAGCGTGTGTCAGTGTGTGTTTGTGTGTGTGTCAGTGTGTGTGTGGTTGTTGTTTGCTTAAGCTCGAAAAAGTGCGAACTCCCACACGCAGCAAAGGAGGTTTCTCAAAACGGCAGTGATGGTAATTACCCTCATACAAATTTCCATTTTTGTGCTTGCAGATAGAAAGCGACCCGACGCGAAAGGACGCCAAGGAGCTCGCTAATCCCGAGGACAACAGTCAAGTCACACACACACACACATACACACAAGCAAACATGAAACACGACATATTAACAGTCTGCATGCTGGCCATGATGATCTTGGCGAGCACGCGTCACGCCATTGGATTTCTGACATCCCAGACGTCAATGGGGGTTTCACCAAATGATGGCATTGGAGTCGCTTCAGCTGTGGAAAGGCAACGCTTCCATGGAGCAGGAGGAGTGTTAGAAGGTGGGGTTGATGACGAAGGCACTGTGACTCAACAGCGACGACACTTGGATGCGCAGGAACGTAACGTTTACGATCCTGGCGATGGTGAGTCCTCTGATTAAATGACAGCAGCACCGCCGTTTGTTCTTGCTTGGCCAAGGATTACCGTCTGACATTTGAGCTTTGAGCTGATGATGCGCCCGTGTAGGCTTTGTTCTTGTTATTCCTCTACCTGTCTGTGCACCCAGTGAACCATCCCACCTGGGTAAAAAACGAGAGACTTAGCGAAACAAAGATTCATTTCATACGGAGAACACTAACTTGCAAATTGCGAGAATTTCTTTCTTGTTTTCAAAAGGAATGGTTAATTTGCGACAAAATTCTTTAACATTTCCACCTATTTATTATTCATAAACTTAAATTGCATCATTTTTAATTTTTTTTTCTTTTTATTTTAATGATTGTTATTTTTAGTCTAGCAAAGCCATCAAAAAATCATTCATTTATGAGAGGAAAATATTTGCATAATTTCCCTTTATGAATTTTTTGATGAGGTCTTCTAACAGGGGACACTCATATATTCCGCCACGTTTGGATGCACACTCAATATGTCACCCTCCCCAAATCCGCCACTGTTCCCCCGCCCTTTATGGGTAGCCTGATTTTAGGCAACCACTCGCAGCAATTGATTTCAATGGTCGCTGGGCATTTCCGGCCACTGCACAATTTTTGAAGTGCGTTTATCTATGGCAACACATCTGACACATTCACACATACACACATAGACATACACACACCCACACACCCACATTCATACACATAAAGACACACAACACTTACGCATTTGATATTTTGCTTAGAAAGCCGGCTTGTCTACAACCTGTGGACAAACACCCACACACACACACATACAAACACACCCACATACGTACCCACACACCCACACACACACACACACCAATGCACACTAACATAAAATTAAAATTTCAATCAAATTGATTGCTGTTTATTGGGCATAAATATATAATCGAATTTGGTTTTCGATTGATTTGAGTTTTATGTGACGCTTTTTTTTTTGAGTCGAAATATTTTACTTGAGTTAATCGATCGATTTTCGAACTCTGCGAGTTGAAGTGTAAATGCAATATTATTATTCACAATTCTAGAATTATTAATCTATTCTTATTTATTCTTATCACGTATGTTTTTCAAGTGGAATACGTTAAGGATCAGTTAACCATTTGCTTAAAGTAAAACACAAATAAAATCAAAGTGAAAATATTAAATAAAATACAAATTTAGATGAACTTAGGCGCTGATCAGCTTTGGGCTTAAACAAATCTGCTTTATTGCTGAAGGACGGTGGGGCGTGGGGCGTGGCACTTAATGCTGGTGGGAAGCTGCCAAATGATAAAAAAGGCAAACCGCATGATAAAAGAGGTAAACGTCAAACACAATGCATGACGAATTGAATTGAATGACTGACTGAATGACTAAATGACTGAGTGAGCAGTGCTTCACTGAGCTGAGCTGAGCTGAGCTGAAATGACGGCTGTCTGAGCTGCTTGTTCTCGTGGTTATAGCCGCCGGTCAATTTCCGGCACTTCAGAGAAAATACTTGTACAACAATATACCACATATTTAAATATGTATGAGCTTTGTTCAACTAGCAGTGAGAACTGCGCTAAGATGTCAAACAAACAATTCAAACTTTCAAATGCCAGTTAGCGGAAACTTGACGCCCCCTTCGAGGAAGGGGTGCGTTTGTGGCCGGATTAGCGTCAAAGTTGTGCAAATATTCAAATACAAAATACAAGTTGTTTGTTGTTGACAGATCTGCTGCATGCTCTGAATGCGGAGTTGGGCCAGGAGCTTTCCCCTTCGCCGGAGGAGCCAGACTATGCGAATGTCGTCTACAATGAGCTCGAGGTGGCCAACAAGTTTGATATGCTCAAAAGACTCGAGGATGATTTACGCGCCGAGCAGGAATTAGTCGACAAGTCCGCGATGCTCATGAAAATGCTCGAGGTAAGTCGAGGGGAACATCATTTTGAGTACACTCAGAGAAAAACCAAGTCAATCCAAAGAGTCCAAGAATGTTATTTTTACGACCGCAATTTCGAAAATAGACACAAAATTATCAGAAAAAATCGTAATGAATTTTAGAAAATCGACCTGAAAACTGAATGCTTTTCAAATTTTTAGAAATAATTTTTAAATATCTGAAAAAATATTTCTCAGAGAGCTTTCCCTAAATCCCTAAAATATGTTTTTCTATTTTTTACTAAAATACACCTTGAAATTAAGAAAAGAATAAAATGCTACCCTTGGTTTTTTGTAAGTGTACGTATGTCGTACATTTAAGAATGAATTTGAAATTTGAATCCTACAGGACCCATCGTTGGATACGCTGCCGCTGGTCTATGTGGAAGAGGAAGAGCCGGCAGCCGCAACTGCTGCTGAGGATTATCCGGACCTGGACAGTGGCATACAGAATCTGATACTTGGCCCAAATAAGTCAAAACGGTCGCGTTACTATCGTCGCTATCCCTGGAAACGTCACAACCGAAACCGCGGGTAAGCATTTGTATCCCTGTCATCTCCCACACACACACGCACACACCCATACACACACACTCGAGAGAGCACCTTTGTATTCAACACACACAGCAACCCGTCCAACAACCAAAACAGTTTTGATTTGTAGTTGTAGTGGTAGCTAATTAACTTATTTCAGTTGGCCAATTAAATCAAAAATTCTTTGGGTATGTTCCTGAAATCGCAATCGCATCAATTTCAAATTTGGCGAAAATTTTATAGCATACTAAATGGGAAATCTTGTGAATCTGAAAGTATTATAAATCGGCTAAATTGAATTTTTTATAGATGCTTGGCAGTTACAGGAACAAACCCAATGTCAAAATACAAATATTTGGTGGATGTTTCTGAAATTGATTTCACCTCAAAATTTGTTTTCAGGAAAAAGTTTTCAAATCAAATACTAATACGAAAATAATTTAAAATTTTGCAGAGATTCGATTTCAGGAACAAACCCAATGTTGTATATTAAAAATTGAAAAAAGAAACTATATTAAACTGCATTTCCAAGAGTCTCTCTAGGCCGTACACAGAACCCTGATAACCGATACCGAATACCGCTAGCGAATACGAATCTATCTATCCAATAATTAATGCTTCGCCCCATATTTGATAAGTGGGCGTGACTTGTGAATTCTAATTCTAATTGCAAAATATCACTGTTATCAGTTCTTACGTGAATTCTATTAACAGCAACTATGAACCGGAACTGCGCTACGCCTGCACACCCAGCAAGGAGGATATATTCAAGCTTCTGGTCAATCTGCACGAGAATCGAAAGGGGAATCACAGCAAGACGGTTAACTTTTGCAATCGCAAGCGACCCGCCAAGGCTGTTTTTACCAATATACGATTCCTGGGCTAGATCTGGATAGTTGTTGCAAGCACACAGAAATAACAACACACACACTAACACACAAACACACACACAGACAGTAACAAGGACAAGGACACACTCGCACACACACACACATATGTATACCAAGCATCATCAATTGTAAATTGCTGACAAAGCCAAGCGAGAAACGAGAAACTGGAGAACAACAAGCACTAACAATAAGCCTAACTATACTATAACAATGCACTTATTTTAGATAATTCCCCCCACTCCTCTCCCCCTCCCATCCTTTTCCTCCACCGCTGCCCCAGCATAACTTCGTGCACAGAGTTTTGTAGTAATTCGCATTTTCCTAACTAAGCTGGCCAATTTAGCAGCAAACTCCAGTGTTGGACAATTCCAACAAATTTTATGTCTCTCAATGTGTTGTATATACATAATAATCGTATTGAAAAGTTTTAGTAGCTTATGCAATTATCAAGTTAATCGACATTCCAGTAGCTGTTTCACACCTGTCATATCATTAGAACGCGTCAATCGGTGTCGGTAGTTGAGTATTATAATGAATATATATTTCCAAAAATATATATACATCATCTAACCTAGAAATTGGGCCAATGCGTTGCCTAAATTGAGCCTAATTTTAAATGAATATAAAGTATGTGTGAATTCAACATAAATGTGTATATATGTACATGTATACTTAACTAATAATTCTTAACATTATGTGCTATCTATGTATGAAGAATCGGTAGATCTAATTGCCAATAAACATATGAAATATACAACTATACATTATGCTGCAATTAAATTTGTGATTATTTTTTAGGTATACTTCGAAATAAATTGCCACAAATGGAACGGGTGAAATTTTGAATTGGGAACCATCAATCGAGATAATATTAATTTAAAACATATTTGAAATCATTGGTTTCAATATATTCTATTAAAATCCATCAAAATATAATTTTTGTAAAGAAAAATAATTCATCTAACGAGTCATCATATTAAAAATGGCTGAGGAAAAACCCACTTTAAGACAGCGCTTTAATTTAGTCTTAAGCCAAACATCTTCAGCAAGTACATTAAATATTTTAATGTATTCTTTTTTTTTTATAAAAATACAACAATGAATAGACAAAAATATTTTGTTTTTCATATTTATTCGGCATAAATAAATGTTTATTTTTTATCTTTGATCTTCTCTCTGTTTCGAGTTGACTTTGCTGACGTCATAGGCGATGTGTAACAAAAAAGGTTTCTCTGCTGACTCAGCACTGGCTCCAACTCTAGCTCCATTGTTGTTGATGTTGTTGATGTTGTTGTTGTTATTCTTGTTGCCATTGTTGCGGCAGTCATTTCCGATGTTGTCAGGCACAGCAACTCTTCAAATAGATACCCTCAATGCCAATGTTGTCGTCTGGAAATATTGATGGTGAAGCCCACCAAAGCTTAAGCAAACAGTCACAAGAACTACCCAGTGAGGAAAAGGAGGGGTGGAGGGGCTTCAATGCCACAGCGGTATTCTCGCACTTGAAGGTGTTGTGTTGTGGTGTTACACAATAGTCGCACTTATAACATGCTGTAAACAATGCAAAGCATTTGTATGAAAAATGAAAGTCAGCAATTAGTTGTAACACTCGCGGGTATCTAGTAATTTAGCTACATTTCTTGAAACTACTTTTAAGATGAGATATGCTCGTAGAATGTGAATCTATAGGTGTTAATTTCTAGATAAAACAAAATTTAACATGGCCAGCAAAATGTATTTAAAGTTAATACTTCAAACTTCAAAATATGTATTAATTTTAACTGTTTTTTAAGAGAGATTTTTTGTTAAAAGAACCGTTTAAATATGTATTTTATTATTACAATTTCCTAAAACAAATAGAGTAAGTATTTATTTACTTTTATTTATTTATTTAAATATTGTACATAATATAACTAGCCAAAGATATTGCTAAACCAGCTGCGCAGTGGTGCAAAGCAAATGGGTTTGGTTAACCACAATGTGTCCACTGAGAGACGCAGCACCTCCATGTAGTCAAAGGTGCAGCTGCTCTGCTCGAAGGCTTTGGTTACGGGCTTTGGCGTTGTCGCCTTAACAGCATCAGCATCATCATCGCCGTCATCGAGGGCGGCACGTGCAAAAGCCTCATCGGCGTCAAAGTAATAGAATTCCTTGCGCGTGGAATTCGTCTCCACGACCCGAGCTGGCTGCTGTGCGTCCAGGCCGCGGGCTTGGGCCCAGGACCGAGCCGTGTGTCGCGACTGGCGATAGGGCGTGAAGGGTAAGAGTGGGGAGATTGGAGAGTACGGGTAGCTGGGCAGGCGTCCCGGGTAAAGTGGCGTCTGCGGCTGATAGCCTCCTAATCCTGTCGGGAGGCCACCAAATCCTGGCTGATAGCCCAGTTGAGGTTGGTAGCCCAGCTGAGGCTGAAGGTTGCCCAGCTGTGGTTGAAGGCTGCCCAGCTGTGGTTGAAGGCTACCCAGCTGAGGTTGAAGGCTGCCTAGCTGAGGCTGAAGGCTGCCCAGCTGCGGCTGAAGGCTGCCCAGTTGCGGTTGATAACCACCCAGTCCTGGAGCACTGAATGGTCCATTGCCAAACTGACCATAGCTTGTCGTATCCGTATCGTGAAAGATTTCCAGCAGAAATCCATTGGTTGAGCCACTGCTGCCCCCGTGACCCATATGCAGTCGCAGCGCCTTGCGTCCTTGACGCCAAAATACTTTAAGCACAAACCCAGAGCGACAGCCACAATATCGCTGTCCATCCAGCTCCAGGAAATCCCCACTGCAGCCAGCACCGGGTTGGAGGCCATTCGCTGTGCCAAAATCAAAGAACTTGAACCTTATGCGCAAACCGGCAACATTTGGCGAACTCTTCTCCAGATAGAAGATGCAATCCCGCTGCTGATTCGGCAGCAACGCATTCAGCACGGTGCGTGGAAAACCCGGACTAGAGAGATAGAAATGTCCCTGATTAAAGCTACTCAGACAGCACAAGTCCACCTGACCGCCAAACTGTGGATCGTAATCACGCAGATTTACGGCGGGAGACTGGAAGGAGCTTGTCTGATATTGATCTAAAACTTCGGGCAATTGTTGTCCTTGCTGCTGCTGTTCTTCTTTTGGGTGCAATTGTTGCTGTTGTTGCTGTTGTTGCTGCTGCTGAAGGAGTTGTAATTGCTGTTGCTGTGGCTGTAGTTGCTGCTGCTGCTGTAGAAGCTGCAATTGAAGCTGCTGCAATTGCAACTGTTGTTGTGGTTGTAGTTGCTGCTGGTGCTGTAGTAGCAGCAACCGTTGCAGCTGTAACTGCTGCTGCTGTTGCTGTAATTGTTGCTGCTGCTGTAATTGCTGCTGCTGCTGCTGCAACTGCAACTGTTGCTCGTTGGTACACGGCGGCAAATAAAAACCACCTGCTTGGCTGGGCGCATAACCCAAACTGGGATTTGGATAACCACCAGGATAGCCTGGATAGCCAGGAAAATTTGATTGCGGCAAACTAAAATTCAGTGGCTGTTGCTGCTGATCTTGTTGTGGCTTCAACTGCAGATGATGATGATGGTGGGCTGGGATGAGCTTCTTGGGCGGCTGTTTGGCATTAACGAGCACCGTATCATCCCGGTCATCCTGATCAGGATCCAGACCGCGCGCTTCGTAATCCTCCCGGTCACAGGCCAAACGCGTAATGAGCAACTTGAATCCGCCACCCGTTGTCCAGGGTGAATCGTCGCTGAGGAAACGCAAGCGGAGTATGCCATCCGGCGTTTGATACTTCTTAATGCCCAGCACCTGGCCGCAAAGGACATCCATGTCGCGATCATCGTTCTGCAGGCCAATGGCCAGATAATCACGACTGCAATTATCCGACAGCTCCAGCTGAAAGTCGAGGAACTGTATGTGGAATGTGGTGGGGCAGCGATATGGCGAACGTATCACATAATCCACGCACCGATTGAAAGGATATGTATTCGGATAATTGGGTGACTCGATGAGGCTCTGGCGTTCCCGATAAACGCCCTTGAGCTCACACTGCGGCAGCTCATCGTGGATGGCTGCGTGATTGCTGCTGCTCCAGCCAAGTAGGAATAGCAATGCCAGCAGCCAGCTGCAGCCGTAGTGGGTAACACTTGATCCTGGCATATCCTTGGGCCACAACATGTGCCAATTAGCGATGCGGCTTTGTAACCTGTAGAAACGCGCGACAAAACGCAACTAACTCGCAGCGGGTCAATCGTTGCGCTCTTTGGGTCGAAATTAGGTGCGACTTTTCGGTTTCACTTAAGTCAACCCTTGCCCCCTCAACTCCCCTCCCCTACCCTTCCTCTCCATTGGCGCTGACAACAATTTGCACTCTTGTTTATGGCCACAACAAAAGCGTTCATTTGTTTTGGCTTACACCAAAAGTTTCCAGCCAAGAAAATATGCGCATCAACACTCAGAAAAATATCTTTTAAAAAATTGTGGTTGATTTTAGAAATAATTTTTAAATATTAGAAAACATTTTTCTTAAAATTATAAATGATTTGCAATTCGAATTCTTTGTATTAGTTTTTTCTAAAATTCAGCAAACAGTGATGAAGTTTGCTGTCATAGAGTATAGCAGTTGCCTAGTTTAGAGTTCTAGACATAGACTTATTTTTGATAGATTTAAGAAAAATTCTCCATTAACTTAAGAAATGCAAACCAAGGATTTAAAAAGCCAAAAGCTTCAATTTAAGAAATTTGATTTCTCAATATTTCTCTTGATGCCAGAAGTATGGCGAATTTCTAAATTAAGATGAGATTTTTCGGAGTGTACATAGTTTGAAGATCTTTACCCGGTTCCATTCACAATTGGTCAAGCATTCGCGTTCATTGAACTTCCAACATTGTACAGTTTGGAACATTTTTACACTTATTTCAATTGGCAAAGTAAATACTTCCTACACTAATTACTTGAAATTACTTGACAATGTGGTGCAAAAAGCATCATTAAAAAATTAAGAAAATATACAACTACAAACTACCCCGTAGCCTGCCCTAATTCCTTAGGCATAAATTTGATTTTCTATGTTTCAGATCAAGTACTGAAGTTTCCAAAGAGTATTGAATTCTTGATTTTCTTTTTATCCATACTTTTATTACTTTTTCAATCCAATAAATTCCAGGCAGAGCTTCGAAAAATGCATTTCGACAAATTACTGCCAGAGTTCAGGGGCAAAAAACCATGTTTATTTTTTATAAATATCATTTCACCTTTTATACAAATGTGTCCGAGTCATAAAAACCAATGCGTAAAGTGTCGCTGGTAAATGCACTCATAAAACCAACAGCAAAAAAAAAATACGTTATGAAAAACATAAAACAGATGAAGCGACAACAAAAAACTGGAAACACGAGTCCAATAACTGTGTCTATTTACATTGGAGCCAAGTTGCATAATAATACATAGTTTTTGTCGTGGGAGAGAATGCTGCACTTGGGCCACGCCTCAGTAAAAAAGTTGCTTTATCGGTGTCAAACAAATAATTGGGGCTATACCCATAAGATATGACGTGCGCAAATACCTTTCGTTGAGTAACCATTATCATTTGAGGTTGAAATACGCTTCTCAGATATTTTTATTGCTGGTTTGATTTATTGCACTAAAACACTTTCCTCTAAGCATGTAAGAAGATCGTTTCTAAAATTCAGGTTGCTTTATACAATGCTCAAAATTTTGAAATGTTTTCTGACAAACGAAATTTCATTCCGTAAGAGATGAGCTAAGGCGTCTGTCCTATTAAAAATTCCTACAAATTCAAAATTCCAAACTAAGAGAGCAAACAATTTTGGCCTTTTCTTTCGCTACGTTTCGGTATTGAAATTCATTTATTTAGCTTGCAATTCTTACGAATTTATCGTTTTACAAGATGACAATGCGACTTAATTTGAGCTCAATTTTAAGGAGCCAACTAGCGTGTCCCAATAACGAGCCCAACAATCAAGATACCAATAACATGGATAAATGCTCACTAAGATTGGGCGCCGGCGGTGGTTACAATTACTTCCCGGATAAGGCTGATGTGAAGGCTCGGGTGCACAGCATGGTGGCCAATATACACAAGCACATGAAGAGTGAGTTTTAGTCTTAGAGTTGTATGCGAATATTTATTTTTTCTTACATTGTCAAAAGCAACAACTCCACCGCGCAAGGCCGTGCCAACGATACCGTCTCCCATAGCGGAAATATCAATGCCGTCCGCTGCACCCAAAACGACAAGTGCAACGAAGAGTCGTCGCATTCGTGGCGGCGGCGCTGTTGTGGCCGGCAAGAACTCAGCATTGCCTTTGTCGCAGATCAAGGCCCGCTTGAATCGTCAGTCGCAACAGGTGATGCGACGAGGCTACGCGGAAATTGGGCAAAATAATTTAACGAATCAGCGACGAATTCAGGAGGTGTTGCTACAAAAAAATGTGCTAGAGAATATGTTGTCACAGCACAAGAGATTGCAGCGCGACAGGCGGACAATTGCGATGGATATACAGCAAATGCGTCAAGAGCTCGATAAGATCAAGAACAGGCTGGACACATCGCAGCAGGCGCTCAACTCCACGCGCACCCTGTACACGGGCTACATCAAGGGCAAAAAGGGCCTGATGCCGATGACCCTGCCAACGAATGTTATCAAAAGCGCGCTGCCTGGTGGCAAGCCGAAGTCATTTGACACAAAAATGTCTAATGTAGTTGCAAAAACTCAGCTCGCTGTAATACCAAAGCGTTGCAATCGCCAAGTCAAAACAAAATAAATAAAAAAGAACAAGCTAAATAACATAAAATATAGCGCGGCATTCTATTGAAAAAATCTTGCAGCCCTCACATTACCGATTCTATCGATATTTTGTAGCAACTATCGATTGAGAAACAAAAGTGACATCCCTAAATCATGGCGTCTGTCTCGCCCGAAACAAGCAATAATTTTGTTTTCTCCATTTATTTGCTATCATATTCACTTTGTGTGGCACCATCACTGTTCCAATTGTGGTGCATCAATAAATAACAGCGATTGCCCTAAAATGGGGTCGTCGAAAAAGCACAAAAAGAACAAATCAGAACGGCGCGAAAAATATGAAGGTAAAACGCCGACACATGCGTGCTAAATTTACGGCGGGCATTTTTCATACCTTGTTTACATTTACACTTGTTGTTGTTGCAGAATATAGCCAACACCAGGATCCCGCACAGTTGCAACGCGGCCTGAAGCTAATACTAAAGGTAGGCTCGAATGCAACGCCCGAGTATAGCGCCAATTCACCGCTAACAACGCTAGACGCAGGCCATGGACCCCCCACGGCTGCGGAGGCGATGATGGCCGCGGCTCCGAGCAGTCCCACAGTGCCCGATGAGCTGCAGTGCGACGGCGAGCTGGGCGGCCATCGTGAGCGTCACAAGAAGTCCAAGAAGAAGAAAAAAAAGAAGGATCGCGAGAAGAAGCACAAACATCACAAGGAGAAGCGTCATCGCAGCCGGGAGAGACATCGCGACCTGTGCTCTGAGGAGCGGCTGAACGATGAGACCACACGAACAACACCCGCACCCGATGACGCCGCCTGCAGTGGCTTCTCGTCCCAACAGCGCAGTCCGCGCAGTCAGGCGCCGGCATCAGTGGATCCGGATTGCAGTCAGGATGGCTTCAGCTATATGGACGATGATGCGGAGCAGTCACCATCACAGCCACTGCCCGAGAATATCTTATACTATGCGGGTATTACAACAGACAACTCGCCATCCAATTGTCCGGTCTCGAAGCCGATAGCTCCGCGTAAAATGGACGATATGCTGCTCAGCTCACCCAACTCCTCGTCGCTGGGCATGACAGCAGCCGGCAGTAGTCCCAGAAAACCGTTGCCCGATGTGAGTGTATTCCAGATTAGGCATCGTTTACAATCTAGATGATTGCTTAGCTAATGAATTGCTTTTGTCCAACAGCTACTTATACCTTCGCCTTCTGGTTCGACGACTGCGTCGACACCAGGCGGTGGCAATTCACTGAATGCGCTGACACCCAAGACGCTGGAGGCGCCCAAAACGCCCAGCAGCAGCAGTGAATCGGGACGTGAGCCGCGCAGCTGTGTCTTGAAGCTGAAGCAGCAGAAGTCGCCGCTGAATAAGCTGCTTGAGCATTTGTTGCGCTTCCTGGAGAAACGGGATCCGCATCAGTTCTTTGCGTGGCCCGTCACCGATGACATTGCGCCCGGCTACTCATCGATCATTAGCAAACCGATGGACTTTTCCACGATGCGCCAGAAGATCGATGATCACGAGTATGCGGCGCTGAGTGAGTTCAGCGATGACTTCCGTTTGATGTGCGAGAATGCCATACGCTACAATCATGTGGACACCGTTTACCACAAGGCGGCAAAGCGATTGCTACAGATGGGCCTCAAGCAGCTGCAGCCAGAGAATCTAATGAGAACGCTAAAGCCGCTCTCTGTCTATATACGGGAACTGACCGCCAAGGAGTTGGGATTCGAGCTCAGTTGCAATGAACTGGCCTTGGGCTATGATCCACACGATTCGGCCGATGAGGGTGCGTCTACGGGTGCTGAGGAGCCCACGCCTGCCCAGCTGGAGGAGGAGGAGCGCAAGCGTGCGCTTCGCTTGGAAAATGCACCCAAAACGCACTTTGAGCCGTATGTGGATGATCTGACCAGTGAGGAGATACTCGCTCAGGTCCAAGGTGCCGCACAGCAGGCCAAGCAGAGGATGAGTGCCAAGCAGCGGGCACACAAAATGGGCTTCCTGCGCCAGCACAAGGATGGCAGCACCACGCTCAATCTGCTCATCCGGGATGAGAACGAGGGACCCGAAAAGGTGGTCACAATCGGCGATCTGGTGGGTAAACTAACTGCGGGCACTGGTCACCTCCAAGCCATCCAAACGGATCAGCGGAACACCGTCAAGCTGGTTAAGCCGATGAACTATGGTCCATTTGCCAGCTTTGCGCCCACGTTCGATTCACGCTTCTCCACGCTGAGCGCCGAGGAGACGCAGCTGGTGCTGCACACCTATGGCGATGCGTCCAGTGCCGAATACGCCGAGAGCATACTGCAGTTCACCAAGGACTCCAACTATGGCACGAACATTGCCAACGGTCTGCTCGACATACTCACCAATGGGGAGCACAGCAAATCCCTCGACGAACTGTACAACATGCAGATACAAAACTACGAGCAGCAGGAGATTGACAAGTGCTTCAGCAATCATCAGCAGGAGCAGCAGCCAGCTGAGGAGGCAGCCGCATGCAGCGAGCAGACAAGCGAACAGATCGAATTGGAGTATGAGAAGTACAAAGACACTCGCCTGGACTTTAAGCGGCTGCGCTCGCTCAAGGATATAGGCATCGATATCGGGTTCCTCGACAGCATGGAAACCGATATGAAGAACTTTGAGTTATCGCGTCGCATGCACGAGCACCTAAGCAATAATCTAACCCTTATCGAGAAACTCCGTGTCATCCAGCACGAGCGGCTCTCGCAAACGCTGCCAGCGCACTTGGCTCAGGTACCGCACGCTGGCCAGGAGGAGATGCAAACGGCGCAGCATCTAACACAGCAGCTGACTGACCTGGCCAAGAAGCTGCCACCTTCAGCGATTGCCGATCAATATGCCTTGCGCAAGGCAATGGGCATGTCCTTTGGTAGGTCTTCAAATCGCATTCGCAATCTCACATTCAATATTAACAATGTTATTTTGTTATTTTGCAGCCGGTTTGCCGCCACCGTCGGCCTCGCCTCGCGTCCCGTTGCCCGAGCTGCTGCAGCAACCTGTGTCTCTGCCGCAACTGCAACCCGTTGCTGTTGGCCACGTGCCCATGGACATTGATGAGCCGGACGTGCATGCCGGCGGCGATCTGGAGAACGAGCTGCGCGAATTTCTCGAAAGCGGATCGGGAATGCACGCCTCCAATCCGGCGGATGACAACAACATTGTCGCCCAGCTGCTGCTCAACTAGACGAACGTACAATCTTCTGGCGCAACCAAACGCCGCACGCAATGTTAATAATGCTAGATTAACTACGCTAAATTATTTTCATATATCCAAATCGCTATGGCATTTTCAATAAACAAAAAAAGAAAAATGGAAGAAAACTAAGTAAGAAATAATTGCCTTTGGTTGTAAAAAAATTAAGATATTTATAATTGAAAACAATGATTTTAATTTGTTGACGATTCCGATTTTTGACAATTGAGGTTTTTTGAGGTATTTCCGATTTCTTTTGCTATTGTACAAATTTACTAGTCCTCCTACGATTTGCAAAATGTATTATAATAGATGGATGCCTTTGATAAAGGATTTGGATTGTTTAAAAATTCCGCACATTATTAATTAATAAATAAAGTATAGAAATATATATATAAACATGAACTTTCGATTCACATTGGTTAGTTGAGTTTTATTTGTTTCTTATACACATAATTTCAATTGTTTTTAAGTACACGTTTCAAGTATACAGATTTTACAAAAATGTTGCAAAATTTAATTAACTACTGGGCATTATATCTTAGTGATTTAATCATTTGAAGGCAATTTCTTAAGAGGCTGTTTCCTTAGATTGTTTGTTTGTTTTTCTTCTTTCTTTTTAAGTACGTTTCATAAATATATTGCGTAATTAAGTAAACAAATGGACTCATTTTCGGTAGTTTGTAACATGTAAACTTTGCATACAAAAATAAACTTGGCATGTGATTCCACATACATATACATTATACATATGTATGAATGGTCGATGATTACATACGAATACATTCGAACCTAGGTAAGTACATACACATACGTACATAAATACATGTACACACATTCAAATACATTTTAAGTACAATGTACGAATAAAACCGGTTTAACATTCTTGCTTAAACTAATGAACATTTTAATGGTATTTACTAATTGCACGCACATACATATTATTGTTGTATTGCAATTGTTATTGTTCTTCTTCTTTGTTGTTTTTGTTGTAATTGCTGTTGCTATAATTGTTGCTTCCGCTGAGGTAGACCACTTTAACGAATTAACTATTTATTTTTTCTTTACTAGTGTTTGCCAAATTGTTTTTAAAGCCACCGTTGAATTTGCTTCCTAACTATTTCTAGTTTTTAGTTTTATGGTTTTTTTGTGTGTTTTTAGTTTTTTTTTTTTAAGTATTATTTGTTTTGTTTGTTACGTGAGTTTCGTTAAACATTTAATTACTAAACCAGATTGGCATCCTTGGCCATGCTATAGAACGCTGATTTCGGATTGTCGAGCAGTTCGCCGGGTGAGGCGAATTCGGTAATAATGCCCTTATCCAGCACGATCACCTTATCCGAGTCCAGAATCGTATTCAAGCGATGGGCAATTGTCAGCACAGTACATTCCTTAAACTCACTGCGAATTGTTTTCTACGAAATACAAAGCATAATCATTATTAACCCTTCTGGTCGTATGTTGACTAGCAGCTCAATTGCTTACCTGAATGAGGTCATCGGTTTCCAGATCCACAGCCGCTGTGGCTTCGTCCAGGATGAGCACTTTGGTCTTGCGCAACAAAGCACGCGCCAGACAAACCAATTGACGTTGACCCACGGACAAATTTTCGCCGCCCTCGCTGATTTCGTGATTTAGACCGGCCGTTAAAGTCTTGGCGAACGCCTTCAGATGCGACAATTCCAATGCCTTCCACAGCTCATCGTCGGTTTTAACCTCAAATGGATCGAGATTGGAGCGCAGCGTACCGGAGAACAGCACGGGATCCTGTGGTATGATGGTTAGGCGCGAGCGCAGCATATGCAGACCCATGCTGGCAATATCCACGCCATCAATAAGAATCTGACCAGCAGCCGACTCAATGATTCTGCAACAGCAAGTAAAAGAAGCAATTTAATTTAGTTGATTATTATTAACAGAGAATTGCCTCAATGTTGTCAACATTTGTATATTATACCAGTCCACAGACAACAAGTCTCGTTATGTTAGGTTCAAGATGCGTTACTGTTAATAACATTTGTAATTAAGGGTCACCAATTGCTGTTATTAACATGCTTGTATTTCAATATTTGTTTGTAAAGATGCTGTCACTGTTACTCGTATGTGTTTTAACATTAGTTGTTTGCCGCTCACCTGAACAGAGCCAATGTTAAACTGGATTTGCCAGCGCCAGTGCGTCCCACGATGCCAACCTTCTCGCCGCCAGTTATGTTGAAGGTGACGCCACGCAACACCAGCTCGAGACCTTCGCGATAGCGCACCTGGAAATCCTTGAACTCGACGCGACCATCTTCGGGCCAATTCTTGGGCTTCTGCTGGTCCGACTCCAGCTCCCAGGCAGCTTCCTGTTTCGTCTCGGCATACTCCTTGATGCGCTCCACGGACACAATGTTCGTCTCAATGTCGGAGGACATGCGCACCAGCCAGTTGAGCGTTTGGGTCACCTGCAGCGCATAGCTGACCGACAGACCCACCAGGCCGGGATTCGATTGGCCACCGAGCACCGCAAACAGCGCGGCAAACAAAATGATCAGATTGCCCACCATCTCCAGGCGAATGGCAAGCCAACGATTGGCAATCAGTGAAGGATATTTGCACACTTGATTCTTGTCCACCTTTGCGTCCGATTCATCAATGAAGCTGCAAGCGAAAAAAAACAATCGATAAATAGTGATCGAATTTAAATTTGCCGTCATTTTTATGAATTTTTTTCTATCAAGAGGATAATTTTGTTGATGCAACAGATAGTTAATATTGCCAGATATTTAATACTCACCGATCCTGTACAGTATAGGCGCGTATCGTCGAAACTCCAGTGACTGTCTCGCCAAAGTGTGAATAGATTGGGGAACGGGAAACGGACTCCAAGCGCATC
The DNA here is from genome assembly GCA_035043205.1 of Drosophila trichaetosa. NCBI lineage: Eukaryota > Metazoa > Arthropoda > Insecta > Diptera > Drosophilidae > Drosophila > Drosophila trichaetosa. Next base: position 2,586,079 of record JAWNNE010000535.1, on the reverse strand, counting down.
AGTTGACGCGATGTTGCCACATAGAATCGTTGGGCGAAGTAATAGAGGAACGCAATGGGCACAATTACAGCCAGGAAAATTGGCGTTGAAATGCTAATAACCACAATTGTGGCAAGAACCTAACCAAAATATAATATGATATTAATCTCCATCTCTACAATGTTGATGTGGTTAAAATTTGTGCAGTGTAGTGAGGAATTAATTGAAAATAAGAATGATTGGAAACTGATATTGTTTGTTAAATTTCATGATCGAGTCGAATTCGATACGATTCAGAGTTGCATGCCCCAACGCTGTTACTTGATTTGAGTCCAAAAACCTACCTAGCTCAAGGATGGTATTGTAACCTCACTTTTCACTAAAGAAGTGCATATATATTTCAACAAAACCTAACTCTGGAGTAGATCAATGGTATTCGAATTGAACGGGAATAATAATAGGTATAGGGTTGTGTGCTTAAATGGAAGTTTATAAGGGATAGGATAGGGTAGGAACGTTTTTAAGCATAAATCTGCTACAGTTCTCAGTTTATGTAGTTCTTTCAATGAAGGTGATATTTCCGTTAAGTGTTACCTTGTTAGTCAGCACTGCACAGTTCATTAGTAGCATCGGCAAAGGTTGTTCAACTACAAGAATATCTTTCGAGAATCTGGATATAATACGACCCATCGGTGTGGTGTCAAAGAATTGCATAGAGGCATAAAGCACACCTGGCAGGAGGCACCCATGTATCTTTCGAGCAGCACGAATGCCTCCAAGAGCTGGCAAGAGGGCCAGCAGATTCGATAAAATACCTGGCGGATTAACAATGGAGATGCTAGAAATGGAAGTGTTGCAAAATGTACTGAAAGTACTAGTGCTCTTGTGCAGTGCTCCACAACGTGTGAAAATAATTGAAGTACGGATTTAGCACAGTTAAACTTTTAAGTTGGGTTAGATGTTTATAGAAATAATATTCCATTTATATATGTATATATAGTGCATAATAATTGAAATCAGAAATATCGCTTCAATTTCTGTTACCTCATAGAGCAGCCACACAAAATTTAATATTAGATGCGGCAGTGCGTGATCAAGCGTTTCAATATCTTTCGAGAATCGCGATATTATGCGACCCACCGGCGTGGTATCGTAGAACACTATGGGTGCGCACAGCGTACGGCGCAAGAGGAAGGCGTGAAGCAGTCTGGCAGCCCGTAAGCCCCCAAGTGCGGGCAGCACAACCTTCGCAACGGATAAAAAACCTGAAGATTGAGGAATTCAATTTCGAATTTAATTTTAAGCTGAACATTGACGAATTCAATTTCGAATTTAATTTTAAGCTAAACATTGACGAATTCAATTTCGAATTTAATTTTAAGCTGAACATTGACGAATTCCAATTCGAATTTAATTTTAAGCAGTTGAGCGCTTCGAAATTAAGATTTGTTGCTTCCATGCTGAATATATTCAAAGTGCTAGTTGGGTTTAGACTCACAAACCAAAGCGATAGAAGATTAGTTTTGTTTGTTTATGTTCTTGGATTAGTGCAACATAGTTGGGGATTATCAGATTTACAATAAATATACAGTTATTAATTTGTTGTGTAGCAATTTTGACCGAATTAGCAAGGTGGGCTGGGATGGAGGGGTTGGTTTCTGTTGCTAGTGCTTAACATTACCTCAAATGCACACCAAAGACAATCGGTCGTGACCTCCACAATTTTCTGGTCAACCGTTTCAATATCTTTGGAGAAACGGGACATAATGCGACCCACTGGCGTGGTATCGTACACCCACATGGGTGCGCCCAACATACGGATGAGGAGGAGGTTGTGTAGCACCTGGGCAGCGTGCAAGCCTCCAAGCTGTATAGTCAAATCCGAGAAGAACGAGGCAATACCTGCGATTGGGATGGATCAGATGATCAGATCAATGGATCAATGGGATCGTTAGTGCATACCACAAGAAGTATGACGAAATAGAATTATTTTAACAGTTTAGACTAAAAGAAGAAAATACAAAGCATTCCCAGCTCAGAAACTATGATACGGTATTGAAATGGATATGTTTATATATAATGGTACAGAATTTACAATTTGGGGATTTTCGAATCAGTTTTTGGATTTTAACGGTTCTCAAATTGCTACCAACATGGATATTTTGTTACTAAAACGTTAATTGCATATATTACTTTTGGTTAGTCACGATCATCGCAAAGGAAACATACCCGAAACGCTTGTGTGCAAAAGACTTGAAATATTTGGGGCAGTACCGAATCCAATTTGTACACATCATTAGATAGCCGATCGATAATGCGGCCCCTGGGCTGTATATCGAAAAAGGACTGAGGAGCGCCCAAGAGACGCCTAAACAATTGGCGAAAGATTTTCCCCGCACCTCGCAGACCCGCAGTATAAACGGTAAGTGTGTTGCCTATTTGGCTACTAACTGCAATTAATAGTTGAGTTAAGTGGATAGATTTGGGGGTTAAGACAATAACGTATTAATTTCATCTCTTTTAATAACAATAACAATTTGCGAATAAACGTTGAACTTGAAGCTAAAATTTATAGATATGCATTGTACAAAACTTCGATTGATAATGTATGCTAATGAATAATATAATCTGTAAGCCTATTCTGGGGAGGAACTGACAAATACACAAACGCTGAGGATCCTATACCAAACTCAAAATAGAAGTTATAAAAAGTGAAAAAGTGAAACCAAAAAAGTGGCAAGTCAAAACTGCAAGTGAAAAATCAAAATGTTAACTTTGAGAAGAAAAAAAAAAAGAACTGATAAATGGCATCCTGGATTGGTATTGGTGGACAGACAGGGTTTGTTACCTGAAACGCTGTGGACATGCACATGCGTATATTCAGTGGCATGACCAGATCCAGGCAGCTGATATCGTTCGAACAGCGATCCAATATGCGCCCCTTGGGCGTCGTATCGAAAAACTCAGATGGGCAATGCATGATATTATTAAGGAGCTGTCGAAACACTCTCAATGAGGCGTTAAGAGTGCATATGAAGAGTGTGATAGCGGCGCCGTAGTTGCACAGACCTTCATCATAAGTTCAATATGAATATGTGTGTGTGTGTGTATGTAATGAATGAAAAAAGAACGGAATATGGAGTAGAAAAGAGAGACAAAGATTTTGGTACATGGTGTGTAAATTAGATTAGGCAATCTTAACTTCTAGAAACATAATTTTTATGTTGTTGTTTTTTTGTTTTTTTTTGTGGTGTATTACAAACCGTAACTCAAGTGGGCTACAAACGTTAAATAATAAAACGCATGGGGGAGAGAGAGAGACAAATAATATGCATAAGAAAAATACCATAAATATAAAGGTCATGAAGGAGTCCATGGTGGCCGGCAACTCTTCGTCGATAACATCCATATCGGCGCTGAAATTGTTCAAGATGCGGCCCAGAGGCGTTACGTCGAAAAAGCGACAGATCGAGCCGCGCATTATGTAATGCAGCAGTTTGTTGTGCAACGTTTTGGCCGCATTGAGGCCGCCGCAGTAAACAATCACGACCGCAATGTAGGCAAACACACCTGCATGGAACGGAACGGAATGGAATGGTATCGCCACGACACAAAACGATAAATCGATAAACATTAAATGTTTGGCATTAAACAGTAAGTAAGGCGAATGTACTCATGTAATGCGAATCAGAAAATGGACGCGTGTTTATCATATACCTATATACCTATACCCATCTCCAATCCAAGGGCCCCATAACTAATCAATATTAATCAGCAAGGACTCTGAGACAAGTGCGTGCTCAGATCGAATATGTGTTGGGTAAGTTCAAAATGAGAATTAGGCTTTCTACTAAATAAGAAAAAAAGCAAAAGCAAATGGCGATAAACTCAATTATAGTTGAGGTTGTGACTCAAATCAAGTATAAGCGTTTAGTTTTTTTTGTTGCAATAATGTTGTAAATGTGATAAGGAAATAATGGAATGGATATTACGTGTAGTAGGTGCAGCTTTTTTTTTGTGCAGGGGGGGAAGGGAGTAGAAGTTTTTATCCAATTTGGGTTTGGGTTTTATTTTAGGGTTATTCTTAAAGTATCTTTACCGAATAGCATGTGGATAGAAACTGCGACAGAATTTGGGGCATGACGTTGTCAACTGTGTCGACATCCTTCGCAAAGCGACTGAGTATGCGACCCATTGGCGTTATATCGAACAGTTCCATTGGCCATTTAAGCACCATGCTTATCAGCTTGCTAAACACCTCCAGGGAACAATGCAGTCCACCCAGGGCCAATGTTAGGCCAGACAAATAACGTGCCACAACTGCTTTGAATTTGAGCATCAAAGTTATTGAATAACTACCCCAAATTAAATTGCTTATCAGTTATATACAAGTGTAATTATAGCTTTACAGCTTAACCGAAGAAAAAGATCCCAAATGGCAAATATTTTGGGCAAGCGTGCACTAAAACTATATACTATATTACGACTATATATATACATAGACATGTTTGAACACGACAGTCGCCAAAAGTTAGTCATTTAAAAACGAGGCCGAATTACGTGGAACATTAGTTATTGCGGAATTTCCAATCATAGATATAGTTAAGAATATTATAAATGATTATTTTGACATTTTCAACATAAGGTGGTTTCTTCTGGGTATATTAATGAGGAAAAAAATAATCTTGGGAAATTCCAGCAGAATAAAAATTAAAGAGATTATCAACTTTAAAAAGATTCCCAGAATTTCACAGCTAAGCTGGGAACATGGACTAAGCTCAAGTTGGAGTTGGAGCTCTATGGAATATTTGGCTTAGAAGTATCGTTGTGAATTAAAGGATTTAAGCAGTTGGGACAACATTTACCGCCATAAAACAATGTAGGGCAACTCGAGCGTGCATTGGAAGTGTACTGTCGACCACATTAACATCTCTCAAGAAACGATTCAGAATTCGGCCAACCGGCGTGACTTCAAACATTGACATGGGCCAGCGCATTACACAATAGAGCAGGATCCTGTGGAGTAAAACGCCGGCGAGTAGACCACCCACAGCCACCACAATGGAGGCGCCAATGTATACGAAGACTGTGATATAGGTTTGCTTATTATGATCATACTGTACAATGCTACAATACAACTGCAATACTATGTGGTAGCTACTACAAAACTAAAGCCTGCAGCAAAAGCCTGCAACCTATTCGGCTATGTACAATGATAAGGTTATCTGAGTTCATCGACTGTGAGATGTTGGCAACGAATTGAAATTACCGCAAACATTTGTTGAACCGCTACGCGCAAATTAAGTGGCAGGATGTTATCACAGGTGTCGACATCCTTGGAGAAACGATTGACAACACGGCCCTGGGGCGTTATGTCAAACAGTTCCATGGGCCAGCGCAGAACGTAGTGCACGAGGGTCTCATGCAAATATTTCGTAGAAAAAATGCAGCCCAGCGAAAGGGCAATTGTCGATAGGTAACTGGAAACAACTGCAGTTATCGAAAGTTCACAAAGTTAGTTGTTAGTTGTCAAGGGCAGACGTTCATAAATTTATATCCAAATGTCACCATTATGAAATAAATAGGACGTTGGCAGTATAATGAGTATAATGAATCCCAATAGACATGATTAGGGTACAGTGGTGGATTAAGTACGTTAGTAGATATCGTTAGTAGTAGTAGAGAGAGAGAGAGATAGGCAAGACTGTCGTCTGTCACCAAAATAGTTTACAACGAAAGCCTGCATCAGGACGACACGTATATTAAATGGCAGTAGGTTATCGACGACATCGATATCTTTTGAAAATCGATTAACAATACGACCCTGCGGCGTCATGTCGTACAGTTCCATCGGCCAGCGCATATTCGAATGCAACATTACGTTATGCAAGATGCCTGAACACCGAAGAGCGCCCAACGATACCATTAGTGATGAGAAAAATGTCGATCCGACTGCAAATTTTGTTGGTGGGGTACAGGTCATCGTTGTCGTAATGATTGGGTAGTGTTTTTTTTTGTTTTTTGGATTATCGTTTTTGGGGGGAAACACAATACACACAATGCAATTAATTATCTAAGTCAATTTTGAATATTTTATTGCACGAACACACACGAAACACAATAAAGAATTTTAATAAGCGTAGTGAGTTGCAAACAAGGTTCCCTTAGTTGTTGTTTGTGATATCATCATTTAATTTCTTCAATAAAACCCTTGAAGGAATAATTTAAATTGTGAATAAGTATTATTTATTTCAATGGAGAAGTAACCAAATGCTCAGATGCATTTTCCACAACTCTTCTGGCTATGACAATTGTATTTTGCCAACAGCTTCACATTTACTCTTCATATCTCTTTGACTCAACTCTTCTATCTTCGTTGATAAACAGATCTTGCAAAACAGTGTAGTGTTAAAAAAATAAAAGGTCATGAACGAGTCAACTCTTCGTCGATAACATCCATATCGGCGCTGAAATTGTTCAAGATGCGGCCCAGAGGCGTTACGTCGAAAAAGCGACAGATCGAGCCGCGCATTATGTAATGCAGCAGTTTGTTGTGCAACGTTTTGGCCGCATTGAGGCCGCCGCAGTAAACAATCACGACCGCAATGTAGGCAAACACACCTGCATGGAACGGAACGGAATGGAATGGTATCGCCACGACACAAAACGATAAATCGATAAATATTAAATGTTTGGCATTAAACAGTAAGTAAGGCGAATGTACTCATGTAATGCGAATCAGAAAATGGACGCGTGTTTATCATATACCTATATACCTATACCCATCTCCAATCCAAGGGCCCCATAACTAATCAATATTAATCGGCAAGGACTCTGAGACAAGTGCGTGCTCAGATCGAATATGTGTTGGGTAAGTTCAAAATGAGAATTAGGCTTTCTACTAAATAAGAAAAAAAGCAAAAGCAAATGGCGATAAACTCAATTATAGTTGAGGTTGTGACTCAAATCAAGTAAAAGCGTTTAGTTTTTTTTGTTGCAATAATATTGTAAATGTGATAAGGAAATAATGGAATGGATATTACGTGTAGTAGGTGCAGCTTTTTTTTGTGCAGGGGGGGAAGGGAGTAGAAGTTTTTATCCAATTTGGGTTTGGGTTTTATTTTAGGGTTATTCTTAAAGTATCTTTACCGAATAGCATGTGGATAGAAACTGCGACAGAATTTGGGGCATGACGTTGTCAACTGTGTCGACATCCTTCGCAAAGCGACTGAGTATGCGACCCATTGGCGTTATATCGAACAGTTCCATTGGCCATTTAAGCACCATGCTTATCAGCTTGCTAAACACCTCCAGGGAACAATGCAGTCCACCCAGGGCCAATGTTAGGCCGGACAAATAACGTGCCACAACTGCTTTGAATTTGAGCATCAAAGTTATTGAATAACTACCCCAAATTAAATTGCTTATCAGTTATATACAAGTGTAATTATAGCTTTACAGCTTAACCGAAGAAAAAGATCCCAAATGGCAAATATTTTGGGCATGCGTGCACTAAAACTATATACTATATTACGACTATATATATACATAGACATGTTTGAACACGACAGTCGCCAAAAGTTAGTCATTTAAAAACGAGGCCGAATTACGTGGAACATTAGTTATTGCGGAATTTCCAATCATAGATATAGTTAAGAATATTATAAATGATTATTTTGACATTTTCAACATAAGGTGGTTTCTTCTGGGTATATTAATGAGGAAAAAAATAATCTTGGGAAATTCCAGCAGAATAAAAATTAAAGAGATTATCAACTTTAAAAAGATTCCCAGAATTTCACAGCTAAGCTGGGAACATGGACTAAGCTCAAGTTGGAGTTGGAGCTCTATGGAATATTTGGCTTAGAAGTATCGTTGTGTATTAAAGGATTTAAGCAGTTGGGACAACATTTACCGCCATAAAACAATGTAGGGCAACTCGAGCGTGCATTGGAAGTGTACTGTCGACCACATTAACATCTCTCAAGAAACGATTCAGAATTCGGCCAACCGGCGTGACTTCAAACATTGACATGGGCCAGCGCATTACACAATAGAGCAGGATCCTGTGGAGTAAGACGCCGGCGCGTAGACCACCCACAGCCACCACAATGGAGGCGCCAATGTATACGAAGACTGTGATATAGGTTTGCTTATTATGATCATACTCTACAATGCTACAATACAACTGCAATACTATGCAAACTAAAGCCTGCAGCAAAAGCCTGCAACCTATTCGAATATGTAAAATGATAAGGTTATCTGAGTTCATCGACTAATGTGAGATGTTGGTAACGAATTGAAATTACCGCAAACAGTTGTATAACCACTACGCGCAAATTAAGTGGCAGGGTGTTATCACAGGTGTCGACATCCTTGGAGAAACGATTGACAACACGGCCCTGGGGCGTTATGTCAAACAGTTCCATGGGCCAGCGCAGAACGTAGTGCAGAAGTATCTCATGCAAATGTTGCGCAGAAAAAATGCAGCCCAGCGCGAGGACAAGTGTCGATAGGTAACTGGAAACAACTGCAGTTATCGAAAGTTCAGAAAGTTAGTTGTCTTTAACCATACCAACAAAAAAACGAATATATATATTGCCACAAACAAGGGCAGACGTTCATAAATATATTTCCAAATGTCACCATTATGAAAGGAGGAGTTTGGCAGTATAATGAGTATAATGAATCCCAATAGGTATGATGAAGGTGCAGTGGTGGAATGAATAAGTACGTTAGTAGATATCGTAAGTAGTAGTAGAGAGAGAGAGAGATAGGCAAGACTGTCGTCTGTCATCAAAATAGTTTACCACGAAAGCCTGCATCAGGACGACACGTATATTAAATGGCAGTACGTTATCGACGACATCGATATCTTTCGAAAATCGATTAACAATACGACCCAGCGGCGTCGTGTCGTACAATTCCATCGGCCAGCGCATATTCGAATGCAACATTACGTTATGCAAGATGCCTGAACACCGAAGAGCGCCCAACGATACCATTAGTGATGAGAAAAATGTCGATCCGACTGCAAATTTTGTTGGTGGGGTACAGGTCATCGTTGTCGTAATGATTGGGTATTGTTTTTTTTTGTTTTTTGGATTATCGTTTTTGGGGGGAAACACAATACACACAATGCAATTAATTATCTAAGTCAATTTTGAATATTTTATTGCACGAAAACACATAAACAGACTATATTACTGTCGAAAATAACCGAGCATTGACAAAACTGTTTCAATTAGCCGTTTCAAAGCCGAAAAATATCAGGTTATCGATACATTTTAATTTATGCTGGATTCACACAGAGCCACATGAAGCATCAATCATCATTTGCTGTGCCAAAAATGCAGTACAATTTCTGCATGTTCCTAAATCATTTTGTTTCACTCAAAACAGTTAAAAAATGTTGGCATTCAGTGCGAAAATGTGAGCAAGGCCAGCGCAAAGAATTGAAATTAAAATTTAAAAATTGCAAATGGGAAAATACAATAAAGAATTTTAATAAGCGTAGTGAGTTGCAAACAAGGTTCCCTTAGTTGTTGTTTGTGATATCATCATTTAATTTCTTCAATAAAACCCTTGAAGGAATAATTTAAATTGTGAATAAGTATTATTTGTTTCAATGCAGAAGTAACCAAATGCTCAGATGCATTTTGCACAACTCTTCTGGCTATGACAATTGTATTTTGCGAACAGCTTCACATTTACTCTTCATATCTCTTTGACTCAACTCTTCTATCTTCGTTGATAAACAGATCTTTCAAAACAGTGTAGAGTATTAAAAAATACCAACTACAACATCTAATTTCTCTTCAAAATTCAATTTAAATTTGTATATCAGTTAACAGCTGACGCGAACAGTGTTTCAATTCCCATTCGTCCCGCTAGATGTCGCTCTGTGTGATAAACCTTTAACAGTGTTGACTTTAGATCTAGCGGCTCAGGTTTATATGGAGCTTATCATTATCGATAGTTTTTTTCGATTTGAAACCAGGCCTTGAAGCACAGCATTGTATCAAACAGGAAGTGAACTGTTATTCATATTCAGAACATGCCATAATTACGTTGATTAGTGTGCTAAGCAAGCTGTTAAGTCTATTTAGTGTGCAGCATTAGCGAATTTGTGCAAATTATAGGGTGTTAATTGGCATATTGATAATTATAAGTGTGCTTTGCAAATATGGTTACAATTGTGGTCGTTAGATTGTTGGTCAGTGAGATGAGATGAACTGCTTTGGGTTTGTCGACAGACTGAGCTGTCAGCGATTTTTTTTTTTGCATGAATTAGCGGGCAAACACAAATAGCAACACATAAATAAGAATTAAACGTAAATAGCCAAATACCAAATAAATACAATCCTTAACCTACAAACAAGACATAATGTGATAAAGAATAAGATGTGGCTAGTGAATAGAGAGTGTTTTAAAACCTTTGCTCAACATAGATATTTAGAGCGACATTTACTTAATTTGCTTCAAAAGCGATTTCATCTGATTTTCTATCACACTGATTAAAACTAATAACTGAAAGCCATTGTAACATTAAACAGAAACCGGAACGGAAATGAAACGATAACATAACAATTACGTAAATGCGACAAAAACGAACATAAAATGCTATAAACTGAATCACAATGAACTCACCTTGTCCGATACCGAAGGCACCATAGACACCCAAATACATATTCCTCAGTCCCGTATCGGTCTCGACTTCTTTGTCATTTGACCATCTCGTAAGCCACAAATTGGAGCCGATTTGGAAGCCTTGGAACACAAGGTTCAGCACTAGCGTTGCGACTGACAGAAAGATGCCGACACTCTTGATATAATGCTTATAGACGGCAAATTCGACACCACCCGTTTGCGATTTCTCTGTCTCAATCAGTTTGCCTTCCTTCTCTTGTTTCTTCTTCAACGAGGCAGCCGATGCTCCAGAATCATACGAATTTTGTCGCTTACCGCGACGACGCAAACTGCCGCCCATCAAGCTGCTGGCGGAGTTGATGGAGCTGAAACATTAATAAAAAAAAAAAACACACACACACTTAGTAAATGTTCTCGCTTAGTAAATAAATGCAAGACCAACTCACATGGAGTCCGAGAGGCTTTCGGTGCGCGCCAGTGCAATCGCTTTCTCAAAGGGAGCGACCAATTCGGGATCTGTCTGGGAGAGCTGACGTTTGATTTGATCGATTTCTTCCTCCTCGACATCGCCCTCTTGTAGATGCTGCATAAGGAAGTCGGAGAAGGCGCCCTTGCTCTTCAGCAGTTCGCTGTAGGTGCCACTCTCACTGATCTCGCCCAGCTTCATCACATAGATGTTATTCGTTTGCGGTAGGAACGTAATGCCATGGGTAACAAGGATACGGGTTTTCTTGGCCAGCATGCCCTTCGGTCCGATCACCTCCTCAAAGATGTGTTTGCCTACGTGCGCGTCAACGGCACTCAATGGATCATCCAGCAGATACAGATCCGCATCGCTGTAGACAGCGCGTGCCAATGAGATGCGCTGCTTTTGTCCACCGGACAGATTGATGCCCTTCTCACCGATTTCGGTCTGATCGCCGGCCGAGAGTATTTCAATGTCGGTGCGCAGGGCGCAGGCATCAATAACGCGATTGTAGCGTTTGCGATCGTACGGCTTGCCAAACAATATGTTATCTCGTACGGTCGCATTCTGAATCCATGCCTGCTGCGGCACATATGCCAAGTTGCCGACGGTGTTCACCGAGCCCGATATCTTTTCCATTTCACCAAGGAATGCTTGTACCACCGAGGACTTACCGGAACCGACAGTGCCAACAACGGCAACCAGATTATCCTGGCGCACCTCAATGTTGATATTCTTGAGCGTTACCTCATCCTCATCGCCCCACGAGAAGAAGCCGTTCTCAATGGTCATGGGATGTGCTATAAGTAAATTGATAAAGATTAATGAACCAATCCAAAATCTATATTGTATTTACTCACGCTTTGAGGCATCATGCTGTACGTTATTGGGGTCCAGCTCTTCACTGTTCAAGAATTTGTTAATACGAGCGACGGAAACTTGCGTCTATACGAAGGATAAGTCGATTAGAAAACTATGCTCTCAATCCAACATTATTTTCAACACACAGGAATAGTTATTAGTTAGTATTAGTTTGTGGGGTGTTTCGGAAAGGATGCTAATGAATTGTCTCCAAGTGTGGCAAGGTAAGCCCCAAAATTCGGACTTCCGCAATTTTTGTACCCTTGCAGATCTACAAGTATTTAGTGAATTATATCTATATACTTTCCACTACGTTCCCAAATTTCTTAGATTCATAACTATTTTTAATTTATTTGTTAAGTTTTGCCTAAGATTTTTTTAATATCGGAAAATAGCTTAAGGTATTTTTGAATTGTAGGGAAAACTCTAGCTGGTTTTAACTATGAGCAAGTCAAATCCTTTACTTTACGGACAACAAATTCTATTTGTTTCCGTGCGATATTATAGAAATTTCATAAATACCCTCTGCAAGGGTATGAATTTAGATCTCAATTGAATGAAGATGCTATTAGAAACGAATAGAAAAAGTACCCCAAAGCCGTTGCTAATCTGCTAATCTAATGAAATGTCCAACTAATTGTTAACACTTTCGTTGCGTGGGACACCTGGGTGGTATGTAAATGGATTCCACTAATAACCCGTTTGATAATGACAGTGATGATCGGGAGTTTAAGGAAAAGTATATTGAGGAATGTTCTGTTGTGAGGTTAGGTTAGGTCTCAAAAAGTTGACTCTCGTTGCTGTTGCTAAATAAAATAATAATAATACTGTTGAACACAAAATTACAATCACAATACGGCACAAGTGAACAATTTCACAATGTTCTCCAGTTTCGGCATGTTATACTAATCGATATAGGTGTTATGAGATATCTTGCTGAAACTGGAGAAACATATTTTGAACTGAAATTGCAAAGTGGTAAACTTACTTGCACCAGGTTGGTGATCAGCATGGGCAACATTGTTAGCGGAAAACGAAGAATGTTGAATAATGATAATGAGACAAATGTTTTTTTCGGATCAAGCACATTATTCTCATCGATCAGAACATATGTGGCAAATGTGACTAATGATACCTAGAAAAATACATAAATCATTAAGGGTTAATGCATGTTTTTTTCGTTTGTTTCGTTTGTTTCGATTTTTTCGGGTTTTTTTTTATGTTTTGTGTTCCATTACTGATGCTGATAGATGCCCATAGCCGAAGTAAATGTGTGCGTTGATTATAATGCCGGCTGATCCTTTGTTTGCTGTGGCTTTACCTCGGCTATGTCAACCGTCAGCATTGGCATTATGGTCAGCGGTAATTTCATGATATCGAACAGTGCGAGGCTGACAAAGACCTTCTTGACGCTCAGCTGATTCGCCTCACTGGTCAGCAGGTAAGTGGCAAATGTCGCCAGGGATACCTTTTTTTTTTTTTTTTGTATTTGATTTTTTACAAATTCATTTTTTTGGGCAAGACAATAGACACAGAATCCACGATTAAAGCTCATTCCATAAACGTCAAGTGCTGAAAAGAGAGTTCAAAGTGCGGCGCCAATTGGCTGGCAGTTCTTACCAAAAACGGGGCACAGGACCACAAGAAGGATGTGCTGGCATTCAAATAGGCAGTGGAGCGTAAAGTGGCAATTTCCTTATCACGTATATCCAAGACTTGCTTCTCAAAACTGGGCTCCCAGGCGTATAACTTAAGCACCTGCAAAAGCGAATATGATTTGAATAAAATGGCATTTTTGTGAATAAATTGAAATATTCTTAAACTATAGATTAAATACCAATAGATTGTTTTCACTCACCTTAATGCCACTGAGTACCTCGTTCATGAGCTTAACACGGTCATCCTTGTGCTTCATTTGGCGTATCTGATAAGTCTTGATGCGACTGGCAATGACGCCGTTTAACGGAATCATGATGATCATCACGGCGAGACCGGCCAGCACAGAGGGGCCCAACTGCTGCCAGAGGAAGTAGATAGCCAGTCCGATTTGCAGTGGTGCCGACCACAACATATTCAAATAGGTGGTTAGATCCATGAAACGTTGCGCGTCCACAGCCATCAGATTCACAATTTCGCCAACTGTTGACTGTTTTCGGGCGGCATTTGAGATGCGCAACGCTTTGCGGTAAATGCAATTGATTAGAGCTGTCCTAATGCGCAGACCGACAATGAACATGCGATGGAAATACTGGGCCAAAATGAATGTCTGCGCACTGGCCAGGATGAAGAGCGCGAACGAATACATTATACCCTTCCACTCTGGCTGGGGAGTTGTTTGAAAGTCCTCTACATAGCCAATGATATAGCCAAGCACTTCGGGCTGTGCAAAGGTCATGACATCAGTAATCAGCTTGAAGAACGAGCCGAACAGAAAGACTCCGCCAAAGGATTTGTAAATGGGCGGCATAATACTGGCCAAGCCCTTCTTCTTGCCACTGCTCTCCGGATTCTCGAAGGAAACGCGGCCATTGCTGAATTTCGCCTTTGGCTCATGCTTGGCGTTACTAGTCTGCTTGTAATTCTTGCGCACATTCTTGTTCCAGTAATAGGCAAAGGTGGGCATCACTTCCTTGCAACTATCCTGCGGTCGCAGATCCCACAGATCATTCTCCTCCAACGGATTGCGATAACCCTTCCATGCCATGCCGTCGAACCAACTGTACGTGATCCGAGAAAGAAAACTGGCCGACATCTCGGGTATCTCGTTGGGTCCACGATGGTATTTGGTCTGCTTGGGCAACTTGTCGGAGAAGCAGTTCAAGATCAGCATCACGCACGAAAACGCAAAGAAAATGTAAAAGCTGACAAACTGATATTCCTCCCATGAGAAATCGTGCGGGGAGACCTGTTCCGAGTTGGTTATCTTATCGCGCTGATCACTCAAAAGTACCTCGGTGCGGCATCGTGGTATCGAGAAAATTACTAGCAGGAACCAGAATAGGAACTGGCAACCAGATGTCTGCACGCCGTACTTCCGATTCAGTGGTATAAATATTAATAACATCAACTGCAGTACGGGGAGAACAGTTATAATATTTATATATATATATACGACAAGGTGAACATTGTGTTGCCCGAAGGCTTAAACTTACGAAGGTGACAAGTTTTATAATTGGTCCCCAGATATCAAGGGCGTAGAGGGGGCCCGAGCCCATTTCGTCGCCCTTTTTAACCAGTGCCATAATTATATCCAGTACGGTAATCACCAACAGACCAAGATTTACAAGTAGTTTTGTCGTGTTTAATTTACCCCATGGTATATTCTTATCCAAGCTGGTCTTCAGATACACAAAATCGAACAACACAAATAGCCAGAAGAAGGCACAAGGCGTCCAAACAAGCACTGTTTGCTCGAAACACGGCGTAAAATCTGGATCGGTTGTCCACCAAGTCAAGTTGGCATCCTAATAAAATATATATTGTATGTATTTGTAAAATAGAATTTTTCGATTTATTACAAATAATATTCAATTACCCAAAATTTGGAGCCGCAAAACTGGTCCATGGCACTCAATCCTTCGCTCATGGTCGAGCTTTGCTTTTAGAATTTTTTATAAGCACTCGTCCACGTGCGAATCTACAATTAAAACGAAGCTATAAAACATAAAAAAAGTACTATGCAAGAACAGCTGGCCAATTTCACAAGAGGAAGCAGCAAAAACAAAAAAAAATCAAATTAATATTATGAGCACGAAACGATATCGATAAATTTGGGACAGACTAACTGTACAACATTTCGCAGCACTGTTTCTGTTGTTAGTTATCGCACTTATCGCTGAGCAACATTACACGGCAAATCTACACATTGCCATCCGCAGAATAAATAAAATACATTTTTTCTTGTCAAAATAAATAAATAGCAAAGCCTAGCTATAAACTTTTATACGCTATAAAAATAAAACAAATATGTCGCGCCGCACAAACTTTATAGATGGCAACGACAACTTTCGCGAGCAAAATCTACGATTTGTGCGGGTAAGCAAAATAAAATACATGTAAAAAAAAAATGTTATATTAATTTCGGTTAACTCCCCCCGTAGAACGAATTTGAGGATAACATAAATCAATTCTTTGGCTCTGGCAACGATGCTGGTCCTGGCAATGGTCCCGGTCAATCGGACAGTGGTGCTCCACCGCGCGACTCAATAATTGCACAACCAACACCCGGTAAGTGGGTTGCTTCGCGGGGTAGCACCTTATCGGGCTATTGTTGTGCATCGGGCATGATAATTGTGTATTTCTTATTTGTTCTCTGCTTGCATAACGACACTTATTATACCTGCTGCTTATCTGCCAGAGTAATCTATAAATCGCTGACACATTCTTCAGTCGATCGCCTTCGATTTGGTCAAGAGTAAAGTGTATTCAAAATCGTATCATTTAAGTTTGAACGCTGTCATTAGAAATTCCTTACACACAATCAAGTTTCATGCAAGTGTTTATTTCTTAGGCATTTTTCATATATGTGCATATATATACCACATATAGCATATACATGCCATATAGTAGTATATAAAAATCTGAAGAAAACCCGTTCGGGTGTCCCCACACTTGATCTTTTTTTTTACCAATGTCACATTTTTTGTTAGTATTGATCTAAGCCATACTAAAAAACTGGTTTGTTTGTGCTTTGGTATTAAATTTTAGTTAAATCGAGAAATTTTATAAAGAACTAATCTTAAAGCACCGTTGCTTAAATACCCTAGCATAGCATGTATTCATTTCCCAAGTGATTCAAGCATTCTGGCACCAATTTTTGCACTGATTTTGTTGCTGAGCATCAATATTTTTAGATCGATTAAACAATTGGCTTTACAACAATTTTTTTTGCTATTGTTCATTGTGTAAAGCAGATAAAATTTCTGTGGGGTTCGTTGCAATTTAACTGACCAAGTAATTATACCCGACATCAAGGTTAAAATCAAAACAACAAACGAGTATTTTTGTTCAGACAACCCATCTGTAATTAATGGCAAACCTGTTCCGGCCACTATTCATGGGTTATGTAATGAAAAGAAGAAAATCTAATTTTGTGCGCGCGCAAATGCCAAAATTCTCATTTTTAGAATTGAACCTTTTGTATTCCCGTCTTTTAAAGAAACTTTCGACAGTCCGGAAAAGCAGCCTGATAAAACAGCAGAGTTCAGTAGCCTTTTTATAAATGGTTTACATTTCAAGGTTAAACAAATTGATCTTTACAATTGTTGTCACCCATAAGTATATATACATATATATATGGAGATATATATTTACTACATGTCTCGCTTGTCATTGACATTATCGCTGAACTTATCATCTGTTATCACTGGCCCATCTGTTATCTATTTTTCGTTGCTAATTTCCCGCCTTTTAAACTACTTTTATGGCTCATCCTTTTTTTACGATTATATGATCCTTATCTTTCAAGTATTTATAATAAGTGTGGCGCAGTTATCACTATAGTCCAAGTACGCTCTCCTATCACGTATTATATATGTATGTATTTAACTACAGTGTTCAGTGGTAAGCTAAAATCTTTCATAAACCAACAATTTGTCATCATAGCTTACGATCTAGTTTTAATTTCACACTATTTTCAAGAATTATCATTGTTTACAAATTTAATTTAGTGTTGGATTTGTTTGCGAGGGATTACTGTATCCTTGTTTATATTTACAGTGGTTTCAGTTTCGAATTGCACTTTATAATTTTATTGTTTGTGCTTATCGCGCTTGCTTATAATTATAACTGAATAAATGCGCATGTGTGTGTGTCCGTGTGTGGCTCTATTAACAGCATAACAATAGCTTCAGGGCCCTTTTTTTTTTTTTTTTTGGTTAGCAATCAGTTGGGTTTGAAGTGTACTTCAGTGACGTCATCGTGTTAAGTGTCTTAATGCCACAACATAAAAACGTATGCGTCTGTATATATTTTATGGATAATAATTTAAATAATGGCCGTGTGGCATTTCATTTGCCTTTATCAATTATAAAACCGCATTGAGCATGACCAATCAGAAAATCACTCCGAACGAAAAACACACATGCACAAAATTATGTTTGTAATTATCAAATTTTGCCGGCGGTGCCAGATTATTTAAATTATTATTGGAAAATCGTTAGGAGAACCCTTCTAGAATACCCTTGTGAGGGGCAGCAGTATTTCACAATGTGTGTCAAATAACTTTCGCTCGCACTTGTTACGCTTGCGGCCGCGTCCGAGCATACTGCAACAACAACAATAAAAAAATCACTTATAATTACCTCGACGAATAAACTGCTGCTGCTGCTGTGCGTGTGTGAAGCGACGGCTGGTTTTTTTTTTTGTTTTTTTCGTTCCTTCGACCGGCTTGTGTCGAGCTAACAGAACCAACTGAATAGAAAACGCGCAGTCCAGCAGCTCTTATTAGTTTCTAATTTAAACATGGGGGGCTCTCTTTCAACAAATACTAACGCAAGCACTTAATCAAGAGCTGGCAATCGGGCGACGTGTGCGTCAAACTGTCACTTTTTCTATCACTCCCTCTCTCTCTCTCTGTTTTATGAATGAAAAGCTGTGCTGCACTAAGCCTGACTTAGTATGTTAAAAACGCACAGCTGAGTTGGTTACTTGCAGTGCACTCGCTCTTTGAGCATAGTTGTTAATGCTTTTATTTCTGCGCACACACAACTGCCGCCTCAATTGCTCAGTCATTGCTCATCGGCATTTTGTACGCACGCGTCGAAAGATAGCAACAAAGAGAGCTGATAAGCGCTAAAGAGACAAAGAGAAGGAGTTTATGACCCGCACAGTCATAAAATAAAAATACATTGTCGCTCGATAAAATAAGCGCCTAAGCGTTTTGCAACATAATGCAGCCGATCAGTTTTACTAAGCATATTTGCAAGTATGTACTTGCAACTATTGTAATGTTATCCAGTCATTGGGAATAACAGTGACGTTTGACTTTATGTGAATCAAGCATGTGCCAAAATTCACAGTTAATATTATTTGAATAGCAAGCGTGTTGAGTAATGTTTACAGAGATATAAATCCAGCATAAGCAATTGCTCAACTTAAAACAAAAACCAAGAAAACAGAAAAGAAAAAACCAAACTCGCACGCACTCTTAAAATTTCAAAGAGTATTTGCTGTGTGGGTTGATTTTAACCAAAGTGTCTCAATTTTCTTTACATGTATTTGTCACAAATATAAACAAAACGCCTTTCGAAAATTGAGCAGGCAACTATAATGAAACGCCGTTCCGCAGAGATGAGCTGGATCAGCGACGTCAATTCCTGCGCCAGCTGGGCATCGGCCGGAGTCGGGCACACACCATGACCATGGCCTCCTTGAAAGTGCCCAATTTCAATTTGCGCGACATTCAACGGCAAAGAAATCGCCTGAGCCAGCAGGCCGGCGGCAGCCGCCAGGTCGATGTGGACGCCATCATTGTGCGCCAAATTACAGCTATTCTCGACACCAAACCCGGTCCAACACACAAGGAGCTACCACAAACTCCGCCGCCGCCGCGTGACATCAATTGGCATGGTGGGCGCGAGGGTTCAACCGATTTTGGGGATATTGTTCCACGGCTGAGGAATGCAAGTCCCGAAAATTATGAACTAGTTCGCAGATTCGATGGCGATGATCGTGAACGAACCAATAGTTCTCGTCAACGAAACGCAAGTCCCGAAAATTTTGAACTAGCTCGCAGATTCGATGGCGTTGATCGTGAACGAACCAATAGTTCTCGTCAACGAAACGAAAACTTTCATCAGCAAAACGAAAATGTTCGCGAACGAAATGATTATTTTCGAAACGACAATTTTCGTAAGAGGCATGAAATCTTTGATAGAGATGGTAGAGATGATATTCATGGGCATGTTGATCGATATGACAATGCTCGATGGCGAAACGATGATTATCGGGAAGCGGACCGATTCAATGATAATCATCAAAGGATTATGCATAATAACCGTAATCCAAACATGGAAGATTTTAATCCTAATTTTCATCAAGAGCGATTCAGAGACGCAGAACCCATTATATATAACAACCAAAACAATCGTCAGCTAAGTAATTCCAATTTTGATTCAGATCGTCGTCAAGCAAGCCCCGAAAATTGTCCTGATGATCAATTTCATGGCGAGCGTCGAAGAAGTTTCAGTAGAAATTTCGATGATTCAAACAGATTCAGTAGAAATTTCGATGATTCCAACAGTTTCAGCAGAAATTTCGAGAAATCCAACATGAACGATTCTGACGAGGATTACCGAGCAGTTCCACAGGAGCTACACGAAGTAAACTATAGCAGAAATAGTTCGGAACATAGAAGGATGGAGGCACGCTCCACCGATGACAGAAACGTCCCACGGTCTTACAATGAACGCAACGAAAGTTATCGCGAAGAGGATTTCCGCGAGCAGCAGTCAGATTTTAGATCTCGTGGTTCCATTTTTGAAGAGTCCTTTCACAATAATCGGAATGATGACGATCGATTTCAACGTATCGGAAATGCTGACAATTTCAGTCGTCGAAGCAATTTCGAAAACGATTTTAATGCAGAGCTATCAAATAATTGTGATGACAGAAATGAAATCGTGTTTAATAATCGAAATCAGTATAATGCCGATTATAACGCTCTATTAAATCTAGAAGATCGTCATGATTTTAATCAAGATTTTCTAGACAGGACTAACAGAAACCATAATCATAGTTCGACTGATTTTCAATCTAAAAATCAGTCAATCGATGATAACTTCAGAAGCTTTGGCTTCTCGGATCTCGACAAAGACATGATGAAAAGTAACAATCTGGATCTGGGTCGTCATGAATTTAATCAAGATTTTCCGGGTAGTTCGGATAGTAACTTTAACCAATCTGGCAATAAGTTAAGCAATGACAATTTTAGAAGCTTTGACTTCACAGGTCCAAACAGAGACCCGATGCCAAGCCGATATTCACAGCTGCAAATGAAAGAGGCTGGAAAAAAATCGCTTAATCGATCAAATCAAATGACACAAAAACAGCAACCAAATAATCAATTCAATGTTAATCCATTTGGCAACAACAAATCTAAAGGCCCTAAACCAAATAAGCCAAGTGCAACGCAAAAACAGTTTAAACAGAACCCGCAGCAGCCACCAAATCGAGCTGCCAAAAGGCCACTGCTGGCTGCCCCAACGGGCCCCAAGAATATGTTTAATCAATTCAATATAAATGATAATGTCGGCCCAGATCTGGACGGGCCAAGTACATCGCAAGCTGCTCTGCAAATTCGGCAGCAGCAACAGAAGCAGTCAGCAAAAGCAGTCGGAATTGGTAAATTACTTTATAACTATATTATAAAGTCTTTAAGGCACTTAAGCATGCTTTGGATTGATTTCAACTTCGATATTCACTTTTAAAACATTTTTCCATCATCGATTCTCAAAAAACAAAATGCAAAATCAGTATTATTTCGGCTCAAGCACGCCTTAAAAATATTTTTATAGCTTCAAGTTAATTCCTAAATTGATATTCATTTTGAATCGATCTTAAATTCCATTTTCCTTTAGGATTTAAAGGATTTTTCTCCTCAACTGGATCGAAACTTCAAACATGTATCCGAATAAAATTCCATTTCAAAATCCTCAATAATAATATTCTTTTCAAATGTTGAAACTGATATTCATTTTGAATCGTATTGTTAAATCAATATTAAATTCCAGTTTTCGAGCCAAACTTTAGCTTTAAAGATTTTACTGCTCAATAAATATATACCAGAATTATATTCCATTTAAGAACTCTCTTAACTAGTATTATTTTCGAATGTTTAAGTGCCAGACAAAACTGAAAAAAGTGTACAAAAAATAGAGTAGGTGTTACAGTGCAATTATTTTTGCAGCCCAAAAGCGTAAAGCAGAGTCCTCAAATCCGGGAGCGCCAACGAAAGCGGAGATCAAGAGGCGTAAAATAGCGAAGAAGCGAGGATTCCTGATTGGCGGCCACAGATTGCCGTACATAAATCGAGGTGGGAAATTATTGCCGCAGCCCGAGGACACATCTTATGCGGTCACATTTTTCGAACATGAACCGATCTACAATACATCCATTTACGCCACAAACAACGACGAAATGGGCCCTATGCCGCACATCGAAGACGATGAAGAGGACGAGAATTCGGACGAGGAGGCAACTGGCAATGGGCCAACGAGCATCCTAAAGGTCGGCGTTAGGAAACGCAACGCCATCCGAAAGAACATCAACAAGGCGTGGACGAAGCTCTATCGATCGAGCAACTTTAAATGCTGGCTCACCTGGTGGAAGGCCTACAAATGGTGTGAGCCGGAAATGAACAAACAGCTGGAAAAGTTCGGTTCTCTCAATATCCGGCAGAAATTCCTACCAAATTATCACAAAAAAAAATCCACTGCTCATGTCATCAATTTAGTGATGAAATCAGCACATTTCGCCCTGGAGGAGAACACACGATCGCATTATCGCAATGCGAAGGCGCTCTATGTGGTGATGAATGATACGTTCCTGGAGAATCTCTCACTTTACGCCATGGAGCAGCTGCAGGACATGATACGTGGCACTCCAAATCATTTGTGGGTGTACAAGATGCGCAGCACGGTCTATATGTGGGCGGAATACTACAAAATTATAAATACAAATCAGCGAGATGAACGCAGCCTTGTGGCCATCCAAGCCAAATGGAAGAGTCCCGTCTTCCACTGGATGTGCAAGCAGGCATTCGATGAACTGAAGGTGGGGCACACGTATATATCTATTCTATATATATACCATTAACACTCTACTTTTCTTGTTACAGGCCATTAGTACCATTGAGTGGAGCGATCACAGCACAGAGTATCCACATCTGGAATCAACTTTATAGATTTTTTTTTTATAGATTATGTATACATAATTAGAATAAAGCTCCAGGAGATTAATGAAACATTACATTCTTAAATGTTACACAATAATAGGTTAAGGAACAGCAACAAATTTTTCTTTTGTTTAATTTTTTTTGTATATTTGAATTTGGAGCCCTGCGCGTCATAAGTAATGCTAGTTGATGGAATTGTAATTACATTCGCACTTAAATGCAGTCGCAACTGCAGCGTTAACAGCGCTGTCATTCTGAAGCGCTCACTCTCTTTCTCTCTGCAATGGGCGCTCGCATTTGACGCTCTGCGCGACGTAATATAAATATCTTAATATTGTAATTACATTTGCACACTGTTAAGTGCACTTCAACTGCAGTTGCCAGCGTTAACAGCGCTCTTTTTATGCAGCACTAGCTGATCTGCTGCCTGTTATGAAAATAAATTGATGTTATTTTAAATCAAGTCTACCAGAAGGCTGTAAGCGGAAACAAATATTAAATGCTTTGGTGTCAAATTGATAAAATTATCTACTTTAATTTATTATATTTAAATTAATTAATTTCTACTCCATTTCGTTGTCAGGCTACTGTGTGAAAAGCTTCAAGCTGAATAGCAATGAGAAGTTCTTCATTAACATTTGCGTGGCTCCGGAAGTGCCAGCACCCAAAGATGTCACTGATGAGGAGCTAATTGCTATTTTGGAATCGACCGAACCCGGCTCCTTTCGTGTGCCCATGAGCATCTCCGAGATGCGCACCACCAAGGATCGTTCGAACAACTCGGTTGAAGTCTGCGACATTGCCGTAAATCCAAAGTTCTTGGCGAAAACCAAAAAATCGCAACTCTTCAATAATTTCTTTCTACAAATCGTCGCAGAGGCGCTGAGCGAGAAGCATAACATTCAAATATCCATGGACAAGACCATCATATTGACCAATCGCAAATTCATTGGCACCCTTGTCACCCACCGTGTGCGCAACGATGATGTGAAGCAGGCCGAGAAATTTGACATTGCTTTGGATCACTCTGATCTTCAACAGCTGCAGCTGAAGCATGGCGAGCAGTCCTCATCCAAGCCGGCCACATTGGTGCAGGAAATCGATGAGGAGCATGCGGCCAAAATAAGGGATACCTGGGCCAAGAGCAGGGAGCCCATTTACAAGTTGCGTGCGCGCGTTCGTGATGAAATCGTCGATGAAATCCATGCTGAACTCTATTTACCCAATTGCGTGAGTGATTATATTATCCCAAAGACTATTGAGATATCTCAATACGTATATATCGATAGATTCTATTTGAGATAGATATATATAGGCAGATGCATTTTTAATAGTTCTTTCAATATCATAAATATATTATATAAACATTTATACCATATTTTACAATACAAATATATAAAGAATATTCATGGTTTTTTTCAGGTTTCCTCGCAAGAATTTAGCCTGGACATTGGCGAGGATCGTATTTTGATCGAATCCGAGAAGCATGGATATATTTTTGACAAATTTGTTAGCTATCGTTTGAATCAGGAACGTGCCCAGGCGCTTTTTGATAAAACCAGCAAGGTGCTTAAATTATTAATTACAATTTCTATCAGTACAATCATCTATAAATATGTTGTTAATTTCAGATGCTTCAAGTACGTATTCCGGTTCTTAGCAATTAATTCATGGAACTTAAGGCTACCAAATATTTAAAGTTTGGAATTTTAAATATCTTAAAAATAAATAAAACAAATAAATGAACAAACATGATAAGCAATTTTGAAATATTACAAAATTATCGTTGGTCTTTTATTGCATTTTTTTTAACTATTGAAGTGTTTTCTCAGCTTTTTAATATAGTATTCACAAAAGATTGCTTGAATTTAAACTATCGGCATCAGCACAGCGTATATTTGGAACCGATTAAAAGTGCTTGGGCATAATTGCATTGTTAATACACAAAATGCTACATGAAATTATTTAAAAAGATAGAATTCGAAAAGGGGCTGCATGCTAATTTTTCCGACTATTTCAGTTCACACATCTGTCCGGCAAAATGGCCAAAGCGTCTGCAATGCCACTGCGGTGAATTTTCGCTAGTTCACAAACTGAATTGTTCCAGTTCCAATTTCACAACATTGTTTTTGACGTTTCCCAACCCTTGTCCACACATACCTGTGAGCGTGCTTTCGTTAGTGTGTGTGTGAGTGCGTGTCTGTCAAATGTGAAAATAATATAATTCAGAACGGCTTCGAGCAGCAAACGTCGAGTAACAAAAAAGAAAAAAAAATAAAATACTAAAAGCCGTTTCAATTATTACGTTGTCATCGCGTAACATTTAGTGTAACGCGCAGCATCATGGACTATAATAGACACAGCGCCTACGGCATTGGACAGCGTCGCCAGCTCAATGATGCGTTGTCTTTTGCGCCAATTCGTAGTGGTGGTGGAGGCGGTGCTGGTGGTGGCAATGGCAATGGCGGTGGCAATGGTGGCTCTGCTGCTCTCGATGACAATTTTCGTGGAGCGTCCCAGTCGATGAATTACGGCAACAATAGCAATGGTTTTAACATTAGCAATCAACGCTATGCAGATGTTGATGGCAACAACAAATATGGCGGCGTGCAATCAAATAATAATTTTGGCGGTGGTGGTGGAGGTGGTGGTGGCGGTGGCTACTCAAATTTTACCAACAACAAAAACAATCAACGCTTTGGCAACAACAACACCAACAACAGCAAAGTCAACAATCGCGTTGAAAACTTCGACGATCATTTTCGTGGAACGCAACAACAACAACATCCACAACAATCGAGTTTTTTGGGACGCAATTTGGATCAGCGTTTTCCTTCGAGTGAAAAAATTACACGCAATGTGGCAAGCAATCTGGATTATATGCCACAACAGCTACAACAACAACAACAACTGTCGGCTAATCTGGGCTTGGTTCGCTCCCTAAGCGATTTAAACAGCTACAGCAGCCACAATAACAACAACCACCAAAACAACAGCAACAACAACACTGACAACAATCAACGTTTTTACCCAAATAACAATAACAATAATAATGAACGGAACATTGATGCTTTTGTGCGACGTTCCGACAATTTCAATGACAACTTTTGCGGCCAGGACTCGAATCAGAGTCAACAATCGAGACATTTGAGTCGCAACCCTGGCCCCTCCAATTACATGAAAGAGCGCTCTAACCCAGGATTCTCCAATTACAAGCTGAATAATAATAATAATGAACGTTCAAATAATGGCGGCAACTTTGGCTACAACGAGCGTGGCTTCGACGTCGATTTTCGTGGCCAGCAGCAACAATCGAACAACAGTTATGCGACCAACTTTGACAATAAGAACCGCAACAACAACCACAACTATAATAACAATTCCAACAGCAGCAACAATCAAAGCAATCTGCAGCAGTTTCGGCAACTCAACAACGCTGGCGATGCGCTGGCCATGCTGGAAACCGTCAACGCTTTGATGATGAAGAACCAATCCAACTGGCAGGTGGGCAGCAATAACTGTGGCTTTGAACAGGGCGCTCCGCAGACGGGCGGCATTCGCAAATGGCATCCAGATAATCAGCAGGGACAAAAACAGAATATGCCCATGGCCCATGCGGACAATCGGCCACAGATGCCTAACATGCAATCCAGGCCTCAAAGGCAGCTAAACAACAACATCAACCACAACAATACCAACAACAACAATGTCAATACGCCACAGGCACCCAATATTGGCGTCCGTAAGCCACCAGTCGGCGCCAATAAGTTTCCGGGTAATAGACCCCTGAATCCACAACAACAACAGCAACAACAACAAAAACCACATATTAATCAGGCAAACAGGAGCAACAACAAGCAGCAGCTGGCACCCAATAACCAACAAGCTGCCAAGAATATTAACGGTGGTAATAATAATGTTAAACCGAAACCAGTCCAAGTGCCGCCCAAAATCGTTGGCTCTCCTTCCTCCGGCGCCGCCGTCGTGCCCCAAAATACTCAAGCGAAAAGCGACAACAGCAAACAGCCGGAGATCAAGAAAGAAACTATCGATGTCAAACCTAAAGGTAAATATGACTAGAGCCAAGATTACTCTGGGCTTAAGGTGAAATGAAAAAAAGGAGATATTTATTTAATGTTAGAGTAATATTAGTAGACACAAAGAAAAATACAAAAGTTGAATGGAGTTGGAGATTAGCTTGCTTTAGATATTATATTATATTATATTGCAATAACCAATCTTGTTTACAGTTGCTGTTCAAAAACGTGTCGCTGAAATATCCTCAGCTCCGCTCACCAAGGCGGTCATCAAGCGCCGCAAGCTGGCAATTAAGCGAGGATTTTTACTTGGCGGCTTCAAGTTGCCTTATATACACAATAATAAGGTTAACCATCCGCAGCCGGAGGACAAGTCGTATGCCGTCATGTTCTTCGAGCAGGCGCCCAATTATAGTACGAGCGGTGAGGAGCTGGACGATATGGAAATGGCCGAGATTCAGGATAGCGAACGGGATGGCAAAAATGCTGGACGCACCTTAGTTAAACGGATTCGCAAGCGTCTCCACCACGAGTGGACAATTATGGAGGAGGCGAAGACATACAGCAGCTGGCAGACCTGGTGGACGGAATACAAGTGGTGTGAGAATGCGATCAAGGAAGAGCTCCAGACGTTTGGCAGCATCAATCTGCGCAATTGCTTTATACCCGATTTGCCGCGTTTGACCACTGAACAGGTGGTCGATTTTATCGTTCAGCAGGCCCAATATGGCTTGGAGAAGAACTCGGATAACTACTATCACAACATGAAGTCCATTTTTACATTGATGAACATAACGTTCTTGGAGAACCTTAAGATGCCCAACACCGATAAGGTGCAGGAAATGATACGCGCCGTGCCCAACGCATTCTGGTCGTACAAGATGCGCAGCATGGTCTATTTGTGGGCACAGTATCTGAAAATCTCAAAGACCTCATCGCCATCAACGGAAATTGGCGCCAAGGAGTTGCAGGCCATTGAGAGGGACTGGAAGAATCCCCTTTTCCATTGGATAGCCAAGCAGGCATTCGACGAGCTCAAGGTGCCTCCATCTACATTAATTACAATAGGATTTAATTTAAATTAATATTTGAATTTTATACATCTTCACAGGCAATTAGCGAGGTGGAATGGCCGGAGCACAATGAGCTTTATGCAAATCTGGAATCATCTGCCCCGACATCTTCTTAGAGATATGCGAATGTGTGCTCGTATGCATTTCCCAATCGACAAAACTGAAATGAATATTTATACATAGCCAAACATATATTTGTTATGTGTTATGATTTCAACTGTCACAGAAACCAACGTAAACACACATTGTAATTGAGAATAAATGAAATATAAATAAATGCATGCATACCATCTAAAAAAGAGTCTTGCAAAGATATGCGAGATTGTTACAATTACATTAGTCACATATAGATCTGGATCTGTGCATGTCTTTATCTAGATAATTATAATTAATCATAATTATAGATTCTCCAATAGTAAAGACTTCACTGTTAGTCCGACAATTGTAGATTATTATACTTATATAATATATGTATGTTCTTGTCTAGAGATGCATAAGTTTACAATTTCCAATATTTATTTGTAGTCTGAGAAGGAAAAAACAACCCATTCTAAATGCAGAATTTCAGCAATTTTATTGCGTATCCTTTTTTTATACCTCTGAATTACAAGCGAATTTATAGAATAACAAATTGATAACATTTTATGTTCAGCTCCTCCCACATTATGTAATCAATGCGTGAAAAGGCCTCAAAGGCCCAGTTGCTCATAGAGAATGGGCACATAGTCATCATATTCGGCCTGGTAGAAATTGCCGGCAATGGGATCGCCCAGAGCGTATTTCTTGGCAAAGGTGGCAATCTTGAAGCCGCCGCGTCCGTCGCCACTGTTGTTGGGCAAACGCTTCTCATCAAAGTCCAGCTTGCGCCTTTGCTCGTACACCAGAAAGACGTAGCGATGAAGCCCTGCCTCTGCCGGTGGTCCGGAACCGACGTAGGCTGAGAGAACTTCGCCCTTGGCTACGTCACTGCCAGGAATGTTGCCGACGAGCCAGTGATGCCACTCCCGGTACTGGGGATCCTTGCGACTGGGTGCATCCGGATCGGTCATACAGAGCGTATACAATTTCGAATCGTCGGCTTCCCATTTCACACAGGGTTGATCTTTCACCTGGGTGGGGGTGAGTACCATGCCGGCTTTTACGGAAATGCCGCCTTCATATTCAACTGAAACGCTGCCCTTTGGTGCCTTGGCGATCACATCGGGCACAACGCAATGCTCCTCCATGCTGCTGGCGATAGATTTTCCTGAATAGCTGCGAATTGACTTTATTGCCGGAGCAGATAATTGCAAAATGGCGTCAATTTTTCGATCTGGCTTTGTTGTTGCAGTTCGAATGGCACTTGAGGCATTCCCATTGACAGCTGTCATGGTGGCAGCACTAGTTATGCGATTCCATTGCGAAGCTAATGGATTTTTCAGCATGCAGCGTCTAAGTCCGCAGCGTGCTATATTCATATTTGTTGATTCCGTGTGCTCGCAAATCAAAATAGTAGTTCTAATTAATATTTAATAATAATTTGTTTGTAATACGTCAAGTTGGCAGCGCTGACATTTACATCGATGCGTTATCGATTGTTTTCCTAAAATGTTAAGGTCACACTTAATTTGTATTGTTCGAAACGTAACTTAAGTTTCAAAATTTGTTAGTGTGATTAAAAGTGCAGAGTACAATAATCAATAAAAATACAAGAACATTGGCAAGTACAATGCTTATATTATATGCAATTTAATCGAATACCCTTTTTAGAAAAGAACATTTATATTGGTCAAACTTTCACTACACTGCTAGGGACTTAATTTATGAATGTTTAAATTAACAAAATGAAGCAACAGTCAATGGGAAATATGATGATATGCCAGTAAAAAACTTTCCACACACTATTGTTTTTTGTTTCTTTTATGTTTGTTAATGTTGTTCGCTTTGGGTCTCAAGTTAGAGCTACTAAACTTGATAGCGCTGTTTGCGTCATGCCTTGCGAAATATATCGCCGGAGCCGTAGGAGTAGCGTCGCTGATCCTTCAGGTTACCGCTGACAAGGACCTCCTCATCGAACTGTGAGACGCGCTGCATTTTCGGACGCATTAAGCCGCGCACATCGTTTAGCGTGATATCAATATCCTTAAACGCATTCAGCATAAATACGGCCGTTATCACAATCAGAAAGCCGCAAACATCGCCGAGGATATTCTCGAAACGCATATCCTTGAATTCCTTCAGAAGTATGGCAGATGCCATGATCACCAACGTGGTGAACATCACATAATAAACGGGCGTCACAATGCTCGTATTGAAGATGTCCAGTGCCTTGTTCAGATAGTTCATTTGTATCGCAATAAAGGTGACGGTGATGACAATCAGGAACCAAGGCATCCACGTCTCAAACACATTCGACCCATTGGCAATTGCGCTCCGGATGGCCAGGCCCAGTGCCTTGCACGACATCACCGTTAACGAACCGATGCCGGAGCACAGGAACAGGTAGATACAAACATTTGAGTGTCCATGTTGCGGTGCCACAAAACAGGCAACAAATGCACTCGAGCCAAATATGCAGATGACATAGAGTAAAAAGACCGGATCCAGCAGCATATTGAATAGCGCCTGCAAATCCTCAATCTCCTTCTCCTTGGGCGAGTGTATCACTATTATCGTTGAGCCTAAAATGCACAGAAAGCAACCAATTTTGCCCAACAAATTGAGCTTCTCGTTGAGGAATCGGGATGCCATTACAGCCGAAATGATGACACTCAGCGCGCCCAGCGGCGTCACCAGCGAGGCGGGAGCAAAGGCATACGCCGTAAAATTCGCTGCTTCGCCCAGACCCACTGCAAAAAACCGATATGAAATGAGTCACTTTTAATAAAGATACGATTTGGGGAATTAAATTTAAAACGAAAATAATTTTAATTGATAAATTTGATAATAAAACGTATATTTTTCTAAGCGATTTTATTATCTTTAGTGATTAACTTACTTGTCAAGAGCCCCGCCCACCAGATCCATTCACGTAAATAGCCAAATCCGCCCGCCGCCGCCCGCACCTCTCCCTGCCTGCTCAGACGCAGAAGTGCCTTCTTTTTGATGATAAAACTTGAGCCGATAAAAAAGCATGAGGAAATGGCCAAACCGACACCGATGTAAAAATCCGTATAGGAATATGGCTCCGTTAATGATGACGAGGGCGTGTTTACGGCTTCGGATGCGGGCGACATGTTGAGGGCACTTAGCTGTTGGGCCGCAGGCAGTAATGCGGCTTCGCTATTCATAACTGACAGCTCGTTTTTTGTTTGTTCTTCGTAACCGCAACTCTCTAGAAGAGACTAACTCAAAACACAAACACAATCAAAATACAAGCGTAAGAAAAGTGCACATAAACTCATTTTCTAATCAGCTGAAAGTGTGCTGTCTGCATGACTCACACTCCCCCAGCGAGTCTTGCATACAGTTCTTAATACATTCGACTTGTAGCACTTGTCGCATTTATTATGCGCTTTACTTTACTATATTGGAGAAAAACATACTTGTTTATTGTTGAACCATGCAAATACTATAAATGCAACAAATACAGAGAAGAGCGTTCAACTTTGTTTTGTTTTTGCGTTGCGATTACGGCATCGATTGTCTTACGCCAGGGCTGCAGTGCTGTCAATTTGCATATTGAGCTATCGAATTTAACATTTCAATAATCTCGATAAATAGAACGGTAGATAATCACTCATTAATGAAAATGAAAAAAAATTTATTTAGCCGTTATCGGAAACACTTCCAAACTGAAAAAAACTTGTTGAATTCAGTTTAAAATTTAGAAAATCCGTTAACTCCACTAATTTCTGAAACATCTTTGTGCGCGCTGTTAATAACATATCAGAAAATGTTAATCTGTTTGGATGCCCAACAGCTGTTCAATTGTTTCTCAAATAAGTTTGTTTTTGAAGGAGGTGCACACAAAGTTACCCATGGAAGAAGTGTGCCGCGCCTGCATGACCAGTTCAGTGGCATTGCTGAACATATTCGCCGATCAGCGGCATCCCAATTTGGCCGATATGCTCAACGAGTGCGTCGCTTATGCGATCAAGTTGGAGGATGAGCTTCCCAAGAAAATCTGCCTTTCGTGCATCTGCGATGTAAAAACAGCATTTGAATTCAAGCGCAGATATGAAAAGAGTCATCAGGTGCTGAGCGCACAACTCAGGAAATGTGACATGAAGTTGGAAGCGCCAGAGGAAGACATCCACCCGGAACCGGAGCATTTGATAAAAGAGGAATGCGACACAGAAAGAAACAGTAAAGGGGATGAATTGTGCCAAATCCCGAAAACTGAACCAAGGCAAAAGGAAGCTGATGTGCAGTCGGAACTATTTGAAACAGAAAACTGGCAGCTGGCTCAGAACGATATAGATCTGGGCTGTGTCAAGGTTGAGCACGATGAAGAAACTATCAGCGATCACCAACAGGAAACAAGTGAAACAGCTCCCCACAATGAACTGACCAGTATCGCATCCGATGCCAAAAAATACAAGTTTTTGTGTCCACACTGCGTGAAAAGATTTACGCAGAGTTCGCATCTAATTGCTCACATTCGTACGCACACGGGAGAAAGACCATACAAGTGTCCGCACTGCCCAAAGGCCTTCAGTCAGGCATCCAATCTGCGCAAACACATCTGCATCCATTCGGGTGAACGTCCCTTCAATTGTCCGCACTGTACGCGAGCCTTTACACGGCACACGGATCTTCAGTATCACATTTCGACGCATCCGGGCAAACAAGTGTACAAGTGCACCCAGTGCACCAGGTATTTTGTCGAGCAGAGTGAACTGGACGAGCACATGCGCTATCATAATGGCGAGAGGTCGTTCAAGTGCACAGATTGCTCTAGGGAGTTCTGCTATGCCTGGCAACTCCACCGACATATTCGCACCCATACCGGCGAACATCCGTTCAAGTGTCCGCACTGCCCGAAGAATTGTATAGACAAGGGCGAATTGGGCAGACACATCCGATCTCATACCGGGGAGCGTCCACACAAGTGTCCGCACTGCCCCAAATCTTTCACCCGGGCCGCTTATCTCAAATCGCACATTAGCACTCATCCGATGATTTAAGTTAAGTATTCTGCAGAAATCCCTCCAATTTCACTAATAATAAATTATATCTAATCTAATTTTCGTAATTACTTATACATTAAAATAATTACAATTGTAAAAAAAAAAATTTTGAAACGATTCTTATAGACTATACATTTTAAATGCATAAAATTAATTTGAAAATAATTTTATATTTTTAAAAGTATTTAATAATAAAATAAGGTAAGCAATCATTGTAATATTAAATTCAAGACGTCTTAAGTATTACAAATTATTTCAAATAAATTTTGTAAAATAAAATCTATAATTAAAAATTTATATATATAGATCTAATCATAAACAAGTAATATACACATTTAATAATTAAAACACTTAAATGAAAATACATTTTATAGAATTCTAATAAACGATAACACTATTCGAGTTTATTAAAAGTATCGATACAAAACCAGTGTTAGCATCGATGACATCGCAGCGATAACATAAGAAGAAAAAGTGTTGGCGATTGACTGCATTTAACAAATTCACTCCTGTTGCCTGCACGTAATCAAAACAAATAATAGCTCCAAAATGGACGCAAGATTAGATGTAAGTAATTGAGAGCAAGTGCAAATATAGCACTTCAACACGATTGCTACACATTTCACAGATGTTTGAGGACGTCAACACATCGCCGTCGCTGGAGGGCGATATGTCCATACCCGGAAAACGGAGAACGACAACAACAACCGCCCAAAATGGTGTGCCCGATTACAATACGCTTGACGAACCGATACGCGAAACTGTGCTGAGGGACATACGCGCTGTTGGCATCAAGTTCTATCATGTGCTATATCCCAAAGAGAAGTCCAGTCTGCTGCGAGATTGTACGTGTCTGCGTTGAGTTTTTGAGTTTGTGTGTGCGTCAGCAGTTTTATCTTTTTTATGGGTTTTCTCTATGCTTGCTTGCAGGGGATTTGTGGGGCCCACTGGTGCTATGCACGTTTATGGCGACCATTCTGCAAGGATCCTCGTCTGCCGACAGCATGTCCGACAATGGCCCAGAATTCGCCCAGGTCTTTGTTATTGTGTGGATTGGCGCTGCCATTGTAACACTCAACTCCAAACTGCTAGGTGGCAATATGTGCGTAGTTTGAGCTCAAATTTGTGATTTTTGTGTTTAAATAACTCTCTTTTCTCTTTCCTTAGATCATTCTTCCAATCGGTTTGTGTGCTTGGCTATTGCCTGACGCCGGTGGCGCTCGCCTTGATCATTTGTCGCATCATTCTGCTGTCCACGCAGACACGCTTACTCTTCTTCTTGCGCTTTGTGACCACAACGCTGGGATTCTCCTGGGCAACGTATGGTGAGTGATTCTCACTCAAGAGTTTAAATTACACATTTAAATTATATATTTTTTACAGCGTCTTTCATCTTTCTGGGTCAGAGTCAGCCGCCACATCGCAAGCCGCTCGCCGTTTATCCGATTTTCTTGTTCTTCTTCATCATATCGTGGCTGGTTTTATCGCATAATTAGTGTTTATTTATCAGCTGTGCTTAGTTTCTAATATGTTCCAACTTTCCATAGCATAACCAAAATCGTTTGTAAATTTAATATTTAATTTGAAAACTGTGACAACGCCATTTGTTTAAGCTACACATGTTGTTTCTTTTCAATTTTTGTTTATTTTATTCTTAAGATCTTACAAATTACATATGTATGTATCGTGTGTGTATGTTTTTGGCTGACTAAGCGGAACTACACGTCCAGGCTGTTGGCTGCCGAGGCAACCTCGAGAGACATTTGCATTTGGACGCCATCGCCTTTGGTGGGGCGATACGTCAGCGAATTGGCCCGCGCCTTGCGTCCCATAAAATGCCGTTCCACCCACTTGAGCAGCGTGTAAACGGAATCAGTCGAGGGCAAGCGATGATCGGCAGCGGTCTTCACAATATCCGACGTGGTAACACGGAACGTGCGCGCCATGCCTTTCAGTGCCTGTGTGAAAGAGGAATTGAGTTTTATGATTCTTATATTCCAATTTACAACTAGATTCTAACTACTTACCACCATGGCATCCTCATCGGTTAGATCGTCGCCCACGTAGATAATCTTGATGCGCTCATTCCAGTCAACGCCGAACGATGTGCGCAATATATAAATGGAGGCACGACCCTTGTTCCACTGTACTGGTGGACGGGCCTCGAGCGCACAATGCGCCTCCGTTGCCCGGAAACCGTATTTCTCGATCAGGCTGCGCGCCTTTTCGACCATGGCGGGACGCAGCTGCGTCGGCGTCTCTCGATAGTGAAAGGTGAGTAGAGAACCTTTGTTTTCCACCCAGGCGCCGTCACGGCACACCGAATCCTGCAGCGCTTTGAGCAGATGACTGACCTTGTCCTCATATTCAATGGGCATGGGGTGCACAAATTTACTGCCATCGGGATGGAGTATCTCTAAGCCATGGTTACCCGCATAGGTGATGCCCTCAATGCCGACCATTTTCTTCACATTGTCCACGTTGCGACCCGA
The DNA here is from genome assembly GCA_035043205.1 of Drosophila trichaetosa. Taxonomy (NCBI): domain Eukaryota; kingdom Metazoa; phylum Arthropoda; class Insecta; order Diptera; family Drosophilidae; genus Drosophila; species Drosophila trichaetosa. The sequence goes on along the minus strand of JAWNNE010000535.1, from coordinate 2,550,516 downwards.
AATGACGGCCACATACACATCCGAGTGATGGGACAGCTTGAACAGCACGTTCTTTATCTCCGGCGGAAGAGTGGCCAAATCCGGATGCGGAGCAATCGGCGCTAGAGTGCCATCATAGTCCAGCAATAACGCCAGCTTGTGATTATAGCCGATGTATCTACAAATTTAGATTTATTTTAAGTTTACGAATTCTTGGAAGACTTCAATGTAGACTTAAGTTGTATATTAAAAACTGATTATTTCTATATCTATAAGTATAGATCCCTTAAGATCACTATTAGCTTAAGAATTTTGAGTAGACTTCATAGTAGACAAAGTAGAAAAAACGTATAAAAAACTCATTTGTTCTTGTTTCAAAATAAAATCGCAAATTGAGCTTAAGAATTGTAGTTTTGTAGCTTAAAAATCTAAATTTATGACTTTTAGTGCTTGATTTAAGATTATTTCATGGATATAACAATTATAATAAAACTAATTAATAATAATAATAATAACAGTTCTTAAAATAAGTGAATTTGCGAAAGTACTTGAACACTTAAAATGAGAACTAAATTCTTATAATTAAGATTCGACAAAGATTTAATATATCATAATTAAGAAATGAAGTAAAGTAATTAAGTAAAGATTGGATTCAAGGTAAACTCACTTGAGTAAGTAGTCATCGAAGTCGTCTACGGAGACGGGCTGCATGATGGTGGTGCCGACGTCGTCCATCTCGAGAGCACCCACTGCCTTGAGGAAGCAGCGCATCCAGTGGCTGACATCGCACTCGGCCTCGCGACGACGAAGTCGCGCCATGCGCAGGATGCGCTCATCCTCGGGCATGGTCAGAGCACGATGAATAACCTCGGCGGCTTCATTCACCTCGTACGGATTGCAGAGCAGCGCCTCGTGCATCATTTCGCCGGCACCGGCAAAGGGTGAGATGACCAGAACGCCGGGCACCTCGTTGATCTGGCAGGCGACAAACTCCTTGGCCACCAGATTCATGCCGTCCCGAAGGGGCGTCACCAGACACACGGCCGCATCCCGATAGAGCGCCGCGAGCTCATCCTGGCTGACATAGTCATAGATGTAGCGTATGGGTGCCCAGTTAGCCGTGGTGAAGCGTCCATTAATGCGTCCGACCAGCTGATCCACCTCCTCTTTTAGCTCACGATATTCTTTGACATCGGTGCGCGACGGCACCGAAATCTGCAGCAGACTAACCTTCTCCTTGTGCTGCGGGTATTTTAGCAGCAGTGCCTCAAATGCCCTCAGGCGATGCACCAAGCCCTTCGTGTAATCCAAACGATCCACACCCAAGATGATCTGTTGCTTGGACGTCTTTAGCACTTTGGGCGCATTATGTGCCAGATTGACAAAGCGCTCGTAGGGTATCCCAATCGGCAGAGGTCGAATGCGAACGGTGCGTCCACCGTGCTCCACCAGCAGATTGTTGCGATCGACGCGACAGCCGAGCGTACGCTGACAGCAGTCCACAAAGTTCAGGCAATAGTCCTGAATGTGAAAGCCAACCAGATCACAGCCGAGCATTCCCTGCAGTATCTCATCGGACCACGGCAGCAGCCGGAAGATGTCCCACGGCGGGAAGGGTATGTGCAGGAAGAAGGCCAAACGACATGGTAGATTCTTCTCCTCGGCATGCTCACGCACCCAGTTGGCGGCCAACATTAGATGATAGTCGTGTATCCACACAATTGGTGGATTCTTGTCGCTACCATTATTCTTAGCCAGGCACTTCTCCAGTGCCTCAATGGTGCGCACGGCGAAAAACTTATTTACCGTCACATAATCGCGCCAATGCTCGCCACCAAAGTTGGCACGTCCAGGCATCGAGTGGAACAGTGGCCAGAAGATCTTATTGCAGCAGCCATTGTAGTAGCTATCAAAGATCTTTGAATCGATGTTAACCGACACGACCTGATTTGATTTGAGGCCAGCTGTTGGCGTCTGATCGTTGGGATTCGATTCGGGTATCGCCTCATTGGGATCCTCCAAGTGGATGCCAGACCAGCCCACCCAGAGGCCACCGCCCTTGATTACCACCGGACAGACGGCCGTAACAAGACCTCCAGCACTATAAAAGCAACAAAAAAAAGCGTTCAAGTTATTTGATAATCAAATTGCAGGTATTTGAAATCAGTTTATTTGAATTTGCTTCTTATGTAAACATTGATAGTTAAGGTATCGCGCACAGTATCGATACCACTGTTATTAACCTAGCTTATAGGTTATCGGAATGTCGCATTGACTTTACATATTTTCAAAAAAAATATAGTGCAGTGATTACATTGCTACAGACATAATAAGCGAAGATTTTCATTGCATTTGATTTGATTTCTTTAAGAGTGTGTGCAAAAACTGTGCA